>OY540814.1:700492-2044242 GCA_961205875.1 Sialis fuliginosa | reverse complement strand
TATGAGTGTTATTGCTAGCTGTGATTCCAGTTCAGAGTTATTGCTCATTAAAGTCAAAAAATATATTTATTTTTTTGAAAATTTTTATTAAAATGACAAAGTACCTAAAATCGGTGGTATTTTTTATCATTATTTTGGTGTGTCATAATGTTACCTACAAATTCACTATACCAAGATTGGATCTGGGTCTTATAGTTTTCCAGTTATAAAATCTTAATAATCCCCAACGTTACTATTTTGCTACCTACCCTATTAAATGAAACAGTCATAAATTTTTGTTGTTTATAATTACATAATTAGTTTTTAAAATTTAAAATTATGCTCTAGTTACGTTATTTTAGAAGTAACGAGATAATCTTTGTTTGTAAATACTACTCTGAAGGAATTTTTTAAACATTCTGTAGCTTAGAGGGTGTTGAAGATAGACCCTTTCTTTCCGTAGAATTTTTTACTCACAATGAGCCAAGGAATCAGCTCTTAAAATATCTGTATCCCAAACCGGACCACCCTGTATAAAACGTTTGTAATGAAATGTTTTATAATATATCTAGAAATTTAAATTTTCACAAATATTTTAGTTATTTCATATTTTTTGTCCTTAATATACCTATGTAAATTACAAACTACAATACAATTTGTTTCTTCTAACTATATTAGACGTAAATGGCACTTTTCTCTCAAAACTACGTTGAAAAAATGAATATGTATAATGTTGCATTTTCACTGAGAATCTAAAATAAATTTTCATTCATGCGAACTAAGCTTTCAGTGTATACACGAGCAGAAAAACGAGTAAATATGGTGCACGTTACTTTTTGTTTTGTTTTCAGCAACTTATGTCGAAAGCACTCCAACGTTCTAGTTTAAATACAGTTTTAAGTCAACCGTAAAAATACAGCAATGCTAAGTGAACAACTTGGATACATACATTTTCATTTCACATTTGATTTAGTTGACTTTATTTAATCAAGAATTTTTTAATGTCTTGCTATCAACATGTTTTAAAAAAAATATACATTTTAATTTCTAGTGTTCTTCGTACTATTTGTATGTCATATAGCAGCGGTTCTATCCCTTTTGAACAATTATTTATTATAGGAATTATTAATTATAGGAACCCCCTCCCTGGAAGGGTTATTTTAAGAACATTTTACAACCTTATTTTTTTGCTCCATACTTACAATTTTTGCTTTTCAACTGCAATGTCCTTTGTTTTTTGCTCTACATTTCTTACATTTTTTTTTTTTACAACTGCAATGACTTTTTTTGCTCTACATTTCTTACATTTTTTGATTTACAACTGCAATGACCTATTTTTTTGCTCTACATTTTTTGATTTTACAACTGTAATGACTTTTTTTTGCTCTACATTTTTTACATTTTTTGATTTTACAACTGTAATGACTTTTTTTTGCTCTGCATTTTTTACATTTTTTGATTTTACAACTGCAATGATTTTTTTGTTCTACATTTCTTACATTTTTAAATTTTACAACTGTAATGACTTTTTTTTGCTCTACATTTCTTACATTTTTAAATTTTACAACTGTAATGACTTTTTTTTGCTCTACATTTCTTACATTTTTTGCTTTTACAACTACAATCACCTTTTTCCACACATTTTATTATTTAAGTTATTTATTATATATTTTTTCAATTTTTTACACTCTACAAATTAGCTTTTACAACTGGTGTGTGAATACAACTAGTACCCACTTATTTGGAAAAAATAATTTGACTTGTTAACTTTTCCGCTTCTTGCAAAAACATCCCCTTGAAAATGAGTTTTTTTCAAAAAAATAACTAAGAGTTAAAGCTGAAATTTCAGCCTTTAGAATAACATTTAGGTGAAAATGTCTAAAAGTAATCTTGTACCTCGTTTTATTCTGAACAATTGACTTTTAGTCCCATGTTAAAAGGTTTGATAACAGTTGAGATATTCTAGTTTCCGCAAACCCTTTAACGTGCAAAAAATGCTGCGACCTGTAGAACAAATATGGCCGTCACGTGAAAACAAAAAACAATAAAATTAAAATAATGGTCATTTCGAACTACCAACATGTTAGGATAATTACACACAAAAAATCAATTTTTTTTAGAATGGTCAAGCTACCATTTATTTTAATTTTAGACCATTTCATAAGCTATGATAATATAATAATTAATTAAGGTATTTCTCGGAAAAATTAAAAGATTCAAGAATAAGCTCAAATTTTGTAAAAAAAACTAAAAAAAGGTTATTAGAAGCTCCATTCAAATTCTTAAAATGATTGACCATCTGTGAGCGAAGATGTCAAAATAAAATAAAAAATTTAACATTGCGTGTATAGGGATTACGATATTTTAAGCGGATTTTCAATGAAAAAGTAAATAATTTTATGTGAAGGAAGATCAAGAAATTTATGAAATTTTCAGGGAAACTAAATTAATATAATTGGAGGTAATATAAAAAATCTCAAGTATTTTCACCACCCCGTTTTTAAGTTATAAGTAAAATAAAAACTTATTTTCTGATAAAAAATATCACGGTACTAGCAATGACAAAGCCGCAAAGTATTGACAATTGCCGCGGTATTTAAAAATCGTACGTGCTGAATATATTGTTCTTTTAATTTCAAGGAATAATAAAAACTATTTCTTAATTATAAACTTATAATATATAACAAATTCAGCTGCAAATAATAGTACACGTTATCACATCAAAATATTAAATAATATGTAGCTAACACTAATTAGTTTAAAAGTTAAATTTTGATATCCACTGGCCGATTGTCATCAAATCAAGCTGTTTTACATTTAAGTGTCTATAAATTATGATTCGATAATGGCAATAATCAAATAACAACAATATAATAATTAAATAAGTGTGGATATTGTCCAAGACTGGTGCCAGTATACCTTATAAAAGATTGTTTTACCCGTACAGTAGTTAGATGTCAACACGAGAACGCGAATGTATATTTACAGTATATATTATTTATTTTGTAAACAGATTTTCCGGCGTATTCTAATTTGGGATAGATGCGACATAGGCCGACAGCGCAGGTTTCGTTCCCGGATCTTATTTATGGTCTGTATGGATTGGGTCGGCAGTTCCGGTTTTCACCGCAGTGACTTGTTTCTGGCCCCGCCATTGCGAGACAGGAGGCGGACTTCCGCATATACGCGTATGTGAAATATATGCGATCTACAAATAAGTCTCTCGAATAATGTGGAATATGTGGTTTTTCTTTTTTAATCTGATCGATTTTACTTGATGTAATTAACTGATTCGTTTAACCCAGGGGTCACCAAACTTTTCGAGAAACGGGCCGGATCGAATTTTTTTTAAACATGGGGGGGGGCGGACGAAAAATATTCTTGTTGGAATCCTATTAGAACGTTTATTTACATGTGCAATTAGCTATGTAAATAGAGTATATATCGTTTATAATGGAAAATATCTATTAAAATGTTGATAAATACACATATTTACATCAAATCCTTAAATTATGTACAAAATTAATATTTCTTATATGTATACAAATATTTATATATAAAAATCAGAGGCCGGATGAAAAAACTTTGTAGGGTCGGATCCGGCCTGCGGGCCGTAGTTTAGTGACCGCTGGTTAAACCCATTAACGCCCAAAAGAAAACAAAAACATGCAGAAGATTTTTTTAAATGAAATTAATTAAGTATCTACACATACAATATATTTAAATAAATATTACAACAAAAACTTTTTTTTTATACTTAGAAAAGAAACATCTGCCAAGTAAATGCACAGTGCTTCCTCGTACTAAATTCACCAAAGGTTGTTAATTATTCAACAATTTAAATAAAAACCGATAGTGTTTAGATAAATTGCCTGGA
This sequence comes from Sialis fuliginosa, assembly GCA_961205875.1. Lineage (NCBI taxonomy): Eukaryota > Metazoa > Arthropoda > Insecta > Megaloptera > Sialidae > Sialis > Sialis fuliginosa. Next base: position 2,040,386 of record OY540814.1, on the reverse strand, counting down.
ATTGGTTAAACATTTAATTTTTATACAATTTTACTAAAAGATATTAGTTCGAAATTTTTCTTAAAACGCACCTGATTATTTTTTCGTATATTTTAAATTTTTTGACAATTTCAATCTAAATCTAAATTATTAATAATTATTAAATTAGTTTTGTAATCATTAGCAAGTGTCCATAACTGAGTACTCATTACTGGTCTTACCTTTGCCATTATTGGAGAAAAAACATGATCAAAATAAAAGGCTATAATTTAAAAAGCAAACTATATTTGCGGACTTTGTCAATTAAATTGATTATATAAAGAGTTACTTGTTTTATTAGTAACATGAGTTCATGAGAATTACAAAAAACACTTTACTTTTTGTTCTGATTCGTTTTTGTTAGATAAATAATTTAAACGTTGTTTGGTTTTTATTACAATAATAACTAATCGTGTTTGTACTTAATAAAACTATATATTATTTAAATCCTAAACAATAATTCCGTAGTATAGGTATATAATATATTTTTTAATGGTCAAGGTCCTATTTAAATTGTAGATTATATGTGTATGTCTATTTATTACCTTTTACATTCATACTATTATTCAGAACTTTTCATGTACATTTATTTATTTATCCATCGGCTTTAGAATTGAAAAGGGAATCATGTATCACGCGCGTTCCTAAACATGTATTTATTCAATGTCGATCTCTACTCTCACTTCCGGAACTCTCACTCACACCCCCCCCTCCCCCTTCACCCCTTTCTCTTTCCACCACGCAGCGAGTGCGTTAGATCGTCCGCTATAAAGATGAACAGCGGACCCGGATGCTGCGAGCCTTTTAAATTTTCAAGCGAATATCTGCGTTTACGTAAGGATTTAAACTGTTTGTTGTAAATAACTTGTGCGCGTCATGTCTTTGATATGTTGATTTCTCTCCACTATAGAGTTGTGTCAAAAAAATACATTATTTACCCACCTTACCTTATTATTATGTACATATTGGCACGAAAAAACTTTGTTAAAATTTTCTGTGATACGTATATAAACGCTTTTGAGTTTTTATTCATTCGGAGTGTTCGGTTGAAGCTTTAAAATTAATGATGAATATTTTAAATTTATAATAAACAATCCTTGTACAATATTGTACATATATATACTATTTATATAAAAGAGAGAGAGAGAGGAAGTCAAGGTTTCAAAATTTTGAAAATTATCCTAAGGCGGCTATTACACTATCAAAGAAATATGATAAAATTTCTTTGATCAAAAAAATATGACAGTGTAATAAGTCAACTTTTATAATATTTACCTTCATAATATTTCTATGATCATAGTTAATGACAGTCTCTTATATTTGATCAAAGTTTTTTGACGTCAAAAACAAAATGGCGACTACCAAGTTATCACTGACAGTTACAGTTATATAATTATTAATATATGAATATCAACATAATCCAGTATTATATGATAATCTTCTTATTGATTATAAAAACCACAATACATATCAAACCTCGATCGCGTCAATTGACGAACATCCACGCACTGATATTCAAAAGGCACCAAAGAAGATGAAAATATCCCTAGATAATATTGAGAAAATATTATCAAATATTTTATGTAGTGTAATAAAACAAAATCTCATATTTTATCAAAGAAATATGATCAAATCTTTGTCAAAGATCTTTGACATATTTATTTGATAGTGTAATAGCCGCCTAAAGCGTCGATTACATTAAGCGAGTTTACAAGCTACAAGCCAGCTTTTTTACAAGCTGCTTGTAACTCGCTCAGTGTAATCATGTTCACTAGCTAACAAGCTGCTACAAAAGTTGAAAGCCGGGTTACTTTACTCGCTGGCTTGTAGGCTTGTTAGCTTGTAAACTAGCCGTGTGTCATCATAGTAGCTAGTTCGCTAGCTGCTAGTATCTCGGTGAATCCTGGTTTCAGTGTCTATAAAATGTATTCACAACACGTGGTTTACTCGCTAGCTAGTTGGCTACTGAGCGAGAGGAAAGTTTTGTGTGTCATCATCACTATCTTACAAGCTAACAAGCCAGCTTGTAACAAGCTGGCTTGTTAACTTATAAACTCGCTCAATGTAATTGACCCTTAAGCAATAAATGGACACTCCCTTATCTAAAAATAATTTTTTAATTGTTGTAGATGCAAATAAGCAAAAATGCTTAAAATTTTATAAATATTAATAACTAGTATTGTATTATTGTACATATAGATACTATTTATATAAGAGTGAGAGAGAGTGGGGGGGGGGAAGTCACGGTTTCAAAATTTTGAAAATTATCCTAAGCAATAAATGGACACTCCCTTATCTAAAAATAATTTTTTAATTGTTGAAGATTATGCAAATAAGCAAAAATGCTTAAAATTTTATAAATAACTAGGTTGCTACCTGCGACTTCGCTCGCGTGGAAGTTAGGTTAGGTAGGGGTTGTCAGACATAACACCCATGAAGAAGAAGAAGGTTAGGTAATACATATTTCTGTTATGATAGTCGATAAAACAGATCGCGCGTATAAATGTCACTCATACATTTTTTGATCGAATACATTTTTCCGGATACAAAGTATCCTATGTCCTTTATCAGTCAAATTTCATAAAGATCGGTTTAGCGGTTTAATCATGAAAGGTAACAAATAGATAGACAGACACACGTTCGCATTTATATATAATATTAATTAGTAGATAAGTATGTCCTTCCTCAGGATAAAAGTTATCTCCCTTCCAAATTTCATTAAGATCGGTTCAGCGGTTTAATCGTGAAAAAACAGAGAGACATTTCGCATTTTTAATATTAATTAGTAGAGATTGGAAAAATAGTTTTTCAAACTATTGCGTAAAAATGCATTTATTGTAAATTTTATTACATATTCCACCGTTTTCAGAAAATTGGTTTGATTGAACACAATTTAAAATCAACTTTCCAACTATTTTTAAACTATTTGCGACACTTTTTATTGCTTCGTTTGCACTAATTTATCATTATTAAATCGTAAAAAAAACCATTTACGAACTATTTTCCGGAAAAAAACTACTAACTATTTCATTGAAAATAACAACAATTTTTCCAATCTAAGGATTAGAACTATACCGCAAAAATAACTGGAAAATGTGTTGTTTTTTTGGAGGGGGGGGGGGGGGGTAAATGAAGTATAATTATATTAAAACGTTGGTTGTTTTGGAACAACCTGTATATTTATATAGATATATACGTGCGAGGGCTTTACACTGTGTGTTTTCATGAATAATTAAAACGTGTCTTTACGAGCCGAACACAATTTTATGTAAAAGAAACTTGAATCGTTTATTTATAAACAGTTCTGCATAAAATAAAATGAGTAGGTCGGTCGTTTTCGTCTTTATGTACTTACGAGTTTTATTTTAAAAATCGGTAAACAAACATAAAGATTGGTGAAAGTGCACAAAGTTTTGATTGAATACCAAATTGGGTTACATCTTTTTATGCAATATAAATGAAAGTAAAATCCTTTAGTTAAATATATGTAAATTTATTATATTTACATAGGTAACACTGTTTCAGAGATTTTATAAGAGCTTTTTTGTTAAAACATATTTTTTAATGAAAAACACTTGCCAAGTAAATGCATAGTGCTTCTTCGTGCTAAATTCACCAAAGGTAGTTAATTATTGAACAATTTAAATAAAAACTGATAGTGTTTAGATAAATTGCCTAGCATTGGTTAACCATTTAATTTTTATACAATTTTACTAAAAAATATTAGTTCGAAATTTCTCTTAAAACGCACCTGATTTTTTTTCGTATGTTTTTAATTTTTTGACAATTTCAACCTAAATCAAAATTTATGCAAACGTCAAAATGACATTTACAAAAAGACGATTTTTTAAAATAAATTGAGATAAATCTCATATTATAAGAAATTTAATGCTCTACAAAAAATATTCTATAGAATTTTTACGTAACATAATTGAAAAAATAAATATTTTGGGATGTAACCCCTCCCCCTTACTTACGATTTTGATAATTTTTAAATGGGACCGTCCTCAAGCCAGACCCAACCATCCGACCAAGTTTCAACAATACCGGTTCAGTAGTTTATGAGTTATGCGTGTGACAAGGATTCAAGGGACAGACGGACATACACGGAACGAAAAGTGTTTGTTTTGACGTGAAACGGAAAGATCAATTTAAAATTTTGAAATCGGAGAACATTTTTTTTTGTCTCAATATGAAACGATCACAAAGCTTCTCGTATCTTCGATATTGCGAGGAAGCAAAATCAATTTGTTATCATTTATAAGATTACTCTCTGCTGATATTTATTAAAATATATATTCGTAATATTATTATATCTAACCAAAAATTCTATAGAATATTATAATAGAAAAATATAACAACAAATTCTTGATTTGATTGTTTGAAATAAATCTGAATTATGTAATTCTGATAAATGTACTTTCAAAAATTAATATTATAATACAAATGTATATTATATATAATTCAAAAAAATAATAAAAACCAAAGATCTTCTATAAAAGCACATATGTAGGTATTTTTTTATACATATACTGAATTACACGTTCAATATATTCAACAGTACAAAGTCAGGGGCGTGTTCAAAAGTTTCCCAAAGGAATTCATTGATGATACCGAAATAAAAATTCATGCCCCCTGTGAGCACAGTCAGATGTGCACATGTACGATCAAACTGTAGTGTTTCACACACCCACTTTCAGGAGTGGATTTAAAGATAAGAAGACACCAAGATTCTTAAATAAAATGTGTTTTTTTTTTTAACTTAAAAATCGATATTTTTAAAAAACCCGATAATAAGTTTTAACTATCAGAATGGCTGAATAGGGTTCTATTCTGATAAAAAATGAAGTAAATACAAAAGGATTTCTGTTAATTTATTACGTATTGCGACCTGTAGCGTGTTGCCGTCACTTAAAAATTTCAATTTCACGACAAATTGAACTTTGTTTATATTTTTATAAGAGAAATTTAAAACCAATCGATATTAAAATAAGCAAATATAGAGACTGTTATGTTCTCTTTCAGAAAATGTAAACTTTTATGTGGGTTACTAAAGAAATTTAAGATATAATGCTCATTTTATCAATGTATATGTACATATGTATATGTAAAAAAATTAGCACAATAGAACACACTCCAAGCCATAGTTTTTAAATTAGGAAAGACTATCGATAAATAATAACCAATACTAGTCCGTGTATGAAACTGTAACAAAAATTTTCTTTTCTCAAATGTCACTTTCGTCATTTCTATGCATTTTATCCCAGAGGCGTCAGTTGAAAATTTATAAGAAGTAAATATGCTTTAAATTATAATTAAATTTGGTATGTATGAGAGATGATAGTTCCAAATAGACGTTTCTCTGCTAATCAATTATCACTGAAATATTTCTAAAGACAATATAAAACATTTATTAATAATTATAAAACAATTGATATTTATTTTAAAACTCGAATGATACGCCAATAACTCGTGGAGCGATATGGTAACAATTGTCTAAGACAAGTTTGTCCAACCCGTGGCTTGCGGGCCACATGCGGCCCTCGAGGATCCTTGGTGCGGCCCGCGAGAATAATTAAAAAAATATATATTTATAATAATAAATTTACATTGAAATTAGTACGACTAAAAAAAAAGGTCTTCAGTTTTTATTTTTCCTAATCTAACTCTCTATTTATTCAATAAAATCATGAATTGAAATTGACGCGACCAAAAAAAAGGTCCTCAGTTTTATATTCTAGCGTGCGATCTTTGGTAAATTAAATTAAATAAAATTTCTGCTATGAGGCCCAGACGGTTCAAAAGGTTGGACACCTATGGTCTAAGAAATATACACACCTAGCCTAACCTAACTTCATCCTATTATCTTCATTACATGATGCGCGCGGATTGTGTTACATTATTTAAATTTCACCCTGAACGCGCCTAAAGAAGTAACACTTCAAAAATTAAAGAATACTCTCATATTTTAAAAGAAAATATTGAATCTTATAAGAGGCTTTCGCGCTGATCTGGATATAGATTTTGGTTTTTGAGTGTAAGCCGCGTCGATTTGGTCGTGTTATCGGCCAACGTTTCGTCACACATTGCAGTTGAAATCTTCAGGGCTCTTCTAAAAGTGTAAATCTGTGTATATGTATAATATTGTACAGTCTAGAGCAGGGATGGGGAACCTTTTTATCATAGAAGGCCACATTAAAATTTAAAAATAATAAGCAGGCCGCATACTTACCGTCTTTCTTGAAGAAGTCTTCGTTGTGAAATATATTCCCACTGGGAAGTTCATATCAAATAACTTCAGAATATACGTGCAATAGCCAATTTTAATTTACGTTTGATTATTGTAGATTATTTGTTCAAACATTTTTATTTTTGTCTCTTGGCAAAATAAAATTAAAAATAAATTGAGAAGAAAAAATATATATTATAAATAATTGAAATATTTACCGGCGGCAATGAAGTATTGAAAAGGCAACATGCGGCCTTAAGGCAGCAGGTTCCCCATCCCTGGTCTAGAGTCTAGAGTTAGTTTAATACTCTCATTGAATCTTCTAATTTTTTAGGCTTCCGCGGTGATCTGGATATAGATCTTGGTTTCTGAGTGTAAGCCGCGTCGACTTGGTCTAGTTATCGGCCAACGTTTCGTCATACATTGCAGTTGAGGCTCTTCTAAAAGTGCAAAGCTGTGTTCATGTATAGTATTGTATAGTCTAGAGGTAGTTTAGAATACAATAAATGTAAAACTGTATAGATAAATACGAATAGTCGTGTAATCCCGCACTGGCTGGAGAAATAGTCGAGGTGGGCGGAGTTTGTTACGATAAATGCAACTCGTAAACATTTCACTGTTAATATTTAATGCTGCACGGCCGAGTTTAAGTTTTTACGTAGCTGTGTCTTTATTTTGTATGAGGTTTCAGTGACGTCCACAAGTGTGTTTGTAGATTTGGCTCGAATGTTCCCAGAAGACCACTGAATCAGTAGTTATTGTGGCATTCCAGTGTATTTTCTCTTTGTACACAACTCGTTTTTAGTGAATTTTTTTACCTCCCTAGTCGTCTTTAGCTCACAGTGTAACGTTAGCCGGTATTTTTGTTGTTTTTTTATTTTTGTTCTTGTTGGTAAATGTCAAATATATTTCCGGCGGATTTTGTTCTCGGTAAAATATTATGTCACACAAAAAAAACACTTTTAAGTAGATATTTTCTTTTGTTTAGCTTAGAGCATATGTCAAAGTCATAATAAGGTTTTCTTTCGGATAGCATAATTTGTTTGTATTCTTTATTCTCGGAAGTCGCATTAAAATATAAACTGTCTAATTAATTTTGCTTCCTCGCAATATCGAAGATACGAGAAGCTATGTGATCGTTTCAAATTGAGAAACAAAAATTGTTCTCCGATTTCAAAATTTTAAATTGATCTTTTCTTTTCAGGTCAAGACTAACACTTTTCGGTCCGGGTCTGTCTGTCTGTCCATCCGTGTGTCTGTCCCGTGAATCATTTTAATAAAGTTTCGCTTCTACGAAAATAAATTCAATGGAATAAGTATTTTTAGGTGAAAAAACATAAAAACGTTCAGTCGAAATTTTCACTCCAAAACCAATTCCTGTTTATTCCTTATGTTCCCAAACGTAGGATAATATATACTAAAAAACTTGGATAAAAAACATATCTTTGAATTAAAAAAAACAACACGTAAATCGGATAAGTGGTTCTTGAATGATAAGCGCACTAACAAACAAACAGAAAAATATAATAAGGCACTGTCACCAGTTATGGTCGCTATAACATAAGGTTTACTGTTTTTGTGATTGACGGACTTCTTTTTTGTAATTTTCATGACCTCATGTTACTAATAAAACAAGCCAAGATCCATATCAAGATCACCGAAGAAGCCTCAAGACTTGAATCCATAAATATAGTTTGTTTTTTAAATTATAGCCTTTTATTTTGTTTATATTTGAGTACGTAGTGATGGACACTTGCTAATGATCTAGTTGTCGGTCGATATATCGACCAGTCCCTTCCGTAACGGAAAGCACACTGTAAAAAATTCAGTTTCGACGATTTGAGGAGGTTTTCCTACGTAATTTGATGCGCTGAATACCAAAAAAATTGTGAAAAATTCTTGGAGGCAAACTTGACCTTGAAAATCATCAAATTTTTTGTTGTTTTTTTGATAGCTTCAAAATTGGTAAGCCAACGTTTTGTGATGAGTTGAGTATGGAAAAAATATCCATATGGGTCACAAATGTAACCCCCGGTTTCGAAAAAACGGGTCGCCACCTGGCGGGTGAGCGGTGAACGACGAGGCGCACAGGCGTCTTGTTATGCGAGCTTTTTACGATTGTGTAGAGTATTCATGTGAGGAATGTATGTATTGATGTGTTGCAAGGCAACAAATAATAATAATAATAATTATAATAACAATAGTAAATCCTCCAATAGAAAAAAAACAACTAAATGTTAACCTGCTGGTAGGAGCTAACGATATTTCAATTTTCGGTCTTACATTCACCTTGGAGACGATTTTTGCGAGATGTAATACTGTTTTTTTTTCATGTTCAGTGCATCATAAAAAATAGGTAGGTATACTAACTGTTTTTTTTTGACCTTGAAATGCGATTTTCAAGGTAAAGGGTGCCTCCTGAATCTGTTTTACTATTTTTTTCGCATTCAGCGCATCAAATTACGTACGAAAACATAAAATATTGTGTATTCTATGGGTGGTCGATATTTTGACCACTCCCGTCCTTAAAAGGTTAATATTCAGAAATGGTAGTAATCAAAAATCAACAAATATTTCTAATTCAGTACATTTAATTAAAAAATAGCCATTACTGGGTGCATATTAGGGTGTTCCAAAAAAAGTCGATAATTTTTTTTTTCGATTGCATGTGAAATTCTTGTTATATATGCTATAAAAAAAATTCTGTAAAAATTTGAGCCCTTAATATCAACTTGAAGAACTCCATCACCGAATTTGAAGATTTACCATTGATTTAACATGGAAAAATGATTTTTTAACGTTCATTTCTCCTGCAAACTATGTAGAACATTATTTTTCGGAAAAACCATGACTGATCCTTCTTCAGTATTAAATTCTGTAAAAAAAAGCTCTTAGGGTCCAGTCTCTAACGTCAACAAATTCAAAAAATCTGTATTTTTTAACGCAAATAAAAACGAGAGGGTTGACGTTAGAGACTGGACCCTAAGAGCTTTTTTTTACAGAATTTAATACTGAAGAAGGATCAGTCATGGTTTTTCCGAAAAATAATGTTCTACATAGTTTGCAGGAGAAATGAACGTTAAAAAATCATTTTTCCATGTTAAATCAATGGTAAATCTTCAAATTCGGTGATGGAGTTCTTCAAGTTGATATTAAGGGCTCAAATTTTTACAGAATTTTTTTTATAGCATATATAACAAGAATTTCACATGCAATCGAAAAAAAAAAAATATCGACTTTTTTTGGAACACACTAGTGCATATCCAAGACTGCCAGTACCTTACTAACCTTTATTCTTCTACATTTTTAAAATTATACAGAATTTCAAATAAAATATCAGATTTGCTGTAACCTGTAACAGCAGCATCCCGTATGAAGTAAAAATACATCTCACACACATTTCTCTACATGCATTCTCAACTCTTGTCTCTGTTAGTTCGACCGGGACTCGCCGATAAAATTCAGTCGTAAAAAAGCAGAAACAGGGTCAAAACCAATTTCGCCAACGGTCGTTGTCTTAACCACACGACATAAACAACTCCCTGGTGCAATCGTTCTCGCCATGACGTAATTCCCGCAGGCGTGTCTACGTCTATTACGCTCGTCTGCAGACGATACTGGATGGCCGTCTCATATGCAATTATGAATAAATCAAAAATACAAACGATTATGTTCTGACGTAGCAGATACTGTATCCTTTGTAACGCTTCCTTGCGCAATTTTTGTAACTGAATAATTTTTCGACTGTTTCAGATAATATGTTAAAGTATTTTTTTTTCTCCGATACGTTTTTTTTTTGTTAGTTAATAATTCAATGTTAAGATTCCTTATGGTCTTTATATCTGTATACAATTCTTGTTTACTGTTGAATATTGTATTTTATTACTTGTTTTCTTCCAGAAGGTATATTATTGTTCTTACAAATCTTAAAAGTTTTATAAAATATTTACTAAACGTATAAAGTACTCCATATAAGATATACAGTGTATTCCAAGTTGATTCAGACATAGGAAATTTAATATGGGAGCAATTAGAAGTGTTGTAGTAACCTTTGGTCAAATTTAACGATGTGTGATTGGTGCATTTTGAAATGCCGCCATAAAATTTAATAAAATAGTCATTAGTATTTTGTTTTCAAATTTATATCTGTCAAAAAATATTATTATTATTTTATCTAGGATGTTTAGTTTAATTTCATTAAGTTGAAAACAAAATACTGTTGATTAATTTAAAATTTATCAGATAGTTCAAAATGCACCAATCACACATCGTTAAATTTGACTAACTCTTCTAATTGCCCCCATGTTAAATTTTCTATGTCTTAATCAACTTGGAATACACTGTATAAGACTTTTTTATATTTTTTATAGTTTCGCCATGTCCGTCTGTCCTCAAAAATTGTAAGCCGATTAAGATGAAATTACTGATAACTAGAGATTGGAAAAATAGTTTTTCAACTATTGCGTAAAAATGCATTTATTGTAATTTTTATTACATATCTCCACCGTTTTCAGAAAACTGGTTTGATTGAATACAATTTGAAATCAACTATTTGCAACTACCTTTCCAACTATTTTAAAACTATTTGCGATACTTTTTACTGCTTCGTTTGCACTTATTATTATTAAATCGTAACAAAACTATTTATCAACTATTTTCCGAAAAAAAATTTAACTAGTAACTATTTCATTGAAAATAACAACTATTTTTCCAATCTCTACTGAAACAAAAAACAGAAATGATACGATTTTTGAAAAACAAATTTTTGGACCCCCTTTTCATAGACTGAAAAGTGAACTCACATATTTTTTTTCACTTACCCCATTAAGTGGGGTGTCATTAGATAGGTCTCAAAACTGATAGTTGATAAAACATAAATACACCCAATTTTACTTTTACACAAATTTTTTTATACACGATTTTGAATAGCACGGTCGATAACAATAAAATAATTTTTTTACACATATTGATTTGATTTCAAATAATTTTTTTCTCTCTTTTTTAATACTGAGAAAAAAATCCATCGAAGTTTACGTTTTTATATTTTATATTTCCCTATGCATTTAAATTTTTTCGTTTTGATTTTAAGTTAGTAGTTTATAAAACTGAATTGCTTTATTATTATTTTTTATTTGATATGAAATATAATACCGGGTGTTCCAGACCACCCGTCCACTATGTTTTACGCCTAAACTATTGAAGATAGAATTTTATGATAAGAAATTTACTATATATATCGACCCTACAGAATTTTAGGAAAATATTTTTAACCCCCTACCCCCCCCACCCTAGGAGGGTTGTTAGGAACGTTACATTCAAAAGTACATAATTTTAAAGATCATAAAAAAGTAAGAAACTTTTGTAAAAAAATTTTTTTCATACATTCAATTGTTTAGAAAATATGGCGAATTGTTCCCAAATTTTAGGGTTTTACTAAAAGTGCTTCAGTAGTTTGGGCGTAAATCATAGTGGACGGGTGGTCTGGAACACCCGGTATATGATGAAATCATATAAAATTAAAATAATGTTTTATTTATAAAAATTTCTTTTTACGTTTTTATAGCCTTTGGGAGCAATCCTCATTATTTTTTAAAAGTATATCATATCTTTTTGTAGACGATTTTTTTTAACACGGTGATAGGCTGTACGTATCTACCGTGCAAAAACAGAAGACGCATGATGCCTAGTTTTTAAAAACTGTATGATGATCTTACGTGTATCCTATTTCCAAAAAAATACTTATTTCTGCAGAAAATAAAGGTTTAATCACAAAAATTGATTCTTTTAAAACTAACTTTGAATTTGACGCCAAAACGCTCGCAGGTGTCATAGCGCATTTTTGACGTCACGCCTATGTAAAGACTCCTTGTCAACAATAATAAATCCTTGTTCCATTGCTAACGTTTCTCGGTTTTAGTTTTGGTAACACAAAACTGAGCAAATTGATAATTTAAAACCACAAAATAATTGATAAACAGTGCAGATATTAATGAAACAAAAATGATGTTTACTTAGCCGTGACGTCATCCACTCTGACTAACATGGCGGATTGCTGTATTTTGTGTTTTTATTTTAACAAAAATCATATTAATCTCGCTTTTAATATAAAAATAAATACATTTTTTAGAATCTTTTAAACCTATTTTATTATTTAAAATCATAATTTCAGTGATACTTTGTTACTGGCATCTTGCCTATTAGATGTACGTCTACTAGTTGACAGTTTATAAACCACATGTGTTTATTTTACTCATATCGAGTTTATTTAAATAGCAAACTATTCTTCAATCGTCTACATATCACACAAAAGCATCAAAACGAGTATAAACGATAAATACAAAGGGAGTATTTTAAAATCACTTTTTTCAAAATATAGATATTCAATTTCCTGTCGGGATTTTTTATCAGAAAGAGTCTGAACGAATCTGTTTTAAATTTTAAATTCTCGCAATGCAGAAATCATGTTTCCTGCTTACATATCGCTTACATATCTAAATAGGAAATAGAATATGGACATGTACTTTAGCGACAATAGAAACTCTATTAAAACGGAGTCAAGAATAGATCTATGCAAATGACGTTACTGGTTCAGTCTATTACTGACTTCATATTATGAAAAAAACTTTCAAAAAATAAATAAAACCGACTTGAAAAAAACCCTAAAAACATTGAAAAGTATATTATAATGATTAAATTTCACAGTTTTGCTTCCTTGTTCTCCGACTTCAAAATTTTAAATTTATCTTTCCGTTACACGTCAAGACAAACACTTATCGTTCCGTGTCTGTCTGTCTGTCCGTCCGTACGTCAGTTCCCTGAATCTTTGTCACACGCATAACTCATGAACCACTGAACCGATATTATTGAAACTTGGTCGGATGGTTGGGTCTGGCTTGAGGACGGTCCCATTTCAAAATCATCAAAATCGTGTGTAAGGGGGAGGGGTGACATTCCAAAATATTTATTTTTTCAAGATATCTCAAGAACGACATAATATGTTACGTGAAAATTTTATAGAATATTTTTTGTAGAGCATTAAATTTCCTATAATATGGGTCTACAACATTTGTTGTAAAATATTCCTTTACAAAGATTTATCTCAAATTATTTTAAAAATTCGTGTTTTGTTTTTCTAAATTGATATTTGCTTGGACATACAGTTGTCCCAAGACTGCGTTCAATATTTCATTAATTATATCAAATAGAAGAAAACTTTAAATAAAAAAGTTGTCAGGTTAAACAAGCCGCATATTTTAAAAATAGTTACATTTATATAGGGTGTCCCATAAGTGCGTTACAAATTAAAGTTATGTTTTTTTAAACACAATGTGTATTTTTTTGATCGATAATCTTAAAGCATTCATTTTTTTGGATATTTTGATACAAGCATTGACATATTTTAACCAAATAAAATTTGTTTTCTATTAAAAATAGTTTTGGCATATGCTCTATTATTGCGATATTACATCAAACATTTACAAAATTGTATTCTTTGTACAGGGTGTATCAAAACTCTGAACTTATTTTTTTTCAAATGGAACACCCTATATATTTTCACATTTTCGAATTGCCTATTCAATTCTAAACACATTTTATAAACTATGTTCTATACCTAAATGGAACTAATAATACCATCGAAAAATCGTGTCCGAGATAATGACAGATTCGAATATTTCCAAAACCCCTAATCCGATTAGCACCAAAATCAATAGGTCTGGAGTACTCACTGACAATGAGACAAATATTTCCCCCAAAATATTTCAGATCGGTGCATTTTTAAAGTAGTTATCGTGAACGAAAAATATTCTACATCCAGACACACAGATACACACGCACAGCCGCCATGCAGAAATTAACTTTTCTTTACGTTTTGAAGTTAGTACAATCAGAATCTGTCATTATCTCAGACACGATTTTTCGACGGTATTACAATACTTCCATTTCCTTCGGAACGTGGAAGTAAAAAACAACAACAACAATGTCTCATTAAAGTAGTTACGCAACATTAAATAATTATCAGTCCGATCCCTTCCTGTTATAAATAATTTCATAGAGAAGTATGTGGTCGAGTAACTATTAAACTTATAACTAAATCATCACAACTATTAGAACGCACATACTGTATCGACATACACTCTCATTATCCTAACTTACCCTCAAAGCTTACATCTTAGACCTTTGTGGTCTAGGAGAGTTGGTACGTCGCGGCCAGCGAGCGATATGCCCAATTACTCGGCTAATTTGATCAGAGAGAAAACCGGCATCAAAGTTGCACCAAAGCTTGTGTGTTGTGCTTAGATTTTGTCATAATGTAATAGCATTGAAAACCTAATGAATATACGGTACATATTTGTAATATCTACTCATTAACATAATAATTTATCAAACATTCAGAGACTTGTTTGAGAATCAACAAAATATATTAACTTCAATTACGTTTAATACATTAGCGAATGTCCTTTACGATATAAGCACCAGTTATGGCCGCTATAAGAGCAAGGTTTACTGTTGTAGTGATTGACGGGTTTCTTTTTTGTAATTCTCATCAACTCATGTTACTAATAAAACAAGAATTACGTTTAATACATTAGCGAATATATAAGCACCAGTTATGGCCGCTATAAGAGCAAGATTTACTGTTGTAGTGATTGACGGGTTTCTTTTTTGTAATTCTCATCAACTTATGTTACTAATAAAACCACTAACTCTTTATTTAATCAATTTAAATACCAAAGTCCGCAAATATAGTTTATTTTTTAAATTATAGCATTTTATTACGTTTATGTTTTTTCTCTAGTAATGGAAAAAGTAAAACCAGTAATGATTACGCAGTGATGGACACTTATTTATGATTACTAAATGATAAGTACTACGACACAAAAGAAATAAAAGAAAGAATCGTTAAATTTGAAACAATGTAAAGCAGTTGCTATGATAATATAATAATTAATAAATAAATTATACTATAATTATGTCCATTATTTTGACACCCATTGGCCGATTGTCATCAAATCATGCTGTAAGACAGTTAAATGTATATACAGTTAAATCTATATAGATTAATATTCAGAAATGGTAGTAATCAAATATCAACAAATATTTCTAATTCAGTACATTAATTAAAAAATTGCCATTACTGGGGTCATATCCAAGACTGGTGCCAGTACCTTATAGGTAAAAGTATGCTTGGACATACCAGATACTTGCACAGGCCGAAATAGATATCATAGACCAGCGCAATTTTAAAAATCACAATCTTCTAATGTGAAAAAAATAATAACAGCTACACAAAAAAAGTGCAGAGCCAAAAAAGCGACCTATATAGCATTGTAGTATTGGTCGAGAATAGTCGAAATCCAAATTTTTGAAATTTTTTGCTATCCAACTTTTGTTTTATTCGAGCTTGAATTTCGGGTTTAGGTTGAATTTATTTTATTTTTTGGCTAAACCCATAATTCAAACTCAAATAAAAAAAAACGGGTAAGCAAAAAATTCCAAAAATTTGGATTTTTACTATACCTATACTCTACCATTACTACAATGCTATATAGGTCGCTTTTTTGGTGTCACCCCCCCCTCTTTTTTGGAAATATTCAACCTTAGCCCAAAATTGATCCTTTTAAACGTCACGCCTATGTAAACACTCACTGTCAACAATAATAAATCCTTGTTCCATCGCTAACGTTTCTCGGTTTTAGTTTTGGTAACACAAAACTGAGCAAATTAATAATTTAAAATTACAAAATAATAAATAACAGTACAGGTATTAATGAAACAAAAATGATGTTTACTTAGGCGTGACGTCATTCACTCAGATTGGTGTTCCATCTAACATGGCGGATGGCTGTATTTTATGTTTCTATTTTAACAAAAATTATATTAATCTCGCTTTTAATATAAAAATAAATACATTTTTTAGAATCTTTTAACCTATTTCATTATTTAAAATGATAATTTCAGTGATACTTTGTTAGTGGCATCATGCCTATTATAATATAATTAATTTCGTGAACAAAATCTACAACTTGAATTAATATCTTAAGCAAATAGAAAGCCATGCAAGGGTCCTATGCGACATCATCAACAACCTAATTCCCATCTTAGCAGTAATAAACTTCCCAACGTCTTGGATCGTGATGACGTCACGGCCACCGCGGTCGGCGAGCGATACGCCCAATTACCCGGGTAATTTGATCAGAGAGAACTCCGCCGTTGCACCACCAATGATGACAACGCGCCGAAAGCACTAATGGCCTAATTTACCGCCGCTAGTTCAACGAAATGATTCTCGTGTGCGAGAAGATTCTACCTCTGATGTGTTTACGATGCACTTTCTTAAATTTAATTGCTTCTTTCTATTTTTAATCGTATCGTTTCGATTCAATGATCGAACCAAACTGTTTTTATTGGCTGATCCACGGGATTTAATCAAATTAAATAAATCAATTGCTGTGATTGTTTAGTCCAGCTGTGTGCTTTTGGGTATCTTGTCAAAGGCTATTTATCTTTTGAAAATGGACTGGAACTACCATTGCATAATATATTACCCTTACGTATGCAGTTATTGATGTGAAACTTCTTTAGCGTGACTAGGCGCGTGATAATTTTTTTCTCACGATCACGCACGCTCACGAAAGAAATTTTTTTAGTCGCGCCCGCACACTCACGGTTACAAAAAAAAGTATTCACGATCACGTACGCTCACGAATTTTATTTTTTTACTCACGGTCGTGACACGATTTATGTAATTGTTGTAAATTAAATTTTGAAATGATGAAAAATAATGTTTTTTACGTGCAATATATTGTATTTATATTATTTCTTCTAAACTGCATTTCTAGTACAAGTGATAGCAAACAAAACAAAACTTTTTGGTGTTCTGATAGAGTTGGCAATACTGACCATGTGAAAGTGCTTTTAATGACATTTATTTTTTATACTGTATTTTTTAATGTCAAAATTTGATTCAAAACATTATTATATCTATGCATTATAAGTTCAAATATTAAAAAAAGATCAAATAAGTTTAAAAAAAATTATCTTCAAAATATACTCACGGACTCACGCACGAGAAAAATGTACTCACGCACGGTTGTTATAATTTGACTCACGATCACGCACGCTCACGATTCAATATTTGAAAATCTCTCACGCTCACGTGGGTTACGGCCGTGACCCGACGTGACCCGTAATACTCACGGCCCACGTCAAGCTCTAATTTGAGTGACCTCGACACGTTTTAACATGAAACGCTAATGAGAAAGAACAGACGCTAAAAGACAAAGCCAGTGTGCATATGCGTGAGAGAGCGATGAATAGATGTATAAGATGAGTGGGGGTAACCCCCTCCCGCCAAAAAAAGTCAATAGGTTTTATTTTTTAAATAATAATTAATGACCGATAAACTAGCTTAACTATAAAGTTTATATTTTTCGTTCTAACAACTCTTACTGGCTGTAAATATAAAAACATTAAAGCCAAAAAAAGACAATTAATACTTTTTTATTCCATTTAAAAAAATAATATTGGTATTTGATATGTGTTCATTGTAGTAAAGAAAATTTTCATCATTATTTTAAATAAAAACAAGGACGTCGATGTATATATTGTTTGAATTTTCAACAAAATAAATATTGGTTGTACAAATTTTTTATCTATTTTTTATTGATATATATTTTTTTTTAATCCTTGAGATTATTATACTAGTTTGTCGGACAGAAAGACAGAGACTGAATTTTGAAGAAGAAAAAAACGAAATTTAAATATTTTATATATTTTTCTAGACCAAAGCCGAGAAAAGGCTTACGTCCGTTTGCAACCAAAAAGTGTATCATTTGATTAATAATAAATAAACAACGCCATAAAAAATAAAATAAATAATTTGATTTACTTATCATTTAATTCATATTTTCACAACCAGTTTAATAGAAAATTAAACCAGAACATAAGACTGAATTCAATTTAGGTACATGTAGTGAATAGAAACATTCCATTCGCAAATTAAATGATATTGAAAATAGATTAATTAAAAACGATTTATTAAAACATGCAGTGTATGTATGTATATATAAACAATGTGATTTATAAATTAAAACATATATACTACAATCCGCTCAAGAGATTTATGTATAAGACATGTTTCCACTCTATACATTGAAATTAAAATTTGTAAGACTCAATGTCAGCTAAGTGCTCTAATATACTAATTGGAAGAGCGGATGTTCTCTCTCTCTCTCTATTGACTGGTCTCTGGCTGTAGCTATTCACCAGGTTGTGGGGAGATTTCAATACGCCCGCGCCGCCTGAGTCCCATGTTGACATATCTGCGATGAATAAGGTATATATGTGTATACACGTCATCTCGCAAGTAATGGATTGTATGTACGCCAGTAGCGTTTCGTCAGGTATGTCAAACACAATAAAGTACAAAATAAGGTGTTTATATTATTTTTTCTACAGCCGTTTTAAAAAGTAGGCTTTTTCATTGACATTTCAGTGTGTAAAGTAGTACTTTTGCGCTCGCCGTGCGACAGAGTTACTTTTACGCACAGCGTGCGTAAAAGTTTTACTGTTTTCATAGTAACACATACATTTTTACATTTTTTTACGATTAATGAATTCTATATAAATACTATTGTATTATAGTATTAAACAAATTACTAAAATTTAAGTACTATATTGCTTCCTCGCAAAATCGAAGATACGAGAAGCTTTGTGATCGTTTCAGATTGAGACAAAAAAATGTTCTCCGAATTCAAAATTTTAAATTGATCTATCCGTTTCACGTCAAGACAAACATTTTTCGTTCCGTGTCTGTCTGTCTGTCCCCTGAATCCTTGTTACACGCATACCTCATGAACCACTGAACCGATATTAATGCAACTTGGTTGGATGGTTCGGTCTGTCTTTAAGACGGTCCCATTTCAAATTCATCAAAATCGTGTGTAAGGAGGAGGGGTGACATCCCAAATTATTTATTTTTTCAAAATATCTTAAGAACGACACATATATGTTACGTGAAAATTTTATAGAATTTTTTTTGTAGAGCATTAAATTTTCTATAACGTTTATTATATTCCCGTTAAATATTCCCTTACAAAGATTTATCTCAATTTATTTTAAAAATTCGTGTTTTGTTTTTCTAAATTGATATTTGATTGGACATATTGAATGTCATTTTGACGTTTTAAATGTATAATTTTGACATTTGTCAAAAAATTAAAAATATACGAAAAAATAACCTTTTGCGTCTTTTAAACTAATATTTTTCAATAAAATTGTATAAAAATTAAATGGATAACCAATTCCAGGCAATTTATCTCAACACTATCGGTTTTTATTTAAATTGTTCAATAATAATTAACTACCTTTGGTGAATTTAGCACGAGGAAGCACTGTGCATTTACTTGGCAGATGTTTTTTTACGATTTATGAATTTTGTAAATACTATTGTATTATACAAATTACTAAAATTTAATATTATTATATTATATTAATTATTGTAATAAAAAAAAATATTAATAAAATTAAATAAATTATAAATAATACCTTAAGGTTTTTTTCTTGACACAATTCATGATATTATGTGTAATTTTCATATGCCAATTTAGATTTTGCAGATAGTAAATATAAAATTACAGAATTTGCAGCTTTTGATATCTCTGGTGGTGCACACTTATGTTCTTTCTCAGTATCACCACTTATCCATCTTATATTATAGAATAACAAATTAAGAAACACATTTTAATGAAAATAGAACAGTCAAAAATTAAAAGTACAAAAGTATTTAAATTAATTATTGTTAATATTATATAAGTAATAAATAGGGTTATAGAAAAAATATTGTATGCACCTCGGGTGTAAAATGCGTTTTTCGCACTCGTGCGAAAAAAATGTTGTTTTACACCCTAGATACACAAATAACCATTTAAATATAATTTCATGAAAAAAATTGTGACTTCGTGGTACTGTACTACCGCCCTTTTTTAAAATACCTGAGCGCAATTCTCGGTCAAAGTCGGTGTATGAGTCAAATTGACCCATAAGAGGCTCCGAGGGTTAAATTTAATTATTAAGTATACACACTTTTTATTGTTTTAAGAGTTTTTTAAAGTCGATTTTTTGCATTCTGAGTAAAGACATATGTTACTTTGTATCCCGAAAAAATTATTAGACAATAAAATCTGTGGGACATTTGTACGCATTATAGGTTATACTTTTTGACGTAGACATCTAGCGTGTAAATGCGAAACTAAGCAGAAATGCGTGGGGTAACAGCAAGGTTAGTATATGTATAGGTTGCCTCATAACTTTTTGACCAATCAGCGACTGCGTGTGATGACGTCACCCTGAGGAACCTTTAAACGTTGTTTCATATATTAAGTTTTTTTTCAAATTATTTCGAATTTTTGGATATTTGTATTTAAAAAAAAGTAAATATTATTGTTTATTACAGAAGCACAAATTATTACATATAATATTTCTTTATAAAAACTTTAAAATGATGTCAGAAATCAATGCTTAAAGAAAATACATTTGTTGGTTACATATAAAAAAAACACTTGTTTTTATAATAATAAAATAATAAAAATTTAGATTTAAAACTCAGTACACTATCAATATCAAATGAAAATATTTAAAAACAACTTACAATAAATCAGCTTAACTAAAATAAAGAGTAAATATAGTTTGACAGCCATTTATAATGTCAAAGAGTTCCTCACGATGACGCGTTCTCCCCTCTCATGCCACTCCCCGCCAGAGTTATGAGGCAACCTATTATTTTACTAACCTTGGGGTAACAGTTAGTATATTATAAATGTGTATTATTTTATTTGTATTTTGTATTTATTTATTAAATGTTGATACATTAAATAGAACCTAGTACAGGGTACCTACAATTAATTTTTCACTTAAAGAGCTGCCACTGTTAAACAAACGTATGATAAGGTGTGTGTGTATGTGTGTCAGGTACACCCACCCCATCGTCACCACGTGGTAAGTAACAGCTGAAGTAATATTGTATATTGAATGGCTACATTGTCATTTATTTTTTGCATTTTTTTCTATTCTGAATAAGATATATTGTTGAAAAAATAAAATATTTAACTCATTGTTAATTTCTCGTGTTCTGTTTATTTTAAATACACTTACCTTGGGTTGCATAAAATAAAATTAATTACAATTAGTTAATCAGTTGTTTTAAAACCATTATTACCTAAATTCTAAAAAACAATCACTGTTATAATAAATTTTATAAGGTAAAAAATTATCATATTTAGTGAATTGTTCATTAACAAATTGAAATTAAGTTAAGAATTAACATTAATCATGGTTTTAAAATAACTGATTAACTAATTGTGGTTAATTTTGCTTTATGCAACCCAAGATTAGCATGATTAAAAATTGTTAATATATAAACAAATTTGCACAAAAATATAGTACAACTACAGTACTTATTAAAGTTTATAATTATTTATACATAAAATATTCTATAAAATTTTCATGTAACATGTGTCGTTCTTGAGATATCTTGAAAAAATAAATATTTTGGGATGTCACTCCTCCCCCTTACACACGATTTTGCTGATTTTTAAATGGAACCGTCCTCAAGCCAAACCCAACCATCCGACCAAGTTTCAACAATATCGGTTCAGTGGTTCATGAGTTATGCGTGTGACAAGGATTCATGGGACAGACACACGGACACACACACGGACGGACGGATAGACACGGAACGAAAAGTGTTTGTCTTGACGTGAAACGGAAAGATCAATTTAAAATTTTGTAATCGGAGAACATTTTTTTTGTCTCAATCTAAAACGATCACAAAGCATCTCGTATCTTCGATATTGCGAGGAAGCAAAACAGTAAAATCAATATTTTTCATAACTGAAATCATAAAATTCAATTTAATTTAATAGTTCAGTGAAATAAAATTCCCAAACAAAAGCAGATTCGTTTCATTGAACTATTTGTAAAATATACAACATAAAAACATATCTAAATTCCAAATTTGTCTTCTTTAATAAATACATCTGTCTATATGATATATAAAACAGAGTTTACAACACGAGAGAGAGAAAATGGCAATTTAATCTTGAAATGTGATCAGATCATCTCTATTGTGCGGAAACTGTCTTTCACAGTTTGGGGACAACATAAAGTGTAAAATAGCAATTCCGAAGACGACTGCTATGCGACAAGGCGGCGTTCGATCGAGAGCAACAAAGAATTGAAAATCACAATAGGAGATGGCAAGGATGTGGCATAAGAAGAAAAACAAAACGTTATACTGAGAAATGTCATCTTTAATATTAGACTGTGACGTTTATTCTATTGACAGCACATCGACGGAAGACGGCGATTCTTTTCAAAAAGATAATTAAATAATGGCCTCACTCTGGCAACGCCACAGCTGATTTTTATGCATTCAAGAAATTCTTCTGCGCGTCTCAAATCATTTACTTCAGGATATAACATTATATTTTATTCATACACTCGTATAAATTTTATTTACATATATACTACAATGTTATTATTTTTAAAGTAATAAAATCATTAGACCTAAAACACGTAGAAAAGTGATTTGGGCTAAGAAAATCTTGTTTTACATATAACGAAAACAATATTTTCTTAATTTAAAAATATATTCTTAATCCAAGTATATTATTGTTTTCGTTCGACAACATTGCATTAAAGAGAAACAATACTTTTCTGGATTAAGAGTATATTCTTATATTAACCCATTAACGCTCAAAAAAAAAACATGCAGAAAAAATGAAACCGATTTATTTTTTTTGCAGCTGATTTTATAAAAATTATATTAGTTACTATTTTTAAGACCACTTGATGTATGTTATATGTTAGTATGTTATTATCTATAATTTATTCCCCAAACATTTTTTTCCAACACTTATGATTTAGCCAGAAATAATTATTTTATATAATTATTTAGACTCACCCATACTTTTCTCTCTCAGTATTACGTATAATAAAATCCCTATGGCAAACGCGCACACTGTTCAATCTCTGTAATACGTATAAGAAAGTGCCCTGACACTAATGGCAGATATTTCTTCTTTTATGAACCATTTAAATTGTAATTAATTTTTTTTTCAAAATTTATTTTTTCGAAAAAATGAATAGAACATAAATTATAGATAATAATATTACCTCCAATTTTTAACTTGACCATTTTTCTCTAATTCTCACTGTTTCAAAGTAATTCGAAAAATTCAAAAATCGACGTAGGTAAACATCCGTATCCGGTTGAAAGATCGTTTTCAAAAATAGAACGTTTTCTTCCCAGACAAAAATTAATCTTAAATATAAAATTTCATCCTCCTACGATTTGTCGTATTTGAGTTACAGTTCTTACAGACAGACAGAAAGACGAACACATACATCATGGCGAAAATAGTCAGAATGGATTCAGGGATCAGCTTCACTATACTTACATAATAATATATTATTGTTTATTTCATATACATGGTATGAGAAAGTAAAAATCAGTTATGGCCGCTATAAGAGTAAGGTTTACTGTTTTTGTGATTGACTGTAATTCTCATGAACTGAAACAAGTAACTCTTTATTTAATCAATTTAATTACCAAAGTCCGCAAATATAGTTTGTTTTTTAAATTATAGCCTTTTATGTTTTTTCTCCAATAATGAATAAACCAGTAATGAGCACGCAATGATGGACTACAAAATGATAAGTACTACGACACAAAAGATACAAAATAAAGAATCGTCTTTGAAACAATGTAAAGCATTTGAAATGATAATATAATAATTAATAAATAAATTATACTAATAATTAGTTGAAATGTCCACCGTTTTGACACCTATTGGTCGATTATCATCAAATTACGTTGTAAGACAATTAAATGTATATATAGATTAATATTCAAAAATGGTAGTAATCAAATACCAATAAATATTTCTAATTCAGTACATTTAAAAATATAACCAGTCATATCCAGTACCTTACATATACGAGTATACATATTTTTTCTGTTTATAAGTAAAGTCGCAATTAATAACTAAAGTAAAATCACAATACAAGATAACGTATTCTGCTGAATCCGTTACTGTATTCAGGAGTTCAATGTATCACATCCTGCGATCTCACATCAAATCAAAGAACGTCTTTATGCGTCATGTAAGATGTTGAAAATCCCTCGACACCTTCGTTATTAGCTTGATTAATTTCACTAAATAGACGTCGCATTCAAAGGGGGAGTCCTTTCATAAAAGCGACGGAACTGAATGAATGTGAGACTGGGCGTGAGATCGATATAAAATGACGAACGTATCAAACTTTTACAACCTCACAGGGGTCGGTTTTTATTTTGTTTTTAACGTTATATAAAGTTTTGAGGTTGTTCAGTGATTGTACATAAAATAAGATCTGAGAGGAGGTAGTACATATTGTTGATTAAATCCGCTCTGGTTTATTTTGTGCAGCAGACATTTCATTCGTGTCAAATAAAGAGGTTTTTGAAAGGAAATATATATAGAGTATATGTCTATTATGTTTTTTTTTCAGTTCTTACTTTTTGTACATGTATGAGGTCGTTAGTTTCTTTTTAATAAATGTACTTAGGAAAATAACAAAATTTGGAATAAGAAAAAAACACTTTCATGTTGTTATACAAGGGTCATCCTTAATATATATAAAGCTCAACGTCTCTCTGTCTGTCTGTCCGTTTGTGCGCTTATCACTCGAGAACCACTTATCCCATTTACGTGTTTTTTTTTTAATTCAAAGGTACGTTCTCTGGCCAGGTTATAGGCTATATTTTGTTACGTTAGGGAACATAATAACTAAGCAGTGACAATAATAGTAAATCAAGTCGGAAAAATTTTTGCCGTCGGCGCGCTGTTTTGTAATACGCTGCCTAAACCGTTCAATATAGAACAAAAAAGTGTATTAAAGAATTGTGTAGAATCAAAAGTTCTACAATAAAGTCTGCGTCACCATATATCTAACTTTTATATTTAAGCCACAATGACTGCTTTTATGTTACAAAGAAAACATAAAATATTTGGGTTCTGTTTACATGGACTTATGACCAACAAAACATTAATCCTTATCGAAATAAATGATTTCATCGTTATAAGTACTTAATGTAGATATAATTTGCCATTTACAGCATCCAATTTGGTCGTATAGTTTAGAAAATATCGAAATATACATATTGGAACATATTATTCGCGCGATTTTGACCGTGCGCGGGGTGCGGCGAGGGAACGAGCCAACACGCCGAACAGGCCGGTATTCTTTTAATTGTCAATTGTTTATTTTGTTTTCAATAATTAACTTTTAAATTTAAATAGAACAAAAATTATTTTTACTTTTTGTTCTGATTCGTTTTTGTTAGATAGGTAATTTAAGTGTTATTTGGTTTTTATTACAATAATAACGCGCGACGGTTTTTTTTGACGACTGAAGATTTTTGCTTCAGTTGATATTAGAGTCAACCAAAGCCGCCTAACATAAGGCGAGATATGCCCATCAGAGATGTCATCTCTTGGTAAATTTAACACGAGGAAGCACGGTGCATTTACTTGGCAGATGTTTTTTTCATATTTTTCTCACATAATTTAAAATCCAAATATGCAAGTGGTGCCATCTGTTGACGCGTCTGAATAATAATTAATAACAAATGACTATACCTATTGACCGACAAATTCATCGAAAGTATACCCACGGGAATAGGATTGGGAACCTCTGCTCTATACACTTTAGTTATAAGCTAGTGAAATGTTTGCAGATGAAATGATAAATTAGATTGCGGAAGAAAGAAAAAATAATAAATGTTTTGTATAAAATCTATTATAAAAGCGTTCAACCCATTTATAAAATATTTAATTTAGTTTTTAATAAACAAAAATGATAAAAAGATAACCTAAAGAGCAGATGAGATATGGGTAAAACGTCCATTGTTGAGAATACAATAGTTAATTTAATTAAATAAATTTAATAATACGTCGCTTCCACAGTTATTCCTGTATATTCCTTTTGTATTTTTCACAGAAAATTGTTACAGTCTAGATTATATTACGTATTATATTTTACGAACGTTTTTTTATTTTATCAATTTATTTTAATTGGAAATTCTAAACATTTCAAGGGAATTATATAAGGTTCTATATTCTATAGTATGAAGTAAGGGATTATGACAAAAGTCGGTTTACAGATTTGAAGCTTCCGCTTTGATCTATGTATTGATATGAATTATTATAAGTTTATAAAATTTAATACCCCGCAATTTTGATAGGGAAATGGCTTTCAGTCAATCTCTTTGAAACCAACTGGAAAATATTATCTAAATCATCCCGATTAAAAGTCTCAATGGTCACAACCGCCTAAGTTCCCGAGGTCTCGCGCAAAGAGCTGTTTTGTACCTAATAATGCAATAAAAAAATCGATATAGTACATACAGGACATTTTGAACAAATAAATTAATTTTTATGTATCGTTTTGTTTATTTAATTTCTAGATTTTTATGTTATTAAAGTTTGAAAGTTCTAGCAAAGTGTTTTATGGATTATAATAAAGTTTTTATAAAACATGTTAAGGTATGTGTAGTGCCGTCAGCGCCAGCTACTAGCGATAGTATTAAAAATATTAAATTGTAAAATAAAAACAATAGAAAATTAGTTGTCATAAAAATATAACTTTGATTTGTAACACACTTATGGGACACCATATATAAATGTAACTATTTTAAAAATATGCTGCTTGTCTAGCCTGACAACTTTTATATTTAAAGTTTTCTTCCATTTGTTATAATAAATTAAATATTGAACTTGGGAGATCCTGTACTATATCAATTTTTTTATTGCAGTATTAGGTACAAAACAGCTTTTTGCGAGAGACCTCGGGAACTTAGGCGGTTGCGACCATTGAGACTTTTAATCGGGATGATTTAGAGAATATTTTCCAGTTGGTTTCAAAGAGATTGACTGAAAGCCATTTCCCTATCAAAAACTGCGGGGTCCTTTTTTAAAACAAATATTAAGTTAATGGAAAGCTTTAAATACATCTAAACCAGGGTTGGTCAACCTATGACTAACCTCGTGGTCACATAAGATACTGGCACCAGTCTTGGATATGACCCCAGTAATGGCTATTTTTAAATTAAATGTACCTGAATTAGAAATATTTGTTGATATTTGATTCATATCATTTCTGAATATTAATCTAAAAATATATATTTAACTGTCTTACAGCATGATTTGATGACAATCGGCCAGTAGGTATCAAAATGGTGGACATTTAAATTAATTATTAGTATAATTTATTAATTAATTATTATATTATCATAGCAACTGCTTTCAAATTTGACGATTTTTTCTTTTATATCATTTGTGTCGTAATACTTATCATTTTGTTTTCACATTTCAAATCTGTGTGATCCCCAAAAAAATCTTTTTGGTTTACAAAAAAACACGAAAATGAGGAAAGTACAGCAAATTTCGAAAGAAAAACGAGCTTAAATAGTCGTTTTGAATAAATTGAGCTATTCACAGCGAAAAATTACTGACAATGAGATGAATTGAATAAACCGATCAAAAATATTAGCAAAAAGTCCAAAATCGACTTTTTATCAGGTGGTCTTAAACTTTTGCAGGGTAGTGTAAGTAAAAAAAAAATAATTAAATAAGATTTATTTTTCGAAACTAACAAGTATTTATTCCTTATCCGTCGTTCCAAAAATCCAATGTGATGTCTATAGAAACGGAGAAAAAAATTTAAAAAAAATAAAAATAACACAAAAAAAATAACAACTAATTAATTTAAAAAAAAAGAAGACGACAAACAGAAATTGAAAGGACGAAAATAAAACAGATAAAATCAAAATGTTCTGGCTGAGGGGCTATGCCCGGTGGCCAATTAAAATAGAAAAAAAAAACAAGTATTTACAAAACACAATATTTCATCTAAAATTAATTAAACTCCAGCAACTCATAAATAGATAGATGAAAGTATCTGAAATTCACACAAAAATCTCCCTCTATCTCTGTTTTACACACCATGTATAAAATATGCGTGGAAAATTTCAATCTACGACACAAAAAGATCATAAATCTTTAATTCATGACATTTGTTAATCTCCCATTTACAAAAAAAAGAAAAACGTAATTCCAAAAAAAAACACGTATTTTATGTGACGCGTGCTAAAAACAAGTATAACATAAAATCTTACATAACACCGCATCGTATATCATCATCAGGGCAATTTATATGAGCACAGTCATTATTTTGGCTCCATAAGCCGTCTCTACGTCACACGGACTGACAGGGCATTGTCGTCGCACGCAGCTTCTATTTTTGGCCACGTGGTGGCGTTTCATTAAACATCATCACATCTAGGATATGAACCAATGTTAACGCATTGCTAGGTTTGTTTAGGCAGTATTGTAGCAAGGTTAGTAAAGTATAAGGTTGCCTCATAACTCTGAGACGGGAGATTGCGTCATCATGAGGAACTCTTTGACATTATAAATGGCTGTCAAACTATATTTACTCTTTATTTTAGTTAAGCTGATTTATTGTAAGTTGTTTTTAAATATTTTCATTTGATATTGATAGTGTACTGAGTTTTACATCTAAATTTTTATTATTTTATTATTATAAATTATAGTTTTAAACAAGTGTTTTTGCTTCCTCGCAATATCGAAGATACGAGAAGCTATTTGATCGTTTCAGATTGAGACAAAAAAAATGTTCTCCGATTTCAAAATTTTAAATTGATTTATCCGTTTCACGTCAACGCAAACACTTTTCGTTCCATGTCTTTCTGTCTGTCCGTCCGTGTGTCCGTGTGTCCGACTGTCCCCTGAATCCTTGTCACACGCATAACTCATGAACCACTGAACCGATATTATTGAAACTTGGTCGAATGGTTAGGTCTGGCTTGAGGACGGTCCTATTTCAAAATCATCAAAATCGTGTGTAAGGGGGAGGGGTGACACCCAAAAATATTTATTTTTTCAAGATAACTCAAGAATGACACATGTTACGTGAAAATTATATACCTAGAATATTTTTTGTAGAGTATAAAATTTCCTATAATATGGGTCTACAACGTTTGTTGTAAAATATTCCCTTACAAAGATTTACCTCAATTTATTTTAAAAATTTGTGTTTTGTTTTTCTGAATTGATATTGCTTGGATATATTAAATGTCATTTTGGCGTTTTAAATGTCATTTTGACATTTGCATAAATTTAGATTTAGATTGAAATTTCCAAAAAATTAAAAATATATGAAAAAATATTCAGATGCGTTTTAAGAAAAATTTCGAACTAATATTTTTTAGTAAAATTGTATAAAAATTAAATGGGTAACCAATTAGGCAATTTATATAAACACTATAGGTTTTTATTTAAATTGTTGAATAATTAACTACCTTTGGTGAATTTAGCACGAGGAAGCACTGTGCATTTACTTGGCAGATCTTAAACTATTTTTGTGTTTTTTGGGGGTCAAAGCGGATTTCTCGAAAAAAAGGTGGGAAGCATATCTGCACTTGTAATGAATTGAAAGAAAAAACATCTGCCAAGTAAATGCACAGTGCTTCCTCGTGCTAAATTCACTAAAAAATAAATAAGATAAATTGCCTGGCATAGGTTAACCATTTAATTTTTATACAAATTTTACTAAAAAATCTTAGTTCGAATTTTTTCTTAAAACGCACCTGAATATTTTTTCATATATTTTTAATTTTTTGACAATTTCAATCTAAATCTAAATTTATGCAAATGTCAAAATGACATTTAAAACGTCTAAGTGACATTTAAAACGCCAAAGTGACATTTAAAACGCCAAAATGACATTTAAAACGTCACAATGACACTTAATATATCCAATCAAATATCAATTTAGAAAAACAAAACACGAATTTTTAAAATTAATTTAGATAAATCTTTGTAAGGGAATATTTTACAACAAACGTAGTAGACCCATATTATAGGAAATTTAATTCTCTACAAAAAATATTCTATAAAATTTTCTCGTAACATGTGTCGTTCTTGAGATATCTTGAAAAAAGAAATATTTTGGGGTGTCACCCCTCCCCCTTACACACGATTTTGATGATTTTGAAATGGGACCGTCCTCAAACCAAACCCAACCATCCGACCAAGTTTCAATAATATCGGTTCAGTGGTTCATGAGTTATGCGTGTGACAAGGATTCAGGGGACAGACGGACGGACGGACGGACGGACGGACGGACGGACAGACAGACAGACACGGAACGAAAAGTGTTTGTCTTGACGTGAAACGGATAAATAAATTTAAAATTTTGAAATTGGAGAACTTTTTTTTTGTCTCAATCTGAAACGATCACATAGCTTCTCGTATCTTCGATATTGCGAGGAAGCAAAATGTACCAAATCTTATTAAAATTAGTGAGATAATACTGGATGTAGAATTTTATTTCGTTCGCGATAACTACTGAAAAAATGCACCGATCTGAATTATTTGTGGGGAAAATATTTATCTCGGTGAATACTCCCGACCTATTGATTTTGATGCTAATCAGATTAGGGGTTTTGGAAATATTCGAAATTTTGTTACTTTTATCGTTTAAAAAGTGAACGTTGCGAGTATTATCTCACTAATTTTGAAAAGACTTGGTACATTTGTAGTTCATTTGAACCTAAGGGACATTTATTATTTGTACGTGCCTAAACAGCCATTGAAGGGGTGAAAACCACACTCAAAATTTAAATTTTAAATACTAATTAATACGTCATTAATGTTGCCTTGGAAACAACAACTAAATTCAAATTGTCAAATTAGTTATTCTACGAATGTGTATTATGTTTCTGACATTAGAAAACTAAAATATTTATATACAAATGGTAATAACAGCTGTAATGGCGCGATCGATTTTTTTTTTCAAATTTTTCCGATTCTTTTTGTTGTATTATAAATTGAATTTCGTCGATTACAGCGCCATCTATGATATTTCAGACAAATCGTTCGTACTTTTAGCCGTAGAATCCGTATCTGTAATAAAAAAAATTGAAGTTCCTATTTAAGATTCAAAGTTACCTCCGCCCCAACCTACAAAGAGGGGTGTGGGGGACTATTTTTTGCACTAATGTATTTCCCCCGCGGAATGATTAAATTTTGATTATTGACATTTTATTCCGTAGCTGCCTATTTTTCGAAATATTTGAAAGTTTAAGGTTAAAAAAAACACCCGGTTTGCAATAGTTTTTCAATACTTCATTAGTTTTTCAAGTTCTCAAATTTGATTATCAACAGTTTTTCCGTAGAGTGCCTATTTTTCGAGATATTTGAAAGTTTCAGGTTAAAAAAAACACCCGGTATAAATAAAATATTTTTCAAAATTATTTAAAAACATAGAAAGAACATGGAAGTGATGTATACCGATATTTTTACAAATGCAGATGGATATATTTATATATTACATATATATGTATATTAGTGTGTTCCAAAAAAAGTCGATAATTTTTTTTTTTCGATTGCATGTGAAATTCTTGTTATATATGCTATAAAAAAAATTCTGTAAAAATTTGAGCCCTTAATATCAACTTGAAGAACTCCATCACCGAATTTGAAGATTTACCATTGATTTAACATGGAAAAATGATTTTTTAACGTTCATTTCTCCTGCAAACTATGTAGAACATTATTTTTCGGAAAAACCATGACTGATCCTTCTTCAGTATTAAATTCTGTAAAAAAAGCTCTTAGGGTCCAGTCTCTAACGTCAACCCTCTCGTTTTTATTTGCGTTAAAAAATACAGATTTTTTGAATTTGTTGACGTTAGAGACTGGACCCTAAGAGCTTTTTTTTACAGAATTTAATACTGAAGAAGGATCAGTCATGGTTTTTCCGAAAAATAATGTTCTACATAGTTTGCAGGAGAAATGAACGTTAAAAAATCATTTTTCCATGTTAAATCAATGGTAAATCTTCAAATTCGGTGATGGAGTTCTTCAAGTTGATATTAAGGGCTCAAATTTTTACAGAATTTTTTTTATAGCATATATAACAAGAATTTCACATGCAATCGAAAAAAAAAAATTATCGACTTTTTTTGGAACACCCTAATGTATATATCAGTGACAGCGTGTACGTAAACACATAGAAATCTAGATACATTAATTATACAGTAACATATACGCACCGGCGATCACTTCCGATTGGTGAAACCATCCGGGCAATATATCGTTGCACACCCCTGCGACGTTAGCTCCATCTAGCGACGCAACGCTACATTGAGTAATTGAATTGTGTCTCCTCGGAGAGTAGCGCAAACGGTCCGCGGGGGATGGGACTTTGACTTACTTCCCGGCTGCCCGCGTTTCACTGAACTTTATTGACCGAACAAAGAGAAACTACCACAACTCAAAATTCGGTGGAACTAATATTAAATGCTGCACAAATAAATCACATAGTGAATGCAAGCAAGGAGGGTGCTAATCGATTGGGTTGCTTATTTATAGTATTATATTCGCCGGTTATTTGACCGGAACATGCTATAAATAAATCAGAATCAAGGTATAATCATCACCATTATATTAATGAAATTTTAAAATTTTAAATTTATATTCATTCATACTAATATTATAAATGCGAAAATGTATGTCTGTCTGTCTGTTTGTTTGTTACCTTTTTACAGTTAAACTGCTGTAATATTTTGAAGAAATTGGCAGAGATAGCTTGCATCCTGAGGAAAGGCAAGCTACATTGTATCTCGAAAAATTTATTAGATAGAAAAATGGATGTATGACATTTGTACGCGCGATATTTTAAACTATTTTGACGAAGACATCTAGCGTACAAATGCAAAACTAACAAGCTTGGGGTGAGGTGAGACCCTTTAGGTCCACACAATCAACTTCCCAGCACGGTATGATTATAAATATATGAAAAATTTTAATGGAATGATCAGAAATAAAACTCACCTTTGTATTATGAATATTAGTTTACTAATATCCTATGTCAATATTAATATAACATACAATTTTAGAATAACTAATTTGCTAATTTGAATTAAATTGCATTTGTTTTTATAATAACTAATCTGACAATTTAAATTTAATTGCATTTGTTTCCAAGGCAACATGAATTGTATAAAATTAAAATTCAAATTTTGAGGGTGGTTTTCGCCTTTTACCTCTTCTATGGCTGTTTAGCACGTATAAGAACAAAAATACTGAAATACATTTTTCATTATTTGTATTGTAGGATATTTATGCTAAGTTTCAAGTAAATCCGACCAAAAAAACTTTTATACCTTTTTTTACCCCCTTAGGGGTTGAATTTCGAAAAATCCTTTCTTTCAGATCATAATCACGTCAAGACGCTTCGATTGGCACCCCAACGAAGTCAATATCATTTTTTAATTACGAGATTTCGTGAACGTAAAAAATGACACGCATATACGTACGTACATACATACACACACACAGACAGACAGACATCTTTCTGAAAATAGTGACTAAAACATACAATTATGTTGAAATTTTTGATTTTGATTTTCGGGCCGATTACAATAACTTCCAGTTGGGAAGTTAAAACCTGTTTTATCGACTACCATCATAACAGAAATCTGTACTACCACGCGGTCAAAATCGCGGGTAACAGCTAAAGATAATCTATATACACATAATAGAGATGTACCGGAATTCCGGATGTAACTCACAATGTAGATTAAAAGTGAATATTTTATCGTCACTATTATTATATTATTATTATTTTTATATTATATTATTATTGACACTGGAAATGTAATTACATTCGATTGAAAAGAACGTATGCTATACAAATAATTTAACGAAATTAATGTTATACAGATAATTTAATGAAACTATAGCTATACAAATAGTTTCACGAAAATGTAAAAATTGCAGAGTATGTAGAAAACACAATTTTTATAATTTAATGTAGTTTCTTAAAGAAATACCATATAGAACAATGTTATATTAATTTAAGATAATAATCAATGTACCTATTTATATTTAAAATACTACGGTGGCGGTGGTTTTAGGGAGGAAAACAACCCCCGATCTCTCATAGGAACCGAGATATTTACGATTTTGTATAAAAATTTCATATATTTTATATATTTCCCTGTCATTTATGAAGGGTTGTAATTATGGGGGTGGGAGTTTAGAAATCCGCGCGAGCGAAGCTGCGGGTATCAACTAGTTAGATATAAAAGAAAAAAATGTATAATGAAATACAGCGGTAGAGACAAAACATTACTTGTGAAAGGGAGAAACTCAATTTTTTGTTATCAAAGATAGATGACAACCAGACAAATATAAAGACACGTGTTTTATGCAAATTTTTAAATATTATTTTACAGTATAATGTTAATTTACATAATTTTAAAACTAATTATGTAATTATAAACAAACAAACAAATAGTCACTTTGGCGATTATTTAGATAAATTTATAACTGAAGGTAACATTATGACACACTAAAATAATAATAAAAAATATCACATATTATTGGTACTTTTGGGAAAAAATGTCATTTTCATAAAAATTATCAAAAAAATAAATATATTTTTTAACTTTGATGAGTAATAACTCTGAACTGGAAATACGGATAGCAATAAGGATAATACTAAAAAATACGTTAGTTAATTACCTTACTTTAGAAGTTATGAGATAATCTTTTTTGTAAGTACTACTCTGAAGGAAGTTTTTAAAGACCCTGTAGCTCAGAGAGTATTGAAGATAGACCCCACTTTTCCGTACAATTTTTTACTTACAATGAGCTAAAAAATCAGCTCTTTAAATATCTGTATCCCAAACCGAACCATCCTGCATATGTCAATGCAATGTTTATTAGGTTTATTGCAGATTTAATTTATATCTCCGTGTAACATCGCGTCCAATGCGCTAGTATATGATATAATTAAATTTTTTTTAAATCGTTCAATACAGCGCAACACACTTATTGAGTTAATTAATTAAGTTTGATTCGATTTTATAATGAAAAATTCACCAACATTTTGTAAATTAAATTTTTGCGTATTTTCAATAAAATTTTATTTAATGAAAAAAATTCATACTGTATCAATATTGATTTAATGTTCAATTATATATAAAAATGGTTGTAAATAATATTCGATTCGATTAATTACAAATCAGTAAAAAAATCTGCGGATTTTTTTCTTACTAATCAACACGAAAGAAGCTATCTAGATAGCACTCGATCAAAAATAAAAAAAAAAACAAGACAAATTTTAGTCAAGTGCCAAAGTTCGCAACGATACAGTTGGAAATTCTTCCAATCATCCCCTAACCCTTGAAAACCACTCACATCCCTTACTAACCTTCCCTTCTCATTCTCTAAACTACCTCGTGTTCAACGTCTACAACCCCAATGCCTACGGGGATGTTTCTCAACGACATTGTTTCCAAGTGTCTTCGGATAAATGTAAGATACCTTCACGAACATTTCAACTACTCGAGAGTCATTTTAAACGTGTCCTTCGTATATTTTATAAAGAAAATATATACTCCTCAACAGATTGCAGAATTTTCAGATTATAAAAATATATATAGATAGATACGAATTGATTAAATATTTACAAATACTCATTTCATATTTTTAAGTTATTCAGGTGATATTTGGAATATTAGCAACTTCTTGATAAGTAAAATGAATAATCAATGAGGTGCAGTTATGGCCACTATACGAGCAAAGTTTACTGTTTTTGTGATTGACGGGCTTCTTTTTTGTAATTCTCATCAACTTGTTACTAATAAAACAACTAACTCGTTATTTAATCAATTTAATTACCAAAGTCCGCAAATATAGTTTTTTTAACTTTCCAACTGGAAGTTATTGTAATCGGTCCAAAAATCAAAATTAAAAATTTCAATATAATTGTATGTTTTAAGGTCACTAAAGTATATTTACACTATTATCATTAAAATGTCTGTCTGTGTCTGTGTGTGTGTATGTCATTTTTTACGTTCACGAAATCTCGTAAATAAAAAACGCTATTGACTTCGTTGGGGTGCCAATCGAAGCGTCTTGATTATGATCTGAAATAAAGGATTTTTCGAAATTCAACCCCTAAGAGGGTAAAAAGGGGTGTAAAGTTTTTTTTTTTTGTCGGATTTACTTGAAACTTAAGCATAAATATTCTACAATACAAATAATGAAAAATGTATTTCAGTATTTTTGTTGTTATACGTGCCTAAACAGTCATACAAGGGGTGAAAGGCGAAAACCACCCTCAAAATTTGAATTTTAAATACTCATAAATAAGTCTACAATTCATGTTGCCTTGGAAACAAATGCAATTAAATTTAAATTGTCAGACTAGTTATTCTAAAAATGTGTGTTATATTATTGTCATTAGGATATTAGAAAACTAATATTCATAATACAAAGGTGAGTTTTATTTCTGACCAATTCCATTAAAATTTTTCATATACATATTAAAAAAATATTCACATAAACTATACGGAAACAATAAATAATCAGTATTCAAGTATTTATAATCATACCGTGTTGGAAAGTTGATTGTGTGAATCTAAAGGGTATACCCCAAGCGTGTTTTTTTAAATTATAGCCTTTTATTTTGTTAATGTTTTTTCTCCAGTAATGGATAAAGTAAAACCAGTAATGAGCACGCTGTAAGATAGTTAAATGTAGGTATATAGATTAATATTCAGAAATGGTAGTAATCAAATATCAACAAATACTTATTTCTAATTCAGTACATTTAATTAAACAATAGCCATTACTGGAGTCAAATCCAAGACTGGTGCCAGTACCTTATTATGATTTCAGTGACACATTTTTCAAAGAAAATACTACTTTATTAACAAAGATAATGGCGCCAATCGAATCTAGAGCTTTTGTTTGTTTTTAACAAGCTAACGAACTGATTCTTTGTAAAATACAAGGTCAACCTAAATTTAAGAGAAACCGTATGAATTCGAACGGACACACGGACACACACACACACACACACACACCAGTGGCGAGGCATGACATTTTTACTAAGGGAAGCATATTTTATAAAGTAACTCAAGATATTTAAAAAAAATTAATTACATAAGCTATAATACATAATATTATATGCAAAATATTATTTAACAATCGATAAATTATTATTTTTAAATATATGTAACATATACTTATATATAAAATTTTTTATACTCATAAAATATTATGACATATTTTTATTTAAAGTGACATTCTAATCGTCTACATTTTTTACAGAATTCATTAATAACATTGTTATAAAACTCTTCATTTTTTTAAGTTCGTCGAGTAATTATTTTTCGATCGACATTAAAACTAGAAAGTTTAATCTATGTTGACCAGTTGTGTTTTTTCAATTTATGAAACAGCTTTATAAGTTCAAAAACTGATTTAAAAAAAATAAATGCAAAATTTCGAACTAATATTTTTTAGTAAAATTGTTTAAAAATTAAATGGTTAACCAATTCCAGGCAATTTATATAAACACTATCGGTTTTTATTAAAATTTTTGAATAATTAACTACCTTTGGTGAATTTAGCACGAGGAAGCACTGTGCATTAACTTGGCAGATGTTTTTATTATTTTATTATTTATTAAAGTTTTATAGTAATTAGTAGAGATTGGAAAAATAGTTTTTCAACTATTGCGAAAAATGCAACTATTGTAATTTTTATTACATATCTCCATCGATTTCAGAAAACTGGTTTGATTGAACATAATTTGAAATCAACTATTTGCAACTATTTTACCTTTCCAACTATTTTAAAACTATTTGCCCTTTTTTATC
This sequence comes from Sialis fuliginosa, assembly GCA_961205875.1. Classification (NCBI taxonomy): domain Eukaryota; kingdom Metazoa; phylum Arthropoda; class Insecta; order Megaloptera; family Sialidae; genus Sialis; species Sialis fuliginosa. Next base: position 2,002,332 of record OY540814.1, on the reverse strand, counting down.
CAACGTTAAAACTATTGTATATGTTTATAGTTTTATATATTTTTATAAATACATTTTGTCTGTTATACAGATATTTTTTAATAGATATTTATGTTGTGTTTTTACATATTTATTTGTTTAATTTTTTTTTAAGCTTCTAAAATCTATCTAGAATCGACCATAACATGTTTTACTCGAAAATTTCGGATTTGACACTTTTTACTAAAACGTTGATTTCACTAATTTATTGATTATATCGACAAAAAAATTATTATTGTAAAAAAATTTCACAACTATTTTGATTAAAAAAAACTATTTGCCAACTATTTTACAGAAAAAAAAATCAACTATATAGTAACTATTTCATTTAAAATAACAACTATTTTTCCAATCTCTAGTAATTAGTAATTTACAAATAAAATAATGGAAACACTGCTTCCCCTGCTTCCCTGGACGCTTCGCCACTGACACACACACGGACACACGGACACACGGACACACACACACACACACACTAACATACACACGACGCATTGTTTGGAAGCCACGAGGCGTTGAGGAAGTTTTTTTCTTCTCTTTTTCCTTTTCGGCCCCGAGCGACAGAAAGGGTGATCTTAATTAAGACCGCTTCTTTGGTTTATGCGAAGACGTGCGGGGAAGGACAACACATTGGGGAAAGGGGATGACGAGAATGTTTCAGGAGAAAAACAACCGAATGAAGAAAACTCTCGATCTCCGGACCCATCTTGCTACGTTAGCGTTGCGCGTTACAACCCCCCCCCCTCCACCCCCCACTTCTAGTTCTTGCGGTGTAATCAACCGTGAAGTGCAATTAAGCGCTACTGACGTTTCTAATGTGGAGATTATCAAAATTACTACAACTTTCACGATGCAATAATTGGTAAATGTTTTTACGTAAAATGTTTTTATATTATGTAATTCAATTGTTTGGTTTTTCTTACAATGCAATTAAATTTTTTATAATCGTAATCCAATGAAATTATTTATTTGTATCTTTTTCTTCTTCTTCCCAATCTCTGTATATAAAAATGAATGTTCGATTGTATGAGGCTTAGAGACTCGGGAATTACTGAACCGATTTCAATGCGGTTTCCACAAATAGTTAGATAATTTGTCTGTGTATCGTGGCTATTAATATTTTATGAAAATCTAAGATTTAACATTAAAAGACTAAAAAAATCTTTATCAAGTCGTGTTTTGTTTCCATGATGTCACAGCATACAACTGTCATTTAGGTATGTATATAAAAACGTAGTAGTAGAATACAGAATTCTATTATTTATGGATTCAATATTTTATTGATTTTAGGTCTCTTTCAAATATGTTGTCAAACAAATAGAAGATTTTTAACACATGCTAACAATTAAATATTTTGAAAAATATTGATTGAAAATTGAAATATAAAGAAATATTTCACATTCAAGAAAGGTAAAATATCGAAATTAATTATTATGATTGTTGCTAACCTATTTAATTATTTATTTTCGACTTTCATACAAATTCTAACACAAGATCTGGTGTATATAATTTTACCCGATTATCTCAATAACTACTGAACAGATTTTATTCCGGTTTTCACAAATGAATAGGTAAAGTCTAAGTATATAATTTTTGTATATTTTGTGTAAATTTAATGAATTTTTTTATTAAGTGAATCGTGTGCAATCCTCCAATTATTTTGTATGGTCATATATGTTGCAGTAATTTGAGAATGTTATCAAAATTTGGAACAAAATGCCAATGGAAACAGTGCGTGCCAATAAAATGACTTTGAAAGAAGATTGAAGCTACTTATCAAAGTTAAAGGAGGAGGTATTCCCAAACACTTATTAACTTCTCAACTGGAAGTTATTGTAATCGGTCCGAAAATCAAAATAAAAAATTTCCACATAATTGTATGTTTTAAGGTCACTATAGTATATTTACACTATTTTCAGAAAGATGTCTGTGTGTGTGTGTATGACATTTTTTACGTTCACGAAATCTCGTAAATAAAAAATTCTATTGACTTCGTTGGGGTACCAATCGAAGCGTCTTGACGTGATTATGATCTGAAATAAAGAATTTTTCGAAATTCAACCCCTAAGGGGGTAAAAATTAAATTTTTCATATACATATTAAAAACATATTCACATAAACTATACGGAAACAACAAATAATCAGTATTCAAGTATTTATAATCATACCGTGTTGGGAATTTGATTGTGTGGACCTAAAGGGTCTCACCCCACCCCAAGCTTGTTATAAATTTTCAATACATATGTCTACTACTTTAAGAATTGAATAAAAACTTAACTGAAACTTTTTTATAAATTTAATATTTTAGCGTTTTAATTTGTATATAATTGTCACGATGTTTTATGAATGTATCCAATTATAAAAATCAGTGAACAAATTAAATAAAATTTTTGGACATTTTAAATACAAACGTAATTTGTATATGACATTCATATGAACGATAATTCAACATAATGGTTATCGGTTATATAATATAGCATGTTTACATTATATCGATAGATTCATATGCGATAAAATTGACACAACACATTGTTCCAAATCACAAAAACGACATGGAAATAATATATCGTTATCGGTATTATGAGAAATGTTTAACATTATAAAGGCATAATATGAAAATATTAATATACAAACATTTCCAACACGAATGCTGTAAAAAGTAACAATGTACACAGTAAACATAATATGTTTGGTATTGTTAATAACTATAGTGTGTCCTTTAATTCTGGTAAGTCTATCAAAAACATTTCAATCAAAAAAATATATAAAAAAATCATTTAGCGCAAAATTTGTAACTTTATGAACATTTCAGAAAAAAAATAACTCATATTGATCGATTTTTTCCTTTTCATGAATATCAACTTTATTTACGTAAATTTTAAAAATCACCTATTTTCTTAAACTTTACGTTCGTCGTAAAAGTCCTCTCTCTGCAGTAAACAATGAGGGTATTACTGAAATATAACAAAATGGTGAAATCTGAATTTCGAAATAAATGTCTTTCACCTTTTCGAAAGTTAGCTTTTTATATGTACTCGTAGAGACATTATTATACTTTATTGTAGGTGTATATTGAAAAAAGATCAAACGGTTAAGTCATATAATAATAATAATGATATAAGTTATTTACACCAGTCTTGGATATAACCCCAGTAATGGCTATTTTTAAATTAAATGTACTGAATTAGAAATATTTGTTGATATTTAATTACTACCATTTCTGAATATTAATCTATATACATTTAACTGTCTTACAGCGTGATTTCATGACAATCGGTCAATAGGTGTCAAAATGGTGGACATTTAAACTAATTTTTAGTATAATTTATTTATTAATTATTATATTATCATAGAAACTGCTTTACATTCTTTGAAATTTGACGATTCTTTCTTTTATATCTTTTGTGTCGTAGTACTTATCATTTTGTAACCATTAGCGAGTGTCCATCACTGCGTGCTCATTACTGGTTTTATTTTATGCATTACTGGAGAAAAAACATAAATAAAATAAAAGGCTATAATTTAAAAAACAAACTATATTAGCGGACTTTGGTAATTAAATTGATTAAATAAAGAGTTACTTGTTTTATAAGTAACATGAGTTCATGAGAATTACAAAAAAAGTCCGTCAATCACAAAAACAGTAAACTTAGCCTTATAGCGGCCACAACTTGTGCCAGTACCTTATTCTCTTTAATCTATATACTTTAAAGTTTCCTAATATAAAGTAAATGATAGGTTTAATATCAAATTCAAATGATCAATTTATAAAATTATATCTAAATATAAATTATTTTTATGTTTTCATTTTTCATCACACTTTTTCTCTAATTTTCAGGCAACGTTGTACGATATCATTATTGAAAGAGTTGAAATAATTCCTGGTTTAGAAAAAAATTTATGTGACATTACGAATTTAACAATTACAAAACTTAATAAAAAAGATCTAGTGGTAGATGCTGTCGTTAAAATACTTGATCATTTTCCAGATCCATTTACAGTAAGTGTTGTTTGATATTATTTATTTCCTATTAGCTGTGCCCGCACTTTCGATTATTATTATTTTGAAAAATATAGTTGAATTAAGTATGTACGAAAAATTTCACTTGTTTTTTTATAAGATTTTTAATCAACTTCATTTTTAGTTATATTATGTTAGATATACAGTGTATTCCAAGTTGATTAAGACATAGGAAAAACATGGGGGCAATTAGAAATGTTGTAGTAACCATTGGTTAAATTTAACGATGTGTGATTGGTGCATTTTGAAATGCCGCCACAAAATTTAATAAAATTGTAATTAGTATTTTGTTTTCAAATTTATATCAGCCAAAAAATATTATTATAATTTTATCTAGAATGCTTATTTTAATTTCATTTATATTTTTTATTTTTTATTAAAGTTGAAAACAAAATACTGTTGATTAATTTAAAATTTATCAGTTAGTGTCGAGGCGGTATTTCAAAATGCACCAATCACACATCGTTAAATTTGACCAAAGGTTACTACAACATTTCTAATTGTCCCCATGTTAAATTTCCTATGTCTTAATCAATTTGGAATACACTATATATATCAATAAATTTGTTTTATGAATAAGCATTACATATTAAACAGAAATAAGTTTCTACATTTTCACTCCCTAAATTAATCTAAAAAAATAAAAATAAAAACTGCTATACTGTCAAACTGTTGACAATAAGAACAAAAATATATTTAATAATGTGATTTTAATGTAATCAATATTTTAGGTGTCATTCATTGCAATGCAAAAAACTGGGAATGGATTTGTCGAATCTGCTTTTCAAATAATAGATATAGATGCATGTGAAATATTTCACAAAGACAAAACAGTAGTACCAAGTTTATTAAACCATTCGGATTTACCTAAAGATAAATGTCCGTTTCCGCCGGTAAGTAAGATACATCACATTGATTAATCCAAACATTATGTTACTTATTAGTCCACGGTAATTAGATTAAAATTCGCCAAATAGAAGAAAAAAATTATAAAGTTTTGATACTTTGTCCACGAACTTTCAGTAAGGTTCAGAATAAGAGCTCGAAAAGTTCTCACCTAAATCGTGGATGGAACATCAATAAAAATATTCAAAACTTAGTGGAATAGACTCATGAGGGTAAACCACTAAATTAAAGTTTGTTAAAAGCTGTACTCAATGGGTTGTATGGAAAAGAGCGCAAAATATAGAATGTAAGTTTGTGAAAAAGAGCAAAAAAATCAATGAAAAACGTTTGAAAAAAATTCGTGGTGCATAGATCTCATAGAGAAGATTAAGTTCTATAATTTTAATCATAATCATTTTTTTACGTAAAATCAGCCGTTTTGGATATATGTATGGTGAAAACTCATGTTACGTCGATTTTTCGCTGAGTTCCCAAAACTACCCTTCAGTTTGAGCAACAATTGCGAGAGTACGCTGGGAATTAACCGAATAGTGTACATGACATTTTTTACGTAGAATTTTTTGTAGAATCTTTAATTCCTGTAATATTTTTTTTCTCCAAACAGTGGTTCAGATGAAAAACGGGAAAAACTGGAATAAATTCCACAACGGGGGTTATTTTTCACGTGAAAGGGGATGTTAATGCTCGATTTAGATGGGAACTTTTCGGGCTCTTATTTCAAACCCTACTAAGAGTTCGGGGACAAAGTATCAAAACTTTATGAATTTGTTCTTCTAAAATATCTAATTTACTTGGACTATATGTTTAAAATGTGTAATTACTATTTGAATATTTTTTGTAACACGTATTTTCTTATTGTTATAAAATATAGTAATCCGGAAATTAATTAAATTAAAAGTTACTTTTACGCCAGGCGTGCGCAGAAGTGTTTACTGTTTTCATAGTAACACATACATTTTTACATTTTTTTACGATTAATGAATTTTATAAATACTATTATAGTATTTTTATTTTTATTTTAATTTTGTCTATTGTAGTATTAAACAAATTATTAAAATTTAAGCACTATATTAATTATTGTAATGAAAAAAATTATTAATAAAATTAAATAAATTATGAACAATACCTTAACCTTTTTTTTTTGGCACAATTCATGGTATTAATTTTCATATATTAATTTAAGTTTGGCAGATTGTGAATTTAAAATTACAGAATTTGCAGCTTCTGATATCTCTGGTGGTGCACACTTATGTTCTTTCTCAGTATCACAACTTATCCATCTTATATTTTAGAATAACAAATTAAGAAACACATTTTAATGAAAATAGAACTGTTAAAAATTTTGTCCTTTGCTTACAAGAGTTGAATTTTAATATTACTAAATCAAAATACAAAGTACATAAATTAATTATTATATTATATTATTGTTAATATTATATAATAAATAGAGTTGTAGAAAAAATATTGTGTGCACTTCAGATGTAAAATACGTTTTTCGCACTCGTGCGAAAAACTATCATTTTACACCCTAGATACACAAATATATATTTTTTTATCTCTAGATTACATTAAACAGGTTTTTAGGGTTTTCATTTTTGACCTGATTACTCTATTATTAATATCATAGCCAACTTTATGATTTAAAAATTATAAACTGTATTTAAATGCATTTTCACAGTAAATTTTTAATATTTACAGGGTGAATACCATGTTAAAAATTTTATAATCGACTCTGAAAATTTTCCCAGTGCTATACCGAATGTTCGGAATTGGCGAACGGATTTGATATACAAAGATAAACTAACAAAACAGGAAGTATGTGGATTAGCTTTTTATATTACTATAGATTATTCACGAGCTTTAAGAGATGGTCTACAGCGAATATATAAACTTTGAATTACTAGCTGATAGCACCCGGTATTAAATGGGAGTTAAAAAATATAAATATTCACAAGCGGTTTTGAGTGATAACTTGAACACGTTGATGCAGGTTTCACTTAAATCGGTTCAGTAGACAGACACATACACACACACACAAACACGCACACAAACACTCACACAAACACATAAAACCTGTATCCAGAAATTCTTTGTGAGGGAGCTACAGTCTGCTACAGCCTTCCAAAAATTTTACCCAAAATTAATGTTTTTGTAATATTTGGAAAACCCATTGTGGTACAGTTATGAAATTTTATGACCGGTTTCCAGAATCAAACAATAATTATTTCGATAAGGGGTGTATGGGGCCAGTGGGCTTGCCGATTGTTATCAAGTATTTTTTTGTTCTTTTATTTTTTTCTTTTCATGCAAAAGTAATCATCCGTTTTCGAGAAATATCGAAAAAATTAATACGATTGCTTCAAATTGCGCAAAAATAAGCTATATTTTTGTTCTACAATTAAAAATAAGATAAAAAGTTAATATAAATACACCTCCAAAACTGCATTTTTTGTTTGATTCGCTTGATCCTATGACAAATGAAAATAGTATATTTCTGTGTATTTTGTGCCATATAATCTTCTAAATGTACCTAACTCAGAAAAAAATTAAAGAACAAAAGAAATGCGTGATAAAAATCGGCAGGCCCCCTGGTCTTAATTATTACTGTTTGATACTGGAAATCGATAACACCTATTAATAATAAACTGGTTATCAAATTTCATAACTATACCTTAATGGGTTCTCTAAATATTAAATAAATACTAATTTTGGGTAAATTTTTTGGAAGGCTGTAGCTCCCTCGTGAAGAATTTCCGAATGCATGTTTATATGACGTTTTTTGCTTAAATTTTTTTACACCAGTTGTAGATGACTGTATGATATGATTAATAAATATTTTTTAGTACAGTTCATTCCATTTTATGTGGTTTTAAGTTATTACTTTTGTTTCATTTTATAAAAATAAAATACAGATATTGGCAGCTATAAGCACCTAATCATTTAACATATAAAATTCAACTAACAACAAATGTTCTTCGCAAAATCAAAAAACTTTGTTTCGGCATTGTATGTTTTCAATGTTGGACTGGCCCGGCGGAATATAGAGAATTTTTCAGTGGCCTGAAAGGGTTAATAAATATATTAAAATAAATCGACCAAAATAACATTCGACTATTGAATATTAATTTTTGCAATATTATGAACTGGTTAAAATTAAAATAAATTCTAGTGTAAAAAAGCTAAAAAAAAACACGCTTGGGCTTATTGTTAACTATTTAGGAGTTCCTATGACCACCTCCCACCTCCATCATGATATAAGAATGTATATTTCGCTGGCAGTCCCACTATAGCACCCCTCAAAAAAACCTATTGCATAATTTGTTGCTATTTTGTTGCTATTTTGTGCCACCAAGCCCGATTTTGTAACTTGCTCCATTCTCGAGAAAAATGGGGGGGGGCAGCGTCAGTTCTCGCTAGCAGTCCGCTCAATTACTCCGTAACTAATAAAGCTGGATAAAAATTTTTTGCAGGATATTTTGTTGCTAGTTGAGTACTTCCGGATACCAATAAAATTTTTACCCCCCCCCCATTTTTTTAATATAATAATAAATGAAAAAATAATTGTGAAAAATCACGTATATAGTTATTCAGAATAGGGTTGACGCGCATGCGTGACTAGATTAGGGTTACCAAATTTTATAAATCACGCATTTTATAAAACGACGTTTAGCTGTGTTATATTTAATTATTTAGTTTAAGTTAGAGTAGTCCAGATAGATTGGTTCGTTTTCAGGTAGGGTTAGGTTAGGTTTATGAATTTCTGTCTATGCACTAAATAATATATTAACATAGATACAGCATACTCTACTCTATTCTAACACATCAACACGTGATTTTCAGAGTTTTTTTTTTTTGTAAATACGGAGAGTCTGGGGGTCCTCTGTCAAAAACTCTGAAAATCACGTGTTGATGTGTTAGAATAGAGTAGAGTATGCTGTATCTATGTTAATATATTATTTAGTGCATAGACAGAAATTCATTCATTTCCTAATTTTCTACGGAAACCTAAAAAAGCCCACCAGTCACAAAAAATCGTATACCTTGATCTTAAAGGAGTCAAGACTGGTGCCAGTACCTTATCTACTAATTTACCACACTTTTACATATTTGAAATAATTACCAAGTAAGGTTAGTTAATAATTTGAAGTATGTACATTAAACTGAAGATAAATGGGTAATCCTAAACAAACATTTACCTATCAAACTTAATGATTGAACGTAATTATAGATTTAGCTCAAACCATAATAGAAGTATGAATAGGATCTGCAAATATATACCTACAAAAACAATAATTGTTATATTGTGTATCTATGAATTTAACAAACCTAACCTGGCCAATTCAAATTAATCTATTTATTTACGGTTTGTTAATCATCCATTTATTAAATGTAACTAACGCATTAACCAGGATAGAAAGACAAAACAGATGTAACGTCAGTTTGTAATTTAACAAAAAATAATTCGGGCAAGACATACACGAGTGTATGCCATAAGGGTTCCGAAGTACGTACTACGTGAAATGTTTGGAACCACTTACAGGTGCATTTTTTAGTTAAAGTTAAAATATAAAAAAATGTCAAGTTCTACTAATTGAGATCTATATTTTGAGATACCACATGCCTATTTAGATATCAAAATAAAAAATTCTATGACGCCCCTCCCTATAATTCCAAAATTTAAAATTATATTGTTGACTTTAGTATTTGTCGTTGGTACCCCACCAAAACCTCGTTACTAAATTTTTTCAGATTTTTTGAGCCGGTAGTTACAGACTTAGAGGGGGGGGGGACAGAATAAAACATTGATTTCAACCCCCTACAGGCACCATTTTTGATTTAGAAAAAAATAGAAATAGAGTCAAATTCCGCTTGTTTGGTTATACATTTTAACGTGCCACATGCCTTGGTATAAAAAAAATATTTTTTTACCTAGCTTTAGCTCCTTATTTCCCCCCCCCCCCCCCTCTGAAAAATTATTTATTCAATAAATTTGTACATATTTTACTAGAAATAAAATGTCCTTTACTGAATCCAAAAATAATTAGTTATACCTGTTAGCTTTATACTTTTAGCTTTCTCCTTTAAAATTATATAAAATAAATTTAATTATATCAATAAAGCTGTATAAACTTTTTTTCAATATAAGCAAATTAGATTAAATTTCAAAAATTAATGTAGTGTGCTTCAATTAATAAGATAAAAATATCGCAAAATAAATCAGATCCTTTATCAGCATGTTCAAAGTAATTATAATCAAAATTGAACTGATCGAATTTAATCAGCTTAAAAGGAAGTGCAAAATACAAAAGTTTTTTAATACACAAAAATTTTCAATTTCATTTCACTTCGATCCTCGTCAATTTAAGAACTGTTTATGGTTGACTGAAGATATTTTAAATAAACTTTCTGAAATGTTTATTAGAAAAAAATATATAAATAGTGATAATGAGAATAAAGTCCTTAATTATTTATGTACAATATTTTTATGTTTTTTTTTTAATACATTTTTTATAATGAATTATCAAATAATTGAGATATTCGTGAAAAACCATTATTATTTGATATCTATATATATAAAGCTCAACGTGCCTGTCTGTGTGTCTGTCCGTTAGTGCGCTAATCACTCGAGAACCACGTGTTTTTTTTAAATTAATATATTTTGTTACGTTAAGTAACATAACAACTAAGCGGTGACAATAATAGTAAATCAAGTCGGAAAAATTTTTGCCGTCGGCGCGCTGTTTGCAATACGCTGCCTAAACCGTTCAATATTGAACAAAATAATGTATTAAAGAACTGTGTAGAATCAAAAGTTCTACAATAAAGTCCGCGACACCATATATCTAACTTTTGTATTTAAGCCACAATGACTGCTTTTATATTACAAAGAAAATTTAAAATATTTGGGTTTTGTTTACGTGGACTTATGACCTACAAAACATTAATCCTTATCGAAATTTAATTATTATTATTATAAATACTGTTCAGCCTCGAGGCTTCCGTGGTGATCTTGGCTTCTGAGAGTAAGCCGTGTCGATTTGGTCGTGTTATCGGCCAACGTTTCGTCACACATTGCAATCTAAAAAGAGCCCTGTGTGACGAAACGTTGGCCGACAGCACGATCAAATCACGTTTTTTTATTTATTTAATATATTATATGACAAAAAAAAAATCAAAAATTGAAACTAAACATAAATATTTTCTTATATTTACATAAAATGTTGATATAATCTAACAAGATATTGTTCTAGATTCTACACAAACACAACTAGAATTTCAATACATACATGTATATGACAATCATATTTGGTAAATACGATTGCATTGGATATTGCACGGATGTCAAAAACCACAGAGAATAACAAAATCAACATAACTTTTACGATCTCATAAATTCTTCAGTAGAGAAATGAAATATAAATAAAGAAAAACTATTACTACAACAGTGGTTTTGCCAATCAAATATTAAATATTAAACTAGAACTCAATTTTATATTGTCAATAAAAAGTAATATAAAATACTAGATAAATACATAGAATTATTAATAAGACTGATGAATAATTCAAATCTTATTTCATTTGATCTAAATTACTCGAAAAAAATTAAAATGTTACCCGTGACTCACTTATAATATAAATATAATTATAAACAAAAAAATATGACTGTTTCATTTAATAGGGTAGGTAGCAAAATAGTCACTTCGGGGATTATTTAGATAAATTTATAACAGAAAAACTGTAAGACCCCGGTCAAAATGTGTTGTAGTGAATTTGTAGGTAACATTATGACACACCAAAATAATGTTAAAAAATACCATATATTTTAGGTACTTTTAGGGAAAAATGTCATTTGCATAAAAATTTTCAAAAAAATAAATATATTTTTTGATTTTAATGAGCAATAACTCTGAACTGGAAACACGGCTAGCAATAACGCTAATAATGAAAAATACGTTAGTTAATTACCTATGAAACTGACTCATTGTGGTTGCTCTAGTTATATTACTTTGGAAGTTATGAGATCATCTTTGTTTTTAAGTACTACTCTGAAGGAAGTTTTTAAACACCATGTAGCTCAGAGGGTGTTGAAGATAGACCCCACCTTCCTATACAATTTTTTACTCACAATGAGCAAAAGAATCAGCTCTTAAAATATCTGTATCCCAAAACGGACCATCCTGTATATACATACATAGATACAAATCGATAACAGTCTAAAAAAACATCTGCCAAGTAAATGCACAATGCTTCCTCGTACTAAATTTGGTGAATTTAGCACGAACAATTTAAATAAAAACTGATAGTGTTGAGATAAATTGCCTGAAATTGGTTAACCATTTAATTTTTATACAATTTTACTGAAAAATGTTAGTTTAAAAGATGCACCTGATTATTTTTTCGTATAATTTTTTGACAAATGTCAAAATGACATTTAATATATCCAAGCAAATATCAATTTAGAAAAACAAAACACGAATTTTTAAAATAAATTGAGAGAACTTTTGTAAGGGAATATTTTACAACAAACGTTGTAGACCCATATTATAGGAAACTTAATGCTCTACAAAAAATATTCTATACAATTTTCACGTAACATGTGTCGTTCTTGAGATATCTTGAAAAAATAAATATTTTGGGGTGTCACCCCTCTCCCTTATACACGATTTTGATGATTTTGAAATTGGACCGTCCTCAAGCCAAACCCAACCATCCCACCAAGTTTCAATAATATCGGTTCTGTGGTTCATGTGACAAGGATTCAGGGGACAGACAGACAGACACGGAACGAAAAGTGTTTGTCTTGACTCTTGACGTGAAACGGAAAGATCAATTTAAAATTTTGAAATCGGATAACATTTTTTTTTGTCTCAATCTGAAACGATAAAGGCTTCTCGTATCTTCGATATTGCGAGGAAGCAATTATTCAAGTCAAGAAAATAGTTTAAAATAATAATAAAGTCTCAAAATACATAAAAACGTTGCGTAAAATCTGATTCACTGGCAAAGATAGTCCATTTAGAATTAATAAATAAGAACAATAAAAAACGCAAAAGAAATGATGCTGTATATATGTAAGCTATAAAGTGAGTGTATACAGTTTCTATTTTACTCAAGGCAAGATATTTTCCAAAGCACACATTCAACCACCACCAGCTTACAAGATTCTATAAAATTTGTACAAAGGATCGAACGTGATAAAAATTTACTATAAGACTATAACCGTACGTATAGACCGATTGGGAGTAGCCTTTTTATAAAATAATCAGTGACGTTTCTTCCAGAATCCTTCCCCGATACGGACATCCTTGATGTGATAACATCGATTTGTAGTTACATAAAATTATATTATTATGTAATAACACATGATGGTTATATTTTCTTATATTCAATTGATCTACATTTTGCTTCCTCGCAATATCGAAGATACGAGAAGCTTTGTGATCGTTTCAGATTGAGACAAAAAAAGTTCTTCGATTTCAAAATTTTAAATTTATCTTTCCGTTTCACGTCAAGACAAACACTTTTCGTTCTGTGTCTGTCTGTCTGTCCCTTCCTTGTCACACGCATAACTCATGAACCACTGAACCGATATAAAACTACACCAGTAAATAATTAAAAAAAAAAAAAAACAATGATGAGGCTGTTTTAAAACTAACAAATGTTTTTAAGCCTTGTCGATTTTATTTAAAAAAATAAAACAAAACTGTCTTGTTCAATTTTAATTGCTTCCTCGCAATATCGAAGATACGAGAAGCTTTGTGATCGTTTCAGATTGAGACAAAAAAAGTTCTTCGATTTCAAAATTTTAAATTTATCTTTCCGTTTCACGTCAAGACAAACACTTTTCGTTCTGTGTCTGTCTGTCTGTCCGTCTGTCCTTTCCTTGTCACACGCATAACTCATGAACCACTGAACCGATATAAAACTACACCAGTAAATAATTAAAAAAAAAAAAAAACAATGATGAGGCTGTTTTAAAACTAACAAATGTTTTTAAACCTTGTCGATTTTATTAAAAAAAATAAAACAAAACTGTCTTGTTCAATTTTAATTGCTTCCTCGCAATATCGAAGATACGATAAGCTATGTGATCGTTTCAGATTGAGACAAAAAAAAAGTTCTCCGATTTCAAAATTTTAAATTGATCTTTCCGTTTCATGTCAAAACAAACACTTTTCGTTCCGTGTCTGTTTGTCTGTCCGTCTGTCCCTTCCTTGTCACACGCATAACTCATGAACTACTGAAACGATATAAAACTACACCAGTAAATAATTAAAAAAAAAAAAACAATGATGAGGCTGTTTTAAAACTAATAAATGTTTTTAAGCCTTGTCGATTTCATTGAAAAAAATAAAACAAAACTGTCTGTTAAATTTGAATTTTTTACGTCGAATAGTTTCAGAGAAAATTGCCTGTGACAGACGGACGGACGAACGTATACTAAAGTGATTCCATTAGTGTTTCGTTTTCACGGAATACTAAAAATGCATTTTATTCCTTATGAATTTCCCAATAAAAATAAATAATTTAAAATCTTACAATTTTATTAAGAAAAATAAAAATAAATAAAAAAAACCAAAACCATTAGTATTTTTTTTATAACGACCATTAGTAAATGGATTTTAATTAAATTTAGGAAATAATAAATATGTAAATGTGCTAAGTTCCAATTCAAAATTTTATTCAAAACGGCTAAAACACATTAAAAAATAAAAATTTACTCGTTGATAACTTGTAGGTAACAAATGGTAAAGGTTAGGTTAGTAAATGTGCTAAGTTCCAATTCAAAATTTTATTCAAAACGGCTAAAACACATTAAAAAATAAAAATTTACTCGTTGATAACTTGTAGGTAACAAATGGTAAAGGGACATTCTTTTTTGTAGATTTTTAAAAGTATTTCGTGATGACGTTAAAGATAGTATAAATGTTTTCAAAATCTAATTTTTTGGGATTTCGTTTTTGAAAAATTAAATATAAATAAATTTGACTAAAAAACTTTTTTAATCCGATTTCTTAAAAAAAATACCCTCTTTGTTCGGGGGCCCTATGCTTGGGGGGCTGGGGCACTATCCCAGCTGCCCCAGTGGTGTAATACATAGGTGTCCAACCTTTCGAACCTTTTGGGCCGCATAGCATAAACCCAATCTACCAAGGGCCGCATATGACCCCCCCCCCCACCCGAAATATTCAGTGTTCTAAAAAAACGTGTTTTGAGAAAACAACAGTTCAATATACCTTAAAAAAAATTGCTTAATGTATTTACCCCCACCCCCTCCAAATTTTTTTCTTACTACCCTACTGGAATCTGATTATGCACTTCGAAGATACGCCATCAAAAGAGAAAAATAAAAAAACTTATGTTTAAGAAAAACACTAAAAAATATATTTAATAAAATTTTATAGTTTTTGAAATCGGTCAATAAAAAACTTTTTAATAAAGAGAAAAGAAAACCGACTTCAAAAACTGTTAAATTTAATTATTAGGTATATATTTCAGTGTTTCTGGTTTTTTTAAGTCTGTTTCATTTTTGTATTATACTTCTAGTTTTTCTTTTTGATTATAAAAACATTGTATTTTATTTTTTAAATCGTAGAATCCTTTTAGCGTTGTGTTATGTGTTATATTTATTATTTTATTATTATATGATTTTTTTTTAATTATCCAATGAGGGCCGCATCAAAGATACTCGCGGGCCGCGGGTTGGACAAGCTTGGTATAATACATTAAAATCATTCTATAGATCATAGGTGTCCAACCTTTTGAACCTTCTGGGCCGCAAAGCACAAACCTAATGTACTAAGGGCTGTCGGTCAAAATATACAAAAATAAATACTGAAGACCTTTTTTATTTTTTGGTTGCGCCAATTTTAAAGTTTATTATTATAATATTATTATTATTTTAAAAATTATTCGATAAGATACTCGCAGGCCGCGGGTTGGACAAGCTTGCAATAGATCACAAATAAGTACTTTTAACAAGATTTGTGTAAAGTCACATTAACAAAATCAGAAACATGGGTAACTTTATAATCTTGTCGAAAGCTAAATGTACCTACAACGCACAGACTAAATTCAACAACAATTTAATCCTAAGAGGAAGATATAGTTACAACTGAAGGATCGAACCTATCTATAAAAGATAATGGAACAGAATAAAGAATACACACTTTGTGTGTGTATATATTTTTTCCGGCGCTCTCATCCCCAATTAAGTCGTGAAGGACCAATGGTGGGCATCTGTTCTAGCTGACCTAGTTCCAGTAAGCAGATGAACCGTAATATAGAGTTCATATCACGCGGAATGTATCTTGTTTGGGTATATGCACCACCATCACGATATACGGCTATTGGAGTGGAAAAAATAACCGGTGTAAAATGAAGCCAAGTTTAGTTTTGTAAGTCGATGGCGTACGTATGTACATATTTATGTATATTATATGCTATAATCATTACGAATAAATCTATCTATGTGATCATACAGTGCCGTATTAATCATGTAGAAGCAGTGGCGTAGATAGCTTTTTGCGATGGGGCAAGTGGTGGCTGTAAAATATGGGAAATAAAAAAAATTATTAATGTAATTTTAAACTCAATGACCTTTTTTTTTGATCATATAAACTGTATTCACTATACTTCTTATTACTAAAAAAAAAAAGATCATTCAAAATTTAAAAAAAAACTGAAAACCTTTTTTACCTAATTTTTTCTATTTACTTCTACTATTTTGTTCATACTTGGGAAATTTAAAAAAATGTATTTTAATTTTCTCATGAAGTAAACTCATGGGGGGTGATTGATCATCTTAATCCCCCTCAGCCCCCTATCTACGCCACTGTGTAGCAGGAGTAGCGGTTTTTCAGAAAATTATCTCTTATTGGATGTACTATCTACCTACGGTGCTCTGGAAGCCAACTTTAATTAAAAAATTGATTACCTCTGATTTTTTTGTGCAATTCAATTCTTTAGTATTTAAGGAACATTTTAAGACCAAAAAGAAAAAATCGCCGTGACGCTTTTTTAATAATTCATAAAACAAAAAAATACATAAATCGTGTACAGGTCAGAACGCGATTTTTTGTATTATTTATTGTTTATTAATTTTTTACTCTACAGAATAAAAATAAAAATATTGGGATTCGAACTCGGAACCTGTTTAAAGATCTTTTATATTTTTTTGTAAATTTTGAAATATAAATCAAACGGTATTTTATATCGAAAAATCACAAGAGACACAATAATTTTCTTTTATTAAGGCGATTCCAAAACATATTTTATATTATCAATCCGATAATTAATATGAATTATTTTCAATTTTGAACGGCCGCCATTTTCAAATTCATAAAGGAATTCCGCTAACCAACGAACTTAATTGAGGTATTTACAAGATCAATTTTTCTGCCAAGTTTCAAAAAGATCGGAAGAATACCTGAAAGGCTAGAGAGTCCGCAAGAAAAAGGTCTTAAATTTGAAAATAGTTCATATCTCGAGTACTAATTATTGGATCGACAATATCAAATATGTTTTAGAATCCTCTCAATAAAACCAAATTATTGTATTAATTGTGATTTTTCGATATAAAATACCGTTTGGTTGATATTTTAAATTTACGAAAAATTATAACAAATCTTGAGCTCCAGTAATAACAAATAATAATAACAAAGTTAGCAATGATCACTCGATTTTGGCGAACACCCTGTATATTCAAGTTAATTTATATTATTTTTTAAGTTTTTGATTTATAAAATAAAAAAATATTACCTTAGTACCTTAGGGATAATAAGGCCCACCAAATTTAAGATTGAGCTTTTTATTATTTATTACCTACAATTTATGATCACATATTTTGTTCTAGATTGGTATGTCGTTTTACTTCCATGTTCTGAAAGAAATGGAAGTATTGTAATACCATCGAAAAATCGTGTCCGAGAAAATGACAAATTCTGATTGTACTAACTTCAAAACTTAAAGAAAAGTTAATTTCCGCATGGCGGCTGTGCGTGTGTCTGTGTGTCAGGATGTAGATTTTTTTTTCGTTCACGATAACTACCGTAAAAATGCAGCGATCTAAATTATTTTTGGGGAAAATGTTTGTCTCAGTGAGTACTCCAGACCTATTGATTTTGGTGCTAATCGGATTAGGGGTTTTGGACATATTCGAAATTTTGTAACTTTTTTCGTCTAAAAAGTGAATATTGCGAGTATTATCTCACTAATTTTGATAAGATTTGGTACATTTGCAGTTCAATTGAATCTAAGAGACATTTATTATTTGTACGTGCCTAAACAGCCGTTAAAGGGGTGAAAAACACACTTAAATTTGAATTTTAAATACTAATATGTCATTAATTCATGTTGCCTTGGAAACAAATGCAACTAAATTCAAATTGTCAAATTAGTTTTTCTACGAATGTGAATTATGTCTTTGACATTAGAAAACTAATATTTATGTACAAATGGCAAAAAGAGCTGTAACCGTTGTAAGTATATATGTTTTTTTAATGTATTACGATATGTATATTCATAGTAGTAGGTTATATAAATAAAATATTTAAAAAAATGTATATTTAAAAATTATTTAAAAAAGATAGAAAGAACATGGAAGTCATGTATGATTCTCTATATCGATATTTTATTTACTAATAGTTCTATTAAAAAAATCATCTACAACGAAGAACTAACGTGGTTTGCCTAGAGTTTAGCAGCTGCTATGGATGCAGTTATGGATAAAAAATAAATTGTTTATTTATTAGCTGTAATTAAACAAATATTACGCCAAATGTTGATTTAAACACAGTTCCCATGCAATATAAAATTACAATTATCTGAAAATACCTTATTTAGTTAAGTGGCCTTATTATACTTTAATCCCCCAAAAAACCCGTTACTTCGCCATTGCTATAGCATCAATATCATCATATCAAGGTTGGAAATCACTGATCTACTGAACAACACTTATTTACCCCCCAAGATAAAAATAGATTTCCATTAATACTTCAAACAAATCAAACATCAAAATAAAAAATAGTTATAATAAACAAATAGATTCGTTTGCGTGACTGCACTCACCTGGATGTGTCAGATCCTTCGGGTCGAGCTATTTTGGCCACGTGGCTGAAGACGAATACGCGCGCTGAACCCCGGTACCACTTGATACTGTGCAGGTCACCGCACTGGGCCGCGTCAACATCGCACGGTAGCTGTACCGTGGCACCTTTCTCATACTGGATGTCTTTCTGAGTTCCTGTTACATCAAAACAAAACATTTCATCAGTATAACGCTATAATCAATTACTTAAGGGGGTATTCTGGTCTAGAAATTTGAAAAAATCAATTTTTTTTGCATATTTTCAAAGTTTAGACCCTTAACAATATGTCCTTAAATGGATTTTTTTTTTTGGTTATGTCAATGCGAAAGCGACATCTTTACAGATTGAGAATTTTTCAAATTTTTTTGTGTCAGATCACTACAAGGGTTGGAATCATGTCAACCAGGGTGCACCGTTTTTTTTGTAGCCCCCACTTCACCAATTGTCGAATTTCTGATTTTTTTTACAATTTTTTTTTATATTCTTAAATATCATACCAAAAAATGGATGGTAAAAATGTTTTTCATTTTTTTTTTATGTTAGTTTGAAAAATGCCTAAAATTTAGGCTTCTAGACCAGAATACCCTCTTAAAGGGAAGTAATTATTTGAGCAGTTTTTTTAAATATTCGGGCGGTTACATTGGGCAGTTAATAATTCATTTGGGCAGTATTAAACTCTTTGTGCGGTAATTAAATCAATTGTGGCTGTAAAATGTAGCAAGTAATATATACAAGATTTTGGTAAAATATTTTATCTTAGAGCGTCAGTAAAAAAACCTACTCGAGCAGTAGATTAAATAAATGGCCAGTGCAATAATTATTTGAGCAGTTTATTGAAAGAGTTGTACAAAAATGAAGGTTTTACAACAACTTTTATTGTTAATCAAAGACAAACATAATTCCATTATTAACAATTTAATAAAACAAAAACAGTTGAAGATATCAGGTCCTAATTTTCAGTAAATATTCTGTACTACAAAATGTTTATTTTCCAGTGGTATCAACTTAAAAAACGTTAAACTTTATTCGTTAGTACAGTTTAAAAAAATGTGTTTTCAACAATTTTAATCAGCGTAGCGGATAAACAAACCAATTTTGTTATTTTTTTTCAAAATTGAGGTTGTAGGTAATTTTATAGCGAATAACTTTTATTTGAAACTTTTTTTTGTATAATGGTATGGTATTTATTTAGACCGCTATTTAGCAAAAATCAGAAAATCTGAAGAATTTTGCAATTGAACCATGGTCAACTCTTGTCGCGAACAACCAAAATCGGAGAAAACTTAGGGTATTATTCTACACCACTTTTGTAACATATCCTGTAAGTATTAAAACTGTACGCAAAAATAATCTATTTTAGCCTCCACAGCCTGGACTATAATGCCAATAATCAAATATTACTAATTAAGTACAAGCAGGCCCAGATTTACCATGCAGGCAGAGTAGGCAGCTGCCTAGGGCGGCAAGAATTAAAGGGCGGCAAATTTTGGTAGAAACATTGAAAACTTGTTATATTCGTGGGAATTGAATTTGATTTTGATTCCATTATCGATGAGTTTGCCATCTGAAAATCGAGACGTAAAAATTTCAACCCATAAGCAATAATTTCTCTATACATGTAACTCAAGCATGACTAAAAAAAAATTTGAAACTGACGCAACCAAAAAAAAATATCCTGAGTTTTATATTTTGACATCTATGACTTAAACTGTTAGTTTCGAGGGGGGGAGGGGGGGCAATTTTCGCAACTGCCTAGGGGCGGCAAATTTCTAAATCCGGGCCTGAGTACAAGAATCCAACACTGGGGTATGATCCAAAACTGGTGCCACTACCTTATTGATATTCGTACATAGGTTTTGAATGACGAATAAAAAAGCATAGAAAATAAAAATATTCAAACCGGTGATAAATTAATTAAAAAATATCATACGTTCTTTGCGGCTTTAATAACAAATTTTAATTTAACAAAAGCTATTCATTTGGACAAATAAATTGTCAGAATAAAATGTGCACTAGTACACACATTAAAAGTTTTACAACATTTTTATGTTTCGGCCGTGGAAATATTTCGCAATTAATAGTATAAAGAGATTACCAACTGTATTTAAAACAGGAATGTGGAAGCCCGAATGTCTGCTGCATTCGTACCACATTTATTATTAAACAATATAATCCACATGCAGTTGGTTTGTTTTTTACCACCGGTTAACGTTAAAACGATTATCTTCGCATCCGTGATTGGAAAACATACTATTGATAATAAAGAACATTTTACTGTTTCAGACGCTCTCGGAAATACTAATTCTTTTTTTTACAGAAGCTAACATACATATGTAGAAACGAGTTCGGATACACCAGTTAATCGAGTTAGTTCACATACATATTTTGTAAAATATACATTTTATGTAATAGATTATAGAGGAATAGTCTGAAACTATACATAATAACCCAGGACATAAAGGAAAAAATACAAGGAAAATGGATGAGGTGCCAGATTTAAACAGTGATTAGAACATGTATATTTCCTGAAAACTCCCTAGCAAAATTTGCTCCGGAACACCCTCAACCAAGGGCCCAAAGTTTTGTTTTACAAGGATTTTGTAAACAGTCTGTATCTAATGAACGGAATGTTCAATCAACCCCGTCTTTCGCATTTTAAACAGATAATTAAATTATCTACAACCTTTTTTATTATTATTTTAACCAAAAATAATTGTATACCTTTCAAAATGGTGGTCAAACTAAAAATTTTATTTTAAAAATGTAAAATTTTGAGTTCGACAGCCTTTTTGATAGATATAAAGTTATTTATGACCAAGAGTGTGTTATAATTGATTGTAGTACATTTAATTGTCTTTTTAAAAAATTAAAAATGGGGTAAATCGGACTTTTAGTTCACTAGATATAGTAATTTTACGAAAGCGTTGCAATATCTAAATACATTACGGTAAATATGTATATACATCCCTCTATTATATAAACCGTGAGTATATTTATATATATATATATATATATATTTTGGTTTATGTATATGACCATATTGACGAATAATTTATTATTGTTTCAAATTGGGATTTTTTTCCAAGGTCAAAATAAAGAAAATTTAAAAAAAATTCTTATTTAATTACACATACGTGCATTTATTTCATAAAATAGCTATTTTTTCGAATGTTATAAACATTCTTCTTCAGTGCATAAATTTCTTTTTTATATATATATCTACAAAATAATATCACAAAATTAGGAAAAATCCTTTTACAAAATTCAGATAGAAACAGAAAAACAATATTTATTCTACTTACGCTATGACATTGATCAATCAATTTAGAAAAGAAGGAAAAATATTAAATTTTGTTTATTTTTAATATTTTTCCTTCTTTTCTAAATTAATTGATCAATGTCATAGCGTAAGTAGAATAAATATTGTTTTTCTGTTTCTATCTGAATTTTGTAAAAGGATTTTTCCTAATTTTGTGATATTATTTTGTAGATATATATATAAAAAAGAAATTTATGCACTGAAGAAGAATGTTTATAACATTCGAAAAAATAGCTATTTTATGAAATAAATGCACGTATGTGTAATTAAATAAGAATTTTTTTTAAATTTTCTTTATTTTGACCTTGGAAAAAAATCCCAATTTGAAACAATAATAAAATATATATATATATATATATATTTGTATGTCTGTCCGGTAGCAATCAATTTATAGTCCGACCTTTATTATACATACTTGGATTCGAGTCTTGTGTTTGGCGATATGGTACACTAAAATTACGTTTTTTACGGAAAAATTATTTCTTTTTATGCGAAAAGTTTTACTTAATTAATTACTAGCTGTTACCCGTGATTTCGTCCGCGTGGAATACAGGTACGGTAATACAGATATCTGTTATGATAGTCAATAAAACAGGTTTTTAGTTCCGTATTTGCACGCTAGATGTTTACGCCAAAAAATTATAACCTTGTCGCGTACAAAAAAGTTGTTGAAAATTAAGTCCTCTTCAACTTGGTCATTTAAATGTGCCACTTATTTTCAATAAAAATGGCACAAAAGTTGAAAAAACCGCGCCACTCTTATAATTTTTAACACTTTTTGCTTATTATTAGCAGTAAATAATGTTTTTTCAATAATATTGACTGTATGAAGATTGTAGAGAATTAAATTCTCTATAAAATTGTTATTTACCTTTTAATCGAGAAATGCAAAATACGCGTTTAAATCGACAAAAAAACAAAATCTAAGGTGGCGGACACTTCCGGTAATTAATTTATGGGTAAGAATGTGATTTCATCATCTACTCCGTCGGGGACACACAACTGCGTCACTAGTTTCGACTAGGCAGTTTTTTTGCATCTTACATCGAATTTGTTCTAAAATGATCGGGCTATACGAATTAGTATAGATTCGGTTGGAGTCTGTAGGATCGCGCCAAACTGAGATATTAACTATTCATTCAACTTATTTGTGAATTTATCAATTTCAAATCGCGCCAAAAATGGTCATTTTTGAACTTTTTTTGAAAAATTCGCGCCAATCGGACAATTTTCAATATTTCCAGTTTTCCGTACGAGGGGACTTTCCTGGCATAATTCCTGACAATATGCATTTTTATTTTTTTCGATACGACTTTCGTTCTCGAGTTAGGTGGCCACTCGTTTACCTACTCATTTTTGTGAAGCCAATTTGTGGACTCTGGGGGGGGGGATAAAAATACATAGACACATGAACAAGGA
Organism: Sialis fuliginosa; assembly: GCA_961205875.1. Taxonomy (NCBI): domain Eukaryota; kingdom Metazoa; phylum Arthropoda; class Insecta; order Megaloptera; family Sialidae; genus Sialis; species Sialis fuliginosa. Next base: position 1,978,559 of record OY540814.1, on the reverse strand, counting down.
CGGAAAAAGTTAGCAAATTACGTCTACTTTCGCAATTTTGTTCATCAACCAGGGATCCTACCTTAATACAGTGATCTCTAAACTTTTTTGATCACGCGTCCCTAAGACGAAAATAATTATAAGTTGTACCCCCTATAATATAATATAACAAGTATCATTTTGCGTACCCTCTGGGGTACACGTTGGATACCACTGCCTTAATATATCTAAAGTATCCACACAGAAATTCAGAACATTTTGTTTTACTAAATAATCTAAGTTTTATAAATATTTTTTTCAATTAATATTTATTTATATTAATGTCGAAGTGTTTATTATAAATAATAAAAATTATTCATGTTATAATTAGAGATTGGAAAAATAGTTTTTCAATTATTGCGAAAAATGTATTTATTGTAATTTTTATTACATATCTCCACTGTTTTCATAAAACTGGTTTGATTGAACACAATTTGAAATCAACTATTTGCAACTACCTTTCCAACTATTTTAAAACTATTTGCGACACTTTTTACTGCTTCGTTTGCACGAATTATTATTAAATCGTAAAAAAACTATTTACCAACTATTTTCCGAAAAAAATTCAACTAGTAACTATTTCATTGTAAATAACAACTATTTTTCCAATCTCTACTTATGAAAAATAAACAAAACGATAAAAATCCGACGATGTATCTAGCAAAATATACATTGTATAAATCGCAATATAATATAATCTAGAAATATGTTGTAGAGAATCCAATTATTCTAACGTACACAAAATCATATGCAATTTCAATATCAAAGATGCATGTATTCAAAACAGAATAATTCATTCCATTTTAATACATAATATATATCCCACTTCAAAGCCTAGGATGAAGAGAGAGGGAAACATTGTAGAATAAATAAGGATTAAAGCAAATACTACGTTATTTTACTAATAGAAATAATCAGAAGTAGAATCATAATGAAATTAATTTAATATACATACATATTCGACGCATGTATAGGTACATATACAGGATGATTTATATTTAGTGTAAACAAATTTAACAGTACATCTAGGATGTAATTTTAAACAAAAATCCTTATGTCCGAAAATTCTTCGTGAGGGAGCTACAGTCTTTTATCCAAAATTAGTGTTTATTTAATATCTAGAGAACCTATTGTGCTACAGTTATGAAATTGGATACAGGGATATAAGTGTTATCGATTTCCAGTATCAAATAGTAATAATTTAGATCAGGGTTGTATGAGGCCAGTGGGCCCGCCGATTTTTATCAAGTATATTTTTGTTCTTGAATTTTTTCCTGAGTTGGGTACTTGTAGAATATTATATGATACAAAATACACAAAAATATACTTTGTTTATTTGTCATAAGTAGAGATTGGAAAAATAGTTGTTATTTTCAATGAAATAGTTACTAGTTTATTTTTTTTTAGGAAAGTAATTTTTTTTTACGATTTAATAATAATTAGTGCAAACGAAGCAGTAAAAAGTAGTTGGATACGTAGTTGCAAATAGTTGATTTCAAATTGTGTTCAATCAAACCAGTTTTCTGAAAACGGTGGAGATATGTAATAAAAATTACAATAAATGTATTTTTACGCGATAGTTGAAAAACTATTTTTCCAATCTCGTCATAAGATCAACCGTTTTCGAAAAATATCGAAAAAATAAAGAACTGCAGAATTTTACTTAATATGGATGCTTCAAATTACACAAAATAAGTTTATATTCTTGTTTTATAATTAAAACTAAGGTAAAAAGTTAATATAAATATACCTCCTACTACTTATCATCATAGAGTTATAGCCAGTTGTATTACTGTTACACGTATTTTAAATGATTAAAAAACGAAACCATAAATGGCTGTTTGTTGTTAAAAATGCAGTTTTGATGGTATATTTATGTTAACTTTTCATCTCATTTTTAATTATAGAACAAGAATATAAACTTATTTTGTATAATTTAAAGCATCCGTATTAAGTAAGTACTTTCTTTTTTCGATATTTTTCGAAAATGGTTGATCTCATGACAAATAAAAAAGTATATTTTTGTGTAATTTGTATCATATATTCTTCTACAAGTACACAACTCAGCAAAAAATTCAAGAACAAAAAAATACTTGATAAAAATCGGCGGGCCTACTGGCCCCATACACCCCTGGTCTAAATTATTATTATTTGATACTGGAAATCGATAATATTTATTATTATCGAACCTTGAATCAAATTTCATAACTGTAGCACAATGGGTTCTCTAGATATTAAATAAACACTCATTTTGTGTAAATGACTGTAGCTCCCTCAAGAAGAATTTCCGGACATAGGTTCACATAAGATTTTTTGCTTAAAATTACATTCTCTATCTACTGTTAATTTTTTTAACACCAGTTGTAAATCACCCTGTATTCATACATATATATTTAAGTCAATAGATGCCATATGCATATTTTGTATTTATGTTTCTCTGTAAATATTAACGCATTTGTGGAATTCAAAACTACATGTATGCATGTACATTGTACAATTGTACACATCATTTTCTATATGTTTATTTTAAATACATATAAAGTATGCATTGCACTATTGCGAAGAGAAAAATTTATTAGTTTTTAAACTGTTTTTCTCCATCGCTAAATTGTGTTCATTGAATCGGATTCAACAAATCACTTGTAATTTTTGCTTCTCGCAATATCGAAGATACGAGAAGCTTTGTGATCGTTTCAGATTGAGACAAAAAAATATGTTCTCCGATTTCAAAATTTTAAATTGATCTTTCCGTTTCACGTCAAGAAGTCAAGACAAACACTTTCAATTCCGTGTGTGTCTGTCTATCTGTCCGTGTGTGTGTCTGTCCTCTGAATCCTTGTCACACGCATAACTCATGAACCACTGAACCGATATTGTTGAAACTTGGTCGGATGGTTGGGTCTGGCTTGAGAACGGTCTCATTTAAAAATCATCAAAATCGTGTGTAAGAGGGAGGGGTGACATTACAAAATATTAATTTTTTCAAGATATCTCAAGAACGACACATGTTACGTGAAAATTTTATAGAATATTTTTTGTAGAGCATTAAATTTCCTATAATATGAGATCCACTGAAATTTGACATTGTGTACACAGTGTCTACGATAAAATTTGATAGCTTGATTTAAAGTTCATATATGGCGCTAGTAAATGCAAGTGTTGCAGGAAATTCATTCAGATTTGAATCGCATTTATGGTCGGTAGAAGTTAGGGGCCGAGAATTAAGAGGTTTAGGGGTTCTCTACCGAGAAAAGTGTTTGAAAATACAATTTTCAAAGTGTTTAAAAGGTCGTTTTTATCTGTTTTGAATTTTCAATCGAGAAATTAGTTGCAATTAATCAGAACCTTTCAATTTCATGATTATATAACTTGTATCTTTTTGTTAGATAGAAGCTACGCCATTTAACAAGAACAGATTATTTTAATATGAATTTATTTATGATATAAATAAGGTACTGGCGCCAGTCTTGGATATGACCCCAGTAATGGTTATTTTTTAATTAAATGTATTGAATTAGAAATATTTGTTGAATTTTGATTACTACCATTTCTGAATATTAATTTATATACATTTAACTGTCTTACAGTGTGATTTGATGATAAATAGGTGTCAAAATGGTGGACATTTAAACAAATTATTAGTATAATTTATTTATTAATTATTATAATATTATCATAGAAACTTCTTTACATTGTTTCAAATTTAACGATTTTTTGTGTCGTAGTATTTATCATTTTGTAATCATTAGCAATTGTCCGTGCTCTTTACTGCTTTTACTTTATCCATTAATAGAGAAAAAACTTAAACAAAATAAAATGTTATAACTTATAATTTAAAAAATAAACTATATTTGCGGACTTTGGTAATTCAATTGATTAAATAAAAAATTACTTGTTTTATTAGTAACATGAGTTCATGATAATTACAAAAAAAAGTTCGTCAATTGCAAAAACAGTAAACTTTGCTCTTCTAGCGGTCATAACTGGTGCCAGTACAAAAATGAGAGAACCTTTCGAGAAAAAAGTGTTTGATAATACAATTTTCAATGTGTTTTATAGGTCGTTTTTATTTATTTTGAATTTTTAATCGAAGAATTAGTTACAATTTCATGAACACATTTTGTTAGAAGCAACGCCATTTAACAAGAACAGATAATTTTAATATGAATTTATTTATGATATGAATATATATTTTGCGCCAGTTGAGAATTTCTGAACTGAAATCAAGGATCAAACAAAATTTCCCGGGTGTCTTTATGTTAAGTAATTCACTATAACAGTAACTTTATGAACATGCAAACTAATGTAACATATTTTTTATAATCCTAATTGAGTGGTATTATGTTCACGAAAGCCTGGCTAATGTTGATATAAAGTTTGTAACGGGTATCAAGTATCCAGCATCTATAAATATGAATTCGGCGGGCGCGCGCTAATGGCGTAAACTGTTAATGTTTACTCTGGAACAATGTATGGATCTACGGAGGGCATAAGCTGTTCGCGTTTATTTAGCGCGGATCCGATAAGAGGCTAGTAAATTTAATCCCTTCTAATCTGGATTTAACCCGAGATGATATTTAGCGCACTCATTACGGGACAGCTTGGCTGAAAGCGTGTTTAATTAAATTGAAATCATTCGTCGTCACTGCGGTTCCAAAATTGTTTGTTCGTAATCGATGCCGAAGGTGAACACTTGCGAACTAGTAAAATATTTTAAAACCGGCCTCTGTAATTGATTGCTTCTAGTTTTACAAGTGCATTTAATCAAAAGCAGTACCGCTGGGAGGAGGGGGGATGGGGGGAGGCTTGATTGATACTGTTTTAATTTACTCCATGTTTCATCGCACGGAGTTTATATTCATGTTTTGTGTACATTATGCTTCAACTGTTTTTCATAACATATGGTAAATTAGGTGTAAAAAAAGTTACAACCCATTAATGTCTATGTGAAATTTGGGACGCTTCGGTTTTCATTCATATTAACTGATGTACATTCATACTTTTCATTTTCTTATACTCATGTATGTATTATATATACTGGGTGGGGCATTTAAAGTATTACAGTTTATTATCTCAGAACCATCGTATATTTGAAAAAAATGTTTCAACAAAAAATAATTTGGTTGTGAGGGGGTAATCGAATAGTAATGTTTATTTGCTATTTTAACGTGGCCTTCAAGGATATTTGTAGGTCAACATCATTTTTTTAAATAGGAACCTGTAGTTTTTATTTAGTAATCTTAATCTACGGGAAAAAAAAATCTTTCATTGAAAACTTTTTTTTGAATAACCTAAGCTTTCCAAGGTATAAGAATTTTTTACTCAGAAACCACAAACTTTAGAAAAAAAAGTATAGGATACACAAAATATTTATTTTGGTCTAATAAAGCTTGGAGAATTATTTAAAAAATTTAAAAAACTTATTCTTGATAGTTCAAAATCCAAAATTATTTTGTTAGATATTTAGGAAACCTTGGGTTGTTCAAAAAAAATTTTTCAATTAAAGATTCGTGTTTTTTGACGTAGAATAAGATTACTAAATAAAAATTATAGGTTCCTATTTAAAAAAAATGATGTTGACCTTCAAATATCCTTGAAGGCCACGTTAAAATGGCAAATAAATATTACTATTCGATTACCCCCTCACAACTAAACATTTTTTGGTTGAAACATTTTTTTCAAATATGCGATGGTTCTGAGATAATCAACTGTACACAGCTGTACCCGCGGCTTCGCTCGCTTAAATATAAAAGTTAGATATATAATTTTCTTTACTACATTATATTTTTCGATATTAAACAGTTTAGGTTGCGTATTGCAAAAGAGCGCGCTGGTGGCTAACTTTTTTTCGATTTGATTTACTATTCTGGTCACTGCTTATTCCTTATATTACCTAACGTAACAAAATATAAGGTGCAGTGGGGTAAGTGCAGAAACGGGGCAAGTGCATTTACGTGGTTCTTTTTATTATAATACGAGTGAAATTGTAATAGCTAATATGTAGTGAACTACTAAAAGTTAATACCAACATGTTTAAAAAGTTCACTACTCCAAAACTAAACAACGTATCTTGATGCGGTAAAAAGCATTTTATACTAGGCGTATTCACAATTCTGCTTTTGCATATGAAATAATGCTTCAAAGCGTTTTTAACTACCGGTAATGCACTTGCCCCGAAAATGGGGCAAGTGCACTGTAGTTGACATTTTTTACGATTTCCTATCATAATGCAAATATACAACGAAAATTGGCGTCCTATTCAATTTAAACTAGTCAGTAATAACTGCACAATCATTTGATACTGAAAATATTAAGTATTTATATAACAGATTGAAAATATATAGGTTCAAAGTTCAACTATGCAAAAAACCGGTCTGCACTTACCCCACTGCACCTTATACTAAAACCTGGGAAAACAACATATCTATGAATTAAAAAAAAACACGTAAATCGGATAAGTAGTTCTCGAGTGATAAGAACACTAACGGACAGACAGATAGAAACGGTGCGTTTTATAATATGTAAGGATAATTAAATGTCGTAATTATCGATTTATTTTTCAAATTCCGTATTTTGATTGAATTATCCATTTTGACCTTCTCTGAATCCGTTCTGACTATTTTCGTTTTGATGTCTGTGTGTCTGTCTGTCTGTAGACGCTGTAACTCAAATACGATAAGTCGTAGAAGGGTGAAATTTTATATTTAAGATTAATTTTCGCCTTGGAAGGAAACCTTCTTTTTGAAAACAATCTTTGAACCGGAAACAGATGTTTACATCAAAAAAAATTTTTTGTGATAAAAAATTTTGAAATTATTATCTTAAATGTTTGAGAAAAAATGCAGTTTAAAAAAATATTTTTTTTTTATAATTTCATAATTATTTAACACAAAAATTTTTTTTAATGTTACGAAATAAAAAAATATGTTAAAATTTCAATTTTTTATAAAACTTTTCAGACAAAAATTGTTTCTTTTTTTCTGCAAAATACGAATCTTAAAAAAAAAATAACTAGATTTCCTTTGAAAAATATTGGTTGACCCCAAAATGACCTTCAAACCTCCAGTCAACGTCAAAATTGTTACTTCTATTGATTTTACCCTTCTAAATCCTGAAACTTTTGTACCAAATATTTTCCCTAAAAATCCATAGTTTTCCAGATATTGAACAATCTCAATATTAAAAAATCATCCTGATTTCCTGAATTGTATAAATTTGTTAAGAGTTATAAAGAAATAATATAAAATAAAGTTCTTTTAAATTTACTATAACAAATGAAATTGTTAATTTTGAGTGTAGTAAAAAAACACATATTATTCATTTTATAATTGGTGTTATTTTAACAGTAATTGTAAATTTAACTCTCTCAGAAACACTTAATCAATGTGGCACATTGATATCTTACACGTATATTTTCAATTTTATTGAAACGCAAACTCTTTAATATCTCAGTTTAAACATAAATGGAGTTAGGTCACTTTCAAAATAAACGGCTCATATACTCATACACGTACACTATTCACTGTCAGTACGTATAAGAAAGTCCCGTGGCATCAATAGCCTTAAATATTCCATGAACATAATTATAATATGATTATATACCTACAAGTCTACAAGAAACTTAAATATCATTCTGTTTCTAAAATAATTATTTCAATTTATTATTTCGTGTTGCAGATTGATACAGATAAAACTATACCAAATACAAAACAATATAAGTACGTTTGTACTGACCTAGAAAATATATACCTACTACTACTACAGTCTTACTAAAAATTATTAGTAAGTATAAAATAAATTTTGAAACACATCACGATCTGATTATTCGACGATAAGAGAAAGAACCAGGCACGCGATATTCTTTGAAATGACTTAAAAATAAAGTCATCACAATAAACATAAAGCTCAAGTATTATAACGGGTTTCTCACAAATAACTATCTATCATTATTTATTATTCAAAGAAAAAACGGAGCGGAAACAATTGCTAGTTAAGAGATAACCTCCCGAAGGCTCAGGTCATGCAACAAAAAATTGGGTCGTGATTCAATTTGTGGATTAAAATGAGAAATGGGTTATTCCGTAATCCGATCTAAACTATATCGTGCAAAAGTTTTTTTATTGGTATGAACATATGAAAGATTCGAGTCTTCGGAAGTTTTTAATATCTAAAAGTATAAAACGGAAGTATTTTTATTTACAGGGTGATTCAGTGCTGTCGTGCCAAACTTGAACAGTAAATTTAGATAAATATTTTAAGCAAAAAACATTATATGAACATGTGTCCGGAAATTTTTCGTAAGGGGGCTACAACCCTCCAAAGATTTTATTCAAAATTAGTTTTTATTTAATATCTGGAGACCCCATTGTGCTAAAGTTATGAAATTTAATACAGAGTTTAGTATTAATAAGTGTTAACGATTTCCAGTATTGAGCAATTATAATTTAGATCAGGGCTGTATGGGGCCAGTGGGCCCATCGATTTAGACACTTGAATAAGATTGTATGGCACAAAATACAAATACGAATGCTTCAAATTACAAAAAATATTTTTATATTCTTGTTCTATGATAAAAAATAAGACAAAAAAATAGTAAAAATATACCTACCTCCAAAAATTCATTCTTACCAACAAATAGCCATTTTAAGTATCGCTTTCTAATTATGTTAATAAATTACTTGTAACATTAATAGAACTGGCTATAGGTCTAAGAGGACACGTATTAGGTAATATATGTACATGAACTTTTTTCTTACCTTTAATCAATAATAATGTTTTTTGCTTAAAATATTTTTTTCGATGTACTGTTCAAGTTTGGCACGACAGTGCTGAATCATCCTGTATAGTTATTTAATAATCTTTAATTTAAAAAAAAAAACAGCCAAGTGCACATGATAGGTTTCCGTAGTCATTACGATTTATAAACAAGAGTTATTTCAATTTTTTTATTTATTAAATTAAATTATTATTTTAAATATATTAAAATACCATAAAGACACATTTTAATAGTCTTATTATAGATGTTTTGTATTTATTTCTAATATTGCATATTTTTTATGTTATTGCAAATGACTTTTTTTATTATGTGAGTGTAATTCTACAGGAATTGCATTTTTTTAAATTTTATTCGCAGTAGTGGCCAAATGTAACATTTTTTAATTACAAAAAACGATATTTTAACTTATTTAACAGATTTTGGCATATGTTCACAAGAAAGTACATAAAAAAATCTACAATTAAAAAAAATAAAATTTACGTTTTCCATTTTTTCAAAAATGGCCGATTGTGGGTGTAAAAATCAAATTTTATTTTTGAAAATTTTATCACATATTTGTAACATAAAAATACATATTTCCTCTTTTTTTCGTAAAAATCCCTTTATTTTTACGTTAATAATTGCATTATTAGTGATAAAAAAAGTTTTTCGACATTTTTTTTATTTTTGACGTTAGGATGCGTTTGAAAAGTAATGCTACCTATGCAGTTCTATAGTCTATTAACTTATTAGTGTTTTATTATTATTTTTATTTTCTTACGACCTATAGAACCGGAGATATTTCAAAAACAGTGTAGTGATACACTCGAAATGTATCAAAAATGCACAATTATGCAATTTTATCGAGACTCACATGGCCGATTTTCCCAAATTTTTGATTTTCAACTAATCTTGGAACATGTAAAGAGAAAATCCAAAGAAATCCAACTTCCAGAGTGCATCACTTCAAAATTCTAATTTCCCTCAACTACTATGTTGTACTCTGATCTGAATCGCCATACATGACTTCCATGTTCTTTCTATCTTTTCAAATATTTTTAAATATATATTTTTTAAATATTTTATTTATATAACCTACTACAACTAATTATCTAAAATTCAAATTTTGAGGGTGTTTTTCACCCCTTCAATGGCTGTTTAGGCACGTACAAATAATAAATGTCTCTTAGATTCAATTGAACTGCAAATGTACCAAATCTTATCAAAATTAGTGAGATAATACTCTCAACGTTCATTTTTTAGACGAAAAAAGTTACAAAATTTCGAATATTTCCAAAACCCCTAATCCGATTAGTACCAAAATCAATAGATCTGGAGTACTCACTGAGACAAACATTTTCCCAAAAAATAATTCAGATCGGTGCATTTTTTCAGTAGTTATCGTGAACGAAAGAAAATAAACACACATACACACGCACAGCCGCCATGCGGAAATTAACTTTTCTTTAAGTTTTGAAGTTAGTACAATCAGAATCTGTCATTATCTTGGACACGATTTTTCGATGGTATTACAATACTTTCATTTCTTTCAGAACATAAAAGTAAAAACGTTTCAAAATTTATGTAAATGCAATGGCATTTTTCACAGCAATAATAAATCAGCATATTTTAAAAATTATTAACTGCTAGAAATCGTCTTGTAAATTCTTACAAACAAATGACCAATCGTTTATCAAAAGAAAAAGACAGAAAGCTACATTTGTATTTATTATGTATTAACCTATTTCATCTATTGTATTCGTCGTCTATAAGAAACTCCAGATGCATTTGAATAAAACATAAATAAAGTGTAGAGCAAAAAATAGGAAATGGAAAACAATTCTTTGGATTTATTTTCCGCGTTGGGAAAATGCATTTTACTAAAGAGCCATAGAACGTCTTTATTTTTATTGCTTCGTAGATTTACGAATGAAAATGTGAATAGAATGTATTTTTCGTTTTTCTATTTTGTCACTTTATTCAAATTAAAACAATAACGAAATCTAATTTTAATTAAAATAAATGAACGACCACAAATCGCTACATTATGTTTTTTCTTTCTTTCTAATGTAATTACAATTTATTATTGAACGATAAAGCTGTAAAATTTCTATTTGAAACAATCCATTCCATTAAAAATTATTGTCCATTAAGTTTATATAAAACAACATATAAAACTTTTTCTGTCAAATATACAGGGTGGTACGGTTTGGGATACAGATATATTAAGATCTGATTCCTTGGTTCATTGTGAGTAAAAAATTGTACGGAAAGGAGGGGTCTATTTTCAACACCCTCTGAGCTACAGGATGTTTAAAAACATTTTTCAGAGCAGTACATACAAACAAAGATTATCTTATAACTTCCAAAATAACGTAACTAGAGCAACCACAATGAGTCAGTTTCATAGGTAATTAAGTAACGTATTTTTCAGTATTAGCGTTATTGCTAGCCGTGTTTTCAGGTCAGAATTATTGCTCATCAAAGTAAAAAAATATGTTTATTTTTTTAAATTTTTATGAAAATTGCATTTTTCCCCATAATAAGTGGTATTTTTATCATTATTTTGGTGTGTCATAATGTTACCTAAAAAGTTCACTATGCCAAGTTTGGATCTGGGTCTTACAGTTTTCCAGTTATAAATTTATCTAAATAATCCCCAAAATGACTATTTTGCTACCTACCATATTAAATGAAACAGTCATAATTTTATTGTTAATGTTAATTTACATAATTTTAAAACTAATTATATGGGGAGGGGGGATTGTAATTTATGGATAGTCTCTAATCTGGGCTTTATTTATTGTCGTTACGAATATAACATTAATGTCCGGCATTATAAAGGAGCTAGAAAAATTTGTTAGCTAGCAAGCACTTTCAAATGAGGTTTTAACCTATCTGACAGTTCTCCTTTAGTTTCATGAAATGTTTGACAATTTTCATGCACGCGTGGTATGTAAACACCAACGGTATTAAAACAGTGGCGATATTATGAAAATTATTTTGTATGGCCAGAGTCGCCAACTGCTCTAAATTTCATAGCTAATCCATAGATGCTATCATGCTATTATGATGCCTAATTTAAAAAAAATATTTTATGATGATCTTACGTGTCTCTTATTTCCAAAAAAATGTTTATTTCTGCAGAAAATAAAAGTTTAATCACAAATTGACCCTTTTAAAACTAATTTTGAATTTGAAGCCAAAACGCTCGCAGGTGTCATGGCGCATTTTTGACGTCACGCCTATGTAAACACTCCTTGTCAACTATAATAAATCCTTGTTTCATCGCTAATGTTTCTCGGTTTTACTTTTGGTAACACAAAACTGAGCAAATTGATAATTTAAAACCACAAAATAATTTGTAAACAGTGCAGATATTAATGAAACAAAAATGACGTTTACGTAGCCGTGACGTCACCCACTCTAACTGATGTTTTATCAAACATGACGGATTGGTGTATTTTGCGTTTTTATTTTAACAAAAAATCATATTAATCTCGCTATAAATATAAAAATAAATACATTTTTTAGAATCTTTTTAACTTATTTCATTATTGAAAATCATAATTTCAGTGATACTTTGTTACTGGCATCATGCCTATTAATACCCCATTTGAAAGTGCTTGCTAGCTCCTTTATAATACCGGACATAACATAAAGTATGTACAGTCACCTGCATTAATGGTCTTGCAGTTTGTATTCATTTTCGTTTATCACAAACTTAGTAGGCTCCTCCCATTTGTGTAATTATAATATTTAAATCATTTCTCTATGAATCAAACAAAGACAAATATTTTGAAATTCATTTGCTAGATAAAGAACTACTCTTCGTTTATAGCACTCATATATATTTGTGCAGTTAAATTATTATGTAATCTATTGAAAATTTTATACGTAAATTTTGTAGCAATAAATATTTGATATTCCGAATTTTAGTATTTAAACATATTAAACTTAATAGAAAAAGATAACCGATGATGTTTGTCTTTAAATTTGGAATCTGTTGTAAGCCATTCTAGCTTTTAGGGTGCCAGACGAGTTCTGCAGGCGACTGTACATTGTACAGTACAGGCTTCTAATTGAAAATAAGATGTATTTATCTTGGAATTGTTAATAACCTCCATCATGAACTAAAGAAATGAAATTGTCGAGCTGATATCATAAATAATAAGCAAACGCGTGATTGCAGAATTCATTAAACAAAACTGAGAGAAAACTGGCAAAATCTATCGGGGAAAGAGAGCTGATCTCCAAGAGATAAAACTCAACAGCGCCGCTAAACATTGTTGGCACCATTTCAGAAATCATTGCGGCCACATTAAGACATTAATTATTCCCAGCAACGCTGCCTCTCATTTCCGTTTCCCATTCGCCGCTATCTCTCACAGTCAGACTGAAACAATAAATTATCAACCGTCTTCGTGCGCGGCATATTCGATTTCGCATTTCTTTTAAAATAACACTTTAAATTATTCATGTTTCTCGCATGAATTGATAATATTAATTTATTACTTTTATATAAGAAGGGAAACGAAAAATGAACGTGAAACGTATTTCACAAGACTTTTCTTTATTAACATGAAATTTGCGTTACATTTTCATTAGATTACTGCACTGTTACAAATCTGAATTAACGAATGATATATTCTTAGATTTATTGCTACAGGAAGGTCTACTATATTTTATTTTATTACCGTAATAACGTTCAACGATCATACAAAATTAGTGTTATTTCATTCCAATATTATACGCCATACTTACATGGCATTCAATTTCAATTTATTCGACTCCAATAGAGTAATCCGGTCAAAAATGAAAACCCCTAAAAACATGTTTAATGTAATCTAGAGATAAAAAAACTTTGTAGAACATTTTTTCATACTCCAAAAGTTTATCCTGACTCCACAATTTCAAATTTAAAAATATATACTTTTCAAACGCTCCCAATAGGCATGATGCCTAATTTTTAAAAACTATTTTATGATGATTTTGCGTGTCTCCTATTTCCAAAAAAATACTTATTTCTGCAGAAAATAAAGGTTTAATCATAAAAATTGACTCTTTTAAAACTAATTTTGAATTTGACGCCAAAACGCTCGCAGGTGTCATGGCACATTTTTGACGTCACTCCTTGTTCCATCGCTAACATTTCTCGGTTTTAGTTTTGGTAACACAAAACTGAGCAAATTGATAATTTAAAACCACAAAATAATTTATAAACAGTGCAGGTATTAATAAAACAAAAATGATGTTTACTTAGCCGTGACGTCATCCACTCTGACTTGTGTTTTATCTAACATGGCAGATTGCTGTATTTTGTGTTTTTATTTTAACAAAAATCATATTAATCTCGCTTTTAATATAAAAATAAATACATTTTTTAGAATCTTTTTAACCTATTTCATTATTTAAAATCATAACTTCAGTGATATTTTGTTACTGGCATCAAGTTGCGTGACGTCATAATCCAGAATTGAAATGTCAGTTAATGCTTAAATATACAAGTGTCAACGATAAACATGGAAAATGCATGAAAAATAATAAGTTATAAATATTGTTTCATACCTTGTTGTAATAATTCAACTCACAAAACTCCTGGAAAAATATTTATAACTGTGCCAGAAGGAAACTAAAGAAAAAATTAAAAGTAAGATTATTCTATAGGTATATGTATATAGTTGACAGAACATGATTTGTGACGTCACAAACACTACAATCAATCACGTCGCGTTTTAAATGCGAGCTGCTTTTTACGACTTTTAATATTGAATACTTACTTTAAAATTGAGCAATAAAAAACAATTTGTTCAATGCTATAAGAAATAATAATAAGAAATAAAAAAAGAGGTCTTCAGATTAAGAGTATTTTTCCCTTTTCTCGGGGTTTTCATCATTTGAAATCTGGTCACCCTAGTCTGAACCTGTCGAAAAATTCGTTATAAGGAGGTTTTTGACAAATATATTCGTAATATAAAGGTATATTTTACATTAGCTCTTACGGGCAGTTCTAGGGGATTTCGAAAAATTTGTTAAATCGAGGAAATCGTTATATTGAGGCTCGTTATATTAAGGTTACACTGTATATAATAAATAAGTTTGTTTTCATGGTTATATTCCTATTTCTAATTATTTAAATTCTCTTTTATTCGACCACATAAATATAATTTATACATTCCCTATGTAAACTAACTTTATACTGTAATTTACAATATTGAACATTAAATGATAAATACCAATCGACAGTTAGAAAATATGCGTACTATGTATCTCCTCACTGTATGTTTGCGGTCAATATATCTAGTAATAAATTGTAATTTAACATAAATCCCGCATTATGTGATTTGTAATCAAATCAGTTTGTATGCAAGCAAAATTCACTTTATATGAATGAGTCTATACAGCTACACAGTTCATATATGTATGTCTGATAATCAGTGGTGGCATGTCAATTAAAAATTGGATTAAATATGTTATTTAAAATTTAATAAAATATGTGATTATTAGCTGCTACCCGCGGCTTCGCTCGCGTGGATTTCGAAACCCCCATCCCCATGATATTTTTTCAGCCGGATCGAATAAAACTAATTACAATCCTTCATATGTGACAGGGGGTGAAATATTTATTACTAAAAAAAATCCCCATATAAATTTTTCAACCCTTTTGCAATCCCGTAAGGGTTCAATTTTCGGGATACGAAGTAGCCTATGCCCTTCTTTGGGATGCAAGCTATCTCACTGCCAAATTTCATTAAGATCCGTAAAGCGGTTTAGCCGTAAATAGGTAACAAATAGACAGACTGAGAGATTTATAATATAAGTCGCGACTCCTATGTAAGATAAGGGGTTGTTTTGTTCCCCTAATAACCCTTCTTCCGTAGTATTTTTCCCGCCAAATTGAATGTAACTAATTACAACCCTTCATATGTGACAGGGGGTGAAATATTACATTTTTATTATTTTTAGTTTTCTTTGATTACACAAAATCGTAAATATCTCGGCTCTCTTCCCGCCGGATCGAATAAAACCACTTACACCCCTTCATATGTAACGGGGGATAAAATATTAATTACTAAAAAAATAAAAATTTCCACCCCTTTGAAATTCATTAGGGGTTGAATTTTCGAGACATAAAGTAGCCTATGTCCGTCCTCGGGATGCAAGCTATCTTACTGCCAAATTTCATCAATATCGGTTCAGCGGTTTAGCCGTGAAAAGGTAACAAACAGACAGAGATACAGACAGACACACTTTCGCATTTATAATATTAGTATGGATACTTATCCTTAATATATATAAAGCTCAACGTCTCTCTGTCTGTCTGTCTGTCTGTCTGTCCGTTAGTTACCTTATCACTCGAGAACCACTTATCCGATTGACGTGTTTTTTTTTTAATTCATAGGTACGTTCTCTGGCCAGGTTATAGGCTATATTTTTTTAGGTTAGATAACATAACAACTAAGCAGTGACAATAATAGTAAATCAAGTCGGAAAAATTTTTGCCGTCGGCGCGCTGTTTTGTAATACGCTGCCTAAACCGTTCAATATAGAACAAAATAATGTAATAAAGAATTGTGTAGAATCAAAAGTTCTTCAATTAAGTCCGCGACACCATATGTCTAACTTTTATATTTTAGCCACAATGACTGCTTTTATGTTACAAAAAAAACATAAAATATTTGGGTTCTGTTTACATGGACTTATGACCTGCAAAACATTAATCCATATCGAAATAAATGATTTCATCGTCATAAGCACTTAATGTAGATATAGTTTGCCCTTTACAGCATCCAATTTGGTCGTATAGTTTAGAAAATATCTTAAAATATATTTATAAAGGTAACATCTTAAATGTATGGTGTCGTGCCGCATCGAAGCGAGTACATCAGACTGGATTCGCGTACGCTCGGTAGATATTCGGAGTCCCTCGGCTGATCGTTTGTGTTTATTTTGTTTTCAATAATTAACATTTAAATTTAAACAGAACACAAATTATTTGTACTTTTTTCTTCTGATTCGTTTTTGTTAGGTAATTTAGGTATTGATAAATTATTATTACAATAATAACTAATCGTGTTTGTACTTAATTAATTAAACTATATTTTTCAAAAATCCTAAACAATAATTCCGTAGTCTACGCGAGCGAAGCCGCGTGGGCCCAGCTAGTACTTAAATAAACTAAACTTGGTCTGCTAACAACAGCCCCCATGAAACCAGTTAAGGGTTAGTTTATGTGCATCGAATAGAGATTATAGACTCTAGAAGAAACTAAAAAGGACCTCGCAGAATCCTTATGGGAAACGGGTCTCTGTCAAATGCTTTGAAACTCTAGATTTCGATAGTCCTTGATGAGAAGATCAAAAGTCACAATGAGCGCTAAGTCTTAAAAACTCATGGCCTTAAGATATAGCCCGTCCCCCTTTTACGCTCACAACACTATTAGCAAGTCAAAAAATCGCAGTATATGACATTCTG
This sequence comes from Sialis fuliginosa, assembly GCA_961205875.1. Classification (NCBI taxonomy): domain Eukaryota; kingdom Metazoa; phylum Arthropoda; class Insecta; order Megaloptera; family Sialidae; genus Sialis; species Sialis fuliginosa. The sequence continues at coordinate 1,961,311 of OY540814.1, read as the reverse complement.
AATGAATATTTAGATAATATAGGAGTTAGATTGTAAAATTCCTAATGTGTGAACCCTTTTAATGTAAACCCACTTTCCCGACCGTACTGTTCGTCTTCAAACCTGCTCCGACAGGTCCGGTAGCAAACTCCACATCCTTCACTCCACAAATCCCAAGTGATGTCTATATTAATTAGGTAGTCAGCAAATAGTAAAAGAAATAAATAATCAAAAATAGGAAAAAATAAATAAAACATGAAATATAGAATAACCTGAAAAGAAACAACAGAAATAAAAAATAAAAATAGACACTAGAAAAAAAATATACAATACAGTTTAAGTCTGACTGAGGGGCTATGCCCGATGGCCAATAACTTAAATTAAAAAAAAAAAAAAAAAAAAGATATAGCCCTCTTTCGGTCACTTTAAAAAATTGCACCCAAGTATCGACTGGCACCTTGACTTTTTAAGTTCTTTGAGGTCTCAGGTATACGAATCTGACACTCATTTCCTTCTAGCTCCTGGTCTAAACGTTTAATAAAACAAATGTTCACAATGCACCCAACTATAAATTCAAATCAGAAAAAATAATTATCCATACTCCCTCTCATCGCATGAGTTTGGTGCCTATGCAACTATACGTACGCGAACATATAATTTAAGTGTAGGTACATTGACTGTACTAGTAATTGTCTATTTGTCTATAAATGCACTACTGTATGGTACTAGAAATTGTGAACGACTGCCTCATGTCCGGAATTTAATAACTGCATAATAGCTTTTGTAGTAAAGTGTTTGTTTGTTATGTTATTGTGAAGTTTTGTTTGTATTTGATCGGCAATATTATATGTTAGTATGTAGATATCCGCTTTGTACATAAATAATAACAATCAAACCAATAATTAATCTTCTTTACGAAAATAATATATTGTTAATACATAGTACATACTTACATATAACATACATAATACATGTAACTTACATTTTTGATGAGATATAAATGACATGATTTATTTTCGTATTTGAATGTCAATTTTGACAGCAAAATTATTAATAAATCGATGATAAACAAACACTATATTTACTACTAGCTGGACTCGTGCGTAGACTACGGAATTATTGTTTAGTATTTAAAGAAAATATAGTTGAATTAAGTATTATACAAATACGATTAGTTATTATTGTAATAAAAACCAAACAATACTTAAATTACGAACAAAAACGAATCAGAACAAAAAGTAAAAATAAAATTTGTTCTATTTAAATATACGCGGCGAACTGTGGTTTGAATCTTGATTTAGGAAATTTACTTTTTAATTTTTTTTTTGCAATTGTTTTTTTACTTTTTATTACATTTTTTAACAGATCGACAATGTTTGTCAATCCTGAATATAAATTGTAACTATGCACGAAAAGTTGATTAAAAAAAAAAGTTTGATATTTTCACATTTTTAGACTAGAATACCCTCTTAACCCTCCAGCCGCGGGTGATTATTATTTTTTTTGTTTGTTTAACCGCGGGATATTTTTATTTGCTATTTATAATAGTTATAAGGATTGTATGTAAATAAAAGAAAATAGATTCAACGGGGAAATAACGTTTCCCGAAGCTTAAATATCATAAAAATTATAAGCAACGCGATAATAGCGTTACCCCTCGGAATTGTATAGAATAAATAAAACGCGATATCCACGTCGCCCGCGGCTGGAGGGTTAATAAGCGAAAATGATTACTTGTGCGAAAAAAGTTGTAAGATCTTTATTGTAGGTAATTTTTTAAACTTTATATTTGATAATAACTATTTTAGTCATAGAACCAATAGATACTTAAAACTAATTTGTTAGCACCTTTTGTGGGCTGTAAAAAAGTATGCTCGCAAGGGATTATTGGGGACTTTTGGTACCTTATTTATAAAAACAAAATGAAGGTGTATACAAAAATTCAGATCTTTGCGAATTTTTCCCTGGTGAAAACCTAATTTTCCTGGACTATTAAAGAATTTGCAATGCGCACAAATTATTTTTAAATTAATTTGATATTATTTTTTTATTATTTATAATAATTAAATAACAAGATAAAAATAAAACAAAAATCTTCTTTAATTTTATATTAAACAGAGTTATTTTAAGAAAATTTTTCAACTGCAATTACCTTATTTTTTGTTTGCTTTACTTACTTTACTTTTTTATATTTTTCTTTCCACTTGCATTTTTTCAACTAGCTTTGGCAACTGCAGTTTTAACCCTTGATTATTAAACTCAATTAAATAAGCGTATAAATACGTTGATTTTTCTAAATCTATTGTTTGTTAATTTTAGGTGTTACTTCACAGATCTAATTTTATATTTTTTCTTTCCTTGTTTTTAATTTTTATTATTTTACAATTTAAATTGGAATTTTTCATTAATTTTTGAATATTTCAAGTGTTTTTTATAATAACTTTTTTTTACAAAATTTCTTTACGCTCGCAAAACGGGGAAGAGGTAAAGGGCCCCCGAAATGTTGTTTGACCCGGGCCCCATCATAGGGCCTGCGTAAAACCTACTTAACATTTATAACAAACAAGCGATATATTTGATTACGCCACATTAAGTTTTATCATATTGGCACGATGTTTCAGAATGAAGAGCCAACTGACCTCTCCTTTGGATGTACATATTCGTACATGTTAACAAACAACACTTCGGGGTCCACTACAGTCTACAGTATGTATGTAATGAGCAAAGGTCGAACCGGACAACACCATAAGCGCATACATACTGTGAATATGTTATTATTTCTATACATATTTATAAATATACAATTATCTGTTGATTGTGCTGTCTATCTTTAATTAGAATTAATTAATATTAAATGTATAAGTCACATTGAAATTTGGTTTTAATAAAAGGGGAAGTCACTGTGAAGGCTAAAAAATTGTCAATGTTTGGGAATTTTTTTCACAGGTATAAAGTACTGGTGCCAGTCTTGAATATGACCCCAGTAATGGTTATTTTTTAATTAAATATATTGAATTAGAAATATTTGTTGATATTTGATTATTATCATTTCTGAATATTAATCTATATACATTTAATTTAAATTTTATGTCGTAGTACTTATCATTAGTAAGTGTCCATCATTGCATGTTTATTACTGAATTCACTATATCCATTACTGGAGAAAAAACATAAACAAAATAAAAGGCTATAATTAAAAAAAACTATATTTGCGGACTTTGGTAATTAAATTGATTAAATAAAGAATTACTTGTTTTATTAGTAACATGAGTTGATGAGAGTTACAAAAAATAAGCCCGTTAATCACAAAAACAGTAAACCTTGCTCTTATAGCGGCCATAACTGGTGCCAGTAACTTATAACGAATTCTTTTAGGATCGGGCGAGTGTCATTAATATTAAGTATATATTCAAATTATTCAATGCTCAATTTTATTTAAAAATATATTTCTCTCCATTGTCCCATTGAAATTTTGGCGAAGGATTATCGAAATAATAAAAAAAAAAAATATTATCAATATGATAACAATTTTTTTAAGACTTCGTTTTTTTTTATTCCAGCAGTTTAAAAAATATTAATAAACAAAATTTTAAAAATCGGTTATGCATAGACTTATCATGTGATTACGAAAATTATCCACCATTTTGACATCCAATGGCCAATTGTCATAAAATTAAGCTGTTTTACAGTTAAGTGCCTACAGATTATGATTCAGTAATGACAGTAATCAAATGTCAACAAATATTTCTAATTTAGTACATTTAATTAAACAAGTATCCAACACTGGGGTACTATCCAAGACTGGTGCCAGTAACTTATTTATTATGCATACAATGTAAAGAGTGAGCCATCTGTTGGTTTCTTTTTGAAGTACGTGTTATTTAAAATACCGGTTATGTATTTGAACTGTAAGCTTGTTTGTTTGTATGTTTGTAAACGAGACGAAACTAAGTTTAGGTTAGTCTCATGTGTATTTAAAAGGTCTCGGTCTCATATTGTCTTAAGGGTGGGGGGACCAACAGATGGTCTACTTTATAATGAGAGAATTATATATATAGGGTGACCCATTTTAAGTGCACACCTTTGATAACTTTTTATGTTGAAATGTTATCAAAAAACTTTTCAGATAAAAGTTGCACGGTTTGGAGGAGGACATAGACGTACTCAGATGTTAGGTGGATTTTTCAAGGTAACATGAAGGTCAACATCATTTTTTTAAATAAGAACCTATATTTTTTATTTAGTAATTTTATTCTACGTGAAAAAACACGAATCTTTCATTGACAACTTTTTTTTGAACAACTTAAACTTTTCAAGATATCTAACAAAATAATTCGAGATTTTGAACTTTCAATATTTTTTTTACTCAGAAACCATCAACTTTAGAGAAAAAGTACAAAATACAAAAAATGTTTATTTTGATCTAATAAGACTTGGAGAATTATTTTTAAAAATTTAAAACTTTTTCAATTTATTTTATTTAAGCAAAAAAACCAGATATTAAAAAAAATTCTAGAATAATTCTAAAAGTTTTATTAGACCAAAAATACACATTTTTTGTATCTTATGTTATGTTACAACGATCTCCAGAGATCTTTGTAGATTTTTGCAGGTCTCCACAGATCAAAAACCAATGAAACAAGCTTGGGGTGGGGAAGACCCTTAAGGTCCACACAATCAACTTCCTAACACGGTATGATTATAAATACTTGAATACTGATTATTTATTGTTTCCGTATAGTTTATGTGAATATTTTTTTAATATGTATATGAAAAATTTTAATGGAATTGGTCAGAAATAAAACTCATCTTTGTATTATGAATATTAGTTTTCTAATATCCTAATGTCAATAATATAACACACATTTTTAGAATAACTAGTTTGACAATGTGAATTAAATTGCATTTGTTTTTATAATAATTAATCTGACAATTTAAATTTAATTGCATTTGTTTCCAAGGCAACATGAATTGTAGACTTATTTATTAGTATTTAAAATTCAAATTTTGAGGGTGGTTTTCGCCTTTCACCCCTTCTATGGCTGTTTAGACACGTATAACAAAAACAATACTGAAATACATTTTTCATTATTTGTATTGTAGAATATTTATACTAAGTTTCAAGTAAATCCGACCAAAAAAAACTTTACACCCCTTTTTACTCCTTCAGGGGTTGAATTTCGAAAAATCCTTTCTTTCAGATCATAATCACGTCAAGACGCTTCGATTGGCACCCCAACGAAGTATATAGCATTTTTTATTTACGAGATTTTGTGAACGTAAAAAATGACACGCACATACGTACGTATGTACATACACAAATATATTTCTGAAAATAGTGTAAATATACTATAGTGACCTTAAAACATACAAATATGTTGACATTTTTGATTTTGATTTTCGGACCGATTACAATAACTTCCAGTTGGGAAGTTAAAAATATGTGTATTTATTTTCAATAAAACACGTTCGGTTAGTACAAGTAAAATTTTCAAAATTTATTGCGGCATTGAATTATTTATCGTGCACATGTTACAACCGGTCGTAAAGTAGAAAAATTTCTTCGTAATTCGGCAGCGATAAATATTTGATAAGACATGTCCAGCATAGTTCCCTTGCTAACATATTCCTTTGGCGCCTATGTAAATAACTATTACGTAGATATGGGGTCAACTTTAATTACATAACTGTCCCATAATTGTAATAAAATTTAGATGTTATGTTCACGGGAGGGGTGCTCGAAACGAGCGAACGGAATGAAAACACGTACGGTACACAAAATTGCATCCTTTTCTAGTAATATATGTGTCGTTGAAACTTTGGCCATGTCACAACAATGGGTTTTAAACAAGCGTTTTAACTTTGTTTCACTAGTTTCAGTAGGAAAAAATTAAATACCTACTAACTATTATGAACTTCTAACATGTTTAGAACTTGCCGTGCTTCGCTTTTATAATTTCAGTAGATACTTCTACGAAACAGTTTTACTACGAATATGTAAAATAAATGTCATAATACCACACTTCGAGAAATTGTATCTCTCTTAATTAAAACTCATATACAGTAATCCCTTCATTAACGACGTTAATTGGTTATATGAAAATCACGCGTAAATGGTGAAATTGAAAGACGTGTTAAAAGTAGGTAAGGTACTGGCACCAGTCTTGGATATGACCCCAATAATGGCTATTTTTTTTTCGATAAGTAATGTAAATGAACCTTATATGAGACCCTTGTAAAATACACTAAATACAACGTATTTAACCAAAGAATGAATCAGAACGTACTTAAGTCATGTCGACAACATTAATATAATATTTTTCTGTTGTATTATTTTTATTGTAGTGTAGTGATTGGAGTATTTAGAAAGAAAGGTAAGTCTAACTGTACATTCTAGTGTATGTTATAGGAAGGTGTTATAACTATTTATAATATTTTAACAATATCTTCATAGATTTTTGTACATGCCCACCCTTGAAAAATATTTAAACTTTTTCGAAAATCCCTAATAAGAGATAATGGTCTCATAAAATATTTAAACTTTTTCGAAAATTCCTTATAGGAGACACTTTGAATGTCTTAATATAAGATAGGGTCTCATATTAAGGCAATTATCTTTAACAACCAGTGACGCTGATTCTCAATTCTTATTTTGTGGTTTCTACTATTCGAAAGACAAGCATGGCGAGTAATGGATCCAGTGCACCAAGTGTTATCGCTGGGCCCATGAAGATTGCGGATTAGATGAGGCAAATTTCATTTGTCCATCGTGCAAAAAACGATGAAAACAAGATAGTAGTTATGGGTCTCATATTAGGCATCCTTTTTAAAAACAGGTGATTTTGCCGTTTTTACTTGTTTTTTTAATAATTCGAAATTTTAAACAAATATGTGTTTTTTTTGTAATATTTTTGTTAAATAAATATAAAATCTTAAATTCAGTCATGTTTTATTTACTTTTATTTTATGTTTTCTTTTTATTTTTTTCAAAATGGGTCTCATATTAGGATCCTTTACTCTACCATGTCGGACTCTTTTTCAGAAGTGTTTCAGAATGAAACCAAGTTTATATGAACAATGGCCACAAAAGCGTACAGAAGAAAATATAATTTTCAGTTTAAAAAAATACTGGATGTTAAACCGCTAAATCTATTAGTCCGGACGTTAAGAGCGACTAATCGACTAATATCTGCACTTTTTGATAGAAGCATGAAAATTGGTATAGTTGTACATTAAACCTTCCTCTACAAAACTAGAAATGGCGACATTTCAAAAACCTGTGTGGTCCCCCTTTTAGGGGCAAAAATATCTCCGCGGATTTAGTTTTTCTTATTTATCTCGCAAATGGTTATCCGGACGACACAAATAGAAGACACCAAAAATAATGTTTATTAGATTCTAATATAATAATATATAATATAATAATAACTTGATGAAATTTGGCAGAAAGATCAGTAACTTCATCCTGAGGAAGAACATTTTTTTTTTGTATCCCGAAAAATCCCGATAAAAAAATATACAAATTCCACGCGGACGAAGTCGCGGGTAACAGCTAGTTTTGAATATAACGATTTATCGTTAGTTCTATTACATTTTGTAAGTATACATTTACATTAACAGGCAGATTATATATTATAAACGAATACTACATTTTTTATAATAAAGAGTTGATAATAATTTCAGAACAGTAATAAATAAATCATACAGTTAGCTTTAATAGCAGTAAATCCAATTCAAGCTAATGAATTTGATTAATTTAATTCTGAGTCTAAGGTTAATCCATAGATTCCACACTAATCCAGATATTTGAATATGTATTCAAAATTATCTTATCACAGTATTAAGTTAGTGAGTAAATCTTGTTTTATTCTCTTAACTAATTCATTTATACCCGCAAACAAGATATAATTAAAATATGAGATAGTGTATAGTGTACAGAGAAGCGTCTATCAAAACTTAATAGAATTGAATTATAATAATTATAATTAGTTTTGTATCAAACTTCTCCAACTTTATGGGACATTATTTACAAACGAAAATGTTGTCATGTTTATTTCGTGTTTTTTTCTTTAGTTCTTAAACAAAGGAAGGCACTGGAATTACAATGAATTTGTAATTGTAATGAATAAATTGGATAAGAAACTGGCACCAGTCTTGGATATGACCCCAGTTATGGCTATTCTTTAATTAAATGTACTGAATTATAAATAATTGTTGATATTTGATTATTACCATTTCTGAAAACATTTAACAAAAAATCATATTTTAATTTAATAGGTTTTGAAGTCGATGTCAAGCCAATAAAAAACTTTTGAAGGAAACAAAAATAAAACTGACTTCAAATTTTTAGGGCTTTTTCAAGTCGGTTTTTTTTTCTATTGCACAGCCCTATTGTAAAGATTGTACTAGTGATGTAACGAATGTATGATTTTAAACAATGCGAATATTGACTTTTTTATTATAAATTTTGTCTTTCTTATTTTTTCGCTTTGAGGAGGAGGGGGGTGTGTGGGCATGTGAACCTATAAGCTCCCTCAAAATTTTTTTTGTAAATTTTAATTTGTATTAATTTGATAAGTTTTTTGTATTTGGGGAGGGGGGGGGGCACGATCCATATAATCCCATCTCTCTTAAAAAATTATTGCATTATTTAATTAGTTTTAATTTTATCACTTTTACATTTATTAGGGGTTGGGGCGTGATCCATACAACCCCCCCCCTCCCAAATGTATTGTATTATTTAAATTGCTTTAATTTCATAAAAAAAACTTTTTTTGGTGGGGTCTGGAGTACTCACTATGACAAACATTTCCCTCAAAAATAATTCAGATCGGTACATTTTTACAGTAGTATCGTGAACGAAAGAAAATTTTACATTCAGACACACACACACACGAAATCAACTTTCCTTTACGTTTTGAAGTTAGTACAATCACAATCTGATCTTATCTCGTACACGATTTTTCGACGGTACTTCCATTTCTTCAGAACATGGAAGTAAAAATAAATGTTGACTGTTCCTAACTTAGATTAGGAAAGACTATGGATACATAATAACCAATGCCAGCCCGTATATCAAAATTTGTCGGTGGCCATCTTGTTTTAAATGTCAAAACCGCATATTATCCCATAGACGTTAGTTGAAAATTTATAATATGCAAATATGCTTTAAATTACAATTGAATTTAGTATGTATGAGAGATGATAGTTCCAAATAGACGTTTCTCTGTTAATCAATTATCACTGAAATATTTTTAAAGACAATATAAAACATGTATTCTTCATTAATTTTATAATTCAAAATAATTGACATTTATTTTAAAATCTGAATGATACGTCAATGATCCGTGGTGCGATATGGTAACAACGCTAGGTAATGTGTTATTTGTCCTTTATCTTTCCTTGTCTAAGGTTCCTAAGTTCTTAAAAATAATTATTTAATATAATAGATAAAAAAATAATTTTTTTACTATTACAAAAAAAAGAAATACTCGCAAAAATATCCGCACTTTTTCTTGCGAATGCAAATGCAAATGCGAATGTTAAAAAATGTGCGAATATTCGTTACATCACTAGTTTGTACACAACATTCAGTAGCACAAATTGTGACAGTGTCGCTACCAGCGTCGCCTGTCGAACTCACTACCAACGACGACAGACTCTAATTCAATATCAGACAACTGGGCCACAACACAGCAAGCGGCTTACCAACTTCAAGTACATTATGAATTATGTTTATTTTATAACTCAACTGTTGTCTTCAGTTCATTACACTATGAATATATTAAGCATTGTCAATTTAGATTATAAAATCTATCAAGGTTTATAGTTTTGCTTCATTTTGCACAATTTAAAGTACACTTACTATGTATTAGGTACCTTTTATAGAAGTCTTGAGGCTTCTGGGTGTAAGCCGCGTCGGTTTGGTCGTGTTATTGGCCAACGTTTCGTCACACATTGCAGTGGACATCTTCAGGGTTCTTCTAAAAGTGACTTTTAGAAGAGCACTGGCCAATAACACGACCAAACCGACGCGGCTTACACCCAGAAGCCAAGATCCATACCTTTTCTAGATGTAAAGAAAACAGTAATAGTTCAAGCTGTCTAGGCTAAAAAGTACCTAAAATAGGAATTTTAGGTACAGTTTTGCAGGAATTGTTACAAATATGGTTTAGAATAATACCCTAAGTTTGCTCCGATTTTGGTTGTCCGCGTCAGGGGTAAACCATGGTTCAATTGCAAAATTCTCCAGATTTTCTGATTTTTGCTAAATATGCGTCTAAATAAATAATATACAATAAAAGTTGTTCGCTATAAAATTCCCTACAATCCCGCTACGCTGAAAAAAATGGCTGAAAACATACTTTTTTTAAGCTGTAATAACTAATAAAGTTTAATGTTTTTTAAGTTGATACCCTTGGAAAATAAACATTGTGTAGTACAGAACATTCATTGAAAATTTGGACCTGATATCTTCAATTGTTATTGTTTTATTAAATTGTCAATAATGGAATCATGCTTGTTTTTGATTAACATTAAAAGTTTTTGTAGAACTTTTTTTTTGTACAATTATTTATGTTTTCCCAAAGACTTATAAAATCGATTGCCACCAAAACCTGTTTTAGCCTCTAGAGCTTGGACTATAATGTGTTAATTCTTTTATTTTATTTTTATTATTGTTTTTAATATTTCGTTTTTTGTGTAATTCTTTTATACAATATCAATCTTTATTTATCATGCAAGTAGGTACATCAGAATATATATACTAATTATTCTAATTGAAAAATATTGAATCCATCGAACGTATACGGAAAATGATCTAAATAACTAGTGAGAGGTTCTTCTCGTCTAACTTCCTTCAAAGAATTTACTCCAAGTATAATCGGTAAGGTTACTACTGCATTACTATAACATCTTGGCATGACAGCATGTACCTAAAATAAGACAAACTAAAATGGACTGTATATGAATATTTGTGTACAAATATGAACCATAATTTCATAAACAGTTGAACATAAGGTACTGGCGCCAGTTATGGCCAGTATAAGAGTAAGGTTTACTGTTTTTGTAATTAACGGGCTTGTTTTTTGTAATTCTCATCAACTCATGTTACTAATAAAACAAGTAACTTTTTATTTAATTACCAAAGTCCGCAAATATAGTAAGTTTTTTAAATTATAGCCTTTTATTTTGTTTATGTTCTTTCTCCAGTAATGGATAAAGTTAAACCAGTAATGATCACGCAGTGATGGACACTTGTTAATGATTACAAAATGATAAGTACTACGACACAAAAGATATAAAAGAAAGAATCGTCAAATTTGAAACAATGTAAAGCAGTTGCTATTTTCATAAAAAGCCATTACTGGGGTCATACCCAAGACTGGTACCAGTACCTTAGTTATTTTATATTTTACTTCCATGTTCTGAAAGAAATAGGAGAATTGGTGCTGATCGGATTAGGGGTTTTAGAAATATTCGAAATTTTGTAACTTTTATCGTCTAAAAAATGAACGTTGCGAATATTATCTCACTAATTTTGATAAGACTTGGTACATTTGTAGTTCAGTTGAACCTAAGGGACATTTATTTTTTGTACGTGCGTAGACAGCTATTGAAGGGGTGAAAAACACCCTCAAAATTTTAATTTTAAATACTAATTCTCATTTGAAAGTGTTTGCAAGCTTGCATATATGTATTTAGACTATAATACCGTACATTAATCTATTGTATCTTTGTATTTGATTAGTCATAACCAAAGTTTTTGTCTGTTGTTTGTTAAAAAAAAAAAAAAAGTATTTCAAATTCTGACGAAACTCCAGTTATCAAAAGTTTTCAGATTATAATAATAATAAATAATACACAATTAGACATACCTGTATTACATACTTGACATCTACAATTCCCTTCATGAAACTAAAGTTATTTATACACACATTTTCAGGAACGACAATTTCATGTTGTTTAAGCAATATTGATGGCTCCACTGGTTTAATTAATCTTTGAACTCTAACAATCAGTTTCTTATATTCATTATGTTCATTACCTAGAGTAGTATTATTAAGAGTATGAGTGTACATGTTTGTTCCATAGCTTTTTTTGCAGTACTAAAATAAATTAAAAACTTACAGTGTTGCAGATTTAAATCACACTGTATTGTTATTCTTAAGTTTAAGTAATTAAAATACATGATTAAAGTTTACAAATTTTACATATTTTTATTAAAAAATATCTAAGTATATCCTTAATATATATAAAGCTCAACGTCTGTCTGTCTGTCCGTTAGTGCGCTTATCACTCGAGAACCACTTATCCGATTTACGTGGTTTCTTTTTTAATTTATAGGTACATTCCTGGCCAGATTATAGGCTATATTTTGTTACGTTAGGTAACATAACAACTAAGCAGTGACGATAATAGTATATCATGTCGGGAAAAAATTTTACAGCCAGCGCGCTCTTTTGCAGTACGCTGCCTAAACCGTTCAATATTGAACAAAATAATGTATTAAATAACTGTGTAGAATCAAAAGATCTAGAATAAAGTCAGCGACGCCATATGTCTAACTTTTATATTTAAGCCACAATGACTGCTTTTATGTTACAAAGAAAATATAAAATATTTGGGTTTTGTTTACGTGGACTTATGACCTGCAAAACATTAATCCTTATCGAAATAAATTATTGTATCGTCATAAGTACTTAATGTAGATATAATTTGCCCTTTACAGCATCCAATTTGGTCGTATAGTTTAGAAAATATCCTTGGTTTTTATACTTTTTTAGATTAATAATAAACCAAAGATTACTATAACCTTTTTAATATAAATAACTTATTACCCGAATATAGCATTTTTAATTAAGGTGGGTCTTATTTGCCTCCATGACTTTATAGCTGTTACTCGCGACTTTGTATTTTTTTATCTAAACAATATTTCGGGATACTAAGTAGCATATGTCCTTCTTCGAGATGTAAGCTATCTCCTTGCTAAATTTCATCAAGATAGATTCAGCAGTTTAGCCGTGAATAGGTAACAAATAGACAGAGTTACTTCCGCATGTATAATATGTATAAGGCGAATATTACACTATCAAAGAAATATGTAATAAGTCAACTTTTATAATATTTACCTTCATAATATTTCTATGATCATAGTTAATGACAGTCTCTTATATTTGATCAAAGATTTCTTGACGTAAAAAACAAAATGGCGACTACCAAGTTATCACTGACAGTTACAGTTACATAATTATTAATATATGAATATCAACAAAATCCAGTATTATATGATGATCTTATTGATTATAAAAATCACAATACACGGTTGTAAATTCAAACCTTGATCGCGTCAATTGACAAACATCCACGCACTGATATTCAAAAGGCACCAAAAAGAAGAAAATATCCCTAGATAATATTGAGAAAATATTATCAAATATTTTATGTAGTGTAAAAAAAAAATCTCGTATTTTATCAAAGAAATATGATCAAATCTTTGTCAAAGATCTTTGACATATTTATTTGATAGTGTAATAGCCGCCTAAGTAAAGAAGTATGGATACATACCCCAAACAGTTCTAGTACTAATTTGATTGTGAACTCTGTTTCATTTTCACATAAAATAGATACTTTAATTTTTTCACCTGGACTATATCCTTTTTTATCTAACGAAACACTAAGGGATATGCTACCTTTGTTTGAGCAACATCTTGAGTAGTTTTTCGATACGTCGTCTTTAACTGGAATCTGGGTAAAAATTTATTATACCGGGTGTTTTTTTTTTGACCTGAAACTTTCAAATATCTCGAAAAATAGGCACTCTACGGAAAAAACATCAATAACCAAAATTAAATCATTCTGCGGGGGGAATACATCAGTGAAAAAAAAATAGTCCCAAACCCCTCTCTTTGTAGGTTGGGGAGGGGGTATCTTTGAATCTTAAATAGGAACCTCAATTTTTTATTGCAGATACGGATTCTACGGCTAAAAGTACGTACGATTTGACTGAAATATTTTGTTTGATTCATCATAAATGGCGCTGTAATCGATGAAATTAAATTTATAATACTACAGAAAGAACCGGAAAAATTTGTAAAAAAAAAATCGATCGCACCGCGGATCGAGCCAGTTGTCCGTCCGTATCGCAAACCACTGTCTACAGTACGTGATGTGCTAGTTTTCAACTGAATTAGTACATAAGTATGCGAATTTATAAAGGAATTTCATAATTTTTTTTCTAGGTTGTTTACGAGTTTCCGGTCAACCGGCTTGGTGTGTAGGTTTGTCTATGCTACTACTACAACCCTATTTGTTGTAAAACAAATTGGTGCATCTGATATCTGGTTGTCCCCTTGTTAGAAGAAATTTGTCGATTACAGCGCCATCTATGATGAATCGAAAAAAATATTTCACTCAAATCGTACGTATTTTTAGCCGTACAATCCGTATCTGCAATAAAAAATTGAGGTTCCTATTTAAGATTCAAAGATACCCCCTCCCCAACCTACAAAGAGGGGGGGTGGGGGACTATTTTTTTGCACTAATGTACCTATTTCCTCCGCGGAATGATTAAATTTTGATTATTGACATTTTTTTCCGTAGCTGCCTATTTTTCGAGATATTTGAAAGTTTAAGGTTAAAAAAAAAACACCCGGTATGCAATAGTTTTTCAATACTTCATTCTATGCATTTTTAACCGACTTCAAAAATGGAGGAAGTTCTCAATTTGACAATATATGTAAATTTTTATGTATGTTCAGGCACAACTCCCACAGATATTTTTTTATTTTAGAATATACTCCCGAGGTGGTCCATATAAAGTATATCAGATCTGACCATGAACTACGAGATACGTCACTCAAAAAGGAAAAATAAAAAAATTAAAATAAAAAACCATAAGAACACTGGAAAACAATTAACAATTAAATTTAACATTTTTTGAAGTCGGTGCCAAGCAAAAACTTTTTAAGAAAAAAGAAAACCGACTTCAAAAACTGTTAAATTTCATTATTACATACTTTTCAGTGCTTTCGGGGGTTTTTGAAGTCGGTTTTATATATTTTTTAAAAGTTTTTTATATCTAAAAGAAATATATTTTAAATAAAAGAAAAAAATAACCAAACCTGAATATCGGGAATTTTACTTAAATCAATCAATGAAATATACAGAATTTGCTGAGAGACTTGACTAAAGTAACTAATTTTTTGTTCAAGTGTAGCTATTATTTTGTATATTAAGCGTTCTTTTCGTTGCTGTTTTATCGAAGGTGGGAAATTTTTTGGTAAAGGATAAGAAAAGTTATAAATGTTACCACCAGCAGGTAATTCAACTTTATCTAAAAATTAAAAACAAAATATGCAATATAAATAAATGGTCACGTTCACGACTGACCAAAAACAGTGAACAACGAACTTTGATTGGTTGATTCATGAAATTTCTGGTGAAATGTACCAGAAATTTAAAGAATGTCATTTTTTAAGCGTGTAAGAAAATTGTTATGGAAAAAGCACCCCAAACAAAATTAATGTATGCTGTAAAATGTAACTCGTAACTTGCTGATCAAAAGTAGGTAAAAATAGGAACATTTTATTTAAAGTTATTTTGATACAATTTTTTTCTATTTAGTTTTTGAGAACTTTCTTTATATTTAATTTTTATGGACTTATCGACATTTTATAATATTTGACGTTTACTTTAATTTTAACCAAATAAAACAAATCTTACTTTTGCCATTTCCAACAACATAGATTACAGGCATATTATACGTATATGTATGTTCATAATAATTGTAACTGCGGTTGATATTTCGTTCACGTTCATCATCATCATAAACTCTGAATGTACTAGTACGCCTTCTATTTATTGTCAATTCAGCTTCGGTTTTTTTATCATATGCATATATTTCGTATATGCCATACACTTCAACCGAAATACCTAAAATTGATTTTGATTAATATACAGGATAGTTCAATAGTGCGTCCGGCTTTCCTAGCGCTCTTCCCGTAGGAGATAGAAAAAAAAGTTTGGTACATAATATTATTGGTTTGAAAAGATCAACATCGTAAAATTATTTTCAATAATACAGGGTGTCCCATTTTTGCGGTATAACAAAAACAAATATTTTTTTAAATGGAATACCCTGTAACGTTTTATGTCTTTCGATGTCATTTTTTAACCTCTACATAAACGTCTGTTCATTTTTTAATTTAGTGACAGTGTTGCCAAATTAGAATTTTTTTTTCCGAAACATAATCCATATTCAGGCTCAACTATAAAAAATCGTAGCGACCTCGTTTTTTTCTAAGTGATGCATTTTTTTAGCAATTATGTTAGTCCAGGTAAAGAGTAACATTTTGATAATAAACAATTTTAATTTAGTTCCACTATGATAAAACTAATTTTTTTCAAATGTGACTACCCTTTTTTTATTTCACTATTCGATGGGATTGTTTCTCCTTTTCAATTTGTATAGGGGATATCTTATGTCTAAACCCCATACTTTCTGAGATATTCAATAGTTTTCACAAAAGTAACCATTTCAACACGTTTTTATGCACCAAAGTAGGTTGTGCTGATGCAAAAGAAATGCGAAACAATTACAAAACAAATGCCGGTAAATTGATTTGTGCCTGGATGAAAATGGAAGACATTTCGAACATTTATTGTAGTCTTTTATCTTTTATATGTATTTTCAATTTTGTAACTAATCATAGTTTTTTGAATAAAATAAATAATTTTATTACATAAGTATTATCCGTTTTAATTATAAAATTTCATCAAATGTTACATTGATACTTAAGTACTTACATTTTGGTATTTGTTTTGCATCAGCACAGCCTACTTCGGTGTATAAAAACGTGTTGAAATGGTTACTTTTGTGAAAATTATTGAATATCTCAGAAAATATGGGGTTTAGACATAAGATATCCCCTATACAAATTGAAAAGTAGAAAAAATCCCATCGAATAGTGAAATAAAAAAAGAGTAGTCACATTTGAAAAAAATGAGTTTTATCATTTTGAAGATTGTAAACTTTGGCATTTTTTTATTAACACCCTGTGGAACTAAATTAAAATTGTTTATTATCAAAATGTTACTCTTTACCTGGACTAACATAATTGCTAAAAAAATGCATCACTTAGAAAAAAACGAGGTCGCTACGATTTTTTATAGTTGAGCCTGAATGTGGATTATGTTTCGGAAAAAAAATTCTAATTTGGCAACACTGTCACTAAATTAAAAAATGAACAGACGTTTATGTAGAGGTTAAAAAATGACATCGAAAGACATAAAACGTTACAGGGTATTCCATTTAAAAAAATATTTGTTTTTGAAAATAATTTTACGATGTTGATCTTTTCAAACCAATAATATTATGTACCAAACTTTTTTTTCTATCTCCTACGGGAAGAGCGCTAGGAAAGCCGGACGCACTATTGAACTACCCTGTATAATAACAATAATATGATACATAGTCATAAGGTAGTGGCACCAGTCTTGGCAAGGACCCCAGTAATGGCAAATTTTTAATTAAATATACTTAATTAGAAATATGTGTTGATATTTGATTAATACCATTTCTGAATATTAATCTATATATATTTAACTGTCTTACAGCGTGATTTGATGACATGAGGCCAATAGGTGTCAAAATGGTGGACATTTAAACTAATTATTTTTATAATTTATTTATTAATTATTATATTATCATAGTAACTGCTTTACATTGTTTCAAAGACGATTCTTTCTTTTATATCTTTTGTGTCGTAGTACTAATCATTAGCAAGTGTCCATCACTGCGTGCTCATTACTGGTTTTACCTTTCCCATTACTGGAGAAAAAAACATGAACAAAATAAAAGGATATAATTTAAAAAACAAACTAAATTTGCGGACTTTGGTAATTAAATTGATTAAATAAAGAGTTACTTGTTTTATTAGTATCATGAGTTCATGAGAATTACAAAAAAAACGAAAACTTGTTCTTATAGCGGCAATAACTGGTGCCTTTACCTTAGTGCTCTTTAGACTGGGTGAGTCTAAAAGTACCTTCACTGATTTTGTATTATTTTTTGCGTAAAAAATACACTTTTATATTGTAATACCGTCGAAAAAGCTTGTCCGAAATAGAACAAATTCTGATTGTTCTACCTTCAGAACTTAAAGAAAAGTTGATTTCCGCATGGCGGCTGTGCGTGTGTCTGTGTGGATGAAGATTTTTTTCGTTCACGATAACTACTGTAAAAATGCACCGATCTGAATTATTTTTGGGCAAAATGTTTGTCTCAGTGAGTACTCCAGACCTATTGATTTTGGTGCTAATCGGATTAGGGGTTTTAGAAATATTTGAAATTTTGTAACTTTTATCGTCTAAAAAGTGATTTTGATAGCAGCGCGTTTAACTTAACGAGTTTAATGCCCTGATGACGCGCCCGGTTGCAAGATTTTGAAGGCTGATTATGATAAAAGGGGTTCTTACTTAGTATACTGCTTACAAATAAATTTTCAGATTTTATAAAGTAGTTGCAACATTTTTACAAAAATAAAGCCGCCCCTGCGCCAAACGCTAACGAAACTAGCTGACTGACGGCAGGCTGTATCTCTACACCACAAATGTGACGTAATATCAAAAAATCAGTCTTTATAAAGTAGCTCACCTCTTCGACTATAAGTACGTATAACAGTGTATAATATACACAAGACAGATTATGATAAATTAATAAATTAATGAATGATTGAACTAATATTTTAAATAGTATTTACCTTTACAAGTTAATTGTTTTTTGTTAGCAACTTTGATTCTTCCTGTGATTTTTTCTCCGCCATAATACGTGGCAGATTCTCTATCCAGTTTTATTTCAATATTGGTGAAAGTGTCTAACATTTTAATGTAGTTTTATTTAGTTCTAATTTACTACAAAGTTGATGTTTTTAAAAACAACTGACGTAATGATTTGACGTTATGCTTCTTAGATCTTCAGTTAAAAATTATTTTATTTTCAAACGAAATTTTAAAATAAATTGTAAATTGTGCGTAGATATGTATACATATATAGTTTCTAACATGAAAGTTGACCGATCTAACCATTGTAATTACATTGCCAAATCGGTCATCTTTCATTTATCAAACTATACTGAGTTCGTTTCTTTTTCTAAAATAATGCCGAAAAATCGATAAAAAATAATATTTTTTTATTCAAATGAAAATTTTCCCGCCAAAACGCTCATTTAAATTAAAAATAAACTGCCTTGGTCGGCACAAGACTTTTTTATACATCATGATACATAAAAAATTACATAAGTTAACACTTTCTGCTAAGAAATTGAATATAATTAACTACATTACATTAAGTTTTTGTTAATGTTCGAGATATATTTTAATTCTATTGTGATTTTATTTCAAACGTATTAATTATAAAATAATTTATCATTGTATTTAACCTTACAAAAGTGAGGGTTTATGTAGTTTAAAAATAAAAATCCCCAAATAATAAAATTATTTTTCTAAAATTCCATATACAATGATAAATGA
Source organism: Sialis fuliginosa (assembly GCA_961205875.1). Taxonomy (NCBI): domain Eukaryota; kingdom Metazoa; phylum Arthropoda; class Insecta; order Megaloptera; family Sialidae; genus Sialis; species Sialis fuliginosa. The sequence continues at coordinate 1,941,802 of OY540814.1, read as the reverse complement.
TTTTATGGCTGATTCTCAAAAAAAAATCTAAATTGTTATCCTTTCTGATTTCTATAAAACGAGATCGAAAATTAAAGTTAAAGAGATTCTCTTATGAAACTACATCACTAGGTGTACCAAATTGTATATTAATTTTATTTCAGTTATTATAAATTGTAAAAATATATTAAAATTAATACCTCAAAAATCATTCCCTCACTGTGTCCCAACCACCAAATTTAAATACATTTCTAATTTGTTTCGAAAAGTTTTCTAGAATGTGTTTAATAACTTATTATTTATTCATTTATAACAATATTCTCTATTTAAAAATGTACAACAGTAAGTAAAACACAAACAGAAAAAAACAGAAAATAAATTTACAAGTATGTCCTTAAAAAACGAATCATTCCCTCACAATTTCTGTAACAGTGAAATTAAACCGTAATTTTAAATCTATCTGAACGCAGTGTTATTGTTTTTATAATGTGGCAATACTGACATTAAGAAATAAATATGGCGAAAGGGAGTGTTGAAGTGTATTGTTGAAATTATTTTAAAATATTATTATCCAAATTTACATTTTCGCTTGTCATTCCTTCACTAAGTGATCATTCCCTCACTAATACACTAAGCTATCATATACTCACTTTTGAATTTTTGTTTTAACCCCCTTTAAAGTCAAAAATATTGGGGACCACTATAACCCTTCAGAAAATTACCCTATGTTTTATTATATTTACGAAAGAAATTGTACATTATTAAACAAAAAAAAAACCCACAATATAACAAAATCATTTTTCTACTTTTTTTGAGAATCAGCCTTATATTTACTGGTATTTTCAATTTTTTAATATTTTTTTTCAACCCCTAAATAGGGGTGATTTTTGAAATTTTCAAAAAATTAAAAGCGATGCTCAATTTGATATTCAATGACTAGTACTTTGCGGTCACTCTTTTAAATGTCAATAAAGAATGCATTTTATTTTACACATCCCTTATGTTTGTAGAGAAACTGCTACAGCAGTAGCGGCAGGTAGAAACGGCCTAAATGAGACAAAATTAAGTGAGCGGGGAAGCACCGGTCGGGAAACTAAATTGTTAGCCATTGTTCGCAAAGATGCCGGCGGTTTTCTATATAAATTATGTTCCTAACTACGGAAAGTCTCAAATGAAGTTCCCGTATGTTGTATAGAAACAACCAAAACTCTCATTGTGTGTTTTCTCTTATTGAGTAAGCACAAATCATGATGAAGAACAATATTTATCTTGTCAAGTGTCTTTACGGTTACAGTCCATGTAAGAAAATATGTATCTTAAAGAAGATATGCTTAATCTATAATATATTTAATTTAATTAATAAAGAGTTGAATTTCTAAATAAAATAAATTAAAGCGTAAATTATTGTTACAGTATTGCAAAAGTCGGTTAACTTGGATCAGTTTTTTTTTATTAAGATATTTAGTATACTAGTTTTAGGTTTAGACAAATTATTTTTTTATGAATTATATTAATATTAGTATTATTATTATTATTAAATATAATTAAAATATTTTCTTTATTTTTACTAAAAAAACAGTTCAAAATACGAAAAAAAATCCGGAGATCTTTATCACAAAATGAAGGACCATTAATCAATAATGTTTGTTTTTGAAAAAAGCAGTGGCGTATAATTTTTTTATTCACAATAATCAAGGTGACATTAATTGGGACGCCACTGGTTGAAACTGAAATTTCGTTGTTTTTTCCACAAATGATGTGTCTCTACACCTTGTTTACATCCACCAAGTTTTATAAAAATATCTAATGTAGTTTCGGAATTAAAAAAAAAATAAATTAAAAAAATCTTGATCATTCTGTATATCAAAAATAAAGCAAACAAACCTATGTTTATATGAACTTTTTGTCTTAAAATCATGCACAGATTAACCCCCTTCGATATTTACATTCAATTATGAAACATTCAATAAATTAAAAAATATTTTCTTCATTTATATTTTATCTATATAGTAATTATAAAATTATTACATATAGCAATAAAATTTTATTTTTCAAAATGTAGTTTAACATTATCAAAGAAAAATAGCTTATCTAGAATTTTTATATTTCTTACATAAAATAAAAGATCTGTTGCTTTTAAAATATGAATAATAATAATTCTTATTAGTTTTTCTGTTCAAGTAAAAACCACCCATCAAATTGACGTTTCTTCAAAAATTTAGGTACTGATTCAGATCTGGTCAATTTTTCTAAAGATTCGACTCCTACTGCTATTGGTATAGTTATTGTAGAGTTCTTATAAGGGCTTGATATGTCTGATTTCACCTAAAAACAAAATACATTATTGTATAGTATTTTACAATAAATGTAGGCTAGAATCAGCAAAAATAGCCATTACTGGAGTCATATACAAAACTGGTGCCAGTACCTTATGTACCACAAAATTATACGATAACGAAACGGTCGCGCTTTTGGTCAGTTAAAATAACATTTTGAAAAAAAACTCGAATACGTCGATTTTGCTTTCAAGGGGGACATCTTTTACTCTGCGCTATGAGCACAATCCTTAAAATTTTAAATAGTATGGTAGGGCAAGTGGTACTTCGTTGGAAAGGTTTTTTCATTCTAAATAAGGTGCTTTTTGTTTTTTTCAAATCTGTTTAATTTTAGTCAAGTTATTTACATTTTTAATAACGTGAATGCATTTATTTTCTGATCAACAAAACACCTTGTTTAGAATGAAAAAAACCTTTCAAATGAGGTATCACTTGCCCTATCATGCAAATTTATAATTACTATTAAAATAACCCCAATTATTTAATGAATTATATGTGTTTTTTACCACAAATGGAGTTAGGCCACTTTCAAAATCAACAATTACGTTTGTTATTAATTTAAAAAACTCAACTCCATTTGTAGTTAGTTAAATGCTTCAAATTGAAAAAAAAACACTCATTTTAATTTATATTATTTCTTTATAACTCCTAAAAAAAATATACAATTCAGAAAATCTAAGTATGTATACAGAATGATTTTTAAGTCTTGAGATTGTTTAATATCTGGAAAACTATGGATTTTTAGGGAAAATATTTGGTACAAAAGTTTCAGGATTTAGAGGGGCAAATTCAATGGAGTTAACAATTAACCTTGTTTAGAATGAAAAAACCTTTCAAATGAAGTATCACTTGCTCTATCATGCTATTTAAAATTTTAAGGATTATGCTCATAACGCAGAGGGTTTAAAAGATTTTATTGCAAAAGATACCCCCCTTGAAAGCAAAAGCGACGTGTTCGAGCGTTTTTTCAAAATCTTATTTTAACTGACCAAAACCGCGGTCGTTTCATTTTCGTTGGGCCACCCTGTATAATATTAATGATTATATTTATGGAATGGTTTAGTCTTGCAATTAGTGCACTTAAGAGTTAATTAACGTGATTAAAATTAATAATTACTATTTATGGACTATAATAGCTATTTACCACTATTACATAATCCACTTCAACAAAACTAGTTCCTTTGAAATTTAAAATGTAAGCATTTTCTGGTACTTGCAATTCAACCACTTGTACCTTTTGTGAGTTACTAAAAGATTGACTTAATTGTGATACTTTTAAAAATTTGCGTTCTATTTCATCTTTTTCATAATAAATTCTCTGAAATATAATATAAATAAGTAAAAAATATACTGTAAGAATTTTCTGTCGATCCCGGATAGTAAGCGAAAACAATGACATATCATATTTTATTTTCTGAAACTGTTATAATATAATTGTCGGCTGTAATGTTTGTATTGTGTATTATATTTATTACATTGCAGTATAAAATACTTGTTGGTACTTTTTTCATTCAAACTCGAAAATCGCAACACCAAAAAATGCTAAAACAAATTTAAAAAAACATTTTAAAGCTGAGAAAATTTCCTACAAAATGTTTACCTTGAAATTTTAGAAAAAAAATTTAACATCCCCGTGGGTAATTTTCAAAATAGCAAAAAAAATCATTTTTTTTATTTTTTATTAAACCGCGATTTGGTCACAAACCTAAATTCGAAAAGATGATAAAATTTTCTTCAATTTTCATATCCTATAAGTAAAAAAAGAATCATTGTATTTGACCTATCGGCACTACTTTGAAAATTAGCAATTTTTTCGAAAAATAAAAGTGGTCCTTTAATTTTTGTGTGTAGTATTGCAGTTTCAGAGAGTAAAATATTATGTTTCCGCTTACTATCCGGGATAGACAGGAAAAATTGTAATTCTTATGCCGTGTTTAGATCAAAGAAAACAAAACAGCAACACGGTGTATGAAAACACTTCGTATTTAAAAATGCATAGGGTTTATTGCACTTTTGTCAAAAAGACACGATGTTGCTACTGGAAAATAACGTAAACTTAACCGTCTCCAAGACATTGCCTTAATTAAAGAAATTAAAGAAGAACCTAAAAATTACATTAAACTCCCGTTTGACCAGACTACTAAAAGATTGTCCAAAATGTTTAAAAAATTTGAATTTAAATTTGTTTATTCTAATAATAACAATATTAAAACTCTCCTAGGTAACCCCAAAGATAAAATAGAAGTAAATGATAAATCGGGTATTTATAAAATTAACTGCTTAAATTGCGACAAAAGTTACATAGGACAAACTAAGAGATCAATAAACATTAGATTTAAAGAGCACATGGCTCACCTAAAATACAACCGGGTTGATAAATCCAGCGTAGCTCATCATATGACTACATTAAATCACACTACAGACATAAGTAATTTAAAACTAATTAAAACATGCAGTAATAACAATCAATTGGACGCAGCAGAAAGCTTAGAAATCTTGAGGGATAAGACTAGGATTTTTAATAGTGGTACCGGACCTATCCCAACTTCAGTCCTTCTAGACCTTGCAGTTGATTGGTCAGAATCATTGAAGCGGGATAAGCCCTTTTAGTATAAATATTAGGTTTGACCAAGACTGTATCAGTCTGGAACTGTTAGGCTCCTGATGAGGACTTCTTGTGAAGTCGAAACATGTGTCGAGTGACATTGTTTGTGGTTAAGGTGTATATTTTAGTTTAAACGATGTTGCTGTTTTGTTTTTTCGATCTAAACACGGCATTACAGTATATTTTTTTCCTTGTAGTTCTTATATTGCTTACCCCTAACAGTTTTACATTAACATTAAAATCTACATTTAATCTATTGGTGCACTTCAATGAAACTTTGATTTTTTCACCTGGACTGAATCCCTTTTTTTCTAGTGAAACAATTACATTTAACTTATCCTCATCAGCTCTGCCGAAAATCATTCGTTTTTCTACAGGTTTCTACATAACAAATGAAATATAATTTAAAAAGGTGATTTAATTTTATCGACCTATATTTTTTATACATTTTTTATTTTACATTTTTTTTTGATAAGTCTAAGTAAAATATCTATTATGTTGAAAATACAAACGAAACCAGAAAAGGTATTTTGTTTTATCAGTTGCTTTGATATACAGGGTGTCCAAGATAAGCGATTTCTTATACGGTAAGAGATATAGATTCGATTAAATGAGATGAATTATTTGTTTAAGGAAGGGGTGAGTATTACTACATCAAAAAATATTAATAATTCTATGTGGTTTGGATGGTATACCCAAAAATTAAAATTAAATTCGTTAAATAGCTATAACTTTTTTGTTATATATAGATACTTTTTGTTTCCGGTTTCTTAAAGCACTTTTTGTGTAGAATTGACTGGTGTATTTAGAATTTTGAAACCACTTTTAGTTTTCGAGTTACAAACCCTAACCTTAGTTTTTCTTATGGCTCACTAAGTTGGCTATAGCATATTTGAACGTGTTTTTTACTCTACATTATAACAAGATGTCACTTGTCATATTTGTTTTCGAAAATAAGTCGAAGTACTCAATACTAGTGATATTTATAAAGTATTTTATTACAAACATTTAATTAGGCCATTTTGGTCATGAAAAACAAAAATTGTTAAACAAAAATCCCAATAATAACAATCAAATTAAGAAATGAATATTTGAAAACAAAAAACTATTACATTTTTCGATAGTAAGTATGACAAGTTACATATCGTAGAGTAAAAAATACGTTCAAATATGTTTTAGCCAACTTAGTCGCTCATAAAAAAACTAAAGTTAGGACTTGTAACTCGACAACTAAATGTGATAAAAAAAAAATTTAAATACACCAATCAATTCTACATAAAAAATGCTTTAAGAAACCGCAAACAAAAATAACTTATGTATATACTTTAACAAAAAAGTTATAGCCATTTAAAAAAATCTGAATTTTCAGATTTTTGGGTATACCGCCTAAACCATATACAATTATTAATATTTTTTGATGTAGTAATACTCACCCCTTCCTTACAAATAATTCATCTCATTTAATCGAATTTGTATCTCTTACCGTTTATGCAATTCACGCTTAACTTAACGGATAATGTAATTCAAAAAAACAAACCTGATAAGACGATTTTGAACTAAGATCAACCACTGTCACATATTGAAATAATAAAGAATGTATTGTATCGAATTCATAACTGCGTATTAATTTTGCCCGAACTTCATAACAGATATTTATATTACTTGCGTCATTTAACGTGGCTGGATATTCACCATTTTTTGGTAATGTGTAACTGAACGGAAAATTATTTTCTCCAGCAGGTATTTTAATTTCATCTAAAATATATTACATTATTCAGTATATTCCAAGTTCGTATAATCGTATGAGAGATAGGGGGTTGTTTCTCCCCCTAAAACCCCCTCCCCCATAGTATTTTTTCCGCCGAATCAAATGAAACTAATTACAATCCTCCATATATGACAAGGGATGAAATATAATTTTTTTTTTACTTTTTATTCATTATACAAAATGGTAAATATCTGTATTCCTATGAGATATAGGGGGTTATTTCCCCCCGTAAGACCCCCACCTCCGTAATAATTTTCCTGCCGGATCAAATAAAACTAATTACAACCCCCCACACGTGACAGGAGATGAAATAAAAAAAACATTTTTTTACCATATAAAATTTTACACCCTATTTTACCCCTGTAGGGGTTGAATTTCGAAAAATCCTTTCTTAGTGGGTGCTTACGTCATAAAAGGGTTTCTAGGCCCAGGGGTTTCGACTCAGCGATGATGAATCAGTCAGTAAGGACATGTTATTATATGTATGTATATAAATTAATATTATTTTATTAATTTTAATTTTACAATGTAACAATGTCTTTTTTGTGCGATTTTTTATAGGTATACGGATTTCTCAGGAACGTATCTACAGCGTAAAAAGAGACCCTACTGTATATAGTGTACATGTATTATAACAATAAAAAATTTTAAAATAAATTTATGGATCGTAATTTACCTCTTCCGTTTCCGACAATATAATAACTTGACAGATTATATACTTCTTCTTCGTATCCTTTTTTTTTATTGCATAATGAATCATTAGTTGTATATGCAATAGCTTCACCACAGATTTTGATCTTAATTCCTTTTATACAGAAAAAATGCAAAAATATTTTCAAATGTCAAAATTGTAGCGATAGTAATGAATTAATAAGTATAATTAATCACCTAACATTTTTGTGGGTGAATCGAAACGTACGGTTACAATTCCATCAATTTGTTCTCCTTCATAATAAGCAGCTGGTTCTCTATTCAATTTCAAGGTAAAATAATCGATTTCAATCATTTTAGTTGCAATAATATTTAAAACAAATGACGTACAACCGTTAAAAAGTAAATTCCCTATTCAATTAAAATTATTTAAAAAGATAGAAAGAACATGGAAGTCATATATGGTTCTCCATTCGGATATTTATAAATCGTATTATTAAGTAGAAAATGTTAGTGCACATTTTATTTTCAAAACACCTACAGTAATGTGTTTAATTGTAAAATAGAATTGTGTTGAACGTTTTCTGCAAATGACATAAAATTGTCTTGCTTTATTTATATAACATCGAGTACTATACCATTTACAGTATAAATTCACACTTATGAAACATAATTTCACATTAGCGAAAACAAATTTCACAGACATAAAATATAATTTCACACTAACGAAAACTGATTTCGCACAAATGAAATATAATTTCACATTAATGAAAACTAATTTCACACATATGAAAACAGAATTAACATATAGAACAATTAATTTATAAGTGTGAAATTAATATAAAAAAAAGTTTTTTTATTCCTAATAATATTAAATATACATGTTAATTATATCACATTTCAATAAGGTCTTCCTGGCGCAATGATGCAGCATAATATCGTTATGAAATCTCTTAAATTGCCACATTAGCAATGTTTTTTTTAAGTGGAGTTCCTTTAAACCGTTAGTAAAACGACATATCCAGGGAAGAATGCATGTAGGTATATTGAATTATACATGTGCTAACAATCAAGCACAAATTATTTTAAAATTTTTAATGCGTATTTTGGAAGACATTGCTCCATGTCGAACGATATTATGTTGTATCATTGTACCAGGACGATCTTATTAAATTTTGTAGGATTTGGTTTACCCCTGTGTAGGGTCCTAATAGAGCAAGAGCCCGTGAGTGCCAGACTTTCGGATTTTTATAAAAGCTGAAAGTTCTTCTATGTGTGTCCCTAGTACAGGTAAGAATGATCCCCACTCATGAAGCTGAGGCAGCGGTGGCTTTGGCAGGTAACAGGTAACAAAGGTGTGTAAAATTCCATCTCAAATTCATCATGAAATAAAACTGAATTTTTTTATATTTGATTCATAATAATATCAAAACTCGCGTTACTCATTGCCAGACAGTTAGTATGGTTACAACCCTCTGCCGGACACCCCTAAACTATTATAATTTATAATTATACTTACGTTATATTATAAAACCTAAATTTTATATATAATTTTTTGGGAGCCTATTAAACTATGTTTACATAGTAGCCGGACAGTTTCGAAGGTTCTATCATCTTGCCAGACGCATTCAAAGTGAGCAGTAATCGGGAGAGCAAGGAGCGTATACAGTAACTAGTGCGAGTGAAACAGAGCGCTTGGTCTATTGCGGCCACTGATCTGGTATTATTTAACTGGATAGTGGATACCTATGGAATTACTATTAAACCGGATGGCTAAATTTCATACTTTTTCTAACAGTATCGTTTCCATTTGCGCATGCGCGAGACGCAACACTGAACTCAATTTTGATATAATATAGAGGTATGTGACGTGCTTCTATAGTTTCTTTATTCAATTGTTAATCAGATTTGACAGTTAGTATGCATCTATGGTTGTTTATTTAGTTATTATTTGATAATTAAAATAAATTACAGGTATTCGCGTGTTAAATAAGTGTATTGCAGTTGATATACAATCGAACTTGTATATATTTATTTATATATTTAACAAATTAATTTTATAAATTTTAATTTCGAACATCCGTTGACGCATGCGTATAGTCAGTTTCGGTTGTTAGGAAATATTCAATTTCAGCCATCATGTCTGACTTATCATCAGTCCAGCCATGTCAATGATTGCGGCCCTTCACTGCGCATCAGCTGCTGTTTATTGTAATCATTTGGTGAACGGTTATGCTCATAATAAACGTATTATTTTTCTGTGCAGTTTATAAAATATGGATATATTGACGATAACGATGAAAATGATGAAAATATTTAGATTTAATTAAAATAAATGAATTTCTCTGTAAATTTCTTATCTAAAAAAAATGTGTCCTTTGGTTTAATAAACAATAAAATTTGATTTACTTTGATTCATTGGCTTTATAATTTTAATAGCATTGAAAATAATAAACTTCTTAAAAATGAAAAATAATATCAATTAAATTATTAGATTTTCGACATGATTGACATTGTATTAGAAAAGTTTAACTGAGTATTATTTTAAATATTTGTTATTCAAACTGTAAAAATTTATTTAATGAAATTTCTGGATTATGAAAAAAATAAACTGCACAATTTGAAATTAATAACAGTGGATGCACAGTGAAGGGCCACAATAGACCAAGCGCTCTGTTTCACTCGCACTAGTTACTGTATACGCTCCTTGCTCTCCCTATTACTGCTCACTTTGAATGCGTCTGGCAAGATGATAGAACCTTCGAAACTGTCCGGCTACTATGTAAACATAGTTTAATAGGCTCCCAAAAAATTATATATAAAATTTAGGTTTTATAATATAACGTAAGTATAATTATAAATTATAATAGTTTAGGGGTGTCCGGCAGAGGGTTGTAACCATACTAACTGTCTGGCAATGAGCAACGCGAGTTTTGATATTATTATGAATCAAATATAAAAAAATTCAGTTTTATTTCATGATGAATTTGAGATGGAATTTTACACACCTTTGTTACCTGTTACCTGCCAAAGCCACCACTGCCTCAGCTTCATGAGTGGGGATCATTCTTACCTGTACTAGGGACACACATAGAAGAACTTTCAGCTTTTATAAAAATCCGAAGGTCTGGCACTCACGGGCTCTTGGACTATAAGGTTAATTTAATAGGAAATAAAAAACCTTTAAACATGTATTATTTTGTTAAAAAATTAATTTTCCTATAATATGTGAATTCTGTTTACATTTATGCGAAATCAGTTTTCGTTAGTGTGAAATTATATTTCATTTGTGTGAAATCTGTTTTCGTTAATGTGAAATTATGTTTCATAAGTGTGAATTTATACTGTAAAAGATATAGGGGTGTATTGGAATTCACGCCTAATATAATATAATATTATTTTATATGACATTTTTTTAAGAAAATACATTAAATTATAAAAATTGTGTTTTTTACATATTCTGCAATTTTTACAGATTCGTAAAACTATTTGTATAGCTATAATTTCGTTAAATTATTTGTATAGCATACGTTCTTTTTGATCGAATGTAATTACATTTCTAGTGTCAATAATAATATGATATAAAAAAAATAATAATAATATAATAGTAGTGACGTTATACTAGAAGAGAAATTTTTTTAAACTCTTCTAGTATGAACAAAATCAACTTTTTTTTTAAATGCAATATTTAGTATGAAAAGAGTATAACTGAATTTTATTTTCTGCTTTTTAGTCGGTTTTTAAAAGGCAAATTATTTAAAAAAAAGTTTTTTTTACATGTTTTTAAAAAATATATTTTAACTATCAAATTATGTATTATGGCATTTGGAATTGCATTTTTTTAATGGTATTTTCATATTGCCACATAACGTTTTGAACGAAAATTAAATAAATAATTGCCATTTGATATTGATTAACAAACCACAAGTTTTAAAAATATTAAAAAAATGATACCTACTAAGAGTTGCACATCTTTATTTTTTTTACGTCGTCATATTTCTATATTGACAATTTTAATACACCTACATTTTCTCATAAAGAGGATTCTTAATTAAAAATACGATATAAGTTTACTATATTTAATGTATGCAAAAAAGTATAAAACGTTTAAAATTTTATAATATCATGAATTTGGCTCTTAAAATACTTACACTTTCTTATTAAAATAATTAAACGGTATTAAAAATTAAGATTTCATAAAACGGTAAGTACAATAAAGAATTTACGTTATGGTAATTAAAATGAAAATATAAAAAATCACTTTTATCAAACAAATTAAAAATTTAGATAGTGTTTATAATACAATATTCGTATTAATGATTCCACATCTCCACAACTTTTGTTTGCGTCGATCTGACCCACCGTACTATATGTAATTGAACATGCTAAAATCGAATCCAGAGTCCAAATAACCCCATCACGTCAGATTTTTTTCCTAACCTCAAAAAATAAAAACGTCATAAAATTCAATAAAAACTCAAACAAAACCCCATAATCATATATCCCATCAACCCCACAACCCCATAAACTTTATTTTTAGGATTTTGTTTAGGATTATGGGGTTGTGGGGTTGATGGGATATATGATTATAGGGTTTTGTTTGAGTTTTTATTGAATTTTATGACTTTTTTATTTTTTGAGGTTAGGAAAAAAACCTGACGTGATGGGGTTATTTGGACTCCGGATTCGGTTTCTAATAAATATATAATACTAGCTGTTATTCGCGCGACTTCGTGTGGTAGTACAGATAGTAAAGGTTTTTATCTCCACATTCACACTACGCCAAAAAAGTATAACTTTTAATGCTTACATACCCATTTTTTGATCTAATAAATTTTTCGGGATACAAAGTAGCCTATGTCCTTCTTTAGGCTGTGAGCTATCTTACTACCAAATTTCACAAAGATCGGTTCAGCGGTTTAGCCGTGAAAAGATAACAAGCAGACACACTTTCGTATTTATTTATAATATTAGTATGGATATGAACATCATAAGCCATAGTGTGTAAATTATTTAAAATAAAGTAAAACAGGTATTTACATTTCAGTAAAATTTTAATTATGTCAGGTACATTTATTTAAAATGTAACGTCTGTTAACTTTAATAAACGTTAAAAGAAAATGATAAATTAAATCTTCTATCATCGTGGAAGAAATTCATACAAACAAAAGTTACATTTTACCTATACCTTATATCAGATTCTTTTTACAAAGATATATATTTCTACAGTTAAAAAGAAAAACATAACTTCAACTAAAACCATAGAAAAAAGTAAATGTAATAATTCAATTTAAGAAAGTTCCACAGTAACTTAATAAGAACCTGAGAAATTATAACAAAGATTCTTTATTTTAAATGACTGTCCTAGAAGTTTAGCCCAAGCTACTGGATCTGGTCTTGATTCATGGGATAAAGCAAAAGTTATGACGTTTCTTTCTTAAACTTTCCAAATATATTTTTTATGATGTTAAAACTGTTAAAGAAATAAAAATAACGCAGGAGTAAAGTTTAAACGTTACCATCCATCACGGGTATGTTCTGAAATATTCATAAATATACTAATGCAGAAATGTTACCCGGAGACTCTTGTCATAATTTTCAAATAACTAAGGTAGTGGCACCAGTAATGGAAAATTTTCAATTTAATGTACTGATTTAGAAATTTGTGTAGATACTTGATTACCTACTACCATTTCTGAATATTAATCTACATACATTTAACTGTCTTACAGCGTGATTTGATGACAATCGGCCAATAGGTGTCAAAATGGTGGATATTTAAACTGATTATTAGTATAATTTATTTATTAATTATTATATTATCATTGCAACTGTTTCACATTGTTTCAAATTTGACGATTCTTTCTTAGTACTTATCATTTTGTAATCATTAGCAAGTGTCCATCACTACGTGCTTATTACTGGTTTTACATTTGCCATTACTGGAGAAAAAACATGAACAAAGTCCGCAAATATAGGACTTTGGTAATTAAATTGATTCAATAAAGAGTTAGTTGTTTTATTAGTAACATGAATTCATGAGAATTATAAAAAACAAGCCCATTAATAAAAAAAAACAAAAAACGAAAACTTGCTCTTGTAGCGGCCAGAAAAAAATGGGAGCTGTAAGAACTGCTCATGTAACTAATTCTGACACAAAAATTTTTACTCTAGCATCAATAGCGGCTGAGATATATATATAACCCTGCTAACTTTAGATTAAAGTTAGGGTTTTTGTTTCTCGAAAATTACTAAAGGTACAAAATTAATTCTGGCGGTGAAAAATAACAACAAAAAATTAATAAAATGACAAATACTTTTTTTTGATACTGCTAACTTTATATACATTAGCATGATTACATTCTATGAAACATATACAATACATATATTATCAGATTTTCATAGAATTTGCTTGTAGAACACGATAAGCTAGTAAGTGATTAATATCAAGATTAGTTTCGTCGCCTATTTAAGGGGGCAGACCCAGTTAGAATTTTGAAAAAATCCATTTTTTTCGCATTTTCTCAAAGTAGAATATTTCAAAAGTATTCTCTGAAAATTTCAGACAAATATCCTGTCCATAGACGATTCAGTGTAAGTTCCAAAATAAATTTTTTATCTGCATGCAAATCGTACTCAAAACTTTAAATGCGTTTTTCTCGAAACCATGTTTTCGAAGTCGGTGATCACTGTAACTTGAGAACGGCTTTGCCAATCGGTTTGAAATTATTCTCACTTATTCTATACATAATTGTCCTCCGGATGGACGAAGGATTTTTTTTGGACGATTATTATTTTTTTTATAACCGAGAATGCGAGTGAAATTTTAGTCGAATAAAGAACTTTGACTTTCAATAACCGCCATTTTGTGAAAATTCAAAATTTTTCAAATCCCTTTGTTCATCCGGAGCATTATGTCATTAGCTAATGATCCCTTTTGTTTTGTTTTTTATTTTAGATGATCTAGTGACGAGCAGCAGTGATCACGGCAAAACACTTTTTTTGGACCCCTCCCAAATTTACTGTATCCCACTTATTTTTTAATATTTTGCCATAAAAAATTACAATATTTTCTGTAAATACATATCTTTCATGTGGAAAAACATTTATTATTTTAATGCGTGGCCAAAAAAAATCTTAAAAAAGAGCTTTTTTGGAAGTACCAACTGGGTCTGCCACCTTAAATCAAAATACCGGCTAAAGCTCCCAGTCCCGACTAGGGACTCTTCGGTTTCTAAAAGATTGAGTATTTCTGAAGCCATTTCAGAAGGAATTTCTAATCTTTCCATTTTTCCTTATTAAAACCTAATTTTACTGTACTACTATATTAATTCTAGAAACTATAATATAAAGCAGATAAATAAAACATTGCATGTATTCCATTCTTTTATAAAATATAATAACTAAATAAAATTTCGAGTGAACCCACAAAACGACGGTCGCTTTTATGTACATATTTTCAAATTCAGTTTTGGTCCTTTTATGCTTCAGTGGCGTCAGAAGGTTTGGTCGAATCGGCGGAAAATAAAACAGATAAAAGAGATCGAAATAATTTCATGGTTTCTAAACACAGACAACGTTGATTTATCTCACATAGTCAACTCTAGAAGTGTTTATTTTCTTCAACACAAGCGCTTGAACGTAGCTCGTAATACGTATCGACATTATATCATTTGCAGCAAGTAACTATCAATACAAAATAGATTTAAACATTTATCCATAAATTACTGTACAGATTCAAAATCCGATATTTGGCAAAAAAGTATTATAACAATATGATTAGAGACGTTTGGGTTATTGCCTAACTATTTGTAGAAATTACTTTTAACATTATATAATCAGTTTTGTAAATAGACCTCGAGAGAAATGTAAGAAGTTAGTCGTTATTACAGCGTCGTATGGTTAACATAAAATTTTAAAAGTGTAAAAAGCAAAGATCTCGACCAGCTTTGAAAATATTGTTGCCCTTAACACTGTAATTCACGTTAAGGGACAAGTAATGAGAAAGCCATAGAATTTAGTTAAGTGAAGAATTTAAAAAGTGCAAGCGTAACTGCTTTTTGTTATAGTGTATTATATGTAGATAGTGTATAATTAGGGTATTTATTGTTTAAACTGTGATTTATGCTATCAATGTAAGTCTAATTCAAATATAAAATTGTTATTTAGAAATATAATTTGCTTCCTCGCAATATCGAAGATACGAGAAGCTTTGTGATCGTTTCAGATTGAGACAAAAAAAATGTTCTCCGATTTCAAAATTTTAAATTGATCTTCCCGTTTCACGTCAAGACAAACACTTTTCGTTCCGTGTCTGTCCGTCCGTCCGTCCCTTGAATCCTTGTCACACGCATAACTCATGAACTACTGAATCGATATTATTGAAACTTGGTGGGATGGTTGGGTCTGGCTTGAGGACGGTCCCATTTCAAAATCATCAAAATCATGTGTTAGGGGGAGGTGTGACATCCCAAAATATTTATTTTTTCAAGATATCTCAAGAACGACATATGTAACGTGGAAATTTTATAAAATATTTTTTGTAGAGCATTAAATAACCTATAATATGGATCTACAACGTTTGTTGTAAAATATTCCCTTACAAAGATTTCTCAATTTATTTAAAAATTCGTGTTTTGTTTTTCTAAATTGATATTTGCTTGGACATATTAAATGTCATTTTGACGTTTTAAATGTCAATTTGACATTTGTCTAAAAATTAAAAATATACGAAAAATTAATCAGGTGCGTCTTTTAAACTAATATTTTGTAGTAAAATTGTATAAAAATATTGGTTAACCAACTCCAGGCAATTTATATAAACACTATCGGTTTTTATTTAAATTGTTGAATAATTAACTACCTTTGGTGAATTTAGCACGAGGAAGCACTGTGCATTTACTTGGCAGATGTTTTTTAATACATTTATTAAAATGTGCGTTTCGGTACCATGAAGTCTGTTCTAACCTTCCAATTAAAGGAAAATTGAACCTATCAATTAGGATAATTAGCAAAAACGTTACAGCATATAAGGTACTGGCACCAGTACCTCAGTGTTGAACACTTGTTTAATTAAATGTACTAAATTAGAAATATTTGTTGATATATGATTACTGTCATTATTGAATCATAATCTATAAACACTTAACTGTAAAACAGCTTAATCTGATGACAATCGGACAATGGGTGTCAAAATGGTGGACATTTAAATTGATTATTAATGTTATCTATTTATGTTTGCTTAAGGCAGCGCCCACTCATGCTTATTTTCGAATACATTGTTGCTTCTGAATTGTCTAATGCAGGATATAAATTAGCACTAACGTCTGATTTGTTAAGATTTGACCTTATTTTACTTGAGTGTGCTGGCTTAAATCTTGAACTGGCACACTCGCGTGTAATTTTTTTAATAACCCTAGAAAGATAACCACATTTTATGGTACATTAAAGATAACCATACATCGATTCGTCGAGTATACGTTTGAAAGGACATATTTTGGGTTGCGTGTATAATATGTTTGTGTACTTGGTAGTATGTCATCATATATGTTATTGTGTTATGAATAAATGAAAAACATTAAAGTTTATTTATATTTTTATTACCATAAACTTGAAATTACAAAAATGGATTTCTCGTGAATGCGTAGATTATTCAAAAATGAGTACGTCGATTCGACGTAGGTTATCTAACTAGGGTTAAAAGTGTTATACATTTTTTTACGTATTGAATTAGCATTAAATAGGCGCTAATTTAGCACTCTTATATTATCGATGTGTGCTACATTTGTTGTGTCCTTGTATTTTTTATAGTCAATATTTATAAATTAATCTCAGATTTATGTGTGCAGACATTTACTCTTGTTATTTTTGCTATTTTTAATTGAAATGCATTGGTAGTTAACATTCTCCAGACCAGTTTCATTGCGCGATGTCCTTTATCCTACAGTACAATCGATATGCGGTGAACTGGGACTGATTATCTCGACCTGCTTTAAAAATTACACATAGCCATCTGCAATTTTTCATTCTTATCGACTGTGTTTTAGATATTTTATTTTTATTTTTTTATTTATCAATCGTTGATTAGAAAATAATACATTTGCAAAAGTAAAAAGAGATTAAAAATATATATATAAAACCTAAATTAATTATTGTTTGTAAATCATTATTTTTCTCGTTGAGTATATTATAAATTTTTTAAATCAAGTGTACAAACGTATTATAAATATTTGTTCCACTACGTACTCTTATATATTTTTAGCTTATTCGTATATTTCGTATATTTTTACTTTTTTGACAATTTCAATCAAAATCTCAATTTATGCAAACGTCAAAATAACATTTAAAACGCCAAAATGACATTTAAAACGTCAAAATGACATTTAATATGTCCAAGAAAATATCAATTTAGAAAAACAAAATACGAATTTTAAAAATAAATTGAGATAAATCTTTGTAAGGGAATATTTTACAACAAACGTTGTAGACCCATATTATAGGAAATTTAATGCTCTACAAAAAATATTTTATAAAATTTTCACGTAACATGTGTCGTTCTTGAGATATCTTGAAAAAATAAATATTTTGGGATGGCACCCCTCGCTCTTACACACGATTTTGAAATGGGACCGTCCTCAAGCCAGACCCAACCATCCGACCAAGTTTCAACAATATCGGTTGAGTGGTTCATGAGTTATGCGTGTGACAAGGATTCACGGGACAGACGGACAGACAGACACGGAACGAAGAGTTTATCTTGACGTGAAATGGAAAGATCAATTTAAAATTTTGAAATCGGTGAACATTTTTTTTGTCTCATTCTAAAACAATCACAAAGCTTCTCGTATCTTCGATATTGCGAAGAAGCAAAAGATAACCGATGATGTTTGTCTTAATATTTACGAATCTGATGTAAGCTTTAGGGTGGCAGATGACTTTAAAAGCCCATAGTACCAAATAATTAAAAATTGGAAAAATAGTTTTTCAACTATTGCGTAAAAATGTATTTATTGTAATTTTTATTACATATCTCCACCGTTTTCAGAAAACTGATTTGATTGAACACAATTTGAAATCAACTATTTGCAAATAACTTTCAAACTATTTGCGACATTTTTTTCTTCTTCGTTTGCACTAATTATTATTAAATCGTAAAAAAAACTATTTTCCTAAAAATAATTCAACTAGTAACTATTTCATTGAAAATAACAACTATTTTTCCAATCTCTACTAATAATGTTTAGATATATTCAATAAGAATGTTTTTTGTTAAATGACGCAATAATAATACTTGGTCTAAAACATAAACCCTTTAGGAAACTTCAACTGACCTAAAATTCAAAACGCATACAAAAGTTCTTATAAACAACACAGCTGATCTTCTCTGCAAATCAATGCGAACGCCGCAAAAAGTCACAAATCTGAAACAACTTACTAACAATATATAAATCGACACGGGTTTCTCTGTGGGTTCTAATCCCACTGCTACTCTTAAATAATGCGTGCTCTGTATTGGATTTCTCGATGATGAGGCAGAATTCGTTCTTTTGTGTAATCGTCGGTATTGTATTTTTTGTGCGTAAAACTTTTATATAAAAAAAAAAATCTGAATAATCTCTGTTCAAATATTCATATTAAAAGTTTGTGGAAGGTGCATTGTATTTATAAGAACGAAATTTTCATATTGATATTTTGTTTTGTAATAAAAAATACCTTTTTTAAATATTTCTATAATATCTATACGTAAAAAAATTTTTGTTAATGAAAAGTCAATTATTAGGGTTCCGAAGAAACCCTAATAATCTCACTTTGTCGTCCGTCCGTCCTTTTCACTCAAAGCAAAATATCTCGTAAACTATATAAGCTAGAATGTTGAAATTTTTACTGAATATGTAAAATAATACCCTCTAGTAAAATATGTACAAAGTTAAAAAAATAATTTTTCAGAGGAGGCACTATGAGTTAAAGCTAGGTAAAAGGCACGTTAAAATGTAAAACCAAACCAGCGGAATTTGACCCTCTTTCTTATTTTTTCTAATTCAAAAATGATGCCTGTAGGGGGCAGTAATTTTGCCCCCCCCCTTCCCACTCCTAAATCGGTAACTACTGGATCAAAAAATCTGAAAAAATTTGGTAACGAGGCTTTGGTAGGACTACCAACGACAAATACTCAAGTCAACAATATTAATTCAAATTTCTGAGAAATAGGGAGGGGCGTTATAGAGTTTTTTATTTTGATATCTACGCAAGTGGGGTGTCAAAATGTAGATCTCAATTTTTCTACTGAACATGACACTTTTTTATATTTTTTCCTAACTAAAAAATGCACCTTTAAGTGGTACCAAACAGTCCACGTAGCACGTACGGAAACCTTATGGCATACACCCGTGTATGTCTTAACCGAATTATTACATTATCGTAAATAATGTTGAATTTAATATAGGAGGACCTTTAGTAAAATACTTTCACCAGTCTTAAACAATACTGCCAGAATCGAGTGAACATTGCTAACTTTGTTATTATTGGAGCTAGGTCGGTTAAGTGGGCAAAATATCACCTTAGGTTGCATAAAGCAAAATTAATCACAATTAGTTAATCAGTTGTTTTAAAACCATTATTAAAAAAAACAATCACGGTTATGATATATTTTATAAGGTAAACAATTATCATATTTAGTGAAATTTTCATTTACAAATTGAGATTAAAATTTAGAATTAGCATTAATCATGGTTTGAAAACAACTGATTAACTAACTGTGGTAAATTTTGTTTTATGCAACCCGAAGTCATTATTTTTTCTGGGATGAATAATGGCGGTCTCAAAAAAACAATTAAATGTCGAATTTCAAAGATAAGTATATTGAAATATAATTTTTTTTAATGGAATAATCTGTATATTATTATTGGATTTTTTAGCTGAGAATGTTCTCTTTCATGCATGGTGGTAAAATGGATAGAAAACAAGCTATAACAAATATAAAATTAATAGAAAATATCGAAAAATAGTGTGGTATGCAGATTTAATTACAAACAATTGATTACAATTTTTAAAACAATAATTTCAGGTATTTATGCCTTATTTCGCAGATTTTTAATGTTTTTGAGTATTATTGATCAAACATTGTAATTAGTTATAATAATAATACTTAATTATTTATATTTTATCAATAAAATTTAAAAACGTTAAAAATCTTTGAAAAAATGGCAAACATTATTTTTTTTAACCATTTGTTTTATTTATCTAAATTTGCATAGCACACTATTTTTTGATATTTTTATATTAATTTATTACTTGTTATATCTTCGTTTACAACAGTTTTACCACTATCGTGCCCACTGTTTTTTGAAAATAAAATTCCCTGACTTTTTCCTGACCACTAGAGGCTCAGGGGCAAGAAGTGTTCGGGAGGCTCTCAGAATGTGCAAAAACATTTGAAGACCTTTTTTTTACTCGTCAACTTAAATTTATACACTTTTTTCTTCTTCACTGACTTCCCAGATATAATAAATTCCCTGACTTTCCAAAAAAAATAATAATAAATTCCCTGACTTTTCAAAATTTTAAAGAAATTCCCTGACTTTCCCTGACCACTTTAGGCTTCCCTGACTTTCCAGAAAGGAGACTCCCTGACTATACACGTGTAAGACTCTTATAAAGAAAACATTCTTAGCTTTAAAATCTAATAATAATCTACAGATTATTCCATTAAAAAAACAACTTATTTTTCAATATATCTCTGAAATTTGACATTCAATTGTTTGTTTTTTTTGAGACAGCCATTATTCATCCTGATACTTTGTGCTCATTTAACCGATATTCTAGCTCCAATAATAACAAAGTTTGCAATGATTCTGGCGATATATTCTATATTACCTAGAACAAAAATATACAAATCAAATATAATATTTTTCACTAAGCCTGTGATATTTTCCAGCTGCGAATATTGAATATAAATAAGTATATTTCACAAAACGTGTTACAGGAAACAAAACGATTTTTTCTATCAGTAAAAAATGTATGATTGCATGACATATGAGAGATTCGTAGCTATCACTCTTTGTGCAAAAGAACAAATATATGGAGTAAGCGTGCAAGAACAGTAGAACAAATACAACTTACATCGCGCTATGAATTTCAATAACTGGCTTTGTGTGGAACGATTTGAACAAGTAACACATTTCTAGTTAATGGTTTTGCTTCAGACTGTCTCAAATAGCTTTTACAGAAACATGTTGACTTAATTTTCATTTTATACAGGATGTCTGGAATATCGAGGTCACTAGATCGGGAGGAGATTACGGAACAAATATTTACACAATTAGTGCCCCTTGCCAGTCCCGGATTAGCCATGTAACAGGATTAGCAAATGTTACGGGCCCGATGGCTTAGCAAAAAAAATCTCTTATTTTACCGTCCAAATCTACAGTACCTAATCAATAATTTAATTTTTAGGGTTTCCGATCTTGATTCGATTTTATCGAAAAATCATTTTTTCTTCTTCTAAATTTACCAACATTAAAGTTTGTAAAAATGGTGTTTTATTATATATTCCTCAAAAATATTAACGGATAATTTACAAAAATCAAATTTAATTATACCTCCGCGAAAAATTATTAGATTTGCATGAACCGAAGCTCATTCAAAAGTTTGCACTTACTAATTTTTGAGGGGGTGACACTATCGAATTCCACCCCGGGTGTCATCCCTTTCCCTCCTAATGCGCCACTGCCAAGGGCCTCTTTATAACATTTGCTACAGGCCCCGTGCTGGCTTAATCTGGCACTGCTCCTTGCTACCCTCCCCCCCCCAGCATAAATTATTGAACATTTTGAAAAATGTATATAGATAAAAGTTGTTCCTTACATCATGAAAAGTGTCTATTGTTGAACAACTTTTTCTTTAAAACCATTGGTCAGCAATTATATGGAAATAAATAATTAAATTGTTTATATCAATTGATACCGCAAGAATTTTTCAATCTTAGTAATTTTGGCTTAATCTACACTTAATTCTCATTTTTCGTGATTTTTTTCAGATTAAAAATTATTTTTACTTTTTGTTCTGATTCGTTTTTGTTAGGTAGGTAATTTAAGTGTTGTTTTATTACAATTTTTTAAATCTTAAACAATAATTCCGTAGTCCACGCGAGCGAAGCCGCGCGGGCTCAGCTCGTTTAAATATACAGTAAAAGCTCCTTATTCGCGCTTCCTTCATTCGCGTTTTCACTATTCGCGGATTAAAAAAATGCGACCCAATTCCTATATTCGCGGCTAAAGATTTCTTTATTCGCGGATCTAATCAGTACATACATAATAATAAAAAGGATTCCATTAGGTATCCAACCCAATATCCTTTGTAAACGCCGTCAAATGGACTAATAAAAAAGTAAAATAGACCTTATTACAACTTTGCCTAAAGTATGTTGTTAAGGATGTATGGGATGAATTTCAAAATGCTAAGAGGCTTCAACAAGCACTGGAAACGTGACATTTAATTTGAAAAATCTTAGTGAAGGTTTAAGAATGGCAAATGAGCTTTGTGATTTCTTTATGAAAATTGATCCGTCTATGGAACGAAGTCTTATTTTTAAGAGGCAAATTGCTAATGCCACTGCTGAATATCAGTCTGAATTGAAGGAGCTTTTAAAAACTGCCAAGCAAGAAAAAATTACAAAATTCTTTAAACCATTGCCTAAGCCTGAAGATAATAATTAATCAATATGGTCAAAAACTTCAATTAAATTGATTTTTTTATATTGTATTTGTTTATTTATTTTGTCACCTAGGAACGTATCCCCTACAATCCCATATAAATTACCATTCCGTATTCACGGTTTCTGTATTCGCGGCATATTTATGGAACCTATACCCCGCGAATAAAGAGCATTTACTGTATTATTCAAAATGATTGTTAAATTCCATCACAACACTTTTAATTCTCTCCTTGTTAAATTTCCTATTAGTACAGGCAAATTAGACAAAAAATCGACCTGAAAAGAACATAATTCTTAGATCTATTTTTTTTGTTTTAAATCACTTTGTTATATATATACTTTAAGAATCCAATGAGTCCCGAGTTTTAAGGCTGTTGCGTATGTGAATATTGGAGGGGGAAAAGTTGCGCGCGGATAGCTTTTATATTGTTGATGATTTTCTTTAATAACACATTAAAGACTGTCTTAATTTTAAATATTATACACCTAATATCTATTTTAGGGTTCCGTAGAAAACTAGGAACCCTTCTAGTTTCGCTCTGTCCGCCCGTCCGTCCGTCCGTACGTTTATATAAATTTTATACCGATTTAGATAAAATTTGGTATACGAACGTAGATTGATAACTCAAAAACAAAAATGATGAAATTTTGAAAAAAAAAATATTTGACCCCCTTCCAATAGACTGAAAAATAAATTCAATTTTTTTTTCACTTACTCCATCAAGTGGGGTGTCCTTAGATAGGTCTTCTAAAATGCAACAAAAAATGTCAAATGACCTTTTGATTTTAACCCTTCGGTCACGATATATTTGCTTTTCAATGTTATTGTTAGAGCGCCTCCACCCATCTAATTTCTAAACTCTTAATTCAAAAAATCTGAAAAAAAATCTAGAATGTAGCTTTTAATTAGTACTTTCACTGAAAATTATAACGAACACTGTCAAACAATTCATTGGACGGGGGGTCCAATGAATTGTTTGTACGCTTTTCAGTCTATGGGAGGGGGTCCCATAGACTGAAAAGCGTACTTACATTATTTTCGAACATTTGATCGAACATGTCCATTTTACCCCACTTTTCCCTCCATAATTCTAATAATTTTACATAATGACAACATTATTTTACAAAATATACTTATAAAGGCAACCTATAAAATAATCCGTTAAATCTTGATTTATAAAAACTTAAATATTCACGATTTTTTGTCATGGAGTTAGTCGTTTTGTCTTTTGAGTTATATCATTTTGTATATAAAAAACTATTTAAAGATACCATCTGCTACAATTTTCATAGAAAAGTTTTTGTTTGAAAATCCTTAGTTTTTGAATAATATTAACAAATATACTGAGATACACAATTTATAAAGCTCAAAAACTCTCTTTAGTAATGAATAATTCAGATAACCTCTGATTGTTATAACCAAAATAATTTTTTATGGGTGCAACAGTATCACCTAAACATGTCCCCATATGAACAAAAATAAATATAACCCACTAGAAAGAGCTAACAATTTTTTAGAGCATTGGCAATACGCGGCCGTTCAAAGCTGTTTATGGAGGGGTTCTCCTCTTTCATAATTAAAAAAAATAGAATGGCTACATTCTATGAGACATATATTATCCGATTTTCATAAAATTTGTTTGTAGAACACGATAAGCCAAAATCAAGACTAGCTTCATCGCTTATTTGACGCGCCCTACTTTAAATCAAAATACCGACTAAAGTTCCCCTGTCCCGACTAGGGACTCTTCGGTTTATTAAAGATAAAGTATTTCTGAAGCCATTTTAGGAGGTATTTCTAATCTTTCCATTTTTTCCTTAATAAAACCTAATTTTAATGCACACGTGTCAATTTTATGTAAATAAATATTTACCGTTACAAAATAATTAATTTTACCTTACTATTTTTTTTTTGTCATTTTATAACCCCCAGTCCTCTTCCCAACATTAATTTTGACCTCATTAATTACTTAATGTTCGTTATAAACTATTTAGTACAGGGACATTCATTATTTTCATACATTTGATCTAACATATCCTTTTTACCCCACTTTCCCCTAAACGCCACAACTTCTGACCTCGGGACTCATTGAATTCTTTAATGAGAAATACTATTGGATACATTTCCGAAATAAAATTTAATCTAATAATTAAGTTTTAGTTAAATGTAAATTTGCCTGTACTATATGGCTTAATCAATTTGGAATTCACTGTATAGAGATATTGATATTTTAATAAAGAAATCCACTACCAACAGTAACAATAGTTTGACCGTAAAAGAAAGAAAATACAACAAAATAAATTTTACCTCAATATCACACACCAGCATTCACACACACACACACACACACACATACACACATTCGGGCCGAGTGTTATCTATAAAACACACGAGAGAATTGGCACGAAGTATAGCGTGAACCGGTCCTTGTCCATATTATTACAACGGAGATCATGTTTGGTGGTATACGTGTTACACGACGGCACTTGTTCGAGATTAACGCTGCCGATAGTAGATGATCAGTTTGCGGGATATTGCTGCATTATGTGCGGCCCGCGGGCCATGTTGTAGTGTGATTCAGCTATTCTACGTTCGTTCAGTGTAATTATTATTTTGGTTAATAGTATGTCCCATGTGTAACATACTTAAGTCATATTGTAATCCTATAATATAGCTTACACGAGTCGTTCTCGATGTTTTAGCCAGGGCTCTTTTTTTTTAGTTTCTCATTTTGCCTCCTCGCAATATCGAAGATACGAGAAGCTTTGTGATCGTTTCAGATTGAGACAATAATAATGTTCTCCGATTTCGAAATTTTAAATTGATCTTTCCATTTCACGTTAAGACAAACACTTTTCGTTCCGTGTCTGTCTGTCTGTCCGTTCGTGTGTCCGTCTGTCCCCTGAATCCTTGTCACATGCATAACTCATGAACCACTGAACCGATATTATTGAAATTTGGTTGGATGGTTGGGTCTGGTTTGAGAACGGTCCCATTTCAAAATTGTGTGTAAGGGGGAGGGGTGACACCCCAAAATATTTCTTTTTTCAAGATATCTCAAGAACGACACATGTATCTTTTTAAGTAATTTTTAAATATAATTTTTTTTTTAATATTTTATTTATACAACCTACTACTATGAATATAAATTTCGTAATAATTAAAAAACTAATACATATATGTATATACTTACAACGCGACGGTTAGAACAGTTATTGCCATTTGTATATAAATATTAGTTTTGTAATGTCCTAATGTCAAAAACATAATACACATTCGTAGAACAACTAATTTGACAATTTGAATTTAGTTGCATTTCTTTCTAAAGCAACATGAATTAATGACTAATTGATTAGTATTTAAAATTCAAAAATTTTGAGGGTGTTTTTCACCCCTTCAATTGAACTGCAAATGTACCTAATCTTATCAAAATTAGTAAGATAATACTCGCAATGTTCACTTTTTAGACGAAAAAAGTTACAAAATTTCCAATATTTCCAAAACCTCTTAACCGATTAGCACCAAAATCAATAGGTCTGGAGTACTCACTGAGACAAACATTTTCCCCAAAAATAATTCAGATCGGTGCATTTTTACAGTAGTATCGTGAACGAAAGAAAATTCTACATCCGCACAGACGACAGACACACGCACAGCCGCCATGCGGAAATTAACTTTTCTTTAAGTTTTGAAGTTAATACAATCAGAAACTGTCATTATCTCGGAAAACGATTTTTCGATGGTATTACAATACTTCCATTTCTTTCAGAACATGGAGGTAAAAATAAAAAGACGAAAATTTAAGAGCGCCGTTATTACGAGGTGCTACTGTAGTTATAGTTATATATTTTTTGGTTTGAATGAGGGTTCATTAACCTGAATAAAATTACTGCGCCAGAACATAGACGTTATAACTACACCATCTATATGTAGGTACATATTGCATCTTCACATATTTTTTTAATAAAAAATAACACATTTTTCAACAGGTATACATGACACATATCGTTATGAACTTTTATGCTATCAGATTTAGAAACTTTAATGCATTTATATTATAAAGTTCAACGTCTCTCTATCTGTCTGTCTGGCTGTCCGTTTGTGCGCTTATAACTCGAGAACCACTTATCTGATTTACGTGTATTTTTAAAAATTAATATAAATGTTCTTTGCCCCGATTTCAGTATATATTTTTTTACGTTAGGTAACATAAGGAATAAGCAGCGACGATAAAAAATAAATCAGGTAAGAAAAAATCGTAAATATCGCTGGATTTAATGAAACTAATTACAACCCTCAATACGTGACAGGGGGTGAAATATTTACTCCCGTGAGAAACTGGGGCGAATCTGTTCGTATTTTTATAAAGTCGCCGTAAGTGCGCTCACAAAAACGTTTTAATTTATAAGTATAACAAAAAATTCTAAAGGTAATATTATATACACGTATGTTTCTTTGAAACGTACGTACAAAAACTTTTATAAATTACACTCAGTGCATTTTTCTTTAAGAAAATTTAATAATATAAATGCACTCTTGGTCATGAAAGTTGAAAAAAAAATACCTGAAAAGTAACATGTCTGTAATAGAAATACTGTCCTTTATATATGACTGACTTGATCATATTGATCAATCTTTAATATTGTAAATTTATTTTCTATGAAGTTGAACCTTTTGATGCAATTTCCATCTTTTTCTTATTCAATTTAACAGAAAAATAATTTACTAAAAGCACAATTTGTTTTCACGTAATATATTGCTAAAGCACGGTAAAGCATCCCGCACAAATCTTTTATTCGATAGCAATTTGTTTTACAATATAAAATATGAGTAGGTACAGTCACCTGCATTAATGGTCTTGCAGTTTGTATTCATTTTCGTTTATCACAAACTTAGTAGGCTCTTCCCATTTGATTATTACAATATTTAAATCATTTCTCCATGTATCAAACAAAGAAAGATATTTTGAAATTCATTTGCTAGATAAAGAACTACTCTTCGTTTATAATAGGTACTCATATATATTTGTGCAATTAAATTATTATGTAATCTATTGAAAATTATATACGTAAATTTTGTGGAAATAAATATTTGATATTCCGAATTTTAGTATTTAATTATATTAAACTTGATAGAAAAAGATAACCGATGATGTTTGTCTTAAAATTTGGAATCTGTTGTAAGCGATTCTAGCCTTTAGGGTGCCAGACGAGTTCTGCAGGCGACTGTACATACACTTACCTGTTGTGGTATGAACAATGTAGCAAATAATGAAAAATTACTTTAACATACCTGCAAAAAAAAACATTATTACTATTTGTATACAATAGACTAACTATTTATAGATTGAATGATCTTTACTGATAAATGATGTGATATTTATAATAGACTAACGTCCAGTATTATCAAGTTTATCTAAATGCTCCTTTAACTAACTGTCATATTATTAACAGAACAAAGCATAATATATTTAATCAAGTGGGTTTTTAATTTTCCACACAATGTTTTTACAATGCATATTATGGACACTTTTCATTGAGAGCCTTAATATTGATCTAAATCACGTTTGTAATATACAAAATTTAGATTAAAGGAGCATTTAGCGCTAAAGGAGCTATAAATTGGTTGATAAAAATATTAAATTTGTCGTTTTTTGTAATAAAACAATAAAAATGTAGAATTACACTCACATAATACAAAAAGTAATTTGCAATAACAAAAAATATGCAATAATAGAAATAATACAAAATATATTACGAGCATTGGTTTATGCATCATTTACGATATTTCAATTTATTTAACAGATTTTGGCATATGTTCACAAGAAAGTACATAAAAAAGTCTACTATTAAAAAAACAAAAAATTTATCCTACGCCGTTTTCTCATTAAATGACGAGCTTTTCCATTTAAAAAAAAAATGGCCGATTGTGGGTGTAAAAATCAATTTTATTTTTGAAAATTTTATCATGTATTTATAACATAAAAATACATATTTCCTCTTATTTTCGTAATAATCTCTTCATTTTTACGTTAATTATTAAATTATTAGTGATAAAAAAAGTTTTTCGAAATTTTTTTTTGATACGTTTGAAAAGTAACGCTACCTATGCCGTTCTATAGTCTATTAACTTATAAGTATTTTAATATTTTTTTAATTTTCCTACGACCTATAGAACCGGTGATATTTCAAAAACTGTGTAGCGATACACTCGAAATGTATTAAAAACGCAAAATTATACAATTTTCTCGGAACGCACATGGCCGATTTTTTCAAATTTTTGATTTTCAACTCATCTTCGAACATATAAAGAGAAAATCAAAAAAAATCCAACTTCCCGAATGCATCACTATTCATCACTTTTTATGTCTGTATTCCCTCTACTATAAGTAGTTATGACGATGAAAGAATTTATTTCGATAAGGATTAATGTTTTGCAGGTCATAAGTCCACGTAAACAAAACCCAAATATTTTAAATTTTCTTTGTAACGTAAAATCAACCATTGTGGCTTAAATATAAAAGTTAGACATATGGTGTCGCTGACTTTATTGTAGATCTTTTAATTCTACACAATTCTTTAATACATTATTTTGTTCAATATTGAACGGTTTAGGCGGCGTATTGCAAAATAGCGCGCCGACGGCAATTTTTTTTCTGACTTGATTTACTATTATCGTCACTGCTTAATGTTACCTAACGTAACAAAATATAACCTTTAACCTGGCCAGAGAATGTACCTATGAATTAAAAAAAGAAACCACGTAAATCTGATAAGTTGTTCTCGAGTGATAAGCGCACTGACGGACAGACAGCCAGAGAGACGTTAAGCTTTACATATATTAAAGATTAACTACCTTTGGTGAATTTAGCACGAGGAAGCACTTGACAGATATTTTATTGTTCTAATTTAAATAAATTTATATCGTATGTATAATGTAATGTATAGTTTTTTTTCTTCTTTAGTAAGTATTTATAATTAAAAAATATCCATTCATTGTGAACAAAGTATAAAAATTTAAAACATATTTAAACGAACGCTTTAAAAATCTTTTAATAATGCATAACATAATGCACGTAGAAATTTACAGTGATATGCTCCTAGGTACAGTCGCCTGCACAACTCGTCTGGCACCCTAAAGGCTAGAATCGCTTACAACAGATTCCAAATTTAGACAAACATCATCGGTTATCTTTTTCTACCAAGTTTAATATATTTAAATAGTAAAATTCGGAATTCAAATATTCATTGCCACAAATTTATGTATACAATTTTCAATAGATTACATAATAATTTAATTGCACAAATATATATGAGTACCATAAACGAAGAGTAGATCTTTATCTAGCAAATGAATTCCAAAATATCTGTCTTTGTTTGATACATGGAGAAATGATTTAAATATTATAATAATCAAATGGGAGGAGCCTACTAAGTTTGTGATAAACGAAAATGAATACAAACTGCAAGACCATTAATGCAGGTGACTGTACATTGTAATAGTAAAAGTTTCATAGCAGATTAAAAGTGCATGATTTTTTTTGTCTTTGCACTCATAAATCCTTGACTAGAAGAAGATTGAGGTAATGTAAACATAGGTTATTAGAAATTTAAATTAAAATTTGTCCAGGTTTGCACAAGTTAATTGTCTATTCACTTATATTAGATGCATCTAGATGATAATATAGAAATGTACGTACTCTGGTTTAATATATGGAGTATACAAAAGCCACGTTAATTTCTTGAGATTAGTTTAGAAGATGAATTGGTGGAGGCGCTGTGTATTTAAGAATGTTTAAAAGAAGTAAAATAAATGTAACACCGTTATGTAATATGAGGGGAAATGGGTTTTGATTCGGATGAAATGAAATCGAGATGATACCACTTGAATTCTAACGAGACGAGAGTATATTTATCAGGGCTTTGAACAGTTATTGTTTTCGTTTCGGTTCAGCTCCGAGTGATTAATTAAAAACATTATTTTTATTAAAAAAAAATTTTCTACCATAATTTAGAACATTTAATGGTACTTGTATGATAGTCCGAACGACAATTGAAGTGGGAAATAAGATCATGTTAACGCGCGTATTTTAACATGTACTGAACCGCAAAAATCGGTATTTTTATTTCGGTTCAGTTCCGGTTCGAAGCCCTGAATTATTTAGAGTATAATTTATTTATTAATTATTACATTGTTTCAAATTTGACGATTCTTTCTTTTATATCTTTTGTGTCGTAGTACTTATCATTTTGTAATCATTAGCAAGTGTTCATCACTGCGTGCTCATTACTGGTTTTACTTTATCTATTACTGGAGAAAAAACACGAACAAAATAAAAAGCTATAATTTAAAAAACAAACTATATTTGCGAACTTTGATTAAATAATTAAATTAAATTTGAACAATAAAACTTAAATTTTTCGAAGAATTGTGATTCGAAAAATTGTGTTTCGAAAAATTTACACCAAACCCTTCTAAACAGTCAAAATTCCATAAGAGTAATTAATTAAGCAATATCAATATCAAACAAAATCTATATTAATTTATAACAGCTAACATTGTTTGCATAATATAAAAGTATGTATAATTAGTTATCATAAGTTGTTAATTAAAGTTTTAATTAACTGAAATCTATCCTTTTATTATGTACTTTGAAAGTCATCGAATCTTATATTGATTTATTAAGTGGGGTGCTTGTACAAGTAGATAGCACGTTTCTGCACTATATTCTGAGACATTGTTCGGTTCTTTGTTAGGTCACTTGTGGTTATAGATCAAGCCATAACGGTTGTGTCGAACAAAAAACCGCTAGGTTATTCGTGTGGTTCTATGTTCTATATTCTATATAGACCTCGACATTCATCGGGATCAACTTTAATATTTAATATGACATTTTAAGTATAAAAGATACTGGAAATATGATATCGCTTTTAAGAACATAATTAATATCTCAATATAATTGTTTTATCTTTACAATATAAACATTATCTGAAAATCTATTAAAAGTATTGGTAAATTATATTTTTAAAAAATTATGAGCATTTTATCACAAAAATATAAATATATAAATAAAATATTTTTAAAATAATATGCCCAATAAGTACTGTGTTCATCCTTAATACATATATATAAAGCTCAACGTCTGTCTGTCTGTTTGTCTGCCCGAGAACCTCTTATTTATTTTTTAATTCATATGTACATTCTCTGACCAGGTAATAGTCTATATTTTGTTACGTTAAGTAATATAACAACTAAGCAGTGACGATAATAGTAAATCAAGTCGGAAGAAAATTTGCCGTCGGCGCGCTATTTTGCAATACACTGCCTAAACCGTTCAATATTGAACAAAATAATGTATTAAAGAATTGTGTAGAATCAAAAGATCTACAATACAGTCAGCGACACCATATGTCTAACTTTTATATTTAAGCTTTTATGTTACAAAGAAAATTTAAAATATTTGAGTTTTGTTTACGTGGACTTATGACCTGCAAAACATTAATCCTAATCGAAATGAATAAATTCATCTCCATAAGTACTAAATGTAGATATAATTTGCCCTTTACAGCATCCAATTTGGTCGTATAGTTTAGAAAATATCTTGATATATACATACGGGAACATATTATTCGCGCGATGAAAACCCGTGTCGCGGCGTGCGGTAAGAAGGGAGCATACCGTGTAGCCGTGGAGCAGAGGGAATGATCACAGGCCGGTATTCTTTTGATTGTCAATTGGTTATTTTGTTTTCAATAATTATTTTTTAAATTTAAATAGAACAAAAATTATTTTTACTTTTTGTTCTGATTCATTTTTGTTAGGTAGGTAATTTAAGTGTTGTTTGGTTTTTATTACAACAACTAATACTTAATTCAACTATATTTTTTTTAAATCCTAAACAATAATTAATTTTTTTTAATTTGCCGTCACTAGCAAAGTGCTACCCCCTTTACCCCCTCCCCACCACTCGGTACACTACTACAGTAATGTATACACTTACTATAAAATGTATGCACATAATGCACATACTGATTTAATTAGTAAATGAATTATCTTTCGTAAAGACATTTTCTTATAAACAATGAAATGACTACTAAGTGTATGCATTTACAAAATAGCATGCTTTTAGGTTACTATAAACTACATATATACATATGTATAATACAATCAGTTAGTACGTCGTTAGTTTTAAAGTATACGTAATATCTAATAGACTAGAATTTCTTCGCGTTTCGCATAAGATAGAGTGCCGTATTATGGAACAATTTTGTAAAACTTTTCATTACGTTGATTTAAAAAAATGTATTAGTTATTAAATGGAGCATTTTAATGCTTTATTTCATCGGCCTATGTTTTCTCTTTGAGGTCGTGTTTCCAAAATTGAATTAAATATAATATTTTTCATCGAATTATCGTATGAATATATTTTTTAAAATAAGTCGTAAATCGATAGATTTAAAAAAAAATCTAAATTGTTATCCTTTCTGATTTCTATAAAACGAGATCGAAAATTAAAGTTAAGGAGATTCTCTTATGAAACTACATCACTAGGTGTACCAAATTGTATATTAATTTTATTTCAGTTATTATAAATTGTGAAAATATATTAAAATTTATACCTCAAAAATCATTCCCTCACTGTGTCCCAACCACCAAATTTAAATACATTTCTAATTTGTTTCGAAAAGTTTTCTAGAATGTGTTTAATAACTTATTATTTATTCATTTATAACAATATTCGCTTTTTAAAAATGTACAACAAAAACAGAAAAAAACAGAAAATAAATTTACAAGTATGTCCTAAAAAAACGAATCATTCCATCACAATTTCTGAAACGGTGAAATTAGACCGTAATTTTAAATCTATCTGAACGCAGCGTTATTGTTTTTATAATGTGGCAATACTGACATTAAAAAATAAATATGGCGAAAGGGCTGTGAGTGTTGAAGTGTATTGTTGAAATTGTTTTAAAGTATTATTATCCAAATTTACATTTTCGCTTGTCATTCCCTCACTAAGTTATCATTCCTTCACTAAGCTATCATTTCCTCACTTTTGAATTTTTGTTTTAACCCCCTTAACCCCATTTAAAGTCAAAAATATTGGGGACCACTATAACCCTTCAGAAAAGGGCCGCACCAAAGATACTCACAGGCCGCATGGTTGGACTAGAGAAATGAGAATTCCATTTGGAATGGTAAATACAGAAAGACGATGGTGCTGTTACGACGTCACAGAATTTGATCCAACGTTTACAGAATACGTAAACATGATATTTGTACTCCGTAGGCACACAGTTTGATTAATTAGAAGATTAATTGTATATGATATACATGTAAATGTATAGAAGGAAAGCAAATTAATAAGATCTGTTTATTAGGTTACTCTATTAGAATCATAAATGTATCACGCACTAACAGAAATAAACTCTCTACATACAAAACAATTATGTTATGTATATGATAAACGTGCATTCGTGAGGAGGTATAGTCATGTTAAAAAGTATTAGGGCGAGTCCAGACTAACTGCTATTTTTATTTATTTATTTTTTGCGTAAAAAGTTCACTTATTGATAAATTGAAATGGTAAGAAACAATAAGAAATAACACCTTTTTAGGGTTCCGAAGAAACCCTATTAATATCGTCCGTCCGTCCTTTTCACTCAAAGCTAAATAGCTCGTAAACTATAAAAGCTAGAAACTTGAAATTTTTACTGAACATGTAAAATGACACCCTCTAGTAAAATATGTACAAATTTATTGAATAAATAATTTTTCAGGGGGGGCAATAAGGAACTAAAGCTAGGTAAAAAAATATTTTTTTTTATACCAAGGCATGTGGCACGTTAAAATGTATAACCAAACAAGCAGAATTTGACCCTTTTTCTATTTTTTTTTCTAAATCAAAAATGGTGCCTGTAGGGGGCTTTAAAATTAAAAAACCAAAAAAACAAAAAAATTGTATACCAAGACGTAAGGCATGTCAAAATGTACATCTCAATTAGTAGAATTTGACCATATTTTTTATTTCAAAAAAATAAAAAAATAATAATTTTTAATTAAAAATTATCCTATCAAAAGTTGTTAATTCAAATATATTTTAATAAAATTTCATTAACATTTAACAAAACTAGAGCACTTTTAGTAAAACCCTAAAATTTGGAAACAAGTCACCATATTTTCTAAACAATTCGAATGTATGAAAAATTGTTTTTTTACAAAAGTTTCTTACTTTTTTATGATCTTTAAAATTATCTACTTTTGGCTATACCGTTCCATTTGGTTTTGCTGAGAAACGGGCATGTACCTCTCAAACTATATAATATTTTCCTGAAATTCTTTAGGGTCGATATATGCAGTGTATTCCAAGTTGATTAAGACAGGAAATTTAACATGGGGACAATTACAAATGTTGTAGTAACCTTTGGTCAAATTTAACTACCTGTCATTGGTGCTATTTGAAATGCCGCCTCGAAACTAACTGATAAATTTTAAATTAATCAACAGTATTTTGTTTTGAACTTTTATAAAGAATAAAATACATTAATGAAATTAAAGTAAGCATTCTAGATAAAATTATAATAATATTTTTTGACATATATAAATTTGAAAACAAAATACTAATGACTATTTTATTAAATTTTGTAGCAGCATTTCAAAATGCACCAATCACACATCGTTAAATTTGACCAAAGCTTACTACAACATTTCTAATTATCTCCATGTTAAATTTCCTATGGCTTAAAATTAATCAACTTGGAATACACTGTATATTAAATTTTTTATCATAAAACTATATCTTCAATAGTTTAGGTGGTAAAAAATGAAACATTAATTTGTAGCTTTTCCTCACATCACCAAATTCTATTTATAGAGTATATTTTTTCTCTACAAACAGAGAAAGCCAGTTCTCAGCTTACAAGTCATTTAATCTTAACGATGCGCAGTCTGTGTGTGTGTTTGTTCGCACACTGATGTGTCTATTCAAGAATGAAATCCCCGTTTCTCGTTAACATCCAGTAGTCTGTATGCCTGCTGCATGCGAATGTTGCTTAAATCATCTCATTGTTACAGCTTTATTGTTGTCTGTCTACTCAGCAACACTATATTCTAAACTCTAGACAACAACTAGGTATATACTCTCTTCCTGTTACCAACAACTTTAGAGAAATAATAAACTATGTATGTGTTATATTTGATCCTTTGTTCATAAATTTATATAAACTTAAATGGCGCCAAACTATATTAAGTAAAAACATTCATGGAAATAAACTTTGTGGTAGGTATTGTTATTAAAATTTTACTGTGACACTGTGAATTGTTTTTTCTAATAAATAGACAAAAGATATACTTTATATAATTTATGAACGTTAACAATTAAGAAAATTAATGAGAAGAAACTATGTTATGTAGCTCTTTATAAAAATTTAACCGATAGTAAAAGTTTTTAAAAATAATCAAGACATCGTTAAAAATTGTCGAGAACATGGATATGGGCATGCGATGTAAAATAATTTTAATTAAACAGTGTTGGACACTTGTTTAATTAATGTCTGGTATTATAAAGGAGCTAGCAAATTTGCTAGCTAGCAAGCACTTTCAAATGGGGTATTAATTCCGTGATAGTATCTACGGATTAGCTATGAAATTTAAAGCGGTGATTCTTCAAGGTATTGTAACACAGTTGGCGACTCTGACCGTACAAAATAATTTTCATAATATCGCCACTGTTTTAATACCATTGGTATTTACAAACTACGCGTGCGCGAAAATTGTCAAACATTTCATGAAACTAAAGGAGAACTGTCAGATAGGTTAGAAACCTCATTTGAAAGTGCTTGCTAGTTAGCAAATTTTGATAGCTCATTTATAATACCGGACAAAAATGTACTAAATTAGAAATATTTGATATTTGACAACTACCATTACTGAATCATTATTTATAGACACTTAACTGTAAAACAGCTTAATTTAATGAGAGTCAGCCAATGGGTATCAAAATGGTGGATATTTAAACTAATTCGTAGTGTTATCTATTTATTAATTATTATATTTATTATCATAGAATCTGCTTTACTTTGTTTCAAAATTTACGATTATTTATTTTATATCTTTTGTGTCGTAGTACTTATCATTTTGTAATTATTAGCAAGTGTCCATCACTGGGAGCCCATTACTGGAGAAAAAACATAAACAAAATAAAAGGCTATGACGTAAAAAACAAACTATATTTGCGGACTTTGGTAATTAAATTGGTTTAATAAAGAGGTACTTGTTTTATTAGTAACATGAGTTCATTATAACTTTGCTCTTCAATATTGGTGCCAGTATCTTACTTATTGTAAGTTATTCTGATAAATTTTTATACGATTAAATAAATGCATTTTCATAATGATAAGTACCTAAATTAATAAAATAATCTTGAAAACTGTTTCTATAAAATAACTATTATAAGGTCATGGAGGTAAATAAGGCCCACCTTAATTAAAAATGCTATATTTCGGGTAATAAGTAATTTATATTAAAAAGGCTATGCTAATAGTAAACTTTAGTTTATTATTAATCTAAAGAAGTATGAAAATCAATTTTTCTTAAATGTTTTTTTCATTTTTAAGACATCTTAAAAAAAGTAGCTTTGGGCCTTATTAAACTATGGAGGTATAATAAGGCCACTTAACTAAATTAAACATTTGCAGATAATTACAATATTATTTTGTATGGGAACTATGTTTTAATCAACATTTGGCGTAATGTTTGCATAGCAGCTGCTAAATTCTTTTCAGATTTTGTTATTTGTTCATTGTAGATGATTTTTTTTAATAGAACTATTAAATAAAAATTATATACCAATCTAGAACAAAATATGTGATCATAAATTGTAATAAATAATAAAAAGCCCATTTTAAATTTAGTGGGCCTTATTATTCCTAAGGTACAACGGTATATTTTATTTTATAAAAAATTTAAAAACAATAGAAATCAACTTTTTACCATAAACTTTAAGGATCGAACTATTACCTGAACAAATAATACACAAAAAATTTTAACAAAAATTAAGATTTGTTGGTTGTTTTTATAAAATTGAGCATTCGTCACCATCTCTCGCAACAAACTCAGAGGTACCGAAAATTTAGCGCGGCGAGAGACTAGTCGGCGTGTAATTAGCTTTGTATAAATACCTTCTATGTGTATATAAAAATCCAGACCGATCCAACTATTGCAAATGTGTTTTTTTTCACATGGGCCTTATTACATCCTGGGCTTTATTTGCCTCAGGTACCTAAATATAAAATATAATTGGAGAGACAATATCTAATAAAAATCTTATTAAAATTCACAAGACGAAATAAAAGTTTTGGTAGAAGTTTTAATGGACGATTACCTTAAATACAGAATAACTCAATTATTAAATCAGGCGGTTTGTATTCCTGTGAGAAATATTAAAGGCTACGCTACGGTTTCTGCAGCAACAATAGCTAAATGAAAACAATAGAAATCTGATTTAAATGCCGGATGTTACGTTAATGAAGCGGTGGCGGGATATTCAATTATTAGTTTAAACCAACAGAGCCAGGTCTAGGACGTTTCATGATTCTACTGCTTCTACATATATTACTTTATACAGCACTTTACTTTGGTAACTGACCCAAGTAAATTGTACGACATCTTTTATTTAATATTCTAATTATTTTACACTAATTATTTTGTGTATAATATATATTTTATTAATAATAAAGATTGTAATCTTATAATTGTCAGTACCGGCTTTAGGGGGGGGGGGACCAGGGCAACCGCCCGGAGCACCAGGCCAGGTGGGGCGGCGCACAACAGTGGCGTAGCAAGCATACTTGGCACCCAGGGCACGATACCTTTTTGGCGCCCCTAAAAATAATAAAATAAAAAATAATAATAATTTTATAAATCTGAATTGAAATTGGTGTGACTAAAAAAAAAAAAGGTATTCAGTTTTTAATTTATCTAATCTACTATTTTTAACTACTTTTTACATTTACACGACTAAAAAAAAAAAAAGGTGTTCAGTTGCATATTCTGGCCTATAGCTTTTTGTAAATTGGGTTTATGCTATGTGGTTCAAAAAGTTAAGGACCATTTGGCGCCCTTCTGTAAGTAGCGCCCGGGGCATGGTAGACCTCCTTGCCCCCCCCCCCCTCGCTACGCCATTGGCGCACAATGGGGCATAAGTGACTGTTTTGGTTCAAATCAGTGTACAGGCTGTAATTTTTGAGTAAACTTTTTTTTATCTCTAAATTTTTTGTCGATCTGTTAAACCCGATTAATCAAAAAATATAGCTAAATATAAACAATGTTAATTTGTAAAAAAAATCCAAGAAAAATCGATTATTTGATAGGTGCTAACAAATTCTTATTCAGCAACCCAGAAAACCTTTAATAAGGTATTAGCTGAGATATTAACTAATCAACTTATTTGTTAATTTATCAATTTTAATTTGTTCATAATAGGAGAAAGAAGTCTCGACGGTCTTAAGGCATTTGATGGTCTTAAAGTTAATGATGTAAGCTATATTTTAAAAAAAAGTTGGAGTTTGTAGGATCGCGCCAAGCTGAAATATTAACTATTCAACTTATTTGTAATTTATCAATTTTAATTGACATTTTCGGTGATTTTTTAACATTTTTTAGGAGGAGAAAAAGACGGAAAAATAAATCTCGCCCAGGGCGCCAGACTTGCTAAGGCCGGTTCTGATAATTGTTTTCTTAAATTTCAGTTCATATATCAAGAAAACGAAACCCCAATTTTGGGCCCTTGTTTAATTAAATGTACTGAATTAGAAATATTTGTTGCTATTTAATTACTACCATTTCTGAATATTAATCTAACTTAATTTAACTGTCTTAGAGCGTGATTTGATGACAATCGGCCGATAGGTGTCAAAATGGTGGACATTGAACTAAATTATTAGTATAATTTATTTATTGATTATTATATTATCATAGCAACTGCTTTATAGATTGTTTCAAATTTGACGATTCATTCTTTTATATCTTTTGTGTAAAACGTCTTTATTATATCAATTTAATTACCAAAGTCCGCAAATATAGTTTGTTTTTTAAATTATAGCCATTTATATTTTCCCTACAGTAATGGACAAAGTAACATTAGTAATGGGCAGTAATCAAATATCAACAAATTTGTGTACATTTAATTAAACAAGTGTCCAGCACTGGGGTATTGTCCAATACTGGTGCCAGTAACATAAATTAAATAACAAATAAACAACATTTCATTCACAGTACAAAATGTAGTTGGAACGTCTAAAGAAAAGTTATTTTAACTTCAGAAAGTGTTGGTAGGTATCTACAAAACAATAAATCTTGCAACATGTTATAAATCTATTTGACCCCCACATCGTAACTAATTTATAAGTGCCGGCAAATGTGTTAATCTGAATTCTATTTATAAACGCTGACATTAAAATCGAACACAAAAACAAGATAGGAAGAACATAATCTACGAATTTTGATTTTGGACGTTTACTAATAAACAACTTTCATTCTCCTGCACTCAGTGGCGTATTTACGTTTAGTGCCGCCCTGGGCAAAAAAAAATTGCCGCCCCTCTACCAAGGGAAAATATAATTTATTTTTGATAGAAATCAGAACTACTATATGAACTGAAAAGTGATAACTATTTTTTTTTTTTTTTTACAAATAATGTAAAACAAAATATAATATAAATTCCTAATTTTATTAAATAAAAAGTTTGGTAGATAGGTAAATAAGAACTTAAAGATTTTTTTTTTTTTTTAGTCGCACTACTAATTTTTTCTCTCCCTATTTTTTTTTAATATTCTATATTAAACTAAAAGAAACTAAAGAATCTACCGCCCCTCTCAGCCTGCCGCCCTAGACCATGGCCCCCGTGGCCCCATGGTAAATACGCCACTGCCTGCACTGGTAGAAAGGTTGATTTGGGCCAAGAAATCCTTGTTTTCTATACTATAACGAAAAAAATATTTTCTTAATTTAAGAATATACTCTTAATCCAGAAAATTGTTGTTTCTATTTAAAGAAATATTGTTGAACGAAAACAATAATATACTTGGATTAAGAATAAATTCTTATATTAAGAAAATATTGTTTTCGTTATATATAAAACAAGATTTTCTTGGCCCAAGTTACTTTTCTACCTGCGGAAAAACTTATTGATATTATGATTAAAACTACATGCACATTAAAAAATAGCCTTTGTTTTTCTATTATTATTAAATAGAATCAACACTGCCTGATTTTGGATTGCATAAAGCAAAATTTTGACGATTTTTTCTTTTATATTTTTTGTGTCGTAGTAATTATCATTTTGTAATCATTAGCAATTGTCCATCACTGTGTGCTCATTACTGGTTTTACTTTATCCAATACTGGAGAAAAAATATGTATTATATAAAATAAAATAACATTGTTTTTCTCAAAATATCTCAAAAATTTAACCAGCCTGTTGCTCAGGAGCTCAGAGTTCAAAGGGTTAACCATAGCTGCTTTGAGTGAGTTATTAATCATAATTTTTAGTGTGTTTTAAATTAATCAAAACCGTTTATTGCAACGTTTTTCATTAATTTTGACTCTTTCATAAATTAGCCTTTTAAGTTAGGTGAGGATATTTTTTTTTATCTATGGATATTAAATAACGAATGAGTTTTTTTTTAATTGCTCGTTTTTGACATCAAAAATAAATAAAAAATATAAAAACTTTTTTTTAAATACTTTGCCATTTAAAAACTGACTAAAAAGCAAATTATTTTTAAAAAAATTTTTTTTATATTTTTTGAGTTTTAGTTATACATAGGATACAAAGAAAAAATTCAAAATGGTTAAAACTTTACCAACAAATAACCATTTTTAATTTCGTTTTTATGTCAAGCTAGTAATGTTCATTACAAATATATTTTTTGCTGTAAATTATCACTAAAACACATCACGTATGTATAATTATTATTTATTAATTTTAATAGATTTCGTTCTATTTCTTTCGTTGTTTAAAGTATAAGAATTAAAAATATTATTAATTGACAGTAATGACAATTAAGGTATTTATTTCAAAAATTAGCTATGTTTCGGTTGTAACTTAACTCTCGCTGACACTGTGTTTTCAAATTGTATTTGTATATATATTTGTTACCACAAACATATAAATAAATAAATAAATAAATAAATAAATTAATAAATATCGCGGTGAGTTTAAATAAGGCAAATTAATTAATAAAAGAAAAACCTTTGATTCTGTCATAGATATTCACTAATTCAATAAGTGAATAGTCACTAATTCGTATTGATATACTTTTAACTTATTCAATTAGTAATTTTTCTTTGATTAAGTTTTAGAGAGTACATAGTTTGTATTTCTGTATTAAAATAAATCTTAAATTCCAAGAACAAATCATATTTGATAGAGGAGCGCTCTTAATCAAAAAGCAGAAATTAAACAAACGGCTGTTAATAAAAGTTCCCGCCCAACCGTTATGTTCGTTATTAGCAGCCCGCGAGATCATCAACTCCTTCACAATAAACCACCGACCGGGCGGGCGTCTCCGCAACACAAAGATATCATAAGTTCGGTTTCATGCGTATAACATTCACCAAAACTTTAAAATATGCATACAGTGCTAAAACGTTGAATAACTAAATATGAAGGGTAATTTATTACCTTTTCGCTCTTTCTCCGGCTCTCCACAGTTTGTTTTCAAGTTCTTGACAGCTGTCATCGAGCCGCGGCAAGTTTATTCAAGAGAAAACTGTACCCACTGTCAAACTCTTTGTGGAACGACTTTAGTTAGTTTCGGAGTTTAACCGCGACTGGAAGATGTGTATCAGAAAGAGGATTTGATTTATCTACTTAACCTGTGTATGTGTAAACATTTACAATAAATAAACTAATAAATATACTGTTGCCTCTATCTATACCTTTTACAGTAGGTATAAATTCACACTTATGAAACATAATTTCACATTAACGAAAACTGATTTCGCACAAATGAAATATAATTTCACATTAATGAAAAAGTTCTCAGTTTTATATTCTGACCTGCGGCCTAGAAAGTTCAAAAAGTTGGACACCGATGACTTAAACTGTTATTCAAAGAGTGAATTTTAAAATAAAAATTGTATTTCTTAATTTTTTCATGTGTTTTTTTTTTGCCGGGGGGGGGGGGGTGCAAGTGCACCTCCTTGCAACCCCCTTCCAACTACACAGGTTGTCTGATAGGGAAGTTTCAAACTATACCTTTTACAGTATAAATTCACACTTATGAAACATAATTTCATATTAATGAAAACTGATTTCACACAAATGAAAACAGAATTCACATATTATAGGAAAATTAATTTTTTAACAAAATAATACATGTTTAAAGGTTTTTTATTTCCTATTATATTAACCTTAGGACCCTACACAGGGGTTAACCAAATCCCACAAAATTTAATAAGATCGTCCTGGTACAATGATTCAGCATAATATCGTTCGACATGGAGCAATGTCTTCCAAAATACGCATTCAATATTTTAAAATGATTTGTGCTTGATTGTTAGCACATGTATAATTCAATATACCTACATGCATTCTTCCCTGGATATGTCGTTTTACTAACGGTTTAAAGAAACTCCACTTTAAAAAAATATTGCTAATGTGGCAATTTAAGAGATTTCATAACATCTTGGATATGCAAACCATGTCGAAAGATATTGTGCTGCATTATTGCGCCAGGACGACCTTATTGAAATGTGATATAATTAACATGTATATTTAATATTATAAGGAATAAAAAACTTTTTTTTATATTAATTTCACATTTGATAAATTA
Source organism: Sialis fuliginosa (assembly GCA_961205875.1). Classification (NCBI taxonomy): domain Eukaryota; kingdom Metazoa; phylum Arthropoda; class Insecta; order Megaloptera; family Sialidae; genus Sialis; species Sialis fuliginosa. The sequence continues at coordinate 1,897,913 of OY540814.1, read as the reverse complement.
ATTATTTTTTAAATAAAGTTACTTATTTAATTAGTAACATGAAATAACAAAAAAGAATTCAAAAACAGTAAACCATGCTCTTATAGCGGCCATAATTGGTACCAGTACCTTATTTATAAATAAACGTTTATATTATCTATATAGTTGTAGAAAAGAAAACGTAAAACGCCCAAATATATGACCAAAAAGACCGCGCTTTACAACCTTCCTGTAATTATAAATGTTTAACAGCACTGTAATAAATAATATCCATATAACATAGTAGATACATAGATATGTAATTCATATCTAGCTATAGTTATGTTACAAGCATGCACTAGCGACTAGCGACTAGCAGTACCCAATATCCCAGGGAATTCTCCCCACTATTCATTCAATACTAAACATCTATCCTGCGAATTAGCATTAGTGTTTTATGGTAATCTATCCGAACAACGGCCCAGTATTGCGATTTGAAAATTTATTCATAACAAACCTTTCTACTATCATCTATTTGCATATACCGACTGTTTTTAATAGAATTGTAACAATAAGCTATTATTTACATAAATATTCATATGACGAACAACAAAAAATAACTAGGTACCTACCACTATCCATCCTTTAACTATGTACAGGCTGTTCGCCAAAAACAAATTATTAAACATTTTATAAAAATAATTTAAGATATGTTTGCCGTGATAAATTGTAACAAATAATAAAGAGTCCAATCTTAAATTTGGTGGGCCTTATTATCCGTAAGGTACTGCGGTATATTTCAATTTATTTTATAAAGCAAAAACTTAAGAATAATAGAAATCAACTTTTTACCATAAACTATAAGGATCGAACTATTACCTGAACAAATAAGAAACACATAATAAATTGAGCATTCGTCACCATCTCTTGCAACAAACTCAGAGGTACCGAAAAGTTAGCGCGACGAGAGACTAGTCGGTGTGTAGTTAGCTTTGTATAAGTACCTTCTATGTGTATATAAAAATCCAGACCGATCCAACAATTGCAAATGTGTTTTATTTCACATGGGCCTTATTACACCCTTGGCCTTATTTGCCGCAGGTACCTTATAAAGTACAATGCCGAATAAAATCCAATAATACAATAATATACAGGATATTCAATAAAAAAGTTATAACTATATCAATATATCCATGAAGCTTGATATTCAATTGTTTTTTTTGGACACCACCAATATTCATATCGGAAAAAACGATCTTCTAGGTTTAATAATAAGAATAATACTAAAATAAGCAACGGTCACTCAGTTACCGTGAACACCCTGTATACAATTACATGGGCAGTGAAAATGTATAATTTCAACTATCATATGTAACATATATCTCCGTATGAGATATTATCATAAGAGAACTAGAAACAATGTTTGCAAAGTTCATTTATATACCTAGTACAACATAGTGATTCAAAATTTTAATTATAATTATATTTTTATAAAAAAATGGGTGTGTCTATGTACTAATGTACTGCTGAGAATAGTAGTGACATCTATCAAGCAAATGTAATACTAATAAGTTAATTTACCGACTATCGTAACAGAAATATGTATATCTAAAATTATTATTATATGATTGTAATTTTATAATAGTTATTTTAAAACAATGTACAAAATTATTTTAACATTTATAATTTCAAAAATATTGTTTGTTAGCTTATTTAGTTTTTTAATTAATGTTATATATTTGAATGTGTTTTATAGATACTAATGAAGTCTTCAACAGGACGAAACGTTTATCAAAATAAATAATGTTATATCTCATATCACTATTTTATTTTATTTATGACCTAAAAACCTCGAAATCAAAATAAAAATCATTAAAACTGGTCATTTTCATAAATTCTACATATCTATAGGAATGAATATATGAATAAGATATATAAACACCTAACCTAACCTAACTTCATCCTGTTATCTTTGTTGTATGGTGCGTGAGCATTTCGTAGCATTACTAAAATTCACCTTGAACGCGCTTAAAGAAGTATTACTTCAAAAATAAAGATGGGTTAAAGTTGGTTTTAGTTACATACTTTTTCTTATTTTTACAATTCCGAACTTTAATCAGTTATTTCGATTTAAATGGAATAACTCTACAGTACTCTACATCAGCGGTTCTTAAACTTATGTAGTCTAGGGACCCCCTTTTGAATAATTATTTTTCAGGGACCTCTCCTTGCAGGGCTTATTTTAAGAAAATTTTACAACCTTATTTTTTTGCTCCATACTTACAATTTTTGCTTTTATAACTGCAATGACTTTTTTGGTCTATATTTCATACATTTTTTGTTTTTATATCTGCAATGACCTTTTTTCCACACATTTTATTATTTTATTTATTTATTAGGGTCGAGCGGGGTAAATATGAAACACCAAAAAAAAATGGTGAAACAGGCTTGCAATTAAAAAACTAATTTGTTTATAGGAGAATTATAAAAACTGACATCATCATCATTAAAGGTTTGTTAAAGTGACCTGAAAATATGAATCGCCTAATAAGTGATGTGTCACCCCTACAGATTTCCCTGTTAGTCGATGTCAAAACGTGTGAATTAAATTTTAATTCTTTGCACATAACATTCTGTATAGCTCAGATATCAATTAAACATACTATTTCATATTGATATGCCACAAAGAAGATAAACCAAAGTTTTTCTTTGTAGCTTTTCTTTTAATTTTTCGAGAAATATTTTCCATTTACTTAAGATTTAAAAATTTGGGAAAAAGTGAAACAGAAATATGGGAAAATATGAAACACAGCTGGGGAAAATGTGTAACATGTGTCGTTCTTCAGATATCTTCAAAAAAAAATTTGGGATGTCACTCCTCCCCTTTACACACGATTTTGAATGTTTATTAATATCGGTTCAGTGGTTCATGAATTATGCGTGTGACAAGGATTCACGGGACAGACACACATACGGAAGAACGGACGTACAGACAGACAGACACGGAACGAAAAGTGTTTGACTTGACCTGAAACGGAAAAATCAATTTAAAATTTTGAAATCAGAGAACATTTTTTTTGTCTTATTCAAAAACGATCACAAAGCGTCTCGTAGGAAGCAATTTATATTAAAAATAAATTGTTACTAGTGGATTTTAAACAAAACACGATTGCCAAAAAAAATACCAAAGCACTGACGTGTGTAGTAATAAAAATAATATAAAAATATTTGATGTAAACTGTAATTGATGACGTACGAGAAAAATTCGCAAGCATTCGTTAGCGCACAAACTCATATTGGTGAAAAATTTCTTTGTAAAAAGCAATCATTCATGATTTGAAACTGAAATTTATTTGTAAATGAATACAAATAAGCAACGATGCGATGTTGTACACGTTCATTATACCAGAGTTTGTCAATACCTTTTGTAATTATTGGTAAATGTCTCTCTACAAAGTAACAATATTTTTAATTGTTCTTTTCTTTCGCTTTTTTCTTTTTATATAATTCAATTATTAAAAATAATTTTCACGAAGTAATTACTGTTTTCCATTTTGTATTTTAACAGACAGTACTTTTTTGGCAGGCTCTCATATTATGGGCCCCCAGACTGGAATTGTTGGCGGGCTTCCTAAGAAATTAGTTTTAATTTTTGGAAAGATCTTTTAATTAGAAAAAAAATCGTAAATACCACTACATATTAACGACCTTTTTTGCTCGTCGTATCGGGTCACAGGACTGTCAGTCCCTCCCCTATGTGGAGGCCATGTGTATAGCACGTTAAAATGTATAAAAAAAATATAAGATACTGGCACCAGTCTTGGATATGACCCCAGTAATGGCTATTTTTAAATTAAATGTACTGAATTAGAAATATTTATTGATATTTGACTACTACCATTATATTATATAATATTAATCTATATATGTAGGTACATTTAACTGTCTTACAGCGTGATTTGATTACAATAGGCCAAAAGGTGTCAAAATGGTGGACACTTAATTAATTATTATAGAAACTGCTTTACATTGTTTCTTTGACGATTCTTTCTTTTATATATTTTTTTGTCGTAGTACATACATTTTGTAATCATTAGCAAGTGTTCATTACTGCATGCTAATTATTGATTTTCCTTTATCAGTTACTGGAGAAAAAAAATAAAGAAAAATAAAAGGGTATAATTTTAAAAAACAAACTATATTTTGATTGATTAAACAAAGAATTACTTGTTTTATTTGTAACATGAGTTTATGAGAACTATAAAAAAGAAGCTCGTCATTAGCATTTGTTTCCAAGGCAAATGAATTGTAGACTTATTTATAAATATTTTAAATTCAATTTTTGAGGGTGGTTTTTACCCCTTCAATGGTTGTTTGGACTTGTACACCCTTTTTTACTTCCGTAGGGGTTGAACTTCCAAAAATCCTTTCTTCCAGATCATATTCATGTCAAGACGCTTCGATTGGCACCCCAATGAAGTTAATTGCATTTTTTATTTGCGAGATTACGCACGCACGCACGTACATACAGACAGCCACACATATATTTTTCTGAAAATAGTGTAAATATACTATAGTGACTTTGAAATATGTTGAAATTTTTTATTTTGATTTTCGGACCGATTACAATAACAATATTTTTAATTGTTCTTTTCTTTCGCTTTTTTCTTTTTATATAGGTAATTCAGTTATTAAAAATAATTTTCACGAAGTAATTACCGTTTTCCAGTTTGTATTTTAACAGAGAGTACTTTTTTGGCAGGCTCTCATATTATGGGCCCCCAGACTGGAATTGTTGGCGGGCTTCCTAAGAAATTAGTTTTAATTTTCAGAAAGTTCGATAAAAAATTAGAAAAAAAATCGTAAATACCACTAAATATTAACGACCTTTTTTTGCTCCTGTTGGGAAGTTAAAAAACAGTTAAGGAGGTTGATAAGTTACGTTTGAGGGGAAGGCGGTGGGGTAAGACGCAGTTTTTGGTTGCCAAAACTACGACTTGTCTTTCTCACTTGCACTCATGTATTTGTCATTACTTGTAATTTTACTATACCAGCGCCGTTGCCATATGTTACGCATTAAATTCAAATATTTATACATAATTTCATACATTTTTCATATTTCTTTTATTGTTTTCTTAATAATGGTGTAGTCAAAATGGGTAATTCTTGTTTAAATAGTTATATAAATGTATACTTTACAATATACTTAATTTTCAGAACAATCTTACTGTTTTTTAAATTTATTTTTATCATTTCTCTATCTTCAGGGGTCGAAACAAGTTCAGTGTTCAAAAATACTGATTTTACTGACACAGAAATCTAAAAATACTGACTTTTACTGACTATCTGAACCGAGTTAAAACATATTATAGGTGTTATGTATTAAAAAAATACTTTTATAATTATTGGCCTCCACCATCTCCATAGCCAACCCTTACCACCTTTTTATTATGTTCATAACAAAAGTAACAAACATTACAGTTAATTTTTGTTAATTTTTCTCGCCGAACTTGGCGTAGCCAGTGCTAAGGTGAGATTATGTTGTTTATTTTATATGTTACAATGTGTATAAAATATACAATTACGTTACAATTATATCATAAAATATCTTCTAAAAGTTGGTAATAAATAAACAATACAAATAAGTAAACAAAATAGAACATTATTTATAATTTGAATATATTTTTCACGATGATTGTGTCGTTTTGAAAACAAATAGTGAGTTTTTTCACGATAAATAGGGCTCCGATATGAAAACTTTGAGTGCCAAACCCAAAAAACTGACCATTTTTCCAAAACACTGACTTTAACTGACCGGGTTACAAAAAACTGACTTTTACTGATTTTACTGACCAGTTTTGACCCCTGTATCTTTTAACAATCAGTTTTTATCAACTGCCATTTAACGCCATGTATTTACAACTGTACTTTAAAATTAATTTTCTTAAAAACGAGATGGTCAAAAAATCTGAAATTTCAGTATGTCATTCATTCTGACTGAGTGTTTAAACAACTGTGAAATTTCAACTAATTCCTACTGATTTGACGTAACTTCCCAACCTCCTTAATATAATAATAATTCAAAATCTTATATACTTTAATAAATACATGATAATATCTCAAAAATGTAAACCGAAAATAAAATTAAGAAACTAAATTCAATTTTTATCAACTGCCATTTAACGCCATGTATTTACAACTGGACTTTAAAATTCATTTTCTTAAAAACGAGATGGTCAAAAAATCTGAAATTTCAGTATGTCATTCATTCTGACTGAGTGTTTAAACAACTATGAAATTTCAACTAATTCCTACTGGTGTGACGTAACTTCCCAATCTCCTTAATATAATAATAATTCAAAATCTTATATACTTTAATAAATACATGATAATATCTCAAAAATATTAACCGAAAATAAAATTTAGAAAGTAAATTTGTATTTATAACAATTAAGGAACAAGTAAACCCTTATCAAAGATAAATTGTTTGGCCAGCTAGTTGAAGAGCCACTGGTTTCCATCCACGTTACTTCTCGTTGTTGTTATGTAAACGTGGATTGTGTAAACGTCATTCATCAAACTTGGAACAATATCAATCAAATTATTAATTAACAAAATGCCAAAATCATTCAGCATGAACGTATAGAAATATCAATCTAGTTAAATTAGTTTACGTTTATTTACGTAAAATTGGTAAAAATAAACAAAACAAAGGCATTTTATTTGTTTACATGCAAAAAATCCAATTATGTTAGTGCAATTTGTCTTCATTAGTGATTTTATTCATTTTTGTTTATATTTATATAAACCTATATTTGTATTAGTGGAATAATTGCGATTAACGTTTGTGGCAATAATGCACTTAATAAAATTAACAAGCTATTATTGATTATCAGAACGTTTTGAAAATATGTAATTACGATGCCAATATTGCCATATAGAATATACGAGAAGCTTTGTGATCGTTTTAACCCTCGTGTAACTAACCAGATACTCGGGTACCTATCGACGTACATTTTGTTGAATAATTTTTTTTCTAAAGAAAATTTGCAAAAATCCTCTAAGATCTTAACGATTTGACAGTTTTTTTTTCTTTAACTGAGAAAATATTAAATTTGAAAAAAAGTACACGTATAGTCCAACCAGGTACCCGCATACAAAAATAATGGTTTTCATGCAATATATCATAAAATTAAAATATTTTTATAAAAATATCTGCCTTGAGAACCACGGGACTTTCTTATACCTAACCTAACCTAACCTAACAGTGAATTGTATACGTGATTCTTTGTTTAATAAAACATTTCTAACAAACTAACAAGAAAGAACAAAATGAATAATTTAAATTTATATAACAAGTGATTTTTTTTAACGTAATAACTGAAAACGGATGTTTACTCTTGTAAATTTTTGGATTTTTGAATTATTTTTGAAATAAGAAAAAAATGTTTTTGATAAAAAATGTCGAGTATGTTATTATCTATAATTTATTCCCCATACATTTTATCCAACATTTATGATTTGGCCAGAAAGATTTTTTTATGTAATTATTTAGATTCACCTACACAGTTCACTCTCAGTATTACGTATAAGAAAGTCCCATGTTACCTACGGCAAATACACACACTGTTCAATCTCTGTAATACGTATAAGAAAGTCCCATGACACTCATGGCATATATTTCTCCTCTGTTATGAACCATTTGAATTATAATAATTTTTTTTTTAAATTCGTTTTTACAAAAAAATGAATAGAACATAAATTATAGATATAGATATTACCTACATTTTTTAACTTGACCATTTATCTCTATTTCACACTGTTTCAGAGTAATTCGAAAAATTAAAAAATCGACGTAGGTAAACATCCGTATCCGACTGAAAGATCGTTTTCAAAAATAGGACGTTTTCTTCCCAGCCAAAAATTAATCTTAAATATAAAATATCACCCTTCTACGATTTGTCGTATTTGAGTTACAGCGCTTACAGACAGACAGACAGACGGACACACAGACATCATGGCGAAAATAGTCAGAATGGATTCAGGGAAGGTCAAAATAGATAATTCCGTCAAAATCCGGAGTTCGAAAAAAATCGGCTTCACTATACCTACTTACTTATACTAATGTATATTTCATATACATATGTACATGGTATAAGAAAGTAAAAAGGAGTAATAATATAATAATTAATTATTAGTATAATTTATTTATTAATTATTATATTATCATAGCAACTGCTTTACATTGTTTCAAATTTAACGACTCTTTCTTTTATATCTTTTGTAATCATTAGCAAGTGTCCATCACTGCGTGCTTATTACTGGTTTTACTTTATCCATTACTGGAGAAAAAACATAAACAAAATAAAAGGCTATAATTTAAAAAATTGCGGACTTTGGTAATTAAATTGATTTAATAAAGAATTAGTTGTTTTATTAGTAACATGTGTTGATGAGACTTATAGTACGTCTGGTTCGTGGCAAATAAAGCCAAAACGCTGCACTTTTTGATTGGGGTATGCCACTTTCTGTGGTCATATATAAGTTCAAATGAAAGATTTTCAGATAGGGAGCCACTTTAAAATCCGTGTAGAACACTGTTATATCGGCTATTAAAGATGGCCCCCACGGTTTTTATTAAATTGGCTGTATCTCAGCTCCTAATCATCCGATTTCAATTTTATTTTGTTTATTTTAAAGTTGTTATTAAAAAAAATCTTTTTTATCATTATTAATTTTTCTCTAAATTTTAAGGGTTCCCCACAATTTTCCGAAATCTGAAGATTTCACTTTTCTTACAAACTTAATTGTTATATAACTTGTTTATTGTGCCCAATAAAGTTTTTTTACTTCATATAAAAAAGAAAGATATTTTTTTCTGCGTTCCATTGATAACTAGATAATACTGTTTTAATTAACAACTTCTTTGGAAATAGCGTGTTAAACTAAGAAAAATAGATTATTTTTGGATCATTCCAAGTCAAGTTTACCTGTATTGGTTTCTCGGATTCGAGATTTTGATAGAAATGTCCATTTATACCTTCCCTGAATCAATTCTGACTATTTTTATCATCATGTCTGTCTGTCTGTCTGTGTGTGTATCTGTTTGTCTGTAAACGTTGGAACTCAAAAATGGCAGTACATAGAGGGGTAAAATTTTATATTAAGGATTAATTTGTTTTAAGAATGAAAACCAGATGTTTTTAAAACCGGAAACGGATATTTACTCTTGTAATTTTTGTAATTATTCGAAATATTTCTGAAACGGTACGTGATGGAAGAAAATGTTTAAATAATAATTTACTTATAATATTATTATTTATAATTTATGTTATGTTCAATTCCTCTCAAAAAAAGTTTTTGAGGTTATAATCGTTTTTTTTCAATTATATTCGAAATGGTTTAAAGCAGAAATAAATTATTGAAATAAAAGTTGTAGAGTACGTTATTTTCTATAGTTTATGTTCCATTAATTTTTTTGTATCTCTTACCAATTAAAAAAAAAACTTTTTTATTTAATTTTTTATTTTTTTCCATTTTTTTTTAACAAGTTCATGGCAGAATGAAATGTTTATAACAAAAAATGTAGAGAACGTTATTATCTATAGTTTATGTTCAATTAATTTTTTTGTATCTCTTACCAATTAAAAAAAATCTTTTTTATTTAATTTTTTATTTTTTTCCATTTTTTTTGAACAAGTTCATGACAGAATGAAATGTTTATAACAAAAAATGTAGAGAACGTTATTTTCTATAGTTTATGTTCCATTAATTTTTTTGTATCTCTTACCAATTAAAAAAAAATCTTTTTTTATTTAATTTTTTATTTTTTTCCATTTTTTTTAACAAGGTCATGACAGAATGAAATGTTTATAACAAAAAATGTATAGAACGTTATTATCTATAGTTTATGTTCCATTAATTTTTTTGTATCTCTTACCAATTAAAAAAAAATCTTTTTTTATTTAATTTTTTATTTTTTTCCATTTTTTTTAACAAGGTCATGACAGAATGAAATGTTTATAACAAAAAATGTATAGAACGTTATTATCTATAGTTTATGTTCTATTAATTTTTTTATATCTGTCATCAGTAAGCCAAAATTATTTGTTTTATATTAGTAGATACACGTACATTTTTTTATTGTATAAGAAAGTTGAGTGACATCCATGACAGATTTTTCAATTTTTTAGCTATACCATATGAGAAAATTGATCCCAACATAAAATTTCATATGATAAAAGGTAAACTTGACATGGAATGATCCAAAAATAGTCAATTTTTCTTAGTTTAACACACTTTTTCCAAAGAAGTTGTTAATTAAAACAGTATTATCTTGTTATCAATGGAACGCAGAAAAAAATGTCTTTCTTTTTTATATGATGTAAAAAAATGATATTGGGCACAATAAAAAAGTTATATAAAAATTAAGTTCGTAAAAAAGTAACATTTTCAGATTTTCGAAAATTGTGGGGAACCCTTAAGATTTAGAGAAAAATGAATTATGACAAAAAAAATCTACTCAATAAGAACTTTAAAACAAACAAAAGAAAATTGAAATCAGATTACTAGGAGCTGAGATACAGCCAATTTAATAAAAACGGTGGGGGCCATCTTTAATAGCGGATATAATGGTGTTCTACACGGATTTTAAAGTGGCTTCCTATCTGAAAATTATTCTTTCGACGTTATCTATGAGCACAGAAAGTGTCATACCCCAATCAAAAAGTGCAGGGTTTTTTTACGAACCAGACGTACTATTACAAAAAACAAGCCCGTCAATTATAAAAATACATAGTAAACCTTGCTCTTATAGCGGCCATAACTGGTGCCAGTATCTTATGTATATATAGCAAATATTCGATGTTTTATTAATAACATCAATCTAAAAATATATTGTAGCTATGTTGAACTTGCATTCTGATTCAGTTCAGTTTTTGCAGTATAGTTAGTTATAATTATTATTTGCAATTAGAGAAACGTACGTGACGTGCCACTCACAAAACTTGAAATTTGATTAACATCCACGATCAACCCGTAACATATGAATAGTGTATTCTACTTAATTCAATTTATAACAAATCCCATACTCCTAAATCACGGCACGAGTTCATTAAATCACCATCAGAAAAGATAATAATTTATACTCCACACATATCTCTTTTTCATTAGCTATATTCGATTTTTATCAATCTTGGAACAGAACAAAACGAAAAATAGCCACCGAAATCTCCCATGTCATGCCTTCACCAGATATATTTATCAAAGGAAAATATATTCCCTCACGATAAGGTTATTGATATGACCATGATGTTATTAATTGCTTTTAAACACGAGCAATACATTTATATTGAGTTACACACAAAATAATATTTATTCTATAGCATAGAAGAACGAATAAAAACAGAGCCGCGTTTGTATTTTAATGGTTTGTTTATCAATAATGTGCTACAAAAAATATCTCACTGAAAATTTGATTTATTCGTAATAATAATTTAGTAAATATTTTGATAACTGCAAAAAATTATAAAATTAATATTGCACTGAATTGCTTCCTCGCAATATCGAAGATACGAGTAGTTTTGTGATCGTTTCAGATTGAGACAAAAAAAATGTTCTCCGATTTCAAAATTTTAAATTAATTTATCAGTGTCTGTGTGTCCGTCCGTCTGTCCCCTGAACCCTTGTCACACGCATGACTCATGAACCAGTGAACCGATATTATTGAAACTTGGTCGGATGGTTGGGTCTGGCTTGAGGACGGTCCTATTTCAAAATCGTGTGTAAGGGGGAGGGGTGACACCCCAAAATATTTATTTTTTCAAGATATTTCATGTTACGTGAAAATTTTTTTAAATATTTTTTGTAGATCATTAAATTTCCTACAATATGGGTCTCCAACTTTTGTTGTAAAATATAAGATTTTTTTATCTTTCATAAGTGGGAATTTTTACTTCCATGTTCTGAAAGAAATGGAAGTATTGTAATACCATCGAAAAATCGTGTCCGAGAAAATGACAAATTCTGATTGTACTAACTTCAAAACGTAAAGAAAAGTTAATTTCCGCATGGCGGCTGTGCGTGTGTCTGGATGTAGAATTTTTTTTCGTTCACGATAACTACTGTAAAAATGCACCGATCTGAATTATTTTTGGGGAAAATATTTGTCTCAGTGAGTAGGTACTCCAGACCTAAAAAAATTCGTAGGTGTACCAGGCCATTTAAGCAAAAAAATTTTTCTTTGAAAATTTTGGAATCGAAAATTTCTATGAATTTTTGATTGGAGATTTTTAAAAAAAAATGATATGATACTACTAAGGTATAGCTACAACATATATCGCAGAGATCGACATTTATGAAGTCGTTACAGCAAAAAAAAATTCTTTTCGAAATTACATTTTTCATATTTCCCGAAAAATTAGTGGGCGCAGGGGCCCAAAAGTACCTTTTAGTTATACCTTTTTATAAAAAAATATCGACCCCCCTTTCCCCGGGGGCAGATCGCCTATGCTTACCCTGCCATGCTCTTTCTATAATTATTTGAGGTAACTTCTAAAATATGTTTTATATAAAAAAAATCTATGCCGATCCTGCATAGAATGATCACCTCACGAGATACAGTTCGTGATTTGTGATCGGGGCGATTGGAATCACGGAAACGTTCGTATAACGGACAAAACGGGCTCCGTTAGATCGCTCCTCTTGTATAACACGCAAATTAAACTCCGGGCTTCGGATTAATGAATTCGTTCAAGATTGTGAGACTGATTCCTTAATATGTTTCTCAACTTTTGTTTACACACCAAATTTATTTTGCGAGAAAACAATTATTTCATTAAAGATCCTGTCGGAATTTTGTGCGGTAATTTAATTAAAAATTATACTCTTTAACTTAAAATGTGTGGACCTAAATATTTGTAAATAAAATAATTTATAGGGGAAAGTATAGTATATTGGACGACCCTTATATCTTGAGAAGTAGATTTCTGATTTCTTAAATGCAGCAGCAATTTATCAACAATTAACTGTCATGGATTGATTGGTGACTTTGATAGGTTATTTCACACTGTTGGTTAAAATGGACCGCACTTAGTTGCCATTACTGGAATCATGAAACTTATACCAATAATTCTGACATAATGTAACGATTGTCTTTCTTGAATAAATTAAATGAAATAATGTAACGAGACTGATTTCTTATAGTTTTTTATTTTAATATTTATGATAAACAATTGTTTGATAGTCTGTAATTCATAAATATATATTATGTTTTGTTTACAGGTGTATTTTAGTTAATATTCTATTAAAGTCCAAATTAGCAACCTCGTGGTCCAATTTACAGTACCGGTTGGCTAAATTGAAACAAAGCACTGATCTCACATTTTGTTGATTTTTGTCGAGTTTATAATAATTATGTTGATTAATACTTAATAAAAACAAAATCTATAAACTGCTGTTTCATTTCATAAAAAAATAATTTGTCAAAACTTTAAACTAGTATACTAAATATCTTAATTAAAAAAAATGGTCCAAATTAACCGACTTTCCCCTGCATACATCAAATAAGATAATTAGTAAGAAGACAAAAAAAAACACATTTTTCTAGTTTTCTTGATTTTTTAAATATCACGGATGGTTAAACACGAGAACTTACTATGCTAATTTGACAATTTAGAAATAAAAAATTTAATATATTATGTTATAAACTAACTTCCAAAATATATTCGAGTTGATATTTCTATAAAAAGTGTATTAAAATCATGAAATTTGACTAAAAAGTTTTGAGTTTTAGATTTTTAAAAGTATGTTAAGGATATAGAAAATGACGTGAAAAATTGAAATTTTCAAACCGCAGGTCTGTATCTCGAACCGTTATCGAGATATGGCCACTCAAAGTTTCAGTTTTTTCAAAAATTTGGAGAAAAATAGTCGTAATTTTTGAACGCATGGTCGGAATTGATTTTAGTTGACGGATTTGAAATCAGCCTGTCAAAATCTGTATAATGACGTATACTTTAAAATTGGACAAAAAAATTTTGGTCAAAAAAAATTTATTTTTAAGTATTATACATACATGTCAGATTTTGACACGCTGATTTCAAAACCGTCAACTAAAATCAATTCCGACCACGCGTTAAAAAGTTACGGCTATTTTTTCCAAAATTCTGAAAATACTAATACTTTGAGAGTTCATATCTCGAGAACAGTTTGAGATATAGACCTGCGGTTTGAAAATTTCATTGATAATGATAATTTATTATGTATATCGAGAAAATAAGTATCTTTAGTTAGTACGTGATATAAGTATATTTAATTTATAAATAAGGGAGTTATTCTTTAAGAACACAGATAAAAAATAATACATTTTTTCTATAAAGATCCATCGCTTCCTACCATTTATTTTGTATATCGATCAAATACATATTAATAGAGATTGGAAAAATAGTTTTTCAACTATTGCATAAAAATGCATTTATTGTAATTTTTATTACATATCTCCACCGTTCTCAGAAAATTGGTTTGATTGAACACGATTTGAAATTAACTATTTGCAACTACCTTTCTAACTATTTTTCAACTACTTGCGACACTTTTTACTGCTTCGTTTGCACTTATTATTATCAAATCGTAAAAAAACTATTTACCAACTATTTTCCGAAAAAAAATTCAACTAGTAACTATTTCATTGAAAATAACAACTATTTTTCCAATCTCTACATATTAATTATAAATTCAAAAATAATAATACAAACTACGTATAAGATGCAGTAGTAAATTCATTCGACAAAGATTCTTCAAAATAAAATGCATTTTTCATTATTTAAATAATATAAAACATTTGTTTTGGATAAATTAAAAGAATTTTAAATGAATGTAAATGTACAACCAATAGTCTTACAAAAAGGCAAAATCTAAACATTCAAATAATTTAAATAATAATAAATATTTATTAGAAATACAGATTCTGAGAAAAAGAAAGACAACAAATATGTAAATAAAAAGACAACATCAACATTACTGCAGCATCTATAGTATTTGAAATTCAATTACGTTATTTCATTTCAACATGTTTGATTTCTTACCGTATCTCCATTTTATAGCAATTTAATATTTTCATAAATACCGTCAATTTCATTCGTATGAAGCGGCATGTACCTGAAAAAGAAGAAAATTATATAAGTAATGGTCTAATGAAAATTAAAAATCAATCGTGTAGTAATTAGATATTTTTACTTTCTTATATGAAATATACATGGGTATAAGAAAGTATAGTGAAGCCGATTTTTTCGAAATCCGGATTTTGATGGAATTATCCATTTTGACCTTCCCTGAATCCATTATGACTATTTTCGCTATTATGTTTGTGTGTATGTCTGTCTGTAAGCGCTGTAAGTCAAATACGACAAATCGTAGAAGGATAAAATTTTATAAGTAAGATTAATTTTTGTCTGGGAAGAAAACGCTATACTTCTTAAAACGATCTTTCAACCGGATACGGATGTTTACCTACGTCGATTTTTTAATTTTTCGAATTGCTCTGAAACAGTGCGAAATAGAGAAAAATGTTTAAGTTAAAAATTGTAGGTAATATCTATATCTATAATTTATGTTCTATTCATTTTTTCGTAAAAACGAATTTTTGAAAAAAAAATTTATTATAATTCAAATGATTCATAACAGAGGAGAAATATCTGCCATGAGTGTCATGGGACTTTTTTATACGTATTACAGAGATTGAACAGTGTGTGTGTTTGCCATAGGTACCATGGGACTTTCTTATACGTAATACTGAGAGTGAACAGTGTAGGTAAATCTAAATAATTACATAACATTTTTTTTTCTAGCTAAATCATAAATGCTGGAAAAAAATGTATGGGGAAAAAAATATAGATAATAACATATTCGACATTTTTTTCTTATTTCAAAAATAATTCGAAAATTCAAAAATTGACAAGAGTAAACATCCATTTTCAGTTATTACGTTCAAAAAAAATCATTTGTTATATAATGCAGAGAATAATATTATCTATATTTTTCATTTTATTCTATCTTATTGTTTGTCAGAAATGTTTTAATAAAATAAGATTCACGTATACTGTTAGGATTATGTATAAGAAAGTCCCGTGGTTCCCAAGGCAGATATTTTCTTAAATAAAACCACAAATTTGAAGGCAGATGGATAATTTTTCATCAATTAACTCATATTTGACAAGTGCGAGGTATATAAAACTTAAATAAGGTAGTGGCACCAGTCTTGGATATGACCCCCATTAATGGCTATTTTTTAATTTATTTTTTTAGTTTTCAGGAAATATACATCTGGACAAGTTCTAATCACTGTTTAAATTTGGCACCTCATACATTTTTCCAAATTTGACACCAGTAAAAAATTCTACGTTGCCTGGACTATAAAATATTATATTAATTTATAGAATATTTCCACAATAATTTCTCAAATATGTATGGGCTTTTAATACAAATCATTTAAATCATAAAAATATACTATCATTACATTAAAAATAAAATACAATTACTGTAACTCCTTCGTACCTTTATATGTATACATTTTGGAAAGTAAACGAAAAAAGAATAAATAGATAGGTACTTACATTTCATTTCTTTATTTAAAATATAATTTGTAGACATTTTATTCTGTCGTGAATATTTTATTTGCATACCATATTCAATTTCCTTTTAACAGTCTTCAGATCGTAATTGAGAAAAATGTAATAAATATGAAAAGATAAAAAAACGTCTCGCGTATCTTAGAGTAAGGGAAGAGACGATATAGTGAAAAAATGAAATAAAACATAAAAGAAACTGCATTCAAATATCCTGTCAATATTAAATACATACTCAAACAGGATATTAGAAAATTACACATGATAATGGCAAAAAATACATCTGCCAAGTAAATGCACAGTGCTTCCTCGTGCTAAATTCACCAAAGGTAGTTAATTATAGAACAATTTAAATTAAAACCGATGCTCAGATAAATTGCTTAGAATTGGTTAACCATTTAATTTTTATAAAATTTTACTAAAAAATATTTGTTCGAAATCGTACCTGAATATTTTTAATTTTTTGACAATTTCAATCTAAATCTAAATTTATTCAAACGTCAAAATGACATTTAAAACGTCAAAATGACATTTAAAACGCCAAAATGACATTTAAAACGCCAAAATGACATTCAAAACGTCAAAATTAATAAGTCCAAGCAAATATCAATTTAGAAACACAAAACACGAATTTTTAAAATAAATTGAGATAAATCTTACATTAAAAATATTCATAGATACATACATATAAAGAGGTTAAAATTCAAAAAATAATTAACGTTATAAAAAAATTTTATTAAAAAAAACGATTGTTGATTTTTAAATAATATAAATTTTGTAGACCATAATAGAAACAACTTTCATCAAAATGTAAACAACACAGCATTGTCTATTTTCTTACAATTGCATCTTTTTCACCAATAATGTTAAACCATTTTTGTTTTTCATCTTCTTTAAGTGGGAATTTGTGACAACAGATTTATAATTAATTAATTACCGATAAGTATTATTTAATATTATAGAAAATATTATTTACTTAACGGCGAAAATATCTTTTAGGATCTTTATCCAACCGCCACTTACACACAAAACAAATATGAACCATTATAGTATGTTTATTGTTTATATTATTTACTTTTCTAATAAAAAAACTTATTGCACAAGAATCACAAGATAGATATACAAAAATACATCTGACAGAAATACTACCCTGAACTGTAGTAAGCTACCAATCAGATTCTTAGAAAAAGAGATAGATATATTCCAAACTACACTGCATCTATCTCTTACTTTTTGAACAAATGTTACACCATTGTGTTAATATAAAATGCGCTGTCCATGCACTATGTCTATGATTAACTTAGTTTTTTCATTTAAAAAATTTACATAAAATTTTAAGATTAAACACTACCCCCTCTTCCAAATAATAAAAATTTTCTTGTATTTCATTAAAATTAGAAAAAATTTTCAGAATTCAACTTTAAAATATAGTTAAAAAATATCGTTCCATTATTCCTACACCTTGTCCATCAGATAAAGGATTTTTGAAAATTGCCAGAATACGAATTTGCTCTTTGTTCTAATACCCAGTGTTTCAGAAGAGTTTACTCAAAGTTTGTAAAAGCTTTTCATTAGCCAAAAATAGCCTTAAGGTTTTTGCAAAAAGGTTCCTCACTCTTACCCTTGTAGTAAACAAATACATTGCTGTAAATAGAAGGAATATATTAAATTTAGATTAGGTGTGTGTAAACCTATACGCATTTCTATAAAATGTAAAAAAAAATTGTTTTTATTTATTTATAATATAAAAATATTTTTATATGCTAAATCGAGTATACGTAAATACTTTTAAATTGTCGAACAATACCAAATTAAAAAATAAAACGGCTAAGTGCGCGAAGAGTTATTTAAAAAAAATTCATAAACTATTTTTGCTTCAGTGGTCGTTATAATTTTCATTGAAAGTACTAATTAAAAGCTACATTCTGGATTTTTTCAAATTTCTTGAATCGATTGTTTAGAAATTAGAGGTGAGGCGAGCTTCCTCTGATAACGACTTTGAAAAGCAAATACATCGTGACTGAAGGGTTGAAATCAAAAGGTCCTAATATATTTTCGTTGCATTTTAGGAGACCTAAAGACACCTCACTCGATGGAATAAGCGAAAAAAAATTTTTTGAGTACACTTTTCATTCTCTGGAGGAGGGGTCTAAAAATATTTTTTCCAGAAATTTCATCATTTCTGTTTTTGGGTCACCAATCTACGTCAGTTGAACTCCTATAAGTCCGATCCCTATAAGTTCGAATTCCCCTACATCGGAGGAGAAGTTGTTTCCCTCACTCCTTACCGTCTTTTCATTGAGCATGCGCAAACCGTGAGAAAATAATTATTAAAGTGGTTAGTTAAGACCACACAACCGGACACAAGATGCTGACACTGTTGTTTCAGCTATACAATAATCACTAGACTTAAGATTATATTATACAACATAATGTATTATCTTAGAGGTATAAAACAGAATGTATTCATTTTAACAAACACTCTTATATTGGCTTTAGGGCATACAAACCGGTTTTAACCGAAGCCGGTTAACCGGTTTTTTGTTAAAATTTACCAAAACCGTAAAACCGGGTTTTTCCCGAAAAACCGAAAGTCAATTATATATGTATATATTGTTTTGTTTCTCTAAATGACAAATAATTTAATTTTTTTTACTGTTATTCATGAAGTATTTATGTTGTGAATTTATTTAAATTAAAAAAGGGTGACATCTATAAACTAACGTGCAATGAGAAAATAAAAATATTATAGCGGAGTAAATGGAATTTGAGAGTTATTCGTGAAGTACATATACAGGGTGCGCCAAAAGTATGGAAACCCCTGAAAATTTCGCAGAATAAGCGGGAAAAAAAAAATGAAAATACCATATCCGACGTATTTTTTGACGGGGAATCCAATGGTGACTTTGAATTTGACCTTGAACATAACCTCTAAGCTACAGCGAACCAAAAATCGATTTTTTAAATAGTACCCCCTTTTTTTATTGCAGATTCGAAAAGAGCGAAAAATTTTACGTTAGAATATGTATTTTTTTTTTTTTTTAAAGGTCATTTTAAGGGCACTACAGACTCAAATAAAACAAGAATTTACCTAAAATTAAGCTCAAGTAAGTGAAAATTTCGCAGAATAAGCGGGGAAAAAAAAATGAAAATACCATATCCGACGTATTTTTTGACGGGGAATCCAATGGTAACCTTGAATTTGACCTTGAACACAACCTCTAAGCTATAGCGAACCAAAAATCGATTTTTTTAAATGGGACCCCCTTTTTTATTGCAGATTCGAAAAGATTTGAAAAAAAAAAAAAATACATATTCTAACGTAAAATTTTCCGCTCTTTTCGAATCTGCAATAAAAAAAGGGGGTACTATTTAAAAAATCGATTTTTGGTTCGCTGTAGCTTAGAGGTTATGTTCAAGGTCAAATTCAAAGTCACCATTGGATTCCCCGTCAAAAAATACGTCGGATATGGTATTTTCATTTTTTTTTTCCCGCTTATTCTGCGAAATTTTCAGGGGTTTCCATACTTTTGGCGCACCCGGTATAATAATATGTTAATAAAGGAGATTATACCATTTCAAGTTCAAATTTAGACTAATCAATTTCAGATTGGGAATTGTAAATTCCACATTTGAGATGAAAATAAATAAATAATTTATTTCAATATAATATAATGTATTATAATACAAAATATATTTGCTATAGCTGCAATTATGGCCTCCACATACTATCACGAACCCCCAGATTGGAATTGTTGGCGGACCCCATAAGAAATTGTTTTCTTGCCCAGGCTTTTTATCGGTCATTCAATTAATAATTTAAATACGTGAATATACCATTCACTGACTTTTATTTTTAGGCTAGAGCCTTGCCTCCCCCCCCCCCCCCCCAACGAATTCATATAGGGGCCACTGTTGCAATTATTATTTAACTTATTATTGTTACGAATATTAATTAATTAAGTTAACATATATTAAAGATTTTTAATTTCTGTATTTTATTTAAAATCAGGCCCTCAATTATTTACTATTGTCCAAATTAACAAATCATAATTAATGTATCATATATATTATATATCATGAGTGACATATCGGATATAATTAACAATAATTTTCGTGATATTTTCTCGTACAATATTTTTTAGCTACTGTAATCGAAACTCAGTTTGAGTCATATTTACTGTCTTTACCTATAGATCACTTTTAAACTAACTTTACTAATTAATAGTTCCTAATTTGAAATTGATAAGTCTCAATTTGAAATTGATTATTTACAGTTTGAAATTGAATAGTCTTAATTTTGAAATTGATTATTCCCAATTTAAAATTGAATAGTCTCAATTTGAACTTGAAAAGGTATAATTAAATAAGTTTTATTTTTTTAATATTAATTTACTATTTTATTTAAATAGTTAAAAACATTTTTTAAACTTAATTGACAAACCCGACTAAAAACCGGTTAACCGGTTTTTCACTTTATGAAAAACCGAAAACCGGGTTTTGTAATTTTTTCGGGTTTTTGTATGCCCTAATTGGCTTGCACATGTAGTGAAGCTTATGATGTATAGTTAATATAATTGTCAAAACCAGTGTAATTGTTTTTAAAAAGACCTTTTCCGGGAACCGAAACTAAACTGGTTTCACAATTATATAAATGGAAATATACGTACAACGTTATTAAACAGACGAAAAGAAAAACAGTATGTAATAAAATACATAGTATTCAAATAAAACTCAAATATAGTCACTATCTTCTTTTTATGACGTCATATATTACAAATGATGAACTGTCAGATAACTTTTAAATTTTACCACCAGGGAGTTATGTTAGATCGCTCTGAGTAAAGTGTGCGAGAGAGAGAGAAAGCTACTCCCGTGTCATTTCATTAGATTGATATTGTGATGAAAGGGGTACCCTGTAAGTTCTTATTCCGAGAATATTTGGTCTCGTAGCTTAGAACTTATAGGAGTTCTACTGTACCAAATTTCATCTTAGTAGGTATATAAATGAGAGAAACGAACAGACCGAAACTACAAGGGTTCCTAGTAGAGCTGGGCACGTGAGTAATTTTTGCTCACGATCACGCACGCTCACGAGAGAAAAATTTTTAGTCACGCCCGTGCACTCATGGTTACAAAAAAAATATTCACGCTCACGAATTCTATTTTTTTTACTCACGCCCGATCACGCACGGCGGGTCACGCTCGTGACCCGATTTAATCTAATTGTTGTAAATTAAATTTTGAAATGATGAAAATTAATGTTTTTACGTGCAATATATTGTTAGTTCAGGAAACAAAAACACAGCTCCATATAAACTTCTAAATAATTCCAATAGAAATGATACTTATACATATTGTTCCCAGTACTTAGATGCATCTTTTCAGAAATATTCCCATATGTAGGTGTTGATCAAAAAAAGATACACTTATTTTAATTTTGGTTTTTGGTATTTTTTTTTTAATGAAGTGCTTTCTTAATATGGTTGTATCTTTTGAACTAAAGAACTGACAAACTTTTTCCATAGACCTAAATTGTTTAAAATCGAATGATTTAAATGAATATAATTTATTATGTTATGTCTTTTATAGTACAAACACTTAAAAATGCATATTATGTCGAATATTTAAAAAAAAAATCAAAATGGAGGTACTCTCTTTAAGTTCTTACATAGGTACATTTGAAAAGAAAATATTCTTTTTTGTTTAGTCATTTAAATGAACCTTTCTGTCCAAAAACCAAGTTTTAAAATTACCCCGAAAAATTTATTTACCTGCCTGGGAGAAGATATTTAAATTTGCTATACACATTATTAGTCAAGTCAAATAAACATAAATTTAAACAACTATCGGAAACTAATTTGGACCAAAATGATTTTTGGTAAAAATGTTCTACTAATGACTCTGGTTATTCTCCAAAATGTTCAAGTTGATCCGAGTTGTGCTACCGTCGCCATCTTAAAAAAATGGCGAATGGATCACATTTTTCTACAGTTTTTCGCGTTTTTATCTGAAACCGTACGTTCTACGAAAACATAGCAAATATCTTTTCTTGTAGAGCATATAATTTTCTTTAAAATAAGATCAAGAACATTGAGATCGGTTAAATATTAATGTTAGGAGAGCTGGGTTTTTGAAAAAATAGTGAACCAAATGTAATTTTTTTACAATATTTTCAATTTTATTTCAGTCTCGATACTATTAATTTAGAAATACTGTGCAAAAGTACTAAATAATTCAAAAAGTTATGAAACTTTCCAGGGTTTTAGAATTAGTTGTGAGGAGTATTTTCGTAAAAGTCCCCATTCTTAAGTGTTGAGCCAACCCTGCAATCATGGTTGGAAGAAACAGCTTAAGAGATTATAAAAACTGAAATAGCACCTGAACGGTACATAGAACCAATTTGCAATTACCCTTAAATGACGCAGAATTAAATTTTGCATAGATAATATACATATATATTTTTAATTGTGACTAACCTAAGCGGTGATATCGTTGCCATCGTAAATAAATGGCGGACGGGGCACAATTTTCCACGGTTTTTCGCTTTTTTCTTTGAAAATATTCACTCTACGAACACGATGGTAATAACTTTTTTTGTAGAGAATATAATTTACTATAAAATAAGATCAAGGTTATTAAGATCAGTTATGTACTAGCGTAAGGAGCATTGTGACTTTAAAAAAATATAGTTAAGTAAAAAATATTTTTTTGCATTTTTTTCGATTTTAGTTGACCCTGATGCTATTTCGAGATTTTTTTGTAGAATCTTATTCAAACATCATAAATTTTCGCGTCTAATAAAAACCAAAAACATCAAGATTAATGCAGTGGTAACGGCAAAAAGGTTATTTTTTTAACTACTACATTGCTGTATACCAGAACAAACACGTTCCTATTATAGTATTGATGTAAAAAATTCAAATTATGGACATATTCCATTAAATATATTATAGAGTATTATTATAAGTATTACTTCAACAACATTACAGACTATATGGTGTATTTTTAGAAACGGTTTAGGGAGGAATTTCGGTCCGGGTATTTGTGAAAAATTAACCGATTCACTACAAATATTTGCGTGTCTATATAACTATATTAAATAGTTAATTTCAGTAGCTAAACAATATACATACTTGGATCAATTTTTATAGGATCGTAACAAGACAGGTACAATAGATCCATCTATTTTATAAACAAAAGGCATACAAATAAAGGAGCAACTAATTCATTAATAGTATGGAACCATAATTATTTAATATTCTATAATATTTAATGTTCTTATTACCTTAATGTGAGAACCCCAATTTTAATCCTGTAAAACCGATAAGGCCTTAGTATTCATATTTTAGCCTGAAAATGTTACTATAGCCCAGGGAAGAAAAACACAGTTTAATTTATTAATTAACACAGCTCCATATAAACATTCAAATGAAATGATACTTATACATGTTATTACATTATTTTATTTTAATACATAGATGAATATTTTCACAAATATCCCTATATGTATCTAATTGTAAGTGTAGAGCAAAAAATTATATCGATATTATTAGTTTTGGTTTTTAGTGATTTTTTTACGGTACAAATAGTCATATGAAAATAGTCAATTGCCATAGAGTGCGACATACCGTATGCAAATATATAGCCATACTTTCTCCGCGCTCTACCACGAGAACGGTTGTTTCTTTTTAAAAATGGAAAAAACCTTTTTTCTTAAGAATTTTATAACACACCATTTATATAATAACCCTTATTGACCTCCGAGTAATAGGAAGCGAGATATTCGTTAATAACTGTTTTTCGTCACGTTAGACCTTCAATATCTCGCAACGCCGACACGATATCGTTGGGGACTTTTTACACGTTATTTATAACACTGTAACGAAGGTGTATACAAAAATTCAGCTAACTGCTATTTTTTTCCCAGATTGAGTGCATTTATATCTAAAATTACTGGACTATTTATGAAATTGTTCGTTACTCTGACTACTACTGTTTTAACCAACAATTTTTCTAAGTTTTGGAATTAAAAAAAACATATCTCCTGTATGGTACATAGTACAAATTTGCAATTAGGCTCAAATGACGCGAAATTAAATTGAGCACAGACAAAAATAACATATTTTTTTAATTTGGGCCCGCAAAGTAGGTTATATTTGTGATACAAGATGGAATTATATATATTTTTAATGTTTAACTGCAAATTTAGCATAGTTAACGGGACCACATTTAAAAAAATGTTCTCTGTATCTATAAAGAACTTAGTTCTGCGTCATTTGGGCCTAATTGCAAATGTGTAGTATTTATCATTTCGGAGATATTCCGATTTTTATAAACACTCAAAATTGTTTCTTTCAACCCTGATTGTAGGGTTTGCTCAACACCTAGGAATGGGGACTTTTCAGAAAATACTCCTCACAACTATCTCTAAATCCATGAAAAATCCCTGAACTATTCGAATTATTTGGAACTTTTGCACAAGTTTCCTGAACTATGTGTAGTATATTTTATATTCATATTATTTACTTCTAAGTTACATTCTAGTACAGTAATAGCAAACGAAACAATAAGAAAATAAAGCTACAATGTATTTTTAAATCTTTTTTTGGTGTTCTGATATAGTTGGCAATACTGACCACGTGAAAGTGCTTCTAAAAATAGCAATTATTTTTTATAGGTACTATATTTTTTAATGTCAAAATTCGTTTTAAAACATTATTATATTTATGCATTATTAGTTCAGATATTAAAAAAAGATCAAATAAGTTTATAAAAAAAAATTATCTTCAAAATATACTCACGGAATCACGCATGATAAAAATGTACTCACGCACGGTTGTTTTAATTTGGCTCACGATCACGCCCGCTCACGATTCAAGATTTGAAAATCGCTCACATGACCCGAAAAATTCACGACCCACGCCCAGCTCTAGTTCCTAGTTTTCTATGGAAACCTTAAATATTTTAAAGATTACTTTTACAATGCAATTACTCTATCAATATCTCATGAAAATATATGTACATTGTACAATGCATTTTAAAGTTTGAGAATTTCTATTGTAGTTTGAATCCAAATCTATTTGAACACGTTTTTGTAGTTCTAGTAATGGAATTTAAGAAAATACTTCACTGAGAATATAATGGAAAAGTGAAAATCCAATTTAAGAACTTTAATAAATCTCCATGTAGACTCAATTAATTCTTACGCTATTCTAATATTATTACTGCACACATAAGTAATTTTACAGTATTTATAATAGAGCAGCTAATGAATAATTTCTCCCAAGTTAATTTTATGCATTGACTAGCTGGGCCCCGCGTGGACAACGGAATTATTTTTTAGGGTTTTTAGTTTAATTAAGTACAAACACGATTAGTTATTTTTCTAATAAAAACCAAACAACACTTAATTAAATTACTTTTTTACTTACGCGTGAATATCTCGTTGAAAATTTCTCAGAGCAATATTGTGTAGAGATTTAAGAGCCCAATTCATAAATCTAGTAATTTTTAAGATATTTTTATTTAGAAACTAGCTGCTACCCCATTTTTGGAAAATGTTAAAATACGTGTTTTATTGTTTGTATTGAATATTATTTATTTTATGTTTCAAGTAAATCTGACCAAAAAATATTTTTTCCATACAAACTTTTACACCCTCTTACCCCATTTAAGGGTTTAATTTTGGAAAATGCTGAAATACGTGTTTCATTGTGTGTATTGAAGATATTTATTTTAAGTTTCAAGTAAATCTGACCAAAAAATATTTTTCCTATACAAACTTATCCATCCTCTTGCACCCCCTTAAGGATTTAATTTTGGAAAAGCTTGAAATACGTGTTTGATTGTTTGTATTGAAGAGTATTTATTTTAAATTTCAATTAAATTCGACCAAACAATATTTTATCCATACAAACTTTTACACCCTCTTACCCCATTTAAGGGTTTAATTTTGGAAAATGCTGAAATACATGTTTCATTATTTGTATTGAGGAGTATTTATTTTAAGTTTCAAGTTAATCCGACCAAAAAATATTTTTCCCATACAAAATTTTACACCCTCTTACCCCATTTAAGGGTTTAATTTTGGAAAAAGCTGAAACATGTGTTTCATTGTTTGTATTGAAGAGTATATATTTTAAGTTTCAAGTAAATCTGACCAAAAAATATTTTTCCTATACAAACTTATCCACCCCCTTGCACCCCCTTAAGGAGTTAATTTTAGAAAAGCTTAAAATACGTGTTTCATTGTTTGTATTGAAGAGTATTTATTTTAAGTTTCAAGTAAATCCGACCAAAAAATATTTTTCCCATAAAAACTTTTACACCC
This sequence comes from Sialis fuliginosa, assembly GCA_961205875.1. Lineage (NCBI taxonomy): Eukaryota > Metazoa > Arthropoda > Insecta > Megaloptera > Sialidae > Sialis > Sialis fuliginosa. The sequence continues at coordinate 1,871,000 of OY540814.1, read as the reverse complement.
TCTTTACCCCCTTAGGGATTGATTATCGAAAAATCCTTTCTTAGTGGATGGTTACGTCATAAAAGGAAGATACCCTTAAAATTTCACATTTCTAGGACCAGGGGTTTCGGCTGGGCGATGATGAATCAGTCAGGACATGTTATTATATGTATATAGATTATTATCATAAAAATTTGATTTTACTTTTTTGATAATTTTTAAATGAATAGTTCTTTAAAAATATTGGATCTACGAATTGAGCACTTCGGATCTTTTTCTTATTTCTCTACAATATACTGTTATAAGAAATTAAATTTTTCAACGAGCTGTTCACGCATAAGTAAAAAAGTAATTTTTCCCATGTTAATCAAATGGGAAAAAGTTTTGTTCTACAAGTCTGAAATTTTGGGACAATTAACTTTTGATCCAAAGCTAAAACATAAGCCAATGGGACCGAAGAAATAAAAAAAAATAAACACCCAGTTTAATTAATTTAAATGGAACCAAACAAGTGAAAATAATTAGCTAATTATCAACAATAATTATTGTCTAATCAATATCAATTACTCTCGCCATCTTATGCCCCATATATAGAACATAAAGCACACATATGTGCACTGTCAAACCATTCATGCAAACAGGTTACAATTGTAAACATCTACTCTGAGAACTGAAAACGCTTGTCGACAATGGAGCTATGTAAATGAACAATACAAACGTTATACATTTACAGATTGTCGCATAATCTCCAATCAAACATTTTGTTTACAGTTACAGCTTGAATTTTAACAGTAATCCTGGATGTTGATTAGCTCAATAAATTATGTATACCTCCTCTTTAAAATTACCTGGAAAATTTTAAATAATTTTAATTTGTATAATTTATATTAATTATAAACAAAATTGAAAAAAAATATTTAAGGTTAACTAACCCGAACCGAACCTTTTTATTTTTAATACATTCAAAAATTATTTTGTTTCTTCGCCATATTAAAAGGATAAGAGAAGTACAGGGTGTCCTATGGGAAGGTGTTGAAACTAATAAGCTGTCATTTTCAAACCAATGCTGTTATTGAAAAAAAACATCTGCCAAGTAAATACACAGTGCTTCCTCGTGCTAAATTCACCAAAAGTAGTTAATTATTCAACAATTTAAATAAAAACCGATAGTGTTTATATAAATTGCCTGGAATTGGTTAACCATTTAATTTTTATACAATTTTACAATTTCAAATCTACATTTATGCAAATGTCAAAATGACATTTAAAACGTTAAAATGACATATTTTAATATACCCAAGCAAATATCAATTTAGAATAAATTTAGATAAATCTTTGTAAGGAAATATTTTTCAACAAACGTTGTAGATTTATATTATAGAAAATTTAATGCTCTACAAAAAAGATTCTATAAATATTTCACGTAAAATGTGTCGTTCTTGAGATATCTTGAAAAAATAAATATTTTGGAATGTCACTCCTCCCCCTTAAACACGATTTTGATGATTTTGAAATGGGACCGTCCTCAAACCAGACCCAACCATCCGACCAAAGTTCAATAATATCGGTTCAGTGGTTCATGAGTTATGCGTGTGACAAGGATTCATGGAACAGACGGACGGACGGACACACGGACATATGGACAGACAGATAGACACGGAACGCAAAATGTTTGTCTTGACGTGAAACGGATAGATCAATTTAAAATTTTGAAATCGGAGAACATTTTTTTTTTGTCTCAATCTGAAACGATCACAATGCTTCTCGTATCTTCGATATTGCGAGGAAGCAAAAATAGCGTTGAAAAGAAAAAAGTTTGCAGTTTTTAATGGTGCATTAATTTACTTTATTTATGAAAAATATGCTAAAATTATCGATAATTATGATTTATTACTTAAAAATGAAGTAACGTAACGCATAATTAGTTTAAATAAATAATAAGAACCTTTTTAGTGTGGTTTCATTCTTAACTTTATGTTTTCCGTATTTAATATGATACTCCCTACAAGTACTGCCATACACTTTTCCTCTCGAAAAGAAGCACCTTTCGAGAGTAAAATTCAGATTATTCATTTTGACGCGCACGTACTAGCCCGAATAAAATTGCAGACTCCTCTTTTCAACGCATTTTTTCAATAACTGCATCCATTTGAAAATGACAGCTTGTGAGTTTCAACACCTTCCCATGGGACACCCTGTATATAATAATTTTCATTGGCTCACTAAATTTAGATATCATACATTGAACGAGTATTGTAACTTGACCCTTTTAAATTATAACAGATTTAAATTATGCATATTTTTCTTTGAATTTTTTCATAATTAATACTGACCTTTTTGATAAACCCTTTACAACGTTGACTAATCCTACAGCTTGTACCCTCAGCCACGCTTCCGTTGTTTACGCTACTGAACATACATATTTCACCTACATACATATTACTATTAACCAGTGGCGTAGCTAGCCCTTTTTCGGAAAATAAACAAACAAATTCGCATAAAAATTATATTTGAAAATAACAAACACAATATATTATTTATTATGTAGGATCAACTGGGATAAAAGTGAAACAAAATACAAATCTTTCATCTTTTTTGATAGTTAACGATACAAATTCATACTTTATTTTTCTACTAGATGCGCTTATGAATAACGATTTTAAATACTTACGTCATTTGAACTGTACTATACAAAACGGACTTTAAAAATCAAAAAAGTGTGTTTCATTTTTAACCTCTAATTTGGGAAAAAGTGAAACAGGCCCCTAATGGAAAAATTAAAAGAAAATCTATTTTGGCAACTTTTATTTATCTTTTTTGTGGCATATCAATGTGAAATTGTAACTTTAATAAATATCTGAGCTATACAGAAAGTTATGTGCAAAGAATTAAAATTTAATTGACACGTTTTGACATCGACTTACAGACATTGACAAAGGGAGGAGTGACACATCACTTATTAAGCGATTCATATTTTCAGGTCGCTTTAACAAACCTTTAATGATGATGTAAGTTTTTATAATTCTATTATAAACAAATTAGTTTTTTAGTTGCAAGTTTGTTTCACTTTTACCCCATTTTTTGATGTTTCATATTTATCCCGCTCGACCATACATTCTGAGTTTTTTTGTGATTCCCATAAACTTTTAATATATTTCTTAGCATGCTGAGTACATAACCTAGCAAGGTGCGACACATTTTTCCTATGCAGTTTTAACAGCTTGTTTAATTTTTACCCAGTAAATATCAATGTAACGCATTCTATGGAAGTTAGAGGCCTGTTTCACTTTTTCCCAAATTAGAGGTTAAAAATGAAACACACTTTTTCATTTTTAAAGTCCGCGTTGTATCGTACAATTCAAATAACGAAGTATTTAAAATGGTTATTCATAAGTGCATCTAGTATAAAAAATTAAAGTATGAATTTGTATCGTTAACTGTAGAAAAACGTGAAAGATTTGTATTTCGTTTCACTTTTACCCCAGTTGACCCTACCTTATTTTTTTTACGATATTTTGTTTATGCATACACCTTAAGGTGTTTTTTTTGCGACTATTTTTTTTTTTCACTCCCACCTCAAAATTTTCTTGGAAATACCTCAAAAAAAATTCCCTGAAAATTTGAGCCCTTAATATTAATATTAAGTACTCGCTTTCAGCGTTTAAAGATTTCCCATTGAAAATACACGTAAACTTGAACTTTTTTTTTTTTACTTTTTATAGCTCAGAGGCATTTTATCCTATTTGAACGTTTAAAAAACCAAATTACGCAGAATTAAATGTTCTATAAAAGTATTTATTGCAACGAAACTGTAACTTACAAGGGTGAGACAGTACAGGTGATTAAAGTCAAATTTTTCATGAATTTCTTGTTTTTTCATTGTTATTTCATAAATGGCTGAAAATACAGAAAAAATTAAAAAAAAAAAGTTGTAGCAAATTAAATTTTCTTCAAAAAAGATCCTGAGTATCAAATCTCTATTATTGATATTTTTCAAGATAATAAGCTTTTTGTTTTTTATGATTTACGATTTTCATGAATTCGCGACTCTAATTATTAAAAACAATTTTTTTTTAAAGTTATTATCTACATTTTCAAAGTCAAGAAGAAAAGAAGAGGTAAATAACCTCAAATAGATGTTCTTTATGTTCATGAAAATCGTAAATCATAAAAAACAAAAAGCTTATTATCTTGAAAAATATCAATAATAGAGATTTGATGCTCAGGATCTTTTTTGAAGAAAATTGAATTTGCTACAACTTTTTTATTTAAACTTTTTCTGTATTTTCAGCCATTTATGAAATAACAATGAAAAAACAAGAAATTCATGAAAAATTTGACTTTAATCACCTGTACTGTCTCACCCTTGTAAGTTACAGTTTCGTTGCAATAAATACTTTTATAGAACATTTAATTCTGCGTAATTTGGTTTTTTAAACGTTCAAATAGGATAAAATGCCTCTGAGCTATAAAAAGTAAAAAAAAAAAGTTCAAGTTTACGTGTATTTTCAATGGGAAATCTTTAAACGCTGAAAGCGAGTACTTAATATTAATATTAAGGGCTCAAATTTTCAGGGAATTTTTTTTGAGGTATTTCCAAGAAAATTTTGAGGTGGGAGTGAAAAAAAAAAAATAGTCGCAAAAAAAAAGCACCCTAATACACCTACTATATCGCTAGCCACGCCCCTGCTTTTACCTCGCATCGGATTATTAAATATTCGCAATTATAATGTATAGTACAGATTCGAGGTATGCAAATCTAGTTAGTATACATGTGCACTGTTGAACCACATTTAATGCCATTTATGTAATCTGATATATAGTAGAGAGTGTAGAATAGTGTTCAATATCCATCAGAACAACAGATATACCGGTGAAAACAGTTTCTCTGTGTGTGTTTGAGGTCGTCGGCAATCTGAGCGATTCACCGCATCCAAGTGCTGTGTTCTACATTACACATTAGCACAGCTTTGTACTTGCTGCACTTGCATTAAGTCTAATAAGGGTAATTCTTGATGGGGTAGAAAGACCGTTCTCTGATAAAGCATTGCTGGCAGACGGGTCAAAGTTTACAAGGTAGGTAAAACTTAAATTTTACTTTTTAACTTTAATTTTAATTTATTAACCCTACACTGCACATTTGCATCACACATGTTTTCCGTCTATAACTTAAAATTTACAAAGAATTTACAAAATAATAGTCATTTTTCAATTTGGAATGTTACAAGACTGCGATGTAAAAACCCAAGGTATATAAAGACAAGGTAGTTTCAACAATTCCTCGACCAATCAGTGTTGGCGCGGGAATTGACGTCACCTGAGGGATCTATTCAAATGTCATAAATTTTTAATAGAATATTAATTACAAAAAATTCCTTTATTTATTCTTATTTTCGTATTTTTTGATATTTTAACAAGACACACAATCAAATAAGTACAAATTCGACATTGCAAAATCATAATAATGCTGTCACAGACAATTTGGTCTATTCGAGAAGTATCATTTTTATTATTCTTAATTTGGCAATATGTTATATGATTCTGACAGCTCTTTATGATTTTGCTATGTCGAATTTGTACTTATTTTGTTAAATTCGTTTTAACACCAATATAACAGTTTAATAAGGTACTGGCACCAGTCTTGGATATGACCCCAATAATGGCTATTTTTAAATGAAATGTACTGAATTAGAAATATTTGTTGATATTTCATTACTACCATTTCTGAATATTAATCTATATACATTTAACTGTCTCACATAGGTGTCAAAATGGTGGATATTTAAACTAATTATTAGTATAATTTATTTATTTATTATTATATTATCATAGCAACTGCTTTATTTTGTTTCAAAATTGACGATTTTTTCTTTTATATCTTTTGTGTCGTAGTACTTATCATTTTGTAATCATTAGCAAGTGTCCATCACTGCGTGCACATTACTGGTTATACTTTATCCATTACTGGAAAAAAAACATAAACAAAATAAAAGACTATAATTTGATTAAATAAAGAGTTAGTTGTTTTATTAGTAACATGAGTTCATGAGAATTACAAAAAATAATTCTGTCAATCACAAAAACAGTAAACCTTGCTCTTATAACGGCCATAACTGGTGCCAGTCAAGGGTTATTTTAGTGTAGCTTGTTTCTACAGTTTCAAAAGTCAATTTGTGTACTTGAAAATGATAAATGTGGAGCAAAAAAAATGTCATTACAATCAATAAAACAAAAATATACCTACCACAAAAAAGATACATCTGGTTGAAAAAGTACAAGCAGAAAACAAAAAAAGGTCATTGCAATTAGAATATACATATATACAACAAAGAAGATATTATAGATAAATACAGTTAGAAAGTAAAAAAAGGTCATTACAATTGAAACATAAATAAACTACAAAAAAATCATCCAGTTGAAAAATTATAAGTACAAAGTAAAAAAAAAAGGAAAATGTGTAGTTGTAAAATTTTCTTAAAATAACTTCTGGTGCCAGTACCTTATAATATATTATATCCAGAGTTTCAGACCACACACAACAAAAATATACATCCGACAGTAAATATGCAATCGACCTAATCTCTAAGAATAACAAACAAACCACATATAACTTTGTGAAACTACTTAAAAGAAGCATCACGGCAATAATAATAATAACTAAATCACAACAACACAGTAGGCTGGTTGTTGATAAACGCGACCATATAATTAATGCACGTGTTTCGATGCCACCGCCTTTATAATTAACAACCAACACTTAACAGTTCCACCGTAAACAAGCTCTAATGTTATTACTGCTCACGCGCATCTCACTTCACACTTATATGATGGCGTAATTTAATTGCGAACCACCGTGAAATTATTTCGCGAATTAATTTTCATTAAGTTGGTAATAAATTTTACGAACATAGTGTCGCTGTACCAGTTATACAGCAATCGTTTTGTACTCACTTAAGTGTGTGTGTGTGTGTGTGTAAAGGTGGCCACACACGTAACTGAAAACTTGACAAGCATGCATGATCCATATTTTTGTACAAGCAGTATGTAGGATAATTTTGCGCAATAATTTTAATATGCATGATGCCTAATTTTTAAAAACTATTTTATGATGATCTTACGTGTCTCTTATTTCCAAAAAAAAATGCTTATTTCTGCAGAAAATAAAGGTTTGACGCCAAAACGCTCGCAGGTGTCATGGCGCATTTTTTACGTCACGCCTATGTAAACACTCCTTGTCAACTATAATAAATCCTTGTTCCATCGTTAATGTTTCTTGATTTTACTTTTGGTAACACAAAATTGAGCAAATTGATAATTTAAAACCACAAAATAATTTATAAACAGTACTAGGGATGTACCAGAATTCCGGCCGGAATTAACGATTTTATTCCGGAACTGGAAAATTCCGGCCGGACCCCGCCGGAATTTTTAATTTTATTTCTACATTCTACTATTGTGTTCCTTAAGTCCTTAAGTATTATCTAAATTTAAGTCCTAGTTAAAGTGATACTTTAGTTCCACTTAACCTGAAAACTGTACACAAAAATGAATATTGTAAACATTTTTGATAAAATTGTTGATGGCAATGATGCAGATATCATAGGTATAATAGTTTATGGCATTTCAAGCCAAGTTTATTATAGATATAACCATTTTCAAATCAAAATTAACCTTTTTAAAACTGTTTCGTTTAACAAAACCTCCAGTGTATGCTTTGATAACTCGTTTGAAAAATACTCGAATATTTATATATGTTAGTAGTATTTTTTAAAACTAATATAAAAAAAAATTATAATACTTTGAAATTTCATATATTTAATATAGGTATTAATAATTGCTCTTTTTGCGTATAACTTGCTCCTCTCTTTTATCGCTTGTGACATTTCTGTGTATTACTGAATATTTTTTGGATGATCAAATGCACAATTTATATCCAAAATTAATTATATTGATATAAACTGAGGTTTAATTACCTTGGATTCAAACAAATTATAAACTTGTACACTAAAAATCAAAATTCTCCAGAATTTTGTTATTTAAATGACACTTGGCTAACTATATGATAAGGTAGACCTGTGAGATCGACGTAAAATTTAAGTTCAACTTAAGACTAAGGAACACTTAGATATGGAACAGAAATAAGTTTGAGCAGTGAGACCGGGTATATGAGAATCTCAAATAATAGTATTTTTGTAAAAAAAAAAAAACATTTATATAATTTTATATTTTATTTTTAATGGAAATAAAAACTTCATAACACAAAAACATTTATTACATTAATTAACCATCATAAAATAAATTTTTAGTAATACAAGATATGTAATAAAAATGATATTTAATTATTGATCTTTTTTATAAATAAATATTTTTTAAATAAATATTTATAGTTGTTCCACATTTATGGGTAACATTTTAGATACATTTAATTATTTCTAAATATCTGATTTACCACCTTCGATTTTATCCTTTTATAATTTATAATCGAAAAGATCGTATGATAAACATTTTATTAGAAACAACAATTTTGTAGAATGTAACGTACCTCATTCCTATACTATTTAAAATAATTAATTGTATTGATATAAAACGTAATCTATGTATAAAACATTTTTATTTATATTCTTTATTTGTTAATATTTCAAACAGAATTTTTTTGAAAAAATTCCGGTTCCGGATTTTTTTCGTGAATTCCGGTAATTCCGGTTCCGGCCGGAACTCAAAATTTCAGTTCCGGTACACCCCTAAACAGTACAGATATTAGTGAAACAAAAATTACGTTTACTTAGCCGTGACATCATCTACTCTGTCTGGTGTTTTATGAAACATGGTGGATTGCTGTATTTTGCGTTTTTATTTAAAAAAAATCATATTAATCTCGCTTTTAATATAAAAATAAATACATTTTATAGAATCTTTTTAACTTATTTCATTATTTAAAATAATAATACTTTGTTATTGGCATCATGCCTATTGTACAAGCCGACTGAAGATGGATTAAATTTAAATCATGCAAGCTTAGCAAGCCCCGCTTGCAGTGCCGGATTAAGCAAGCGCGGGGTTTGTAGCAAATGTTATAAAAAGGCCGTCGCTAGGGGGGGGAGGGGGAGTGAAACGATAGTTTGTTGGAGTACTTATACTTGTCAAGTTTGCAGTTACGTGTATAGCCACCTTTAGTGGGTGTGTGTACGGTGTTTGAGAGTATAATATACATCTCCGAAGGATTTTAATTACTACAAGCTTATTAAGTGTTAATTTTATTAGTCAATATTGGCTACAATGACGATGTAAATTGATATTGTATCATTAAACTCTACAAGTTATGTACTTGCTTGTTACAAATAAGGAGATGATTATAAAGTACCTCGACCCTTTTGTAAATTTATTACCATACTTCATGAGTGGCTTCTTTTTGACGAGTCTAAACTAGTGAAAATTCTTAAAAATGGGGCATTCAAATTTCATTTTTCAATATTCACAGTAAAGAGTGATTTTTAATCGACTTGGAGTAGAAAAGGCGTTCTCTGATAAAGCATATACACGGTTTTGGTGACAGGCGGGTCAAAGTTTACAAAGATAACTGAAAATATATTTATTTTTCTGTAATGTGCTTTTTTATATTTTCATTTTTCAATATTCACAGTCGGTTAAAAATCAACCGACTTCAGAACTCTTGATGGAGAAGAAAAGGCGTTCTCTGATAAAGCATATACACGGTTTTGGTGGCAGGCGGGTCAATCAGGGTCCACTGTTTTTTGAAAATAAAATACCCTGACTTTTCCCTGACCACTAGAAGCTCGGGGGCAAGAAGTGATTGAGGGGCCTCCAGAATGTGCAAAAAATTTGAAGACTCTTTATTTTTGCTCGTCAACCTAAATTTATGAACTTTTTTCTTCTTCACTGACTTCCCAGAATTTATAGTAAATTCCCTGACTTTCAAAAAAATCTTATAAATTCCCTGACTTTTCAGAATTTTCATGAAATTTCCTGACTTTCCCTGACTTCTCCCTGACTTTCCCTGGAAGTTTACAAGGATAACTGAAAATATATTTATTTTTCTGTAATGTGCTTTTTTATAATTTCATTTTTCAACATTCACAGATTTTTATTCGATTTCAAAAAAGGGGAGGTTCCCAAGTCTAACTTTTTTACTAGCAAAAATTCTTAAAAATGGGTTCTTTTCGAACGTGCAGCCGCGGAATTTTCTGACTAATGAATTGTAACTAAGATAATATGGTGACAAAATTGAAAAAAAAATTATCGGACAAAAAAAGTGGGGTATCACCTAGTCTACCACCTCAAACATGTCAAAATAACGAGATTATTATAGTTTATTACCAGCTCCCTGAAATTTTTAGGATTATTTTTATTTTTACAATCCATTGATCATTTTGTCGTTTTCATTATTTTTTTAATTAGGATGGTTGGAATTTGGGCGGTAGGCTAGGTATAATAAGATGCGTCACTTATGTACTTAATAGTTCTTTAAATAAAAAATAAATAAATAAAACGTGTCAGCTTTTGGTAACCTTTATTCTTCCCAAACCGTATTTTAATATCTTTCTTACTTTCTGAGATATCTCGGCTAAAAGTTTTCAAATTGACATCTTGTATGTTATGGATCTTGGCTTCTTGGTGTAAGCCGCGTCGGTTTGGTCGTATTATCGGACAATCTTTCGGCACATTTTACAGTGGACATCTTCAGAGATCTTCTCGACCAAACTGACTCGGCTTACACCCAGAAGACAAGATCCATAACATACAAAAAAAATTAAATTAAAGTTGTACCGACTTCAAAAATAAAGCACAAAAAAGTATGAAATAACATTTAAAGAAAATTAATATCATCTACTAAATGCAATAGTTTTCAAGTAAATAATTATTTACAATAAGATCAATTTATATATTCTTCTATTAATTAATTTTTTAAAAATATTTTCTTTTCGATCTAAATGAAAACGAGTACTTAACATGTAAGGAATGTAAGGATTTATTTATAAAATATTAAAAGTTAACTATATAATCAAAATTACGATACATTTTTTGATGTCGGGGCGCAAATTTCTACAATATAATTACGGAAGAGAACTTATAATAATAACTATAAAATAAGTAAATTTCGTAATTAAAATATACGAGTTGAATTGAGAACCCCTACTTTTTTTTAAGTCGGTTGAAAAATGGTATAATTTAAACAAAAATGTTTATTTTAAGTCTACTTTGACAGATACTTTGGCAACTGTTTCAAATTTCATTGGTAAATAAAAAGTTGTTCATTTGCCATTCATTATCCATAAAATATTAAAATCTAACACAAGTAATTAATATGTCTTTTACAAGTACATCACATATGTACACTCCAGAATCCAACATAAACATATTGCATCATTAACTATTTTCATTACAAAAATACCAAAACGTCTACACATCGTATGAATAACACAGAGAAAGCCGTTACTGCTATTAGCAGTACCTATGTATATGACTATATGCAACAACGATGCTCGTGTTGCAACTAGGGTTTGCAATCCCGCAATGCGGGATCCCGCATTCCCGCGGGATCCCGCACGTTTTGGAGATTTGCGGATCCCGCACTGAAAGTGCGGGATCCGCGCGGAATTTTTGAACATTGAATTTGTAGGTCGCGTGCGTTTTGAATACTTTTAAAGCGTAAATATGAATAAAAAAAGGTAACAATTTTGAAAAAAAAAATTAAGGTTGAGATGACTGAATATGAAACTAGTGAAGTAAATTATATCTCTTGTTCACAATTAGTTAAGTGGTTACACTGATTGTGAGTACGACTCAGGCGACGAAAGAAGCTCAAACAGCCCCCAGATTACAAAAAAAAACATAAAAAATACAAAATACAAAAATTTAGAAGAAGAATAGCAGATTAAATAAAAGTTAACCACAAAAATTTAATACACAAAATTCGATCTGCACGATATTTTTTTATCCCTAAAATACAACCGTAAATAATGATATTTAGTGGTTTATTTATTTTTATTTTTATTTTTTCGGTCCCGCTAGCCTATGTTTTAGCTTTGGATCAAAAGTTAATTGTCCCAAAATTTCAGACTCATAGATCAAACCTGTGGACGGCGCAAACCGAGTCATTTTCCCATTTGATTAACATGGGAAAAATTACTTTTTTACTTATGCGTGAATATCTCGTTGAAAAATTTATTTATTTTAATTTCTTACAGCAGCATATCATAGAGAATTAAATTTCTTACAAAAAAGATAGTGCTCAAATCATAGATCGAATATTTTTAAAGATATGTTCGTTTAAACATTATCATAAAAAGTAAAATCCAATTTTTATGATAATTTTTAAACAAACATTTCTTAAAATTTATTGGATTTATGAATTGAGCACTTAATTCTCTACAAAATATTCCCTTGAGAAATTTTCAAAAAAAAAAAATGTTTTCAACGAGATATTCACGTGTAAGTAAAAAAGTAATTTTTCCCATGTTAATCAAATGGGAAAAAGACTCGGTTTGCGCCATTCACAGGGTTGACCTATGAGTTTGAAATTTTGGGACAATTAACTTTTTTTTTGTTAACTAAATAATAGTAACTTTAAGTATGAATAACAAAATTTTTGGAAAAACTGCGGGATCCCGCGGGATCCCGCGGGATTTGAGGATTTCCCGCAAAATTCCCGCGGGAAAAAAAAGTCTGCGGGATTGCAAACCCTAGTTGCAACCGCATAAAGCCCAGTACAGTTTCTGCAATAAAGCATCGTTACACAAAGATACGACAAACACGCTGCTTTCAATGACACACGCATACACGAACAACGGGCTTTGGTCTTTTTTCTCATATCGTTTACAGTTGCATAGTCGTGTAGCCGTTCACCGACCAACGCGCCGACACACAGTGTGGCTAGGATTTGCAATCCCGCACGTTTTGGAGATATGTGGATCCCGCAAAGAAAGTGCGGGATCCGCGCGGAATTTTTGAACATTAAATTTGTAGGTCGCGTGCGTTTTGAATACTTATAAAGCGTAAATATGGATAAAACAAAGGTAACAATTTTGAAAAAAAAAATTAAGGCTGAGATGACTAAATATGAAACTAGTGGAATTTTTACATATCTCTTGTTCACGATTAGTTAAGTGGTTACATACCTCCAGAATTAAAAAAACGTTCGAAAAATGTGACCGTGCAATCGATTAAAACATGCCAGGATTCACGTGACTCAGGCGACGAAAGAAGCTTGAACAGTCCGCAGATTACAAAAAAAAAAAAAAAAAAAATACAAAATACAAAAATTTAGAAGAAGAATGATAGATTAAATGAAAGTTAACCACAAAAATGTAATACATAAAATTCGTGTTTTCTCACAAACTATCTTTTTCTATACGATCTACACGATATTTTTTTAACAGTATTGTCTCTAAAATACAACCGTAAATAATGATATTTAGTGGTTTAGTTTTACGTGACATACCGTATATACCGGCGCGGCGTAAAAGGTGACCTACGTATAAAACAAGGGCTAATTTATACGCAACCAAGGAGTTAAAAAAATTGAAATGGATAATCGAACAAAAAGACAAAAATAGTACCTAACAGATTAGACAACCTCTTATTTACAGGTGTATTTTATAGATTTTATATCGGTCTTTACGGTACGTGTTACGTTTACGTATCATATGTTACCGCTATGGAACTATTTTTTATTAGTTGATTGTCATGTTAACTAAATAATAGTAACTTTAAGCGTGAATAATAAAAATTTTAGAAAAAGTGCGGGATCCCGCGGGATTGGCGGATTTCCCGCAAAATTCCCGCGGGGAAAAAAGTCTGCGGGATTGCAAACCCTAAGTGTGGCAAAACAGTGTTTTTTTGGACAAACGTTCGCCCAGTCTTCAATTTCACCGAAAAAAATCTGAAAAAATTATGGAATATGCCTAAATTCTGAAAAAAATCCTGAAATTTCTGTTTACTTTTTTAAATTTTATAATTCAGCTCTATAAAAAATCTGAAAAAATTATGAAATATGCCTTACTAAATTCTAAATACATTTAAGAAAAAAATACTGAAAAAATCCTGAAATTTTATTTTTATTTTTTTTATTCAGCTATATATAAATATCTGCCTTGGGAACCACGGGACTTTCTTATACCTAACCTAACCTTACCTAACAGTGAATTGTGTACGTGATTCTTTGTTTATTAAAACATTTCTAACAAACTAACAAGAAATAACAAAATGAATAATTTTATATTTATATAACAAGTGATTTTTTTTAACGTAATAACTGAAAACGGATGTTAACTTTTGTAAATTTTTGGATTTTTGAATTATTTTTGAAAAAAAAAAATGTTTTAGATAAAAAATGTCGAGTATGTTATTATCTATAATTTATTCCCCATACATTTTTTTCCAACATTTATGATTTAGTCAGAAATAATTTTTGTATGTAATTATTTAGATTCACCTACACAGTTCACTCTCAGTATTACGTATAAGAAAGTCCCATGTTACCTACGGCAAATACACACACTGTTCAATCTCTGTAATACGTATAAGAAAGTCCCATGACACTCATGGCAGATATTTCTCCTCTGTTATGAACCATTTGAATTATAATAATTTTTTTTTTCAAAAATTCGTTTTTACGAAAAAATGAATAGAACATAAATTATAGATATAAATATTACCTACATTTTTTAACTTGACCATTTTTCTCTATTTCGCACTGTTTCAGAGTAATTCGAAAAATTAAAAAATCGACGTAGGTAAACATCCGTATCCGGTTGAAAGATCGTTTTCAAAAATAGGACGTTTTCTTCCCAGCCAAAAATTAATCTTAAATATAAAATATCAGCCTTCTACGATTTGTCGTATTTGAGTTACAGCGCTTACATACAGACAGACAGACAGACGGACACACAGACATCATGGCGAAAATAGTCAGAATGGATTCAGGGAAGGTCAAAATAGATAATTCCGTCAAAATCCGGAGTTCGAAAAAAATCGGCTTCATTATACTTACTTATACTAATGTATATTTCATATACATGGTATAAGAAACTAAAAATCTGAATAAGTATTTGGGGGGTGATGGTACGGAACACTAATTGTGCAAGTATAGATTGCACTTGTCTTAATTTTTTATTTGCCAGTTCTTTAGTCATTTTACCTTATAATAACTTGACGTGCTGCCAATGATTTGTATGTGTATTGTACAAAGCGGCTAAATACCATAATATAGACATGTGAGTGCACTGTTGAGCGGCACGCGCGAGGCCGTTTGCCACTTTATGAAAACAACAATCGATTATGCGATGGCAACAGCGATTCTATTTTTGTGTGTTATTAGGTTGTATATCTGTTGAGCTTTACAATGATTTAATGTGGATATTTTTGTCTTCGGCTTTATTATATTGCTATATATAAGGCACATTGTACTTTTAATCGAAATATGAACTTTTGATTATTATAAATAAAATATTATAAATGCGAAAGTATGTCTGTATGTTTGTTACCTTTTCACGGCTATATCGCTATTCGATCTTGATGAAATTTGGCAGAGAGATAGCTTACATCTACAAATGATGGAAGCCCTGAGACGGGGGGAAAAATGCTCGCCTTAATCCGAAGACCTTTTTTTTATAGTATATTTTTTATAGTAATTACATATAACAGTAAATAGGAACAATCATATGCGCAAAAATTGTCAAACACTTCATGAAACTTAAAAAGAACTGTCAGATAGGTTAGAAACCTCATTTGAAAGTGCTTGCTAGCTAGCAAATTTTGCTAGCTCTTTTATAATACCGATATTTTGAGTTTATCTGTTTATGTAGCTTTTTATAGCTAAGATCACAGACATAGAGAATGGACAGTGCATTCTGTATTAACACAATGCAATGGTGTAACATCTGTTCAAAAAGTGAGAGAGAGATGCAGTGTAGTTTGGAATATATCTATCTCTTTTTCTTAGAATCTGATTGGTAGCTTACTATAGTTCAGGGTAGTATTTCTGTTCGATATATTTTTGTATATCTATTTTGAGATTTTTGTGCAATAAGTTTTTTATTAGAAAAGTAAATAATATAAACAATAAACATACTATAATGGTTCATATTTCAACGAGGAAATTTAAAATAAACATCAATTGATCTGATAGAAATTTGCCAAATTATGAACGGATATTCCGGGAAAATAACATTATTGCTACCAAAAATATTATATATATGTATATTAATAAAAAAAATAGTTATAAATCAATTCCCATGTGGTTGCTACAAAATGATGAAGTATATTGCACTTACAAACAGCACATACAAGATTTACTTAACAAAATTTTAAATATTTTTTTTTATATTAGGTTACGTTACGAAAAATGAAGAACAAGATATTAAAATTGGGTCAAAAATTTCGAAACTTATATTATTTAGAAATCAATAATAGTTTTTTTTAAATAAATTTTTTTATAACGTTAATTATTTTTTGTTTTTTAACCTCTTTATATATATCTATTAATATTTTTAATGTTCGGGGCCAAGAATGAAATAGTTACACTCCTGTTTAAAAAAGGACAAGTATATTCCAAACCTGTGTCTATCTCTTTCTTTTGACACGACTCTGTTTTCGAGTCAGATGCGTGGTCCATTCTCTATGTCTATGGCTGTTGTGAAGAGGTTCGATGAAAAAACCTAATAGTTCGAAGGGTTCCGTGAGTTGACAAAGCTCTAGATGAATTTAAGACTTTCGGTAAAACAATATACACACAAAACACCGAATAAAAAATTCAAAGAATATCACAATGGTATAAAATATACAATAGTGTCTCACCACCACCTATGAACGTAAGTGTACTTTGGGGACAGCGTGCACTTCACACGTTGCATACAAAAACTCAGCGGTGTTTGCTGGAGCTTCACTTTTGTACCGCACGTGAAGGAATTGCGCTATCGGGTAGCTTGGCTTGAATTTAAACTATATCCCAACAACCAGAGCTTACTTTGTCCTACTTGTTTATGGAAATATATATATGGTTCACTCCGTATTACAATTTAAGTCCCATCTTTTACAAATCAGCGAAAATGCTAACGCAAGCCGCAGTGGTGGATTTACGTTAAGTGCCACCTTGGGCAACAAAAAAATTGCTGCCCCTTTACCAAGGGAAAATAGAATTTATTTTTGATATAAGTCAGAATTACTATATGAAATGAAAAGTGATAATTGTTTTTACAAGTGATATAGAACAAAATATAATATAAATTAAAAACTGAGGACCTTTTTTTTCTTTTTGGTCACGTCAATTGAAATTCCTAATTTTATTAAATAAAAAGTTTGGATTAGATAAATAAAAATACCTTTTATTTTTATTTTTTAGTCGCACTACTAATTTTTTATCTTCCTATTTTTTTTTTAATATTCTGTATTAAACTAAAAGAAACTAAAGAATCTGCCGCCCCTCTCAGCCTGGCGCCCTAGGCCATGGCCCCCATGGCCCCATGGTAAATACGCCACTGGCAAGACGTAAGGTGTTCAAAATTGATTTACATAAGTCATGTTTCACTAAATTAAATAGTTATTCAAAACAAAGATTTCTAATTTTATTTCACGTTTTTTCTAATAATACAAAATATGAATTTTAATAAGAATATCGGTATGGAGAACCATACATGACTTCCATGTTCTTTCTATCTTTTTAAATAATTTTTAAATATACATTTTTTTAATTATTTTATATATATAACCTACTACTAAAATTTTATCACATATTTGTAACATAAAAATACATATTTCCTCTTTTTTCGTAAAAATCCTTTCATTTTTACGTTAATTATTGCATCATTAGTGATAAAAAAAAGTTTTATTTTTGAGGTTTGGATGCATTTGAAAAGTAATGCTACCTATGTAGTTCTATAGTCTATTAACTTATAAGTTTTTTTTTCCTACGACCTATAGAATCGGAGATATTTCAAAAACAGTGTAGCAATAAGATCGAAATGTATCAAAAATGCACAATTATGCAATTTTCTCGAGACGCACATGGCCGATTTTCCCAAATTTTTGATGTTCAACTATTCTTCGAACATATAAAGAGAAAATCCAACTTCCCGAATGCATCACTATTCATCACTTTTTTTTGATGTAATTAAATTATTTACTTAGGAAACTACAATTCCTTTAGTTTCTAATTATTTAAGATATTTTATATCTCCTGTAATTTCTTTATTTTTATCTTTAGTAGTTTGGATAATTTACTATACTTTTCTAGATCACTAGATATATACAGGATGAGTCATATCAGGTGGAACAAACTTGAACCATGGATTGAGAAAAATATTTTAAGCAAAAAACATTATATAAACATATGTCCGGAAATTTTCCATGAGGGGGCTACAGCCCTCCAAAAATTTTATTCAAAATTAGTTTTTATTTAATATCTAGAGAACCCATTATGCTAAAGTTATGAAATTTGATACGGGGTTTAGTATTAATAAGTATTATTGATTTCCAGTATTAACCAATTATAATTTAGACCAGGGCAGTATGGGGCCAGTAGACCCATCGATTTTTATTTAGTATTTTTTTAATCTTTCATTTTTTTCCTGTGTTAGACATTTGAATAAGACTGTATGAGACAAAATACACAAAAATATACTTTGCTCATTTATCATAGGATAAACCGTTTACGAGCAATATCGATGCAAAAGAAAGCATGCAGAATTTTACTTAATACGGATGCTTTTAGTTTAGCATAATGGGTTCTCCAGATATTAAATAAAAACTAATTTTGAATAAAATTTTTGGAGGGCTGTAGCCCCCTCATGGCAAATTTCCGGACATATGTTTATATAATGTTTTTTGCTTAAAATATTTTTCTCAATCCACGGTTCAAGTTTGTTCCACCTGATATGACTCACCCTGTATATCACTTAACAGGAGTCTTTTATCGACCTGATGCATAATCAATTGAAATAATTAATATAAAAGTAATAAAAGTTAATTATCTGACATCAATTATATTCCTATACAAAAATTTGCAAAGAAAAACACATTCGTTACTCATATTTCAACAACTACTTTAAAAAAACTTTACTCAAAATATATATTGTTCAACTCAGAGTAAATACCAGTATTGACAGCTTACGATATAAGAAAACTTTACTTATTTGAACCGTCTATATTCGACACGTAAAAAAGGTTCAATAGAGTACTGCAAAGATATTTCTTCTGTTTCGTTTATAAAAACTAGTTCTATATTTATGAACTTTTTGAAAACCATCAATTGTAATAATTGACGTTTCAATCAATACATTCTACTTCAACTGTTATAAATCAAGAACTCAACTAAAATTAGGTCACTTTGAGAACTATTGCTTTTATTATTTTACTAACATGTCATTTTTTTATTAACTGCTTTTAGTCGGAAAATTAAGATTTTTTTACTTTGTAAAAACATCAAATTCAAACTTTTTTTAACCGACTTCAAAAAGGAGGAGGTTCTCAATTCACTCAATTTTAAAAGAGTATACTTTCGAGGTGATCCCATATAAATTTTATGAGAATCTTATCAGATTTTGAAGATACGCCACTCAAAAAGGAAAAATAAAAAATAAATTCGACTTCAAAAAATCCTAAAAACATTAAAAATTATCTAATAATTAAATTAAACAGTTTTTAAAGTCTGTACCAAAAAAAGGATAGGTTTCATTCATTACGATTTATAAACAAGAGTTATTTCAATATTTTTTATAAACTATTTTAGCTACAGTGTTCGTTATAATTTTAATTGAATGTACTAACTAAAAACTACATTCTGGATTTTTTTACATTTTTTGCATCGATGGTTTCGAAAGTAGAAGGGGGAGGGGACGCTCTGATAACGACATTTAAATGCAAATATATCGTGACTGAAAGGTTAAAATTAAAAGATCATTTAACATTTTTTTGCATTTTAGGAGACCTATCTAATGATACCCCACTCAATGGGGTAAGTGAAAAAAAAATGTGAGTTCACTTTTCAGTCTATGGGAGGGGTCCAAAATAATTTTGACAGTGTTCGTTATAATTATCAGTGGAAGTACTAATTAAAAGCTACATTCTCGAATTTTTTCAGATTTTTTAAATTGATAGTTTAGAAAATAGAGGGAAGGGACACTCTGATCACGATTTTGATCGCAAATATATCGTGACTGAAGGGTTAAAATCAAAATGTCATATAACATTTTTTATTGCATTGTAGGAGACCTATCTAAAGACACCCTACTTAATGGATTAAGTAAAAAATTACAGTCTATGTTTTTGGGTTTTCAGTCTTCGTCCGTATATCAAATTTCATCTTAATCGGTCTAAAATTGTTGAGGACGGACGGACGGACATGGCGAAACTAAAATGTTTCCTAGTTTTCTAAGGAAACCTAAAAAGTGCATTTGAATACAAGTTTTTTTATAAAATACAACGTAATTCAATGTTCAGAAAAATGTATTTCTGTTTGTGTTTAAATTTTATCAGATAGAGTTAACTGGGGTAAAAGTGAAACAAAATGCAAATCTTTCATGTTTTTTGACAGTTAACGATACAAATTCATACTTTAATTTTTTCTACTAGATGCGCTTATGAATAACCATTTTAAATATTTACGTCATTTGAACTGTACGATACAACACGGACTTTAAAAATTAAAAAAGTCTGTTTCATTTTTAACCTCTAATTTGGGAAAAAGAAAAACAGGCCTCTAATGGAAAATATTTCTCGAAAAATTAAAAGAAAAGCTACAAAGGTAACTTTGATTTATCTTCTTTGTGGCATATCAATGTGAAATTGTAACTTTAATTAATATCTGAGCTATACAGAAAGTTATGTGCAAAGAATTAAAAATTTTGACATCGACTAACAGGGAAATCTGTAGGGGTGACACATCACTTATTAGGCGATTCATATTTTCAGGTCGCTTTAACAAACCTTTAATGATGTCAGTTTTTATAATTCTCCTATAAACAAATTAATTTTTTAGTTGCAAGCTTGTTTCACTTTTACCCCATTTGTTTGGTGTTTCATATTTACCCCGCTAGACCCTGGGTTGTTTATTATTATGAAATAATATAATGAATATGTAAACACTTTTGAATTAAACGAATATTAATATATAGTATTATACATACCGATACATACTGATTTGACAATGTCATCAATTAATTAGTTTGAGTATTTTCGACATCTGCGGTTTCATTATGTATAAAACGTTTTACCACAAACGCAACAACAGAATTCAAACGCCATTGTATTTGTATAGAATTGTTTTTTGTTTTATAATTTAAATAAAGTAACTATTTCCTATTATTTCTGAACACAGGCACTCTATATGCAAACGAAATACATGCAAATCCAGAACTCAATTAACTGTTGCATAAGTGATTATCAAAACAACATAGGAATACTAAAAAAAAAATACACGGTAGGTATTTTTCTGACAGGTCTGTTTGATTTAATTTTTCTGAACTGAAAATATTTTTATAAATTATTTTTCTATACTTAATAACAATACTTTTGCTTCCTCGCAATATCGAAGATACGAGAAGCTTTGCGATCGTTTCAGATTGAGACAAAAGAAATGTTCTCCGATTTCAAAATTTTAAATTGGTTTCACGGCAAGATAAACACTGTCTGTCTGTCTGTCCGTGTGTGTGTCTGTCCCCTGAATCCTTGTCACACGCATAACTCATGAACAACTGAACCGAAATTGTTGAAACTTGGTCGGATGGTTAGGTCTGGCTTGAGGACGATTCCATTTCAAAATCGTGTGTAAGGGGTAGAGGTGACATCCCAAAATATTTATTTTTTCAAGTTGCATTACTAAAATTTCACCCTGAACTAGAGCTGGGCGCGGGCCGTGAGTTTTTCGGGTCACGACCGTGACCTGCGTGAGCGTGAGCGATTTTCAAATCTTGAATCGTGAGCGGGCGTGAGTACATTTTTCTCGTGCCTGATTCCGTGAGTATATTTTGAAGATAATTTTTTTTATAAACTTATTTGATCTTTTTTTTAATATCTGAATTAATATTACATAAATATATTATTATTTTAAAACGAATTTTGACATTAAAAATTTGGTATAAAAAATAAATGTTATTTTTAGAAGCACTTACACATGGTCAGTATTGCCAACTATATCAAAACACCAAAAAGAAATTTAAAAATGCATTGTAGCTTTATTTTCTTACTGTTTTGTTTGCTATAACTGCGTACTAGAATGTAATATAGAAGAAAATAATATGAATATAAAATATACTACACAATATATTGCACGTAAAAACATTAATTTTCATAATTTCAAAATTTAATTTACAACAATTAGATTAAATCGTGTCACAAGCGTGACCCGCCATGCGTGATCGAGCGTGAGTAAAAAAATAGAATTCGTGAGCGGACGTGATCGTGAATACTTTTTTTATAACCGTGAGTGAGCGGGCGTGACTAAAAAATTTTCTCTCGTGAGCGTGCGTGATCGTGAGCAAAAATTACTCACGCGCCCAGCTCTACCCTGAACTTCGAGAAAATTTAACCATCGCGATCTTGATTTACGTTTGCTTATTTATAATCTTGCCTGGTTTTAAGAATCGATAGGACACAATTAAAACTTTTAATTGAATACTTCATTGTGTACATTTTATGTTAAAATACATAGATTTGACCGGATTCCAAAACAGGATTCGATATTATTTAAATATTTACTTGTATTGTTAAAATATAAAGACGAAATAAATGTATATTTATTAAACTTGGATTCGCAAATAAAGTATTATAATTTTCTTTTAATGTTTGTATTCTTATAGTAATTTACGATACACATAATGTCTTCTTTCAGAAGGACACGAAAAAGTTCAAAGTTTTTGAATTATTGTATAACATTCGACAAGGTTATTTATCGAATATATTTCGTAATTTGAGTCTGTTATGTTTTGACCATAGGCGTAGCAAAAAAAACTACTAACTAGTTAAAGTCATATAGGTACAAGTCATAAATTACAAAAAAATATTTATAAAGGTATTTATAAGGTACAGTCGCCTGCATTAATGGTCTTGCAGTTTGTATTGATTTTCGTTTATCACAAACTTAGTAGGCTCCTCCCATTTGATTATTAAAATATTTAAATCATTTCTCCATGTATCAAACAAAGACAGATATTTTGAAATTCATTTGCTAGATAAAGAACTACTCTTCGTTTATAGTACTCATATATATTTGTGCAATTAAATTATTATGTAATCTTTTGAAAATTGTATACGTAAATTTTGCGGCAATAAATATTTGATATTCTGAATTTTAGTATTTAAATATATTAAACTTGATAGAAAAAGATAACCGATGATGTTTGTCTTTAAATTTGAAATCTGTTGTAAGCGATTCTAGCCTTTAGGGTGCCAGACAAGTTCTGCAGGCGACTGTACCTACTAGCACCAGTCTTGGCACCTTTAAGAGCTAGGTATACTGTTTTTTTTTGGATTGATGGGGTTATTTTTTGTAATACTCATGAACTCACGTTACTAATAAAACAAGTAGAGTCGAGCGGGTAAATATGAAACACCAAAAAAATGGGGTAAGAGTGAAACAAGCTTGCAACTAAAAAATTAATTTGTTTATAGGAGAATTATAAAAACTGACATCATCATTAAAGGTTCATTAAAGCGACCTGAAAATATGAATCGCCTAATAAGTGATGTGTCACCCCTACAGATTTCCCTGTTAGTCGATGTCAAAACGTGTGAATTAAATTTTAATACTTTGCACATAACTGTCTGTATAGCTCAGATATTAATTAAAGTTACAATTTCACATTGATATGCCACAAAGAAGATAAATCAAAGTTACCTTTTCGAGAAATATTTTCCATTATAGGCCTGTTTCACTTTTTCCCTTACCTGTTTCACTTTTTCCCAAATTAGAGGTTAAAAATGAAACACACTTTTTTTCATTTTTAAAGTCCGTGTTGTATCGTACAGTTCAAATGACGTAAGTATTTAAAATGGTTATTCATAAGCGCATCTAGTAGAAAAAATTAAAGTATGAATTTGTATCGTTAACTGTCAAAAAGCATGAAATATTTGTATTTTGTTTCACTTTTTATTATAGTTCGTTTTTTAAATTATATCTTTTTAAAACGGAATTTTCTCATTTTTAACGTGTTTTTTTATAGTTAATAATGTCCTTAAAGGCTATACAAAATTGCAAGTCACTCCGGTTTTTTGCTCCATAGCTGTTAAATGTTTGATTTAATCAAAGAATAATTTTTTCCATCTTTTTTAACTTTAAAAAACAACAATGAGGTAATGAAAAATTATCTCCACGAAAAATGATTCAATTTTAATTAGCCAGGGCTTTTTTGAAGCTTGGACTTTCTAGTTTTCGAATAATAAACTCAAAAAAATTTATCATACCACATTGCATAATAATGCAAATAATGAATAACACTTATCTATGAATCTATACACATATAATAACATGTCCTGACTGATTGATTCATCATTGCCCAGCCGAAACCCCTGGTCCTAGAAACGTGAAATTTTAAGGGTGTCTTCCTTTTATGACGTAACCACCCACTAAGAAAGGATTTTTTGATAATCAATCTCTAACGGGGTAAAAGAGTGTGTAAAAGTTTGTCTTGGAAAAAATATTTTTTGGTCGGATCTACTTGAAACTTAAAATAAATGATTTTCAATACAAACAATGAAACATGTATTTCAGCATTTCCCAAAATTCATATCTAATAAATAAATAAAATGAACTAAAAAATAAAAGTTTTAATTTGCAATGTAATATAGAATGCTAGAATTAATAGAATTTAATTATTGATACAAATGTCATGGAAGAGGTTTTGACCCCTCCCCTCTCTAACACCCAGCTGCGTACGCCACTGTATACGTAAGAACATCTACAAGAAGTAACTTTAGCATGCAAGAAACATTCTCGAGTTCTACGAACAAGATATCTGAACTAGAATTAAAAGAATAAACCCCTAAAGACCTGCACCTCGCATACGCCCCTGACACAACACACGTGAACAAAGTCCAAACCGCGAATCTCCGCCAGAACAAACTTACATTGTACGTTTTGCGTGTGTGTGTGTATGTATGTTGATATTCCATACATGTTTCACAAATAAAATGATATGAATTGGCCTCTTCGGTGTTTGAAATGTCAGCCGCAAAACGATGGATAGCAGAAGTTTGTCTGTTGAATCGATATACTGACGTCACACCGCCCATCCGACGTGAAAGAACAAACAACAAGAACAGGAAATGCATCACAAATATTTATCTGTTCGTGAGAGATGCGATTTGTCATAAATACTTTCCCGGAGCGAACGCGAGAAATATTTATTTACGTGGGTATTAATTTTTGAATTCCTTCGATCACTACGTACGCAAAAAAAGAACATTTCCGAGAACAAACGTTTTATTTTTCTTTTTAAGTGAAACTGATATGGAATTAACGTCCCGATTACCCTTGATACGTCATTATTTTACATGTAAGTAAAATATCGGTATGGAGAACCATACATGACTTCCATGTTCTTTCTATCTTTTTAAATAATTTTTAAATATAAATTTTTTGAAAAATATTTTATTAATATAATCTACTACTATGAATATAAATTTCGTAATACATAAAAACCATATATGTATACTTACGACGGTTACAGCAGTTATTGCCATTTGTATATAAATATATAATGTCAAAAACATCATACACATTCGTAGAACAATTTATTAATTTGACAATCTGAATTTAGTTGCATTTGTTTCCAAGGCAACATGAATTAATGACGTATTAATTAGTATTTAAAATTCAAATTTTAAGAGTGTTTTTAATGGCTGTTTGGGCACGTACAAATAATAAATGTCCCTTATATTCAATTGAACTGCAAATGTACCAAATCTTATCAAAATTAGTGAGATAATACTCGCAATGTTTACTTTTTAAACGAAAAATTTCGAATATTTCCAAAACCCCTAATCCGATTAGCACCCAAATCAATAGATCTGGAGTACTCACTGAGACAAACATTTTCCCCAAAAATAATTCAGATCGGTGCATTTTTACGGTAGTTATCGTGAACGAAAAAAAAATCTACATCCTGACACACGCACAGCCGCCATGCGGAAATTAACTTTTCTTTACGTTTTGAATTTAGTACACTCAGAATTTGTCATTTTCTCGGACACGATTTTTCGATGGTATTACAATAGTTCCATTTCTTTCAGAACATGGAAGTAAAAAGATTACTTGAGTAGGGGAATTGCTCCAACGCAACAGTGGGAAGGGTTTTGTTTTATGGCCATAAATTTTATAAATGATAAGATAATTTAATGCTTGATACGCCGTTCGAAAGAGCATATCAATATCTGACTTTTGCCGGACAAAGATATGCCATATCTTTCGAAACAAAAAAGTTATCATCAATTTTCTGAGGAGCTTGAAATTTTATTTTTTTGGTCCAACAGTGGGATACGGCCTAAAACCTAATACAAACTGTTATAAAAGCGGAAAAATGAAGAAAACACATTGAGTTATGAAAAATTACTCAATATTATTGGTTTATTCAACAATTTCATCTGATTTTACATCTAAATCAGAGTCGCAATGAACGCAAGTGTGGAAACTATTACGCACAGAAAACACAGAAACTTTAGCTAAAAAAACATTCAAAATCATTTACATGTATTCAAATGGCAATTTTCAATAATAAAAATGATGTTTCAATACTTTACGAAGAAAAAAAAGTGCGTTTCCCTCTGTTGGAAAAGGACGCCATTTTGAAATTACCAAAAAATAAAAATTCCATTCACTATTTTCACAAATCATTTTTATTACAATGAAAAACTATAAAAAGGGAATCGAGCGCTGTATAAACCTTTATTTTTCGATGAAAAATATAAATTTTATAAACACTTAAAAAATCTTGAAAAAGTTTTTAGAAAAAAATTTTACGCTATGTTTGACACAACTCAATAAATTACGACTTTTTGTTCCGAAACTAACCAGAAAGTGAAAGAGCAATTATTGACATTGCCTGTCAAAGTCAAAAGTTTGGTGTTACCCCTCAACAGAAAAAAATATCGCCATTTCCCACTGTTGGAGCAATTCCCCTACTTTGAAAATAAAACTATTTGGAAAAAAATTATAATGGTAATAAGCATGATGCCAGTAATAAAGTATCACTGAAATTATGATTTTAAATAATCAAATAAGTTAAAAAGATTCTAAAAAATGTATTTATTTTAAATATTAAAAGCGAGATTAATATAATTTTTGTTAAAATAAAAACACAAATGTTAAATGGAACACCAATCAGAGTAAATGACGTCACGGTTAAGTAAACATCATTTTTATTTTATGAATATCTGCACTGTTTATAAATTATTTTGTGGTTTTAAATTATCAATTTGCTCAGTTTTGTGCTACCAAAACTAAAACCGAAAAACGTTAGCGATGGAACAAGGATTTATTATTGTTGACAGTGAGTGTTTACATAGGCGTGACGTCAAAAATTCGTTATGACACCTGCGAGCGTTTTGGCGTCAAATTTAAAATTAGTTTTAAAAGGGTAAATTTTAGTGATTAAACCTTTATTTTCTGCAGAAATAAGTATTTTTTTGGTAAGATCATCATAGAATAGTTTTTTTTTTTAAATTAGGCATCATGCCTATTATTGATATAAAATAAAGAAATGTAAATTGCACATGTACAGTGTACACTGTTTACTTAATTCTTAATTATATAAAGGTCAAAGAATCATTTATCAGATTTACGTGGTTTCTTTTTTAATTCATAGGTACGTTCTCTGGCCAGGTTATAGGCTATATTTTATTACGTTAGGTAACATAACAAGTTGGCCAGCCCTGTTTTAGAGCAACCGGTCACGCGGGTGAAACCGCGGGGGAATTATAGTTGCGGTTTATTTATATTTGGGGTTAAACTATTTTAAATAGGGGCGGCGCTTTAGTTAATATTGACAGCAAATATCAGTTGTTATGTAATGTTTTTCGTCATTTTTCGCACTTTTATTAAAGGTTTGCATATAAAATGGTTTTATAGTACATTTATTACAGTTATAAATAGAATTTTTTACTGTCACTTGTCGTACGTTTAGAGTTTTTATGTTTATGAGTTATGATATTAGATGTAAATTTGCGATATGTGTTGACACTCTTGAACATTTTTATTCAGACCATTTACTTTATTGAGGATATTATTAAAATTGAAATGTACATGGATACAACATAATATGTTTCTATTAAAATGTGAAACAAAATTCAATTCGCAATATATTGTGTTAACAAATAAGGTAGTGGCGGCACCAGTCTTGGCCGCTTTAGGAACAAGGTATACTGTTTTTGGGATTGATGGACTTCTTTTTTGTAATTCCCATGAACTCCTGTTACTAATAAAATAAGTCTGTTGTTTGTTATCTTTATTAATGTTTATGTTTTTTTCTCCAGTAACGGATAAAATAAAATCAGTAATGGGCACTTAGTGATGGACACTTCCTAATGATTACAAAATAATAAGTAAGTAATACGACACAAAAGTTATAAAATAAAAAAATGGTAAAATTTGAAACAATGTACTATGATAAGTTAATAATAAATAAATAGATTACACTAATAATTATTTAAATGTCCACCATTTTGACACCCATTGGCCAATTGTCATCAAATTAAGTTGTTTTTCACAGTAAAGTGTCTATAGATTATGATTGAGTAATGGCAGTTTAACAAATATTTCTAATTTAGTACATTTAATAAAACAAGATTCCAACAATTGGGAATGATCCAATATAGTTTTTGGACAGTAATATTAGATATTTTTTAGAAATTATTTTTCAAGATATCTCAAGAACGACACATGTTACGTGAAAATTTTATAGAATTTTTTTGTAGAGCATTAAATTTCTTATAATTTGGGTCTACAACGTTTGTTGTAAAATATTCCTTTACAAAGATTTATCTCAATTTATTTTAAAAATTCGTGTTTTGTTTTTCTAAATTGATATTTGCTTGGCCATTAATATTAAATGTCCTTTTGACGTTCTAATTTCATTTTGACGTTTGTATAAATTTAGATTTAGATTTAAATTGTCAAAAAATTAAAAATATACGAAAAAATAATCAGGTGTGTTCTAAGAAAAAATTCGAACTAATATTTTTTTAGTAAAATTGTATAAAAATTAAATGGTTAACCAATTCCAGGCAATTTATCTCAACACTATCGGTTTTTATTTTAATTGTTCAATAATTAACTACCTTTTGTCAATTAAGCACGAGGAAGCACTGTGCATTTACTTGACAGATGTTTTTTTAGTACGTCTTGTATTACTTTTTGGTTTAAATGCATTAATATTTAGTTTTTTTCCCTTCAGTTCAGTAGTTTTCTGCCAATTCGGATAAAACAGACAGACATATAAAAATTCTCAAAATTACATAATATTGCCTATAAAACGACGTCTAGACTCAAACACCTTAAATATTTATGTAGGTATTAGGTATATTGAACAGAGTTTACAGATTTATACATAAATATTGACAAAGTTATAGGTGTACCATATATCTTAATATTTAATGCCAGGTAACTTTTCATAGATAAATAGAATACTCTGTTCGTTGTAACCTGTTATGATTGGCCCATCAGCAACTTCCCATTTGTGTCCCTGTGCTCCCTAATACACATATAATCTCACAAAAAAAGCAGCCAGCAGACAAAAATGTATGAAGAAGACGAATATATTTATAAATTGATAAGGTACTGGCACCAGTCTTGGATATGACTCCAGTAATGGCTATTTGTTAATTAAATGTACTGAATTAAAAATATTTGTTGATATTTGATTACTACCATTTCTGAATAATAATCTATATATATACATTTAACTGTCTTACAGCGTGATTTGATGCCAATCGGCCAATAGGTGTCAAAATGGTGGACATTTAAACTAATTATTAGTATAATTTATTTATTAATTATTAAATTATCATAGAAACTGCTTTGCATTGTTTCAAATTTGTCAATTCTTTCTTTTATATTTTTTGTGCCCTAGTTTGCAATTATTAGCAAGTGTCCATCACTGCATACTCATTACTGGTTTTACTTTATCCATTACTGGAGAAACAACATAAAAAAAATAAAAATAAACTATATTTACGGACTTTGGTAATTAAATTGATTAAATAAAGAGTTACTTGTTTTATTAGAAACATGAATTCATGAGAATTACAAAATAGAACCTCGTCAATCACAAAAACAATAAACCTTGCTCTTATAGCGGCCATAACTGGTGCCAGTACCTTATTTATAAATTCATATTAATATTAAATATTAAACTGTTATATCAGCATGAACAGAAATTCAATATACATAATTGAGTTGAATTTATTCTTTGAAAATTAATTGGTTAAGTTTTTATAGACACACATAAATATAATATAAGGTGTATATTTTTCCATTAAAAAATTCTCTAATCAAAGAAAATGATGTTATATAATATATTTAGGTAACAGCTGGAGTTTATATTTCCCAAGGCCCGCGTTTGGCAAGCTTACACAAATGGGACAGGTATATATTTCGCCAATACAAATGTCTTTACGTACATATGTGCCTCTTTCTTTTCGAGAAAAATATGAGTACTTTAAAATATAGAAAAGTATGTCGGCTACGTAAACGGTTGACATTCAATAAAAAAATATTCTCATATATCAAATTTATAACTTCGACGAAAGAAATTTATAATATGTGTTTTTTATGTTTATACACTCACATAAATTCTATTCAAAAATAGTTCAATATTTTATATTAACGACACTATTCTGCGTGATAACAATATTAACATTTAATCGAATAATTATTGCATTATTTAGTATTCGAAAGCGGGTGCTATTCAACATACAATTAGTGATATGAATTTTTTTTTAATGGATACCCAAGTAATAATTATTTTTTTTAATAGAAGATATAATTTGACATATCACAATTGATCCATTAATATGTAATTAATCAAGAGTTATCGATAAAAAAACAAAATGGTGAAAGTTTTTAGAACATGCATTTTGAATAAAAATTATTTATAGTTATATTAATTAGTACAGTAATGTCCGGTATTAAAAAGGAGCTAGTAAATTTGCCAGCTATCAAGCACTTTCAAATGGGGTATTAATTCTGTGATAGTATCTACGGATTAGTTATGGAATTTATAGCAGTGACACTTCATATTAATATCAAAAATATCGTTTTTATTAGCATTTACTTGTTAAATTCATTCTATGGACTAGCCCAGTTATATTAATTAGTACAGTAAAAAAAACAATTTGAAATATCATGTAATTTTATTGTTGATATCATAAACATAGAGCATGGACTGCGCATCTGATTCGAAAACAGAGCCGTGTGCAAAGAAAGAGATAGAAAATTGTTTGGGATATATTTGTCCTTTATTAGCAGGAGTGTCTATTCCATTCTTATTAGAAAACTAGTTGGGCCCACGCGGCTTCGCTCGCGTGGACTACGGAATTATTGTTTAGGATTTAAAAAATATATAGTTGAATTAATTACAAACACGATTAGTTATTAATGTAATAAAAACCAAATAACACTTAAATTACCTACCTAACAAAAACGAATCAGAACAAAAATTAAAAATAATTTTTGTTCTATTTAAATTTAAAAGTTAATTATTGAAAACAAAATAAACAATTGACAATCAAAAGAATACCGGCCTGTTCGGCTGTTCCCTCTGCCCAGCGTGTTAACACATTACAAAACATTATTACAAGTATTACAAAACAGCGCGCCGACGGCAAAATTTTTTCCGACTTGATTTACTATTATCGTCACTGCCTAGTTGTTATGTTACCTAACGTAAAAAAAATATAGCCTATAACCTGGCCAGAGAACGTACCTATGAATTAAAAAAAAACACGTAAATCGGATAAGTGGTTCTCGAGTGATAAGGTAACTAACGGACAGATAGACAGACAGACAGACAGACAGACAGACAGACAGACAGACGTTGAGCTTTATATATATTAAGGAAGAGATAGATATATCCCAAACCAATACACGGGTAGAAAAGTTGACTTGGGCCAAGAAATTCTTGTTTTTTATAGAACGAAAAAAATATTTTCTTAATTTAAGAATATACTCTTAATCCAGAAAATTGTTGTTGCCATTTAATGAAATATTGTTGAACGAAAACAATAATATACTTGGATTAAGAATACATTCTTATATTAAGAAAATATTGTTTTCGTTATATATAAAACAAGATTTTCTTGGCCCAAGTCACTTTTCTACCTGTGTATACTACCGCATCTCTCTACCATTATGTTAATACAGAATGCGCGGTCCATGCTCCATGTCTATGGTTGTTATAAATTTCGTTTCTGAGTTGATTTTTACAATTGAAACCATCTCGTCTCGTAAAAAAAGCTTCATCCGGTCTCGATTCGTTAACGTAACCAAGAAAAGATTGAATCCAAGACCGAAATTGAATTTGAGATTTTTTTTATGTTTTTTTCATTTTATTTTTTGAAATACATGTAATGAATTTGTTAAATTTTACTATAATTTAATATCAAAGAGAATAATTTTATTATATTAAAGATAATCTTTTAAAACCGGGACTCCTGATGAGATTTATAAATAAAAATAAGGTGTTGGAGGCAAATAAGGCCCGACTTAATTAAAAATGTATATTTCGTATAATAAGAAATTTATATTAATGGTTTAATATTAATCTAAAGAAAAATATACAATACATTTTTCGGGATAAAAAGTAGCGTATATCCTTCCTCAGAATGCAAGCTATCTCCCTGCCAAATTTCTTCAAGATCGATTCAGCGGTTTAGATATAAAAAGGTAACAAACAAACAGACAGACAGTCAGAGAGACAAAAAAATATATATATATATATATAGGGGAAAGTCGGTTAATTTGGACCATTTAAAAATTAAGATACATATTTAGGTTTAGACAAATTATTTTTTATGATATGAAACAGCAGTTTATAGATTTTATTTTTATTAAGTATTTATCAACATAATTATTATAAACTCGACAAAAATCAACAAAATGTGTTTCAATTTAGCCAACCGGTAATGTAAATTGGACCACGGTGTTGCTAATTTAGACTTTAATAGAATATTAACTAAAATACACATGTAAACAAAACATAATATATATTTATGAATTACAGACTCTCAAACAATTATTTATCATAAGTATTAAAACAAAAAACTATAAGAAATCAGTCTCGTTACATTATTTCAATTAAATTATTCAAGAAAGACAATCATCACATATGTCAGGATTAATGGTATAAGTTTCATGTTTCCAGTTATGGCAACTATGTGCATTGTGCAGTCCATTTTAACCAACAGTGTGAAAAGTGAGAAAAATCTAACAAAAATATAACCTATCAAAATCGCCAATCAATCCATGACAGTTAATTGTTGATAAATTGCTGCTGCAAACTATAAATTAAAAACGCTGTATGCTTACCTTTGTACTAACTACATCCTTAGCACGAATCACTCAAAATTACATCAAAAATCATTTATTTACATTTGCGGAAACAAAACACTAACATTCAACATGTCAAGGAAAACAATATAGCCGATATGCAATAAAGTTAGGCGCCTATCGCACGGTGTTGTCATTTAAGAAATCAGAAAACTACTTTTCGAGATATAAGGGTGGTCCAATATACCATACTTTCCCCTAAATTACAGAAGATCATACTTTTGTTTTGATCCAATATTAATATTTCAAAAGTTGAACAACAACGGCTTTTTAACGTTTCACAAAACAATGAATTATTTATTTGGCATTATTCTATACTCAAATATGATTTCGAATATAGGTTTTTTATCAGTAACGTACAATTTATTTTCCTCTTAGATACGTACTTACATATATTTGTTGTTGATTTAATCGGAGATAGTCAATTTATATCTCGTTAAGTTTTATTATCTTTTTATTCGCTTTACAAAGAAATTTTTATTGTATCTAAAATAAATAA
This sequence comes from Sialis fuliginosa, assembly GCA_961205875.1. Taxonomy (NCBI): domain Eukaryota; kingdom Metazoa; phylum Arthropoda; class Insecta; order Megaloptera; family Sialidae; genus Sialis; species Sialis fuliginosa. Next base: position 1,836,972 of record OY540814.1, on the reverse strand, counting down.
ATATTTTCTGGGTTATATGTTTTATTTATATTATATTCTGATCAATAAATATTTATTTGTAATACAATACATGCTCATTGTCAGAACAGACTCATTTGTTTTACTTTTTTTTGAAAAGGGAGTATAAGTTACTGGCACCAGTCTTGGATATGACCCCAGTAATGGCTATTTTTAATTAAATGTACTGAATTACAAATATTTGTTGATATTTGATTACTATCATTTCTGAATATTAATCTATATACATTTAACTGTCTAACAGCGTGATTTGATGACAATCGGCCAATAGGTGTCAACATTGGTGGACATTTAAACTAATTATTAGTATAATTTATTTATTAATTATTACATTATCATAGCAACTACTTTACATTGTTTCAAATTGGACGATTCTTTCTTTTATATCTTTTGTGTCGTAGTACTTATCATTTTGTAATCATTAGCAAGTGTCCATCACTGCATGATCATTACTTGTTTTACTTTATCAATTACTGAAGAAAAAACATAACCAAATAAAAGGCCTATAATTTAAAAAACAAACTATATTTGCAGACTTTGGTAATTAAATTGATTCTTTCTTTTATATTTTTTGTGTCGTAGTACTTATCATTTTGTAATCATTAGCAAGTGTCCATCACTGCATGATCATTACTGGTTTTACTTTATCAATTACTGAAGAAAAAACATAACCAAATAAAAGGCCTATAATTTAAAAAACAAACTATATTTGCAGACTTTGGTAATTAAATTGATTAAATGAATTCATGAGAATTACAAAAAAGAAGCCCGTCAATCACAAAAACAGTAAACCTTGCTCTTATAGCGACCATAACTGGAGCCAGTATATCATCAAGTTGCACATCGATCGTTGAAAATATATAAAATGTTTTGTTAAATTATCGTAAAACTTTATTTTTATCAAAAAACATACTTTGATGTTACATTTCGAACACAAAAACCGAATAAAATGGTATGTGCCTCACCCAAATAACCGCATGCACGGGTAGAAAAGTTGACTTGGGCCAAGAAATCCTTGTTTTTTATATAACGAAAAAAATAGTTTCTTAATTTAATAATATACTCTTAATCTAGAAAATTGTTGTTTCCATTTAAAGAAATATTGTTGAACGAAAACAATAATATACTTGGATTAAGAATACATTCTTATATAAAGAAAATATTGTTTTCGTTATATATAAAACAAGATTTTCTTGGCTCAAGTCACTTTTCTAGCTGTGTGGTTGAAGTCTAGTGACACTTCTTTTATTTTCATTAACCATGTACTTATGCGTTCTTCATTCATCTTTCTCTTATACATATACTTATCGCTATCTCATGCATATGAATACTCTTCTTAGCGTTTCATCTTGAAAACCTGTTATATTTTAAAACGTTTCTAAGTCATTCAACCAGCTCATTAAAGAAATTATACTTCAAAAAAGGTTATAATATTTCTACTTGAAAAGTTTTTGGTTAGTATTTGATCATGATTAGTTAATCAGTTGTTTTCAAAACATTATTACGTCAATTCTAAAAAACAATAACGGTTATGATAAATTTTATAAGGTAAAAAATTAACAAATTGAGATTAGATTAAGAATTAACATTAATCATGGTTTTGAAAACAACTGATTAACTAATCGTGGTTAATTTTGTTTTATGCAACCCAAGGTAAGAATTTTTTAGTTATTATAGTTGTTTTCAAAATTATTAAATAGGATTGTCGATCGTTATTTTTTTAATTACTTTCGAGTTCCTGTATAAAATATTTAATAAAACATACCAGATAATTAAAATAAATTAAATATAAGGTATTTATATTAACATTAAAAAACAGAATAATTTGAATCGTTTACATTAATCTTTTGAAACAAAGTAAAAAGGCCCATTTGAGTAAAACCAAGTAATTCGTGCTGTAATTTATGTTTATGAAGATCAAAGGTATGTTTTAATATTTTCAAATGATAATTTTGACAGACCATTAAACAAAAAGCCAGAACATCATTATTCATGTGTAAACGTTACCTTTCTTTTAAGTATTTAATATACTGTGTAGGTTAAATTGACAGCTAATTGTAATATTTCACATTTAAATTAAAAATAATACTTAATGCAAAAATTAAAAAAAAAGTTTCCTTTTAAAATGAAAAATGGAACTAAAATAATTTCAAGTCAATTAAAATTAAACTATACGTTGATGTAGGTATCTACAGTCGCCTGCAGAACTCGTCTGGCACCCTAAAGACTAGAATCGCTTACAACAGATTCCAAATTTAAAGACAAACATAATCGGTTATCTTTTTCTATCAAGTTTAATATATTTAAATACTAAAATTCGGAATATCAAATATTTATTGCCACAAAATTTACGTATATAATTTTCAATAGATTACATAATAATTTAATTGCACAAATATATATGAGTACTATTAACGAAGAGTAGTTCTTTATCTAGCAAATGAATTTCTAAATATCTGTCTTTTTTTGATATATGGAGAAATGATTTAAATATTATAATAATCAAATGGGAGGAGCCTACTAAGTTTGTGATAAACGAAAATGAATACAAACTGCAAGACCATTAATGCAGGTGACTGTACAGTGAAATTCAGAAGTGGTCGTCCAGTTTTCATTGAATTCGGTGCTTAGGAATTTTAATTTTATTTCAAATATAAGGTACCTGCGGCAAATAAGGCCCATGTGAAAAAAACACATTTGCAATAGTTGGATCGGTCTGGATTTTTATATACACATAGAAGGTATTTATACAAAGCTAACTACACACCGACTAGTCTCTCGCTGCGCTAACTTTTCGGTACCTCTGAGTTTGTTGCGAGAGATGGTGACGAATGCTCAATTTTATAAAAAAAACAACAAATAATTTTAATTTTTGTAAAATTTTTTATGTATTATTTTGTTATTTGTTCAGGTAATAGTTCAATCTTTAAAGTTTATGGTAAAAAGTTGATTTCTATTGTTTTTAAGTTTTCGCTTTATAAAATAAAATAAAATATACCGCAGTACCTTAGGGATAATAAGGACCACCAAATTTAAGATTGGACTTAATTTATGATCACATATTTTGTTCTAGATTGGTATGTCATTTTTGTTTACTAATAATTCTATAAAAAATCATCTACAACGAAAAATAATGTGGTCTGGCGAGAGTTTAGCAGTTGTATGGATGCAGCATCGGCACGTTATGGATAAAAAATAAATGTTAAAATAAAATTATAATTGCCTATTTATTAGCTGTAAGCAAACATTACGCCAAATGTTGATTAAAACATAGTTCCCATACATAATAACATTATAATTATCTGAAAATGTTTAACGTAGTTAAGTGGCCTTATTAAACTACCATAGTTTATGTTAATAATGCCCAAAGTTACTTTTTTTAAATATATCTTAAAAATAAAAAAATCATTTGCATACTTCTTTAGATTAATAATAAACCAAAGTTTACCATTTATAATATAAATAACTTTTTACCCGAAATATTTGCCTCCATGACCTTATATACTGTAAAAACAATCGAATAAAAAAAAAGTAAAAAAACACTGAATACCATCTTCAATAATTTAAAATGAGTGGATTTTTGTATAAAACACTTTCACGGATTACATTGGCAAAGAAACACATTCGTATTGATTTTGACATAAAATACTGTTAAATATTTATAAAGATCAAACCGCCTACGTAAATACATTTTAAGGTCAAATGGTTTGAAATCCTTTAAAACAACATCGCAAACAGAGATTGGTTAAAAGTGTGCGGCACACGTAGCATCAAAGCTCCAACAGGAGCTATACCGGGTGTTCCAGACCACCAGTCCACTGTTTTCCGCCTAAACTACTGAAGATAGAGTTTTATGATAAAAAATTTACTATATATATCGACACTAAAGAATTTCAGGAAAATATTTTTAACCCCTTAACATACCCGTTTCTCATCAAAATCAGCGGATGGGTCGCAACTACCAAAAAAACATATTTTTCGGCAGACGAAATTGACCGAACCGTTCAAAAGTTATGAATTTTTTTCGAAATTTAAAAAAATAATTATTACTATAAAACGGCTCAATATTTTGAGTTAAAAATTTACCCAGATGTTACTTACATGGGTAACTAATCAGGTAAAAAAAACGGGCCGGATCCGAGTGGGGGCAGATTACCCATTCTTATTCGGCTACGCCCTTTATAATAATTTTTCATTAGTACGACTAAAAAAAAAGGTCTTCAGTTTTTATTTTTCCTAATCTAACTCTCTATTTATTCAATAAAATTAGGTATTGAAATTGACGCGACAAAAGAAAGGTCCTCAGTTTAATATTCTGGCCTGCGGCCCTTAGTAAATTAAATTAAATAAAATTTCTGCTATGCGGCCCAGATGGTTCAAAAGGTTGGACACCTATGGTTTAGAAAATATGGCGACTTGTTCCCAAATTTTAGGGTTTTACTAAAAGTTCTAAACAAAAGTTGTTAATTTAAATATATTTTTTAAGATAAAGTATTAATTGATATATCATTCCATTTAAAATTATTGAATTATCCCCATTTGAAGTTCTGAATTTTTGATATGTCGCGTATGACACTTTAAATTATTCAAATCTCAAATAATCATACATCATTAAAAAGTTCGTTATTTCTACTTTCAAATAAAAATTTTTAAATATAATTTCATTAATATTTAACGAATCTAGAGCACTTTTAGTAAAACCCTAAAATTTGGGAACAAGTCGCCATATTTTCTAAACAATTGAATGTATAAAAAAATTTTTTTTACAAAAGTTTCATACTTTTTTATGATCTTTAAAATGATCTACTTTTAGATATACCGTTCCATTTGATTTTGCTGAGAAACGGGAATGTACCCCTCAAACTACTCCATAAGGTTTAGGGGGTTGCAAATATTTTCCTGAAATTCTTTAGGGTCAGAACGTGGCCGCATTAGCTTTAAATTAAAATACTCAAATGCTTCTTCAAAATGGAGCATTGAACGCACACTCTTCTATGTCGTCTCAAAATCTTCGTAACAAAGAGAAGAATAATTGGTCTCAGTTTCAGGAGTGTGCTTCGGATGTTCCAAAAGTTACAGCAAATAAACCAAATAAAAAACGCTGAAATTGCCGTTCGCTGGATAAAACAATCGCGCATGTGAAATGTAAGAGGTGTGCGCCTTTGAAACTCCGGGAAAAGGTTCATTGTACCAAAAAACATGTCCAGTAAAAATTTCAGATTCATTGGTTTGAATCTGAGAAAATTGCGGTGGTATGAATTTTTCTTTTTTTAAAAGTTCCATTTTGAAAACGTGAAAATAACCGATTTTTCAATGCAAATTGTGCTGCAGTTTTTATATGAATCAAGCAATCGACTTGTAACTCCATGTTTACATCCACAATAAAGTATACTTTGAGTTCGTGTACTTATGGGTGGGTAATATACATTCCCACACGCGCACTATTGCCGTTCCCCCAAAGCGGCCACGTTCTGTGGATTTGTCCATATAATAATTTTTGTATTATAAAACTGTATCTTCAATAGTTTAGGCGTAAAACATAGTGGACGGTTGGTCTGGAACACCCGATATATAAAAGGAGTGGGTTTGGTAATTCACTAGTCCGTTATCTGGAATCAAATGACCAAAAGACAAAACAAGTTCACGGAAATGGCCAAGAGACACGAGCGGAGTGTATAAAAAGAAACTGTTTTTGTTTGTGGTGTTATACGAGTATGACAAAGAGCGTAATGGCGGCGTCTCTCTTTTCGTATCGGTGAAACAATATCACCATTGTCATTATGGACCAGACTCCGAGGAGTTCAAAACAAAACTACCGAGGGAAATTCATTGTACGCTAATGTGCAAACTTGTAAACAGTTTGGATTATCAACTATGACAACTTAATTAATTTCCTTGCAAGGTACAGATAAAAACGGAATTAATATTTTTTATAAATAATATATAGCTAATGACTCAGTATTGCAATTAAAAACACATTTTATGTCAATTTGTAGAAAATATTTTACTTTAGGTTAATTGCTTCCTTCTTTGTTATATTACGTCAAAATATTATACACTCCCCAATTTTGCTTCTTCGCAATATCGAAGATACGAGAAGCTTTGTGATCGTTTCAGATTGAGTCAAAAAAAATGGTCTCCGATTTCAAAATTTTAAATTGATCTTTCCGTTTCACGTCAAGACAAACACTTTTCATTCCGTGTCTGTCTATCTGTCCCCTGATCCTTGTCACACACATAACTCATGAACCACAAAACCGATATTAATGAAACTTGGTTGGATGGTTGGGTCTGGTTTGAGGACGGTCTTATTTCAAAATCGTGTGTAAGGGGGACGGGTGACATCCCAAAATATTTTTTTAAGATATCTCAAGAACGACACATGTTACATGAAAATTTTATAGAATATTTTTTATAGAGCATTAAATTTCCTATAATATGGGTTTACAACGTTTGTTGTAAAATATTACCTTACAAAGATTTATCTCAATTTATTTTAAAAATTCGTGTTTTGTTTTTCTAAATTGATATTACTTGGATATATTAAATGTCATTTTGACGTTTTAAATGTCATATTGACGTTTGCATAAATTTAGATTTAGATTTAAAATGTCAAAAAATTAAAAATATACCTACGAAAAAATAATCAGGTGTGTTTTAATAAAAATTCCGAACTAATATTTTTTAGTAAAATTGTAATTTAAAAAAAAATTATTGATGTAATTTAAAATTGAAAGACCTTTTTTTTGTTATTTTGTTTTGATCATATAATTTGTATTTTGTTTACTCTATTACTAAAAAAAAAAAACGGTAATTCAAAATTTTAAAATAACTGAAGACATTTTTTTTTTTTTACTCTTAATTTACCAAATTTTTCCCATTTACTTCTACTATTTTGTTCATACTTGCGAAAAAAAATTGATTTTTCTCTAACTAAACTCATGGGGGGGGGATTGATCATCTCAATCACCCCCCTATCTACGCCACTGCCCAAGGCACAAGCCTGCTCTTTTTAACATTTTTTTTAATCTCCTAAAATAGTAAAGTTCAAAGACCCAACGTACACCACTTTCCTTTTCAGTAAAATTTTGAATGTTATTTAAAAAAATATTTTGCTATAATCAATTTGTGTTTTTGTACTTTAACAATACAAACAGAATACACCAATCTAACCAACGCAATTGAATAAAAATAGTAGGTATATGAAAAGCAAAAACATTTTTTCATATATTTATTCATCCGAATCTTCCTGAAATCGATTTACGAAATCGCATAAATAATAGAATAGAGTCGCTGAGAATATCACTGGTGAAGAGATATAGATGTATGAAAAATACGACAAACACACAACAGATAAAAGAAAAAGCTGGCTTGAAGGCAAGCGGGCAGGTATGTTAGGTAGATTTGAGGGCGAAAGCGCACTGGATGATCACAAAAAAGCCGGCACTGTTCAGGGCCAGAAGGTTTTCGTGAGGTTCTAGTCATCTACCTTTATCTGATTTCCGGGATTTTCCGAAGAAAATGACATTTCCGAACAGTTCATCCGGTGCTCAGTGTGCGACAACTTTGCTGTTCGCGGAACGCATGAGATATAAAGAAAGCGCATCAAGTTGGACACATCTATACATAGTTACATAGTACAGTTGGACTCCTATCAGCTCGAACAATTTAATTTCGAATTCCCCTACATCGTAGGAGAAATTGTTTCCCTCACTCCTTACCGTATTTTAATTGAACAGGCGCAAACGGTGAGAAAATAATTATTAAAATAGTTTCATAATTATATAAATGGAAATTATACAGTGTATTCCAAGTTGATTAAGACATAGGGAATTTAACATGGGGGCAATTAGAAGTGTTGTAGTTGTGTGATTGGTGCATTTTGAAATGCCGCCTCGAAACTAACTGATAAATTTTAAATTAATCAACAGTATTTTGTTTTCAACAATAAAATACATTAAAGTAAGCATCCTAGATAAAATTATAATAATATTTTTTGGTAGATATAAATTTGAAAACAAAATACTAATTACTATTTTATTAAATTTTGTGGCGGCATTTCAAAATGCACCAATCACACATCGTTAAATTTGACCAAAGATTACTACAACACTTCTAATTGCCCCCGTGTTAAATTTCCTATGTCTTATTCAACTTGGAATACACTGTATAATCCATACTAATATTATAAATGCGAAAGTGTGTTTGTCTGTCTGTCTTTGTTACCTTTTCACGGCTAAACCGATGAACCGATCTTGATGAAATTTGGCAGTGAGATAGCATGCACTCTGAAAAAGGACATAGGCTACTTCGAATCCCGAAAAAACAACCCCTAAGGGGCTGCTGGTTTGTTTGCTAGATTCAATGCTGGTTTTCAAGCATGTTTTGGCGCTGGATTGTTGTCATGGTTTCAATGTGTGTTGGCTTCACACGATACTTGATTTTGTAGATGGTTTTGATGCGTGCTAAGTGACAGTTTTAATATCAACATAATATTATAGTGGATATGGATTATGAAAATAAAAAAATCCTTTGGGTGAACAATATATAATTAACAGGATCGATCTTATGAGATATGTTTAATAAAACTATGAATGGTTGTAATTTGTTTCATTCGATCCGGAGGAAAAAATATCATGGGGATGGGGGTTTCGAAATCCACGCGAGCGAAGCCGCGGGTAGCAGCTAGTTAAGTATATAAATGCACTGTGCATTTACTTGGCAGATGTTTTTATCTATAATTAAAATTCTTTTCAACTTAATTAAGTTTATGTTTTGTAAACTGTACCTACAACTACTAATTTTACTTAAATAAAAAAATGAAATGTAGACATTTTAATAGATGGGTTTAACTTCCAACTTGACGAACATTATTATCGTGGCTCGACAACTCGGAAAAAACTGAAGATTCAATAATGCCATCTTTGTTTCTCACGTGACAACAACAATCGATGCATCTCATTCTACTGACAATTATTTGTATTTTAGTTTTGTTATCTCGCTTCTCAAGTGTGATGATATAATCTACTTTTCTTTGTCACGGACTCTTTTGTTTTCATAGCTCTCTATAGCTACGTCCAATTTACTATTTCTAAAAGTCTTCAGTCTAAACTATATAATATAAAATGGGTTACTTCTCCTATTGAATGTCAATTTCAAACTCTTATCTATTATTAGATACTTTATAAGTACCTATAGAAGGTTTATTAAAAAAATAATTTTTCTAATTATGTGTTTTCAAACTTTCTTAATTAATATATGAAGTTATCTTTATAGAGATTTTATGGACTTAAGAAATATTTATTTTCTTTAAAACTTCTACATTTTCTAAAGTTTGAATACAAATATTTGTTATGATGACAAAAAGATCCATTTTAATTTATTATTCTGCAAAAAAGTTATCTTTTTAAGTAACTACACTCACGGAAAAAATTAACCACTTAAATTTTTCGAAAAAATTGTTCATTTTCAAAGTAGTGCCGATAGATCAAATATGATCCTTTTTTTAATTATAGGATATAAAAATTGAAGGAAATTTTATCATGTTTTCGAATTTAGGGGTATTTTTGTATTATTAAACTTATTTTTGTGACCAAATCGCAGTTTAATAAAAAATAAAAAAATAAATTTTTTTTGCAATTTTGAAAGTTACCCACGGGGATGTTTAATTTTTTTTCTAAAATTTCAAGGTAACCATTTTGTAGGAAATTTTCTTTGCTTTAAAACGCTTTTTTCAAATTTGTTTTAGCATTCTAGTATTTTTTTATCGACGATATTTAGTTAACTCATTGTTAATTAAATAATATTAATAATTAATTCATTATGTTGTCTCTACTTGAATAGCATGACTTAAAAGGTTTCGACATGCTGAAACTAAATCCGTTGTCCAAATAGCTTCATCACGTCAGGAGCTCGCAAAATTTGCTAGCTTGCAAGCACTCTCAAATGGGGTATTAATTTTCTACTAGTATCTATGGAATTTAGAGCAGTGACACTTCAACTAATTGTAACTTTGTAACACAGTTGGCATCTTTGACCGTTCAAAATATTTTTCATATCACCACTGTTTTAATACCGTTGATGTTTACCTACGCGAAACTTGTCAAAGTCTTCAACAAACTTCAAAAGAACTGTCATATAAGTTTGATATCTCATTTGAAAGTGCTTGCTAGCTAGCACATTTGCGAGCTCCTTTATAATATCGGAAATAAAAATAACGATTTTGGCAATGTTAAAGAATTTATTACCAAGTGGGTAATTTCTTTAAAAGATTTCGTTCACGGTAAGAAATAGTACTATCTTTCCTTTTTTAAATGAACGATTAAAAATTTTTTAACCAAAATATACTCGTTGAAGAAGTTGTTATATTTATAAGTGTTCAGTGAAGTATCTTAATTAAAAGATCATATAATTGAACTAGCATATTTCGGCGAAAAAAAATCGTACAGTAAAAAGTAAAAAATCATTTTAATGACCAAAGTTAGTACTATTTCTTACAATGAATGAAAACTAAACAAAAAATACCTACTTAATAATAAATTCTTAAAAATCTTAAATCTAGAATTCTTTAAATTTTGTGCACCAAATTAGAATTTACATTCGTCAAGTTTAAAATTTCGTGGCTACTTTTTGTCAAATTTGGAGATAACTGCAATACATAAAAAATACTAGTTTGTTGAATTTTTTTTCTTTCAATACTTACATATCGAAAGATCAAGATTTTTCGTTTTCTTCTTACCTGAAACAAAATTAAACATTATTTTATTTTATATTCAATGATAATAATAAATTAACAAAAATATATTAAGGTACTGGACCAGTCTTGGCCCCTTTAAACACAAGGTATACTGTTTTTTGGTATTAACGGGATTCTTTTTTGTAATTCTTATAAACTTAATAAAAAACTTAATAAAATAAGTCCGCAAATATAATTTGTTTTTGAAATTATAGCCTTTTAGTTTTTTTTTAAATGTTTTTTCTCCAATAATGGATAAAGTAAAACCAGTAATGGGCATCCAGCGATGGACACTTGCTAATGATTACAAAATGATAAGTACAACCACACAAAAGTTATAAAATAAAGAATAGTAAAATTTGAAACAATGTAAAGCAGTTGCTATGAAAAGTTAATAATTAATAAATAAATTACACTAATAATTAGTTTAAATGTCCACCATTTCGGCATCCATTGACCGATTGTCATCAAATTAAACTGTTTTAAAGTTAAGTAATGACAGTAATCAAATATTAATTAAACAAGAATCCAACACTGGGGTATGATCGAAGACTGGTGTCAGTACCTTATTTCATTATAACAGTAATAATAAGAGATACATTTCAGTTGGAACGCTGCATTTAAGAAAACTTTTAAAATAAAACTAGCCATTATATGTTGATGTATAAGCAAAACTGCATTTCAAACTAAATACTAAAGTGAATGAATATAAAAACTTTTCGCTAATGTAGAACATTAAAGATGTTTTATTGTTAATAAAAAATAGTAAACAGAAAAAATATAAATAAAAAATTAAAGACAGTTTGTTCAAAATAATAAATAAAAATAAAAGTTTTATTCTCGTAAAACATAATTAAATTTTATTAAAACTTATGTTAAGTTTTATCCAGAGTCGGTTTATGTAAAATATTATAGGGTAGAGCAGATATCTGAACTTGAACTCGAAACCTGAACGTCAACCGATCCTTTCTATTGTTTAATAATACCGGTAAACATTTATTAATAACGGTTTTTGCTTCCTCGCAATATCGAAAATACGAGAAACTTTGTGATCGTTTTAGATTGAGACAAAAAAAAATGTTCTCCAGTTTCAAAATTTTAAATTGATTATTCCGTTTCACGTCAAGACAAACACTTTTCGTTCCATGTCTGTCTGTCCCCTGATCGTATTTTCGTATTTTTAAAAGGCGCCATTTTTAATTTAGAAAAAAATAAGAAAGAGAGTGAAATTCCATTGGTTTGGTTTTACATTTTGACGTCTATAAAAAAAATATTGGTTTGACTAGGTTTAGTTCCTTAGCCCCCCCCCCCTGAAAAAATATTTTTTCAAAAATGTATACATCTTTTACTAGAGGGCATCATTTTATATGTTCAGTAAAAATTTCAAGTTTCTAGCTTATATAGTTTACGAGATATTTAGCTTTGACTGAAAATGACGGACGGACGGACAACAAAGTGAAATTTATAGAGTTTCTTCGAAATCCTAAAAAAGGAAATAAATATACAAGTCTACATAAAGATCATCCACTAATGTAGAATACAACAAATACACTTTATTTGCTGTACATGACATAGATGAAAATTTGTAAGAAACAAATAAATTACATCGCCGATTCTTCGCTAACTCGTAAGTGAAAGTAAGGAATCCATTTTGTTGTAAATCTACAAGACAATCAAGTGACAGACAATATTGCACTGTAGTAGTTTTTCTTCATATGTTTTATTTTTCATGTCGTTTTCTAGATCGCTTTATGTTAGGCTCTACATAAGATTGACATTTATTTCGTACGAATAAGATATGAAGATTCATAATATTGCAGAACGAATGGTCTTCGGGATTCTGATTTACTTCTATGAATAAAAAGAAACGAAAGATATAAATGTCAAATAGCCTATTCAAAATACATGTATGCTTATATTTTTATCTGAATTTATTATCTTTACTTATATCGAAAGATCAAATTATTCCCATACACGCTTTGTAAGTTAAACGTTAAAGCTGTGGTCACCAAACTACGGTCCTATTTCTTGTATGGTCAAATGTTAACCTTTTAGGGACGAGAATTTTGACGTTGAAATAAACTCTTGAGCCAACTCTCTTACACTCAAATGACGAAATATATTATTTGAAAATTCAAACATAAAGAAATATTTCACTTCCAAGAAAGGGAACCTATTTATTTATTTATTTTTGATTTTCATACAAATTCTAAGACAAGACCTGGTGTTTCCTGGGAGTTTGAAAATATAATTTTACGCGATTTTTTCATTAACTACCGAATGGATTTTATTCCGGTTTTCACTAATGGATAAATTAAGTTTAGGTGTATAATTTGTGGATATTTTGTGTAAATTTCATGAAGCCGGAAAAAACAATTCAGGGTGAACCGTGTGTTGTGAGCATGTTGGGTGGGCATGATTATTTTATGTTTAATTAAATTAATATTCACGGGTAACACCGAGTCCAATGCGCTAGTCCACAATAAAGTGAAGTTAGCATATTTTCACATATTGTTACGCCCCTGCTGCTGACTTACATACATACATACATATGTTAAATTAATAGCAAGGATAATGGCAATTGATCTACACGTGAATTATTCTGTGCACACAACAATATCTCATATACGTGCGTTAGTAGATATACGTAACGTACCTAAAGGCCTTTTCATTATTTTGTTTTATATGTCTGCGAGAGAAAGGGTAGCAGAGGAAGATAATAATAGAATGCGTTTCAATTCAAACAAAAGGAACAACTGTACTGGAATAATTCAAGAGTGAACATTATGTTTGCTCTTGTTAACTGAAGCTTGTTTCTGATTTTTGTTCTATGACAAACATAATTTTTTATTATGTCAATCATCACCAATAACTCTAATTACAATCAGGGGCGCCGATTTGTTAAAAATATTGGGAGGGGCTCAATTTTTTTGGACTTCCTTTTCCCTTATATAAGACAAAATAATAATACCGTGTACCCCCCCCCCCCACAAAGTTGACGTAAGAAGCTTTTTTCATTAACAATTTTTCTTTAATACAGACCTGACCTAATTAATTTGTATACTATATGATCGACTATTAAAATATCTACAACAATTCTGCAAATAAACTCCTTTATTACGTTTTATTGTGCCTTTATTTGTTTACAAAATAAATTTTTATATTTTATATATTTGACTTGCCTAAACGATTAACTTTCCAAAAATCTCCATAATTCTTATAATTTTTCATAATGACAACACTATTTTACAAAATATACTCACTAACATATTGGCAACCTATAAAATAATCCGTTAAATCTTAATGTATAAACTTAAATATTCATCATTTATTGGGGGGGGCTTAGCCCCCCCGACGTTAATATTGGGGAGGCTTGAGCCCCTTAAGCCCCATGGAGTCGGCGCCCCTGATTACAATGTAATTGTTGACAGAAAACGGTTCGATGAGAATTAAAAAATGTATAACATACTGGCACCAGTTATGGCCGCTATTAGGGCAAGATTTAATGTTTTTGTGATTGACGGGCTTCTTTTTTGTAATTCTCATGAACTCATATTATTAATAAAATAAATAACGCTTTATTTACACAATTTATTTAATCTCGCTTTTAATATAAAAATAAATACATTTTTTAGAATCTTTTTAACTTATTTCATTATTTAAAATCATAATTTCAGTGATACTTTGTTACTTGCATCATGTCTATTAATTGTAACGTCAGTTTTAACTACATACAAAATTTACCTTCATAATAATTTCAATAATAAGTTTCATAACAATAGTTATAATGTAGTAAGCCAGATTCATCCATGGCTCTTTGCATACACAAAATACATAAATAAAAGTACCTAAACAAAAGCTCCTTGTTAATATTACGAGCAATAAAAGATTGTATTCAGAGCTTCAGTGCAGCAATTCAAAGTTCAATTGAAATGCATTCAATGCTACTAACAACTGGTCGAATCTATGTTTATTATATGATGTCAATAATAATGGAATTATAATCCAATAAGTCGATATACGTCAATTCAAAAGCCACTGTTTGCTTTGAAATTGTATATTTGCTTTGTCTAAATATAATTTTTTGTTAAATAATCGAATATTGTATGTATACAAAGTTTAACAAATGAACCAATTTATTACAAATGATGTAATTTAATTTGTATTTAAACAATTCTATTGACTCTATTGTTTGTTGTCAATATAACCGTGTACTTTGTTGCTATATTTAATATTTTCTAGGTAATTGGTACGTCTTGACTTGAACATTTCATTATGAGCGAACCGAACAACAATACATTGTTGTGCTTCTCTTGTTCTCACAATTATTTTGAGTTTAAATATCCGTATGGAGAACTATACATGACTTCCATGTTCTTTCTATCTTTTAAAATAATTTTTAAATATACATTTTTTTAAATATTTTATTTATATAACCTACTACTATGAATATACATATCATAATATATTAAAAAAACATATATACTTACAACGGTTACAGCTCTTTTTGCCATTTGTATATAAATATTAGTTTTCTAATGTCAAAAACATAATTCACATTCGTAGAAAAACTAATTTGACAATTTGAATTTAGTTGCATTTGTTTCCAAGGCAACATGAATTAATGACATATTAGTATTTAAAATTCAAATTTTAAGTGTGTTTTTCATCCCTTTAATGGCTGTTTAATAATAAATGCCCCTTAGATTCAATTGAACTGCGAATGTACCAAATCTTATCAAAATTAGTGAGATAATACTCGCAATATTCACTTATTAGACGAAAAAAGTTACAAAATTTCGAATATTTCCAAAACCCCTAATCCGATTAGCACCAAAATCAATAGGTCTGGAGTACTCACTGAGACAAATATTTTCCCCAAAAATAATTCAGATCGGTGCATTTTTACAGTAGTTATCGTGAACGAAAGAAAATTCTACATCCGCACAGACACACGCACAGCCGCCATGCGGAAATTAACTTTTCTTTAAGTTTTGAAGTTAGTACAATCAAAATTTGTCATTTTCTCGGACACGATTTTTCGATGGTATTACAATACTTCCATTTCTTCCAGAACATGGAAGTAAAAACACACTTAAAATTTGAATTTTAAATACTCATTAATACGTCATTAATTCATGTTGCCATGGAAATAAATGCAACTAAATTCAGATTGTCAAATTAGTTGTTCTACGAATGTGTATTATGTTTGCACTAGGGATCTTTTGTTGTAAGAAATTTAATTCTCTAAGCCGCGGTCACATTAGGCTGGTTTACCAGCGCTGCTTTGCCAGCGCTGCTAGCAGCACCAGCAACCAGCGGCTGGTACGGGTTCACACTACGCTGCTAGTCGGCTGCTAGCAGCGCTGGCAAAGCAGCCTAATGTGACCGCGGCTTATGATATGCTGCTGTAAGAAATAAAAATAAATAAATAAAACACCCTTGTATTTATGTATAGATACCGAGTACAGTCTTTGAAAGTTATTAATAAAGCTTTGAATGGAAAATAGAATTTAATTAATCTTGTAATTTATTATGAATGAAAATTTATCACAAAAATTTATAAAAGTTGTTTTTAATAATTTATGTATACGTTTGACAATGAGTTTCTCCAGTTATAAACTTTATTAATTCTTTAAGTTGTGTAAATTAAATGTAGTTTTGACACGTTCCTGTTCACACGTTATATAAATTATGATTTAAAGTTGTTCGTGTGTTTGGAAATTACTCGTTCGCCATAATTACTTTCGTCAAGCGTTAGTGTTCTATGTTCTTATGTATCATTTTAAATGTGTGTGTGTCTAATATAAATATAGTAAATATGTTTAAAATTACTTTAATGTTGGTACCTAAAAATAGTACTTAATCAATATTTTATTACTTTCAGTGGCGAATTGAATAGAGGGTATTGTTCATTTTACTTCCATGTTCTGAAAGAAATGGAAGTATTGTAATACCGTCGAAAAATCGTGTCCGAGATAATGACAGATTCTGAATGTACTAACTTCAAAACTTAAAGAAAAGTTAATTTCCGCATGGCGGCTGTGCGTGTGTCTGGATGTAGAATTTGCTTTCGTTCACGATAACTACTGTAAAAATGCACCGGTCTAAATTATTTTTGGGGAAGATGTTTGTCTCAGTTTCTGAAAGAAATGGAAGTATTGTAATACCATCGAAAATTCGTGTCCGAGATAATAACAGATTCTGAATGTACTAACTTCAAAACTTAAAGAAAAGTTAATTTCCGCATGGCTGCTGTGCGTGTGTCTGTGTGTCTGGATGTAGAATTTTCATTCGTTCACGATAATTATTGTAAAAATGCACCGATCTGAATTCTTTTTGGGGAAAATGTACGTCTCAGTGAGTACTCCAGACCTATTGATTTTGGTGCTAGTCGGCTTAGGGGTTTGGGAACTTATGTTATTAATAAAACAAGTAGACCGCAAATATAGTTTGTTTTTTAAATTATAGCCTTTTATTTTGTTCATGTTTTTCTTCAGTAATGAACAACATAAAACCAGTAATGGACATTTGAGAAGATTACAAAATGATAAGTACTACGACACAAAAGTTATAAAATAAAGAATAATTAAATTTACTCACTTCACTAATTATTTACATAAGAAAATACATTTTTCTTGATATTCAGCCGAACCGTTTATTTTTCCAATATTTTTAAACAAAATGATCAATTGTCATCAAATCACGCTGTAAGACAGTTAAATGTATATAGATTAATATCCAGTAATGGCAGTAATTAAATATTTCTAATTTAGTACATTTCATTTAAAAATGTTCACCATTGGGGTGTTGTTCAAGACTGGTGCCAGTACCTTACTTAAATATAAAAATAAAATTGATGTTGCTATATGTAACATACAGTGCAATATATTCGGAATTAATACGTCAATCATTTTTCATAAGAAAGAATCTTTTTTGTTGTAGGTATCCAAAAAAGTTATACTTAAATACACCAAAGGGAATTTTATATGTTAACATTTAACCTCAACTGAGAATCCCGCTGGGATTTTGCGGATATCATTCTGAATTTTTTTAAGAAAGACAAAAAGTCTGAAGTGGTTAGGGATAAACTTCAACAAAATCAAAAAGGGGAATGAAAAATTTATGTGAAGTATATATTTGGCGTAAAAACTTTTTCGATATCATTTGCAGATTGTTTCTAAAAGTTGAATATTAATTTTCTCAACTTATTTTTCTAAGATATACAACAGATGTCAAGTTTTATGAAATAATGATGAAAATCTATATTTCACAATTTTAAAATTGAATCTATAAATATTAATTTTACCTTAAATAAATTTTATTAGACAAATAAAAACTAATCTTATTTTACGACATAGTACTTCGGAATTATAATCATAGAAACTTTGGAACAGTTGTTTATTATATTATAATCTTGTATTATAAAAGGGAGATGGGAAACTGTTGGTTTCTCCCTCCTTAAGAAAATATGAGAATTAGAACGAGACAAATACCTAAACTAGTTTCGTCTCGTCTCCAAACAAACAAACAAGCTTACAGTTCAAATACATAACCAGTATTTTTAATAACACGCGCTTAAAAAAGAAAACAACAGTGCTTATCCTTTTAAATATTAAAATTAAAAATAATTTCTCTGAAATCTGGACTGTGTAGACCCCTTTAAGTAAAAAAAACATATAAAACGCCGGTGTTCGCAAAGTAAATATTTTTACAAAATAATAATAACATTTTGTAAAATTGAAAGTTCATAGTTCATTTCCTGTTTTTATAATATTCATTTACTTTTTTTTATAAGATATATATTTTATTTTATATTTATAG
This sequence comes from Sialis fuliginosa, assembly GCA_961205875.1. Lineage (NCBI taxonomy): Eukaryota > Metazoa > Arthropoda > Insecta > Megaloptera > Sialidae > Sialis > Sialis fuliginosa. The sequence continues at coordinate 1,818,395 of OY540814.1, read as the reverse complement.
AAGCTCAATCATAAAATGTACCAAAATAATAACTTACATATAGAAAATGTATCCTTACGGGTAAAACAATATTTACTTTAGCAATCAACACAAGAGATAATTATGAATTAAATTGTATGTAGGTATGTATTTATCTTTTAGATATTTATTTTGCTTCCTCGCAATATCGAAGATTCGAGAAGCTTTGTGATCGTTTTAGATTGAGACAAAAAAAGTATTCTCCGATTTCAAAATTTTAAATTGATCTTTCCGTTTCTGTCTGTCTCTCTGTGTGTCTGTCCCCTGAATCCTTGTCACACGCATAACTCATGAACCACTGAACCGATATTGTTAAAATTTGGTAGGATCTCATTTAAAAATCATCAAAATCGTGTGTAATATCCCAAAATATTTATTTTTTCAAGATATTTCAAAAACGACATATGGTACGTGAAAATTTTATAGAATATTTTTTCTAGAGCATTAAATTTCCTATAATATGGATCTACAACGTTTGTTGTAAAATATTCCCTTACAAAGATTTATCTCAATTTATTTTTGTTTTGTTTTTGAAATTGATATTTACTTTGATATATTAAATGTTATTTTGACGTTTGCATCAATTCAGATTTAGATTGAAATTGTCAAAAAGTTAAAAATATACGAAAAAATAATCAGGTGCGTCTTATGAAAAATTTCTAGCTAATATTTTTTAGTAAAATTGTATGAAAATTAAATGGTTAACCAATTCTAAGCAATTTATCTGAGCATCGGTTTTTATTTAAATTGTTCAATAATGAATTATCTTTGGTGAATTTAGCACGAAAAAGCACTGTACATTCACCTGGCAGATGTTTTTATTTTTTATAAAAAACTTTTTAAGAAAAAAAAAACAGTTTTTTATTTTACATTTTGAGAGGCGTATCTTCGAAGTCAATATTCAGATTCTGATAAAATTTAAATAGGACTACCTCGGGAGACTATTCTTTCAAACAAACAAAAAAACGTTCAAATCGGTACATAATTGTCGCATTTATGCCCGAACATATATAAAAAAAACATCTGCCAAGTGAATGCATAGTGCTTCCTCGTAGGTAATAGGTAGTTAATTAATGAAAAATTTAAATAAAAAACGATAGTGTTTATAACCATATTGCCTGAAATTGGTTAACCATTTAATTTTTATACAATGTTACTAAAAAATATTAGTTCGAAATTTTTCTTAAAACGCACTTGATTATTTATTCGTATATTTTGTCCAAGTAAATATCAATTTAAAAAAAACAAATGACGTCTTTTTAAAGCAAATTGAGATAAATCTTTGTAAGGAAATATTTTACAACAAACGTTATAGACTCATATTATAGGAATCTGAATGCTCTACAAAAAAGATTCTATAAAATTTGTCGTTCTTGAGATATCTTGAAAAAATAAATATTTTATGACGTCAATACGATTTTGATGATTTTAAAATGGGACCGTCCTCAATCCAGACCCAACAATTCGACCAAGTTTCATTAATATCGGTTCAGTAGTTCATGAGTTATGTGTGTGACAAGGATTCAGGGGACAGACAGACACGAAAAGTGTTTTTCTTGACCTGAAACGGAATAATCAATTTAAAATTTTGAAATCGGAGAACAATTTTTTTGTCTCATTCTAAAACTATCACAAAGCTTCTCGTATCTTCGATATTGCGAGGAAGCAATACAGTGTAACCTTAATATAACGAACCTCAATATAACGATTTCCTCGATTTAACAAATTTTTCGAAATCCCCTAGAACCGTAAGAGCTAATGTAAAATATACCTTTATATTACGAATACATTTGTCAACAACCTCTTTATAACGAATTTTTCGACAGGTTTATACTAGGGTGACCAGATTTCAAATGAAAGGGGAAAAAATACTCGCTTTAATCTGAAGACTTTTTTTAAATTATATTCACTTACAAAAAAAATTAAGAATTGAATTTCAGTTTCATTATTTTGTGACAGAAAACTGTAAACTGTTTTTAAACCTTGTTATAACGAATTGTAGACCAACCTAACCTTTATATAACAAACGTCACTGTAACAAATTACTTGGTATAACGAATATTTTCTACTTCCCTTCAGTTTTGTTATATCGAGGTTGCACTGTATACAGGGTGAGTCATATCAGGTGGAACAAACTTGAACCGTAGATTGAGAAAAATATTTTAAGCGAAAAACATTATATAAACATGTGTCCGGAAATTAGTCATGAGGGGGCTACAGCCCTCCAACAATTTTATTCAAAATTAGTTTTTATTTAATATCTGGAGAACCCATTATGCTAAAGTTATGAAATTTGATACGGGGTTTAGTATTAATAAGTATTATTGATTTCCAGTATTAACCAATTATAATTTAGACCAGACCTGTATGGGGCCAGTAGGCCCATCGATTTTTATGTAGTATTTTTTTGTTTTTTAATTTTTTCCTGTGTTGGACATTTGAATAAGACTGTATGAGACAAAATACACAAAAATATACTTTGATCATTTATCATAGGATAAACCGTTTACGAGAAATATGGATGCAAAAGGATGCTGAATTTTACTTAATACGGATGCTTCAAATTACAAAAAAAAATTTTATATTCTTATTCTATGATAAAAAATAAGACAAAAAAATAATAAAAATATACCTCCAAAAATTCATCCTTACCAACAAATAGCCAATTTAAGTATAGCTTTCTAGTTATGTTAGTAAATTACTTGCAACATTAATAGAACTGGCTATAGGTCTAAGAGGACACGTGTTAGGTGATATATGTACATGAACTTTTTTCTTACCTTTAATCAAGAAACAGGAATATAGATTTATTTTGTTTAATTTGAAGCATCCGTATTAAGTTAAATTCTGCATATTTTCTTTTGCATCGATATTGCTCGTAAACGGTTTATCCTATGATAAATGAGCAAAGTATATTTTTGTGTATTTTGTCTCCTACAGTCTTATTCAAATGTCTAACACAGGAAAAAATTAAAGAACAAAAAAATACTAGATAAAAATCGATGGGCCTACTGGCCCCATACAGCCCTGGTCTAAATTATAATTGGTTAATACTGGAAATCAATAATACTTATTAATACTAAATCCCGTATCAAATTTCATAACTTTAGCATAATGGGTTCTCCATATATTAAATAAAAACTAATTATGAATAAAATTTTTGGAGGGCTGTACCCCATCATGACAAATTTCCGGACACATGTTTATATAATGTTTTTTGCTTAAAATATTTTTCTCAATCCACGCTTCAAGTTTGTTCCACCTGATATGACTCACCCTGTATAATTCCCCATTTATTGCAATCGGTTAAAAAATACAAAACAAAACAGCTAATATCAGTATGACTGCAGTAAATCGTTAGCGCACATTATATTTGATAAATAATTACGATCGGTATCAGGTAAACAGGATATCTCTGAGATATGCTGTCCGCGTTCACGTTTACAGCGGGCCGGCGGCCGTGTCGCCACACAACAACGCGTGCCTAGCGACATCTGTACGCCGTGTTCTGTTTTATTTATGAGCGACCACACGGTGGACAAATAATGGAGGCAGACCAAGTGTGCCGCCTTCGACGTCCGCCTGAGTTATTGCCTATAAAACAATGCTTGCGGCGAACGAAGCAGCGTGTTCCGCTCCACATAAATATGTAGGGAATTCCTTCGCATCAAGCCCGAGATGCTTCATTTACTTAATAGAATTACGACAAGTTACATATAGGGTAGACCGAGGCGAATCGGATCAATTTTATTTTGAGGTTCAAAAAATACAACTTCTGTCAAAGAAACATTATATTTATTAATTGAACTGTAATCAGTCTTTATTCTACTTTACGTTCTACAAACTTAAAATTAAATCTTCTTTTCTGTAAACAAAAAACTGAACTTCGATAATTATCCGATTCACCTCATATCTTGGGGCTAATCGGATCTAACATTTATCAATCATAAAAATAGAAAACTCTCATAATAACATGTTTATAATCCTTAATATAGGTATATAAAGCTCAACGTCTCTCTGTCTGTCTATCCGTTAGTGCGCTTATCAGTCGAGAACCACTTATCCGATTTACGTGTTTTTTTTTTAATTCATAGGTACGTTCTTTGGCCAGGTTATAGGCTATATTTTGTTAGGTTAGGTAACATAACAACTAAGCAGTTACAATAATAGTAAATCAAGTCGGAAAAATTTTTGCCGTCGGCGCGCTGTTTTGTAATACGCTGCCTAAACCGTTCAATATAGAACAAAATAATGTATTAAATAGTTGTGTAGAATCATATCATTTTAGAATAGGATTGTTGATTAATTTATGAAATTATTGTTACAGTCGACTCTCGATAATGTGACACTCGATAATTTGAATCTCTCAATAATTTGAAGTTTTTTTCCGGCCTCTTGAAAAACACTCGATAAATTGAAAAAAAATCCATGTAGGTATCATCGTCCCCTCGGTAATTTGAAGTTGTAGTAACGGTATCTTGCTCCCCAACTCTCTATAGTTTGAAGTCTCATCACTATAGAAAACTCCCTGAACAATGCTGAATGGAATTCGTTAAAAATTACGGACTTTTTTCGAAATAAACATTTATGTAGCTTTAATATTTTCTTTTTCTTATTTTTCATAAGTGTATGTACCAATTTAACCATACATGTACATAGTGTATGTATTACTTTTTAAATAAAGACCACGCTGTCATGGGCGTAGCCAGGATTTCGTTCAGGGGGGGAAAAATTTTTTTTTTTTAAATCGATTGGTCGGCGTGTTTTGTCTAGGACCCCGAGGTAATGAAAGAGGGGTGAGCAAAAAAAACTCTCACATTATTATGGTAACCTTACCTAAAAAGTTTTATAAAAAAAATTTCTGGATCCACAATACGTTCAAAAATCCAATGGACATCATAGAAGTCTAGAAATATCCTTGTTTGGACAATAATACTGATTTACTTATTACTTTTTGTCCACAAGTTAGGGGGGGGGAGGCAAGCGCCCCCCCTGCCCCACCCTGGCTACGCCCATGCACGCTGTACATATGTACGTCCTTTTAGTCAAACTCTTGTTTATTTGAATTTTTTCCTAACTTCCTCTTGGTTATTTGAACTCTCGGTAAATTAAACTTTTTCTCTGGTCCCTTGAGTTTTAAATTATCGAGAGTCTACTGTATTTATAAGAGGTCCTAAATAACACAAAAAATTGACAGATCTTTAAAGTGAGTAGAAAGTAATTGATAAAATATGTTATTCCTGGCTTCTGGGTATAAGCCGTGTCGATTTTTGTAATTTTTTTGACCAATATTTTGTTGTGGCTTATATACTAAAAAATAAAAAAATAAAAACTACCTACATAAGGTCCTGGCACCAGTCTGGGATATGACCCCAGTAATGGCTATTTTTTAATTAAATGTACTGAATTAGAAATATTTATTGATATTTGATTGCTACCATTTCTTAATATTAATCTATATACATTTAACTATCTTACAACGTGATTTGATGACAATCGGCCAATAGGTGTCAAAATGGTGGACATTTAAAATAATTATTATTAGTATAATTTATTTATTAATTACTTATTATATTATCATAGCAACTGCTTTACATTGTTTCAAATTTGATGATTCTTTCTTTTATATCTTTTGTGTCATTCTATAATAATTAGTAAGTGTCCATCACTGCATGCTCATTACTGGTTGGACTTTATCCATTATTGGAGAAAAAACATAAACAAAATAAAAGGCTATTATTTAAAAAAAAAAACTATATTTGCGGACTTTTGTAATTAAATTGATTAAATAAAGAGTTAGTTGTTTTATTAGTAACATGAGTTTATGAAAATTACAAAAAAGAAGCCCGTCAATCACAAAAACAGTAAACCTTGCTCTTATAGAGGCCATAACTGGTACCAATACTTTATAATCGTAATAGTCAAAGCATCTATCTATACACTTCATATGTATATTTTGTTTCAACTCACTTTGACGAGTTCTTTGTTGTATAAAGGCCCTGGGGTTCTTCTTGCCATACACATGTAGGTAAAAAAAAACACACAAACTCAAAATAAAACTATAAAATTGTTTCAGAAAAAAAACAATTGAAATGCATATTTTTTTATTCTTAAAACGCAATACTTTTTATTGAAACAAGAACAAATAAGTTTTGAGGCTTCCGCGGTGACATCTTGGCTTCTGGATGTAAGCCGCGTCAATTTGATCGTGTTATCAGCCAACGTTTCGTCACACATCTTCAGGGCTCTTCTAAAAGAAGATAATACGATCAAATTGACGCGGCTTGCACTCAGAAGCCAAGATCCATACAAAAACAAATAATATATGTCTATTATTTTTATGTACAGGGTTACGATTTGTTTTGCTTATAACAATAAAAATTTTATTTTTCTTTCATCCCTTTTTACGTACTTACTCATGAAACAAAGCAGAAATATGAGCATTTTATTTACTTTTATTATTTTATTCTATAAATTCTGAAGAACTGCCACGCGTGAATATTGATAGTGTTTGTTTTATGAAATCGAATTCTTGAATTTATTTGTGTTTACGGTTCAAATATTTACGGAAATTTGTAATCAACAATTTAGGTATACAAATATAAGTGTATGTACCTACAACAAACATACCTAAGGTCAAAGGCCCACCTTAATTAAAAACGCTATACCTATTTCGTGTAATTTATATTAACCCACTAACGCCCAAAAGAAAACAAAAATATGCAGAAGATTTTTTTAAATGAAATTAAGTACACTACAATATATTTAATTAAACATAACCACAAAATTTTTTTTTATATTTAGAAAAAAATTCATTCGTGCGAGTAAATTTTGCAGAAATGAAGCCTATTTTGTGTGAGACTGCTTTTCTGATATAATTTTTTTAGATAAATTACATTTAAAAATAAAGTTATATGTACAGGGTGGGGCATTTAAAATATTACAGTTGATTATCTCAGAACCATATTTGAAAAAAATGTTTCAACCAAAAAATGTTTGGTTGTAAGGGGGTAATCGAATAGTAATATTTATTTGCTATTTTAACGTGGCCTTCAAGGATATTTGAAGGTCAACATCATTTTTTTAAATAGGAACCTATAGTTTTTATTTAGTAATCTTATTCTACGTGAAAAGACACGAATCATTCATTTAAAACTTTTTTTTGAACAACCCAAGCTTTCCAAGGTATCTATCAAAATAATTCGAGATTTTGAAATTTTAAGAATTTTTTACTCAGAAACCACAAACTTTAGAAAAAAAGTACAGGATACACAAAATATTTATTTTAGTCTAATAAAGCGTGGAGAATTATTTTAAAAAATTTAAAACTTTTAAAAACTTTTTTTATTTATTTTATTTTAGCAAAAACAAAAAAAAGTACGAAATGTTAAAAAAAATCTAGAATAATTCTCCAAGTTTCATTAGACCAAAATAAACATTTTTGGTATCTTGTACTTTTTTTCTAAAGTTAATGGTTTCTGAGTAAAAAATTCTTGAAAATTCAAAATCTCGAATTATTTTGTTAGATACCTACCTTGGAAAGCTTGGGTTGTTTAAAAAAAAGTTTTCAATTAATGATTCGTGTTTTTTCACGTAGAATAAGATTACTAAATAAAAACTATAGGTTCCTATTTAAAAAAATGATGTTGACCTTCAAATATCCTTAAAGGCCACGTTAAAATAGCAAATAAAATATTACTATTCGATTACCCCCTTACAACCAAACATTTTTTGGTTGAAATTTTTTTTTCAAATATGCGATGGTTCTGAGATAATTAACTGTAACACTTTAAATGCCCCACCCTGTATATTTAAGTTATTCTATATGATTTAAACAAAATTCGAAATGCTTCAGTTGGATAAAATATATATTAGCATATCACATGCCTCTATTCATATACAAATAATTCGCAGCAATTACAACACGTTTAAACACTCATGAAACTAATAACGTTAAAATATTTCGTTTGTTGCACTTCTAGCATCTGATTTTTAAGGAAATATTGTGAATTAATATCCATAGAAAGCAACACGAATTATAAAATGAGGTGTACACAAGTGTGTACGGCGGGCGTTAATGGGTTAAAAAGGCTATGGTAAACTCCGGTTTATTATTAATCTAAAGAGGTAAGAAAATCAATGTTTCTAAAATTATTTTTTTTATTTTTAAGACATCTTAAAAAAACCGTAACTTTGGTTCTTATAGTGATATAACTATTATTTTTAAATTTATTTTTTATCCATAACGTGCTGATGCTACATCTATAGCAGCTGCTAAACTCTCGCCAACCCATGTTATTTCTTCATTGTAGATGTTTTTTTTATTAGTAAATAAAAATGACATACTAATGTTACTAATCTAGAACAAAATATGTTATAAATTGTAATAAATAATAAAAAGATCAATCTTAAATTTGGTGGGCCTTATTATCCTTAAGGTACTACGGTAATTTTATTTTTATTTTATAAAGCAAAATTGTAACACCTATTTAACAAAATTGATAATTTTTTTATAAAAGCAATATTGAACAATATTTTTAATGTGTTTTTAGTTCGGTTTCAGTTTTTTATTTTTTCGGTCCCGCAGGTCTATATTTTAGCTTTGGATCAACAGTTAACTGTCCCAAAATTTCAGACTCATAGATCAAACCTGTGGACGGCGCAAAGCGAGTCTTTTTCTCATTTGATTAACATGGAAAAAATTACTTTTTTACTTATGCGTGAATATCTCATTGAAAAATTTATTTATTTTAATTTCTTACAGCAGCATATTATAGAGAATTAAATTTCTTACAAAAAAGATCCCAACTGCTCAATTCATAGATCGAATAGTTTTAAAGATATGCTCGTTTAAACATTATCATAAAAAGTAAAATTCAATTTTTATGATAATTTTTAAACAAACATTTCTTATATTAAAATGTATTGGATTTATGAATTGAGCACTTAATTCTCTACAAAATATTCCCCTGAGAAATTTAAAAAAAAAAATTTTCAACGAGATATTCACGCGTAAGTAAAAAAAGTAATTTTTTCCCATTTTAATCAAATGGGAAAAAGACTCGGTTTGCGCCGTCCACAGGTTTGATCTATAAGTCTGAAATTTTAGGACAATTAACTTTTGATCCAAAGCTAAAACATAGGCCTGCGGGACCGAAAAATAAAAATAAAAAAAACACCCTAATAATTATATTAATTTATAATATAATTATAAAAAGATTTAATAAAAATAAAAATACAAGAAATTATTTATTTTTATTTTATTATTTCTTTTCGCTTTTTATAAGAATTAAATTTTTTATTGAATAAGTCGCTCAAGGTTTCTAAACGGATCTGTTATTACAGGTATAAAGAAAGGCGCTTTGCTTTGATATATGAGCAAGAATATTGTATGTGATTATTTACATGTCAATCTCTTCTTAAAGTTACACGTATTTATCGAAACTTGAAAGTTTCTTCAACTATGTATTCATCCATCTTTCACACGTGTCATTTTATAGGTACCTTATTTTTTTATTAATGTTTAGAGAGAAACTGTAGAAAATGAACTCAAGTAATTTTAATAACCTCCATTTCTATTGAACCGTATTAGCTTGACCTGTAACAATGGTCACGTTCACGACTGACCAAAAATAGTGAACAACGAGCTCTGATTGGTTGATTCATGGAATTTCTGGTGGAATGTACCAGAAATTTAAAGAATGTCATTTTTTACGCGTGTAAGGAAATGAGAAGGAAAACTAGTGTTCCGGCAGAAACGCTCAACATGAAGTGAACATAAAAGTTCTTTGGTTAACCTGGTCACTAGTTTCTATCTCTTTCTAGTTACTTCTTTCTCACTTCCTTACACGCTTAAAAAATGACATTCTTTAAATTTTTGGTACGTTCCACCAGAAATTCCATGAATCAACCAATCAAAGCTCGTTGTTCCGTTTTTAGGTCAGACATGAACGCTCCCATTGTAAGCAAATCTTACAACTCACTTTTCACTCACTTCTAATTGTCGTATAGATTTGAAACTCAAGCGTTTTTTTTAAATAGAATAGCATTGCGTTTGCGAAGGACCACTTTTTAAGGTTCCGTAAAAAACTAGGAACTTTTATAGTTTCGCTCTGTCCGTCCGTCCGTGCGTCTATATAAATTTTATACCGATTAAGGTGAAATTTGGTATGCGGACGTAGATTAATAACCCGAAAACAGAAATGATTAGATTTTTGAAAAACATTTTTTCGAGAAAAGTAAATTTTTTTTTCACTTATCCCATTGAGTGAGGTGTCTTCAGAAAATCTCTTAAAATGCAATAAAAAATGTTTTAAGTTTTAGAACCTTTCTTCGAATTTTTTTTTATCCAGTCAATTTTTGGTTTACAAAGTAGCTTATGTCCTTCCTCAGGATGCAAGCTATCTCCCTGCCAAATTTCATGAAATTCGGTTCAGCAGTTTAGCCGTGAAAAGGTAACAAGTGGATTAATATTTTATAATAAGTACCGTATTACGGATATCAAATCTAAATCGATTGACGATAACATAATATTTTCTAAAGTTTCTTAAAAAATGAACAATAAAACTGAACAAGTTCGAATACCGTTATAAACAACCTCAAACAAGTTTTAAAAGAATTCACACCAACGGAATCTTATTCATGAAGAAAATATTCTTCAAGTATAGGTAGTAGGTAATTCTGGTCTTAGAGGGAAACTTTACAGTGTTATCTTTGCGATGAACTAGATTTCTTTAGTCCAACAATACACCATGTAAACTTCATAAACCTTTCAGAACCTGGCAACTTGTTCGAGACATTTCGATTGTATACTATCTGATATAAACTTAACCGTTTGAGTTGCAAACAAACTGATCAAAATAATGCACGTACATTTCTTTGGTTCAGGGATGTCTTGCTAATTTTAAAATATCTGCCTTGGGAACAACGGGACTTTCTTATACGTAATCCTAACAGTGAATGGTATACGTGATTTTTATTTTATTAAAACATTTCTGACAAACTAATAAGATAGAATAAAATGAATAATATAGATAATATTATTTATCTCTACATTATATAACAAATGATTTTTTTTTAACGTAATAACTAAAAACGGATGTTTACTCTCGTCAATTTTTTAATTTTGGAATTATTTTTGGAATAAGAAAAAAATGTTTTCGATGTATGTTATTATCTATAATTTATTCCCCATACATTTTTACTTTCTTATACCATGTATATGATATATACATTAGTATAAGTAAGTATAGTGAAGCCGATTTTTTTCGAAATCCGGATTTTGATGGAATTATCCATTTTGACCTTCCCTTAATCCATTCTGACTATTTTTGCCATGATGTCTGTCTGTCTGTCTGTCTGTCTGTAAGCGCTGTAACTCAAATACGACAAATCGTATAAGGGTGAATTTTTATATACCGGATACGGATGTTTACCTACGTCGATTTTTGAATTTTTCGAATTACTCTGAAACAGTGCAAAATATAGAAAAATGGTCAAGTTAAAAATTGTAGGTAATATTAATATCTATAATTTATGTTCTATTCATTTTTTCGTAAAAACGAATTTAAAAAAACCATTTATTATAATTCAAATGGTTCATAACAGAGGAGAAATATCTGCCATGAGTGTCATGGGACTTTCTTATACTGAGAGTGAACTGTGTGGTGAATCTAAATAATTACATAAAAAAATTATTTCTGACTAAATCATACATTTTGGAAAAAAATGTATGGGGAATAAATTATAGATAATAATAACATACTCGACATTTTTTATCTAAAACATTTTTTTCTTATTTCAAAAATAATTCGAAAATTAAAAAATTTACAAGAGTAAACATCCGTTTTCAGTTATTACGTTAAAAAAAATCACTCGTTATATAATGGAGAGAATAATATTACCTAAATTATTCATTTTGTTCTATCTTGTTAGTTTGTTAGAAATGTTTTAATAAACAAAGAATCACTGTTAGGATTACGTATAAGAAAGTCCCGTGGTTCCCAAGGCAGATATTTTTCCAACATTTATGATAAGTTATATTTTATAAATCAGAAATTTTAGAATTTTTTTTTTGAAAACATGAAACATTTTCCAGCCCTGGTTTTTGTGTATGGAAGTACAAGTGTAAGTGCAAAGTGTATCGACTAATTTAACACAAAACGTGATTAGATACTTCACGAAACATGGCAGATAAACTTAAACACTCTCATTTGTAACCATTGGTAGATCTATCTGATTAAGAGCATGTACTTCTTGGCTGTGTTCTCAATTCAATTACCTGCACTCATGCTATGAATTTACTAAACGCAAATAAATACATACATTCTTTATCACGATACAAGTACCTACTCTCAATTAATTTAACAATTTACAATTAAAGAGAAAAACTACATAAGGTACTGGTACCTGTCTTGGACCTTTTCAACTATTTTTGGGGATTAATGGGCTTCTTTTTTGTAATTCTCATGTTACTAATAAAACAAGTAACTCTTTATTAAATCAATTTAATTACCAAAGTCCACAAATATAGTTTATTTTTGTTAAATTATGGCATTTTATTTTGTTTATGTTTTTTCTCCAGTAATGGATAAAGTAAAACCAATAATGAGCACGCAATAATATACTACGACACAAAAGATATAAAAGAAAGAATCGCCAAATTTAAAACAATATAAAGCAGTTGCTATGATAATATAAAAATTAATAAATAAATTATACTAATAATTAGTTTAAATTTTGACACCTATTGGCCGATTGTCATCAAATCACGCTGTAAGACAGTTAAATGTATATAGATTAATATTCAGAAATGGTAGTAATCAAATATCAACAAATATTTCTAATTCAGCACATTTAATTTAAAAATAGCCATTACTGGAGTCATATCCAAGACTGGTGCCAGTACCTTATATTTGTAAAATCAATGCTAACGTAAAAAAATAATAAAACAGTGGATGTTGAGCACGCATATGATAGGGTTCTGTAAACGTTCTCACTAGCATTGTCTATTTGATAATACGTATCAAAAGCTTTTTCATGATGTAATCTCTGTAAAAATATACGTATTCGTGCGATGATTTATCAAAAAAAATTATTTTAAAATTTTTCATAAAATCTTTTACTACAGTACAAGCGTTCGTTATAATTTTCATTGAAAGTATACTAATTAAAAACTACATTCTGGATTTTTTTCAGATTTTTTGCATCGATAGTTTAAATATACAGGGCCGTAATTGCCACCAGGGCAGCTGGGGCAGTGCCCCGGGGCCCCCGCGACAGCGTAAAACATTTTTAATATTTGGTTCTAACTTGAAAATGTTATACTTATTACAAATTTAGATTTTAATTACCTCTTTTTTTATCTTTACTTGCAAATTTAACACTTATTACTAATTTTGATTGAAATTACCTTTTTTTTCGTTGCCAACTTGAGTTTTACATTTATTATTCATTAAAATAAGAAAGAAGTCTAAAATTCAAATTGGCGATTAAAAAAAAGGTTAATTAAATCAAAATAAGTGTTCAATTTGCAAGTAAGGCCCAAAAAAGGGACTTCAATTGTAAATTTCATATTAATAGGTAAAAAATGGATAGAGCGAAACAATAAGGGTTCCTAAAAACCCTAAAAATTAAGAAACACTAATTTCTTAAATTAAAGACCACATTACTTAACTACATAAATATTATTAATAAAATAAAAATAATCTGTATGTAATTGTACAAATACATTAACGAAGAAACATAAAAGAAAAAGAAAAATAATTTCATTAGAAAAGAAAAAGCTAGTAACGTATTAACGTTATCAGTATAAAATTAAAACATTATCACCCATATTAAGCGTACAACATTCACCTGTCAGTGATGAAAAAAAATTAAACCTAAGTGATGAATAATCCGCCGACAAAAACGTAACGACCAAAAACAAAAACTAATATGGTTTTTTGTCAGCCAACAGTATCTGTAGGTCATTGGTTTTGATTGCAACGAAGCCCCTGCTACGATGGGCGTCCCAGACAGTACCGGATTTAGATAGATTAAATTAGGTCTTTGTTTGTGGCGCTACAACAAAATTACATTCTTTATTATTATTGCACTATAAAGATTTGACACTTCTTAGCATTTGCTTCAGAGCAAAGTCTTTATAATACCGCACGTAAGATATCAACTTCATGACAAATATCGGTATGGGGAATCATACATGACATCCATGTTCTTTCTATCTTTTTAAATAATTTTTAAATATAATTTTTTTTTATATTTTATTTATATAACCTACTAAATACTATGAATATAAATTTCGTAATACATAAAAAAACATATAAACTTACGACGGTTACAACTGTTATTGCCAATTGTATATAAATATTAGTTTTCTAATGTCCTAATGTCAAAATCATAATACACATTCGTAGAACAACTAATTTGACAATTTGAATTTAGTTGTATTTCTTTCCAAGGCAACATAAATTAATGACGTATTAATTAGTATAATTAGTATTTAAAATTAAAATTTTGGGGGTGTTTTTCACCCCTTCAATGGCTGTTTAGGCACGTACAAATATTAAATGAACTACAAATGTACCAAGTCTTATCAAAATTAGTGAGATAATACTTGCAATGTTCACTTTTTAGACGAAAAGAGTTACAAAATGTTGAATATTTTCAAAACCTCTGATCCGATTAGCACCAAAATCAATATGTCTGGAGTACTCGCTGAGACAAACATTTTCCCAAAAATAATTCAAATCGGTGAATTTTTACAGTAGTTATCGTGAACGAAAGAAAATTCTACATCCGCACAGACACACGCACAGCCGCCATGCGGAAATTAACTTTTCTTTAAGTTTTGAAGTTAGTACACGATTTTTCGATGGTATTACAATACTTCCATTTCTTTTAGAACATGGAAGTAAAATGTTTTTGCTACCCGATTTTGTATGTGTGACGTCATACTTCATAGACGTGACAGTTCGCGCAGGTATATTAAAGACTATTCATTGTAGAAAGTTGAATTAAAATATTTTCTTTATTGACAATTAGTAATTCTCTAAAAATCACATCCACTATATTAATGGATTTTAATTAAATTAATTTTAGTTTAAATAAAATTAATTCAAATTCATAAAAAAAATATATAATTTTGGTACTTTATGGTCAAGGTTAGTTAATGAACAGGTTGCCTCATAACTTTTTGACCAATCAGCGGTCGCGTGGGAATACGTCACCCTGAAGAACTTTTCAAACGTTGTTTTCAAATTATTTCAAATTTTTGGATATTTGTTATTAAAAAAAAGTAAATATTATTGTTTATTACAGAAGCACAAACTATTACATATAATATTTCTTCATAAAATTTTTAAAGTGATGTCAGAAATCAATGCTTAAAGAAAATACATTTGTTGGTTACACATAAAAAAAATACTTGTTTAAAACTATTTTATAATAATAAAATAATAAAAATTTAGATTTAAAACTTAGTACACTATCAATATCAAATGAAAATACTTAAAAACAACTTACAATAAATCAGCTTAACTAAAACAAAGAGTAAATATAGTTTGACAGCCATTTATAATGTCAAAGAATTCCTCACGATGACGCAGTCTCCCCTCTCATGCCACTCCCCGTACAGAGTTATGTGGCAACCTGGTCATTTACTAATCTTGCTTTAGAGCAAGCTTGTCCAACCCGAAGGTCCTCGGTGCGGCCCGCGAGGATAATTAAAAAAAATTTTATAATAATAAATTTATATTGAAAGTAGTATGACTAAAAAAAATAATTTTTTCCTATCTAATCTCTCTATTTCATAATTAAATTAGGCGCGACAAAAAAAAGGTCCTCAGTTTTATATTCTGCGGCCCTTCGTAAATGAAATTAATAAAAATTTCTGCTATGCGGCCCAGAAGGTTCAAAAGGTTGGACATCTATGCTTTAGAGTATTGAAATGTTTCGGTCCGGCCCTGGTCCCAGCGTGAGATAGGTTGAGGTAGAAAAGGAAGTCGGTTCGAACCAGTGGCGCGAAAAAACGGTCATTTCCGATTCGTGCTCGATATACCGATGAAGAAACCGGGGTGTAATTTTTTGTTGGACAAGCAATATATAAAGGTGAGAGTATAATTTGAGATATTGAGGTCTGTATGACATTTTTTCATATTCTCATTTATAAGTAATGCCCTTTTATTCGACCTTGACCAAATGTATCAATATACATATATTATAAACTAGCTGGGCCCACGCGGCTTCGCTCGCGTAGACTACGGAATTATTGTTTAGGATTTTTGAAAAATATAGTTTAATTAATTAAGTACAAACACGATTAGTTATTATTGTAATAATAATTTATCAATACCTAAATTACCTAACAAAAACGAATCAGAAGAAAAAAGTACAAATAATTTGTGTTCTGTTTAAATTTAAATGTTAATTATTGAAAACAAAATTAACTCAAACGTCAGCCGAGGGACTCCGAATATCTACCGAACGTAAGCGAATCCAGTCTGATGTACATCGCTTCGATGCGGCACGACACCATACATTTAAAATGTTACCTTTATAAATATATTTTAAGATATTTTCTAAACTATACGACCAAATTGGATGCTGTAAATGGCAAACTATATCTACATTAAGTACTTATGACGATGAAATCATTTATTTCGATAAGGATTAATGTTTTGCAGGTCATAAGTCCATGTAAACAAAACCCAAATATTTTATGTTTTTTTTGTAACATAAAAGCAGTCATTGTGGCTTAAATATAAAAGTTAGACATATCGTGTCGCTGACTTAATTGTAGAACTTTTGATTCTACACAATTCTTTAATACATTATTTTGTTCTATATTGAACGGTTTAGGCAGCGTATTACAAAACAGCGCGCCGACGGCAAAATTTTTTCCGACTTGATTTACTATTATCGTCACTGCTTTGTTGTTATGTTACCTAACGTAAAAAAATATAGCCTATAACCTGGCCAGAGAACGTACCTATGAATTAAAAAAAAAACTCGTAAATCGGATAAGTGGTTCTCGAGTGATAAGGTAACTAACGGACAGACAGACAGACAGACAGACAGACAGACAGAGAGACGTTGAGCTTTATATATATTAAGGATAAATATACACGTCGTTTGACAAGTGATATAATTCAATTTGATTGTATTTTAAATTTTTGTATACAATAAGTAGAGATTGGAAAAATAGTTTTTCAACTATTGCGTAGAAATGCATTTATTGTAATTTTTATTACATATCTCCACCGTTTTCAGAAAACTGGTTTGATTGAACACAATTTGAAATCAACTATTTGCAACTACCTTTCCAACTATTTTAAAACTATTTGCAACACTTTTTACTGCTTCGTTTGCGCTAATTATTATTAAATCGTAAAACAACTATTTTCCGAAAAAAAATTCAACTATTAACTATTTCATCGAAAAAACCAACTATTTTTCCAATCTCTAATGATAATATATGTGTCTATATTTATTAATTAAAGCAGCGGTTCCCAAACTTTTTTCAATTTGCAGCGCCCTATTTGAACTTAGGTTTTCTATGGCGCCTTCTTAAGACAAAACATGACTAACTTATAATGAACAAATTAAAAATATCTTAATTAATATTAAATCGTAAAAAAAACTATTTACCAACTATTTTCCTAAAAAAAATTCAACTAGTAACTATTTCATTGAAAATAACAACTATTTTTCCAATCTCTTAATAATAAGGTAAAGGCATCAGCCACTATAAGAGCAAGTTTTCGTTTTTTTCGATTAATGGGATTGTTTTTTGTAATTTCAAAGAAATCATGTTACTAATATAACATATAAATTTTTATTTATTCAATTTAATTACCAAAGTCTGCAAATATAGTTTTTTTTTTAATTATAGCGTTTTATTTTGTTTATGTTTTTTTCTCCAGTAATGGATAAACTAAAACCAGAAATGAGCACGCAGTGATGGACACTTGCTAATGATAAGTACTACGACACAAAAGATATAAAGGAAAGAATCTTCAAATTTGAAACAATGTAAAGAAGTTGCTATGATAATATAATAATTAATAAATAAATTATACTAACAATTAGTTTAAATGTCCACCATTTTGGCACCTATTGGCCGATTATCGTCAAATCACGCTGTAAGACAGTTAAATGAATATAGATTAATATTCAGAAAATATAGTGATCAATCATCAGCAAATACATATTTCTAATTCAGTACATTTAATTAAATAATAGCCATTACTGGGGTTATATCCAAGACTGGGTCCAGTACTTTATATTTATTAACTACAGAATGAGTTTGTGTTACATTTTACCAAATTAATAATCTCAATTCGCAAACACTTACAAGTTAAAATTAAAAATTAATTTTCTTCATTCTATTTTTACTTTACATTAAACTGTAATAAAAATGTAACAGAATATAAAGTTAACAATTAAATAACAAATAAAAGTGTACAATAGACAGTATCAACTTTCATACGGTACATATTCATTGTAAAATGTATTACAAATTAATTAAAACAACATTAGATAATTAAATTATAAAATATTACAAAGGATTCCTTTATTACAAATGTAAACTTTATGTATATAGACTGTGTAAATTTTCAAACGATACTCTAGTTGCAGTCATCCTTTGTGAAAATGAAAATATGTACTAAATAAACAAAACCACGCCGATACACTTATTCCAATTACATTCATGATAAATTACATATAAATTACTTTTTAACTTTCCAACTGGAAGTTATTGTAATCGGTCCGAAAGTCAAAATCAAAAATTTCAATATAAAGGCGAAAACCACCCACAAAATTTGAATTTTAAATACTAATAAATAAGTTTACAATTCATATTGCCTTGAAAACAAATGTAATTTAATTCAAATTGTCAAATTAGTTATTCTAAAAATGTGTGTTTTATTATTGACATTAGGATATTAGAAAACTAATATTCATAATACAAAGGTCAGTTTTATTGACCAATTCCAGTAAAATTTTTCATATACATAAAATTGAGATAAATCTTTGTAAGGGAATATTTTACAACAAACATTGTAGACCCATATTATAGGAAATTTAATGCTCTACAAAAAATATTCTATACAATTTTCACGTAACATGTGTCGTTCTTGAGATATCTTGAAAAAATAAATATTTTGGGGTATCACCTCTCCCCCTCACATACGATTTTGATGATTTTGAAACGAGGCCGTCCTCAAGCCAGACCCAACCATCTGACCAAGTTTCAATAATATCGGTTCAGTGGTTCATGAGTTATGCGTGTGACAAGGATTCAGGGGACAGACGGGCACACACACGGACGGACAGACAGACAGACAGACACGGAACGAAAAGTGTTCGTCTTGGCGTGAAACGGAAAGATAAATTTAAAATTTTTAAATCGGAGAACATTTTTTTTGTCTCATTCTAAAACGATCACAAAACTTCTCGTATCTTCGATATTGCGAGGAAGCAAAATATTCACATAAACTATATGGAAGCAATAAATAATCAATATTCAAGTATTTATAATCATACCGTGTTGGGAAGTTGATATGTTGTGTGGACCTAAAGGGTGTCACCCCACCCCAAGCTTGTTTTAAAACCATTCTAACAAGATTTTTCTACAACATTAACAACTTGATATTTCATCCATAACTAAAGAATTACTTATACTATTTATTATCTCAGTTATTCCCTTAAACCTTCTTAATTTTCTTGAAGCTCATGAAAAACGCTACAAACATAATAGCCGCAAGACATTTTTTGAAAATCTGCATATAAACGTGAATTTTAAAATGTTTATCATAAAAATGTTTCCTCGCCATAAAATTCTCTATAAGGTCGTACATTAAAATATACATTTTGTAGGGAAAATTAAACACATCATGATAAAAAATATTACCATAAATCGAAAGCGTTATAAGTAATAGAGTTAAATATAAATCTTGCTGCAACAGAGAAGAATGTGGAATATAAATATAGAATATAATCATTAATGCACTAGCACCAGTCTTGGCTGCTTTAAAAGCATGATACAGGTATACTGTTTTTTTGAATTGATGGACTTCTTTTTTATAATTCTCTTGAACTTACGTTAGTAATAAAACAACTACTTCTTTATAAAAATCAATTTAATTACCAAAGTCCGCAAATATATATTGTTTCCTCGCAATATCGAAGATACGAGAAGCTATTTTTTAAATTATAGTCTTTTATTTTTTTTATAGTTTTTTTTTCAGTAATGGGTACCCAGTAATGGGCACTTGCTAATGATTACAAAATGATGAGTACTACGACACAGAAGTTATAAAATAAAGAATCGTAAAATTTGAAACAATGTAAAGCAGATGCTATGATAATATAATAATTCATAAATAGATTAAACTAACAATTAGTTTAACCTGACACCAGTGCGTAGTTACGAGTAAATGACCTTTTTTTAGTAATAAAGAGTAGACTTACTACAGTTTATTAACTATATGACCAAAAAAAGGTCATTCAATTCAAAATTATAATTATAATTTTTTTTTAAATTTTGCATATTTGGGGGCCCGTCAGCCACCTCTTGTTCCAGGGCCCCCGAGCTTCTAATTACGGCCCTGCCCTACACAGCACAGTCATGCATATTTGCATCACACATGTTTTCCGCCTATAACTTAAAATTTACAAAGAATTTACAAAAAAAAACAAAACAAATTAAATAGAATATAAAAGAAATACACCTAATGCAGCTCCACTTCCTCCACAAGACGTACGACTGGATAATGTTAGTCATTTTCCAATTTGGAATGCTACAAGACTGCCATGTAAAAACCCCACATGCAAAGCACAAACATATATTCTTTGTGAAAAATATCAAATTGCTTTATGTTTTAACAAAGACATAAAGTATTTTAAATCTTTCCATGAAATATAAATATATTCTTAATTAGATTTTCTAAAATGTATATCAATGCATATATAAATCATAACTAGAGATTGGAAAAATAGTTGTTATTTTTAATGAAATAGTTACTAGTTGAATTTTTTTTAGTTGGTAAATAGTTTTTTTTACGATTTAATAATAATTAGTGCAAACGAAGCAGTAAGAATGTCGCAAATAGTTGGAAAGGTAGTTGCAAATAGTTGATTTCAAATTGTGTTCAATCAAACCAGTTTTCTGAAAACGGTGGAGATATGTTATAAAAATTACAATAAATGCATTTTTACGCAATAGTTGAAAAACTATTTTTCCAATCTCTAATCATAACATATTTAAAAAAAAAAAAGTTAATTTTTTAAATTATTTTTCGCTTATTTCTAACATACACTTACATAGATTTATATAATTTCTAATAAAAAATTGCGCAGTGTAGGGTTAAATGTCCACCATTTTGACATCCATTAGCCGATTGTCAACAAATTAAGCTGTTTTACAGTTAAGTGTATATAGATTATAATCCATTAATGACAGTACCTAATCAAATATTATCAAATATTTCTAATTTAGTACATTTTGGGTTTTTAGCTATCCAAGACTGGTGCCAGTACCTTAAACGTAAGAAACCCGCCTGCAATGTTGAAATATAAAATGTTAACATACACTTAATATCCATTTTCCTCGGTGAGTTTTCGTAGTTATTAATAGCTAATGATTTTTGATACGCCTCTGATATTTTAACAAGGAATAAGTAGATTTCTAAAAGATAAAAGTCTTATAATTTATCATCCAAAAAGACTGCGTTAAGCAACTCAAAATCTAATTAAAAAAGCTCCTGTGTTATTCTCGCAGTCAATTTACTTTTTCCATTCATTTTTCTTGTCCATTTACATTTATAAAAGATATCAAATTTAAGTGATTTATATTTCTAATATATTAAAAAATTTATAATCGTTAACTTTTTATACATAATACAAAATACAAATTTTAAGTATAATAAAATAAAACTGGCTTAAAAAAATCTTAAAAACACTGAAAAATATACAGGGTGATTTACAACTAGTGTAAAAAAAATTAACAGTAGATCGAGGATGTAATTTTAAGCAAAAAACCTTATGTGAACCTATGACCGGAAATTTTTCGTGAGGGAGCTACAGTCTTTTGCCTAAAATTAGTGTTTATTTAATATCTGGAGAACCTATTGTGGTACAGTTATAAAATTTCATACAGGGTTTGGTATTAATAAGTGTTATCGATTTCCAGTATCAACTAATAATAATTTAGACCAGGAGTGTGTGTATTATTTTGTTCTTGAATTTTTCCTGAGTTGGGTTCTTGTAGAAGATTATATGATACAAAATACTCAAAAATATACTTTGCTTATTTGTCATAAGATCAACCGTTTTCGAAAAATATCGAATAAAAGAAAGTACTGCAGAATTTTACTTAATACGAATGTTTCAAATTACACAAAATAAGTTTATATTCTTGTTCTATAATTAAAAATAAGATAAAAAGTTAATATAAATATACCTCCTTATACTTAATAATCATAGAGTTATAACCAGTTGTATTACTGTTACAGGTATATATAAATGAAACTATAAATGGCTGTTTGTTGTTAAAAATGCAGTTTGGGAGGTATATTTGTATTAACTTTTCATCTTATTTTTAATTATAGAACAAGAATATAAACTTATTTATTGTAATTTGAAGCATCTGTATTAACTAAAATTCTGCAGTATTTTCTATTTTTCGTTATTTTTCGAAAACGGTTAATCTTATGACAAATGACCAAAGTATATTTTTGTGTATTTTGTATCATATAAACTTCTACAAGAACCCAACTTAGGAAAAAATTCAAGAACAAAAAAATACTTGATAAAAATCGGCGGGCCCACTGGCCCCATATACCCCTGGTCTAAATTATTATTATTTGATACTGGAAATCGATAATACTTATTAATACCAAACCCGATATCAAATTTCATAACTGTAGCACACTGGGTTTTCTAGATATTAAATAAACACTAATTTTGGGCAAAGGACTGTAGCTCCCTCATGAAGAATTTCCGGACATAGGTTCACATATGGATTTTTGCTTAAAATAACAACCTCGATCTACTGTTAATTTTTTTTACGATAGTTGTAAATCAGCCTGTATATTATCATTACATTTTATAGTTTTTGAAGTCGGTTTTATTTTTACTTAAAAAGTTTTTTATTTTTCCCTTTTAATTCTGATAATATTTATAAGGGACTACCTCGGAAATATATTCTTTCAAATAAACAAAAACCCGTCTAAATTGTTATAAATATTTGTCTTAAACAATAAAAAATATCCACAGTCGAACTGAGAACATCTTCCTTTTTGAAGTCGGCTATAAAAGTTCTAACATTATATTACGCCACCCTCGAAAATGAATTACATTAATTCTGTAGCAGTACAAAATAAAATAAATATATTTGACAAATCTCCCCTAAATTTAGCGGAAATGCAAGAGAAAATGAAATTAAAAAAGATAATTCGTGCAGCATAAAAAAGAACAAGGCTGGAAAAAATAATAATATGAAAAAATCTTTGCATTATTAACAGAACTCGCTATTAACTTGAACATCAAAGTACTTCAAGTAATAATTAGTGCTTAAAGCAGTGAATGAAATATGTATGGCGAAATTACCAGAAAAAAAGTAAAGTCAAGTGGCTATGGCTGTGCGCGAAAAAATAACGAAGTTCGCGGAGTGAGAGTTCTCTAACAACCTTTTCGTGATTTATTAATTACAAGATTCTTAACAGTTCATTTTTCATTTTGTACTCCACCGCGGGCAAAGATACAACGGTATTAATATTATCAAAGTGTGTTTAGTTCTTTTTACAAATTACTACGCATTAATTATTTTACAAAAATTTTACAGAAATTATACATACACTTATGTTAAGGTATTTCTCGGGGAGAAACAAGGTATGCTATATGTTAGAAAAGGAAAAAAAGTGTACTATGAAATCAAGATAACTGTGGTATAAATTAAAATTAAATTTGGCAACGTTGAGCATATATTTTCTATTGCGCATGCGCGACTTTTGTATAATTAAGAAATAGTTTTTATTATTTTTATTATTCCTTGAAATTAAAAAACAATATCTTCAGCACGTACGATTTTTAAATACCGCGGCAATTGTCAATATTTTGCGGCGTTGTCATAGCTAGTACCGTGATATTTGTTATAAGAAAATAAGTTTTTGTTTTACTTATAACTTAAAAACGGGGTGGTAAATATACTTGAGATTTTTTATATTAACTCCAATTATATTAATTTAGTTTTCCTGAAAATTTCATAAATTTCTTGATCTTTCATCACATAAAATGATTTACTTTTTCATTGAAAATTCGCTTAAAATATCGTAATCCCTATACTCGCAATGTTAAATTTTTTATTTTATTTTGGCGATATCTTCGGTCACAGATGGTCAAACATTTTAAGATTTTGAATAAAGCTTCTTATAACCTTTTTTTAGTTTTTTACAAAATTTGAGCTTACTCTTGAATCTTTTAATTTTTCCGAGAAATACCTTAACAGTTCATTTTTCATTTTGTACTCCACCGCGGGCAAAGATACAACATTATACAAATATATAATACACCTATATGTTTTTTCAAAGGATTTTTTTCGGGAGACATGACATTTAATTTTATTAATATTCATGTTCAGTATAAGGTACTGGTACTAGTCTTGGGTCATAACCTAGTATTGGACACTTGTTTAATTAAATATACTAAAATATAAATATTTGTCGATATTTGATTACTGCCATTCATGGGCGCCGGGAGGGGGGTGCAAGGAGCTGCACTTGCACCCCCCCCCCCCCTGGCAAAAATGAAAAAACTAAATTAAGAAAATACAATTTTTAATTTAAAATTCAGGTCAGAATATAAAAGTGAGGACCTTTTTTTTTTTTTTGGTCGCGTCAAGTTCACTTTGTAATTTTATAAATTTAGATAAGGAAAAATAAAAACTGAAGACCTTTTTTTTAGTCATACTAAATGGCATACAAGTTTATTATTATTACAAAATTATTATTTAAATTTTTTTTTTTTTTTAATTATTTTATATATAGTTTAATTTGTCTAGATGCACCCCCCTGAAAAAAAAATTCTGCCGGCACCCATGCTGCCATTACTGAATCATAATCTATAGACACTTAATTATAAAACAATAAATAATTTTACTGAAATTATACAAATATACTATTTAATACACTCATGTTAATATGTTCATGACATTTTTTCAAAGGATTTTTTTCGGGCGACATGACATTTAATTTTATTAATATTCATGTTCAGTATAAGGTATTGGCACCAGTCTTGGATCATAACCCAGTATGTTTAATTAAATATACTAAAATAGAAATATTTGTCTATATTTGATTACTGTCGTTACTGAATCATAATCTATAGACACTTAAATGTAAAACAGCTTAATTTGATGACAATCGGCTAATGGGTGTCATAATGGTGGACTTTTAAACTAGCTTTACATTATTTCAAATTTTATGATTATTTATTTTATAACTATTTTGTCGTAGTACTTATCATTACTGGTTTTACTTTGTCCATTTCTGGAAAAAAACATGAACAAAATAAAATGTTATAATTTAAAAAACTAACTATATTTTCTGATTTTGGTAATTAAATTGATTTAATAAAGAGGTACCTACTTGTTTTATTAGTAATATAAGTTCATGAGTATTACAAAAAGAAGCCCTTCATTCCAAAAAACAATAAAACTAGCTCTTAAATCGGCCAAGACTGGTGCCAGTACCTTATATTAATAAAAAATATTATTCGTTAGCAATTAACTTTTTATTAACTAATATTTTTTATGACTGCAGTATGTACTTAATGCAACCCTCGATTTACACGTTATTTTTACTGAACCATACTATTTAAATTCAGAAAGATATATAAGATACTGGCACCAGTTATGACCTCTATAAGAGCAAGGCTTACGGTTTTTGCGATTGACTGGCTTATTTTTTGGAATTCTCATCAACTCATGTTACTAATAAAATATATAACTCTTTATTTAATCAATTTAATTACCAAAGTCTGCTAATATAGTTTGTTTTTTAAATTATATCCTTTTATTTGTTTATGTTTTTTTCTCCAGTAATGAATAAAGTAAAACCAGTAATGAGCACGCAGTGATGGATACTTGCTAATGATTACAAAATGATAAATACTACGACACAAAAGATATTGACAAATTTGAAACAATGTAAATTAGTTACTATGATAATGTAATAATTAATAAATAAACTTTAAATGCCCACCATTTTGATACCTATTGGCTGATTGATTGAAGACAGTTAAATGTATATAGATTAATATTCAGAAATGGTAGTAATCAAATATCAACAAATATTTCTAATTCAGTACATTTAATTAAAAAATAGCCATTACTGGGGTCATATTCAAGACTGGTGCCAGTACCTTATATTGATTTCAAAGAAATGCTTTCAAATGAGTTATTTATGTATGTTATAAAAGATACAAAACAAAATTTCAGAATGCAATGGAGTTATCAATAAAACAAAGACATTTTTTATTCACATCTTACAAAACATCGTAAGCTGGCAATTTTAAAAAGTTTCGTATTTCACAGTCAACTGAATATCGCATGTCTTCAACTATACACACGCAAAACTCTGATTAGTATAAATTTATGCTCGAAAGCACAACAGAGGATAAACATAAAAACAACATAACGCTGGAAAAACTCTAGCGTGGAAAACTAGTAAATTATCAAATAACTATACGTCCGAACCGATTCTGAGAAAATTGAAAACTACACAAATAACTCATTATAGGAAAAAAGTTTCGAGAATTCTGCGCGAGAGCGAAACAGCTAATTAGTGAAAAGATGAAACAGGGAAATCAACTTTTCGGAATGTAACTTCTTTACAATGAAATCAGAGCCTCTCTGCGGTATGAACTTCATTTGCGTCTAACTTCACTTGGCTCTCTGTTAATATCCACAGCATTATTATATATATATCTGTTTTTAGTGAAGTTATTTATAAATCTATAATTAGTTATTCATTAGCCGAAACGAAAATGATTTATTCTATTTGTGAAGATTTCTGCCTCCGGATTAATTATAAAATTATGAATTAATAATGAGGGTGAAATATCTCCGGAAGAACAATTTATAAATTATTTGATAAATTGTCTCTGTATAAACTGCGAGATAATTGCAAAATTATATATTTCAGAATTAGTATTAAACTTGATTATTTATATATATACGTAGATACATTCTTTTTATATCTATGAATAACAATTATTGTTATTTTTATAGTCGGAGAGGTGAGCGACAAAAATTGCAACTACTTTATAAAGGCTGATTTTTAAGTATACTAAGTAAGAACCCCTTTTATCATAATTATCCTTCAAAATCATGCAACCGGGCGCGTCAGCAGCGCGTTAAACTCGGTTGCAAGATTTTGAAGGCTGATTATGATAAAAAGGGTTCTTACTTATTGTTAGTATACTGCTTACAAATAAATTTTCAGATTTTATAAAGTAGTTGCAACATTTTTACAAAAATAAAGCCTGCGCCAAACGCTAACGAAACTAGCTGACTGACGGCAGGCTGTATCTCTACACCACAAATGTGACGCAATATCAAAAAATCAGCCTTTATAAAGTAGTTGCAATTTTTGTCGCTCACCTCTTGGACTATTAACCAAGGAGGAGGTTCTCAATTCAATCAATATTATTTTTTTGACGTGAATAACGTCTAGAGCAGGGCAGGCCAATTTGTTCATATGTGCAGCCTGCGGCCACATATAAACAAATTATATGTTTATATAATGTTTATTTTAATTATCAGCTGTTTCACAATGACTGAGGGTGGTTTTAATTTACCGTTGTTTTTTTAAAATATTTTTATATTTATGTGACTTAACTACTCATTTTAATTGATAATTTTGTTTTATAATATAACTAGCTGGGCCCACGCGGCTTCGCTCGCGTAGACTACGGAATTATTGTTTAGGATTTTTGAAAAATATAGTTTAATTAATTAAGTACAAACACGATTAGTTATTATTGTAATAATAATTTATCAATACCTAAATTACCTAACAAAAACGAATCAGAAGAAAAAAGTACAAATAATTTGTGTTCTGTTTAAATTTAAATGTTAATTATTGAAAACAAAATTAACTCAAACGTCAGCCGAGGGACTCCGAATATCTACCGAACGTAAGCGAATCCAGTCTGATGTACATCGCTTCGATGCGGCACGACACCATACATTTAAAATGTTACCTTTATAAATATATTTTAAGATATTTTCTAAACTATACGACCAAATTGGATGCTGTAAATGGCAAACTATATCTACATTAAGTACTTATGACGATGAAATAATTTATTTCGATAAGGATTAATGTTTTGCAGGTCATAAGTCCATGTAAACAAAACCCAAATATTTTATGTTTTTTTTGTAACATAAAAGCAGTCATTGTGGCTTAAATATAAAAGTTAGACATATCGTGTCGCTGACTTAATTGTAGAACTTTTGATTCTACACAATTCTTTAATACATTATTTTGTTCTATATTGAACGGTTTAGGCAGCGTATTACAAAACAGCGCGCCGACGGCAAAATTTTTTCCGACTTGATTTACTATTATCGTCACTGCTTTGTTGTTATGTTACCTAACGTAAAAAAATATAGCCTATAACCTGGCCAGAGAACGTACCTATGAATTAAAAAAAAAAACTCGTAAATCGGATAAGTGGTTCTCGAGTGATAAGGTAACTAACGGACAGACAGACAGACAGACAGACAGACAGACAGACAGACAGACAGACAGACAGAGAGACGTTGAGCTTTATATATATTAAGGATACAAAATTAGTATTTTTGTGAATAATTAAAACCATTATTAATTAGTATTTTAAACACTTGAAACAATACAAATATAGTTTGTTATTGGTTAAATATTTTTTAAAATTTACTATGATTGAACACTACTTAGCTGGTTTTTTTCCCTCGGATCGAATGAGAAAAATTACAACCCTTTTTCTGTGACGGGGTAAAATATTGAGATTTTTTTTGTTATTTATTAATTATACAAAATCGTAAATATCTCGGTTTCTATGCCAGGTAGTCGGTAATTTTTTCTCTAAAACTGCTGCACTTATGTAGGTTTTTTCCCACCTGCACCGGATCGAATAAGATCAATTACAACCTTTCATCTGTGAAAATTAGCTTTACATTTTTTATGTAAATACATTTAAGAGTTTAGGGATGTGGGGTTAAAAGTCATCATATTATATCGGAAAATTTTAGGTCGTCAATGCGGCCCGAAGTGCAATTTATTAATAAAATACTGAAACCGTAAATTATAGAATTCTTTATTCCATGGCTACTGTGTTTTTATATAAATGACATTTGTATGCTCTGACATCATGGAAACAAAACACGACTTGAAAAATATTATTTTTAGTCTTTTAATGTTAAATCTTAGGTTTTCATAAAATATTATTAGCCACGATATTGCACAGAAAAATTAACTATTGCTGAAAACCGCATTGAAATCGGTTCAGTAATTCCCGAGTCTATAAATCACATACAAACGAACATTAATTTTTATTGTTATATAAATTGATAATCTTGACTCTCGACTTCTAAATTTCAGATGATTTCGTCTCGTCTGAATTTAGCCAGTCTCGTCTCGTTCGAGTTTAATTCTAATCTCAACGTGTAGCCCTAATAAAGGGATCGTTTTTGTTATAAAATATTTTATATGGTCACCTAATTTTCAATTTTAATTAGTGTCTACAATTTGCATAACGGTTTATTTTAATTATACCTTTATTCATGGAATGTATTATAACAGGTGTATAATAAATCCCTAAAGATAGACCTACATAATAAACAGAAACTTTACGTGAATCACATAAATTAACTATACGAGTAAAGACAAACCTATGTGTATTGTGTACGTATATGAACATTAATTGTTAATTGATGCAAATTATTAAATAAAATCATTTACATACATTGTATATATGTATGTATTACAAAAATATGGTTATAAAGTACTGGCACCAGTCTTGGATCATACTCCAGTGTAGGCTTCTTTTTAATTAAATGTACTGATTAGAAAAATTTGTTAATATTTGATTACATACTGCCATTGCTGAATCATAATTAGAGATTGGAAAAATAGTTTTTCAACTATTGCGTAAAAATGTATTTATTGTAATTTTTCTCCACCGTTTTCAGAAAACTGGTTTAATTGAACTATTTTTAAACTATTTGCGACACTTTTTACTGCTTCGTTTGCACTAATTATTATTAAATCGTAAAAAAACTATTAACCAACTATTTTCCGAAAAAAAATTCAACTAGTAACTATTTCATTGAAAATAACAACTATTTTTCCAATCTCTAATCATAATCTATAGACATTTGATAACATCGGCCAATAGGTGCCAAAATGGTGGACATTTAAACTAATTATTATTAGTGTAATCTATTTATCAATTATTATATTATAATACATGGGCGCCGGGAGGGGGGTGCAAGAAGGTGCACTTGCACCCCCCTGGCAAAAATGAAAAAACTAAAAAATACAATTTTTAATTTAAAATTCAGGCCAGAATATAAAAGTGAGGACCTTTTTTTTGTCGCGTCAAGTTCACTCTGTAATTTTATAAATTTAGATAAGGAAAAATAAATTTTTTTTTAGTCATGCTAAATGGAATACAAGTTTATTATTATTACAAAATGATTATTATTTTTTTTTTATTATTATTTTATATATAATTTAATTTTATATATCTAAATGCACCCCCCTAGAAGAAATTCTGCCGGCGCCCATGTTATAATAGCATCTGCTTTACATTGTTTCAAATTTGACGATTCTTTCTTTTATATCTTTTGTGTCGTAGTACCTATCATTTTGTAACCATTATCAAGTGTCCATCACTGCGTGCTTATTACTGGTTTTATTTTATCCATTCTTGGAGAAAAAACATAAACAAAATAAAAGGCTATAATTTAAAAAACAAACTATACATATTTGTGGACTTTGGTAATTATAATTTAAAAAACAAACTATATTTGCGGACTTTGGTAATTTAATTGATTTAATACAGAGGTTAAATTTTTTTATTAGTAACACGAGTTCATGATAATTACAAAAAATAAGCCCGTCAATCACAAAAACTGTATACCTTACTCGTATAGTGGCCATAACTGGTGCCAGTACCTTATACACCTCCGATACTGGTGCCAATACTTTACTCGTTAATGAATATCATAAATAGTATTTAACCCAAAATAAGAATGTAAAATAGTGTATTAAATTTTAAATTTCATACATAAAGTTTTTAGGAATTATTAACAAATTGCAAAAAATAGTATGCTTAAATTATGTTAGGTAGAAGCCGTCAGACATAAAATTCATGAAGAAGGAGGTTAGGTAATATATATTTCTGTTATGATAGTCGATAAAACAGGTCACGCGTACAAATGTCACACACCCATTTCTTTTATTTAATAAATTTTTCGAGTTATTTACAAAGTAGTCTATGTCCTTCCCCTGGATGAAAGCTATCTCCCTGCAAAATTTCATCAAGATCGGTTTAGCCGTGAAAAGATAACAAACAAACAGAGAAAGCTGTTAAACAATCCAAAGCATCTTTTTTTTTTTGGTAAGATTTGTATTTATAGCATGATCTTGCTTAAACTAAAATTATATACCTTAACCACAATAAAACAATGTCACTCGACACGTGTTTCGATTTCACAAGAAGTCCTCATCAGGAACCTAACAGTTCCAGACACGTATCGAGTGACATTGTTTTATTGTTGGTTAAGGTGTATAATTTTAGTTTAAGTGACACTGCAATAAAAAAATCGATATAGTACAGGATTTCCCAAATTCAATATTTAATTTATTATAACAAATGGAAGAAAACTTTAAATACAAAAGTTGTCAGGCTAGACAAGCAGCATATTTTTAAAATAGTTACATTTATATAAGGTGTCCCATAAGTGTGTTACAAATCAAAGTTATATTTTTATGACAACTAATTTTCTATTGTTTTTATTTTACAATTTAATATTTTAAATACTATCGCTAGTAGTTGGCGCTGACTTAACATGTTTTATAAAAACTGTATTATAATCCATAAAACAATTTGCTAGAACTTGCAAACTTTAACAACATAAAAATCTAAAAATTAAATAAACAAAAAGATACATAAAAATTAATTTCTTTGTTCAAAATGTCCTGTACTATATCGATTTTTTTATTGCATTATTAGGTACAAAGCAGCTCTTTGCGCGAGACCTCGGGAACTTAGGCGGTTGCGACAATTGAGACTTTTAATCGGGATGATTTAGAGAATATTTTCCAGTTGGTTTCAAAGAGATTGACTGAAAGCCATTTCCCTATCAAAAACTCCGGGGTCCTTTAAAAAATATATTTTTTGTTTTATTTTACTTATTTGAGTGTCGCTTGATCTAAATTTGTAAAAATTTCTAAAAAAATCACCTTTATGAACTTTATTCACTAATGGGTTAAAATAGGTATGAAAAAATGCATCAAACCTTAGAGTGACCACTTTGCCCGTCTTTCCCCTACTTCAGAAGAAAGTTTTTCCAAACTCAAAGATAAAATTTAAAACCAATGGTAGATTGGGTGAATGTTTCAAATTAACAAGAGAAAATATTTGTATATGTTTGAAATAAAATGAAAATCCCTATGCACCATAGTAAAACTCAACATCCTGAATAACAAACAAATTTCCAAGAACTTCCACTGCAGTATTTATAACAAGAATGCGTACATATTCCCTTGTATTATATAACATATAAAAGTAGTTAATGCAATATTTATAACAAACACAAATCCCCAAAGATGGGTTTATCCAATTTAATACAGCGCGTAATAACGTGAATCACAAACAAGTTTCACGAAAATCAGGCATAAATTAGTGAACATGATTATCTTACGACTACTACCAAATAAGCTCGAGAAATAATTCACATATGTTCCCTTCAGAACACCTGATGGTAGAAGAAGATTAAAACTTTGAGCAGATATGAACAAAGCGGGTTCTCCAACGGCTTACATTAGCTTTCTGTTTGTGGTCTCTTTGTATACTTATGATTTATTATTGAGAACTACTATACTTATTTAAATATAGGCTCGAGCGGGGTAAATATTAAACACCAAAAAATGGGGTAAAAAATAGGATAATTATAAAAACTGACATCATCATTAAAGGTTTGTTAAAGCGACCTGAAAATATGAATCGCCTAATAAGTGATGTGTCACCCCTTCACCATGTTAGTCAATGTCAAAACGTGTGAATTAAATTTTAATTCTTTGCACATAACTTTCTATATAGCTTAGATATTAATTAAAGTTACAATTTCACATTGATATGCCACAAAGAAGATAAATCAAAGTTGCCAAAGTAGCTTTTCTTTTAATTTTTCGAGAAATATTTTCCATTAGAGGCCTGTTTAACTTTTTCCAAAATTAGAGGCTAAAAATGAAACACACTTTTTTCATTTTTAAAGTCCGTGTTGTATCGTACAGTTCAAATGACGTAGGTATTTAAAATGGTTATTCATAAGCGCATCTAGTAGAAAAAATTAAAGTATGAATTTGTATCGTTAACTGTCAAAAAACATGAAAAATTTGTATTTTGTTTCACTTTTACCCCAGTGGACCTTAACGTAATGCCCGGCCTACACGAGGCTAGTTTTTCAAGCTTATATTTGCGGCGTCTATCCTCAGGGCCGTCTTTAACCTATTGGAGGCCCTGGGCACATTAAGATAATGGGGTCCCTATGACCTTGACAGAGCACTATTTTATTAGGATAGACAAAGAAAGTAGATAAGCAAGGTTCTAGATTTATTTCACTGATGATTTTTCTTTAAAACAGTGTAGGTAATTAGTATACCATTAAATTGTATTTTTATATATTTAAATTTATTTAAACATGCTGAAATTAGAAAGCCTGATTTTCGGGCGAGAGTAGAGTAGCTTCGCGCATGCAAAAGCTAATAAGCAAGTAGGTATTGTAGTCAGTCATTAATGTCATTATCGTTTGATTTTTTCGAAATAAATATGTTTTTCGGTAATAAATATCGGTTATTATTTGGTGATATGGGGCCCCCTATCGATCGCGGGGTCTTGAGCACGTGCCCAGAGTGCCCAGTGGGAAAGAGGGGCCTGTCTATCCTGGCTTACTATCTTGGATTGACACAAGCTAGAGCGGTATACATGATGCTTGAATATTGAGCCAGTATCATTGCACAAGTTACATTGCACGTATAAGTCTAATAAGTTATAAAATTAAAGCAAATTAAATTAAATATTATTGCGCAAAACAAAATTTTAATGCTCAAAACGGAAAATGTTAATGTTCATAAAAAATATTTTTAATGTCACATGTTTAAAATAATGCTCAGAATTCAAAAAGTTATTGCTCAAATACAATATATTTAATGCTCAAAAAATTATTATTACTATAAAATTAGTAATAATAATTTATTTATTGAATAGGCACCGATATTAATGCAGTTAATATATTTTGATACAGTATACATAGTAGTACAGTGTATTATTATTATTATAAATCGATTTGTACACATTTAATCTCCTTCTACAAATAATTTTATCCCAGAGATTTAAATCATTAGTATGACCCAAAACGATTTTACTGCTGATATGTAATTATTTAAAATTTACATAAATTTAAAATATCACACTGATATATTAGTAATTTGTTTGTTATGTTCATGAAAGTATCAAATAAAAAATGATTAATCATTATTATTAGATTTTACATAGCCAATTATTACTATACATTCTCTCCGCGCTAGTTTTACAAATTCCAAACCCTGTCGTCCGAAATAAGGTCATTTTTTGATTGTACTACCTTCAAAACGTAAAGAAAAGTTGATTTTCGAATAATAGCTGTACGTGTGGCATCTTCCACAATAACTTCTGGAAAAATGCAATGATTTCAATTTTCTTTTTGCAAAATGTTCATCTTAGTGAAAACTCTAGAACTCTAGACCTATTTATTTTGGTTCTAAACGGACCAATTTTGTTTAAATATATTCAATTTCGAACATATTCTATATATAACAATAATAGGATGTGTATATTTAAGATCTCATTTTTTGAGTTTCGTAGAAAACTAGGAACTCTTATAGTTTAACTTTGTCCGTTCGTCCGTCTGTCTGTCCATGTTTGATTTCTTACCGTATCTCCATTTTAAAGCAATTCATATTTTTATAAATACCGTCAATTTCTTTTGTAGAAAGCAGCATGTACCTGAAAAAGAAGAAAATTATATAAGTAATAGTCTAATGAAAATGAAAATCAAATATGAAATAATTAAATCTATTTAGGTTTCTATAGAAAAATATATGGTTTCAGTCCGTCCATCTGTCTGTGTTTATATGTATGTAACAGCCCTTCCATTATCTCAAAACAGAAACAATGAGATTTTTGAAAAAAATATTTTTACACTCCTCCTTCCATAAGCTGAAAAGTGTACTCAATTTTTTGTGATCAGAGTGTCCTCCCCTTCTAGTTTCTAAACTATCTGAAAAATTCCCGAATGAAGCTTTTTATTAGTACCTTACAATAAGTGAAAAAAGAATTGAGAGGGTATCCAAAAAACATTTTTTTAGGGTTGCATAGAAAACTAGGAACCTATATAGTTTCAGTCCTTCCGTCTGTCTGTGTTTATATGTAACAGCCCCCCCATTATCTCATAGATGAAATTTAGTATACGGTCGTAGATTGATAACCCAAAAACAGAAATAATGAGAATTTTGAAAAAAATATTTTTGGACTCTCCCTTCCATAAGCTGAAAAGTGTACTGATTTTTTGTGATCAGAGTATCCCCCCCTTTCTAGTTTCTAAACTATCTGAAAAATTCTCAAATGTAGTTTTTTATTAGTACCTAACAATAAGTGAAAAAAGAATTGAGAGGGGTCCAAAAAACATTTATTTAGGGTTCCATAGAAAACTAGGAACCTATATGGTTTCAATCTGTCCGTCTGGCTGTGTTTATATGTAACAGCTCTTCCATTATCTCATAGATGAAATTTAGTATGTATACGGTCGTAGATTGATAACCCAAAAACAGAAATAATGAGAATTTTGAAAAATTGAATTTTGGACTCCCCTTACATAAATTGAAAAGTGTAATCATTTTCTTTGTTATCAGAGTATCCCCCCTTTCTATTTTCTAAACTATCTGAAAAATTTCTGAATGAACTTTTTATTAGTACCTATAACAATAAGTGAAAAAAGAATTGAGTGGGTGTCCAAAAAACATTTTTTTTAGGGTTCCATAAAAAAACTAGGAACCTACATGGTTTCAGTCTGTCCGTCTGTCTGTGTTTATATGTAACAGCCCTTCCATTATCTCATAGATGAAATTTGGTATACGGGCGTAGATTGATAACCCAAAAACAGAAATAATGAGATTTTGAAAAATTGAATTTTGGACTCCCCCTTCCATAAACTAACAAGTGTACTCAATTTTTTTTGTGATCATAATGCCCCCCCCCCTTCTAGTTTATAAACTATCCGAGTACCTAAGTGAAAAAAAATTGAGAGGGCGGTCCAAAAAACATTTTTTTTTCAAAAATCTCATCATTTTTGTTTTGAGGTATTCAATCTACGTCCGTAAATCAAATTTCATTTTAAAGGGCATATACATGAGAGAATGGGAGGACTGTGACATACAGACAGATAGACGAACGGACGGACAGACCGAAACCATAAGGGTTGATAGTTTTCTCCAAAACCCTAAAAATAAAATTGCTTATGAATAAAAAAAAATAACCGGATTGAGTATAATATTGAAGCATTATTGTCCATCCCTAAATGATATATAATACACACTCATATTCATAGCAGAAATATAATCAGGTCACGAACTCGATCACATATAGTCGTTAATACACCAAAATTGGCCATCAGTCTGTATGTAAACACGTATTTTGTGAACAATTAATCTGTACATTCAACTCTCGACTCGGCCATTGTTGGATCTATTGTTGTACCCTAATCCTCTCGTATCAACTTTGTGTTTGTGTTGTATCTCTATAGATCTGTCTCTGTTACACTCGGTGAAGGATATATGTATTTATCAATATTACCTATTATTATGTGATTATTTTTATACATGTATTAGGTACGTTCATGTTTATGATAATACCTTTGACAGTTTTCAGTGTATCAGCGATTATACATATGTATATATGTAAATATTGATTTAATTTAGTAGTATTACAATTGCAATTGAGTATTAATATCATAATACTTTATTAACTTGAATTGTAGGGAATTCATATTTAGACCAGGAGCTAGAAGGAAGTTAGTGGACATAAAATGACAACCGGCAACTACATATGTTCAGATTCGTATACCTGAAACCTTAAAGCACTTAAAAAGTCAAGGTGCCAGTCGGTACTTGGGTGCAATTTTTTTTAAAGCGCAAAAAAGGCCCTACAAAAGGAAAAAAATGTTTTTTTAAATCAAAACTTTTTTTGTATACTCATTAGGCCTTTTTGCTTAAAAAAGGTCATTACACTCATAACTGTAACTCGACTCATTTATTTGTTATAATTTTTTTCAAGTTCATAAAACCTTGAATGAACTAACTAATATTATCATATTTAAAAAAAATATTTATAATCTTCAAACGAATGTTAACAATATGGTATACTTCGATTTTAAGATTATTACCTGCACCCACCTTTATTTTAATTAACAACTAAGCGCGTTTCTCTACTCTGTGAGGGTAATATAAGCACGCAGTTATGAGTGTAAATACCTTTTTTAAGCGGAAAGGCCTAATGATGATACAAAAAAAGTTTTGATTAAAAAAAAACATTTTTTCCCTTTTGTAGGGTTTTTTCGCGCTTTAAAAAAAATATACCCAAGTACCGACTGGCACCTTGACTTTTTAAGTTCTTTGAGATCTCATATTTAAGAATTTATTACCAAGTATTTGAATATATGGACTTTACTATACATTAAATATAACAATAAATTCAAACTAGTTAATTTTGGTGAAAAAAAATCGTACAGTAGAAAGTAAAAATTTATTTTAAAGAGGAAAGATAGTACTACTTCTTACCATGAACGAAAACTTTAGAAAAAATTTACCTACTTGGTAATAAATTCTTAAATATTACCAAAATCGGCATTTTGGATACTTTTAGGTTAGGTTATATCAAAAACCTGACGTGACGGAGCAATTTGGGCAACGGATTCGGTTTCAGCACGCCAAAACTCTCCAAAATCACCTATTTAAGTAGAAACACCAAAAATGATGTCGACCTGTTGATATAAATGTTCGTATAGGACTGTTGGTTGCCAAGACAAAAAATGTATTTGAAAGAGATTTGTTTGAAATACCTATATAATGTCATTTTTATGGTTTCGAACTGTCCGTCTGTCTGTATGTTACAGCCCTACCATTCCCTCATTTATATACCTATTAAGATGAAATTTGGTGTACAGATGTACAATATATTGGTGACCCAAAAACAGAAATGATGTGTTGTGTATTTTTTTGATTTTTTGTGTGTGGAACTTGAGGAAATACGAGGGTTGCTATATTTATATTTCTGGTCTTGGCAACATTGAGTGTTGCCAGATGCCATCTGTCGTTTTCATTGGAAATTAGACATTATTGAATATAACCTTCTACAGAACATTTTGTAAATTGAGCGCGATTTGTGTTGTTAACAGTAACTTGAAAAAGTTATCTCGGGTAAAGAATGGAACTAACTCGTGAACATTTTCGTGCGATTATTTTTCATAACTTTCGACGTGGATTATCAAGACAAGAGTGTATCAATGAACTTAATTCTTTATACGGTGATAAAGCACCATCCTACAGCACTGTAAAAAACTGATATAACGAATTCAATCATGGCCGATGTTCGCACCAGGATGAATTCCGCGAAGGTCGTCCAAAATCGGTTGTTGTGCCAGAAAACATCGATGCTGTGCGTGAACTGATAAAGCAAGATCGTCATGTGACATACCGTGAAATTGAGTCATCTTTGGGCATTAGTATGACAAGCATCAATAAGATATTGCATGATCATTTGGTCGTAAAAAAGATTTGTTCGCGTTGGATCCCGCATAATCTGACAAACGCTCATAAGAAGGAGTGGAAAAAGTGCTTCAAAAATTGGTTTAAACGCATGCAAATGTGTATTGATCTTCATGGAGAATATTTTGAAAAACAATAAAACCAGTTTCGATCATCAATATTCGTTTTTTCATTATTAGGGCAGAAATATAAATAGCACCCTCTAAAAAAGAGTCATTGTCTTGAAATAATAATATAAATTGTAAAAGAAGCTATCTGTTTTATATGAATGTTGTTAATAATAAAATATCAATGACGTTTTAATGTGGTGAAAAGAACATACTGCAGTAGTTTCTTTAATAAAGCAATATAAATTGTAAGTAAAATTCTAATCGATTGAGTTAATATAATAGAGCTCGAAACATTCACTTTTAAAAATATTGCCTCATTTATTACAATGTTAATTTACTGTAAAAAAATTCCGCAAAGTTATGTGGCTTTATGTGTGTGTGTCTGTTTGTGTGTAGTGGGAAGTGTGGAAGCTTTCAAGGAATATGGAGAATTTTATCTTTGGAATATTTTTATCGGATTCCATGAGAAAATATTTTTCTTCTTAAAGCATTCAATATCTTGAGCCAATGTACTCGTTTTCATACACAACTTATATAAGATAAACATATAAAATAAAATGTGTGTGTGTATAGTGGAAACGTCACTTTAACGTTTTTCAGTTTTATTTTAATACATAAGTACATTTTATTCGTAGGTTCAATATTATTGTGCGTCGCAATATCGAAGATACGAGAAACTTTGTGGTCGTTTTAGATTGAGACAAATAAAATGTTCTCCGATTTCAAAATTTTAAATTGATCTTTCCGTTTCACGTCAAAGCAAACACTTTTCGTTCCGTGTCTGTCTGTCTGTCAGTCTGTCCCCTGAATCCTTGTCATTTGCATAACTCATGAACCACTGAACCGATATTGTTGAAACTTGGTCGGATGGTTGGGTCTGGCTTGAGGACGGTCCCATTTCAAAATCATCAAAATCGTGTATAAGGGGGAGGGGTGACATCCCAAAATATTTATTTTTCAAGGTATCTTAAGGGGTTATTCTGGTCTAGAAATTTGAAAAAATCAATTTTTTTTGCATATTTTCAAAGTTTAGACCCTTAAGAATATGTCCTTAAATGGATTTTTCAAAATTCGAATTACTTTCGGAGATACAGTGGATTTTGTGACGTAGCATCTAAGCCGGCCGAGTGGAACGAATCACACAATAAACGCGTTTTTCTCGAAACTACTTTTTTTGAAGTGGTTGACATGATATCTCAAGTTCTACCCCACCGATTCCTTTGAAATTTGGCGGAAATCTTTTTTATATATCTCTCTATCGCGTCTGTCTTGGATTTAAAAAAATTTCAATTTGGAGTATTTTTAAAAAATTCGAAAAGGTCAAAAAAAGAGGTAAAAAAAAGTTTATTTTTCATGTCGACGCCATTTTGTGAATTTTTTTTTTTTTTGGCTAAGGTCAATGCGATAGCGACATCTTTACAGATTGAGAATTTTTCAAATTTTTTTGTTTCAGATCACTATAAGGGCTGGAATCATGTCAACCAGGATGCACCGATTTTTTTGTAGCCTCCACTTCACCGTAATTGTCGAATTTCTGATTTTTTTTACAATTTTTTTTTTATATTCTTAAAATGTCAATAAATATCATACCAAAAAAAGGATAGTAAAAATGTTTTTCATTTTTTTTTAATGTTAGTTTGAAAAATGCCTAAAATTTTGGCTTCTAGACCAGAATACCCCCTTAAGAACGACACATGTTACATGAAAATTTTATAGAATATTTTTTGAAGAGCATTGAATTTCCTATTATATAGGTCTACAACGTTTTATGTAAAATATTCTCTTACAAAGATTTATCTCAATTTATATTAAAAATTCGTGTTTTGTTTTTCTAAATTGATATTTGCTTGGACATATTAAATGTCATTTTGGCATTTTAAATATCATTTTGACGTTTGCATGAATTTAGATTTAGTTTAAATTGTCAAAAGATCAAAAATATACGAAAAAATAATCAGGTGTGTTTTAAGAAAAATTTCTAACTAATATTTTTTAGGAAAATTGTATAAAAATTAAATGGTTAACCAATTCCAGGCAATTTATATAAACACTATCGGTTTTTATTTAAATTTTTCAATATAATTAACTACTTTCGAATGTTTCGAATCGAGATAAAGTACATTAACCCATTAATGCCCAAAAGAAAACTAAACACGCAGAAGATTTTTTTCAATAAAATTACGTACACATACAATATATTTAACTAAATATTACAACAAAAACTTTTTTTTATATTTAGAAAAAAATAACTGTGTGCATTCGTGCAAGTAAATTTTGCAGATATTTTGTGTGAGACTGCTTTTCTTATATATATATATATTTTTTTTTAGAAATATTACATCTAAAAATCAAGTTATATGTATATTTAAGTTATTCCATATGATTTAAACTAAATTCGAAATCAC
The DNA here is from genome assembly GCA_961205875.1 of Sialis fuliginosa. Taxonomy (NCBI): domain Eukaryota; kingdom Metazoa; phylum Arthropoda; class Insecta; order Megaloptera; family Sialidae; genus Sialis; species Sialis fuliginosa. The sequence goes on along the minus strand of OY540814.1, from coordinate 1,776,734 downwards.
ATGCTTCAGTTGGATAAAATATATTAGCATATCACATACCTCTATTCATATACAAATAATTCACAGCAATTAAAACACGTTTAAACACTCATGAAACTAATAACGTTACCAGATTTTGTTTGTTGCACTACTAGCATCTGATTTTTTAAGGAAATATTGTGAATTAATATCCATAGAAAGCAACACGAATTATAAAATGAGTGTGTGTACGTCGGACGTTAATGGGTTTAAATAAAACAGAAAAAATTAACATAGATAATTAGGTTAAAATTTTCTGCAAATATTTGAATATCAATAAAAATGAAAAATAAGAAAATTTATTCCATTAAAAACCTTTTTCTATAAAATTTATTCCGGTACCCTATGTATTCATTCTTCATTGGATTTTTAAAGGAAATAATAAAAAAGTAATAATATTGAAATAAGTATTGAAGTCTATAAAGTTTATCTACTTTTTTTATTTTGGAACTGAATCGTACAAAGCAAAAATTTATATGACACTTTCCCCTCATAGCAATTTAAAATATATCCTTATTTAAAATTTGTGCAAACTTAGTCAATTCAGAGTTTTATTTCTTCAGTTTATCAAGTTCAAAACTTTAAACTGAATAAAAAGTTTTGGCTTTTATAAAAGGTGTTTCCTTTATAAAACACTTTGAGAAAGAAATAATTCAATTTTAACGTATGTCGCGATTTCATTCTGTATTGATTATTTTTTTATTTCAATTTTGGGGTAAATTTTTATTTTTATTTTGGAAAAACCAGAAAAACTCCGACTCCTTTAATTAAATAATGGTTTTTACTTTTTTACACACTTATTATTTTTTTCTTGTTTTGAATATTGAAGTACAATGAATTGAAATTTTCAATTCCGGTTAGAACCAGAATCACCGGAATTCACCCAAAAAATTCTACCTGGAAACGGAATTAAAAAAAAAAAATTCTATATAAATTAATTTTAACAGTAAATAATATACATACCTATGTATGTTTTATGCCTACATAGGTTATATTTTATTATATCAACACAAGAATACAACATTATTTGAAATGGTATTTCTTAAAAAGTACAAGAGTGATGTGTACATTATACAGGCTGTTTGGTTCGGCGATACGAATATTTTGATGGAAGGTAGAATGAGTCATTTGGAAATGATTTAAGTAAATATACCTACATACAAAGTGCAACAGTTTTTTTTATATCGGCCATTTCAGTATATTTTTTTAAAAACCCAGATTTATACATGTTAATTCTAAAAATTCAAAAGTAAAAGAGTCTATATGTTTTAAACAATACTATCAAATATACGATCAAAATAAAATTTATGAACAGCAAAACTAAAAAATGGCTACAGTTTAACATTTAAAAACTTATAAAACCTTGATAAAATTATTTCTTTAAAAAATTATTTTATAAAATCTGGTACACTTACAGATGTTCAGATGGTTTTAAAAACTGCTCTATTTTATACCCTTTCGAAAAACCTACATGAATTGATATTTTTGTTAAAAAAAACTTACATTTATCCCAAAATAAGTAAGATTTTTACATTTTTCCAGTGAGTCGATCGTAGTATGCTATTCTAAATCAGTCATTAAAGCGTCGATTACATTGAGCGAGTTTATAAGCTACAAGCCAGCTTTTTTACAAGCTGCTTGTAAACTCGCTCAGTGTTATCATGTTCACTAGCTAACAAGCTGCTTGTAAACAATCTGCTACAAAAGTTGAAAGCCGGGCTACTTTACTCGCTGGCTTGTAGGCTTGATAGCTTGTAAACTAGCCGTGTGTCATCATAGTAGCTAGTTCGCTAGCTGCTAGTATCTCGGTGATTCCTGGTTTCAGTGTCTATAAAATGTATTCACAACACGTGGTTTACTCGCTAGCTAGTTGGCTACTGAGCGAGTGGAAAGTTTTGTGTGTCATCATCACTATCTTACAAGCTAACAAGCTGGCTTGTTAGCTTGTAAACTCACTCAATGTAATCGACCCTTAAGAACATGATGCGATAATTTTCAAAAAATTGTTTATACACATTGAACAATGTAACATCTCCTCCTGTGCAAAGGATGACCCTGTCCATTCAGTATAAAAAATCTTTGAAAAATATCACACAGCCCTGGAAAACACTATTTAAAAAAATGAGGAGGTAATAAAAATAACATGTTTTTTTATGAACGGGAATTTAAAAACAAGACTATCAATCAAACGTATACTTACTAAACATCTTCCATATATCAAGAAGTACTCAATTTTGTATTTAATGTAGGTAACATGCATTTTTATCCATTTTATTTTAGGTCTTATACAAAGCGTTTGACAATAAAACAAATACTTTAATGATTTAGGTAATACCTATAAGTTTTAATTATTTATATGTATATTTTAAATCATAATATAATTAATGATTGTATAAACTAAGGTCTTTATAATCATTATGAGCCACGAGAGTTAATTATGTGTAAAGTAAGAGATAATTTGTGTAATACCTCATCATTAGAACAAATTATTCAACTTTAAATTCCTTACGTACCAATGCTCTCCCTGTGTTCAAGTTAAAACTATCTTTTCTTTCTTTTTGCCTTTTGATTACGATTAAAATTATTTAGTTTAATATTAAAAATTTGATGTCATCAAATCTTGCTTTCAATAAAAAAAATTATTTCTATCATCAAAAAGGATAAAATAATTTGGACACTTCCAAATTTAGTATTTTTTTCCTTATTAAGGGAATTTTATCGCTAATTTTACTGTACTATATATTTTATAACCATCTCTACTCTCATAACGAAAATCGCATCAAAATCGGTACAGAACAATGCATTGAAAAACAAACATATTACCCCTCTCTTTTAGTTGGGGGTTGATTAAAATAGAGTTGAACTATAGCAAGTCTGGCGCCCTGGGCGAAATTTATTTTTCCGCCTTCTCTCCCCAAAAAAATGTTAAAAAATCACCGAAAATGTCAATTAAAATTGAAAAATAGTTAATATCTCAGCTTGGCGTGATCCTACAGACACCAACTTTTGCTTCCTCGCAATATCGAAGATACGAGAAGCTATGTGATCGTTTTAGATTGAGACAAAAAAAAAGTTCTCCAATTTCAAAATTTTAAATTTATTTATCCATTTCACGTCAAGACAAACACTTTTCGTTCCGTGTCTGTCTGTCTGTCCGTCCGTCCGTCCGTCCGTCCGTCCGTCTGTCCCCTGAATCCTTGTCACACGCATAACTCATGAACCACTGAACCGATATTATAGAAACTTGGTCGGATAGTTGGGTTTGGTTTGAGGACGGTCCCATTTCAAAATCATCAAAATCGTGTGTAAGGGGGAGGGGTGACACCCCAAAATATTTCTTTTTTCAAGATATCTCAAGAACGACACATGTTACGAGAAAATTTTATAGAATATTTTTTGTAGAGAATTAAATTTCCTATAATATGGGTTTACTACGTTTGTTGTAAAATATTCCCTTACAAAGATTTATCTAAATTAATTTTAAAAATTCGTGTTTTGTTTTTCTAAATTGATATTTGATTGGATATATTAAGTGTCATTTTGACGTTTTAAATGTCACTTTGGCGTTTTAAATGTCACTTTGACGTTTTAAATGTCATTTTGACATTTGCATAAAGGCTCTAGCCCAATAAGATGGTCAAAATCCCCCCTTCACGGATTTGGCTGAAATTTGGTACACTTATTTGTCTTAAACAAAAAAAAAGTTTTCCAGAGTTACAAATCCCGAGGTGCCATCTATCGTCCATAACCTCAAAAAAGGTGTTTTTTCATAAATATTTTTTTTCTCTGCGGGTTTTTAACTAAATCTTTTGATATTTGGAATGGTAATAGATCTTAAAAAGGTATATGACCTCATATTTTTAATTTTTTTTTTGGCGCGAAATTTGAATTTTTATTACAAAAATAAAATTTTAAAGGGCCATATCTTGGCTCACAGGGCCCATGTAACCTACATACTGCAATATCATGTGTATCTTATCAAAAACTATCATCTTGAATTTTTTCAGATTTTTGGAATTGGTGCGCCATCTTCAAAAATTGAAAAAACCGTATTTTTCTGATTTTTAAGTTTTTAAAATTATGAATAAAGTTTATAATTAAGATAATATATTTATATTATCTCAAGACCGATTTACTCATAAAATTGCGGAAACAATAATTCCTAACCTAAAAAACCGTTTTAATTGATTTTTAAATAAAATTAAAAAATGCCTTATCTTGGTTCTCCGGGCCCATGTAACCTACATACTGCAATTACTTGTGTCTCTTATGAAAAACTATTATCTAGAATTTTTTCAGATTTTTTGAATTGGTGCGCTATCCTCAAAAATTGAAAATACCGTATTTTTCTGATTTTTAAGTTTTTAAAATTATGTGATGAAATTATAAATAAAGTTTTTGTAAATATATTATCTTAATTAAGACCGACTTGCTCATTAAATGGCGAAAAAAAACTTTACCTCAAATTATTTCAAAAACCTCAAAATACAGTTTTTAACGATGAAATAAACATTTAAATATATATCGGTTAATCGTCCAGCGAAATTCTGTTTTTATTTGTGTATGCATGAGAGGGTTGTATGAAAGAATGTTATGTAACTTTTAAATATGACCCCCATTTACCATGTAACGAAAATAGAGCAACTTTTGAAAATAGTTACATTTATACAGGCAGTGCCATATGTGCATTACAAATCAAAGTTATATTTTTTTAAGTACAAATTATATTTTTTTAATTGTTAATCTAAAAGCATTCATTTTTAGGTTACAACTTTGTATTAACGCCGACATTTTGTATCATTTTATTTATTTAATTTCTAGATTTTTATGTTGTAAAGTCTGTAAGTTTTAGCAAATTGTTTTATGGATTATAATAAAGTTGTATTGTTTTTATAAAACATGTTAGAATTTTAAAAATCTTCAAATTACTCTTCAAAGGTTTCGATACAACCTGTACAAAGAATACAATTTTATAAATGTTTGATGTTATATCGCAATAATAGAGCATACACCAAAACTAATTTTAGCAAAGAACAAAATTCATTTTTTGTAATAAGATAATTACAAGGTGTTTAAAGTATTCCAATTTTCTTAGAAAAATGGTCATAATTTCTAAACCTCTCAGTATAATCACAGACATGCTTATATCAAAATGTCAATAAAAATGAATGCTTTTAGATTATCAATTAAAAAATATATACTTTGTATTTAAAAAAATATAACTTTGATCTGTAATGGCACATTTTGTATAAATGTAACTATTTTAAAAAGCTACTTGTCTATCCTGACAACTTTTGTATTTTTTTCTTCCATTTGTTATAATAAATTAAATATTGAACTTTGACACATTGTTGGGACAGCCGTTATAAACAATATTATAAAAACATTTAACTAATTAATTAAATTCATTTTATTATTTGAAATAGTGGCCTAGTAAGAAAAATCTCCCCCCCCCCCCCCTCCGTTGTTGCCCCAATGATTTGAAATTAATCATATTAATAAAATTGTTCATATTTTCAATTTTTAAAATATGTTCAAGTATGAGGACATATTTAACTTAACATTTTAGTTGCTAGATGTCAGCACTGACCAATATTCCCGCTAAAAAACACGAGTATTTTAATAAGGCATTAATCTAAGTTTCATTTAACATATGCAATTGCTTTTTTTAAAATATATTTCTAAAGTCATCATTTGCATGAAAAAAGTGTGTAATATGTTTGAAATTTTTTGCACTTCAGGTATATTGATCAGAATGTCTTCTGAAACTTCAAGCAGGGCCAGTGGTTCAAAAACCGATGAGACGAAATGTATTCGATGTGATACTTACATTCGAAAAATATCGGGTTCCATACGAACAATATTATTATAATATATGAAACTGCGTTACTTAACATTAGCTACGGGGAGAGTCAAAGGCTATATAATCTACATTGAGTTACGTAGGAGAGGGAGGGTTCAAACATTCTAGAAAAAAGCTTTACATGGTTTATGGACGTTCCCTTAATAATATAAACTAATACTGTAAAAATGTAAATACATTTCACTTTATTACGATACGAAAATCGATTAAAATGGTTTCTTTAGGTAAGAATTTTTTTCGCCATTTAATGAGTAAGTCGGTCTTAAGATAATATATTTACAAAAACTTTATTTATAATTTCATCACATAATTTTAAAAACTTAAAAATCAGAAAAAAACGGTATTTTCAATTTTTGAGAATGGCGCACCAATTCAAAAAATCTGAAAAAATTCTAGATAATAGTTTTTCATAAGAGACACAAGTAATTGCAGTATGTAGGTTACATGGGCCCGGAGAACCAAGATAAGGCTTTTTAATTTTATTTAAAAATCAATTAAAACGGTTTTTTAGGTTAGGAATTATTGTTTCCGCAATTTTATGAGTAAATCGGTCTTGAGATAATATAAATATATTATCTTAATTATAAACTTTATTCATAATTTTAAAAACTTAAAAATCAGAAAAATACGGTTTTTTCAATTTTTGAAGATGGCGCACCAATTCCAAAAATCTGAAAAAATTCAAGATGATAGTTTTTGATAAGATACACATAGTATTGCAGTATGTAGGTTACATGGGCCCTGTGAGCCAAGATATGGCCCTTTAAAATTTTATTTTTGTTATAAAAATTCAAATTTCGCGCCAAAAAAAAAATTAAAAATATGAGGTCATATACCTTTTTAAGATCTATTACCATTCCAAATATCAAAAGATTTAGTTAAAAACCCGCAGAGAAAAAAATATTTATGAAAAAACACCTTTTTTGAGGTTATGGACGATAGATGGCACCTCGGGATTTGTAACTCTGGAAAACTTTTTTTTTGTTTAAGACAAATAAGTGTACCAAATTTCAGCTAAATCCGTGAAGGGGGGATTTTGACCATCTTATTGGGCTAGAGCCTTTAGATTTAGATTGAAATTGTCAAAAAATTAAAAATATATGAAAAAATATTCAGGTGCGTTTTAAGAAAAAATTCGAACTAAGATTTTTTAGTAAAATTTGTATAAAAATTAAATGGTTAACCAATGCCAGGCAATTTATCTGAACACTATCGGTTTTAGTGAATTTAGCACGAGGAAGCACTGTGCATTTACTTGGCAGATGTTTTTTTTAAATGTAACTTACATCATTAACACGTGATCATGAATACTTTTTTTGTAACCGTGAGTGAGCGGGCGTGACTAACAAATTTTCTCTCGTGAGCGTGCGTGATCGTGAGCAAAAATTACTCACGCGCCCAGCTCTAAGCCTATGTCCTACCTCAGGATGCAAGCTATTTCTAATCTAAATTTTCTATGATCACATTGTAAGTATTTATGTGGTTCGAGTCGACACAGAAACTGATGATTTTAAAATAATAATTAGATTCTCTTACTTTAAGTTAATTAAATACATTTTACAGGAAGCAAAAAGGTCTTAATAATTCAATTTTAAAACCAAGAGTGGTGTTTTATGTATCAATAAATTCGATTTCTAAACTTAATGAAGGCTTTTTAAAATTGCATGAAAACTGGGGACTAAATGAATGTATATACATAAAATATCATCAAACCAAATCTTTTAAAGGAAGCAAAATATTTGTTTAAGGAATTCCATTGCGCTGTGGTTGAACTGACGGTTTGCAGAGAACGCCCCTCAAAGTAAATATTTGTAATTAGAAGAAAATCATAATTAGAGTTCGGTATATAAGAAATTGAAATAACTTTTTATACGATCTTTTAAGTTGAATCTTCACAGTGAATTACAAATGGTGTTGAAGAGGATTATAAAAAAGAAAGTGTCTATTTGTATTTGGTTATACTTTTTCTTTCGTGTTTAAACAACTACGCTTGTAAAAATACGTTTTGAATTAAAAAAAATAAATTATTCGCTTTTCTTTTCATGTAATCTTTATAAGGTTTATGATTCTTGTCATTAATTTTTAATGGCCTGCCATAAATTTTCTTGTACAATCAATAAATGTCATTTTACATTTCATTAATAACCTATTACGACTATATTTTTATACTGTCTTATAAATAATAAAACGGCCAAGTGCGTGTTAGGCACGCACATGATAGGGTTCCGTAATCATTCTCACTAACATTCTCTTTCAAAAATAACTACATACATTTCTACAATATAATGTAAAACAATCTTCAGAATTCGTTATAATTTTCATTGAATATTCAATATATGTAGGTCTCCTAAAAACAATAAAAACATTTTTTAGAACCCTCAGTCACGAAATATTTGCTTTCAAAATCTAATTTCTAAACTTCGGTACAAAACTAAAAAAAAATTAGATTTGAACTTATAGATTAACTAGCTGGACTGGCGCAGCTTCGCTTGCGTGGACTACGGAATTATTGTTTAGGATTTAAAAAAGATATAGTTGAATTAAATACATCACTTGTGTTTTTGAAATAATGGTTTACAATGCTCGTCATTTTTCGACCCTTCAATGGCCCGTAGTGCTTGTTTTTGAAGTATGAAAATTTTTGCTGTGTGAGCTGAAACTCCCTGAATCCATTCTGACTATTTTCGCCATGATGTCTGTGTCCGTCTGTCTGTCTGTCTGTCTGTAAGCGCTGTAACTCAAATACGACAAATTGTAGAAGGGTGATATTTTATATTTAAGATTAATTTTTGGCTGGGAAGAAAACGTCCAATTTTTGAAAACGATCTTTCAACCGGATACGGATGTTTACCTACATCGATTTTTTAATTTTTCGAATTACTCTGAAACAGTGCGAAATAGAGAAAAATGGTCAAGTTAAAAAATGTAGGTAATATCTATATCTATAATTCATGTTCTCTTCATTTTTTTGTAAAAACGAATTTTTGAAAAAAAAATTTATTATAATTCAAATGGTTCATAACAGAGAAAAAAATGTATGGGGAATAAATTATAGATAATAACATACTCGACATTTTTTATCTAAAACATTTTTTTCTCATTTCAAAAATAATTCAAAAATCCAAAAATTTACAAGAGTAAACATCCGTTTTCAGTGATTACGTTAAAAAAAATCACTTGTTATATAAATATAAAATTATTCATTTTGTTCTTTCTTGTTAGTTTGTTAGAAATGTTTTAATAAACAAAGAATCACGTATACAATTCACTGTTAGGTTAGGTTAGGTTAGGTATAAGAAAGCCCCGTGGTTCCCAAGGCAGATATTTTTATTTAACATTATATTAATAAATTATAATAATGATTGAACTTGGAACTTCCATGCAAAATTAATGAAACCAAAATCACAAGTTTCACGAAACCGTGTTTGTGAAACCATGTGAAATTTAGGTTTCGTGAAACTCAGTGTGCTATATCTAATTGTTTTTCAATTGAATGGTTTCATGAAACTAAAGTTTCAAGTTTCACGAAACTGGTTTTATAAAAAAAGTTTCCTGTGTGCGGCTCGCCTTATTCTACTTTTATTGAGTATTATAAACTATAGTTTTTCCGTGTTCAGACGTTTAATTAATAAAAAATGAGTATTTAATCAAACACTGTTCGATAATTACAACTTGATCAGAGAGACAGTTGATTATAATAGCATTTAATCATTAGGACGTATTATCTAGGGCGTGATTTAAGCTATAGTTATTAGTTTAGAGATTATTAAGGCTTGATTACATCAATAGATAGGCAATATACATTTTGGATAATATAATTACAAGATGCAAATAGAAAACCCATGTTAATTTCATTGCTAATTACTTGCGTCTTTAATATGTACCTATATGTCGTTTTGAGTTTATATATCGTTTTATAGCTAATATAATCCATTTTGATAGTCATTACGAATTAACTGAATATATTTTGATAAAATTTTCACTATTAGAAAGCAAGGTCCAAACTTGGTATAGTGAATTATAACACGCCAAATTAATGATAAAAAATACCACATATTATAGGTACTTTTGGAGAAAAATGTCATTTTCATAAAAAATTTCAAAAAAATAAACATATTTTTTGATTCTGATGAGCAATAACTCTGAACAGGAAACACGGCTAGCAATAACGCTAATATTGAAAAATACGTTAGTTAATTACCTATGAAACTGACTCATTGTGGTTGCTCTAGTTACGTTACTTTGAAAGTTATGAGATAATCTTTGTTTGTAAGTAATACTCTGAATAAATTTTTTCAACACCTGTAGCCAGGCCCGGATTTAGAAATTTGCCGCCCCTAGGCAGTTGCGAAAATTGCCCCCCCCCCTCGAAACAGTTTAAGTCATATATGTCAAAATATAAAACTCAGGATCTTTTTTTTTGGTTGCGTCAGTTTCAAATTTTATAAATTTTTATAGTTACATTAGGAAACATAGAAACTGAAGACCTTTTTTTTCGTCATGCTTGAGTTACATGTATAGAGAAATTATTGCTTATGGGTTGAAATTTTTACATCTCGATTTTCGGAAGGCAAACTCATCGATAATGGAATCAAAATCAAATTCAATTCCCACGAATATAACAAGTTTTCAGTTTCCACCAAAATTTGCCGCCCTTCAATTCTTGCCGCCCTAGGCAGCTGCCTACTCTGCCTGCATGGTAAATCCGGGCCTGCCTGTAGCTCAGAGGGTGTTAAAGATAGTCCCCCTTTTCATAATTATTTTTTACTCACAATGAGACAAGAAATCAACTCCTAAAATATCTGTATCCCAACCGGACCACCCTGTATATTAATTAATATTAAGAGTACGAAAACCTTGTTGTATTGATGCAATAATTATTTATTAATGTTACTGACTACTATGAAATATATACATGTAAATGTTTGAACGAAGAATGAAGACGGAAAAAGATATCGTTCGGACGAGTGGTTAAAGGAACAAGAAGAATCTTGTATGTTTAACCCGACAGTGGAAACGTGAAAAATCCTGATATCAGTGGGAACGTTCGGATTTGATATTGCTTTCTCGTAATATCGAAGATACGAGAAGCTTTGTGATCGTTATATATATGAAAAAATATGTAATAAAAATAAATCATTACATTTCAGTACGCCATTTTTTTTTATATTTTTCACCAATAATTATTTTTTTTTTCACAATTTAGTTCTGTATGTGTATAATTTTTTTTATGAAACTTGTTGCTAAATATGTATGTGACGTGAAGTGAAAATTTAAGATTTTTCTCGATGCTTGAAACATGTGTTTTATTGGACTTTAACCGTCAATACACCATTCTTCCATAAGAGTCCATATTAATTTATAAAAATAATAACTTTGTTGTAAAACCTTTTGAAATTTTGTGTGGGTCTTAAGATTTATAAAGAAGTAACTTCTCCAAATTTCAACTATTTCTCGTTGAAATTAGATACCTGCCATACATCCTTAAAACTAATTAATGTTAGTTGTTCAATATGATTCAGTTTGAAGGTAGACTGGCTGATAAGTAAGTAAAGAAATAATTTCGTTATAGAGCTTGGGTAAGATCGACTAAACGTTTCCACTACCGGGTTAAACTAATGAATATTAGGGCATACAAAAACCCGAAAAAATTACAAAACCCGGTTTTCGGTTTTTCATAAAGTGAAAACCCGGTTAACCGGTTTTTAGTTGGGTTTTTCAATTAAGTTTAAAAAATGTTTTAAACTATTTAAATAAAATAATAAATTAATATTAAAAAAATAAAACTTATTTAACTATACCTTTTCAAGTTCAAATTGAGACTATTCTATTTTAAATTGGGAATAATCAATTTCAGCGTAAAAATAAAAGTCAGTGAATGGTATATTTACGTATTTAAATTATTAATTGAATGACCGAAAAAAAGCCTGGCCAAGAAAAAATTTCTTATGGGGTCCGCCAACAATTCCAATCTGGGGGTTCGTGATATTATGTGGAGGCCATAATTGCAGCTATAGCAAATATATTTTGTATTATAATACATTATATTATATTGAAATAAATTATTTATTTATTTTCATCTAAAATGTGGAATTTACAATTTCCAATCTGAAATTGATTAGTCTAAATTTGAACTTGAAATGGTATAATCTCCTTTATTAACATATTATTATACACTTCACGAATAACCCTCTAATTCCATTTACTTCGCTATAATATTTTTATTTACACATTGCGCGTTAGTTTATAGATGTCACCTTTTTTTAATTTAAATAAATTCACAACATAAATACTTTATGAATAACAGTAAAAATAAAAAATTATTTGTCATTTAAAGAAACAAAAAAATATATACCTATATAATTGACTTTCGGTTTTTCGGGAAAACCCCGGTTTTACGGTTTTGGTAAATTTTAACAAAAAACCGGTTAACCGGTTCCGGTTATGCCCTAATGAATATTAGTTGTTCAATATGATTCAGTTTGAAGGTAGACTGGCTGATAAGTAAAGAAATAATTTCGTTATAGAGCTTGGGTGAGATCGACTAAACGTTTCCACTACCGGGTTAAGGTACCTACAAAGGGAGAGAGCACATTGTTTCAAGCGTTGAGAAGGGGTTGACAAGTGAACTCACAATGGCGGGTCCATATGCCGTGGAGGTGTGTAACCCAGACAGCGAAGGATATCTGGAAGAATATCCTCATATGACGTCTGGATGAAATATATGGGCACGTTGTGTGGCATTATTTATTCATGCCACTTGGAGCGCGGTGTCGAGGGCAGCCTTGCGCGCTTCGCTCAACAACCAGTTTGTTATGACGGGGATGGAGGAGACTCCGCCAATTATTTATAACACCCTGCCAGTTTATATTTCATTTTTGTACATACGTGGAATTTGCAATATTTCCTTGGGATGTATATTAATTATTTCAGTCCACACAGAGCTGTGCGATTTGCACTCGTTTAAATTTATTAGCAACAAATTAGTCTCCACTGTAATTATTTCAGTAGAATAACACTTGATTAATTAATGTGACGTAATTAATACTGACGACATTAACCTTGGGTTACATAAAGCAAAATTAATCATGATTAGTTAATCAGTTGTTTTCAAACCATTATTTCGTCATGTTCTTTCTATCTGTTTAAATAATTTTTGAATATAATTTTTTTTAAATTATTTAATTTATATAACCTACTACTATGAATATGAATTTCGTAATACATAAAAACATATATACTTACGACGGTTACAGTTGTTATTGCCAATTGTATATAAATATTAATTTTCTAATGTCTTAATGTCAAAAACATAATACACATTCGTAGAACAACTAATTTGACAATTTGAATTTAGTTGCATTTGTTTCCATGGCAACATGAATTAATGACGTATTAATTAGTATTTTGAGGGTGTTACACGTACTAATAATAAATGTCCCTTAGGTTCAATTGAACTGCAAGTGTATCAAGTTTTATCAAAATTAGGAGATAAAACTCACAATGTTCACTTTTTAGACGAAAAAAGTTACAAAATTTTGAATATTTCCAAAACCCCTAATCCGATTAGTACCATAATCAATAGGTCTGGAGTACTCACTGATTGTGAGACAAACATTTTCCCCATAGATAAATCCGATCGGTGCATTTTTACAGTAGTTATCGTGAACGAAAGAAAATTCTACATCCAGACACACAGACACACGCACAGTGCGTAAATTAACTTTTATTTAAGTTTTGAAGTTAGTACATTCAGAATCTGTCATTACCTCGGACACGATTTTTCGATGGTATTACAATAGTTCCATTTCTTTCAGAACATGGAAGTAAAATAAATAATTTGACACGTTGACTTGACAGCCACCCGTCTAATAGATTTCTACAAACACGTATATTGTTTTTACTTGTTATTAATAAATAATGATTACGTAAGCAAGAATAATTAATAAAATTTAGTATGAAATATCGTACTTTTCATATTGAAGCTGTGAAAAATGCATAAGAATATAACTTCTATAATTTATCTTGAAATGGATTCTTAGAAACCGTTCCAGTGACACTTTTCAGACAAGGGAATTATGCTTTTAATATGCAAATATTTTATGAAATGTTATTATTTGTGTCAGGGAATAATTTACTGAACGAGAAAATTCTGCACAATGTTTCCTCATTTTAGAAGAAATATATAAGTAGGAATAAAAATCAATTATGTAGTAATTTAACATATTTAAAAATATAACACACAAATTTTACAAGCTTATTTCTGCAATCGATTTGGTTAACTAGACAAAAATATCTGCCTTGGGAACAACGGGACTTTCTTATACGTAATCCTAACAGTGGATAGTATACGTGATTTTTATTTTATTAAAACATTTCTGACAAACTATAAAATGAATAATATAGATAATATTATTCTCTACATTATACAACAAATGTTTTTTTTAACGTAATAACTGAAAACGGATGTTTACTCTTGTAAATTTTTGAATTTTCGAATTATTTTTGAAATCAGAAAAAAATATCGAGTATTTTTTTATCTATAATTTATTCCCCATACATTTTTTTCCAACATTTATGATTTAGCCAGAAAGAATTTTTTTATGTAATTATTTAGACTCACCTAGACTGTTCACTCTCAGTATTACGTATAAGAAAGTCCCATGGTACCTATGGCAAACACACACACTGTTCAATCTCTGTAATACGTATAAGAAAGTTCCATGACACTCATGGCAGATATTTCTCCTCTGTTATGAACCATTTGAATTATAATAATTTTTTTTTCAAAAATTCGTTTTTACGAAAAAATGAATAGAACCTAAATTATAAATATTGATATTACCTACAATTTTTAACTTGACCATTTTTCTCTATTTCGCACTGTTTTAGAGTAATTCGAAAAATTCAAATTCAACGTAGGTAAACATCCGTATCCGGTTGAAAGATCGTTTTCAAAAATAGGACGTTTTCTTCCCAGAGAAAAATTAACACTCTCGACTTCCGCACCGGGTGTCACCCCCCCTAGCGACACCAGTGATCTCGGCATTACTACACAAATATATTCCTATTTTTTAAGATTTTTGTTGCTATTATTTTCGGATATATTATGAGTTAGTTATCGGAGTAATCGGAGAAACAATATTTTTACGATCTTTTTGAAAATTTGTTTAATGAAGATTTTAATAGGAACAATTAAAACGTTTATAACATTTTTTTACATATACAGGTACTATAGAAACTATTTAAAATGTAATGTTTTTAATGACATGTTCTACACTGTACAATACATACATACAGTTAACAGAATAAAAAAAATCTGGTATTCCATTTGCCCCCTTATTTTTTTATAACATTAATCTATTATTGGTGTACTATTTACTACAATTATAATGCTAAATCTCAGCTTTCTAGGTTAAACGGTTTAGTAGCTAGAAGACTATGGCACAGACAGACAGACAGTGTTGATTTCGGTACGGAACACTTAAAAAATATTATTTTCCAATATCAATGTAATAATAATAATCTTGACAAAAACTAATTTAAATTAAACAAAATGTTAAAAAACGTCTAAAAAAAATAAAAATCTCACGAGGCAAAGGTCAAGTCGGTAACAAGATAACAAACTACAAAGAACACTTAAAAATATTGTTTTCCAATATCAATGTAATAATAATAATCTTGACAAAAACTAATTTAAATTAAACAAGATGTTAAAAAACGTCTAAAATAAAATAAAAATCTCATGAGGCAAAGGTCAAGTCGGTAACAAGATAACAAACTACAAAGGAGATGCAATTTATCAGAGTAGGCGGCGCGGGCGGCGACGGCATACAGGGATACGAATCCCTAGTAGTTTAGAAGAAAACAGTGATCTAGATTTTTCTTACACACATATCCGCTTGCAAATGTCTGTTTAATTAAACGGGCGAAAGCTGTCAGTAAAGTACGAAGAAGAAGAAATAATCCTTATCGGTTCGGGCGACCACGTAAGCAAGACGAATAGGCGTAATAATTCGTACGCATTTAAGAATCCTGGCGATGTCTTGTGCATATATACATGCGTATATACATACAGTGGCGGCTCGATACCTCATATTATTGAGGCTCAAATAAAACATTTATCACTGCACAATATTACTGAAAGTAAAAAAACAAATCTAGATGCAATTGAATAACTTTTTTTTGGTCTTCCAATTAAAAATAAATGTAGATGCAATTGAATGAAGTTCTTTTTTTTTAGTAGTGCACAAAATATTTTTACCGTTCAATATTGAACAAAATAATGTATTAAAGAATTGTGTAGAATCAAAGGATCTACAATAAAGTCAGCGACACCATATGTCTAACTTTTATATTTAAGCCACAATGACTGCTTTTATGTTACAAAGAAAATTTTAAATATTTGGGTTTTGTTTACGTGGACTTATGACCTGCAAAACATTAATCCTTATCGAAATAAATTATTTCATCGTCATAAGTACTTAATGTAGATATAATTTGCCCCATTCGCATTCGCAAGAAAAAGTGCGAATATTTTTGCAAATATTACTTCTTTTTGTAATAATTTTTTTTTTATCTATTATATTAAATAATTATTTTTTAGAACTTAATAACAGTCAACATTTATTTTTACATGCCCCCCCCCCCCCCCCCCTAAAAGAAAAATTATAATAAAAATAATTTTAAATATAAAAAAAAATATTATGGAACATGGAACTCATGTATGGTTCTCCATACCGTTAATTTCTTCTAAAATAGTACTCTTTTCTGTATTAAGTAGACAATAGCTGACAGTTTCTTAATTAATATAAATTTTCATAGCAATAAATAGTTTTTATAATATTCTATTTTAAAAACCCAAAAATTAAGTATCTGTCTTGAGATATTTGTATTTAGAACATCTTAAACTTTTCAAATAATAATTAAGTTTTTTAAATTATCCATTATATCATTAAAGGGTGACCAGGTTTTAGGTTTTGACCCGGAGTCTCAGGGTTTGCATACTGAATCTCCGGGCTCAGGGTTTGGGTGCAATTTATCTGGGTTTTGCAAAAAATGATGACTACTAAAAAAAAAGGTAGTTAAAAATAGAGTAGGAGGCGCAAAAGTGCAGATTAAGGTAATGAAAATAAAAATAATAAAATAAAAATAAAAAAGATAAAATAAAATAAAAATGAGGTCTTCATTTACATGTCAGGATTTACTAAAACTAAAATCTGGTCACCCTAGTGGTAATAAATGTATAATAATGCAATTTCTTTATAATACCGGGCATAAAACTATTAAAAAAAAAAGTCAATATTCGCATTCGCATTCGCGAATATTTAAAATCATACATTCGTTACATCACTAGTAAGTACATATGTACATCATACAATAGATTCCTGCTGTCGGTGAAATATTATTTAAATATACTTGTAAACAACTTAATTAAAAACACAAAAAACAAACCTGAATAGAATATCACATGAAACCTTTAAGTTATTAATTATGCTTTCGTTCTGTAAAAGTTACTGGCACCAGTCTTGGCCGCTTTAAGAACAAGGTGTATTGTTTCTTGGGATTTATGGGCTTCTTTTTTGTAATTATCAAGAACTCGCGTTACTAATAAAACAAGTACCTTTTTATTAACCCAATTTCATTACCAAAGTTCGCAAATATAGTTTTTTTTTAATTAAAGCCTTTTTTTGTTTATTTTTTTCTCCAGTAATGGATAAAGTAAAACCATTAATAGGCACCCACTGTTAATGGTTACAAAATAATAAGTACTACAATACAGAAGTTATAAAATAAAGAATCATAAAATCTAAAACAGTATTATGATAATAATAATAATTAATAAATAGATTACACTAATAATAAGTTAAATGTCCACCATCTTGATGCCCATTGGCCGATTGTCATCAAATTAAGCTGTTTTACAGTTAAGTGTCTATAGATTATGATTCAGTAATGGCAGTAACCAAATATCAACAAATATTTCTTATTTAGTACATTTAATTAAACACTGTAGTATTTTCCAGGGCTTCGAACCGGAACTGAACCGAAACCCGGAAAAACCTTTATTTTTTGCCGGAACGAAAACCGGAACAGAACCGAAATAAAAATATCGGTTTTTACGGTTCAGTACATGTTAAAATACGCGCGTTAACATGATCTTATTTCCCACTTCAATTGTCGTTCGGACTATCATACAAGTACCATAAAATAATCTAAATTATGGTAGAAAAAATTTTTTTAATACAAATAATTTTTTTTTTAATTAATCACTCGGAGCTGAACTGAAAACCGAAAAAACCGGAAAACCGTTATTTTTTGCGGAACGAAAACCGGAACCGAACCGAAATATTTTTTTTTACTCGAACCGGAACGAAAACCGAAACGAAAAAAATAACGGTTCGAAGTCCTGGTATTTTCCGAGACTGGTGCCAGTACCTTATTTTGTTATTTACTAGATACTCCACTCAGGGAGTTATTTTAGTGTGTATTTGTAGCTTGTTTCTGCAGTTCCAAAAATGAAAACTGCAGTTGTAAAAGTAAATTCATGTAGTTGAAAAATTGCAAGTAGAAAGAAAAATATAAAAAAGTGTAATGTCCGGTATTATAAACGAGCTATCAAATTTTGCTAGCTGCAAGCACTTTCAAATGAGGTTTCAAACCTATCTGACAGTTCTCTTGTAGTTTCATGAAAAGTTTGACACGTTTCGCGCACACGTGGTATGTAAATACCAACGGTATCAAAACAGTGGCGGCATTATGAAAATTATTTTGTACGGTCAGAGTAATTCCATAGGTTATCCATAAATACTATTATAGAATTAATTTAATTTTAAAATGTCAATTCTTTTATAATACCTGACATAAGTGTAGAGTAAAAAAAATGGTCACTATAATTTGTAAGAGAAAAATATATAAAATATAGAGCAAAAAAGAAGGTATTTGAAATTGAAAATTTTTCTTAAAGGGGCAGACTCAGTTAGTACTTTCCAAAAAAGCTCTTTTTTAGGATTTTATTTGGCCACGCATTAAAATAATTAATAACAAATGTTTTTTCACACATTTACAGAAAATATTATAATTTTTTTATGGCAAAATATTAAAAAATAAGTGGGCTACAGCAAATTTGGGAGGGGTCCAAAAAAAGTGTTTTGTCACGATCACTGCTGCTCGACACTAAATCATCTGAAATAAAAAAAAAAACAAAAGGGATCATTAGCTAATGACATAATGCTCCGAATGGACGAAGGGATTTGAAAAAATTTGAATTTTCACAAAATGGCGGATGTTGAAAGTCAAAGTTCTTTATTTGACTAAAATTTCAGTCGCATTTTCGTCTATAAAAAAAAATCATCAAAAACAAAATCCTTCGTCCATCCGGAGGACAATTATGTATAGAATAATTGAGAAAAATTTCAAACCGATCGGCAAAGCCGTTCTCACGTTACAGTGATCACCGACTTCGAAAACATGGTTTCGAGAAAAACGCGTTTAAAGTTTTGAGTACGATTTGCATGCAGATAAAAAAATTATTTTGGAACTTACACTGAATCGTCTATAGACAGGACATTTGTCTAAAATTTTCAAAGAATACTTTTGAAATATTCTACTTTGAGAAAATGCAAAAAAATTGATTTTTTCAATTGGGTCTGTCCCCTTAAAATAACCCCTGTCTCCAATGTATTATTGATATACAGTGTATTCCAAGTTGATTAGGACATAGGAATATTAACATGGGAACAATTAGAAATGTTGTAGTAACCTTTGGTCAAATTTAACGATGTATCATTGGTGCATTTTGAAATGCCGCCTCGAAACTAACTGATAAATTTTAAATTAATCAACAGTATTTTGTTCTCAACTTTAATTTCATTAATTTAAGCATCCTAGATAAAATTATAATAATATTTTTTGGCAGATATAAATTTGAAAACAAAATACTAATTACTATTTTATTAAATTTTGTGGCGGCATTTCAAAATGCACCAATCATCATCGTTAAATTTGACCAAAGGTTACTACAACATTTCTAATTGCCCCCATGTTAAATTTCCTGTCTTAGGCGGCTATTACACTATCAAAGAAATCTGATAAAATTTCTTTGATCAAAGAAATATGACAGTGTAATAAGTCAACTTTTATAATATTTACCTTCATAATATTTCTATGATCATAGTTAATGACAGTCTCTTATATTTGATCAAAGTTTTTTGACGTCAAAAACGAATAGCGACTACCAAGTTATCACTGACAGTTACAGTTACATAATTATTAATATATGAATATCAACAAAATCCAGTATTATATGATAATCTTCTGATTGATTATAAAAACCACAATACACGGTTGTAAATTCAAACCTCGATCGCGTCAATTGACGAACATCCACGCACTGATAATCAAAATGCACCAAAAAAGAAGAAAATATCCCTAGATAATATTGAGAAAATATTATCAAATATTTTATGTAGTGTAATAAAACAAAATCTCGTATTTTATCAAAGAAATATGATCAAATCTTTGTCAAAGATCTTTGACATATTTATTTGATAGTGTAATAGCCGCCTTAATCAACTTGGAATACACTGTATGGGTATCATATGTATTGTGATACGATCGAATGCAATTAGACGTGTTACCTCACGAGCCGCTACTGAGGCACACATATACATACACACCCTGTTTCCCTTTGTGCTCGGGCTTCCGACGTTGATTTAAGGCATTGCAGTGTCGGAAAGACACTTTAAGACGCTTGTTAAATTTATCACCACGAGAAAAAGAGATATGAGTTACATTTAGTGTAAAAGTATGTTCGGCTGAAGAGACCGGAAACGCGGAAAACACAAGAACGTCTCTTCCTCTCGCAGCATCTTTCTTTCTCCGTATCTGTCTCAGTGCACTGATAGTATTGTTTAAAAGTGATTTTTTTTTCTTTTCTTGTTTTCTAAACTTTTTTAATTAATGTGTCTTGTGGTTTCGTGACGGTGTTCTGATATCTGTTGTGTTGATTTTTTGTACAATCTTTCATTCGTAATTGGGATACTTTGAACAAAGTTTCAAATAAAAAGGTGTACGTTTGGAAGGATTTGAAAAATGCGCATGTTTGTTACTTACTAACAGTCATTTTCTTATCTGTACTAGGCCTGGTCAACCCAAATTGTACCGCGGGCCGCATTGACGACCTAAAATTTTCCGAGGGCCGCACATAAATAAGAGATTTTGTAAAAAAAATTTTGATTTTCCGGTTTTGAATTTTTTTCTGATCAATTTGATTTTTTTCGAAATCCGGATTTTGATGGAATTATCCATTTTGACCTTCCCTGATTCCATTCTGACTATTTTCACCATGATGTCTGTATGTCTGTCTGTCTGTTTGTAAGCGATGTAACTCAAATACGACAAATCGTAGAAAGGTGAATTTTATATTTAAGATTAATTTTTGTCTGGAAATAAAACGTCCTATTTTTGAAAACGATCTTTCAACCGGATACGGATGTTTACCTACGTTGATTTTTGAATTTTTTGAATTACTCTGAAACAGTGTGAAATAGTGAAAAATGGTCAAGTTAAAAATTGTAGGTAATATCAATATCTATAATTTACGTTCTATTCATTTTTTCGTAAAAACGAATTTTTGAAGAAAAAAAATTTATTATAATTCAAATGGTTCATAACAAAGGAGAAATATCTGCCATGAGTGTCATGGAACTTTCTTATACGTATAACAGAGATTAAACAGTGTGTGTGTTTGCCATAGGTACCATGGGACTTTCTTATACGTAATACTGAGAGTGAACAGTGTGTGTGAGTCTAAATAATTACATAAAAAAATTCTTTCTGGCTAAATCATAAATGTTGGGAAAAAATGTATGAGGAATAAATTATAGATAATATCATACTCGACATTTTTTATCTAAAACAAAGTCCCGTGGTTCTCAAGGCAGATATTTTTTTTAAGTAGAACTACGTCTTCCCCGGCAATATTAAGGAATAAGCTCGGAAATACGAATGTAACGAAAATATGTCACACTTTGAAAGCTTCTATCTCTGGAAATAATAATCATAGAGCAATAAATAAAAATACTTTTAACCCCACATCCCTAAACTCTTAAATGTATTAGCATAAAAAATGTAAAGCTAATTTTCACAGATGAAAGGTTGTAATTGATCTTATTCGATCCGGTGCAGGTGGGAAAAAACCTACATAACTGCAGGAGTTTTAGAGAAAAAATTACCCACTACCTCGCATAGAAACCGAGATATTATTTTTCATACGTTTTCCATGTTTATCGTTGACACTTGTATATTTAAGCATTGGCTGACATTTCAATTTTGGATTACGACGTCATACAACATGGGGATGTTTGAAAAGCACATTTTTTTTAATTTGATATTTTGGGGTCGAGATAAACTTTTTGAGTATGAAAAAATGTTCTATAATGTTTTTTTTATTACTAGATTACATTAAACAGATTTTTAGGGGTTTTCATTTTTGACCGGATTAAATGTACAGTCACCTGCATTAATGATCTTGCAGTTTGTATTCATTTTCGTTTATCACAAACTTAGTAGGGTCCTCTCATTTGATTATTATAATATTTAAATCATTTCTCCATGTATCAAACAAAGACAGATATTTTGAAATTCATTTGCTAGATAAAGAACTACTCTTCGTTTATAATAGGTACTCATATATATTTGTGCGATTAAATTATCTATTGAAAATTGTATAAGTAAATTTTGTGGCAATAAATATTTGATATTCCGAATTATAGTATTTAAATATATTAAACTTGGTAGAAAAAGATAACCGATGATGTTTGTTTTTAAATTTGGAATCTGTTGTGAGCGATTCTAGCCTTTAGGGTGCCAGACGAGTTCTGCAGGCGACTGTACCTACATGTGTTTTGCATATAATTTAAAAAATAAATTTTTCGAAATCAAATCTTTTTTTTATTGAAAAAAATACGGATAGTTCACAAGTTACAGGGTGCTAGGAAAATAACCTTAAATAAAAATCGGAGAGACAACAATGGAAAATTGAATAATTAAATTAATTCTGGGTTAAAATATGTTGATTGAAACGAATACACAATACATAAAATATCTATATCAAACATCGTCATTGGACACTAACCAATTGAAATCCCGATGACAATAAATAAATTTAAATTCGATTATCCGGGCAGAGGTCCCGGGCCGCACCTTCTACAAAACTAAAACAATAATAATTGTGTGTACCTTTCGAATTTACGCCGGTAGGCCAAAATGAAGCACGAGTAATTGAATTTAGGAAGTTCATTACAGAGAATCCAAACTGTTCGGTAACATAATCAGCAAAAGGACCAAATCGAATTAAGCACGGACTTGCACCTCCCATACACAACGTGTGCCCATTCTCTCATTCATATGTGTGCCAGTGGCGTAGTCATAGGGTTTCAAGGGAATTACACTAGCTACTTCTTCTCGAGCTTTCTTAGAAGCGATTGTAAAAAAAAATATCAAAATAAGGTCCAATGCTCCAAGAGGAATGTAATTCTCATGAACTCATGTTATTAAGGTATTTCTCGGGGAGAAACAAGATACACTATATGTTAGAAAAGGAAAAAAAAGTGTAGTATAAAATCAAGATAGCCATGATATAATTTAAAATAAAATTTGGCAACGTTGAGTAAATATTTTCTATTGCGCATGCGCGACTTTTGTATTGACAGCTACATATTATTTAATGTTTTGATGTGATAACGTGTATTATTATTTGCAGCTGAATTTGTTATATATTATAAGTTTATAATTAAGAAATAGTTTTTATTATTTTTATTATTCCTTGAAATTAAAAGAACAATATATTCAGCACGTACGATTTTAAAATACCGCGGCAATTGTCAATACTTTGCGGCGTTGTCATAGCTAGTACTGTGATATTTTTTATCAGAAAATAAGTTTTTATTTTACTTATAACTTAAAAACGGGGTGGTGAAAATACTTGAGATTTTTTATATTAACTCAAATTATATTAATTTAGTTTCTCTCAAAATTTCATAAATTTCTTGATCTTCCTTCTCATAAAATTATTTACTTTTTCATTGAAAATCCGCTTAAAATATCGTAATTCCTATACTCGCAATGTTAAATTTTTTATTTTATTTTGACGATATTTTCGCTCACAGATGGTGAATCATTTTAAGATTTTGAATGGAGCTTCTAATAACATTTTTTTAGTTTTTTACAAAATTTGAGCTTACTCTTGAATCTTTTAATTTTTCCGAGAAATACCTTAATAAAACAACTACATAACTCTTTATTTAATCAATTTAATTACACCTATCCCCCGATTTACACAGTACTTGTTTTACACGATTTCGCTTTTACACGATTTATAAATTGACAATTTTCAAAAAACTAGTAAAAATGTTTATTCCGCTTCATATACGCCTATACAAAGATTTGATGGCATTTTTGAATTTTTTTCCTTCGGTAACCTGATGAAAAGAACAGAAGATTCCCTGGCTTGTAAAATATACATTTAGGGGAATCCCGGTAATCTGTTCGTATGTATTTCACAATACAAGTGGGTAGCACAATTTTGAGTTTTCCAAGATGTCTGACTTTTGTTTTACTTAAATAAATTACTGAATCATGCACATTTTGGGTTTTTTTTTCATTTTACACGATTTTACTTAGCAAAATCCATGATTTCAGTTTACACGGTTTTGTGCAGAACGTATCTACCGTGTAAATCGGGGGATAGGTGTATTTAAGTCCGCAAATATAGTTTGTTGCTTCCTCGCAATATCGAAGATACAAGAAGCTTTGTAATCGTTTTAGATTGAGACAAAAAAAATATTTTAAATTGATCTTTCCGTTTCACGTCAAGACAAACACTTTTCGTTCCGCGTCTGTCTGTCTGTCCGTCCGTCCGTGTGTCCATCTGTACCCTGAATCCTTGTCACACTCATGAACCACTGAACCGATATTATTGAAACTTGGTCGGATGGTTGGGTCTGGCTTGAGGACGGTATCATTTCAAAATCATCAAAATCGTGTGTAAGAGAGAGGGATGACATCTCAAAATATTTATTTTTTCATGATATCTCAAGAACGACACATGTTACGTGAAAATTTTATAGAATATATTTTGTGGAGCATTAAACCTAAACTATGGGTCTATAATGTTTGTTGTAAAATATTCTCTTACAAAGATTTATCTCAATTTGCTTTAGAAAATACATATTAAATACCATTTCGACGTTTGCTTAATTCAGATTTAGATTGAAAATGTCAAAATTTGGGCGATGAGAATTGTGATTGAAAATTGGGTCGCAAATACTAAAAGGTTGAAAAACGCTGGGTTAATTATTTAATTTAAGTTATAAATTACTAAATAGGAGGAAGACAGGAGGGAGGGGGGGTAATTGAGAGTAAATTTAGGACATCTTGTGAAGTCGAAACACGTACCGAGTGACATTTTTTTCTTGTGGTTAAGGTGTAGTTATTTAATTTAAGTTATAAAGTACTAAACTCTTTAAAGGAAATGGGGATAAAGAAGAAATGGGGGAGAGGGAGGGGGGTAATTGGGAGTAAATTCTCATACTGTATGATTCTTGTAACGCCCCTGATGTGCACATATGTGAATATATAATATGCGTGTTATAATGTTCCTCTACTACGAATGATCATTTGATACAGTTTTCTTGCATTTGCATATTTATGTTTAATTTTGCAAATCTATGCGAAAGGAATGGCCGGAGAATGGGCAAGAGAGGTATCTGTAAGTGTCACACAAGGTTTTGTACGAGAGTTCATTAAATCATATGTGATGTGGTATTCGTTTTAAAGTGTCCTGCACATGAACAATTAAGTATAGTCTCAAATAATATTCAAATTAGTTTTTTGGGTGGATAAAAGTATAAGGTCATGGAGGCAAATAAGGCCCACCTTAATTAATAATGCTATAGTTCGTGTAATAAGTAATATATATTAAAAAGGTTACGTTAATGGTAAACTTTGATTTATTATTAATCTAAAGAAGTATGAAAACCAACTTTTTTTAATAATTTTTTTATTTTAAGACATCTTAAAATAAGTTACTTTGGGCCTTATTAAACTATGGGGATATAATAAGGCTACTTAACTAAATTTAACATTTTCAGATAATTATAATGTTATTTTGTCTGGGAATTATGTTTTAATCAACATTTGGCGTAATGTTTGCTTAATTACAGCTAAAAAATAAACAATTAATAATTTTATTTTAACATTTATTTTTTATCCATAACGTGCCGATGCTGCATTCGGTAAAATAGGTTTTTAGTTTTGCATTTGTAAGATAGATGTCACCACGCCAAAGAAGTTTAACTTCTTACGCGCGTACAAAAGTACATAGGGTGTTTTTTTATTTGTACTTGACGCTCGGAATTTCTTTCTGGATAAAAATGTGTTATATATAATTTTTGGGGAAATTTTATAATTACAAGTCTGAATATCTGTATAGTAACTGCTACAAAGAAGGTATAATTTTATAAAAATAATATATTAATCAATAGGTATATATATAAAAAAAATTAAAAAAAAAAACAACAGAAAACCGTATAATAAGAAATCTCTTAAAAAATAAAATAATAATGAAAAAAAATTAATTAATATATAATTTTTTAATGTCGTGCAATAAACAGGAAAATGTATATTTCGTAATAAATTTTAATTACAATTAAAAATATAAAATGAAACTGCGTCATCTAAACTGTACTTCTTTTATCACATTCATTGTTTGTCTTTTTTGTAATTATCATTTAGCTTTTATTTCCGTAATTTAATGACGGTCTTCCATTTACTGATCCACTCAAATAAAACAATATAATGAAAACTGAATTCATTTTAACAAAATATTTTATTTATTTCATTGCGAACGAAAATTAGTAAAAAAAGAATTCAATATGTATATTATTATGTGATACAGTTTCAATACATTGTTTGTAAAATAAAACATAAAAGAAAAATGTAAATACATGATACAATTTCATTAGCTTTTAACAACACATAAAGAAATTATGTTTCTGAGTTCACTGTTTTCATCAAATAGTTTATTTTCCAATTTTGTATTATTATAAATACATATACGAATGCTATTTCATTTCAAATACTGTTATTTTTTTTTTTTTTTTCAACATTCGATATACTTCTTTACTATTATAAGGCTATATATAAGGTACTGGCACCAGTCTTGGACGCTTTAGGAGCACGGTATACTATATTTTGATATTGACGATTTTATTTTTTGTAATTCTGATGAACTCAAGCTCCGCAAAAATATATACATAATTTTTAATTATAGTCTTTTATTTTTTTTATATTTTTCTCCAATAACGGATAAAGTAAAACCAGTAATGGACACCTAGTGATGGACAACACAAAACACAAACAACTTCCCAACATGGTATGATTATAAATATTTGAATACTGATTATTTATTGTTTCCGTATAGTTTATGTGAATATTTTTTTAATATGTATGTTAAAAATTTTAATGGAATTAGTCAGAAATTAAACTCACTTTTGTATTATGAATATTAGTTTTATAATATCCTAATGTCAATAATATAACACACATTTTTAGAATAACTAATTTGATAATTTGAATTAAATTGCATTTGTTTTTATAATAACTAATCTGACAATTTATATTGAATTGCATTTGTTTCCAAGTCAACATGAATTGTAGACTTATTTATTAGTATTTAAAAATTCAATTTTTGAGGATGGTTTTCACTTCACCTTTCATCAAACAAACTTTCATGTAACAAAAAAATATACTGAAATACATATTTCATTATTTGTATTGTAGAATATTTATGCTAAGTTTAAAGTAAATCCGACAAAAAAAACTGTACACCCCCTTTAACCCCCGTAGGGGTTGAATTTCGAAAAAAAAAAATCTTTCAGATCATATTCACGTCAAGGCGCTTCGATTGGCACCCCAACGAAGTCAATAACATTTGTTATTTGCGAGATTTCGGGCACGTAAAAAATGACACGTATGTACGTACATACGTACATACTAGTGATGTAACGAATATTCGCATTCGCATTCACATTCGCGAATATTCGCACATTTTTTAACATTCGCACTCGCATTCGCATTCGCAAGAAAAAGTGCGATATTTTTGCGAATATTACTTTTTTTTGTAATAGTAAAAAAAATATTATTTTATCTATTACATTAAATACTTATTTTTAAAAACTTAGGAACAGTCAACGTTTATTTTTACTTCCATGTTCTGAAGAAATGGAAGTATTGTAATACCGTCGAAAAATCGTGTACGAGATAAAAGCAAATTCTGATTGTACTAACTTCAAAACGTAAAGGAAAGTTGATTTACTCATGACGGCTATGCGTGTGTGGTCTGAATGTAAAATTTTCTTTCGTTCACGATAACTACTGTAAAAATGCACCGATTTGAATTATTTTTGGGGGAAATGTTTGAAAAGTTTTTTTTTAAGAAATCAAAGCAATTTAAATAATACAATACATTTGGGATCATGCCCCAACCCCTAAAAAAGGTAAAAGTTATAAAATTAAAACTTAATAAATAATGCAATAATTTTTTAATAGAGAAGGGATTATATGGATCGTGCTCCCCCCCCCACAAAAAAATACAAAAACTTATCAAATTAATACAAATTAAAATTTACAAAAAACAGTTGAGGGGAGCTTATATGTCTACATGCCCCCTCCCCTCAAAGCGAAAAAATAAAATTTATAATAAAAAATGTCAATATTCGCATTCGCGAATGTTTAAAATCATACATTCGTAACATCACTAGTACATACATACACACACAGACATCTTTCTGGAAATAGTGTAAATATACTATAGTGACCTTGAAACTTCCAGTTGGTTAATAAAATAAAGAACCGCAAAATTTATAACAATGAAAAGCAGATGTTATGATAATATAATAATTAACAAATAAATTACACTAAAAATTAGTTTAAATGTCCACCATTTTGACACCTATTGGCCGATTGTCATCAAATTAAGCTGTTTTAGAGTTAAGTATCTATAGATTATGATTCAGTAATGGCAGTAATCAAATATTAATAATTTAGTACATTGAATTAAACAAGTGCTCACCACTGGGTTATTATCTCATACTTTATAGCATTAATTAAAAAGGAAGTAGGTACAAAATAACAAAAAATATATAATCGTGTATTCTACAAATATTGAATAAAGCAACCATCTCAACCTAAGGAGAGAGGAGTCGGGAATGGGATGGGAGGGAGGGGGGGGGGGGGGGGCACGACACTGAAGTTCTCGCCGCGACGCGTATAACAGTCGTGACCACTCGAGTGTGACGACAGATGCGCTTGTACAAGAAAAACCAGGTCACATCCAGACGCACAGCCCTGTTAATTAACACCTTAGAGACCAGAGACTGATTTATATATGGCCTTTACTTAAATACCTAAAGCGGCCGTGCTGAAGGTTAACACAAATTTTTTAATAGTGTAAGAATTTACCACACAAATTTTGGTAAATGTTAGTATATTACTTTTTACGCATACATGCAACGAACTATAAAAAATATCTGTATGGAGATCCATAAATTTAAATAATTTTTAAATACATTTTATTTTATTTTATTTATATGACCTACTACTATAAATATAAATTTCATAATACAGAAAAAACATAGGTATATACTTACGATGGTTACAGCAGTTTTTGCCATTTGTATATAAATATTAGTTTTCTTTACCTTGAGTAATCTAATGTCCTAATGTCAAAAACATAATGCACATTCGTAGAACAACTAATTTGACAATTTGAATTTAGTTGCATTTAAATTGTTTCCAATGCAACATGAATTAATGACGTATTAATTAGTATTTAAAATTCAAATTTTGAGGGTGTTTTTCACCCCTTCAATGGTTGTTTAGGCACGTACAGATAATAAGGTTCAATTGAACCGCAAATGTACAAAATCTTATCAAAATTAGTGATATAATATTCGCAATGTTCACTTTTTAGACGAAAAAATAAGTATCTCTTTCTGGCTTCTTTCTCACTTCCTTACACGCTTAAAAAATGACATTCTTTAAATTTCTGGTACATTCCACCAGAAATTCCACGAATCAACCAATCAAAGCTCGTTGTTCACTGTTTTTGGTCAGTCGTAAACGTGACCAATTACTGTATTATTATTATAAATTAGTTATATTTGTTTTAAGGTAGTTCTCGTACAAACGTCATTTCGATAGAATTTTTAAAAAAATCAGGGCATAAAAAGAATAATGATATCTATCCAAACGTGAAATTTTAAAGAGATCGACCGATTTAAACTCGAGATAATTGTCATCAAAGTTTGCCACTTTTGTACGTATCCACTATATCAAGTTCGTATTATGTCCATTCTCATGACTAAAAACTTCGACAGATTTTGATAAAAAACTATCAAATAGTAAAGGCTTATAATTCTGATATGTGATAAAAAATTCCAAATGATTGACCGTTTTGTTTTTGAAATAAATCTTGTATTTCAAAAACAAAATTATTTACCGTTTCGTATTTGAAATACAATATTTTATTTCAAAAACAAAATGGTCAATCGTTTTGAATTTTTTATCACATATCAGAATAATAACCCTTTGCTGTTTGGTAGTTTTTTATCAAAATCTGCCGAAGCGTTTAGTCATAAAATAAAATAAAATGCCCTTATACGTACTAATACAACAATTAGACGGCTTTGGGTATAGACTTGATCAAAAATTCTATGTAGCAACGCAATTATTTTCGATATTTTACCATGGTATTATAAGCGTAACATTTTGATAGTACTGTAGCACGAGAACTACCTTAATCATGCATACAGTAAGAATACTCTATTGTTTGAATCTATTTTAAAACAATACATTATTTCTGGTGTCACTTTTTCTTTACACAGTAGATAATTGTTTTATAATACCTCTGTTAACATCTGTTACTATAATCCTGAATTTTCTTTTCGTTCTTATCGTGAATTTATTTAATTTTTTGCACCACAGTATGTTTTTTTCTTGTTGTTTTCATTTCATTACGTATATTGCAAAAGTTTTTGTAAAAAAATTCCTCAGTTCTTGTAATTTTCACTCAAGAAAGTACTTGGGGAGAAAAGTAAGAGAGGATGTTTTTATTATTTTTATCATGAATGTGGGAGTTTTACAAAAACACTTATTATCATCTCGAAATTACATAATAAAACGATTAAAAATGTATTTTCCGTAAATGACGACATTTTTATATTATAAAGTACATTATTTTTGCGGCCGAGACCTGAAATGACAGCCTGGAAGGTTTTATGCGTGCTGAAACCGATCCGATTCCTAAATTTCTCAATTAGCGCAGGTATCCTTACCTAAAAGTGTCAAAAATAACGATTATGGACATATTTATGAATATAATTAAATGTATTACAAATCAGATAAATTTTTCTAAAGTTTTCATTGTCTTGGCAAACAAATAGTTAAGGTAGTTCTCGTGCATGGGCGCCGGCAGAATTTCTTTCAGGGGGGTGCATTTAGATATATAAAATTAAATTACATGCGAGGATAATTAAAAAATAAATAAAAAATAATAATAATAATTTTGTAATAATAAACCTGCATTGAAATTAGTATGACTAAAAAAAAGTTCCTCAGTTTTATATTCTGACCTGCGGCCTAGAACGTTCAAAAAGTTGGCCACCTATGACTTAAACTGTAATTCAAAGAGTGAATTTTAAAATAAAAATTGTATTTCTTAATTTTTTCATGTGTTTTTTTTGCCAGGGGGGGGGGCAAGTGCACTTCCTTGCACCCCCCCTCCCGACGTCCATGTTCTTGTGCCAAGGTTATTTAACTACACAGGTTGTCTGATAGGGTAGTTTCAAACTATACCTTTTACAGTATAAATTCACACTTATGAAACATAATTTCACATTAACGAAAACAGATTTCACACAAATGAAATATAATTTCACACTAACGAAAACTTATTTCATACAAATGAAAACAGAATTCACATATTATAGGAAAATTATTTTTTTAACAAAATAATACATGTTTAAAGGTTTTTTATTTCTTATTATATTAACCTAAGGACTCAACACAGGGGTTAACCAAATCCCACAAAATTTAATAAGATCGTCCTGGTACAATGATACAGCATAATATCATTCGACATGGAGCAATGTCTTCCAAAATACGCATTCAAAATTTTAAAATGATTTGTGCTTGATTGTTAGCACATGTATAATTCAATATACCTACATGCATTTTTCCCTGGATATGTCGTTTTACTAACGGTTTAAAGGAACTCCATTTTAAAAAAACATTGCTAATGTGGCAATTTAAGAGATTTCATAACATCTTGGATATGCAAACCATGTCGAACGATATTATGCTGCATCATTGCGCCAGGAAGACCTTATTGAAATGTGATATAATTAACATGTATATTTAATATTATAAGGAATAAAAAACTTTTTTTTTATATATTAATTTCACACTTGATAAATTAATTGTTCTATATGTTAATTCTGTTTTCATTTGTGTAAAATCAGTTTTCATTAATGTGAAATTATATTTCATTAGCGCGAAATCAGTTTTCGTTAGTGTGAAATTATATTTCATTTTTGTGAATTTCGTTTTCATTAATGTGAAATTATGTTTCATAAGTGTGAATTTATACTGTAAAAGGTACAGTGACCAGGCTAACCATAGAACTTTTATGTTCACTTCATGTTGAGCGTTTCTGTCAGATGGTTACTTCTGTCTCACTTCCTTACACGCTTAAAAAATAACATTCTTTAAATTTCTGGTACAATCCACCAGAAATTCCATAAATCAACCAATCAAAGCTCTTTGTTCACTGTTTTTGGTCAGTCGTGAACGTGACCATTATTCTGTGCAGGGCTTCGAACCGGAACTGAACCGAAAACCGGAAAAACCGTTATTTTTTGCCGGAACGAAAACCGGAACAGAACCGAAATAAAAATATCGGTTTTTACGGTTCAGTACATGTTAAAATACGCGCGTTAAAATGATCTTATTTCCCACTTCAATTGTCGTTCGGACTATCATACAAGTACCATAAAATATTCTAAATTATGGTAGAATTTTTTTTTTTAATACAAATATTTTTTTTGTTTTAATTAATCATTCGAAGCTGAACCGAAAACCGTGCTTGTCTTTATATACCTTGACTAAAAACATAATTTACACCAAAAATTGTCTTTTAATTTGTTTGAAGAAATATCACCCCCCCCCCCCTCCAAAAAAAAATTAATATAAAAAACATTTGAATATTATAAATAAATGTTTCGCTGTTATAATTAGAAAGATAATAGTAATAAAAGTGAGAGAATAATTACGAACATTTTAAATTGAGAATAATATCAAAAGAACAGGTATAATAAAAACAAGAGAGCCATATTTTCACATTAATTACTTCGCAAAACGAAACCGCTAAAATCGTCTCATTCAGAGTAATTCAATTACAAGATCTCTTCGAATTTAAATTCGAACTAAAGTTGTATTCAACTGTAAAGTCCCACACTTAAAAGCGACCGTCTCCTTGCAAATTTAATTCCCAGGATGGCCAATCTTGCCTCGTTATGAACGTGATAGCTTATATGATATTTGTCTTATTCTTGAAAATTTCGTTATTAAAACTATATTTCTTGTTACGACCAAAGTCAATGTTTAGAGGTGCTGGAACTTTATCTTTGGACTCACAAATATAAGTGTTTGGTTCGGCGATACGAATATTTTGAAGGGAGGTAGAATGGGTCATTTGGAAGTGATTTAAGCAAATATACCTATATACAATATCGAAGATACGAGAAGCTATGTGATCGTTTCAGATTGAAACAAAAAAAATGTTCTGCAATTTCAAAATTTTAAATTGATTTATCCGTTTCACGTCAAGACAAACACTTTTCGTTCCGTGTCTGTCTGTCTGTCCGTGTGTCCGCCCGTTCGTCCGTCCGTCTGTCCCCTGAATCCTTGTCACACGCATAACTCATGAACCACTGAACCGATATTATTGAAACTTGGTCGGATGGTTGGGTTTGGTTTGAGGACGGTCCCATTTCAAAATCGTGTGTAAGGGGGAGGGGTGGCACCCCAAAATATTTCTTTTTTTAAGAACGACACATGTTACGAGAAAATTTTATAGAATATTTTTTTAGAGCATTAAATTTTTTATAATATGGGTCTACTACGTTTGTTGTAAAATATTGTTACAAAGATTT
This sequence comes from Sialis fuliginosa, assembly GCA_961205875.1. Lineage (NCBI taxonomy): Eukaryota > Metazoa > Arthropoda > Insecta > Megaloptera > Sialidae > Sialis > Sialis fuliginosa. Next base: position 1,742,579 of record OY540814.1, on the reverse strand, counting down.
ATCTCAATTTATTTTAAAAATTCGTGTTTTGTTTTTCTAAATTGATATTTGATTGGATATATTAAATGTCATTTTGGCGTTTTAAATGTAACTTTGACGTTTTAAATGTCATTTTGACATTTGCATAAATTTAGATTTAGATTGAAATTGCCAAAAATTAAAAATATATGAAAAAATATTCAGGTGCGTTTTAAGAACAATTTCGAACTAAGATTTTTTAGTAAAATTTGTATAAAAATTAAATGGCTAACCAATGCCAGGCAATTTATTTGAAGCACTGTGCATTTACTTGGCAGATGTTTTTTTATATCGGCTATTTTAGTAAATTTTTGAAAAAACCCAGATTTATACATGTTAATCGCAAAAGTTCAAAAGTTAACATGATTTTTATTTTACTTAAATGTTTATGCTACACTATCAGATCAAAATAAAATTGATGAATAGCAAAAATAAAAAATGGCTGCAGTTTAACATTTAAAAACTTATAAAACTTTGATAAAATTATTTCTTTAAAAAATTATTTCATAAAATCTAGTACACTTACAGATGCTCAGATGGATTTAAAAACTGCTTTATTTTATACCCTTTCGAAAAATCTACCATAATACCTACATGAATTGACTTTTTTTTGTTAAAAAAACTTACATTTATCTCAGAATAAGTAAGATTTTTATATTTTTCCAGTGAGTCGATCGTAGTATGCTATTCTAAATAAGTCATTAAAAACGTGATGTGATACTTTTCAAACATTTTTTTATACACATTGGACAGTGTAACATCTACTTCTGTGCAAAATATGATGGGTGTGTAACGAATATAATGGTCAAGTCAGTGGCGTAGTAAAAAACAATTTCGGGGGGGGGGGGATAATACATGAGTTAAATTTTTTGAAGGTGTTTTGAACTGATGTTTTTTCAAAACATACGTTTTTTTAGAACACTGAATATTTCGGGGGGGGGGGGGTCATCCTCAATCCCCCCCCAGGTTTATGCAAACACTTATGTTAATTAATTTATTAGATCATAAAAATAAAAATAAACTTATGTCAAAGAAGAAATAAAAAAATAATTATATTTTGATTTTATTATTACATCTTTGTTAGTACAACCATAGACCAAAAACCATGAAAAGGAAGTTAAATAGATTATTGGGTTGTAAAAAGCGACATTAAATTCCACCTTTTAACATATCAAACATTAACATGGCAACGTCCTACACTGCAATGAAACAAACATAAAAACACAAATTACCCATTCTCGAGAGCTAACATTAAAGTGAAAACAGTGAAGTTATCTTAGCTCCGAGCTGTTTTTCTTTGAATCAGAAAGTACGTTGAACACCAGATGGTAAACATCAGAAATAACAATAACCCTAAACATATCATGTTTTAACTATTTTAAACAGGAGTGCTGTTATTAAAAATTAAACTTTATCTCTGTGATGATTTTACGTATAAATTATATATTTATTTTTGTTAAACATTAAATTATATCAATATTGAATTAACATTACGCGGCGAACTGTGCAAAATTTTAAATAAATAATGGGATTTAAATAAACATATGTTATTTTTATTTCAACAATCAAACACCGAGCATGATAATATTAAAAAAAAATACATTATGTTCTCTTAAGTACCTTATAAATGCACAAAGTACCTACATAACGTATTATTAACAGATTTATTCAACATTGAAACATTTAACAGGAATTTTTTTTTGCGGTAAACTTTTTAAGGAGTTTCCTGACATATTTCAAAACGGTTACAAATTAATGAAAATTTGTGATTTGGTTCTTTCATATTCGATAATACACTACAATAAAGGACCCCGCAATTTTTGATAGGGAAATGGCTTTCAGTCAATCTCTTTGAAACCAATTGGAAAATATTCCCTAAATCATCCCGATTAAATGTCTCAATGGTCGCAACTGCCTAAGTTCCCGAGGTCTCGCGCAAAAAGCTGTTTTGTACCTAATACTGCGATAAAAAAATCGATATAGTACCTACAGGATTTCCCAAGTTCAATATTTAATTTATTATAACAAATGGAAGAAAACTTTAAATACAAAAGTTGTCAGGCTAGACAAGCAGCATATTTTTAAAATAGTTACATTTATATAAGGTGTCCCATAAGTGTGTTACAAATCAAAGTTATATTTTTATGACAACTAATTTTCTATTGTTTTTATTTTACAATTTAATATTTTTAATACTATCGCTAGTAGCTGGCGCTGACGGCACTACACATACCTTAACATGTTTTATAAAAACTTTATTATAATCCATAAAACAATTTGCTAGAACTTGCAAACTTTAACAACATAAAAATCTAGAAATTAAATAAACAAAACGATACATAAAAATTAATTTCTTTGTTCAAAATGTCCTGTACTATATCGATTTTTTATTGCATTATTAGGTACAAAACAGTTCTTTGCGCGAGACCTCGGGAACTTAGGCGGTTGCGATCATTGAAACTTTTAATCGGGATGATTTAGAGAATATTTTCCAGTTGGTTTCAAAGAGATTGACTGAAAGCCATTTCCCTATCAAAAACTGCGGGGTCCTTTCAAATGAATTCACTACACCGTTTGAATTTGAACTTTCATTAGTTTAAAATTGGTTTTAATGGAAAATACATATACATGTATCACCGGATATAAAAATCAAATAAAAATAGAAATATCGGTATGGAGAACCATACATGACTTCCATGTTCTTTAATTTATTTTTAAATAATTTTTAATATATGAAAAATTTCAATGGGATTTTGTCAGAAATAAAACTCACCTTTATATTATAAATATTAGTTTTCTAATGTCCTAATGTCAAAAACATAATACACATTTATTTGTAGAACAACTAATTTGACAATTTGAATTTAGTTGCATTTGTTTCCAAGGCAACATGAATTAATGACGTATTAATTAGTATTTAAAATTCAAATTTTGAGGGTGTTTTTCACCCCTTCAATGGCTGTTTAGGCACGTACAAATAATAAATGTCCCTTAGATTCAATTGAACTGCAAATGTACCTAATTTTATCAAAATTAGTAAGATAATACTCGCAACGTTAACTTTTTAGACGAAAAAAGTTACAAAATTTCGAATATTTCCAAAACCCCTAATCCGATTAGCACCATAATCAATAGGTCTGGAGTACTCACTGAGACAAACATTTTCCCAAAAAATAATTCAGATCGGTGCATTTTTACAGTAGTATCGTGAACGAAAGAAAATTCTACATCCGCACAGACACACGCACATTCGCCATGCGGAAATTAACTTTTCTTTAAGTTTTGAAGCTAGTACAATCAGAATCTGTCATTATCTTATATACACGATTATTCGATGGTATTACAATACTTTCATTTCCTTCGGAACATGGAAGTAAAAAACGGTTAAACTTTCCTCAATTTTTTTGTGCATAAACCTAACCCCATCCCAAGCTTGTCATTAATTTAAGTGGGGGGTAGGGAGGCTGTTGGCAGGGAATACTAATAGTGCAAATATAGCTTCTATTTTTTTGTAAAATATTGTTCAAATATAAACTGCATTTTAAAGATATTCTCGTTAAAGAAGGGAAGTAAAACATTTTATTTTGATCCAACAAACAAAAATAAAGCAACAAATAGATTTTTATTACAAACATGATAATATATTAAATATTAAACAAGTTTTAATTATGGACTTTTACTTAATTAGAATATTTAAAACTACCCTCACATGAATATATATATATGTGTGTATGAAAATTATAACCACTCTAAAGTTGGTAATTAATTATTTATAATTTATGTAGGCAAGAAATTGCCGGTGTGTACAATCTAATCTCATTTAAATAATTAATTAAATATTTGAAATGAGACGAAACAAGATGGAAAACAAGTCATTAAAATATACAACTTACAAGATACACATTTCCTTGAGTTGGATTATCGGACAATATACTCAAGTGTTTTAATGAGAAATGAGAGAAATTCTGTAAAGAAAGTAATCACGTGCCAGTATGAAATTTTAAGCTGTGTGGTTTACAGGATTTTTTAATTAAAAACTTCTTAATGCGTCATCGATTCTGTCACGCAAAAAATACCCAGTTACGCTTAACGAAACGGTTGACCGAGTCCAAACATAAAAAAACGCTTTTGTGTCACTTAACGGCACCTTCTATCTCTCTCTCTTCTGTCGTTCAATCTTTGTAATCGCGATTTGAATATCGATGCCCTGGTTCGATAAAGCTTGCGTATTGTTTTAAATGATGCAGAAACATCAAAGCTTTGTCAAACCTGTATGTCAATTATTTTTCATCTCAGAGAGGTAATTCTTCATTATTTTTATAAATATCGTATAATGATATTACGTACTATATATATATTCTAGGCTGTTTTTTAACTTCCCAACTGGAAGTTATTGTAATCGGTCCGAAAATCAAAATCAAAAATTTCAACATAATTGTATGTTTTAAGGTCACTATAGTATTTTTACACTATTTTCAGAAAGATGTCTGTGTGTGTGTGTATGTATGTTCGTGTCATTTTTTACATTCACGAAATCTCGTAAATAAAAAAATGCTATTACGTATAAGAAAGTCCCATGGTACCTATGACAAACACGCACACTGTTCAATCTCTTTAATACGTATAAGAAAGTCCCATGACACTCATGGCAAATATTTCTTCTCTGTTATGAACCATTTGAATTATAATTAATTTTTTTTTAAATTCGTTTTTTTCGAAAAAATGAATAGAACATAAATTATAGGTATTTTATATTACCTACAATTTTTAATTTAACCATTTTTCTCTATCTCGAACTATTTCAAAGTAATACGAAAAATTCAAAAATCGACGTAGGTAAACATCCGTATACGGTTGAAAGATCGGTTTCAAAAATAGGTAAAATTTTCTTCCCAGACAAAAATTAATCTTAAATATAAAATTTCATCCTTCTACGATTTGTCGTATTTGACTTACAGCGCTTACAGTCCGACAGACAGACAGACAGACACACAGATATGATCTGAATGATATGATCTGAAAGAAAGGATTTTTCAAAATTTTATCCCCTAAGGGAGTAAAAAGGGGTGTAAAGATTTTTTTGTCGGATTTTCTTGAAACTTAGCATAAATATTCTATAATACAAATAATGAAAAATGTATTTCAGTATTTTTTTTGTTAATTGAATCCCTAAGGGGGTAAAAAGGGGTGTAAAGTTTTTGGTCGGATTTACTTGAAACTTAGCATAAATATTCTATAATACAAATAATGAAAAATGTATTTTTTGTTATACGTGCCTAAACAGCCATAGAAGGGGTGAAAGACGAAAACCACTCTTAAAATTTGAAGTTTAAATACTAATAAATAAGTCTACAATTCATGTTGCCTTGGAAACAAATGCAATTAAATTTAAATTGTCAAATTAGTTATTATAAATTATAAATGTGTTATTGATATTAGGATATTAGAAAACTAATATTCATAATACAAAGGTGAGTTTTATTTCTGACCAATTCCATTAAAATTTTTCATGTACATATTAAAAAAATATTCACATAAACTATATGGAAACAATAAATAATCAATATTCAAATATTTATAATCATACCGTGTTGGGAAGTTGATTGCGTAGACCTAAAGGGTATCACCCCACCCCAAACTTGTTTTATTTTTTTTCGGTCCCTTTGTCCTATGTTTTAGCTTTGGATCAAATGTTAATTGTCCCAAAATTTCAGACTCATAGATCAAACCTGTGGACGGCGCAAACCGAGTCTTTTTTCCCATTTGATTAACATGAGAAAAATTACTTTTTTACTTACGCGTGAATATCACATTGAAAAATTTATTTATTTTAATATAGATCTCACAGAAGCATATCATAGACAATTAAATTTCTTACAAAAAAGATCCCAAGTACTCAATTCATAGATCGAATATTTTTAAAGATATGTTCGTTTAATTTGATGTTATGATAATATAATAATTAATTACACTAATAATTAGTTTAAATGTCCACAATTTTAACACCTATTGGCCGATTGTCATTAAATTAAACTGTTTTATAGTTAAATGTCTATAGATATAAATAAATTAAGTAAATTTAAATAAACAAGAATCCAACACTGGGTATGATCCAAGACTGCCTCTACTACTTTATTTACTTGAGAAAAAAACTAGAATATAGCCTACATCAGGCCTGCACAACATACGGCCCACAGGCCACGTGCGGCCCGCGAAGACTTTAGTGAACATTCATAATATTATAAATTAAAAATAATATTCCCTAGCTTACATTTTTTTTTTGTCAGATAAAATAAATATTCTTTATTATTATTATTTTCTTAATAGCTTTCCCCCCTATTATATTTTTTATTCGGCCCGCACAGGTTTTTCATAAAGTATTACATTTTGATTTGTGCAGGCCTGGCCTACATAATGATGAAATATAACATTTGGAATTATTATAAATAAAATATAAAAACACCAAATCCATAAAAAAATATCATTCCAACAAAAATAAATGTAACATATCTTACCCTATATGTCCTTATATGAGAATATCCACTAAACTGTACATAAAAAGTTGAACCACTAACAAAGATGTCGGCTAACCTATTAATAATTTAGCCCATATAATCCAAATCTAGAGAAAACCTAAGTGCTAAAAGTTTTACAACGATGTATATGACCGTTATCTGAGATTTGTCATAAATTATACCATTTTTTCGAAGATGCGGTATGTTTTTTTTCCTAGTACGTTTTTTATGATATATAATGTTTCACTTGTAATTCTCACATAAAAATATTTACGGACTAGAACTTTTTCTTATGATACTATATTTGTTTTTTTTATTATGTAAATTAGAGATTGGAAAAATAGTTTTTCAACTATTGCGTAAAAATGCATTTATTGTAATTTTTATAACATATTGCCGTGTTCAGACCGAAAAAACAAAACAGCAACATCGTGTCTTTTTGACAAAAGTGCAATAAAGCCTATGCATTTTTAAATACGACGTGTTTTCAAACACCGTGTTGCTGTTTTGTTTTCTTTGGTGTGAACACCGCAATAGATCCACCGTTTTCAGAAAACTGATTTGATTGAACACAATTTAAAATCAACTATTTGCAACTACCTTTCCAACTATTTTAAAACTTTTTGCGACACTTTTTACTGCTTTGCTTGCACTAATTATTATTAAATCGTAAAAAAACTATTTACCAACTATTTTCAGAAAAAAAATTCAACTAGTAACTATTTCATTGAAAATAACAACTATTTATTTTATTTATTCCAATATCTAATGATAATATATGTGTTTATATTTATTAATTAAAGCAGCGGTTCCCAAACTTTTTTCAATTTGCAGCGCCCTATTTGAACTAAGGTTTTCTATGGAGCCCTTCTTAAAACAAAACATGACTAACTTGTAATGAACAAATTAAAAATATCTGCCTTGCGAACCACGGGACTTTCTTATACGTAATCCTAACAGTGAATAGTATACGTGATTCTTATTTTATTAAAACATTTCTGACAAACTAATATGATAGAATAAAATGAATAATATAGATAATATTATTCTCTACATTATATAACAAATGAATTTTTTTGAACGTAATAACTGAAAAAGTTTGTTACTCTTGTCAATTTTTGAATTTTCAATTATTTTTGAAATAAGAAAAAAATGTTATGAACCATTTGAATTATAATAAATTTTTTTTATTCGTTTTTTCGAAAGAATGAATAGAACATAAATTATAGGTATTTTATATTACCTACAATTTTTAATTTGACCATTTTTCTCTATCTCAAACTGTTTCAAAGTAATACGAAAAATTCAAAAATCGACGTAGGTAAACATCCGTATCCGGTTGAAGATCGGTTTCAAAAATAAAACGTTTTCTTCCCAGACAAAAATTAATCTTAAATATAAAATTTCATCCTCCTACGATTTGTCGTATTTGACTTACAGCGCTTACAGATCGACAGACAGACAGATACACAGACGTCATGGCGAAAATAGTCAAAATAGATTAAGGAAAGATAAAAATCCGGATTTCGAAAAAAATCGGCTTCACTATACTTACTTATACTATATGTATATTTCATATAGATATAGAATAAGAAAGTAAAAACTGCATTATTTAACAAATTCATCAATTTATTATTTATTCATTAACATCCAATTAATGAGAAAAATAAGCGTGCAGATCTGCGGGGCACAGTTAGGAGACCTCTGAATTAATGTTACAATGTACAGGCTGTCCCAGTTTCGAAGGATCAGACATTATATAATATTTTATTAAGTAAGTAATTTATAAGTAATATCCATATTTTTCTTTTTACTTGATATTTCACAGGCCTAAATTATTAAACATTATCAGTTACTTTAATCATAAACAAACACAATTTATAAGTCCATTAACTTTACAGAATAGTCATTTTTCATTATAAATAATCCGATACCATAATATAATAATTTATGTAGTGTGACATTCTAGATACCTACAGTATCTATGGATGCAGCAGGCACTTCACGGCTTGTTTCAACACTTCGGAAGGTCATATAACATCTAGTTATTAGCCGGAACGACCGTTTTTATATCGAGCAATAAAACTCTTATAAACTGAACAGTGCTGCCCTCTGTTTAATGTTGTGCTAGACTGACTAATATCAAAACATACACGTAAGTTACATATATACATCTACAATATACATACATAGCTTCTGTTTGACAGCTTACTTATTTATTTATGCTTCCAATATAATATAAATGCTATTTTGTATGTAGTACATTTTCCCTCGTATAATTTATAAATGTTTTACGGAAAATGTCAATCATAATTTTATGTTTATTTTGAACATTCGGATACATTTTGGCTCATTATACAATAATGGCATAATATATGACTAATTTTATAAACTATGAATAATTGAAAGTCACAACAGGTTTTGGGATTCTGAAAAATTAACGTGATGAGTGTTGCATATATCTATGAAATAAAAACAAACTTGTTTGTCTAAATTTATTTAAGAAAAGGTAATCGCAAGCTTTCGATTCACAGAATCATCGTCAGGCTATTAATAAAGATTTAAGTTTGAGAACGATGTCGTTATCTCAATCATGAATATTATTGAGATAACGACATTGTTCTCAAATTTAAATATTGATGGGCTTATTTTCTGTTACTAATAAAACAACTGCCTCTTTATTAAATCAATTTAATTACCAAAATCTAAAATATAGTTGTTTTTCTTAATTGCAGCTTTTTATTTTGTTAATGCTTTTTCTCCAGTAAAGGACAAAGAAAAACCAGTAATGAAGTGATGAACACTTGCAAATGATAAGTACTACGACATAAAAGTTATAAAATAAAGAATCGTAAAATTTAAAACAATGTAAAGCAGATGCTATGAATAATTAATAAATAGATTACATTAGTAATTATTATTAGTTAAAATGTGCACAATTTTGACACCCATTGTCATCAAATAATGCTGTTTTACAATTAAGTGTCTATAGATTATGATTTACTAATGGCATATTTCTAATTTAGTATATTTAATTAAGCAAGTGTCCAATATTATCCAAAACTGGTGCCAGTACTTTATATGGAAAACAAAAAAACCAAATAAGCCCTACGTAATGTGTAGAGATTGGAAAAATACTTTTTCAACTATTACGTAGAAATGTATTTATTGTAATTTTTATTACATATCTCCACCGTTTTCAGAAAACTGGTTTGCTTGAACACGATTTGAAATCAACTAAATATTTGCAACTACCTTTCCAACTATTTGCGACACTTTTTACTGCTTCGTTTACACTAATTATTATCAAATCGTAAAAAAATCTATTTTCCGAAAAAAAATTCAACTAGTAACTGGCTGATTCTAAAAAAAAATCTAAATTGTTGTCCTTTCTGATTTCTATAAAACGAGATCGAAAATTAAAGTTAAGGAGATTCTCTTATGAAACTACATCACTAGGTGTACCAAATTGTATATTAATTTTATTTCAGTTATTATAAATTGTAAAAATATATTAAAATTTATACCTCAAAAATCATTCCCTCACTGTGTCCCAACCACCAAATTTAAATACATTTCTAATTTGTTTCGAAAAATTTTCTAGAATGCGTTTAATAACTTATTATTTATTCATTTATAACAATATTCTCTATTTAAAAATGTACAACAGTAAGTAAAACACAAACAGAAAATAAATTTACAAGTATGTCCTAAAAAAACGAATCATTCCCTCACAATTTCTGTAACAGTGAAATTAGACCGTAATTTTAAATCTATCTGAACGCAGTGTTATTGTTTTTATAATGTGGCAATACTGACATTAAAAAATAAAAATGGCGAAAGGGCTGAGTGTTGAAGTGTATTGTTGAAATTGTTTTAAAGTTTTATTATCCAAAACATTTTCGCTTGTCATTCCCTCACTAATACACTAAGCTATCATATCCTCACTTTTGAATTTTTGTTTTAACCCCCTTTAAAGTCAAAAATATTGGGGACCACTATAACCCTTCAGAAAATTACCCTATGTTTTATTATATTTACGAAAGAAATTGTACATTATTAAAAAAAAAAAAAACACAATATAACAAAATCATTTGTCTACTTTTTTTGAGAATCAGCCAACTATTTCATTGTAAATAACTATTTTTCCAATATCTACTAATGTGTAACCATTTTACAAAAAGCATTTTAAAAATAATAATTTATCTTAAGAAATTAGTGAACCAGTTGATCGCCATTTCCGATGAGTGCCGACAATCGAACGGAAGCTGTACCAGCATGATCAGCACGACTAGAGCTCGACACGGCGTGGGCGGAGGGGGGGGGGGGGTTGAGGGAGGGAGGGTCTGCCCAACAACCACAGGAGCGATGGGGGTGTCGGTGTATATGGAGAATCTGCGGTTTTACGGATCAAGGCTCCGGATCCGATCCGTGTCGAGAATGGTTGTTTATGCGCGTATTAGCACAACACATATATTATCTACTGCGGCGTTCACGGATAGCGCCCGCCACTGCTGCCAGTGAATTATCACATTATGTTTTTGAAAATATCGTATATCTTTATTAGTATTATGCAGCGGCCAAGAAAGGGTTCATGTACGATAAAGTAGGCAATTTTTTTTATATATAGATGTGAGGTTATTTACTTCTTATATATGTTAATGTTATTTACGTGTTTTTGGTTTTGATCGAATTAATATTTTTCTATATAACACGTCTCCAATAACACGGTTTCATTCTAACACGATTATGAATTTAGTTGCATTTGTTTCCAAGGCAACATGAATTAATGACGTATTAATTATCCAAGAGTCATATCCAAGACTGGTGTCTTGGATATGACCCCAGTAATGGATATTTTTAAATTAAATGTACTAAATTAGAAATATTTGTTGATATTTGATTACTACCATTTCTGAATATTAATCCATAAACATTTAACTGTCTTACTGACAATCGGTCAATAGGTGCCAAAATGGTGGACATTTAAACTAATTATTAGTATAATTTATTTATTAATTATTATATTATCATAACAACTGCTTTATTATGTTTCAAATTTGACGATTCTTTCTTTTATATCATTTGTGTCATAGTACTTATTATTTTGTAATCATTGCGTGCTCATTATTAGTTTTACTTTATTCATTACTGGAGAAAAAACATAAACAAAATAAAAGGCTATAATTTAAAAAACAAACTAGATATATTTGCGGACTTTGGTAATTAAATTGATTAAATAAAGAGTTTCTTTTTTTTTAGTAACATAAGACATTCGGTTTGCGACATTTTGAACGACTCAAATCGGCAAAAGACTCAAAATCGTGCGAAAAAATAATAGAGAAAATAATATTTTAGTTCTAATTTATACGAACGTAAAATTTATTAAACATTACATTTCGATTTTAGGTTACTTCTCGGTACATTTCAATGTTTCCGTTTGCTCTTTAAGATTGATAATAGGTAAATTTAACGAAATATAGTTGATTCTATTTTATACTAATAATTTAATATGACCACAATATATAAATATAAGTGATTTATTTTATTTTTGATGTAATATTTGTTATTTTTTCAAAAGCCTTTAGTTTAATATAGTTTACTACAATGAGTTTTAATGTTGCATACATTGAATGTCCATAGTTTCAACTAGTTTTGATGTAGAGAGAATAAAACAATACTGCCGACATAACCTAAAAATATTGATTGATTTGATAACAACCGAAAAGGTAAAACGGACCACCAAATAAAAATATAAAATTACAAAAAGAAGAGAAATTCTAGCTCTTCTGAAAAGAATGACACCGATTGTCTTTACTGCTCTAATTTGTATTCACACTCAAATGAAGAGTGGGTGCAATATCCAGGGTGTAGTTTGTGGGCCCACTGTAAGTGCGCTGGCATCGATGACGATGATGACGAAGCAGTATATTTGTGCGAGAGATGTCACTAAATAATTTATTTTATTAAAAACTTAATTTTTACAATTTAGGTCGGAAAAAAATATTGGATGATTTAGTCCGTTTTACCTCGCTATGAAGGTAAAATGGACCAAAAGAAGGATATTGTAAATCTTCCAATATCTTTTTGTATGTAATTTATAATTAATTAATAATTAATACATATCATAAAGATATAACGACTGATTTATAATGTTACAAAACATCAATAATAAGGTATATATTTTCTTTGCAAAAATTCGTTTTTTATTAAGTGAGCCGTTTTGCCTTCTGTTCCCCTACCTTTTAATTTGACATAAATTGTGATTATTTTAACTTTTAACAATGTTTGTTATTATGTGTATAATCAAATTCCTAGAATTTTGTAACGAAACGTGTACGAATAAACGTCGCACTCACACACTATGTTATTAAACCATACATTCCTGTAATAGTACTTTGCTATTTGAAAATATCTGGTTCCGCAAAATTTCCCGAGCAAACGAAAATTGATGTCTGGAAAGAAAACGTTCAGTTGAAGGGTGGTGAGATGTTAGTATAGTAGAGAAAGTAGGAAAAGGCAGCGGCAATATCTGTATTTCCATGGAATAATTCGCGTGGAAATTGGCCACATGGCCGCTTTCACATCGATGGTGAAATAATTTCACCGCTCACGACGCAAAAGAATATGAAAATACCTAAATTTATGCTGCTTTTAGTTTATTGCTTTCAGACGCTAATGCCGGCGCCCACGTTGCAGATTATATATGGTTATTATAACTATAAGGTATTTTATATAGAAAAAATATCCAACAGTAATATTTCTTTTTATCGATTCCAATTATTAAAAAATGCGAACGTGCAAAATATTATTAGTTATATTTTTTTACTCTGAATTTATTCGTTAAGTATTTATTTCTAGTAGGGGAGATACGCAATAGAAATTGACAATGTCTGTTTCATCGAAACTAAGGTAGTGGCACCAGTCTTGGCAAGGACCCCAGTAATGGCAAATTTTTAATTAAATGTACTGAATTAGAAATATGTGTTGATATTTGATTACTATCATTTCTGAATATTAATCTATATACATTTAACTGTCTTACAGCGTAATTTGATGGCAATCGTCCAATAGATGTCAAAGTGATGCATATTTAAACTAATTATTAGTATAATTTATTTATGAATTATTATCACTGGACCCGGTGTTACCCGGGGATATTAATTTAATTAAACATAAAGTAATTATGCCCACCCAACATGCTAACAACATACGGTTCACCACAAATTGTTTTTTTCCGGCTTCATGAAATTTACACAAAATATCCACAAATTATACACCTAAACTTAACCTATCCATTAGTGAAAACCGGAATAAAATTCATTCATAGTTATTGAAAAAATCGCGTAAAATTATATTTTCAAACACCCAGGAAACACCAGGTTTTATCTTAGAATTTGTATGAAAATCAAAAATAAATAAATAGGTACCTTTAAAGAAAGGTAACCTACCTTTCTTTAAATTTAAAATTTTGAAATTTTGTCTCAATCTGAAACGATCACAAAGCTTCTTGTATCTTCGATATAATTTTTATAGTTTCATTAAAAAAAACTACTTCAATCTCAAATGTCCTTTTCATTGCGTATCTCCCCTATCCATTTAAATAATTTTAATGAATGTTATATTGACACAATTATTTTCCTAGTAATTCTACGAATTTCAAATCTGCAGATGTTACCAGACAGAAAAATTAAATAGAAATAACACAAAAATAATTACCCAACAATATTTTTCTCAGAACTGTTTCATATTCATGATGATAATACAAAAATAGAAACAAAAATTCAAGACTTATGTACTCGAGAATACAAAGAAAAACAAAATCTTTTTATTTACATGAAGTATTCTTCAGTTTTACAGTAAAAATTATCACAATTGTCTTCTGTTTCTTTAAAGCACTCCCGTCAAAGTAAACATGTGAAAAACATAAGAGATATACAAAAAAATATTCTGTTTCAAAGAAGACATTAACATAGCAACGAGATTTTTAAATTGGATATCAATTTAAATTTTAAGTAAATAATAATAATATTGGAAATTATTTCTCAAAAGTGGATATATGGAAAGAACATAAAATACATCACAGCGTAAATTTTAAAGTTTGTATATGCTCTTAGAGTTTTAAGAAATATGTAACATTTTAAATTTAACAGGCATATTTTTTTTATACAGGATGGTCCGGTTTGGGATATAGATATTTTAAGAGCTGATTCTTTGGTTCATTGTGAGTAAAAAATTGTACGGGAAGGTGGGGTCTATCTTCAACACCCTCTGAGCTACAGGGTGTTTAAAAACTTCCTTCAGAGTAGTATTTACAAACAAAGATTATCTCATAACTTCCAAAGTAACGTAACTAGAGTAACCACAATGAGTCAGTTTCATAGGTAATTAACTAACGTATTTTTCAGTTTATTGCTAGCCATGTTTCCAGTTCAAAGTTATTGCTCATCAAAGTCAAAAAATACATTTATTTTTTTGAAAATTTTTATGAAAATGACATTTTCCCCCAAAAGTACCTATAATATGTGGTATTTTTTATCATTATTTTGGGGTATCATAATGTTATTTACAAATTCACCTAACAAAATTTGGACCTGGGTCTTACAGTTTTCCAGTTATAAATTTATTTAAATAATCCCCAAAGTGGCTATGTTGCTACTTACCCTATTAAATAAAACAGGCATAATTTTGTTTTGTCTATAATTACATAATTTTAATTGTTAATGTTTATTTACATAATTTTAAAACTAATTTTGTAATTATAAACATCATTTAATATGGTAGGTAGCAACTGGAAAACTGTAAGACCCAGGTCCAAACTTTGTGAGGTGAATTTGTAAATAACATAATGATACACCAAAATAATGATAAAAAAAGACCACATATTATAGGCATTTTTGGGGAAAAATGTCATTTTCATAAAAATTTTCAAAAAAATAAACATATTTTTTGACTTTGATGAGCAATAACTTTGAACTGGAAACATGGCTAGCAATAACTCTAATACTGAAAAATACGTTAGTTAATTATCTATGAAACTGACTCATTGTGGTTACTCTAGTTACTTTGGAAGTTATGAGATAATCCTTGTTTGTAAATACTACTCTGAAGGAAGTTTTTAAACATCCTGTAGCTCAGAGGGTGTTGAAGATAGACCCCACCTTCCCGTACAATTTTTTACTCACAATAAGCCAAAGAATCAGCTCTTAAAATATCTGTATCCTAAGCCGGAACACCCTGTATATTTCCGAAATAAACATGTTAAATTCAATAAGTTTAATTCCCACTCAAATAAATATATAATTAAATTACACAAAATTTTCAAACCATTTTCTTTGAATAGCGAAAATAGATAGCCACTCAGGAAAAATAATTTCGAGAAGAAATCTACTTAAAAGTTTTTGCGTATAATTGTGTATATTTTCGTTTTGTCCACGCCATAGACATGTTTATGAATTGAGTAATTAATGAGCGTGCGGCTAATCAACTCGGAGCGCGCTGCTGCTTGTGGCGTTAACTAATTGAAAACTACAAACTTTGAAGAAACGTTGTCGTCGCGAGATCTACCACCACCAGCGTCCGAATGTTATTGTCTGTTGTTCAGTAGCGTATCAATAACAAATATATATATTAAACTAGCTGGGCTTCGCTCGCGTGGACTACGGAATTATTGTTTAGGATTTAAAAAATATTAAAATACGACAGGTTTTCAGGGCTTCGAACCGTTATTTTTTTCGTTTCGGTTTGAGTAAAAAAAATATATATCGGTTCGGTTCCGGTTTTCGTTCCGAAAAAAATAACGGGTTTTCCGGTTTTCGGTACAGCTCCGAGTGATTAATTTAAACATTTTTTTATTTGTATTAAAAAGGACCCCGCAGTTTTTGATAGAGAAATGGTTTTCAGTCAATCTCTTTGAAACCAACTGGAAAATATTCTCTAAATCATCCCGATTAAAAGTCTCAATGGTCGCAACCGCCTAAGTTCACGAGGTCTCGCGCAAAGAGCTGTTTTGTACCTAATAATGCAATTAAAATTTATTATAACAAATGGAAGAAAACTTTAAATACAAAAGTTGTCAGGCTAGACAAGAAGCATATTTTTAAAATAGTTACATTTATATAAGGTATCTCATGTGTTACAAATCAAAGTTATATTTTTGTGACAACTAATTTTCTATTGTTTTTATATTACAATTTAATATTTTTAATACTATCGCTAGTAGCTGGCGCTGACGGCACTACACATACCTTAACTTGTTTTATAACAACTTTATTATAATCCATAAAATAATTTGCTAGAACTTGCAAACTTTAACAACATAAAAATCTAGAAATTAAATAAACAAAACGATACATAAAAATTAATTTCTTTGTTCAAAATGTCCTGTACGATCGATTTTTTTATTGCATTATTAGGTACAAAACAGCTCTTTGCGCGAGACCTCGGGAACTTAGGCGGTTGCGACCATTGAGACTTTTAATCGGGATGATTTAGAGAATATTTTCCAGTTGGTTTCAAAGAGATTGACTGAAAGCCATTTCCCTATCAAAAACTGCGGGGTCCTTTATTTTCTACCATAATTTAAAACATTTTATGGTACTTTTATGATAGCCCTGAACAACTGAAGTGGGGAGTAAGATCATGTTAACGCGCGTATTTTAACATGTACCGAAAAAAACGATACTATTTTTTCAGTTCGGTTCCGGTTTTCATTCCGGCAAAAAATAACGTTTTTCCGATTTTCGGTTCAGTTCCGGTTCGACGCCCTGCAGGCTTTCAAGATGTAGAGTGTGCATATGTATGAGAGAGCGATGAGTATATGTATAAGAAAAATATGAATGAATAGCGCATGCATACAAATAAGTTTACAACGGTTGTGCGCAAGGTATATAAAGACAAGGTAGTCTCAACAATTCCTTAACCAATCAGTGTTGGAGCGGGAATTGACGTCATCTGGGGGATGTATTCAAATGCTATAAATGTATAATAGAATATCAATTACAAAAAATTCCTTTATTTATTCTTGTTTTCGTATTTTTTGATATTTCAACAACACATACAATCAAAGAAGTACAAATTCGACATTGCAAAATCATAAAAAAAGCTGTCACAGACAATTTGGTCTATTCGGGAAGCGTCATTTTTACTATTCTTAAATTGGCAATACGTTCTGTGATTCTGACAGCTCTTTATGATTTTACTATGTCGAATTTGTACTTATTTGATTGTATGTGTTGTTGAAATATCAAAAAATACGAAAACAAGAATTTTTTGTAATTGATATTCTATTATACATTTATAGAATTTGAATATATCCCCCAAGTGACGTCAATTCCCGCGCGGCCGCTGATTGGTCAAGGAATTGTTGAGACTACCTTGCCTTTATATACCTTGGGTTGTGCATAGGGTGACCAGGTCTCCGGTTTTGACCCAGAGTCTCAAGGTTTGGGTGCAATTTCTTCGAGTTTTGCAAAAAATGACTAAAAAAAAAGGTCGTCAAAAATGGAGTAAGGGACATAACATTGCAGATTATGGTAACAAATTTTATGAAAAGAATAATAAAATAAAAATAAAAAAGATAAGATTAAAAAAAGTGGTCTTCATTTAAATTTCAGGGTTTACCAAAATTAGAATCTGGTCACCCTAGTTGTGTGTAAGAGAGAGATGAGCAAATGGAAAAGAGAAAGATATATAAATGCGCACAAGTCAGTTACGTTAAATTATTCTGGTCAGGATACGACACTGATGTCCGACGAAGAAAAACTTTAGTAGATAATAATCAGTCATCAGAAGTCATTTTTAATCTGGACAAAAGAGTTTTGTACCAAACGGACGACGTTACAGAATAAATAATTAGCGCAGATATAATTTGTCACAGATTTTTCTACAAAATTTTCATATTTATAAATTAATATACAACTTTGACAATTTGACGTTTTATACAAAATCTTTATAATATTAAATACAAGATACAATAAGTACGTTTTACAACACATAGGTACATTTTATTATATTAAATTCACTTAATGTATTCACATGTGTCTCATATTTCTTCCTTGCTAAAAGCTTTTTCGAAATTGTTGAAAATACTTTACAAGTATTGAATAAAAAAAATTCATTTTTATGTTTTTACATATTGCTTTACAAGAAAAGAAACATATATGAAGTTACTTGTTTCCATTGAAGAAATTATTATAGTGATATGTGAAGAAAAAAAGCTAACAATTTTTTTACAGCTTACTGTTCCATATTTCATCAAGATCGGTAAAGCGGTTTAGCCGTAAACAGGTAACAAATAGACAGACTGAGAGATACACTTTCGCATTTATGATATAAGTCTCGACTCCTATGTAATTTAAGGGGTTGTTGTATCCCCCTAATAACCTCTCTTCCGTAGTATTCTTCCCGCCACATCCAATGTAACCAATTACAACCCTTCATATGTGACAGGGAGTAAAATATAAAAATGTTCTTATTTTTAGTTTTCTTTCATTATACAAAATCGTAAATATCTCGACTCCTATGCGAGATAGAGGTCTCCCCGCCCCCGTAGTATTTTTCCCGCCGGATCGAATAAAAACCACTTACAACCCTTCATAAGTAACGGGGGTAAAATATTAATTAATAACTAAAAAAAAAAAAAAATTCCACCCCCTTGCAATTCATTAGGGGTTGAATTTTCGAGATATAAAGTAGCCCATGTCCGTCCTCGGGATGCAAGCTATCTCTCTGCCAAATTTCATCAAGATCGGTTCAGCGGTTTAGCCGTGAAAAAGTAACAAACAGACACAGACAGACAGAAATACTTTCGCATTTATAATATTAGTATGGATATACATATATGCTAATATACATATATTCTAAATGTTAATGCTTTTTTCTGTGTGATCCCCTCCGAGAAGTTAGGCTATATACGCGCCTGGTAAAAACCATTGCTAGTTTTTTAACGTTGACTATCGCTTCTTACTATTCTGTGGGCCAGCCTAATGCGAGAATAGTGCCTGTGTGAATCGTACCGTCTAATCCACGCTCACCATTGCAATCTTAAATAAACAGACTATAGATAGAAATTAAGTTTACTTCATTGCTTATTAACGAATAAGTAATTTCGTAAATTTCTGGCGTGTAAAGGTAACATACACTGTAATTTATAAACATATTAAACACAATTTATTCACTGAACCATATTAAATGTTTAAGATGAAATTTCGTTTGATTCAGAAATTACACATATGTATGTAGTATACATATAATAGGGGATAGTGGAGAGATGGCGGGCAAAGATATTTACATAACTTCCATTGTTTAAATCATGACAGACGGCAGAAGTAAAACGAAATCACGTGTTAAGGTGCAAATGTACTGAGTTAGAAATATTTGTTGATATTTGATTACTACCATTTAACTATCTTACAGTGTGATTTGATGAAAATCGGCCAATAGGTGTCAAAATGGTCGACATTTAAACTAATTATTAGTATAATTTATTTATTAATTATTATATTATCATAGCAACTTCTTTACATTGTTTCAAATTTGACAATACTTTCTTTTATATCTATTGTGTCTTTGTACTTATCATTTTGTAATCATTAGCAAGTGTCCATCACTGCGTGCTCATTACTGGTTTTACTTTATCCATTACTGGGAAAAAAAACATAAACAAAATAAAACGGTATAATTAAAAAAACAAACTATATTTGCGGACATTGGTGATTAAATTGATTAAATAAAGAGTTACTTGTTTTATTAGTAACATGAGTTCATGATAAGTAATTACAAAAAAGAAGCCCGACAATCATAAAAACAGTAAACCTTGGTCTTATAGCGGCCATAACTGATGCCAGTACCTTATATGATAACATGTAGCAACAATATTTGTATCGCTATTTGAATATGGATTCAAACAAAAACACCTACTGATATTTTCTTTGTTTTGAGAAAAATAAACCACCACAATGTAAGTAAATTCGAGTCATCCAATTGCGAATGGGGATAAGCCTCACGTAACACATTTTTCAGAATATGCGAAAAAATTCTGGTATCTCTTCTTGTTACCAAGGTAACTAGTAGATATTCTATTTTAAAAAGCAAAAATTCAGTATACAAAGTTCATAAATTAACAGTTTAGCTTACATTTTTCATATATAATTTTGTATCACATTACATTTACTTTTTTACATAATTTTTGCAGGAAAAGATTTTTCTCAAGCTATGACATAAAAATACTTTTGTTTAAAACCTTATTTCCTATTATTGACTGTTATTTTAGAATATTAGCCAAAAAATTAATATTTGTTTTGATAATAAGAAACAATTTTATTCTGAATTCATCTGTCAGATATAAAAACAAAAGAAGTATTTTATTGTTATAAATGACATAAATTAAAATATTTTTAAAACACTATTTCGAACATATGTAGAACATACAAATATAATGAAAATAATAATATTAGTACTTCATATGCTTACATATGTATATGAAAAAATATGTAATAAAAACAAATCATTACATTTCAGTACGCCATATTTTTTTTTTAAATATTTTTTAGCAATAATAATTTTTTTTCTCACAATTTAGTTATGTATGTGTAAAATTTTTTTTTTTTTTATAAATAAATTTCTTGTCAGCTGGATTTAATTAATAATTGATTAAAATTTTGTTATTCATGCTTAAAGTTACTATTAATTAGTTAACATGACAATTAACTAATGAAAAATAGTTTCATAGTGGTAACATATGATACGTAAACGTAACACGTACAGTATAGACCGATGTAAAATCCATAAAATACACCTGTAAATAGGAGGTTGTCTAATATGTAGAGATTGGAAAAATAGTTTTTCAACTATTGCGAAAAATGTAACTATTGTAGTTTTTATTACATATCTCCATCGATTTCAGAAAACTGGTTTGATTGAACCCAATTTGAAATCAACTATTTGCAACTATTTTACCTTTTCAACTATTTTAAAACTATTTGCCTTTTTTTTATCCAACGTTAAAAATTTTGTAGTTTTATATATTTTTAGAAATACATTTTGTCTATTATACAGATATTTGTATAGATATTTATGTTGTGTTTTTACATATTTATTTGTTTTTCCTTTTTTTAAGCTTCTAAAATCTATCTAGAATCGACCACAACATGTTTTCCTCGAAAATTTCAGATTTCACTAATTATTGATTAAATCGAAAAAAAATTTATTATTGTAAAAAAATTTGTAACTATTTCACTATTTTGATTAAAAAAAACTATTTACCAACTATTTTACAGAAAAAAAATCAACTATATAGTAACTATTTCATTTAAAATAACAACTATTTTTCCAATCTCTACTAATATGTTAGGTACAAGGACAAGATGCTACTAACTACTTTTGTCTTTTTGTTCGATTATCCATTTCAATTTTTTTAACTCCTTCGTTGCGTATAAATTAACCCTTGTTTTATACGTAGGTCACCTTTTACACCGCGCCGGTATATACGGTATGTCACGTAAAACTAAACCACTAAATATCATTATTTACGGTTGCATTTTAGGGACAATACTGTTAAAAAAATATCGTGTAGATCGTATAGAAAAAGATAGTTTTGAGAAAACACGAATTTTGTGTATTAAATTTTTGTGGTTAACTTTCATTTAATCTGACATTCATCTTCTAAATTTTTGTATTTTTTATGTTTTTTTTTTTTGTAATCTGGGGGCTGTTCAAGCTTCTTTAGTCGCCTGAGTCGCGCGAATCCTGGCATGTTTTAATCGGTTGTACGGTCACATTTTTCGAACGTTTTTTTTTAATTCTGGAGGTATGTAACCACTTAACTAATCGTGAACTAGAGATATAATTTATTTCACTGGTTTCATATTCAGTCATCTCAACCTTAATTTTTTTTTCAAAATTGTTACCTTTTTACTTTCTTATACCATGTTATGAAATATACATTAGTATAAGTAAGAATCCATTCTGACTATTTTCGCCATGATGTCTGTGTGTCCGTCTGTCTGTCTGTAAGCGCTGTAACTCAAATACGACAAATCGTAGAAGGGTGATATTTTATATTTAAGATTAATTTTTGGCTGGGAAGAAAACGTCCTATTTTTGAAAACGATCTTTCAACCGGATACGGATGTTTACCTACGTCGATTTTTTAATTTTTCGAATTACTCTGAAACAGTGCGAAATAGAGAAAAATGGTTCCGTTTTCAGTTATTACGTTAAAAAAATCACTTGTTATATAAATATAAAATTATTCATTTTGTTCTTTCTTGTTAGTTTGTTAGAAATGTTTTAATAAACAAAGAATCACGTATACAATTCACTGTTAGGTTAGGTTAGGTTAGGTATAAGAAAGTCCCGTGGTTCCCAAGGCAGATATTTTTATTCATATTTACGCTTTACAAGTATTCAAAACGCACGCGACCTACAAATTCAATGTTCAAAAAATTCCGCATGGATCCTGCACTTTCAGTGTGGATCCGCAGATCTTCAAGACATGCGGGATCCTGCATTGCGGGATTGCAAACCCTAGTCTGGAACAATGTAAGTCCAATCCTGTTGAAGTATATTTACATTTGCACACATAGCATACGCATGCACAAAACAACACAGTTGATATTTGTCATTATTTTCATTTGCGTCTACACAATTCCTTATACCTATAGAAAGAGGGGGCACACAACTAGGTACAGTAGTTAATCTTGCCGTATGAGTTTTACATAATTAATGTTATTACAACACAAATGTGTTAAGTTTGTGTATGCATTCAGTGGCGTACATGTGTGTAAATATATAACATTGTCGTCGTCGTCACTGATGTTGCTCTTTGGTACCGCATGTTTACACATCTCAAGTATACATACATATAAACAAAACACATTATATCGAGACTAAAGATCAGAGGTTTTCACATAATAAAATACAGTCGAGTCTCGTTTATTTGTAATTTTTTCTCCTCCTTCACCTTCCACCATTCTCGTGTAATGGCGGTCACACGGTAGGTACTTATGACCAGTGACATTAATCATACCATATACATAGAGAATGGACCACGCATCTGACACGAAAACAGAGTCGTGTCAAAAGAAAGAGATAGAAACAGGTTTGGAATATACTTGTCCTTTTTAAAACAGGAGTGTAACTATTTCATTCTTGGCCCCGAACATTAAAAATATTCATAGATATATATAAAGAGGTTAAAATAATTAATGTTATAAAAAAATGTTATTTAAAAAAAGAAACAATTATTGATTTCTAAATAATATAAGTTTCGAATTTTTTTAACCAATTTTAAAAAATAATTAAATAACCATATCAAAAAAAATATTTAAAATTTTGTTAAGTAAATCTTGTATGTGCTGTTTGTAAGTGCAGCAATCCACCTCATCATTTTGTAGCAAAGCAACCACATGGGAATTGATTTAAAACTATTTTTTATTAATATATATTTAATATTTTTGATAGCAAAAATGTTATTTTCCCGGAATATCCGTTCATAATTTTGCAAATTTCTATCAGATCAATTGAGGTTTTTTTAAAATTTCCTCGATGAAATATGAACCATTATAGTATGTTTATTATTTATATTATTTACTTTTCTAATGAAAAACTTATTACACAAAAATCACAAGATAGATATACAAAAATATATCTGACAGAAATACTACCCTTAACTATAGTAAGCTACCAATCAGATTCTTAGAAAAAGAGGTAGATATATTCCAAACTACACTGCATCTCTCTCTCCCTTTTTGAACAGATGTTACACCATTGAGTTAATACAGAATGCACTGTCCATTTTCTATGTCTATGAATCATATCTATAAATTTGAGGTTAGGTCAGATTTAAACTGTTGATATGTTGTGGCGGTTGTTCAGTATCATCTATTGGTGTTACACATATTTTAATAGTACACTTATTAATCCATTTGTATGAACGCTCCCAGTGTATGAATCCTCCCCATCTCCCCCAATATAATAGAAGTATTATTTATAACGTACACAAGTTATTGTTTTAATTTTAAACAGCAGTCTAGCTGAAACATGCTGTTACACTCGCTTGTTAATGCATATTCTGTAAATTTCGTGAACTTATGAAGACCCTGTCTTAAAGCACATAGGTATACTTTCGGTCTGTATTACTCGTAATTAATACGCCAAGTTTGGTAGCTCTAGGATCAAGTGGTTTAGGTAACTGGACAAGAACCTAAATAAACTTTTTGAATGTACATAATAGTACATATACCGGATGTTCCAGACCACCCGTCCACTATGTTTTATACCCAAACTATTGAAGATAGAGTTTTATGATAAAAGATTTACTGTATATATTGACCCTAAAGAATTTCAAGAAAATATTTTCAACCCTCTAAAACCCCTCTTTCGGGGGTAGTTTGAGGGATACTTGCCCGTTTCTCAGCAAAATCAAATGGAACGGTATATCCAAAAGTACATAATTATAAAGATCATAAAAAAGTAAGAAACTTTTGTAAAAAAATTTTTTCATACATTCAATTGTTTAGAAAATATAGCGACTTGTTTCCAAATTTTAGGGTTTTATTAAAAGTGCTCTAATTTTGTTAAATAAAAAAAAATTATACGCCTGTTCCAATATGTTTTTACTTTTTTATACATAAATAAAATGTATTGTATAATAAAGTATAGTGATCATGAAAAAATTCAAACTCGAGATTTTAACGGAATTACACGTATTGAAATCACGTACGACCATTATCTCAATGACGTCTGTGTATCTGTGAACGTTCTACAGCCAAAACGGTAAGACTTACAGATATGAAATTTCAAACTTAAGGTTCTTGTATACTCTAGATGTATTTTTGAAAACCATCACTAAACCGGAAATGGATGTTTTAGATTAAAGTTATAGAAAATGCTTTTATCTATAATTTATGTCCTGTTCATTTTTTCCCCCAAAATTTTTTTAGGAAATTATCGATTTTCTTTAATTTTTAAATTTTTCGAATTATTTTTTAAAGAATAAAATCACAGAATAGAAATAAATATATCTCGAACATTAACACAAACAACAATTAATGTAATTTAGTTAATTATATTCAATTTCTTAGCAGAAAGTGTTAACTTATGTAATTTTTTCTGTATCATGATGTATAAAAAAGTCTTGTGCCGACCAGGACAGTTTTTTATCTATCGATATTACAGATATGATACTTACCAACGTACATACTATATATAAATAATATGAATACATTTACACATCTACTATTCATATACCTAAACATAATAATGATAATGTTTGTAAGTATACGCAATTCCCATTTGTACCGTCTGTAAAAAGTCTTTTAATACTACAAGTACGTACACTAATGTATGTGTATAAACTTTAGTAAACATTATACACATTCAGACACATATGTATGTAAGAAACCCGTACGTATAAGAAACAACTATTAGCGCTAATATTCACCATTACTTTTTATTACCAAAACTATTTTATAAACTTTAATTGAATATTTTTTGTTCGCATATCAATGTATTATGTCTGTATACAGGGTCATCGAGAAAATTTAACTGCAATAAGGTCTGGATCATACCCCAATATTGGACTCTAAGGTAAATGTACATAATCCCGGCTTAGTACATAATTACGGTCTATTTTATTAAAAATTAATAAATAAGTAGAGATTGGAAAATAGTTTTTCAGCTATTGCGTAAAAATGTATATTTATTGTAAATATTACATATCTCCACCGTTTTCAGAAAACTGGTTTGATTGAACACAATTTGAAATCAACTATTTTTTACTGCTTCGTTTGCACTAATTATTATTAAATCGTAAAAAAAAACTAATTTCCAAAAAAAAAAATCAACTAGTAACTATTTCATTGAAAATAACAACTATTTTTTAATCTCTATAAATAAGATAACTTTAAGAGATTTCATAGATAGGTACTTATTAATTGAATTGATTCTATGTTCGGTTATTTTTAGAAATCTGAAGTAACAACAATGAAATCTCTTAAAGTTATCTTATTCATTAATTTTTAATAAAATAGACTAGAATTATGTACATTTACCTTATTTGTTAATGTTTGATTACTGCCATAACTGAATCATAATCTATAGACAATTAACTGTAGAATAGCTTTACTTGATGAAAATCGGCCAATGTGTGGAAATTTAAACTAATTATTAGTATAATCTATTTATTAATTATTATTTTATCAAAGCATACCTATGCTTTACATTGTTTCGAATTTGACGATTCTTTATTTTATAACTTTTGTGTCGTATTACTTATCATTAGCAAGTGTCCATCACTGGGTACTCAATCGGGACGTCCACTGTTTTTTGAAAATAAAATTCCCTGACCACAGATTCAAAATTCCCTGATCACTAGAGGCTCGGGGGCAAGAAGTAATCGAGGGCCCCCCAGAATGTGCAAAAAAATTTGGAGACCCTTTTTTTTGCTCATCAACTTAAATTTGTACACTTTTTCTTCTTCACTGACTTCCCAGAATTAATATTTAAATTCCTTGACTTGCCAAAAAAAAAATGTTATAAATTTTTTCAGAATTTACAAGAAATTTCCTGACCACTTTAGACTTCCCTGACTTTCCAGAAAGTGGACACCCTGTCAATGCTTATTTCTAATTTTACTTTATTCATGACTAATAAAAACATTTTAAAAAATTAAAAAAGGCTATAATTTAAAAAACTTTGGTAATTAAAATGATTTAATAATATTTTTAATATTTTTATACCTACATCGTTATTTCATACGGTTATATATCTTTAACTGGACCAAGTCTTTGATGGAAAAACGATCCTGACTACTATCCATTTTCAACTAGAGTTAGATACCTATTACTTGAATAACAAAAAAAACTGTACATCACAAGAAATGAAATAGTAAAAACATGGTGTATTTCTACATTCATACTCTAATACGAAAATGATTGTAATGTGTCTCGAATTCACCATTAACCCGGTAGTGGGATCGTTTGGTCGATCTGGTCCAATATTTAATAATAATAATAATTTATTCTGTGGGTATAAAAAAAAGTGTATACTTTTAGAATAAGTCAAAATACATATTAAATATCGGTATGGAGAACCATACATGACTTCCATGTTCTTTCTATCTTTTTAACTAATTTTTAAATATACATTTTTTTAAATATTTTATTTATATAACCTACTACTATGAATAAAATATATCGTAATACATTAAAAAAACATATATATTTACAACGGTTACAGCTCTTTTTGCCATTTATACATAAATATTAGTTTTCTAATGTCAAAAATATAATTCACATTCGTAGAAAAACTAATTTGACAATTTGAATTTAATTGCATTTGTTTCCAAGGCAACATGAATTAATGACATATTAGTATTTAAAATTCAAATTTTAAGTGTGTTTTTTACCCCTTTAATGGCTGTTTAGGCACGTACAAATAATAAATGTCCCTTAGATTCAATTAAACAGCAAATTTACCAAATCTTATCAAAATTAGTGAGATAATATACACAATATTCACTTTTTAGACGAAAAAAGTTACAAAATTTCGAATATTTCCAAAACCCCTAATCCGATTAGCACCAAAATTAATAGGTCTGGAGTACTCATTGAGACAAGCATTTTCCCCAAAAATAATTTAGATCGGTGCATTTTTACGGTAGTTATCGTGAACGAAAAAAAAAATCTACATCCTGACACACAGACACACAGACACACGCACAGCCGTCATGCGGAAATTAACTTTTCTTTAAGTTTTGAAGTTAGTACAATCAGAATTTGTCATTTTCTCGGACACGATTTTTCGATGGTATTACAATACTTCCATTTCTTTCAGAACATGGAAGTAAAAAGTACAATCAATTAAAATAAACAAATATACATATATATACATATATATATATATATATGAATTAAAAATATTCACTGATTTTATAGTGACATGAGTCCAACAAGAACGACTTAAACTTTGTCTTGAAACTTTTTATGGGAAGAGATTTTAAATCATTGGGTATTTTGTTGAAAACACGTATTATAGTATTGAATACCCCTTGGTTTATTACTGTTAGTTTTGATTTACGAAGACCTCTATTAACAAAACGAAATTAGTTCTTTACTTATCAGTCCAGTCGACCTACAAATTGAATCATGTTGAACACCTGATATTCATTAGTTTGAATTTATCACAGAAACGTGGTGTCCTTGGGGGTCAATCTTACTATAGCGTTCCAGGTAACATGATTTTTTTTATTCAATTTTGCTTCTTCGCAATATCGAATATATGAGAAACTTTGTGATCGTTTCAGATTGAGACAAAAAAAATGAACACTTTTCGATCCGTGTCTATCTGTCTGTCCGTCTCTTGCATCCTTGTCACACGCATAACTCATGAACCACTGAACCGATATTGTTGAAACCTGGTCGGAAGGTTGGGTCTGGCTTGAGGACGGTCCCATTTAAAAATCATCAAAATCGTGTGTATGGGGGAGGGGTGACATCCCAAAATATTTATTTTTTCAAGATATCACAAGAACGACACATGTTACGTGAAAATTTTATAGAATATTTTTTGTAGAGCATTTAATTTCCTATAATATGGGTCTACAATGTTTGTTGTAAAATATTCCCTAACAAAGATTTATCTCAATTTGCTTTAAAAATCGAGTTTTTATTTAATTGATATTAACTTTGACATATTTAATGACATTTTGACGTTTTAAATCGGTTTTTATTTGAATTGTTCAATAATTAACTACCTTTGGTGAATTTAGCACAAGGAAGTAGGTACTGTGCATTTACTTGGCAGATGTTTTTTTATGTTGTATGCATTCACTTATCATAGAAATACATAAAAATAGAAAAAATAAAAACTGGGGTATTTTTATGTGTTTTTTATTAGACTGGAGATTTAATGACATGTTTTACTTAATAATAAAATAATTATGTAATTAATGAACTTTTTAAATAGTCCCTAATGTCTCTTGAGTCAATTTGACCCGACGTTCTCTTTGATTTTTCACGTTTCCACGACCGGGTTAAAAATAGAAATCTGGTTAATATTTTACGAAAACCCTGTACATATTGTACAGTAAACAATAATGTACGTTTAGATGAACAGTTTTTCTGTTGGCGAGTTCTTTCGCAATGTAATGAGAATGGTAGTAGAATTAATGGCTTGACAAATGTGCAAAGACATATTTGTTCCTTGCAAAAGAAAGATTTATTAACGTTTAAAATTAAACCCACGCTCCTTAAATGGAATCTTCTTCTTCTTTTACTTACTAAACGTAAATTAATGCGCTACGATTTAAAAATGAACCATAAATTTAATAAATACCTGCACGTTAGGGAGACATAACAACGTCAGAAAATTTAAATGAATTTTTTTATACTGAAGTTCGTTAAAGTTGACGGCATTACTTTTTGATAATCTTAACCAGAGGTTGTCAAACTCAATATACGTGGAGCTACTTTTGAATTGAAATTTATATGGTGAGCTACATCCAGACACACAGACACACGCACAGCCGCCATGTGGAAATTAACTTTTTTTACGTTTTGAAGTACAATCAGAATTTGTCATTTTCTCGGACATGATTTTTCGATGGTATTACAATACTTCAAGTACTTTCAAAGGGCCCCCGTGAACCTTGTCGAAATCTTTTCCGAAAATATAATATACTCACTGTTACCTCCTTATACATCCTTGAGTGTGCCTTATTCATAAAAAATCCTTCCTTCTTCGAAAATAACAGTACCAAACTACCCCACACGCAATAGAACTCAGCTAGTCACAAATTTTCCCTTCCTTGGAGCCTGCCCTCAAAAGCCCTCATAACAACGTAATCAAAATCTATAATAAAATACGTAACACTTAATCAATGAAAAATGTATTTCAGTATTTTTTTTGTTATACGTGCCTAAATAACCATAGAAGGGGTAAAAGGCGAAAACCATCCTCAAAATTTGAATTTTAAATACTAATAAATAAGTCTACAATTCATGTTGCCTTCGAAACAAATGCAATTAAATTTAAATTGTTAAATTAGTTATTATAAAAACAAATGCAATTTAATTCAAATTGTCAAACTAGTTATTCTAAAATTGACATTAGGATATTAGAAAACTAATATTCATAATACAAAGGTGAGTTTTATTTCTGACCAATTCCATTAAAATTTTCATATATACATATTAAAAAAATATTCACGTAAACTATATGGAAACAATAAATAATCAGTATTCAAGTATTTATAATCATACCGTGTTGGGAAGTTGATTGTGTGGACCTAAAGGGTCTCACCCCAACTCAAGGCTTGTTATTTTTGTATCATCTATCACTTTTCTGTTACCTTAAATAAATTGTATGTATTATGTTATTAGACTTTCTTTCTGTAACAATGTTACTGTTTGCATTTATTTATTCCTTTAGGAATAGATTACACATTAAATAAAAATTTAATTGATCATAATGAACCATCAAAATCAGCGATATTTAAAATTTTTATTGATTTATCTATAAAGTAAACCCTACGGAATACAGTACACATATGTATATGCATACTCATTATTTATTGACAGTACCAGAGGTTTTTTATCACGACATAGCAAATACAGCCTCATAATCAGTGACGTATCTAAAAGAAGGAAAAGAGGTGCAAGTAAAATCTCAAAATTATAAACGTTTAAAAATCCTTAATATATGTAGATATTAAATTATAAAAGCAAGTTATAATTTGTTACTTACTTTAATGGGGTTTATATTAATATTAATTTCACATTAAAAGAGCTGGTATAAATCAAATATAAAAGCAAAATTGTATGAAGCAGTGAAAATGTCAATTGATATAAAGGAATTTTCGTTGAAATATAATTATTTTTTTTGGAACTCAAAAACAAATACAAGTTTAATATTTTAATGTTCTTTTGATGTAAATAATGTCTAGAGTTTCAGAGGTACCTTAAATTAACACACATCAATAAAAGAAGAGTACTAAATTAGAGCATATTTAATGTTAATTTAGTACGCAAAAAAATAATTTATAACTCTTTTATTAAAAAAATTACGAGCGAGTACACTCATGTAAAATAAGGTCAAATCTTAACAAATCAGGTGTCAAACATTTAGTGATAATTTATAACCCACATTAAACAATTCAGAAGTATTATTAAATTAACAAACATGCGTCGAATTGATCGCTCTAAAATGAAATTCGCATAAACATATTTAGTGCGAATTTAATACTACGAAAAAAAACGACCTTGGAGCGATAGGTTGTATTTTAGCGGACATGTGCCAGCTTAATTTTTAAGTTAGCACACATCATTGTCGAAAACGCAACCAAAGTGGTGTACTAAATTAGTGTACGTATAATGCTAATTTCGTACGATCTTAAAACATTAAATTTGTCAAAATTTAAAGTTTTACCGTCGCACGAACTGACATATTTTATACATCTACTAACACTGTCATAATAGCTAAAAAAATGCACGTTTAAATTTTGTATTATATTAAATTATGTTACTATTTGATACGTTTTTCTATGAAAATATACGACGGTAATGAACATTTGGATCTTGTTCTGTGTTATGAATTTCATGTTTCATTGTTGGTATGGTATGTTTTTTTTTTAATTTTGAATTGTGTTTGTTGAAACTTAATGTTAATTCCGAAAAATTATAATTATAGAATTAACGCATGATACAAATATCTTTCCACCGTGAGATTAACGTATTATAATAAATTAAAATGTATTATTTAGGTATTATTTGTGGAATATGTTTTTCAGGTTATGTATTTATTTATTCTTTTACGAGAAATTGTTTTAAGAAAATATAGGTACTACTTGAAAGTGAGGTAATGTCATTTATTACTATTAACATCAATTTTTTATAAGACATTTTTTAAACATACGTCAAAAAACGATAGTTTCAAAAGTCTAAGGGGTATGCATTTTATGGTCAAACCATGCTATTACTTCTTCGCAATATCGAAGATACGAGAAGCTTTGTGATCGTTTCAAATTGAGAAAAAAAAATGTTCTCCGATTTCAAAATTTTAAATTGTACTTTCCGTTTCACGTCAAAACAAACACTTTTCGTTCTGTGTCTGTCTATTATTTATATATGTACGTTGGTAAGTATCATATCTGTAATATCGATAGATAA
The DNA here is from genome assembly GCA_961205875.1 of Sialis fuliginosa. Taxonomy (NCBI): domain Eukaryota; kingdom Metazoa; phylum Arthropoda; class Insecta; order Megaloptera; family Sialidae; genus Sialis; species Sialis fuliginosa. The sequence continues at coordinate 1,709,878 of OY540814.1, read as the reverse complement.
AAACATATTGGAACAGGCGTATAATTTATTTTATTTAACAAAATTAGAGCAATTTTAGTAAAACCCTAAAATTTGGAAACAAGTCGCCATATTTTCTAAACAATTGAATGTATGAAAAATTTTTTTTTACAAAAGTTTCTTACTTTTTTATGATCTTTAAAATTATGTACTTTTGCTTCCTCGCAATATCGAAGATACGAGATGCTTTGTGATCGTTTCAGATTGAGGCAAAAAAAATGTTCTCCGATTTCAAAATTTTAAATTGATTTATCCGTTTCACGTCAACGCAAACACTTTTCGTTCCGACATACTTAAGACAAAACAGCAACATCGTGTTTGTTTTTTTGTTTCCTCGCAATATCGAAGATACGAGAAGCTTTGTAATCGTTTCAGATTGAGACAAAAAAAATGTCCTCCGAATTCAAAATTTTAAATTGATCTATCCGTTTCACGTCAGACAAACACTTTTCGTTCCGTGTCTGTCTGTCCATCCGTCCGTCCGTGTGTCCGTTCGTCCGTATGTGTGTCTGTCCCCTGAATCCTTGTTACACGCATAACTCATGAACCACTGAACCGATATTATTGAAACTTGGTCGAATGGTTGGGTCTGGTTTGAGGACGACATATGTTACGTAAAAATTTTATAGAATATTTTTTGTAGAGCATTAAATTTCCTATAATATGGGTCTACAAAGTTTGTTGTAAAATATTCCCTTACAAAGATTTATCTCAATTTATTTTAAAAATTCGTGTTTTGTTTTTCTAAATTGATATTTGCTTGGACATATTAAATGTAATTTTGACGTTTTAAATGTTATTTTGGCGTTTTAAAAGTCATTTCGACGTTTTTAATGTCATTTTGACGTTTGCATAAATTTAGATTTAGATTGAAATTATCAAAAAATTAAAAATATACGAAAAAATAATCAGATGCGTTTTAGGAAAAATTTCGAACTAATATATTTTTTTTAATTGTATAAAAATTAAATAGTTAACCAATTCCAGGAAATTTATCTAAACACTATCGGTTTTTATTTAAATTGTTCAATGCGAATTTAGCACGAGGAAGCACTGTGCATTTACTTGGCAGATGTTTTTTTAATACCCCATATTAAATTCTACACACGCCCCCGTTGATATGTAGGTATACATACTCTCACACCGGTAAATGGGGGGGGGGAGGGGGAGGGGTAACGTACATTCATCACCACAATCTGCTGGTTAAAATTCAATCATTGGTGTTGCGGTAAACATTTTTATAAAATCGATTATGCACAAGCTATACAAAACGTTCTACAAATGCCAGCATTTTATACATTTCACGTTGTTTACACATTTGTGAAAAAATAATAATGAGCGAGCATGAATTTCTTTCGTATCAATGAAATTGTAGGTCAACATTTCTGTTGATAATAATTATTAATTATAATTTAAAAAATATTTTCCACGAAATATAATATGCATGATGAATAAGTAACACTTCATTAATTAATAATAAATACTTTTAATTGGAATTTCGTTTATTTCGTTATATTACAGTGGAACCTCGTTAGAACGTTTTTTTTTGTTGGTCCCGGCATACTTCCATAAGACCTCATGTTAAAATATTTCGTATTAACAAAGTTCCACTGTATTTTGAAAATAATATTAGATTTAATATTTGATTTAAAAAAATTAACTAAGGTAAAGGCACCAGTTATGATCGCTATAAGACTAACTTTTCGGTTTTTTTTGGATTAATGGGCTTGTTTTTTGTAATTCTCATGAACTCGTGTTACTAATAAAACAAGTAATTCTGTATTTAATCAATTTAATTACCAAAGTCCGCAAATATGTTTTTTTTTTAATTATAGCCTTTTATTTTGTTTATGTTTTTTCTCCAGTAATGGCAAAGGTAAAACCAGTAAAGCGCACGCAGTGATGGACACTTGCTAATGATATGTACTACGACACAAAAGATATAAAAGAAAGAATCGTCAAATTTGAAACAATGTATAGCTAATAATTAGTTTAAATGTCCACCATTGTTACACCTATTGGCCGATTGTCATCAAATCACGCTGTGAGACAGTTAAATGTATATAGATTAATATTCAGAAATGGTAGTAATCAAATATCAACACATATTTCTAATTCAGTACATTTAATTAAAAATTTGCCATTACTGGGGTTCTTGCCAAGACTGGTGCCACTACCTTATTTATGTTTAGCTTTAAATGTCTCAAGAATCGATTTTTACGGAACTTTCATTGTTTGAAAAACTAATAGTTACTTAACAGTGAAAGTCCCATCAAAATCGGTCCAATATTTTTTAGTTTACTGTAAATGAAAAATGTAGACAAAAAAAGACTGACCATCTTTTATCAAATGTCATTTTCGTCATTTTTCATGTATATATCCCATAACAGTGAATTTTTATTTTATATGAAATTTTCATGGAAATACTTTTAAAGGTAATATAAAATAATTTTTATTAATAACATTATTATTAATTTATTTTATAATTCCAAATAATTGATATTTATTTTTTAAATTCCAATGATACTGACATTACGGAGCACATTTTGCGGAGCACAATGTTAACAATTAATGTTAGATAGCGTGTTTGAGTCATATATTTTTTCTTTATGCCGGATTTGAAGAGGGGGGGGCAACAGCCGTGGTACTATGCCAGGAGGGGCGGAGAAAGGGTGAAGAAAAACAGCTTTAATACTAATTATTAACAATCTAATAGTTCTTCTTACGAAAAAATCGGAATTTTTATTGATATTGAGAAAATACTTTAAATTCCGAAGTATGGATTAAGAATTATCAAATATTTAGATATTTGTATTGTTTAAATTTAAAACCCATTTGATATTGTATTTTTTAAAATTTTAATTAAACAAATTATACGATAAAAATGTTTTTTTTAATTAACTGGCAATCCCGGGATGAGCAGAGAAGGGGGTAACAACAAAAAAATGTCGCATCTCGTTCAAGGTGCATACTCGTTAAGGCCGCCTCTGTCTTTCCTGGTCTAAAGTTGAATCCATGTTTGCCATTGTTGAATAACTAATACCATAAAACAATTCATTAGATGCATGAAAGTTACAAAACTGCATTATAGTAGTGTAAACATTTACCTAGTAGTGAACATTCATTTAAATAGAATATCTACTTTTCAGTTTCCGTATTAAATATCAAAGTAGAAAGCTCAAACGAACAAATTACAGTATCTACTTATGTAAATGACAGCATGCTAACGTATTTTTGTAACATTAAGCACACTCTTAAAAATAACTTATTATGAAATTAGATTTTATATAAAGTCAAATGTGGAATACAGATTTCTTTATTGCTATTTAATTTAAGCTAACATAAAATTAAAATAGAAAAAAATAATCAAATATATTATTTTTACGCATAAACTGTAGGTACTGGCACAATTTTTTTAACAATGAAATAGGAGAAAGTCTATTTTTTTATTCCCACGTTACATGAGAAAATAATATTTTTAAATAATAGAATAATAACTAAACTCAATATGTGGTTTTATTTTTATAAAGTGCCAACTAAATTATATGTATCTAATCTATGACATACTTAAGACAAAACAGCAACATCGTGTTTGTTTTTTTGTTTCCTCGCAATATCGAAGATACGAGAAGCTTTGTAATCGTTTCAGATTGAGACAAAAAAAATGTCATCCGAATTCAAAATTTTAAATTGATCTATCCGTTTCACGTCAGACAAACACTTTTCGTTCCGTGTCTGTCTGTCTGTCCGTCTGTCTGTGTGTCCGTCTGTCCCCTGAATCCTTGTCACACGCATAACTCATGAACCACTGAACCGATATTGTTAAAACTTGGTCGGACGGTTGGGTTTGGCTTGAGGACGGTCCTATTTTAAAATCATCAAAATCGTGTGTAAGGGGGGAGGGATGACATCCCAAAATATTTATTTTTTCAAGATATCTCAAGAACGACACATGTTACGTGAAAATTTTATAGAATATTTTTTGTAGAGCATTAAATTTCCTTATAATATGGGTCTATATCGTTTGTTGTAAAATATTCCCTTACAAAGATTTATCTCAATTTATTTTAAAAATTCGTATTTTGTTTTTTTTAAATTGATATTTGCTTGGACATATTAAATGTCATTTTGACGTTTTAAATGTCATTTTGACATTTGTCAAAAAATTGAAAATATACGAAAAAATTATCAGGTGAAAATTAAATGGTTAACCACCAACTCCAGGCAATTTATCTAAACACTATCGGTTTTTATTTAAATTGGTGAATTCAGTACGAGAAAGCACTGTGCATTTACTTGGCAGATGTTTTTTTTTACAAAATAACAAACCCTGTTTATTTTAAATACGAAATGTTTTAAAAACATCCTGTTGCTGTTTTGTCTTTTTGGTGTAAACACAGCATTATACAAATACCAATATAAATCTAGACAAATAAGAAACATTACTTATAGTAATTATGAAACTACACCAAGAGTAATTTATAAGAATTTAAATATTAACACGTGCGATCACATAAAGTGTGCAATTAAAAGACACTCCGTTACTGCAACTGTGCATGCTTCTGTGAGACATAGGGAGCATGTTGTGTAAAAGCAATTAACTATTAAGCGTCTGTATATGAAAATTTAATTTACTTTATCATGTACAGAAAATGTGTAACCTAGCAAGTAATAAAATAATACATATTTATAGCATTTGTATGCGATGCACTATTAATGGTATTAACACTGCATTCTGTGTATATTTGGTATACTTTGTCTCTCCAAATCAACTCTTGTTTATAAGGGTTGTGAAGCTTATTAAAATATCAAATATTTATTTTTTATTTTTCTAATAACATAAAAATGCAATAAGGTACTGGCACCAGTTATGGCCGCTAAAAGATCAAGATTTACAGTTTTTGTGATTGGCGGGCTTCTTTTTTGTTTTTATCATGAACTCATGTTATAAATAAAACAAATAATTCTTTATTTAATCAATTTAATTACCAAAGTCCGCAAATATAGTTTGTTTTTTAAATTATAACTTTTTATTCGTTTTTTTTTTTATCCAGTAATGGATAAAGTAAAACCAGTAATGAGTACGTAGTGATGGACACTTGCTAATGATTACAAAATGATAAATACTACGATATAAAAGAATGAATCGTCAAATTTAAAACATGTAAAACATGTAAAGCAGTTACTATGATAATATAATAATAAATTAATTAATTATACTAATAAATCACGCTGTAAGACAGTTAAATGTATATTGATAAATATTCAGAAATGGTAATAATCAAATATCATACGTCCGGGCTGTGACATACAGACAAACAGACGGACGGACGGACGGAAACTATACGTGCTCTTAGTTTTCTACGAAACCCTTACAAAATGTGCAAGCTTGCAAACACTTTCAAATGACGATTTAAACCTATCTGATAGTTCTCTTGAAATTTCCTGAAGTGTTTGGCAAGTTCCGCACATGCGTGGTAAATAAACTCCAACCGTATTAAAACAGTGTTGATATTATGAAAATTATTTTGTACGGTCTGAGTCACGAACTTTATTATGAGTTGAAGTATCACTGCTCTAAATTCCATAACTAATCCAAAGATACTATCATAGAATTAATCCTCCATTTGAAAGTGCTTGCTAGCTAGCAAATTTTTTAGCTCCTTTATATTACCGGGCATTAAGGATGTATGGCACGTACAGTCTGAGTCAAAAATAATGTAAATCTAGATGCAATGAACGATCAAAATCAAATTATGAATTATTCACTTTAAATGCTTATAAGAAAGTCAAATTGGTTTATATACTACATAAACTATAAAAATACTTTTGTTTAAAACCTTATTTCTCATTATTGACTGTTATTTTAGAATTTTAGCCAAAAAATTAATATTTGTGTTGATAAAATTAAAAAATTTATTCTGAATTCAGATGTCAGATATAAAAACAAAAGAAGTATTTTATTGTTATAAATGACATAAATTAAAATATTTTTAAATAACACTATTTAGAACATAAAAATATAATGAAAATAATAATATTAGTACTTCATATACTTACATATATAAAAAAATATGTAATAAAAACAAATCATTACATTTCAGTATAGCCATTTTTTTATTTTTTTTAATATTTTTCACCAATAATTTTTTTTTCTCACAATTTAGTTCTGTATGTGTATAATTTTTTTTTATGAAACTTGTTGCTAAATATGTAAGTGACGTGTTGTGAAAATTTAAGATTTTTCTCGATGCTTGAACCATGTGTTTTATTGGACTTTAACCGTAAATACACCATTCTGTCATAAGAGCCCATGTTAATTTAAAAAAATAATAACTTTGAAACTATGTTGTAAAACCTTTTGAAATTTTGTGTGGGTACTTAAGATTTATAAAGGAGTAACTTCTCCAAATTTCAACTATTTATCGTTGAAATTAGATACCTGTTATACATCCTTAACAAATATCATAAAATCTACAGTTTTTATAGTAGTACCAAAGAAATATATAAACGAATTTTGAAAATTAGATTAATTAGTGAAAAGCTAAACTCGACTTTGTGTGTATTAACATATGTAGGTATAAATGAGAGATATACATACATTTACCACGAACCCAACGCACCCCTAAATACAATTCATTTATTTGTTTGTTAAAGTTTGTGTTAAAATAAGTTGAAGTATCACTGCTCTAAATTCCATAACTAATCCATAGATACTATCACAGAATTAATACCCTATTTGAAAGAGCTTGCTAACTAGCAAATTTCTTAGCACCTTCATAATACCGGATATTAATAAATATCATAAAATCTACAGTTTTTATAGTAATACCAAAGAAATACATAAACGAATTTTGAAAATTAGAATAATTAGTGAAAAGCTAAACTCGACTTTGCGTGTATTAACATACATATGTAGGTATAAATGAGAGTATACATACATTTACCACGAACCCAACGCACCCCTAAATACAATTCATTTATTTGTTTGTTAAAGTTTGTGTAGTTCGGAAACAAACCAAGACGTGGAATTGTGTAGGTGTTCAGGGGATTTATTGCTCTGTGCACGTTCATATGCATATGTAAATTGTACGTAGACTTAATTGCGAATAAAATGCATATGAGGAAATAACTTGTTCGCCTTTGTCAGATAACAAATATAACACATATAATTTGCTTTATGCTCTAGAATTGTTTTACAATGGTGATTATTTATTGTTTTAGTATAAGTAATTAGCCTATGGTCATAATACTAGTTTCAAATATGTTGACCTTTTTAACTTCCCAACTGGAAGTTATTGTAATCGGTCCGAAAATCAAAATCAAAAATTTCAACATAATTGTATGTTTTAAGGTCACTTTAGTATATTTCACTATTTTTAGAAAGATGTCTGTGTGTGTGTGTCATTTTTCACGTTCACGAAATCTCGTAAATAAAAAATGCTATTGACTTCGTTGGGGTGCCAATCGAAGCGTCTTGACGTGATTATGATCTGAAAGAAAGGATTTTTCGAAATTCAACCCCAATTTTTATTTTTATGCAGAAATAAGTATTTTTTTTGAAATAGGAGACACGTAAGATCATCATAAAATAGTTTTTAAAAATTAGGCATCATGCCTATAGTATTTAACCTCCATTAACATTATTTATATGAATATATTTTAACTTTAAAAACAAGGAATAAGTTAATATTATAATGAATATTTAATAATCTCTATAGCAAACATTTATTTTATTATTGCATAAAACAAACAGTTTCATTTCATTTTCCTAGTAATTTAGTTCAGTAACTTATAACTTTGTTATTCTTCGCGAACTATTTAATTTATATTTTAATAATTCGCATAACTTCATTTGACACAACTTCAAATCAAAGTTTTATTGTTGTTATACTGTATATGTATGTTTTTCTTATTAATTTAAACTTTAACTATCTTACTGGCGGTAATATTGCCTTGGATTCTTCGAATTTTATAGAAGTAGGTATTTATTTTCCAATATAGAATATCCTATGTATATCTATGTAGTAGGGTCGAGCGGGGTAAATATAAAACACTAAAAAGATGGGGTAAAAGTGAAACAACCTTACAACTAAAAAACTAATTTGTTAATAGGAGAATTATAAAAACTGACACCATCATTGAAAGTTTGTTAAAGCGATCTGAAAATATGAATCGCCTAATAAGTGATGTGTCACCCCTACAGATTTCCCTGTTAGTCGATGTCAAAACGTGTGAATTAAATTTTAATTCTTTGCACATAACTTTCTGTATAGCTCAGATATTAATTAAAGTTACAATTTCACATTGATATGCCACAAAGAAGATAATTGAAAGTTGTCAAAGTAGCTTTTCTTTTAATTTTTCGAGAAATATTTTCCATTAGAGGCCTGTTTCACTTTTTCCCAAATCAGAGGTTAAAAATGAAACATACTTTTTTCATTTTTAAAGTCCGTGTTGTATCGTACAGTTCAAATGACCTGGAGAAAAAATATAAAAGAATTTTAAGGTATCAAATTACTTGTCATTGAAAACCAAAGTTCATTTTTTGAAAATTTCAGGAAAGTACCCCTTGGTTGAAAAAAAAGTCTACATCAATTTATTTCTTCTAAAAAAAAACTAATAATCATAAAAATAATCAGTTATTTGAGAGAGGGTTTTGTGACGTATTATTAGGTAGGGGGTTAAAAAAATGTGATGCAGCGTGACAAAGGGATACGTATTTTATATATGGTCCCTAGTAAAAAATAATCTAATAAGCAAAATCTAACAGGACTCCAGTTCTGGGGACCAGGGTTAAAGGGGGCTTGGCATGGCGAGCAAAAAAACGAATTGATTTAAATTAAAATTTCTATGATATTTTCCTATTGAAAGATCTAAAAAATAGGTCATTCAAACTGGAAAAAAAAAAACTTTTTAGAGGGGGGGGGGGGGGGGGTGCCAACATATTCCAGAATAGTGATAGGATGTGGGGCTGTGGGGGTCCTGGTTAAGTGTGAACGTAAATCATGTTTAAAGTTTGTAATATATAACCAAATATCTAAGAATCTCTGATTGTTTTTAATTTTTGTGAACTGTGCAGCGGGCGACAACGCTTAACGATACTGAAAACGCAAAGGCAATTATAACCTAAATGTACACTATATATTATAATTTGCGTTAATACGAACATTAATTTGACGTTAATAGCCTCGATATAACATTTGAAAAAGTGGTTTGGATATCACAGAACGTCGGAGTAATAAAATAAAATCCGATATCCCATAATATCCATTTTGCAAGTTCAGAATATTCGACATCAGTAATAAAACATGGTCCCGACCCACTAAATGTGTTCTGGCGGTATTGAAAACCGACAATTTCTGTATGCAAAACGATATCGAATAGAAAAGATCAATGTACATTTACATCTTGGCTTTTTATAGCTTTTTGTCCTTTTTATGAAGTTCGTCGTTTGACTTATATTTTACAACACAATCGTTCGTGTTACCCAGATGGTGTACACTTCTCTTGCACGGTGTACTATAGTTTAGATCACGATCAACATGTAAAATTGCTATGTTTATTTTTAGTGGTGGTATCGAACACATACATAGACTAATCAATGCTTTTGTAGTGTATGTTAGTTGAGCGTATTTGTGAATGTTTTGTCGTTTGTGATTTCTGTTTGTCAATGTGTTTATTTTAAACGTTTTATTTTTAGAAATGTAAATTATGTTACAAATATATTTGGAACCTCATCCTTTTGTTTGACAACAATAGAGTATTTTGACACTATTAATAATAAACAGGGTGTCCGATTTCAAAATTTTAAATTGATTTTTCCGTTTCAGATCAAGATAAACATTTTTCGTTCCGTATCTGTCTGTCTGTGTGTCTGTCCCCTGAATCCTTGTCACACGCATAATTCATGAACCACTCAACCGATATTACTGAAACTTGGTTGGCTGGTTGGGTCTGGCTTGAGAACGGTCCCATTTCAAAATCACCAAAATCGTGTGTAAGGGGGAGGAGTGACATTCCAAAATATTTTTTTTTCAAGATATCAACGATACATGTTACGTGAAAATGTTATAGAATATTTTTTGTGGAGCATTCAATTTCTTATAAGATAGGTTTACAACGTTTGTTGTAAAATATTCCCTTATAAAGATTGATCTAAATTTGAAATTGTTAAAAAATTAAAAATATACAAAAAATAATCAGGTGCGTTGATAAAAATAATTGGGTCAAAGAGAAATATATACTGTTTTTTTTTAGATTGATGGGTTTCTTTTTTGTAATTCTCAAGAAATCATATTACTAATACAACAAGAAACCTCTTTATGAAATCAAAGCCCAACTAAGCAGTGACGATAATAGTAAATCAAGTCGGAAAAAATTTTGCCGTCGGCACACTATTTTGCAATACGCTGCCTAAACCGCTCAATATTGAACAAAATAATATGGTAAAGAATTGTGTAGAATCAAAAGATCTACAATAAAGTCCCGGATACCATATGTCTAACTTTTATATTTAAGCCACAATGACTGCTTTTATGTTACAAAGAAAATTTAAAATATTTGGGTTTTGTTTACGTGGACTTATGACCTGCAAAACATTAATCCTTATCGAAATACATGATTTAATCGTCATAAGTACTTAATGTAGATATAATTTGCCCTTTACAGCATCCAATTTGGTCGTATAGTTTAGAAAATATCGAAATATATGTTATACGGGAAAATATTATTTGTGCGATGGTGACCCGTGTATGGCGATGGAACGTACCAACTAGAAGCGCAGGGCAGAGGGAAGGGAACAGACCGGTATTCTATTGATTGTCAATTGTTTATTTTGTTTTCAATAATTAACTTTTAAATTTAAATAGAACAAAAATTATTTTTACTTTTTGTTCTGATTCGTTTTTGTTAGGTAGGTAATTTAAGTGTTATTTGGTTTTTATTACATTAATAACTAATCGTGTTTGTAATTAATTCAACTATATATTTTTTAAATCCTAAACAATAATTCCGTAGTCCACGCGAGCGAAGCCGCGTGGGCCCAGCTAGTTTATTATATAATTGAAAGATAGACAAAGTTTGATACAGAAAATCCCCAAACACAAGCTTTGACACACATTTCAATTCCATGGCCACCATTATTACACATACGACATATTATTTTTTAAATCAGGAACACATATAAACGCGTGTCATTCATCGGTTTCAAATATTTACTGTGTGAACGATTTTTATCAAAGTATGACAGTCGTCTTTAGCGTCACGTCCAACCAATTCTCCTCTTCCAATATCAGAGGGTTTACTCCTAAATCTATTTCATCCCCGTCTTTATCACCCCATATTTGTTTTACATGGATTGGCGTTGGATCGAAGGCTGACGTCCTTTGTCATCGATATATGATATATAATCTTTCAAAAGAACATAACAACGACATCTATACACACACACAACTTTTTCCATCTCGGAAAACTTATGAAAGTTAATCTCAAGAATTTTCATCAAATGTCATATGTTGTTACACAAATAATGTCAATAACGACATGTTTTTTCCCCTTTTTTTTTAGAAAATTATCTTAACAAAAATATGCATATGCCAAGAAAAATATTTTTTCTATATTCATATAAGGTACTGGCATTAGTAATGACTATTTTTTAATTTAAAGTGTACTTAATTAGAAATATTTGTTGGTATTGATTACTACCGTTTCTGAATATTAATCTATATACATTTAACTGTCTTAAAGCGTGATTTGATGACAATCGGCCAATAGGTGTCAAAATGGTGGGCATTTAAACTAATTATTAGTATTATAAATCACACAGGCCTGCGATGGTTTCCCCCTTAAAAAACTAATTAGCAATTTCGGTAGGTATTAGGTACTAAGCTACGAAAAAATAATCAAAAAATTCCATCACGTAAATTTTCTGAGAAAATGACTTTTTTCATTTTTCTTAGTATTACCACCTATTACTAGCGTTAACTTCCAATTTCTTTGACAACAGTGCATGCTAGTAGTACTGATGACATTTAAATATTTATCTACCCTCATTAGTCATTGTTTGTCGTGATTATAATCATATTATGATTTACGTGTATCGACTGTGGTACGATATTTTTGTGATTTTTGTATGGTAATAAATAAGACAAATGGCCCCTCGCAAATGTGTTAATTCTCCAGATAACTTCTGTTACACATGTGGAAGTTATGTAGTACGGAAACAACTACAAAATATTTCTAAATCTATTGAAGAATTGTATGAAAGGTATTTTAAAATCAAGATAAAAAACCAAGACAAGAAATGGGTGCCGCATAAAATGTAAAAAAGATTAAACAGGAGTTTTGAAGGAAGTAGAAAAAGATACCATAAGTATTTTTGATTTACTTAGTCTCTTTAGCATTATTTTAAACTAATACTGTTGGTTTTTTCAGTAAAAATTTAATTTTAAAATCATTAATTTTTATATTTACATGAAAATTGTTAAAAAATTCTAAAATATGCATGTCATCAATAAAAAAAATCTCGATGTGCTAGAAAAAAAACAAAGCTGTATTTTAGTTTCACATACCTAGATATTTAAAAAAAATAACATAATTATTAGAGGGGGAAAAAAAAGTTCAATTTCGCAGGCCTGTGTTATTATATTATCATAGCAACTGCTTTACATTGTTTCAAATACGATTCTTTCTTTTATATCTTTTGTGTCGTAGTACTTATCATTTTGTAATCATTAGCAAGTGTCTATCACTGCGTACTCATTACTGGTTTTACTTTATCCATTACTGGAGAAAAAACATAAACAAATTAAAAGGCTATAATTTAAAAAACAAACTATGTTTGCGGACTTAAGTAATAAATTGATGAAATAAAGAGTTACTTGTTTTATTAGTAACATGAGTAAGATAATTTATTTCTTACTTATCCTGACCCCCTCTAACTATACACAGAATTTAAACTCGATCCGAATATGCCACTTGAAAAGGTTCCCTTGTAAGAGATTTCACGAAACAGCCTTTTTTCAGATAAATCGACGCTACTAATATCAAAAGATAACAATAAACCGTTCTTGCTGTCACTGTCACGTCATACAAATTCAGTGAACATACGTTAATAAGTAAAACAAAATAATAATAATATATGCAAACATTAAAAACCGGCGTATCTGTAACTGTCATAAGACAAGAGAACACTCAAACAACAAGCTACCGCAATTAGACATAAAAACTGAATAAACAATCCGACGTGAAATGTACATGTTTACATAAAAAATTATATACAGTTTATTATAAAATACATTCCAAGATAAAAAGAAATACAAAAAGTGGCAGTATCTAAATGAAGGCGTCATTCCTTTCTGAATATAAAATATCACTCACAGTACAAATGCAGAGCAAAAACGATCAAAGCAAAAGTAGAAAACAAAAGACATATAGCAGCGTTTCTTTCTCAACAATATTTCATAGTGGATCAAGAGGCAAGCGAAATGAAACAAAACTCTGCGGTCGTCGCATTGACAACGTGATACAGGCCCCTAGTGGTGGTGGGGGTAGTAGAGCGAAAGTAGGCGTTCAATGGGAGTTCGAGGACAGATAACAACGCCACGCAAATGTGTGCTGATTTACAAAACACTTAGTTTTGTCTTATCGTTCGTAATTATTTTTCATTTGTTACGAATCTACATAAACGATTTGTTTTTGTAAATTACGTGTTATGTACTGGGTGTATTAAAAATAGTTACGATAATGTATTGTTCATCTTTGGTTTTTGAAAATAAAATTCCCTGACTTTTCCTTGACCTCAGATTAAAAATTCTACTAGAGGCTCAGGGGCCCCGGAGCAAGAAGTGATCGAAGAGATGACCTTTTTTTGAACATAATTTGAAAATTTTACGCTTGTTACTTACTTTCAATTCAATGACTTTTGTTTTTTGCTCGTCAATTTAAATTTATATATTTTTTCTTGAAATGAATAATTAGTGTAGGGTCAACTGGGGTAAAAGTGAAACAAAATACAAATAATTCATTTTTTTTGACAGTTAACGATACAAATTGATACTTTAATTTTTTCTACTATGTATATGCGCTTATGAATAATCATTTTAAATACTTACGTCATTTGAACTGTACTATACAACACGGACTTTAAAAATCAAAAAAGTGTGTTTCATTTTTAACCTCTAACAGGTAAGGAAAAAAGTGAAACAGGCCTCTAATGGAGAATATTTCTCGAAAAATTAAAAGAAAAGCTACAAAGACAACTTTGATTTATCTTCTTTGTGGCATATCAATGTGAAATTGTAACTTTAATTAATATCTGAACTGTACAGAAAGTTATGTGCAAAGAATTAAAATTTAATTCACACGTTTTGACATCGACTAACAGGGAGATCTGTAGGGGTGACACATCACTTATTAGGCGAGTCATATTTTCAGGTCGCTTTAACAACCCTTTAATGATGATGTCAGTTTTTATAATTTTCCTATAAACAAATTAGTTTTTTAGTTGCAAGCTTGTTTCACTTTTACCCCATTTTTGGTGTTTCATATTTATCACAAAAACAGTAAACCTTGCTCTTATAGCGGCCATAACTGGTGCCAGTACTTTAACTAATTATTTATTTAAACTTATGCGTAACGTCACTCTTAAAATAATTTTTTGTGTTAGAATTATCGATAATTTTAGCAATTTTTCATCAATAAAATACATTTTCTTCTCTTCAACGATATATATTTTTTCAATACGTGCATCTAATTGAACTAAATTCTACAAAATGCTGTAATGGTTCCATGTTTTGTATTTGATTTATCAAACAGTTCTAATTGCATTAACTGCACTCTATTGTACATAAAGTATGTTACTATTGTATTATTGTATAGAAATTCTGTTTCAATAAATATGAACCGAAAAACGTTTTTATATTTATTTTCTTTATTTTATACAATAACTTCTTTGTATATTTGTAACAAAATTTCAATACAAAGTATGATTCATGGCAATTTTTTGTCGATTTAAAACAAGTACGAAAAAGCTCCAATATATCAGATTGGAAACAAATACAAATCGTGATATATTAAAATTGACTTTTTATACAAAACCACATGAAAGTTTTCAATTCTTGTATATTTTTTGTCGCACACGGGGCACCCTATATACAAATACCTATAATACATTTGATTTGAAATGGCAGAAAAGTGGAATGTTGCAGTGAACCTCACAAAATACTCTATATTTCTAACATATGGCACCCTCGTAGAGCGTATTATTAGGAAAACGCGGCGTGCAATTTCTTCCAGATTTTTTTCAATTTTCTTTTTCAGATCGCCTTCTCGCTTTGAAAGTATGTAATGTATGGCCTATCGCACTCACCCGCACGCATAGCAATGTTGCATCTCTCTGTCTTAAATGTAAACACGGCTCAAAATTATTATCACTACGTTTACTTTATTATTGCTGTATTTCATACTAACTAATTGATTGTTCTTTTTAATAAGCTACTGGCACCGGTCTTGAACGCTTTAACCCAATCGTGACCGAGGTTTTTTTTAGTTACCGATATTACTGATTTTTCTGACATCAATTCATACCTTTCTAAGTATACTAAAATTCCAGAACGTTGGTAATTGCGTTGTTGATGTATTCAGTCCAATACTCGAAAATAAGTATGATTTCAAACCCATTCGAATTAAAATAATCTTACAACAATGCAAAATCTTAACAAAAGCGCTCTGTTACATATATGTAACGCTGGGCACGATTGGGTTAAGAGTAAATTATATTGTTTTTCTACAACCGTTTAAAAAAGTAGACTTTTCCATTGACATTTCAATGTGTAAAGTAGTACTTTTGCGCTTGCCGCGCGTAAAAGTGTTTACTGTTTTCATAGTAACACATACATTTTTACATTTTTTTACGATTAATGAATTTTATAAATACTATTGTATTATAATATTAAACAAATTACTAAAATTTAAGCACTATACTAATTATTATTGTATTAAAAAAATTAATAATAAAATTAAATTAAATATAAACAATACCTTAAGGTTTTTTTTCTTGGCACAATTCATGATATTATGTGTAATTTTCATATTTCAATTTAGATTTTGCAGATGGTAAATTCAAAGTTACAGAATTTGCAGCATCTGATATCTCTGGTGGTGCACACTTAAGTTCTTTTTCAGTATCACCACTTATCAATCTTATATTATAGAATAACAAATTAAGAAACATATTTTAATGAAAATAGAACTGTCAAAACTGAAACCTATTGGCCGATTGTCATTAAATCACGCTGTAATACAATTAAATGTATATAGATTAATAATCAGAAATGGTAATAAACAAATTTCAACAAATATTTCTAATTTAGTTTAATTTAAAAATGTTCAACACTGAGGTATTGTTCAAGATTGGTGCAAGTATTTTTCTTAACATAAATATGTGAAATTACAATGTTATTGCTTCCTCGCAATATCGAAGGTATGAGAAGCTTTGTGATCGATTCAGATTGAGACAATTTTTTTTTTATTAGGGGCCATGCATAAATTGCGTCACACGAATTTCATGATTTTTTTACCCCCCCCCCTCTCATCCTTGTCACAGCTGGTCACATTTGTGAGACCCCCCCCTACCTAATGTGACGTCACATATTTTGCAATTTTACACCTTAAAATTATTAAAATGTTTAAAATGTCTACAAAAAAGCTAGTATATTATATTTTGAAATATGATGTCACAAAATTTAGGACCCCTTCCCTCCCCTTGTCACACAATGTCACATTTCGTCGACCCCACCCCCCTTAACGTGTGACGTAATTTACGGATGGCCCCTTATGTATTTATGTAAAATATTAAATATTTCGATTAAACAATACTAATATCTTTATCACACTTAAATTAACTAATGAGTAAAAATTGTATATACTATAATATAATTTTTTTTAAATTTTACATATTTAAAAAAAATCGCGTATGAAATGTATAAATTTTTCATAATGTACAAGAACAAAAACAACATTTAAAATTTAGTAGCATTATTATACATATTTTCATTTATTATTATTATATTTTTCACAATATAAAATAAACAAGTTTAATGAACATAATTTCTCAGTGTAATAGATATTATTATATTTAAATACCTGTAAGTCTGGACTGTCAGAAAAACCTTTTGATGTTCTTTCATATTCCAAAATAACGTACCTGTAAAAGAAAACACATGTTATTTTTTGTTAAACATTACATACAATTATGTTGGTTTTTGCTTCTACAAACAAATTTTTAATTAATAATAAACAACCGTAGGAAAACACAAATTTACATATTGTACTCAACGCAATCTACAACGCCATAATCAAGTATTGAAAATACATTTTCAAAGAAACACTGTTTTCTATTAATTTATTGTTGTCTACCACCTACACATTTTCATTTGTATGAAATTATCTAATACACGCATCTATTTATAGAGAACAACTTTTCTATGGTAATTTTGCTCAATCAGCTATTGTTTTCGCGATATTGCAAAAAAAAACATTTTATTCAAATTCGTATATATAGTGCGTTCATAATTAAAACATTATTCATTCTGATATTATAATTAACTAGTACACGATTAAAGAAAAATTGCAAAATTGATACATTTAGGTGTTATTTCTAAGTAAGAGATTTATTTAGCGTCGAATTTGAAAACTGACCAATACCATTGAGTAACAATACTTCATGTTTCAAGCATAGGTAATAAAATAAATAATAATAACTAAAATTAAATTAAGTAACGAAAATAAATTAATATGTTTTAGAGGGCATAATATGTATCGCAATTTTGAAGAAAGGAGCTGTTTAAAATCCAAACTTAACTTTAGAAGAATCATTGACTATAACCGGTTCATAAACACAATACATTCAATAATTTAGAAGAACTGAAAGAACATTTGTTATACTTTATTTATTCTTAATGTATTTTAAAAATTAAATATATTAGAAATTAAAATACAATCATTTACTTTGTGTGTAAAAAATAAATGCATAAATATAAAGTGGAGTATCATAGAAAGTAAAGAATAAAACACAACATAAAATTAAATAAAACATAAAATTACAATAGTATAATTAATTAATAGTTTAATCCGTTATACTTGCATCAATGAGTTACAAATTCTGCGATTAAAATGTTTTAATTAAAAGATTTTGACAGATATAAAATTGAAAACAAAATACTGATGACAATTTTATTAAATTTGTGGCGGCAATTCAAAATGCACCAATAACAACTTCGGAGGGCCGGATCCGGCCCGCGGACCGTAGTTTGGTGACCCCTGCTCTAGAGTGAAACAATTTCTTCCGTATTAAACAAAACCATTAATCACAACACAAGGACTGAATGCCGGATAACAATAGAAAAGTATGAAAATTAAATTCCAGCGCTATCAATTATTTAAACATCTAACTTTTCCACGATAGTTTAGTAGCCCCAACATTTTTAAATGAGCGATTGTATATTTGTATCGACGTCACATACACCAAAATCAGACAAAACAAAACTTGCTGGTAAAAATGAATTATTACTATGCAGTTGGTGACACATTCATATCCCCTTTGTAAACATTACCTAGATCACGTGAACCCCTCCCCCCGCAGCCCCTTTAATACATTCCTCACTCCGTGTGGTCAATTCCCCATCCGCCTCAACGATAGAAAATTTATTGCCGCGGAAAAACATAGACACAGTATATATCACAAAATGACAAAATACCCACACCAATGTGGTTTGTTTGTAATCAGTGGCGGTCAGGCAAGGTGGACATGTGTCTAGTAGCTTTAATGTCCGTTAAATACTGTTGACAGACGTTACTAACAACTCCAAATATATTTAACACAAATTAATCGGACATTGGTATTCTCATTAAACCATATTATTATATTTCAAATTCAAATTTGGGGCAGTTCAAATGTTTAATTGCTTTTCTCTGGTATCAATAATAATCACGTCAACTCGACGCTATTTTTATTTTAAAAAAGAAGACATTTTTAACAAAGCTGTTACCCGCGACATCGTTCGCGTGAAATTTAGGTTATTATAGGAACTGTCAGACATAAATCCCACGTAGAAGAAGAAGATTAGGTTATTCAGATTTCTGTTATGATAGTCGATAAAACAGTCAGGTAAGATGGACAACTCTGTCAGGTTCATCGAAGACAAATACGACAATTTAGACATGGCAGGCATCTACGAAATATCGTGCAATTGTGGTAGTGTGTATATAGGACAGACTAGCAGATCCATAAGAACAAAAACTAATTAACATATAAGAGATATGAAGAACCAGCACATCGCCAAGTCAGCAGTAGCAGAACACTCGATGTTACAAGGGCATATAGTAGACATCAATAATGTAAAAGTCTTAGTCCGGTCTGATAAATTTTGACCTAGGCTCTACAGAGAAGCCAATAATCAAATGTTTATACAATTGAATAACCGCGAAAGTCTACGTTCAAATACATTTAACACAAATTAATCGGACATTGGTATTCTCATTAAACCATATTATTATATTTAAAGTGGAGATTTGGGGCAGTTAAAATGTTTAATTGCTTTTCTCTGGTATCAATAATAATCACTTCAACTCGACGCTATTTTTATTTAAAAAAAGAAGACATAAAACTCATGAAGAAGAAGATTAGGTAATACAGATTTCTGTTATGAAGTCGATAAAACAGGTCGCTCGTACAAATGTCATACACATTTTTTTTATCTATAGTAATATTATAGTTAATAAATTTTATATTATTTTATTTTATACTACCTCAGGATGCAAACTATCTCCTTGCTAAATTTCATCAAAGTTGGTTCAGCGGTTTAGTCGTGAAAATGTAATAAACAGACAGACACGCTATGGATTTAGAAAATATAAATAATAAATAAATATTCATTACAGCTATGTACTCTGTAAAAAATATTTGATACTAATTTATAATATTCAAATAAATTTCAATGTTTATCTTATTTTGACCTTCTATTGTTATAAATATTTAAAAAATACATTCAAAGGTAAAAACATTCGAATATTTTTATTTCCTAGAAGCTAAATACTTGAAAAAAACATCCGCCAAGTAAATACACAGTGCTTCCTCGTGCTAAATTCGCTAAATAAAGTGTTCAGATAAATTGCCTGGTATTGGTTAACCATTTAATTTTTATACAATTTTACTAAAAAATATTAGTTCGAAATTTTTCTTAAAACGCACCTGTTTTCGTATATTTTTAATTTTTTGACACTTTCAATCTAAATCTAAATTTATGCAAACGTCAAAATGACATTTTACATGTCCAAGCAAATATCAATTTAGAAAAAAAAACACGAATTTTTAAAATAAATTGAGATAGATCTTTGTAAGGGAATATTTTACTACAAACGTTGTAGACCCATATTATAAAAAATTTAATGCTCTACAAAAAATATTCTACAAAATTTTCACGTACATAACGTGTCGTTCTTGAGATATCTTGAAAAAATAAATATTTTGGGATGTCATCCCTCCCCCTTACAAACGATTTTGATGATTTTGAAATGGGACTGTCCTCAAGCCAGACCCAACCATCCGACCAAGTTTCAATAATATCGGTTCAGTGGTTCATGAGTTATGCGTGTGACAAGGATTCAGGGGACAGACGGACACACGGACGGACAGACAGGCAGACACGGAACGAAAAGTGTTTGTATTGACGTGAAACGGAAAGACAAATTTAAAATTTTGAAATCGGAGAACATTTTTTTAATCTCAATCTAAAACGATCACAAAGCTTCTCGTATCTTCGATATTGCGAGGAAGCAAAATATATCATATAAAATTAACATAAAAAAACTTATGAATATTCAAATGTTAATTTATTTTAAGGACGCCACTGATGTAATATATAATATATCCCTACACATATTTCATTGCTCTTTGTATAAGAATACATGTGTACATTTTTAATAAAATTGGGAATTGAATTTGGTCCTACAATAATAAAAAAGATTTTTCTTATTATTCCATACATCGTCACTATTATTTTCTTCAGGAATAGTAAGACATATTTAAAGGTTCTGAAATCTATGTTGTCTTGAAAAAAATAAATATTTTTTTTATTGTTTATGACACAACATAAAAAATTTTCGATGAAAAAACTCAATTTTGTTAACTAAAATTTAATTAGTAGTCAAATATATTATGAAAAAATTCGTTGAAATACGGAAGAGAATTATATTCTAAATACGTCTTTTGAATTACCTATAATAAATTGTTTATTAACTAAACAAGCAATGTTAATAGTACAGGCAATGAAGCGAAAAATTGCTCTGTTTTTGGAACAAATAATAATTAATTAATTTTTTTTTAAATTCATATATCAAAATTTCATAAAAAGTTCTTATTACGGTATACAATTTTGAAAAACTATTTTATGATGATTTTACGTGCCTTCTATTTTCAAAAAAATACTTATTCTGCAGAAAATCTCAAAAATTGACTCTTTAAAAACTAATTTTGAATTTGACGCCAAAACGCTCGCAGGTGTCATGGCGCATTTTTGACGTCACGCCTATGTAAAGACTCCTTGTCAACAATAATAAATCCTTGTTCCATCGCTAACGTTTCTCGGTTTTAGTTTTGGTAACACAAAACTAAGGAAATTGATAATTTAAAACCACAAAATAATTTATAAACAGTGCAGATATTAATGAAACAAAAATGATGTTTACTTAACCGTGACGTCATCCACTCTGACTGGTGTTTTATCTAACATGGCGGATTGCTGTATTTTGTGTTTTTATATTAACAAAAATCATATTAATCTCGCTTTTAATACAAAAATAAATACATTTTTTAGAATCTTTTTAACCTATTTCATTATTTAAAATCATAATTTCAGTGATACTTTGTTACTGGCATCATGCCTATTCTAATTACATTTTGTGTCAATAATTAACTTATTACAAATAAAATAAATTATTTCATTTAAACTAAATGCATTGGGAGCGTTCACGTCTGACCAAAAAACGGAACAACGAGATTTGATTGGTTGATTCATGGAATTTCTGGTGGAATGTACCAGAAATTAAAAGAATGTCATTTTTTAAGCGTTTTTTTTAACCTATTTAATTATTTAAAATCATAATTCAGTGATACTTTGTTACTGGCATCATACAGTATATTTTATGTATAAATGAAAAATAAAAATTGAATGTATGTATCTATTACATTAAATATTTAAATAAAATAACTACTGTACATGTTCTTACAAACACATGCATCGATATCTATTTCTGTTGTATAAATGAGAAATAGTTATGATTTATCTTTGTCCAGGGCGTAGAAGCGTTTGTAAAATCGGGTAGCGCCAGTTTTATTTGCAGCCGTTAACGGATTTATATCTCGTTTATTGCATCGTTTTTCTGTCGCCATTTTTCATCTCAAGAGATCCTCCTCTTTGAACAGTTCCCAGCATGCCGGCGCTATTTCATGGGATTGTATCAATAAATCTATACAGATAATGTATGATTTCTCCTCTTGTATCAAACCGAAAAATGTCACATATGATATTTATGTAAAACTATTAATATACATACATACAATTCTACAAAATAAATTACGTACGTATATTGTAGAATTTCAGATTTACAATCTAAACCATTGACGATTTTGGGACAGTAACATTGTCTGGAAAACCAGAACTCAGATTGTGAATGTGATAACGCTTGTTCGTATTATTATGAAAGCAGTCTAAAGCCTAAATTTCTACAAGCGAGGAAATAAGGTGCTAGCAGTCTTAATGTATCTACTGAATTAGAAATATCTGTTGATATTTGATTACTACCATTTCTGAATATTAATCTATATACATTTAACTGTCTAATAGCGTGATTTGATGACAATCAGCCAATAAGTGTCAAAATGGTGGACATTTAAACTAATTATTAGTATACTTTATTTATTAATTATTATATTATCATAGCAACTGCTTTACATTGTTTCAAATTTGACGATTCTTTCATTTATATCTTTTGTATCGTAGTACTTATCATTTTGTAATCATTAGCAAGTGTCCATCACTGCGTGCTCATTACTGGTTTTACTTTCTCCATTACTGGAGAAAAAACATAAACAAACTATATTTGCGGTAATTTTTTATAAAATATTATACATGCCATTATAATAATATAAATTTTGACACGCTGATTTCAAATCCGTTAACTAAAATCAATTCCAACAACGCGTTCAAAAGTTACAGCTATTTTTCTCCAAAATTAAAAAAAAAACTGAAATTTTGAGAGTCCTTATCTCGTTTTCGGTTTAGTGATTACGTTTAAAAAAATTAATTCGATACATATTAAAGAGAATATTATTATCTATAATTTAGGTATCATTAATTTTATTCTATCTTTTATTAATTTGTAAGAAATATTTTTTAATAAAATTAGAAATACGTACACTCTTCACTGTCAGTATTACGTATAAGAAAGTCCCAAGGCTACCATGGCAGATATTTTCACTTTGTTTGATAAAAAACTGATGTTTATTTCTATAACATCTTTTAAATGTTATAGATCGTAAATAAAACTGCATTAATATTATTTTTTACGAACTCATATTTTATGAAGATGAATAGAATAAAATATTAAAATTGTATATCTTCTGCATCCATATTATGCAATAATTAATTATGTAAATTAAACTACATAAGCTGCTTAGTAACTAGTTACTTAAAATATTAATTAATCTTGGTGCAACGAAAGACGGTAATCGCATAGATTTAATGAATTTTATTTTCTAAATAGTTTAGTGTTGGAGGTGCTAGATAAATTTTCTTCTTAGTTGTTTATTTGTACGGTAACATTCATCTTAAGAGATATTTCTTTCTTTGTTAGTTTTAGTATTTATGAAAATATTGCTGAAAAATTCTGTTCAACCAAGGTACTGGCACCAGTTATGGCAGCTATAAGAGCAAAGTTTACTGTTTTTTTTTAATTTTCGGGCTCTTTTATGCCATTCTCATGAACTCATGTTACTAATAAAACAAGTTACTCTTTATTTAATCAATTTAATTACCAAACTCCGCAAATATAGTTTGCTTTTTAAATTATAGCCTTTTATATATTTTTCTCTCCAGTAATGGATAAAGTAAAACCAGTAATGAGCACGCAGTAATGGATACAGAAAGAATCGTCAAATTTGAAACAATGTAAAGCAGTTGCTATGATAATAAAATAATTAATAAATAAAGAATACTAATAATTAGTTTAAATGTCCATCATTTTGACACCTAATGGTTGATTGTCATCAAATCAGGCTGTAAGACAGTTAAATGTATATAGATTAATATTCAGAAATGGTAGTAATCAAATATCTACAGATATTTCTAATTCAGTACATTTAATTAAAAAATAGCCATCACTGGGGCCATATCCAAGACTGGTGCCAGTACCTTATCATATTTTTTATATTTTAAAAATAATTTATTTTTATTGTTGAAGAATTTTAAAATAACAAAATTAAAAATTAATGTAATTAATTTTATTTGTCCCATTAGCATATACTGTTCTTCAGTATTGTATTGTCTTCTTTTTTTCTCAAATAAGGTAAAATACTTGAAGAAAACAAATTTAGTTAGGTATTAATTAGAATTATATTTGTGCACATTTCTGTTGAAGAAAATCTCCAGCTGCTATGAAAATTTGGGAATTTCATTATTCTTGTTTTCATATTTCCTCTTCTTATTGTGTCACGCTTGACAACGGCATTGTTCGAAAAACGTAGAACATTTATTTTAATAAATTTATTTTCTATAGCGGTATGAATTTATTCTTATAGATCTTACATAATTTATATTTGATGGTGACAAAATATAAATTACTTGTAGAGATAGTTTAATTATAAATTTAAACTTATACTACATACAGGCTGGGGTATTTACAAATTTTTATCTCAAAATTATCGCATATTTGAAAAAAATGTTCAGATAGTAATATAGTAATATTTTTTTGTTATTTTAATGTGGCCTTCAAGGATATTTGAAGGTCAACATCATTTTTTTTAAATAGGAACCTATAGTTTATATTTATAAATATTCAACGTGAAAAAACATGAATCTTTTATTGAAAACTTTTTTTTTAATAACCTAAGCTTTCCAAGATATCTAACAAAATAATTCGAAATATTAGACATTCAAGAATTATTTATAAACTTTAGAAAAAAAGTACAAGATACAAAAAATCTTTATTTTGGTCTAATTAAACATGGAGAATTATTTTAAAAAATTTAGAACTTTTCCTACTAGTAATAAGATATTTTTATTTTCGTGTCATTAAATGAAATTTTAAATAAAAAAAAACTGACATAATGCCGTAGTATTTTATTAATCTAGTTATCAATATTTTAATTAATAATAATTGTTATGCTCTAAATTTTAATGAAATCTAACGTTATGGCATTTTTATTATTTCAATATTTTCAATAATTAATAGAAAAATGTTTAAATATTCTCATAGCATTTAATTTATTAATAGTTCGTATTCGTGACCTAAGACTGATGAAAAATATCAAAATATCCGTCAGTCCATTCCATGAGTCCGTCAATCAATGCATTAACTAGCGGTTCTTAAACTAGGGTCCGTGAAACATGTTTGGCATAATATATTAAAGTACTTTTACATTTCTATTTACCAGTAATTAATTACTATCTAACGATCTTCTTTGTTTTTCTGTCAAGGAGGCAAGGGTTATTTTAGTGAGTAGCTTGTTTCTGCAGTTGTAAAAGCTAATTTGTGTAGTGCAAAAAATTGAAACAATGTTTAATAAATAAATAAAATAATAAAATGTGAGGAAAAAAGGTCATTGCAGTAATAAAGCAAAAAATGTAAGAAAAATAATGCAAAAAACAAAAGTCATTGCAGTTGAAAAGCAAAAATTGTAAGTATAGAGCAAAAAATAAGGTTTTGCAGTTTTAAAATTTTCTTAAAATAACTCTTCAGGCAGAGGTGTATTTACCATGGGGCTATTGCCTAGGGCGGTAGATTTTTTAGCATATTTAAAAAAATATATAGGGAAACAAAAAATGAGTAGCAGGACTAAAAAAAAAAAAGGTCATCAGTTTTTTATGTGGCTTATATTTTCCATTATTTATATAAACTTTTTAGTTTATATAGGAATTTTGACTGTTAAAAATATATTATATTTTCCCTTGGTACAGGTGCGGCAATTTTTTTTACCAGGACGGCAATTTTGTTTGACAAGGGCGACAATTTTTTTGCCTAAAACAGCAATTATTTTTTACCCAGGGTGGCATTTTTTTTGGCCCAGAGCGGCACTTAACGTAAATACGCCACTGCCTTCAGGGGGGGGGGGTGTCCCCGAGAAATATTTGTTCAAAAGAGAGTCCCTAGACTACATAAGTTTAAGAACCGCTGCATAATAGTCTGGATCAAGGTCACGGACTGAACTGATCGTGTAACCTCTGTCTTATACAATTTCAATATGTATAAACATTTGTGCGCTACACCGTTTTCCGAGAAATTACCCGGCGACGCGATGCAATATAGACGCAGATAGATCCTCATGCGAGCGTTACTTGGTTACTGGGAGTTTCTAGGTGATTTTCATCAAAGTTTTGATTGAACAAGTTAAATTACAAGAAGTTTGACAGGTCGCTCTCATATATCCATCCCGTGGGAATACATCCGGTCCTAGCACATACACATCCACCCCCTTGTCTTGGGTAACCCAAAGTCCTTAACCATCCTCTCTCTTGGGATTATCCAGCTTTATTGATTAATGTGTGTATTTTTCTGTAATTATATTTATTAGGGTGGGCCGAATTGTATGGAAGGAATTTTACCAATCTCGGCTACATGAAAGTACTGTCAATTCTAAGAAAAAACGCCCATGGAACTATACCTCTTCATCCAACTTTAGTTCGCTGCATTTTTGATTGATTGCATATAATTAAAAAAAAAAAAAGTATAGGGAAAAATTTCCATATACTCAATGAAATCAAAATTTGAAATGAACATCAGATTTGGAATTATCGTGCCGAAAAACGCATAGGTTGATATTTTGTTTGGGTAAAATCAAAAAAACTTTGAAGTTTGTTTCCAAAACTGGCGCCAGATGGCGCTTAAGAAAAAAATGGATGTCAAATTCGGAATCTTCGTACCCAAAATTCCCTTGGGTTGATGTTTTGCTTAAAAAAATTAACGAAAAAGTGTAAATTTTAATGTATATTAACATACATACATTGGACCTGAGTCTTACGGTTTTCCAGTTATAAATTTATCTAAATAATCACTAAAATGAATATTTTGCTACCTACCCTATTAAATGAAACGGTCATAAATTTTTCTGGTTCATTTATCATAAAAATAAATATTACTTTGGAAGTTATGAGATAATCTTTGTTCGTAAGTACTACTCTGAAGGGAGTTTTTAAACACCCTGTAGCTCAGAGGGTGTTGAAGATAGACTCCACCTTCCCGTACAATTTTTTATTCACAATGAGTCAAAGAATCAGCTCTTAAAATATCTGTATCCCAAACCGGATCAGCCTGTATATTGCTCCAACTGTGATTTATCAACAGTTACTTAATATCGTGCTTGCTATTAGCAACAGGGGATTTGTTAACTATAACCAAATCTTGTTAGCTACAAATAATTTATTTTCTTAGTGTAGAAGTTTAAGTCAGTAGAAATGAAAATTGTGAATTAAAAATAAAACTTGGAAAATTCCGAATCAGATAGCAGGTGTTCTGTCGAATAAACTAAAAGTTTGTCAAACTTGGCTTTCTACTCTAGATAGAACAACTAAAGAGAATTATCTGGGAATAAGTAAAAGCCTATAAAAGCTTTCGGAAGAAAACTGCTTAACTGAATTAATCAACAATTCCTGTACTTCTGTCCTTATCGAAGATATAAAAAAGGTATTTGAAATAATTCAGGTAAAACAGAAAAATGCTGTA
Organism: Sialis fuliginosa; assembly: GCA_961205875.1. Classification (NCBI taxonomy): domain Eukaryota; kingdom Metazoa; phylum Arthropoda; class Insecta; order Megaloptera; family Sialidae; genus Sialis; species Sialis fuliginosa. The sequence continues at coordinate 1,681,864 of OY540814.1, read as the reverse complement.
ATGAAAAAGACTACTAATTTACTATTAAATAAAATTACTGGAAAAACGGAGAAACTGTGGTTGCTAGTCACTTAACTAAAAATATACACCTTAACCATAATAAAACTATGTCACTCGACACGTGTTTCGACTTCACAAGAAGTCTTCATCAGGAGCCTAACAGTTCCAGACTTGTGAAGTCGAAACACGTGTCGAGTGACATTGTTTTATTGTGGTTAAGGTGTATAATTTTAGTTTAAGTAAATTAAATAAAATGTTAAATATCTTTTAACCTAAAGGTAGCACTTTACATGGAGGCAAATATTTGTCATGTTTATACAATTATACCAATGTGTATAAGATATACGTACGTATACACACACACACACACATACATCTTTCTAAAAATAGTGTAAATATACTATAGTGACCTTAAAACATACAAATATGTTGAAATTTTTGATTTTGATTTTGGACCGATAACAATAACTTCCAGTTGTGAAGTTAAAAATGTTTTTTCTATATTCTAATAATACTGAAAAAAGAATACTCCCAAAAAATCGTCCGTTAGGCCTTTTTTCGGCCACTAGAGTGATGTTACCCCTTAAGCAAAGCTGTCTAGAATTACATTAAAAAAGATTCAATTTCGGTTTCGGTCGAATCTGAGGTGAAAATCGAAATTCGGTTTCAGTTACGGTTTCGGTCGTTCACTAACAAAACAGGGTTCAATAATATGAAAAGAAATTTTATTTCAAAGAAGGGAAAAATGATAAAACTTTGGAATTAAAATAAAGTTGTAGATGAAACGTGTTTTCTTTTCAAATATCAACACAATTATTTGGTATTAGAAACGTGACAAACAATGAAAACAACAGAGAGTCTCTGGAGCACTAAATAAGCTCAAAAAGCTAGCAGCGATACAGTGCCGGATTAACAACGTAGCAGGAGTAGCAAATGCTACGGGCCTCGCGTCTCTGGGGACCCCGCGACTTTGCGGAAAAATATCTCTTATTGGATTTACTACTTACCGTCCGATGGTTGATACGGGGTGTCCAAATCTACAGTAATTAATAATTTAAATTTAGGGTTTCCGATCTCGATTCGATTTAATCGAAAAATCGATTTTTGAATCTTCGATCATTGATTTTTCTAAATTTGCTCAAATCAAATCAAGAAAATTTTGTTTGTAAAAGTGGTGTTTTATTATACACTCGTCAAAAAAATTAGGGGTTAATTAAAAAAAAGCAAAACAAAAAATTCCAATTTTCAAATACATAGTTATATTTCCGCGAAAATTAATTAGATTTGCGTTTTCCAAAGCTCATTCAAAAATTTGCACTTTCTAATTTTTGAATAAAAATTTCAACAAATTTTATCATCCCTTTCCGTTCTTTGTCAAGGGTTAAAAGAGTTAAAAAAATTATCCCTTAATTTTTTATTAACGGATCAATTTTTTCAAAGAATTGTATATTCTAAATCAAGTCAGTCAGCGGCATAGTTAGGGGGGGGAGGGGGGGGGGGAGGGGGGGCGTCCGACCCGGGTGACACTCTGAAGGGGTGACACCTATCTTATTTGTTAAAAAATAAAGCCTATTTACCCATAGACATATCGGATTCAAAAACAGAGCCGTGTCAAAAGAAAGAGATGGAAAATGATTTGGAATATACTTGTCCTTATTTAATTCATTCATTTATTTCATTCTTATTAGAAAAAGAGATAGATGTATCCCGAAAAAAATGGTGTAACATTTCTTCAAAACTGTGAGAGAGATACGGTGGCGTTTGGGATATATCTATCTCTTTTTCTAATAAGAAAGAAATAGTTACTTCTGTTTAAATACGGACACACCTCACTCTTTATTTTGACACGGCTCTGTTTTCGAGTCAGATGCGCGGTCCATGCTCTATGTCTATGGTATAATATTTACCTCTTTTTAGGTTATTTAAAGCTTCCAATGGGAAAAATGTCTAATAAATTGAATGAATTGACTTTTTTTTATTATTGAAAGTATATAGACGTGATGATCATCCAATATATTTTAAAAAATATCGGTACGGAGAACCATACATGACTTCCATGTTCTTTTTATCTTTTTAAATAATTTTTAAATATACATTTTTTGAAAAATATTTTATTAATATAATCTACTACTATGAATATAAATTTCGTAATACATAAAAAACATATATATTTACGACGGTTACAGCAGTTATTGCCATTTGTATATAAATATATAATGTCAAAAACATAATACACATTCGTAGAACAACTAATTTGACAATCTGAATTTAGTTGCATTTGTTTCCAAGGCAACATGAATTAATGACGCATTAATTAGTATTTAAAATTCAAATTTTTAGTGTGTTTTTCACCCCTTTAATCGCTGTTTGAGCACGTACAAATAATAAATGTCCCTTAGATTCAATTGAACTGCAAATGTACCAAATCTTATCAAAATTAGTGAGATAATACTCGCAATGTTCACTTTTTAGACGAAAAAAGTTACAAAATTTCGAATATTTCCAAAACCCTTAATCCGATTAGCACCAAAATCGGTCTAGAGTACTCACTGAGACAAACATTTTCCCCAAAAATAATTCAGATCGGTGCATTTTTACAGTAGTTATCGTGAACGAAAAAAAAATCTACATCCTGACACACAGGCACACGCACAGCCGCCATGCAGAAATTAACTTTTCTTTACGTTTTGAAGTTAGTACAATCAGAATTTGTCATTTTCTCGGACACGATGTTTCGATGGTATTACAATACTTCCATTTCTTTCAGAACATGGGAGTAATAGATCCCACTGATATTTTTATGTCGTTAACAATCCACAGTGGGTGACGCCCGTTTAATGTGTAACTTTTTTCGGGGGGAGTGGGTGAAACTATCGATTTACTCCCCGAGTGTCACCCCCTGCCCCTCCTAGCGACGCCACATCCAAGGGCCTCTTGTATAACATTTGCTACAGACTTAATCCGGCACTGCTCTGGAGCACTAAATAAGCTCAAAAAACCAGCAGCGATAACAACATTATGAAATAAAATGTATTTGCGATTCTTGTTTTGCTAACCAGTACACTGCATTGCACTCGGTTCGTAGCAGTAGTAGTGTAGTGTGCTGTGCTCTGTAGTCTGTAGCACGCCAACTTCAATATATTCAGAACCCACTCCTTGCGTTCTCCGTTGACAACTTGACGCACGTGTTCCGGGTCCTAACTAGCTTTTTAGTTCACGGAGACGCGTATAGTTGTGTGTAGTGTAGGACATTTATAAGTGACGTTTATTGTCATAAATTGTCGAAATATTCCTTTTACGTTTTTCTTCAAATGCCATCCCGTACGGGGTTGCCAATACGAACAAAAATAATGGTCTGTGTGTCTCTTGTATTACGAATTGATGAAAAAAATTATTTACAAACGTATGTTGTCAATTTTTACTTCCATGTTCTGAAAGAAATGGAAGTATTGTAATAACGTCGAAAAATCGTGTCCGAGATAATGACAGATTCTGAATGTACTAACTTCAAAACTTAAAGAAAAGTTAATTTCCGCATGGCGGCTGTGCGTGTGTCTGGATGTAGAATTTTCTGTCGTTCACGATAACTAATGTAAAAATGCACCGATCTGAATTCTTTTTGGGGAAAATGTTTGTCTCAGTGAATACTACAGACCTCTTGATTTTGGTGCTAATCGGATTAGGGGTTTTAGAAATATTCGAAATTTTGTAACTATTTTTGTCTAAAAAGTGAATATTGTGAGTATTATCTCACTAATTTTGATAAGACTTGGTACATTTGCAGTTCAATTGAATCTAAGGGACATTTATTATATGAAATATACATATAGTATAAGTATTAAGCCGATTTTTTTCGAAATCCGGATTTTGATGGAAATATCCATTTTGAATCTATTCTGACTATTTTCGCCATGATGTCTGTGTGTCTGTCTGTCTGTAAGCGCTGTAACAAATCGTAGAAGGGTGAAATTTTATATTTAAGATTAATTTATGTTTGGGAAAAAAACCTCCTATTTAAAAACGGATGTTTACTGACGTCGATTTTTGAATTAAATACTTTGAAACAGTTTTCAAAAATCGTACCAAAAATAACAAATTGATTAAACTGGGACATTGTTAGTAAGATTACCAACTGATAAACTATAAAATTTATCAATTTACTATCCTTTAATAAGATAGAAGTAATATAAATCGTATACACAGAACTTAAAATAAAAAAAGAGTTCTTGTTACATTAGAATTGTATTATTTATTATTTGTGGAATATGTTTTTCAGGTTATGTATTTATTTATTCTTTTGTGACAAATTGTTTTAAGAAAATATACTACTTGAAAGTGAGGTTATGTCATTTATTACTATAAACATCATAGACATAGATAATGGACCAGGCATCTGACTCGAGAGTAGAGCCGTGTCAAAAGATAGAGATAGAAACAGGTTTGGAATATACCTACTTGTCCTTTTTTAAACAGGAGTGTAACTATTTCATTCTTAGTCCCGAACATTAAAAATATTCATAGATATTATCATAATATATTAATCTACTGTTGATTAATATATATTATTATGCTATATGTATATAAAGAGGTTAAAATAATTAACGTTATAAAAAAAATTATTTAAAAAAAGAAACAATTATTGATTTCAAAATAATATAAGTTTGGAATTTTTTTAACCAATTTTAATATCTTGTTCTAATATCAAAAAAAATATTTAAAATTTTGTTAAGTAAATCTTGTATGTGCTGTTTGTAAGTGCAATCCACCTCATAATTTTGTAGCAACCACATAGGAATTGATTTAAAACTATTTTTTATTAATATATATTTAATATTTTTGGTAGCAAAAATGTTATTTTCTCGGAATATCCGTTCATAATTTTGCAAATTTCTATCACATCAATTGATTTTTTTTTTAATTTCCTCGATGAAATATGAACCATTATAGTATGTTTATTGTTTATATTATTTACTTTTCTAATAAAAAACTTATTGCACAAAAATCACAAGATAGATATACAAAAATATATCTGATAGAAATACTACCCTGAACTATAGTAAGCTACCAATCAGATTCTTAGAAAAAGAGGTAGATATATTCCAAACTAAATTCCATCTCTCTCCCTTTTTGAACAGATGTTACACCATTGAGTTAATACAGAATGCACTGTCCATTCTCTATGTCTATGATAAACATCAATTTTTTTCGAAGAAATGAGAGTAGATAAGAAAATTACATCCTTCAAAAAACGATAGTTTCAAAAGTCTAGGGGGTGTGCATTTTATGGCCAAGCCATGCTATATTTGAATCTATACACGATACAGAACTCAATATATGTATTTATTTAACACATTTTCATATTTAAACATGATATAATTTTCACGAACGAATACATGTTGAAATAACGAACGCTACCATTCTCATCCTCGCTTATAACAAACTTGCGAGAATGAGTATTCCTACACAACCACCACCGCAAGCCCCGATATGCGACAATAGAAAACATTCACCTTTACAAATGAAATTACCGAACCGGAATTTTTATGTGTTCAACATAATAAAATATTCATAAAGCGACATGTAATAAAAAAGGCGTGCGTGTCGACGGTAAGTACGTGTTCTGTGCCTGTAGAGTTCCGTATTGTGCGGCCGACACCGCTAGTAATAATGACGCAAGGTACAAACTGGACTTTGTTCGGATGCTGGAATAGGATACGGTTGTTTATAAAATATTATTTTTAGGACGTACTCTCTGTCGACGCGTGTTTTTTTATGACAGTAAATTAATACATATAATATTGCAACATGTGTGCGTGTGCCGTACTTAATCGATTTGCTCAAAATGGATTTTCGCTATAACGTATTTTATAAATTTACATATTTTATAAATTTTTAGTAATAAATACAAACATCTGCCAAGTAAATGCACAGTGCTTCCTCGTGCTAAATTCACCGAAGGTAATTCATTATTCAACAATTTAAATAAAAACCGATAGTGTTTATATAAACTGCCTGGAATTGGTTAACCATTTAATTTTTATACAATTTTACTAAAAAATATTAGTTCGAATTTTTTCTTAAAACGCACCTGAATATTTACGTTCACCTTTTAGACAATAAAAGTTACAAAATTTCGAATATTTCTAAAACCCATAATCAGATTAGCACCAAAATCAATAGTTCTGGAGTACTCACTGACACAAACATTTTCCTCAAAAATAATTCAGATCGGTGCATTTTTACAGTAGTTATCGTGAACAAAAGAAAATTCTACATTCAGACACACAGACACACGCACAGCTGCCATGCGGAAATTAACTTTTCTTTACGTTTTGAAGATAGCACAATCAGAATCTGTCATTATCTCGGAAACGATTTTTCGACGGTATTACAATACTTCCATTTTCTTCGGAACATAGAAGTAAAACACTGAAAAGTATATAAAAACTGTTAAATTTAAATGTACTTTTGAGTATTTTTAGGGCTTTTTTTAAAGTCGACTTCATTTTTTGGTTATTTTTTTTCCTTTTTGATGCATATTTGTCGGAGTTATACCCGAATATACATATCGATTTGAGAACCCCCCCTTTTTTTGAAGACATAAGTACAATACTTAGTTACTACATACATATTATGTGCTTAATTAACTTCCCAACGGGAAGTTATTGTAATCGGTCCGAAAATCAAAATAAAAAATGTCAACATAATTGTATGTTTTAAGGTCACTATAGTATATTTACACTATTTTTAGAAAAATGTATGTATGTGTGTGTGTGTATGTACGTATGTACGTGTCATTTTTTACGTTCACGAAATCTCGTAAATAAAAAATGCTATTGACTTCGTTGGTGTACCAATCGAAGCGTCTTGACGTGATTATGATCTGAATGAATGGATTTTTCGAAATTCAACCCCTAAGAGGTTAAAAGGGGGTAAAGCTTATTAATGGTCGGATTTACTTGAAACTTAGCATAAATATTTTACAATACAAATAAAGAAAAATTTATTTCAGTATTTTTTTTGTTAATTTAACCCCTAAGGGGGTAAAAATGGGTGAAAAATATTTTTTAGTCGGATTTACTTGAAACTTAGCATAAATATTCTACAATACAAATAATGAAAAATGTATTTCAGTATTTTTTTTGTTATACGTGCCTAAACAGGCGAAAACTACTCTCAAAATTTTAATTTTAAATACTAATAAATAAATCTACAATTCATGGTCCCTGGAAACAAATGCAATTAAATTTAAATTGTCAAATTAGTTATTCTAAAAATGTGTGTTATATTATTGGCATTAGGATATTAGAAAACTAAGTTTTATTTCTGACCAATTCCATTAAAATTTTTCATATAAATACATATTAAAAAAATATTCACATAAACTATACGGAAACAATAAATAATCAGTATTCAAGTATTTATAATCATACCGTGTTGATTGTGTGGACCTAAAGGGTCTCACCCCACCCCAAACTTGTTTAATTTACAACTTACGTCCAATGCATAGTCTATCCAACATTCGTGATTACGGAAACGAATGATTTTAGTAAATAAATCTGCAATCTGAACGCATTGGACTCTTGCTAATTCTCAAATACGGAAGGACCTTCCGGCGGCATCAGGCATCGCCACAACAAGTCGGCATTAGAGATTTTTCTACAACCATGATTACCACATAAATCAGAGCGTTACACAGTTCCGGCGCAGCTGCGTCAACCAACGAAATAAATCAAGCGAGCGTTGTGCACACTCCCTCCCCTCCCCTCCCTTACCCCCTCACCCACCCCACCCCTAACGACCGACACCCATTCCGTCAACCCGTCACAGCCCGTGCGGTACTCTACCCTTGTGCACCAACAACCTTTTACCCGAGCCCACCCAACATAGTCGTCTGTGTCGTCTCGGCGTTAGAACTTCCCCCTCCCCCCCACCCCACTAAACCCTTCGTTCCCTGACACCCACCGCGGCACCGAAATTAATATTTCTGTGGTCGGTTTCACGCTTTGACTTTGCCGCAAACCTCAGAGATGTTGCTAGATCAAGATGCTTGTGAGGTTACGAATTAAAACAATATCAAGGTAATTATGACGTTATTGATACTATTATAAATGAGCTAATTGATACTAGGCGAGCGGATTATCCAGTCTAGCTCGCTTAGAAATGACAGTAACCGACCAATCGACGTTCTAGTGGCTAAAAATGATTTTATTAAATTCTTTATATTTTTCTAAGAAAAAACATCTATATCATAGACATAGAGAATGGACCACGCATTTGACTCAAACACAGAGCCGTGTCAAAAGAAAGAGATAGAAACAGGTTTGGAATATACTTGTCCTTTTTTTAAACAGGAATGTAACTATTTCATTCTTGGTCCCGAACATTAAAAATATTCATAGATATACTATATGTATATAAAGAGGTTAAAATAATTATAAAAAAAATTTATTTAAAAAAAGAAACAATTATTGATTTCTAAATAATAAAAGTTTCGAATTTTTTTAACGAATTTTAATATCTTGTTCTAATATCAAAAAAAAATATTTAAAATTTTGTTAAGTAAATCTTGTATGTGCTGTTTGTAAGTGTAGCAAGCCACCTCATAATTTTGTAGCAACCAAATGGGAATTGATTTAAAACTATTTTTTATTAATATATATTCAATATTTTTGGTAGCAAAAATGTTATTTTCCCGAAATATCCGTTCATAATTTTACAAATTTCTATCAGATCAATTGAGGTTTTTTTTTAAATTTCCTCGATGAAATATGAACCATTATAGTATGTTTATTGTTTATATTATTTACTTTTCTAATGAAAAACTTATTGCACAAAAATCACAAGATAGATATACAAAAATATATCGGACAGAAATACTACCCTGAACTGTAGTAAGCTACCAATCAGATTCTTAGAAAAAGAGATAGATATATTCCAAACTACACTTCATCTCTCTCTCACTTTTTGAACAGATGTTACACCATTGTGTTAATACAGAATGCACTGTCCATTCTCTATGTCTATGATCTATATACATGATATTTTTTTATGCGGTCCTTCAGTAGGTACACACATTTTTTGTTTAATAAATCTAAATCTGCATTAAAAAATCTGAAAAAATTATGTAAGCTTCATTGGATTAAAGTGAACATTTTTTGTCTCATAAAAAAAAATAGGGGGGCCGTGGGTTATCAATTTGAGTTATAGGGGAGCTGTGACATCAAAAAGTTTAAGAAGCACTGTTCTAGAAGAGTTATATAATCGATTCCCACCATAAAAAAGTCTTTTTTTTTTAATTCTTTGGCAAATGGTAGCATTAAAATCTTATTATTGAGTTTTTTTTTATTTTAAACTAATTCAATTGTTTCATAGAACCAGAAATATTGAAAAAATAATAGCCAAGAACCTGCTCTGAATAACTATTTATCTACTAATGAAAACCGCATTAAAATCTGTTCAGTAGTTTTTGAGTTATTTAATGTATATTACACACTACACAATTTTTATAAAAATTGATTGTTTATACGTTTCTATAGTTTTATAATCTTGACATGTAAACAGTTTTGTTCACAGAATTATTTTTTGTATTTACATTGTATTTTTTGGGACCTGATGATGGACTGTAACAACGGTCCGAAACGTTGTCCAGAAATAAATAAACACAGTACATACCGGGAAGTTGATTTAACAATTAATTAATTCTATCTACATAAAAAGAAACTTATTTTTGTATCTTTTATCGCTTATTTCGAAAACTACTGAACCGATTTTAATGCGGTTTTCACAAATCGGTAAATAATTTTTCGGAGTAGGTTCTTGGCTATTTTTTTATATTTTTGGTTCTATGAAACAATTGAATTGGTTTATAATAAAAAAAACTCAACAATAAGATTTTAATGCTACCATTTGCCAAAGATTTTAAAATTTTACTTTTTTATGGTCGATTATATAAGTCTTTAAGAATACATATAAACAGTTTTACAAAAACGTTTATTGTTAAACCAAGACAAGCATAATTCCATTATCAACAATTTAATAAAAACAAAAACTGTTGGAGATATCAGGTCCTAATTTTCAGTGAATGTTCTGTATTCTGTATTACAAAATGTTTATTTTCCAGAGGTATCAACCTAAAAAACGTTAAACTTTATTAGTTATTACAGCTTAAAAAATGTGTGTTTTCAGTCATTTTAATCAGCGTAGCGAATAAACAAATTAATTTTTTAATTTTTTTTCAAAATGGAGGTTGTAGGGAATTTTATAGCGAATAGTTTTTAATAGAAACTTTCTTTTGTATAATACTTATTTAGACCGCTATTTAGCAAAAATCAGAAAATCTTAAGAATTTTGCAATTGAACCGTAGATAACGGAGCAAACTTATGTCCGGTATTATAAAGGAGCTAGCAAAATTTGCTATCTAGCAATTACTTTCAAATGGGGTATTATTCTGTACTAGTATCTATGGATTAGTTATGGAATTTAGAGCAGTGACACTTCAACTAATTGTAACACAGTTGGCATCTTTCACCGTACAAAATAATTTTCATAATATCACCACTGTTTTAATATCGTTGGTGTTTACTTACTACAACGCGTGCGCGAAACTTGTCAAAGTCTTCAACAAACTCCAAAAGAACTGTCATATAAGTTTGATATCCCATTTGAAAGTGCTTGCTAGCTAGCAAATTTGCTAGCTCCTTTATAATACCGGATATATTATATAAGGTTATTATTCTACAACACTTTTGCAACATATCATGTAAGTATTAAAACTGTACGCAAAAATAATCTGTTTTAGCCTCCACTGGATTAATACCATCGTACGAGATTTTAATTATTCCTCTATATATTTTTAAAATCATCTGCATAGATTAATAAAATCGATTTCTTGGTTATCTTTGAAAGATTTCATTAAAAAGCGGAGTAATTTTGAAGAAAGACATAATTTATATCCTTTGCTGGCACAAATTAAATGCTGCAGAGGCAAGCTCGACTTCTTCTCAATGGAATACGTATATCAATGTATACAGACCGATTATTTTCTTGAGACCAACAATGTATAACGTTGCACCATTAGATGGTTTTATAGTAGATACACTATTTTTATTGAACACTTACATTAAATACAAATAGAAGTAAATCAAGTGGTATTTACTCATTTTGTCGTTGTATGTACATATGTATACATATATATATATTAACGTACAATTTAACTTCTCTCTTAAAATGTATAAAATAAACAAATAAGTAATAAGGTACTGGCACCAGTCTTGGATATGACCCCAGTAATGGCTCTTCTTTAATTAAATGTACTGAATTAGAAATATTCATTGATATTTGTTTACTACCATTTCTGAATATTAACCTATATATATTTAACTGTCTTTTAGCGTGATTTGATGACAATCGGCCAATAGGTGTCAAAATAGTGGGCATTATTAGTAGTTAACTCACTGCAAGCGACTGGCGAGCCGCGGGAAAGGTGAAGCTTAGTGTGTGCGAAACGTCGACTCGATACAACAAACGTTCTTTGAGAAACGCCAGTGGTCCATATTATAGAACCGGTCCATATATGGCGCACTTACTCTATATTTTATTTATTAACTATTATATTATCATATCAACTGCTTTAAATTGTTTCAAATTTGGCGATTCTTTCTTTTATATTTTTTGTGTCGTAGTAATTATCATTTTGTAATCATTAACAAGTGTCCATCCATAAAAAATATAAATAAAATAAAAGGCTATTATTAAAAAAAACTATATTTAGGGACTTTAGTAATTAAATTGATTAAATAAAGATTTACAAAATTATAAAAAAGAAGCCCGTCAATCACAAAAACAGTAAACCTTGCTCTTATAACGGCCATAATTGGTGCCAGTAGCTTATGTGTTAATATTTGTTTTTGTTCACTTGATGTAGAGCTGGGCGAGTGAGTAATTTTTGCTCACGATCACGCACGCTCACGAGAGAAAATTGTTTAGTCACGCCCGCTCACTCTCGGTTACAAATAAAGTATTCACGATCACGCACTCTCACGAATTCTATTTTTTTACTCACGCCCGATTACGCACGGCGGGTCACATTCGTGACCCGATTTAATCTAATTGTTGTAAATTAAATTTTGAAATGATGAAAATTAATGTTTTTTACGTGCAATGCATTGTGTATATTTTATATTCATATTATTTCCTTCTAAATTACATTCTAGTACAGTAATAGCAAACAAAACAATAAGAAAATAAAGCTACAATGCATTTTTAAATCGTTTTTCAGTGTTCTGATATAGTTGGCAATACTGACCATGTGAAAGTGCTTCTAAAAATAACATTTATTTTTTAACAGTTATTAAAAAAAAACAAATAAGTTTAAAAAAAATCTTCAAAATATACTCACGCACGAGAAAATTGTACTCACGCACGGTCACGAACGGTTGTTTTAATTTGACTCACGATCACACCCGCTCACAATTGAAAATCTCTCACGCTCACGCGGGTCACGGTCGTGACCCGAAAAATTCACGGACTGCGCCCAGCTTTAACTTGATGTTCATAAAAATAAGTACCTACTATATTTTTCATTATAATGTTATAAAAAATATATGTGAGTTTCTGTACCCCAAAATAAAAAAAAGATCACTTTGTTGTCCGCTTGTCTGTTTATCCGTCAAGACCCCTTTTCCCCTTTTTCAGGAACAGCTAGAGGTACCAAGTTGAAATTAATATCAAATACTTATAGCACTGTAAAAAATTAAAGTTTCTAACTTATACGGTCTTTTGATACTGACAGATTGATTCACTGATCATAAAAACCTATAGGATGGTCTATGCTTCAAAAACATGTTCAAAACAATGACGCCAGCATCAAAGACGCTTCAAAGATTCTTTGAACACTCTGAACACGAAAAAGCGCCGTTTGAGAACGCTTTAAGCGTATTCGAATATGACGTCATTGATAAATGCGAAAATGCATGTTACTAAGGACGTTATGTTATTTGAACGTATTTTTCTTACTGTTTTTGACATATTCTGCAAGAATACAGCTATAAGAAAATAGAATAAGAATGACATCAAAATGCCAAATTCTGGTTGAATTATATGACACACTAATACGGGGATATTAAAAGCACACGCATAAAAAGCAGGGCCGTAACTAGTGGCTCCGGGGGCCCAGGGAAAGAAGTGACCGAGCCCCCCTCCCCAGAATATGCAAAAATAAAAATTCAAGACTTTTTTTGCTCCTTGCAAATTGAACACTTATTTCAAAATTTTTAATGTAATGACCTTTTTTTATTGATCGCTAATTTGAATATTTCACTTCTTACTAATTTTAATGAATAATAAATGTAAAATTCTGGCTGCATATGAATAATTAAAGCCATGAAATAAAAAAATAAAATGTAAAATTCAAATTGGCAACGAAAAAAGAGATCATTTCAATTAAAATTAGTAAAAAAAGTGTAACATTTTCTAGTTAGAACAGAAAAAAAAATTTACACTGCCACGGGCCCCTCCTAGTATCGTGGTCCCAGGAACGCTGCCCCGGTGGTAGTTACGGCCCTGATAAAAAGGTTCACTTCACACACAAGAGAAAATATTTGCTTATATCAGAGAATTTATTGTTTTCATCCGACAATATTATTTTAAAGAGAAACAATAATAAAGCTGCATTAACCCATTAACGCCCGCCGTACACACTTGTGTACACCCCATTTTATAATTCGTGATGCTTTTTATGGATATTAATTCACAATATTTCCTTAAAAATCAGATGCTAGTAGTGCAACAAACGAAATCTGTTAACGTTATTAGTTTCATGAGTGTTTAAACGTGTTTTAATTGCTGCAAATTATTTGTATATGAATAGAGGCATGTGATATGCTAATATATTTTATCCAACTGAAGCATGGGATTTCGAATTTTGTTTAAATCATGTGGAATAACTTAAATATACATATAGCTTGATTTTTAAATTTAATTTATCTAAAAAAAAAAAACGATATCAAAAAAGCAGTATCTCGAATGCACAATGTGACAGCACAGAATGAAACATCGTTATTTTAGTCTATTACATAAGTTTTAATCATACTTCGATAAATTTTAATAAATAAATTATATAACTACTGATATAAAAGCCGGCCCAAAAATGGAGAGAATTCAGTAACTATTCAGTAGTGACTGAGTAGACAGTCAGGGTTTCGTGCTACAGTCTGCAGTGTTTCATAAAGGTACATATTTTGTGTATTATATTGTCAGTGATTTTGTTTTCGGCGAGCCAAGCTAGCTACCATCCAGCGACCGAGAAGTTACGCAGTGTTGGTGGTACGCTCTGTCTTCGGCTTGAAGAAGAGTCCGAGCCAGCTCGGAGATTACCAACGTCGCGGAACGAGGATTTTAGGAGTGGTGGTCCACCTAATTTCCCTTTCTGGTGATCCAGGATCTGCTCGTTGGAGGTGTAACGGCTTGAGGCTGCCGAAGCCATCAGTGACTATTTTTGTTTGTTATATTTCTTTTTTTGTGAGCAGAATATTGCGGACTTTACTCTGGTTGTTGTGTACATATTTTTTTTTATTGATATATTTTTTTGAATATACTTTTATTATTGAACCTATATATTTTATTTTTCGTAGTTTTAGATTAAAATTACGTGGCGCCCTTCTGGCACCTCGACACTCCCTTCCTGTCCGTCCGAACGTCGAACCACCCCGTCTCCACTGTGCTACGCCGAGGCAAACTATTTCTAATTGCCGATAGTGGTAATAACAACGTTATTTTTTTCTAAATATAAAAAAAAGTTATATTTAGTTAAAAATATTGTATGTGTACTTAGTTTCATTTTAAAAAAAATTCTGAATGTTTTTGTTTTCTTTTAGGCGTTAATGGGTTAAGATTATATTCTAATATTAAGATAATATTGTTATCGATGTGTGTACATGAAATAAGGATTGTCTTGGTCAAAAGCATTTTTGTCTGTAAAACCTTACTACGAGTGTGTTTATAGCCAACAAGCTTTTGAATTATTTCAATTTAAATCATGACGTAATTGAGCTTAACAGAAGTAAAATATTGCTCAGTCTACTGTAAACTTTCGTGTAGATTTGCCCTTTTAGTTTGAGAGTGAAAATGCCAAATGCATAAGTTCGCCTAGGGCAAGTCCGTGCAAGGAAGGGTCAAATTGTATCAATGGATATATACCTATACGTGAACCACCTCTCTTTTTCCGCCATTAGAAATTCAACTTACACCCCTCACAGTGAAAGTAGATGTATGATTTTATTGAATATTTATTGATTTTATTGAATATAAATATATTCCACATACTACAGATTTGAGGAAGTAACCCATTTTTTCAACGAGATATCAGGTATATACTATTAAAAATCTGCAACAAAAAATATAGGTTTAGGTTTGAAAAAGAAAAGTTGAACCTGAAATCTTATCACCGAAACTTTTGTCTGAAATATTTCTCTGAAAAATCGTTTTAAAAAAACACCCGGTATACAAATAGAATAAAAAAATTAAAACCTTACGTAAGAGAGGGAGGGAGCATCACCCAATACTTACTAAAAAAAACATCTGCCAAGTAAATGCACAGTGCTTCCTCGTGATAAATTCACCAAAGGTAGTTAATTATTGAACAATTTAAATAAAAACCGATAGTGTTGAAATTTATCATTTAATTTTTATACAATTTTACTAAAAAATATTAGTTTAAAAGACGTACCTGATTATTTTTAAGTATATTTTTAATTTTTTGACAAATGTCAAAATGACATTTAATATGTCCAAGCAAAAAACAATTTAGAAAAACAAAACACGAATTTTTAAAATAAATTGAGATAAATCTTTGTAAGGGAATATTTTACAACAAACGTTGTAGACCTATATTATAGGAAATTTTATGCTCTACAAAAAATATTCTATACAATTTTCACGTAACTTGTGTCGTTCTTAAGATATCGTGAAAAAATAAATATTTTGGGATGTCACCCCCCCCCCCCCCCCATTACACACGATTTTGAAATGGGACCGTCCTCAAGCCGAACCCAACCATCCACCAAGTTTCAATAATATCGATTCAGTGGTTCATGAGTTATGCGTGTGACAAGAATTCAGGGGACAGACGGACGGACGGACAGACAGACAGACACGGAAAGAAAAGTGTTTGTCTTGACGTGAAACGGAAAGATCAATTTAAAATTTAGAAATCGAAGAACATTTTTTGAAGCGATCACAAAGCTTCTCGTATCTTCGATATTGCGAGGAAGCAATTTCTATGACATTTTTTATTTTTCATAGTAGAACTGATAAAAACTTAAATAAATAAATATTAATAAATAACATTTCTTTTAAATAAATATATAAACAAATTCCTAAATTAAATTATTTATTACATAATTTATAGATAAAAATTTAATTTAATATTGTAATCACAATAATTTATTACAAAAAAATTAAACTTCTTATTTTTCATAAACTATATCATAAGTTATATTCAGTGGCGTACCCAATACGAGATAGAGGTAACCCCCCCCCCCCCCCTCCCTCCTAATTTGTCAATATATATTATTTAATTCAACAATAAAAATAAAATACATAAAAAACAAAAATCATGTACGCTACTGGTTCATTTAAAGTATTTAAATAAAGTAAATAAATAATCTGTTCGATTATTACACAAAAGTGAACACTGATAATAACAATAGGCAGTTTACAACGAAGAGAACAGATGCAGAACATATGGCCAATTTATTTTTCAAATATTATTGAACTTTGGTCTACTCGACTCGATCCTTACTTCATTCGCGCTGTTAGTTTGTTAGTGTGAACACATAAAATCTGCGTGTTGTTAAAAACGTTAATGAATCATTTCAATTATTATTATCAGTAGGTATTGTCATATGAACGGAATGAAAAATAGATTAGATAAAATTCGTTATTTGACATAGTATTTATTTATTTGCGATATTTTAGTCTAGCTTAATATAAAGAACAATAACTGAAGTTATAGTGTGTGTATTTTGTACTTGTGTTGTTTTTAAAATGGCTACACCGGCAAAAAATAGAAAGTTAGGAAGTTTTACCAATGGGACATTTGTTTGGGCGAAAATGAGCAGATATCCTTGGTGGCCAGGTTAGTAAAAAAAATCATATTAAATATATGTATATACCATAGACATAGAGCAGCGGTTCTTACACTTATGTAGTCTAGGGACCCCCTTTTGAACTGCAGGGGTTATTTGAAGAAAATTTTAAAACTGCAAGACCTTATTTTTTGCTCCATAATTACAATGTTTGCTTTTCAACTGTAATGACCTTTTCTTGCTCTATATTTCTTACATTTTTTGCTTTTACAACTGCAATGACCTTTTGTCCACACATTTTATTATTTTATTTATTTATTAAACATTGTTTCAATTTTTTCAACTACACAAATTAGCTTTACAACTGCACTTTTCATTTTTACAACTGCAGAAACAAGCTACTCACTAAAATAACCCTTGCCTCCCTGACAGAAAAACAAAGAAGGTCGTTAGATACTAAGTAATCATTGGTAAATAGAAATGTAAAAGTGTTTTATTTTACGCCGAACATGTTTCACGGACCCCCGCAAAAGTTTCGCGGACCCTAGTTTAAGAATCGCTGACATAGAGCATGAACTACGCATCTGATTCGAAAACAAAGACGTGTCAAAAGAAAGAGATGGAAACAGGTTTGGAATATACTTGTTCATTTTTTAAACAGGAGTGTAACTATTTATTCTTGGCCCCGAACATTAAAAATATTAATAGATACATACATATAAAGAGGTTAAAATACAAAAAATAATTAACGTTATAAAAAAAATTTATTAAAAAAACGATTGTTGATTTCTAAATAAAATAAATTTTGTATACCATAATATAAACAACTTTCATCAAAATGTAAACAACACAGCATTGTACATTTTCTTACAATTGCATCTTTTTCATCAATAATGTTTAACCATTTTTGTTTTTCATCTTCTTTAAGTGGGAATCTGTGACAACAGATTTATAATTAATTAATTACCGATAAGTATTATTTAATATTATTGAAAATATTATTTACTTAACGGCGAATTATATCTTTTAGGATCTTTATCCAACCGCCACTTACACACAAAACAAATATCAACCATTATAGTATGTATATTGTTTATTATTTACTTTTCTAATAAAAAACTTATTGCACAAGAATCACAAGATGATATACAAAAATTTATCTGACAGAAATACTACCCTGAACTGTAGTAAGCTAACAATCAGATTCTTAGAAAAAGAGATAGATATATTCCAAACTACACTGCATTTCTCTCTCTCACTCTTTGAACAAATGTTACACCATTGTGTTAATACAAATGCGCTGTCCATTCTCTATGTCTATGGTATATACTAAATTTGGATGATTATCGGTTTAGCGTCCCAAATTATTTATCTATGGTTTCTAATATTTTTAATTCAAATAAACGTCAGAAAACGTTTAAATACTGGTGATCAGAAAGTATCTGTACAAAAATGAAAAATTCTAATTGTGATAATTAATTAAAATTAATAAAATCTTTAACAATAAGTAAATTATTGGAAAGTAATTTGGTCGAAGGTAATTTGTTTTAAAATATAAAATACTAGTAGGTACATACATACACTTACCTATTGGTGGTATGAACAACGTAGCAAATAATGAGAAATTATTTAACATACCTGCAAAAAAAAACGTTATTAGTATTTGTATATACAACAGTCATTTTGCTGCAAGGTAGAAAACAACTATTCTAGGGTAATTTGGGCACGCTGAATTCAAAAATGATCATAATTTTGTTCAATCAACTCTTGTTTTCGCGATATTGCAAAAAAAAAACACGTTTTTTTTTCGGTATGAAAATGAAAAGTTCGTAATATATTTTTTTAAATCAAATACTTCAACCAAATATCGTTCGTAGTGTACCTATGGGGCCTAATTGAATTAAAAAACCTTGAATTCTACACATTCATAAAGTTATTCCCTTCGAAAATTATTTTTTAAAAGAATAAATGTTTTTTTGTCAAAATTCGACAATTTTCATTATTCAAAGTGCTGTTTAGTGGAGAGCCGTAAGATTTATACCTCGGAATCCAGGGCCAGTCAATGAATCTTTATGAAACCTTTTGGAATGTGTTTTTAACACTAAATAGAAAAAAGTTAAAAAAAAATTTTTGGACGGTCCCGATTTTTTATATATTAAAATTAATAATTGGGTCATTCCATATAAAATCATCAAGGTGCTGAAGTTGCAACATTTTTAATTTTGATGAAAGTTTAATCATTTGTTATTATACTTATTAGATAGCAGAAACTGCAGTTAGAAAATTTTTAATGGCCATAGTTCGTGGGTGGTGACCATTTTACCCTCTTAAGATATGAATATTTCGTCGATTTTCAACGTTTTTTCAACTCGCTATAGCACGCGTTCAAATGACATCAAGCCCGTTATAATTGCTTTATTAGAACGCGTGCTATAGCGAGTTGAAAAAACGTTGAAAATCGACGAAATCTTCATATCTTAAGAGGGTAAAATGGTCACCATCCACGAACTATGGCCATTAAAAATTTTCTAACTGCAGTTTCTGCTATCTAATAAGTATAATAACAAATGATTAAACTTTCATCAAAATTAAAAATGTTGCAACTTCAGCACCTTGATGATTTTATATGGAATGACCCAATTATTAATTTTAATATATAAAAAATTGAGACCGTCCAAAATTTTTTTTTTAACTTTTTTCTATTTAGTGTTAAAAACACATTCCAAAAGGTTTCATAAAGATTCATTGACTGGCCCTGGATTCCGAGGTTTTAAGATTTCTATGCCTTACGGCTCTCCACTAGTTACACAAACAATGTTTCTCCAATTTTAATTCAATTTACTAAATTTGTAGCTTTATCTAACTTCTTTACTGTGTTAAAAATCTACCGTAATCGAATGAAAATTGGCGAAATGGTACTAAAATCAACCGCGCGTGTCAAAATTGTTAGTTACGGTCATTTCCACTCCTGGCGTATGTATGAGTAGTTATGGAGGTTGTGTAGTCACTTTTGCGGGGAATGCGGTGCAGGGAAATATCCATATACAGTCGGGACTTGTTTATTCTAAGCCTTCTGAATCGTTTTGACACGAAGAAGTCGCGTTTATTATAAATCGAGAGGGGCTTCCACCAAGTTATGTATAGATCCTTGACCAATCAGCGTTGGCGCGGGAATTGACGTCACCACGAAGATGTATTCAAATGTTATAAATGTATAATAGAATATCAATTACAAGAAATCCTTTATTTATTCTTGTCTTCGTATTTTTTGATATTTTAATGCGGTACCAAAACATTAAGTTTGATTTTTTGTAAAAATAGTCGATTTTGAAATATATTGCGGCCAAATATTTTGGTTTCAACCAAAGTACTTCCGATATAGGTCATTTTATTCTATATTTTATGTAGTTTCCAAATATTTATAGATTTTTTAATTTGGTCAAAAACTTTTAAAGTTACACTTGTTTTTAGATGTCTTATTTTCCAAAAAACGCTATATTCATACCATTAAAACTTTTTTTTCTATACTCTAAATTGCACCAAATTTTGATAAAAGTTTCCTTTCTTTATCCCTAAAACAACCCTCAAAAACATTTTTTCATATTGAGAATTTACAGGAATTTTCAGTGTTTCTGAAATATCGGGGCTCCTGATAATCGAATAAAAAATATACTACTTAATTCGTTATGAAATTCCCTACAAATCTACATAAGTTTAATTTTTTTAGATTATAATATCATTATATATTATAATCATCCGAAATGAAAATAAAATTTTGAAAAAAAATATATTATTAAATTATTAAATATACCTAATATAAGTTGATAATACTAAAATACGATGATGTAAAATTTAAATTAATTTATGAATACACTTCTTGAGCCCTTGTCAGTCATTTTATTTTTGATTGTTGTTTATTACGTGATATTATTTTCAATTATAATTAAGAATACAGCCTAGTATAATAAAGCGGACATTAACATTTGTATATATCATACGTATGTATGCCCAGTCCACAGATTAAAATTTGGTTTGTGATAAGATAAAAAAAATGTGTAGTATTGACTGTTATACATTTATAAATATACGTTGACACATTATAAAAAACTCCCTATAAATCATTACTGATATTTATAATAGGGGAAAGTCGGTTAATTTGGACCACTTTTTAAAAATAAGATATTTGGTATACTATATAGTTTAAGGTTTAGACAAATTAGCAGTAGTTTATAGATTTTGTTTTTATTAAGTATTAATTAACATAATTATTATAAACTCGACAAAAATCAACAAAATGTGAGATTGGAGCTTCAATTTAGCCAACCGGTACTGTAATTTTGAACTTTAATAGATTATTAACTAAAGTACACCTGTAAACAAAACATAATATATATTTATCAAACAATTATTTATCATAAGTATTAAAACAAAAAACTATAAGAAATCAGTCTCGTTACATTATTTCATTTAAATTATTCAAGAAAGACAATCATCACATATGTCAAGATTATTGGTATAAGTTTCATGATTCCAGCTATGGCAACTACGTGCGGTCCATTTTAACCAACAGAGTGTGAAAAGTGAGAAAAAAAATCTAACAAAAATATAACCTATCAAAGCCGCCAATCAATCCATGACAGTTAATTGTTGATAAATTGCTGCTGCAAACTATAAATTAAAAACATTTGTACTAACAACACCCTTAGCACGAATCACTCAAAATTACATCAAAAATCACTTATTTACATTTGCGGAAACAAAACACTAACATTTAACATTACACAATATAGCCGATATGCAATAAATTTAGGCGCCTATCGTACGGTGTTGCCATTTAAAAAAAAAACAGAAAACTACTTTTCGAGATATAAGGGTGGTCCAATATACCATACTTTCCCCTACATACCACAGAAGCATATATATACATATGTACATGTATATATTATGTAGATTACCTTTTATATACAAACTTATCGTTAATTCTGATTTATGAGTACAGATCTATGATAAATTTTAGAAAGAATTTGCTCGGGAGCAAAAGCTAAGCTAAATATAAATGACAACCCACTGACAGCTGTAATCAATGGAATAGTATATAATAATAATAATAATAATGGTCACGTTCACGACTAACCAAAAACAGTGAACAACGAGCTTTGATTGGTTGATTCATGGAATTTCTGGTGGAATGTACCAGAAATTTAAAGAATGTCATTTTTTAAGCGTGTAAAGAAGTGAGAAAGAAGTAACCAGAAAGAGATAGAAACTAGTGTTCTGGCAGAAACGCTAAACATGAAGTGAACATACAATTTCTTTGGTTAGCCTAGTCACTAGTTTCTATCTCTTTCTAGTTACTACTTTCTCATTTCCTTACACGCTTAAAAAATGATATTCTTTTAATTTCTGGTACATTCCACTAGAAATTCCATGAATCAACCAATCAAAGCTCGTTGTTCCGTTTTTTGATCAGACGTGAACGCTCCAAATGTATATTGATAAATTCGAATGGGTAGAAGGAGGGGATAAATGTTTATCTATATTATTGTTAGCAAATAATACGTCAAGGTAATCTTTATCATTATTACAGTGAAAACAGTTCAACAGATAACAATAATATACAAAGTTATAATAGCATATTTGTGATTTGTTTTCATGTACAGTCGGGACTAATTTATTTTAAACCTTCTGAATCGTTTGACACGAGAAAGTCGCGTTTATTCTAAGTCGAGAGGGGCTCCCACCAAGTTATGTATAAATCCTTGACCAATCAGCGTTGGCGCGGGAATTGACGTCACCACGAAAACGTATTCAAATGTTCCAAATGTATAATAGAATATCAATTACAAGAAATCCTAAATTTATTCTTGTCTTCGTATTTTTATTTTAACAACATATACAATCAAAGAAGTACAAATTCGACATTGCAAAATCATGAAAAAGCTATCACAGACAATTTTGTCTATTCGGGAAGTGTCATTTTTACTATTCTTAAGTTGGCAATACGTTCTGTGATTCTGACAGTTCTTTATGATTTTACTATGTCGAATTTGAACTTATTTGATTGTATATGTTGTTAAAATATCAAAAAATACGAAAACAAGAATAAATGAAGGATTTTTTGTAATTGAGACGTATTCAAATGTTATAAATGTATACGTAATAGAATTTACGTATACATTTATAACATTTGAATACGTCTTCTTGGTAACTTCAATTCCCGCGCCAACGCTGATTGGTCAAGGATCTATAGAGACTATGTATGTAAGCCTTGGTATTTAAAATATTTATCGTTAATAGTTAATCGTGATAGTGAAATAATTTTACTTTACTTTTAATTTCGAATATGAGCAAGGTGACGAGTGACGACGGTGATAAGTGTCTCTAATTAATTCTACAAAAATTTCAAAAATATGTTCGTTTACGCCATGATTCGAGAATGGGGGGAGGTGAAGGAGGGGAAAAAATTTAGAATAAACGAAACTCGGCATTTGCGATAAACGAGACTTACAATAAACGAGTCCCGGCTGTATCTATAGTTATTTTTATAAAATTTGATAATTTTTTTACAGCAATTGTAGTGCGTGGATCCGATGCAGGATTGCGGACAGCTGTGTCAGGTTCTGTTTGGGTTTATTGGTGGGGAGATTCCAGGGTTTCTGAAGTAAAGACAGAACATATTTGCAACTTCTCTGAATGTTTTGTCGAAAAATATTCGACAGAAAAAATTTCAAATCATAATAAGAAAATTTGGAATCGAGGAGTTTGTCTAGCTATAAAGGTATAGTATGATTTATTTAAATAAATCCTAGAATAATAATATAAAATCAAAATAATTCAGAATATAAATCGAGTAAATTATTGTTTATTATAGTTAAATAAAAGATATTAATTAAAGGCAAGTTGTGAACAGCTGATTTATTCTTCCTTTATTACGAATTAAGTTGAGAAAAATAATTGAACATTTTTTACCAAGGGAAATTTTAATAAATTAATGATTATTTTTATAGGAGTATGCAAAATTATTATCTCTTGATTCAGAAAAATGGACAGAGAGCCAATGTATTAATTGGGCTAATTCAGAACTGGAATTATTATACTCAAAGAAGAAATACACATCAGTATTAAGTAAGGAAGAGTAATAATTAAAATTAGGCCCTTTATGGTCGTTTAAAACTTTTTGGTACTTTTTTCATTCAAACTCGAATATTGCGACACCAAAAAATGCTAAAACAAATTTGAAAAAAGCGTTTTAAAGCTGAGAAAATTTCCTACAAAATGGTTAACTTGAAATTTTAGAAAAAAATTTAACACACCCGTGGGAAACTTTCAAAATTGCAAAAAAAAATCAATTTTTTATTAAACCGCGGGTTGGTCACAAAAATAAGTTTAATAACACAAAAAAATCCCTAAATTCGAAAAAAGATAAAATTTCCTTTAATTTTCATACCCTATAAGTAGAAAAAAGATCATATTTGACCTATCGGCACTACTTTAAAAATGAGCCTTTTTTTTGAAAAATTTAGGTGGTCCTTTAATTTTTTCCGTGAGTGTATTTTTATTTTATTTATTATATATTAATTCTTATTAAAGGTGTACCTGAAATAGTAAAAAAAGATTTAGAAAAATTTAGAATAAAAAATGAAGAAAATTCTTCTTGTGAAGAAGATCTAACAGAAATACAAAAAGGTATATATTTTTATTTAGACTTTTAAAGAAATAATTCACCTACTATATTTTCACTAATAGATGCTGCTAAAAATTTAAAAATTGGTAAACTTGAAATTTCAAGTATTTGTATCGGCTGTTTTTCAAGTGATACAAATGATCTTGAAGATCATCCTCTATTCTATGGTTCTGTATGTGGGAAATGTAAGGTATGATTAACAAGTATATTAGGGTGTGTCAAAAAATGAATATTCGCTCTCGTTATGAAATAATTTAGTTTATGACCTAAAATAAATCCTCGCCCATGTAATTAAATTTTAAGAGGTGCCGCAAAAGAGGGGGGGGGGATTTCCCATTTAAATAACATGGGAAAATGATACTTTAGTAGGTACTTAAGTTGGTATTTCTTATTGATGATATAACTGTTGAAAATTTTTTAAGGACATCATTTTGTAGAAGTTAAATTCTCTACAAAAATTCTCAATTCAACGTATCAAAAGTTACAGACATTCTAAGTGATTTAAATGTTAAAATTAATGTCTAAAAGGCTCGCACAACTAAACTATTATTTTTATAAAAATAAGTTAAACGTTAATTTTCTAGGAAATTTAATTCTCTATAAAAAACGTCTAGATAGGTATAAGTGTAAATGCAATAAATTAAAACTTATAAGCGTTTTAAATATTTTTTTTACAAAAAGCATTTTAACGTCAATATTCTATTAATATTAAATAATTAATTGGCAATATATTACCCTACTACTGACAAGGGGAAGCAACAGCACGGTTAATGAGAATTTCAATGAGCTTGTGGTATGTCAAACTAGAGCAAAAATAAAAAGACACGTGTCCAACAATTTGATCTCATAGACCTTAATTACAAAGATAATTAACTTTGAAAATTTGTGTATTCAATATAACCGTGTATTATGTTCGCTCGAAACACGGCCCTGCGGTCAACGCACTGGCGTCTCATACATACATATATTATTATTATTATTATTGACAATAGATGTTTGTGGTTTCTTTCAAGTTTGTTTTTTATTAAAACTTTTCAATTTATTAATTAAAAACTAATGAGTTGTGTCAATAATAAATTAAATTTACTTTAAAACAAATTAATAATTATGTACTGGCGTATATATCAATATTTTCATATGAAATCATTCTATTTTTTTATTTTCGGGTTTTAATTCTGAAAAAGTAAATTCTGTAATTTACTAGTTAATGAAAATATTTTTATTTGGTTTAATTTGTGTGTAAATAATTGAAACAAGATTTTACGACAGCATTATTACACGAACATAATACACGGTTATATTGAATACACAAATTTTCAAAGTTAATTATCTTTGTAATTAAGGCCTATGAGATCAAATTGTTGGACACGTGTCTTTTTATTTTTGCTCTAGTTTGACATACCACAAGCTCATTGAAATTCTCATTAACGGTGCTGTTGCTTCCCCTTGTGAGCTGTCGGAAAAAAATGACCCAGCCGACAACTGGCATTATTAGAAATTAATTTTATTCTCTACAAAATGACATCCTTAATTTTTTTATCCATTATCATAAACCAGTAATATCAACTTTAGTACTAAAGAATAATTTTTCAATGTTACTTAAATGGGAAATGGGACACCCCTTTGCGGCATCTCTTAAAATTGAACTACAGAGTAATCCTTCGGAAAGGATATATTTTAGGTCATAAACTAACGTATAGGAAGAAAAAAAATTGTTAATTTTTGACACCCTAATGTATATTTAATAAATAAAATAAAAAATGTATTTATTAAAAATTTGACATTTTTTAGGATCGTATTAAATGCACCATGTATGCCTTTGGAAGTGATGGAATAAATGTAAGTTATTATTATTTTATTATGTTGTAAAATAAAATAAAACTAAATATTCTTTTAGTGTTATTGCGCAATATGTGGTCATTCTGGCGAAGTTACTGTTTGTGATCAACGATCATGCGGCAGGTAAAAAATTTCATTAATTTTAGAGTAAAACCCAGAGCTTCGAACCGTTATTTTTTTCGTTTCGGTTTTCGTTCCGGTTCGAGTAAAAAAATATATTTCGGTTCGGTTCCGGTTTTCGTTCCGCAAAAAATAACGGTTTTTCCGGTGATTAATTAAGAAAAAAATTATTTATATTAAAAAAAAATTTTGTACCATAATTTAGAATATTTTATGGTAGGTACTTGTATGATAGTCCGAACGACAATTGAAGTTGGAAATAAGATCATGTTAACGTGAGTATTTTAACATGTTCTGAACCGTTAAAACCAATATTTTTATTTCGGTTCTATTTCGGTTTTCGTTCCGGCAAAAAATAACGGTTTTTCCGGTTTTAGGTTTTCGGTTTAGTTCCGAAGCCCTGGTAAAAACATTACCAACATTAATTATTATCAGTTATAAAAAAATATTACTTATATTTATAATATTATATTATAACATTATATTATAATAGGTCTTTAAAAATAACATATTAATCTATATATATAAAGCTCAACGTGTTTCTGTCTGTCTGACCGTTAGTGCGCTTATCACTCGAGAACCACTTATCCGATTTACGTGTTTTTTTAATTTAATTCTCTGGCCAGGTTATAGGCTATATTTTGTTACGTTAGGTAACATAACAACTAAGCAGTGACGATAATAGTAAATCAAGTCAGAAACAGTTTTCCGCCGATGCTCCCTTTTGCAGTACGCTGCCTAAACCGTTCAATATTGAACAAAATAATATAGTAAAGAATTGTGTAGAATCAAAAGATCTACAATAAAGTCTACGACATCATATATCTAATTTTTATATTTAAGTCACAATGATTGCTTTTATGTTACAAAAAAAATATTTGAGTTCTGTTTACGTGGATATATGACCTGCAAAACATTAATCCTTATCGAAATAAATAATTTCATCGTCATAAGTACTTAATGTAGATATAATTTGCCCTTTACAGCATCCAATTGGGTCGTATAGGTTAGGAAATACCTTAAAATAAATTTATATACGATAATTAGAGATTGGAAAAATAGTTGCTATTTTCAATGAAATAGTTACTAGTTGAATTTTTTTCCAGAAAATATTTGGTAAATAGTTTTTTTTACGATTTAATAATAATTAGTGCAAACGAAGCAGTAAAATTGTGTTCAATCAAACCAATTTTCTGAAAACGGTGGAGATATGTAATAAAAATTACAATAAACGTATTTTTACGCAATAGTTGAAAAACTATTTTTCCAATATCTAACAATTAAATGTATGGAGTCGTGCCGCATCGAAGCGACTGGATTCGTTTACGCTCGGTAGATATTCGGATTCCCTTGGCTGATCGTCTTTATTTTGTTTACAATAATTAACATTTAAATTTAAACAGAACACAAATTATTTGTACTTTTTTCTTCTGATTCGTTTTTGTTAAGTAATTTAGGTGTTGATTAGTAATTATTACAATAACTTGTATTTAATTCAACTATATATTTTTTTTAAATCCTAAACAATAATTCCGTAGTTCACGTGAGCGAAGCGGGCCCAGCTAGTATTATTATAAAATTAAATTTTAAAATCTTTATAAATTATTGGTTAACGATATAATATGTATATTATGCTATTACTAAAAATTCTGTTTTTGCAGAGTATACTGTAATAAATGTATTGACAACCTCACTTCCAGTGGATCAAAGGAAAAAATATTGAAACGTAGCCCATGGCCTTGTTTTTTATGTGAAAATATTCCTGATAATTCAATTAATGGAAATTTGAAGAGACGAGAAGACTGGGTGAACAGAGTAATGAAATTATATATGAAAATTAATTAACTTAAATTTTTAACTCCTTCATTGGATATTAAAATGACATTTTTCAATATCATAATTGGATTTTTTTAATAGAAATTTTATTTTGCATATACATATGTATAGTATTGTATAGATATTAACATACAGTGGCGCCGACTACATAAAGGTTGAGGGGCTCACCCCCCCCCCCCCAATAAATGTATGCCTTCTGCCTGTGTAGTTGATTATAATAAAAGTATATGCCAAACATTAATTGACATATTTAATTGAGAAAAATATTTTAAGGAAAAAACTCTATATTAATATGTGTCCGAAATTTTTTCATAATGGAGCTACATAACACTCTGAAATTTTTTCGAAATATAGTTTTTATTTAATATCTTGAGAACCTATTGTCATGCAGTTATGAAATTTGATAATCGGTTTAGTATTAATAAGTGTAATCGATTTCTAGTATCAACCAATAATAATTTAGACCGGAACTGTATGGGGTTAGTCGGCCCGTCGATAAAATACTAAACCCTGTATCAAAGTTTATAACTGTATCACAATGCATTCTTAAGATATTAAATAAAAATTAATTTGGGGCAAAATATTTAGAAGACTGTAGCACACGTTCATATAAAGTTTTTTTTTGCTTAAATTTTTTTTCTCAATCATCCTGAATGCATTCGTCCAGTCATGAATTTTTTCTATTATATTTTATTTTATATTTAGATTCATTTATATTATATTAAAAATAATTTTTATAATAAGAATTTATTATAATTTTATCACAGATACATTTTTATAAATTATTTGAGAAATGAACGCAACGGTCAAGAGTTATTTTACAATTAAAATATCTTGGCTGTTTGTTAGGTTAATAAATAAAATTATTAATTACTTAAACGAAAACAAAATTCGTGAAAAAAATTGTTTATGAAAAAAACCATCTTACGTCAACTTTATTGGGGAGGGGGGAACACGATATTATTATTTTGTCTTATATAAAGAAGAAAGGAGTCAAAAAAATTGGGCCCCCTCAATATTTTTAACAAGTCGGCGCCCCTGTGTATAGTATTGTATAGATATTAACATACATACACTTTATTATTTACTACATAGTTAAATTTTCATTCAGAAAATATATATTTAACTAACGCAACTTTGATGTTATAAAATCGAATAAGTAAATCATTTTTATATAAAGTGATAAAAATAGATTATGAATAGACTATATTTATTTGTTCATTTGTAATGTAAATTGTGTCAATACTGTTATTATTTATTATTGTATTAAATATTAAATTATTTTTAACGTTCATATAATTTGATAGTAATAAAAAATTGATGAAAGAAAAAGAAAAAATATAAAAATATCATATTAAATTGAAACACCGATTAAAAAAAGGATTATTTAACCAAACTTAATCCTGGGTATATCACAATTGGCATGCATGATGCCACTAACAAAGTATCACTGAAATTATGTTTTTAAATAATGAAATGGGTTAAAAAGATTCTAAAAAATGTATTTATTTTTATATTAAAAGCGAAATTAATATAATTTTTGTTAAAATAAAAACACAAAATACAGCAATCCGCCATGTTAGATAAAACACCAGTCAGAGTAAATGACGTCACGGCTAAGTAAACATCATTTTTGTTTTATTAATATCTGCACTGTTTATAAATTATTTTGTGGTTTTAAATTATCAATTTGCTCAGTTTTGTGTTACCAAAACTAAAACCGAGAAAAGTTAGCGATGGAACAAGGATTTATTATTATTGACAGTGAGTGTTTACATAGGTGTGACGTCAAAAATGCGCCATGACACCTGCGAGCGTTTTGACGTCAAATTCAAAATTAGTTTTAAAAGGGTCAATTTTAGTGATTAAACCTTTATTTTCTGCAGAAATAAGTATTATTTTCTGCAGAAATAAGTATTTTTTTTTGGTAATAGGAAACACGTAAAATCATCATAAAATAGTTTTTTTAAAATTAGGCATCATGCCTATTATACACTTTATAAAAAAAGTAAAAAAATATAGACCTGAAAGTAATAAAATATTCATGCAGGTCGGGGGTCAAGGGCAAAATGACTACTTTTTTCCCTTCAAAAATTTGGATCATATTTTTAGGGCTACAGACCAAATAAATGAATAATTTTTTTTAGGTTTCTAAACTGTTCCATACAAACTATCAAACAATTCCATGTCCAGAGATAGATAAATCAGCTCCAAAGAAACCTATTCGTGTTCTGTCATTATTCGATGGTATTGGAACAGGTAATACAAATTTTTATTTACAAAAATAGTAAAAAAATTATCTATACAGGGTGTCTAAATACCAGGGGACAGTATGGGGAACTCGGAAACTATAAGAGATAGAGATTCGGTAAAATGAGAGAAAAGTTACCTTTAAGAGGGTACAGTACAATGGTGTATTTACATTTCACAAAAATATGTATTTTTTTATTAATACAATAGTTAATTAACGCTACGTTAGTTTAAAGTAAATTTTCAGTTGTTTTTTAATCTTATTGTTGATTGTCATAGCCATCTTTGGATCATACAATGTATTAAATAAATAAAAAATACTTTTTGATCATTTTTTGAGATAGATTAGTTGCATATCGTTGAAAAGGTAATAAAATCTTCTGTTCAAAAATTACATAATTTCATATTGCTCCTATTTAAGAAAACATAAGTTAGTCTCATATCTCAAAAACTACGAGATTTCTGAAAATTAAAAAAATATTTCTAAATAGACAATACTAAACCCTATAGCATTTATTTGAAACATTTTCTAAAATTTCAAGTCGCTTAAGAAATATTCACGATGGAAAAATTCGGACTAAAATGGTTTTTGGCTAATATCTAGTAGGCTATGAAATTTTTGTGAAATGTAAATACACCATTTTTAAGGTAACTTTTCTCTCATTTAACCGAATTTCTATCTCTTATAGTTTCCGAGATCCCCATACTGTCCCCTGTTATTTAGACACCCTGTATATCTAAAAAATATTTTTTTCATTTATATGTTTCAGGACTTATTGTATTAGACAAATTGAATATGGATGTAGAATTATTTGCATCGTGTGAAATAAACTCAGATGCAATCAATGTCGTCCGGAAACATTTTGGCGACAGAGTACAGCATCTCGGAGATGTAAAAGATTTAACGAATAGTCAATTAAATGATTTAGCACCAATTGATTTATTAATTGGCGGATCTCCTTGCAATGATCTCAGTTTAGTCAATCCTGCTAGAAAAGGACTTTACGGTAAATATTTTATAAATTAATAACATATCTATACAGTGTATTCCAAGTTGATTAAGACAGGAAATTTAACATGGGGACAATTAAAAGTGTTGTAGTAACCTTTGGTTAAATTTAACGATGTGTGATTGGTGCATTTTGAAATGCCGCCTCGAAACTAACTGATAAATTTTAAATTAATCAACAGTATTTTGTTTTCAATTTTAATAAAGAATGAAATTAAAGTAAGCATCCTAGATATAAAATTATAATAATATTTTTTGGCAGATATAAATTTGAAAACAAAATACTAATTACTATTTTGTTAAATTTTGTGGCGGCATTTCAAAATGCACCAATTATGTTAAATTTCCTATGTCTTAATCAACTTGGAATACACTGTATATAAAAAAATGAATGTTCGTTTGTATGTGACTTAGAGACTCGGGAATTACTGAACCGATTTCTATGCGGTTTTCACCAATAGTTAGATAATTTTTCTGAGCAGTATCGTGGCTAATAATATTTTATGAAAATCTAAGATTTAACATCAACAGACTAAAAAGAATCTTTTTCAAGTCGTCTTTTGTTTCCATTATGTCAGAGCATACAACTGTCATTTATATAAAATATAATTCTATAATTTACGGTTTCAGTATTTTATTAATTTAGGGCACTATGGTTACGTCTCTTTCAAATATTATGTCGAATAAATAGATGATTTTTGACACATGCTAATAATTAAATATAATTGAAAATTGAAACATAAAGAAATATTTCACTTCCAAGAAAGGTGAAATATCGAAATTAATTATTATGATTATTGCTAATTATTATTGCCGATTTTCATACAAATTCTAAGACAAGACCTGGCGTTTCCTGGGAGTTTGAAAATATAATTTTACGCGATTTTTTCAATAACTACTGAACGGATTTTATTCCGGTTTTCACTAATCGATAGGTTAAGTTTAGGTGTACGTATAATTTCTGGATATTTTGTGTAAATTTCATGAAGTCGGAAAAAATAATTCACGGTGAACCGTGTGTTGTGAGCATGTTGGGTGGGCATGTTGGGTGAGCATGTTGGGTGAGGATGATTAATTTATGTTTAATTAAATTAATATCCCCGGGTAACACCGGGTCCAATGCGCTAGTTCTTATATAAAATTTAAAATGATTTTAGATGCAACTGGTACAGGAATATTATTTTTTGATTTTTATCGTATACTAAAACAATTAGAATTTGGGAATAATGGACGTAAGCTATTCTGGTTTTTTGAAAATGTTGCTGCTATGCCGATGGATATTAAAAACACAATTAACAGGTAAGAATATTATTATTATTTAAATTTACAAATCTAAATTTTAATATTAAAATTTATAATAAGATTTTTAGAAAGTGAACCATTTTTAATAGACGCAAAGTGGTTTTCACCTCAACAACGTCCAAGATTTTTTTGGGGTAATATCCCAGGTATCGGAGCAAACATACCAATTGAAGATCAATCATTTTTAAATGACTCGTTAACACCAAACTGTAACAGGATTGCCTGTGTTGATAAAATTAGAACAGTTACTACACGATCAAATTCTTTACGCCAAGGTAAATACAAATATCTGTCTTGGGAACCACGGGACTTTCTTATACGTAATCCTAACAGTGAATAGTATACGTCATTCTTATTTTATTACGACATTTTTTTGATAAACTAATAAAATAGAATAAAATAAATGGGACATAAACTATAGTAGATTCTCTACATTATACCTATATCAAATGAATTTTTTTTAATGTAATTACTGAAAACGGATGTTTATTCTTGTTAATTTTTGAATTTTCGAATTATTTTTGAAATAAGAAAAAAATGTTTTAGGTAAAAAATGTCGAGTATGTTACTATCTATAATTTATTCTCCATACATTTTTTTTAACATTTATGATTTAGCCAGAAAGAATTTTTTATATAATTATTATAGAGCAAGAGCCCGTGAGTGCCAGACTTTCGGATTTTTATAAAAGCTGAAAGTTCTTCTATGTGTGTCCCTAGTACAGGTAAGAATGATCCCCACTCATGAAGCTGAGGCAGCGGTGGCTTTGGCAGGTAACAGGTAACAAAGGTGTGTAAAATTCCATCTCAAATTCATCATGAAATAAAACTGAATTTTTTTATATTTGATTCATAATAATATCAAAACTCGCGTTACTCATTGCCAGACAGTTAGTATGGTTACAACCCTCTGCCGGACACCCCTAAACTATTATAATTTATAATTATACTTACGTTATATTATAAAACCTAAATTTTATATATAATTTTTTGGGAGCCTATTAAACTATGTTTACATAGTAGCCGGACAGTTTCGAAGGTTCTATCATCTTGCCAGACGCATTCAAAGTGAGCAGTAATCGGGAGAGCAAGGAGCGTATACAGTAACTAGTGCGAGTGAAACAGAGCGCTTGGTCTATTGCGGCTAGGGTTTGCAATCCCGCAGACTTTTTTTTCCCGCGGGAATTTTGCGGGAAATCCTCAAATCCCGCGGGATCCCGCAGTTTTTCCAAAAATTTTGTTATTCATACTTAAAGTTACTATTATTTAGTTAACAAAAAAAAAGTTAATTGTCCCAAAATTTCAAACTCATAGGTCAACCCTGTGAATGGCGCAAACCGAGTCTTTTTCCCATTTGATTAACATGGGAAAAATTACTTTTTTACTTACACGTGAATATCTCGTTGAAAACATTTTTTTTTTTTGAAAATTTCTCAAGGGAATATTTTGTAGAGAATTAAGTGCTCAATTCATAAATCCAATAAATTTTAAGAAATGTTTGTTTAAAAATTATCATAAAAATTGGATTTTACTTTTTATGATAATGTTTAAACGAACATATCTTTAAAAATATTCGATCTATGATTTGAGCACTATCTTTTTTGTAAGAAATTTAATTCTCTATGATATGCTGCTGTAAGAAATTAAAATAAATAAATTTTTCAACGAGATATTCACGCATAAGTAAAAAAGTAATTTTTCCCATGTTAATCAAATGGGAAAATGACTCGGTTTGCGCCGTCCACAGGTTTGATCTATGAGTCTGAAATTTTGGGACAATTAACTTTTGATCCAAAGCTAAAACATAGGCTAGCGGGACCGAAAAAATAAAAATAAAAATAAATAAACCACTAAATATCATTATTTACGGTTGTATTTTAGGGATAAAAAAATATCGTGCAGATCGAATTTTGTGTATTAAATTTTTGTGGTTAACTTTTATTTAATCTGCTATTCTTCTTCTAAATTTTTGTATTTTGTATTTTTTATGTTTTTTTTTGTAATCTGGGGGCTGTTTGAGCTTCTTTCGTCGCCTGAGTCGTACTCACAATCAGTGTAACCACTTAACTAATTGTGAACAAGAGATATAATTTACTTCACTAGTTTCATATTCAGTCATCTCAACCTTAATTTTTTTTTTCAAAATTGTTACCTTTTTTTATTCATATTTACGCTTTAAAAGTATTCAAAACGCACGCGACCTACAAATTCAATGTTCAAAAATTCCGCGCGGATCCCGCACTTTCAGTGCGGGATCCGCAAATCTCCAAAACGTGCGGGATCCCGCGGGAATGCGGGATCCCGCATTGCGGGATTGCAAACCCTAATTGCGGCCACTGATCTGGTATTATTTAACTGGATAGTGGATACCTATGGAATTACTATTAAACCGGATGGCTAAATTTCATACTTTTTCTAACAGTATCGTTTCCATTTGCGCATGCGCGAGACGCAACACTGAACTCAATTTTGATATAATATAGAGGTATGTGACGTGCTTCTATAGTTTCTTTATTCAATTGTTAATCAGATTTGACAGTTAGTATGCATCTATGGTTGTTTATTTAGTTATTATTTGATAATTAAAATAAATTACAGGTATTCGCGTGTTAAATAAGTGTATTGCAGTTGATATACAATCGAACTTGTATATATTTATTTATATATTTAACAAATTAATTTTATAAATTTTAATTTCGAACATCCGTTGACGCATGCGTATAGTCAGTTTCGGTTGTTAGGAAATATTCAATTTCAGCCATCATGTCTGACTTATCATCAGTCCAGCCATGTCAATGATTGCGGCCCTTCACTGCGCATCAGCTGCTGTTTATTGTAATCATTTGGTGAACGGTTATGCTCATAATAAACGTATTATTTTTCTGTGCAGTTTATAAAATATGGATATATTGACGATAACGATGAAAATGATGAAAATATTTAGATTTAATTAAAATAAATGAATTTCTCTGTAAATTTCTTATCTAAAAAAAATGTGTCCTTTGGTTTAATAAACAATAAAATTTGATTTACTTTGATTCATTGGCTTTATAATTTTAATAGCATTGAAAATAATAAACTTCTTAAAAATGAAAAATAATATCAATTAAATTATTAGATTTTCGACATGATTGACATTGTATTAGAAAAGTTTAACTGAGTATTATTTTAAATATTTGTTATTCAAACTGTAAAAATTTATTTAATGAAATTTCTGGATTATGAAAAAAATAAACTGCACAATTTGAAATTAATAACAGTGGATGCACAGTGAAGGGCCACAATAGACCAAGCGCTCTGTTTCACTCGCACTAGTTACTGTATACGCTCCTTGCTCTCCCTATTACTGCTCACTTTGAATGCGTCTGGCAAGATGATAGAACCTTCGAAACTGTCCGGCTACTATGTAAACATAGTTTAATAGGCTCCCAAAAAATTATATATAAAATTTAGGTTTTATAATATAACGTAAGTATAATTATAAATTATAATAGTTTAGGGGTGTCCGGCAGAGGGTTGTAACCATACTAACTGTCTGGCAATGAGCAACGCGAGTTTTGATATTATTATGAATCAAATATAAAAAAATTCAGTTTTATTTCATGATGAATTTGAGATGGAATTTTACACACCTTTGTTACCTGTTACCTGCCAAAGCCACCACTGCCTCAGCTTCATGAGTGGGGATCATTCTTACCTGTACTAGGGACACACATAGAAGAACTTTCAGCTTTTATAAAAATCCGAAGGTCTGGCACTCACGGGCTCTTGGACTATTAAGATTCACCCACACTGTTCACTCTCAGTATTACGTATAAGAAAGTCCCATGGTATATATGGCAAACATGCACACTGTTCA
This sequence comes from Sialis fuliginosa, assembly GCA_961205875.1. Classification (NCBI taxonomy): domain Eukaryota; kingdom Metazoa; phylum Arthropoda; class Insecta; order Megaloptera; family Sialidae; genus Sialis; species Sialis fuliginosa. The sequence continues at coordinate 1,644,878 of OY540814.1, read as the reverse complement.
ATCTCTGTAATACGTATAAGAAAGTCCCATGACACTCGTGGCAGATATTTCTTCTCTGTTATGAACCATTTGAATTATAATAATTTTTTTTTTCGAAAAAATGAATAGAGCATAAATTATAGATATTGATATTACCTATAATTTTTAACTTGACCATTTTTCTCTATTTCGCACTATTTCAGAGTAATTCGAAAAATTCAAAAATTTACGTAGATAAACATCCATATCCGGTTTTCAAAAATATTACGTTTTCTTCCCAGACAAAAATTAATCATAAATATAAATTTCATTTTTCTACGATTTGACATATTTGAGTTACAGTGCTTACAGACAGACGGACACACAGACATCATTGTGAAAATAGTCAGAATGGATTAAGGGAATGTCAAAATGGATAATTCCATCAAAATCTTGATTTCGAAAAAATTTGGCTTCACTATCTTATACTAGTGTATATTTCATATACAAGGTATAATAAAGTAAAAATTGTTATTTTCCATACCATCAAAATTAATACTAATATTATTGATTATACATAGTCGTAGCATACTTTAAAAAAAAAAATAATTAATTTTATTTGTTTGTATACTACATAATTAAAAGTATACTCTCTTTACGAGGTAACAATTGGAAGCTTAACAGCATTACGGGGTTTATGGATATTAGCATTTCAAAGTATTACACAGGCCGACATCATTTTTGTTGTCTCTACTTAAACTCATATACCTACCTATATGGCGGACTATAAAAGTGCCGATATTTCCGAAGTTTGAAGTTTCGTTATTTTGAAATTTTATATTATTGTATTCAGAATACTACACTCTATTGATTTATGAAAGAAAAAATAATAAATTTTGAAAAAAGTTGAGAGGTGTTCATTATACCCCCCAAATAAAAATTATAGGAGGTACCACATTTATGCTATTTTATAGCACTTGTAATACCAAACATATTTTGTATTACACACAAGTGACTATTTTAAGCGGTTTACGAGCTATTTACAAATTTAAAATTTTACCCTCATTTTCAAGGGTCGATTTTACCCTCTAAACTTAAAAACGGGCACGTATAAAAAAATAGGTGTCCTTAATTTTTACCTGATTAACATTTTTACAAAGTTTCATTAAAATCCGAGAGTGGCATCTGGGGATGTTTCCTTGTCAATTATACATTTTTTCCCTAGACTAGGGGAAAATTGTGGGGTCTAGGGGAAATTTTGAGGTCGGATTCGGATTCAGCGGCTCAAAATTCATAAGGGTTGTCTATTCACATGTAAAGTTCAGACCACTTTTTTTATTTTGTGGGCCTGTGTAATAATATAACATAAAAATAATTTCTTAGAAAGATAAAATATCGGTATGGAGAACCATACATGACTTCTATGTTCCATAATATTTTTTTATATTTTAAATATTTTTAATTAAAATTTTATTATACAGGGTGGGGCATTTAAAGTGTTACAGTTGATTATCTCAGAACCATCGCATATTTGAAAAAAATATTTCAACCAAAAAATGTTTGGTTGTAATGGGGTAATCGAATAGTAATATTTATTTGCTATTTTAACGTGCCCTTCAAGGATATTTGAAGGTCAACATCATTTTTTTAAATAGGAACCTACAGTTTTTATTTAGTAATCTTATTTTACGTGAAAAAATATGAATCTTTCATTGAAAACTTTTTTTTGAACAACCCAAGCTTTCCAAGGTATCTTACAAAAAAATTCGAGATTTTGAATTTTCAAGAATTTTTTACTCAGAAACCATAAACTTTAGAAAAAAAGTACAAGATACAAAAAATGTTCATTTTGGTCTAATGAAACTTGGAGAATTATTTTAGATTTTTTTTAACATTTCGTACTTTTTTTTGTTTTTGCTAAAATAAAATAAATAGAAAAAGTTTTTAATTTTTTTTAAATAATTCTCCACGCTTTATTAGACCAACATAAATATTTTGTGTATCCTGTACTTTTTTTCTAAAGTTTGTGGTTTCTGAGTAAAAAATTCTTGAAAGTTCAAAATCTCGAATTATTTTGTTAGATACCTTGGAAAGCTTGGGTTGTTCAAAAAAAAGTTTTCAATGAAAGATTCGTGTTTTTTTACGTAGAATGAGATTACTAAATAAAAACTATAGGTTCCTATTTAAAAAAATGATGTTGACCTTCAAATATCCTTGAAGGCCACGTTAAAATAGCAAATAAATATTACTATTCGATTACTACCTTACAACCAAACATTTTTTGGTTGAAATATTTTTTTCAAATATGCGATGGTTCTGAGATAATCATTTGTAACACTTTAAATGCCCCACCCTGTATAGTATAGGTACATTTTCTTTTTCTTTTTTTTGCTTTTTTGAAGAGTAAGGGGGGGGGGGATGTGAATCATAAACTTCCCAACAATTTTTTTTGTATTAATTTGAAGTTTTTTGGAGGGGGGAGTAGGGAGAAGGTAATTCATATAACCCACCACCCATTAATTTGCTTTAATTTATTTTATTTTTGAGGTGGGGGGGGGGCAAATATTTCCAAAAACTCTTATCCAATTAGCAGCAAAATTATACTCACTTTCCCCAAAAATAATTCAAATCGGTGCATTTTTACAGTAGTAGTACGTACAGTCGCCTTCCAGAAATTAACTTTTCTTTACGTTTTGAAAGTAGTACAATCAGAATCTGCTCTTATCTCGAACACGTTGTTTCGACAATATTACAATAGATACTTCCATTTCCTTTGGAACATGGAAGTAAAAACCTATTTATTATGAAAAAGATATTTTTGTGGAGTTCGATTTCTAATTAATTACTTGTTAAATTATAGGTAAATCAATGCTATTTCCTGTAGAAATGGATGGCGAGGGAGATACTCTTTGGACAACTGAACTAGAAACAGTATTTGGTTTCCCACCACATTACACCGATGTTGGAAATCTGTCTGCAGGACGTCGACAGCAATTGCTAGGTCGTGCCTGGAGTGTACCAGTTATTAGTTATATCTTGAAACCACTTAAAGATTTTTATTTAACAAAAAATTCGGAGGACACAGATTAATTTTATTTTTTTTTTCATATAAATATTATTTAATCTTAATTATTTGTTGCTATATATTTTTTTTTGTTTAAAAGTTCTTAAATATTTGATGTTTCTATTTTAAAATTATGACTTGTTTTTGCATTTAAATTTACCATTTATATAATTATTTTGTTGTTTAAAAAATTCTAATTATTTGTCTGTTAAATGAATATCTATTTAAATTAATATATTTGACATGTTTTGTTTAAATTTAATATTAATTATTACATAACATATTTATTTATTTATTTTATACTTTGATTAAAAATAAATAAACATTTTCATTCTTTTATATGAGTTGAATATTATTTACCACAATAAGAACCAGCGCCGGCTTTAAGGGGGGGGGGGGCGACCACCCGAGGCGCCACGCCAGGTGGGGCGGCATACAATTGGGCATAAGTGACTTTTTTGGTTAAAATCAGTGTACAGGCTGTAATTTTTGAGTAAACTTTTTTTTAATCTTTAAATTTTTTGTCGATCTGTTAAACCCGATTAAGCAAAAAATATAGCTAAATATTAACAATGTTAATTTAAAAAAAAAAATTAAGAAAAATCGATTATTTGATAGCTGCTAACTAACAAATCCTTATTCAGAAACCCACAAAACCTTAAATAAGGTATTAGCTGAGATATAAACTAATTAACTTTATTTATCAATTTCATTTGTTGATAATAGGGGAAGGAGGTCTCGACGGTCTTAGGGTATTTGATAGTCTTAAAGTTAATGATGTAAGCTATATTTAAAAAAAAAGTTGGGGTCTGTAGGATCACGCCAAGCTGAGATATTAACTATTCTTGTTAATGATAAATTAACAAGAATAGTTAATTAATTTATCAATTTTAATTGACATTTTCGATGATTTTTTAACATTTTTTAAGGGGCGAGAGGGCGGAAAAATAAATCTCGCCCAGGGTGCCAGACTTGCTAAGGCCGGCTCTGATAAGAACCACTGACCTACTTTTAAAATATCTAGATTGACAATAGAATTGCTATAAATTTTTTTTTTTAATTTCTTCAAGCTCCTCGTAAGAACTTCTATTTTAACGTAGTAATAGGTTATTCAATTTATTGTCGAATTAAAACTTGACAAGTATATTCCAGTGCCTTTCAAATAACAAAAAATAAAATTACTTATCTTTTTGATTTTAGAAAATAATTTGAAGAACAGAAAATGTCTTTTTATACTGTATGATAAAAAAAATTCCAATATTGGTAGGTCTATTTTTTTTAAATTTTCTACATTTTGAAAATATATTAAACATAATTATTATTAATAAGGTTCAGAAAAAGATGTCTCTTTTGATGACTATTTTTTTAACAACTTCTTTCTTTGGGCATAATTTACCTTTTTTACTGCCTTTTTTGTTACTCTTTTCCACTTCAATTTTCTACTTCTCTGATGTGTCGGTAGCAATCATACACTTCCCAGGGTTTCATCCTATACCACAGAACACGTCCCAAGGTACAACCAAAAAAATGTCCTAAGGTGTAACCAAGCACATTTTTCACAAAATAAATTTTCTAATGTCTAAAAAGAATTACGATTCAACAACTTCTTGCATATATCGCTTGCTTAAATAATGCTGCGACAAGTAGTACATCAGATAATGTCAGTAATAATGCTTAGATTGTTTGTATACGATCTGGAAGTTGCAGCAAAATTTTACTTTCAAGGTACAAAAACTATAATATGACACTTAAAGCTTCGAACAATGACTGAAACTGAAATAACTTGGTGAGCAAACAAGGGATAGGGTTGCCAATATAACATGTAATTCTGGGAGTTACAGCTGCAGTGGTTGGATTTCTAGAGTAATTGTCGCAAGGTAAAACCGTCCCAAGGTACAAGCTTTTCCCCTATATACTTTTCAGAATTTTTATGCTTTCTTTTAAGGTATTTCTCGGGGAGAAACAAGGTACGCTATATGTTAGAAAAGGAAAAAAAGTGTAGTATAAAATCAAGATAACCGTGGTATAAATTAAAATAAAATTTGGCAACGTTGAGCATATATTTTCTATTGAGCATGCGCGACTTTTGTATTCTCGATGACAGCTACATATTATTTAATGTTTTGATGTGATAACTTGTACTGTTACTTGCAGCTGAATTTGTTATTTATTATAAGTTTATAATTAAGAAATAGTTTTTATTATTTTTATTATTCCTTGAAATTAAAAGAACGAGTTTTAAATACCGCGGCAATTGTCAATACTTTGCGGCGTTGTCATAGCCTAGTACCGTGATATTTTTTATCAGAAAATAAGTTTTTATTTTACTTATAACTTAAAAACGGGGCGGTGAAAATACTTGAGATTTTTTATATTAACTCCAATTATATTAATTGAGTTTTTCTCAAAATTTCATAAATTTCTTGATCTTCCTTCGCATAAAATTATTTACTTTTTCATTGAAAATCCGCTTAAAATATCGTAATCCCTATACTCGCAATGTTAAATTTTTGATTTCATTTTGACGATATCTTCGTTCACAGATGGTCAATCATTTTAAGATTTTGAATGGAGCTTCTAATAACCTTTTTTTAGTTTTTTTTTTTTACAAAATTGAAGCTTACTCTTGAATCTTTTAATTTTTCCAAAAAATACCTTAAAGTCGGTTTTGTTTTTTTTCTTAAAAAGTATTTTTATCTATTAAGAAATTGTACCAGAGTTGGCAAAAAACTGATATTTTTGAATAGGTAAAACTGAAACCTGATGTTATCGCACAGAAATATTATATCTGAATGCAAGAAGCAAACAAAAGGAAAGAATATGTACATCTGTAGTAACAATGTAACGTTTTATTTGTATATTGTATATTCTCATAATTTATTTTTTTCCGTTTCGCCGGTGTCGTATATAATTATTCATGCAAACAACCGTAATGCCATCTGCAGATGAGCACAGTTACCACTGGGACGGAAGTAGAACAAACAACATCCGGCACGTCGCGTATAAACAATATATCCCTACAGATCGCACTATTGCAATCCAACAAAAACATTGGTGAGCTTCTAAAATATTTATTTTTCGCTCAGTTAGATTTTACACTGTATGTTGTAAAAACTATGAACTCTGCTCTATTAACATTTCTGTTGGAGGCACTCGACTTGAAACTTGCGAAAAAACGCCATCAAAAGAAATGAGAGATCGCTGTTAATAAAGTTCTATTTCAGACACATTTTTCTTTCTCAATGTTTACAAAAAGACATAATTTATATTATAGTGCTGGAAAAAAAATTGCTCTTGGAAAATTATTTTCTGCATTTCTATAGACAAAAATTGTACGTTTTATGGAAACATATCATTTTAAATTTGTATACATCGTATATATCATTGTGTTTTATTCCATGTCAAAAACTGAAATAATCAAACCAGTTTTCACTATACCAAAATCTATATATCGTCGGGTTACTACTGCAAAAACCAGATAAGTCACATTTTATAGTTTCTAAGATATCTGGTTCTAATTGGTTAAATTTTGGTCAAAGTGGGACTTATCTTATTTTTGCACATGCGTACTGACCTTTTATATCTGTAAGATATTTATCATGTTTTTACAGTAGACGTAGGTAAAATTTTTAATTGTAGTAATGTACTTAACTAATAATAGTGGAGTTATTTGGGTTTTGCAGTAACCCGAGAACCACTTATCCTTTTTTAATTCATAGGTACGTTCTCTGGTCAGGTTATAGGCTATATTTTGTTACGTTAGGTAACATAACAACTAAGCAGTAATGATAATAGTAAATCAAGTCGGAAAAAAATTTGCCGTCGCCAGCGTGCTATTTTGCAATGCGCTGCCTAAACCGTCCAATATTGAACAAAATAATGTATTAAAGAATTGTGTAGAATCAAAAGATCTACAATAAAGTCTAACTTTTATATTTAAGCCACAATGACAGCTTTTATGTTTCAAAGAAAATTTAAAATATTTGAATTTTGTTTACGTGGACTTATGACCTTATCGAAATAAATGATTTCATCGTCATAAGTACTTAATGTAGATACAATTTGCCCTTTACAGCATCCAATTTGGTCGTATAGTTGAGAAAATATCGTGAAATATAAATACGCGATGGTGACCCGTGTCGCGGCGTGCGGTAAGGAGGGAGCGTGCCGAGTAGATGCAGGGCAGAGGGAATGATACAGGCCGGTATTCTTTTGATCGGCAATTGTTTATTTTGATTTCAATAATTAACTTTTAAATTTAAATAGAACAAAAACTATTTTAATTTTTTGTTCTGATTCGTTTTTGTTAGGTAATTTAAGTGTTGTTTGGTTTTTATTACAACAATAATTAACTAATCGTGTTTGTACTTAATTCAACTATATTTTGTTTTAAATCCTAAACAATAATTCCGTAGTTCACGCGAGCGAAGCCGAGCGGGTCCAGCTAGTTATATACATATATGTATAACGCGAACGAAGAACAGCTAGTAAAATATATTTTATATAATAATTTATTTTATTGGGAGGGGGGTGTGGTTAAGATTTAACAATTTTTGAAAATTTTTGTAGGAGTTACCTATTTTAAATTTATTTAAAATCAATTTAATAACTTTCCAAACCTCAACACTTTTTCGGAACATACCTTCTACTAGAGCTGGGCGCGGGCCGTGAATTTTTCGGGTCACGTCGGGTCACGGCCGTGACCCGACGTGACGTGAGCGATTTTCAAATATTGTATCGTGAGCGGGCGTGATCGTGAGTCAAAATAAAACAATCGGGCGTGACCGGGCGTGAGTACATTTTTGTCGTGCGTGAGTCCGTGAGTATATGTATGTATATTTTGATATTTCTTTAATTTCTGATCTCATGCATATATGATAATCTGTTAATCGAATTTTTATATTAAAAAATATAGTGAAAAAAATTCATTAAACATTTTATTTATAACATATTATTCGGGTCACGAGCGTGACCCGTCGTGCGTGATTCGGCGTGAGTAAAAAAATAGAATTCGTGAGCGTGCGTGATCGTGAATACTTTTTTTGTAACCGTGAGTGAGCGGGCGTGACTAAAAAAAATTCTCTCGTGAGCGTGCGTGATCGTGAGCAAAAATTACTCACGCGCCCAGCTCTACCTTCTACCAAAAAGAATAACCCAATCGCAAGTAGAACAAAAGAGAAAAAAATATTTACATAACTACTTTTCTCGTTGTATAAAAAAGAGGTCTATATTTACGACTAGCATACACATACATAAAATGTAAAGAGAACATACATAAGTTCATATTAAACAACAAAGAATAATATTCCTGTAGGATGTGTTTTTAGATTCAGGTAGCAGAAGAGTGCGCTAAACCTGTCACATGGTTTTTGGGGGAAGGAAACCGTGTCATATAACTGTCACGAACGGCCGCTGGGTGTCACTTACAGCGTCGGTGTATGTCACCCGACTGTACCCTTCTACACACACGCGCACCCTCCCTCCAACCCCCTCCCTCCCCTCCGCTACCAATTGTATTACATCAATCTATGTATCTGAGAGGAAAAAATGTTACTGTTTGCATTCGTATATGGATATTTCAATTGCGAACTGATAAAATAAACAATTTTGAATTTCCGAATATATTTTATACCTTTTGTCTCTTTTTTTGTAGAAAACAATTCAAATCTTTTTTAATATAAAGTACTGGCACCAGTCGTGAACATTTTTATATTAAACTGAATTAGAAATATTTGTTGATATTTGATTATTACCATTTCTGAATATTAATCTATATACATTTAACTGTCTTACAGCGTGATTTGATGACAATAGGGTTTCAAATTTGACGATTGTTTCTTTTATATCTTTTGTGTCGTAGTATACTTATTATTTTGTAATCATTAGCAATACTTGATGACGAACGGCCGCTGGGTGTCACTTATAGCGTCGGTGTATGTCACCCGACTGTACCCTTCTACACACACGCGCACCCCCCCCCCCCCACTACCTATTGTATTACATCAATCTATGTATCTGAGAGGAAAAAATGTTACTGTTTGCATTCGTATATGGATATTTCAATTGCGAACTGATAAAATAAACAATTTTGAATTTCCGAATATATTTTATACCTTTCGTCTCTTTTTTTTGTAGAAAACAATTCAAATCTATTTTAATATAAAGTACTGGCACCAGTCTTGAACATTTTTATATTAAACTGAATTAGAAATATTTGTTGATATTTGATTATTACCATTTCTGAATATTAATCTATATACATTTAACTGTCTTACAGCGTGATTTGATGACAATAGGGTTTCAAATTTGACGATTGTTTCTTTTATATCTTTTGTGTCGTAGTATACTTATTATTTTGTAATCATTAGCAATACTTGATGACGCAGTGATGGACACTCCATCACTGCGTACTCATTACTGGTTTTACTTTACCCATTACTGAAGAAAAAACATAAACAAAATAAAAGGCTATAATTTAAAAAATTGCGGACTTTGGTAATTAAATTGATTTAATAAAGAGTTAGTTATTTTATTAGTAACATGAATTCATGAGAATTACAAAAAAGAAGTCCATCAATCATAAAAACAGTCAACCTTGCTCTTATAGCGGTCATAACTGGTGCCAGTACCTATAGTTGTTTTCTTAGTAACATGAGTTCATTAAAATTAGAAAAAATAAGCCCACCAATCTAAAAAAACAGTATACCTTGCTCTTAGTGTTCAAGACTGGTGCCAGTACCTTATCAATCTTATACAGTAAAAAGATTTTTGAGTTTATACTTATGCCATTTTATAACAATCTTTTATGATTATTTTTGTATTTTTTGAACCAACGAATTTCTAGTAATCTCAAAAATAATATAGAGTATCTATCTACAAATCATCATGCTATCACTCAAAAGAGCTAAGCAGTGAATATTTTTATTTTTAAATTCTCGGATAAATACATTTAAAATATATAAAAATCACATAGGTACTTTTTTTCATTCAATATATGCAATAATCAATAATAACATAAAATAAACATGAAAGTTTTTTTTGAAATAAATTACGACATATTTGTATGTAATTACTTTTTTCATACATCTGCAAATAAATTTTATTTCGCATCAAAAAACTTTAACTGATGGATATAGTTACAACATCAGTGAAACCAATTAAAACTTGAGCTCGCTATAAAATTTGTCGCTATATAAAAAAAAATAAATACAACCGGTAACAAAGTAACAGAATATTTTTTTCGAAATTCCGATAGAACTTAACTTCGTGCAATGAAAATAATCCACAAAAGGGCGTCCCAACATAGTGTTTATGAATATACAAGGAAAGTTTGTGTAACAAAACTGAACAATATTCCGATCATGGATAAAAAGAGGAGTGTATGAAGCTCGTTAAAAATTTTCAAACTCTGGAAAATACAGCACAATAAAAACTCAAAGTACATGTATATCTATGTATGTTGTATATAAACGTAAACATTTGTATGCACATACGAATATACTTTTAGAATACATTGTAGGTACATAATATAATGCATTTAAATACATACAAGCACTTTAGTATAAGGTACTGACACCAGTCTTGGATATGACCCCAATAATGGCTATTTTTACTTTCTTATACAATGTATATGAAATATACATATAGTATAACCGATTTTTTTCGAAATCCGGATTTTGATGGAATTATCCATTTTGACCTTCCCTGAATCCATTCTGACTATTTTCGCCATGATGTCTGTGTGTCTGTCTGTCTGTCTGTAAGCGCTGTAACTCAAATACGACAAATCGTAGAAGGGTGAAATTTTATATTTAAGATTAATTTTTGTCTGGGAAGAAAACGTCCTATTTTTGAAAACGATCTTTCAACCGGATACGGATGTTTACCTACGTCGATTTTTGAGTTTTTCGAATTACTCTGAAACAGTGCGAAATAGAGAAAAATGGTCAAGTTAAAAATTGTAGGTAATATCAATATCTATAATTTATGTTCCATTCATTTTTTTGTAAAAACAAATTTTTGAAGAAAAAAATTGTATTATAATTCAAATGGTTCATAACAGAGGAGAAATATCTGCCATGAGTGTCATGGGACTTTCTTATACGTATTACAGAGATTGAACAGTGTGTGTGTTTGCCATAGGTACCATGGGAATTTATTATACGTAATACTGAGAGTGAACAGTGTAGGTAGGTGAATCTAAATAATTAAAAATTAAAATAATTTAAAAATGTATGGGGAATAAATTATAGATAATAACATACTCGACATTTTTTATCTAAAACATTTTTTTCTTATTTCAAAAATAATTCGACATTTAAAAATTTACAAGAATAAAACATCCGTTTTCAGTTATTACGTTAAAAAAACCATTTGTTATATAATGTAGAGAATAATATTACCTATATTATTCATTTTATTCTATCTTGTTAGTTTGTCAGAAATGTTTTAATAAAATAAGAATCACGTATACTATTCACTGTTAGGATTACGTATAAGAAAGTCCCGTGGTTCCCAAGGCAGATATTTTAATTAAATGTAATGAATTAGAAATATTTAGATAATAAATCAAATCTATTTTAATATAAAGTACTGGCACCACTTTTTGGTCAGTCGTAAACGTGACCAATTAATATGTTGTTTTTTTGGTAGCTAGATTATTTAAGACATAGGTTACACGATCATTCTGTTATTCCATTCCATGAGTTCAGTCCGTGACCTTGATCAAGACTGAGCGTGTAATACATTGATTGACGGACTGATGGAATGACAGAATGATCGTGTAACCTCTGTCTTACTCGCTCAGTCTTGATCAGTGGTTCCCAAACTCTTTTGGCCCACGGACCCCTTTTCATAGTCAAAACTTGCCCACGGACCCCCTTTCATAGTCAAAACTTTCCCACGGACCCTGGGTGAAAAACTACATAAATGAATAATAGAAAAATTAAAAATTTAACTTTGATGTCTTCAATGGTAAATGGTGACGTAAAAATAAAATATAAATAAAACATTTTATTTCAAACATGAGCCACTTCCACAAACCGTTACAACAATCAACAATTTTTAAATCTCAAACTCGACTGTTATTACTTGTATTTTATGCACCTGTCTATATTTATATTTTACTTAGGACGTAAAAATCGTTAATAATTTATTCATTGTTATTTATTTTAACTTCCATATTAATAAAAATGTGCGCGGACCCCCTGACGTTGTTCAGGGACCCACAAATCGATTTTAATTTTCCACGGACCCCCTGAACGATGACATGGACCCCTTGGAGTCCGTAGAGACCACTTTGGGAACCACTGGTCTTGATCAAGGTCAAGGACTGAACTCATGGAATGGAATAAATGAATGATCGTGTAACCTCTGTCTAAGATAATAAACAAACTATAACATCCTCTCTAAAATCTTGTTATTTAGTTCCATAGACTGAAACAGCGAAAGTGCGCACTCCTGCACCACCCTACCCAACAATTTGCCAATACCGTGTATACATACCTACATAAAGACTTATAAACACGTTTTAAGATAATGCATAATAAAACGATAACACGAGATCCTTGTATATAATTAATAACGATTTAGAAGTTCGTCACGCTAACACTTGCCAACCCTTAAGCTTTATTACGTCATACGTGTGTGTGTGTGTATTTCACCTTTTCACTGATAGTATAAAATTTACGTTATTATTATTTATAACTCCTGTATTTCGCGTGACTCCAAACTCGCGATGAGAGCGTGTCTAGATTTCTTATGTCTTGAAAACTATTTGAATAACATTTAAATCAATTTTTTGTGTGTATTTACAGTACATTTATATCTTTCATATTCGTTCTCTACTTATTTAGTTTTTCGACATCTCAATTTATTGTAGTTTTTTGTATTATCATTCATAATAAATTGTAGTTATTTGAAATAGTAATTGCATTCAACTTTAATCAACGTCATAACTCCTCAACTATATGAACTCGACAGATGTATTTCGTATTCGTTTATATATTACTTTTTTATACATGGGTAGTTCTACACACGAAGGAAGAAAATGGAGTTAATTCCGGAACGAAATTTTGTTCATGCATAAGCTTTGGCAAGTAGTTTTATTTCAAGTTGATGACATTTTTCACACTATCTGAAAGTGGCCAGTCAAAAAATTATAAATTATAAATTTTATGGCCATACATTTTTTATAAACAATAAAAGTTGTTAAAAAACATGCGAAGTCATTTACAACAATATTCTAATTGTTGAAATATCAAACAAATAAGAAATCATTGACAAAACAACATTTTTTTAAATAGGAAAACTAATATAACGATTTATAATTAAAACGTTTGAAATAAAATCACAGAATAGAATTAAAATATATCTAAAACATTAACAAAAACATCAATTAATGTAATGTAGTTTATTACCTATATTCAATTTCTTAGCAGAAAGTGTTAACTTATGTAATTTTTTCTGTATCATGATGTATAAAAAAGTCTTGTGCCGACCAGGGCAGTTTATTTTAATTATTTTATAATTTTATAATAAAAACGTTTGAAAATAAAAAAGTATAGCTACTTATTCTACTTATTCGTTCAATACACGTTCTGGTGTTCTTTAATAAAATAAATAAATAAAACAGAAAAGTTGACAACGAAATAAAATACATTACTAACTATTTTTTTTATTTTCTACAAAAAAAATGTATCCTAATTTGTCTCCGACATTTTTTTTTCACATTCAATTCAAAAAGTGACAAATTAAAAAAGAAACTAATAAAAAATCGATCAAACACAGCACAAAAAACATGAAGAATAAAAAAATATATAGATATTATTGATCTCAACAAAAAGGTACTGGCGAACATGAGTAGTTAGGTTTCTTTAGTAGGTACAGAAACCTGAATGATAGACGTCTGTATGGAGTAGGGTCTGTTGCGAATAGGGGGTTCTAGGGGGAGGGGCATTGTTGTTACATGACAATAAGGAAACCATTCGTTCGGCGAGGTATTTCGATAATACACCATAATGGATGGCGGTTTTCAAAACATTCTGGAAAGCAGCGATAACAAGATGATTTTTAAGCTCGGCCTTTTCAATTCTTTGAATACATTAAAAGGTGTAACTGTTAGACGGGTGAAGATCTTTTAAAGCTGATATTTTTTTTAATATTTAAATTCTGTTTTTACTTTTCAAATCTGTTTATTATAATTCTTATGTGTATTATACAGTCTTGAGGCTTCCGCGGTGATCTTGATATGGATCTTGGCTTCTGGGTGTAAGCCACGTCGATTTGGTTGTGTTATCGACCAACGTTTGATAAATGGTAAGTACTACGACACAAAAGTTATAAAATAAAGAATCGTAAATTTTGAAACAATGTAAAGTAGGATGCAATCATAGACATAGAGAATGGACCACGCATCCGACTCGAAAACAGAGTCGTGTCAAAAGAAAGAGATAGAAACAGGTTTGGAATATACTTGTCTTTTTTTTAAACAAGAACTATTTCATTCTTAATTAACGTTATAAAAATTTTTATTAAAAAAAACAATTATTGATTTCTAAATAATATAAATTTCGAATTTTTTGACCCAATTTTAATATCTTGTTCTTCCTTTTTCGTAGCTTCGTAATATAACCTAATATTAAACAAAATATTTAAAATTTTGTTAAGTAAATCTTGTGTGTGCTGTTTGTAATACACCTCATCATTTTGTAGCAACCACATGGGAATTGATTTAAAACTATTTTTTATGTATATATTTAATATTTTTGGTAGCAAAAATGTTATTTTCCCGGAATATCCGTTCATAATTTTGCAAATTTCTATCAGATCAATTGATATATTTTTTTTTAATTTCCTCGATGAAATATGAACCATTATAGTATGTTTATTGTTTATATTATTTACTTTTTTAATAAAAAACTTTTTTTTTTAAATGTGATGAAATGGTTATTTTTATGAAAAGTATTGAATATCTAAAAAACTACGGGGTTTAGACATAGGATATTCCCTATACAAATTGAAAGGGGAAAAAACCCATCAAATAGTGAAATAAAAAAAGAGTAGTAACATTTGAAAAAATCTTTGTTTTTATTATAGCGCAAAAATGATATTGATATTGATATTTTTAAACCAATAATATTATGTACCAAACTTTTTTTTCTATCTCCTACGGGAAGTGCGCTAGGAAAGTCGAACTACCCTGTATATTCTACTTATTATTTTTTCTGACATTAAAAATTTTATGTAAATGAAGCTGTATTATAATTTAACATGCTGTCAACTACAGATACCAATAAAAGGTAGGTATGATTGTATATAATTTACTTCAAAAGTCAAGGGTCATACTGTACAGTGTACACTGTAACTAAACTCACTAGCGTATTGAACGAATTCTCATCACGTCTCATACACATCCAGGTGAAGGCTGTATATGGATTTATAAATCTAAAAAGCTTTCCGAATCCGAAATATAAGTGTATTATGCATAGTAATAAAAAATGTCGATTATGTACAAGAAAAAATATTTTTCTTGGATTATAAAAAAGTTATGTTGCTAAAAAGACTATCTAACAAAATAAAATCAACAAAGAAAAAAATTATTCAATATGTCATTTCATTGCAGTTACAATAAGGTACTGGCACCAGTCTTGAATATGACCCCAGTAATGGCTATTTTTTAATTAAATGTACTGAATTAGAAATATTTGTTGATATTTGATTACTACCATTTCTGAATATTAATCTATATACATTCAACTGTCTTACAGCGTTATTTGATGACAATCGGCCAATAGTTGTCAAAATGGTGGACATTTAAACTAATTATTAGTACAATTTATTTATTAATTATTATATTATCATAGCAAATGCTTTACATTGTTTCAAATTTGACGATTCTTTCTTTTATATCTTTTGTGTCATTTTGAAATCATTAGAAAATGTCCATCACTGCGTTCTCATTTCTGGTTTTACTTTATCCACTACTGGAGAAAAAACATAAACAAAATAAAAGACTATAATTTAAAATATCGGTATGGAGAACCATACATGACTTCCATGTTCTTTCTATCTTTTTAAATAATTTTTAAATATACATTTTTTTAAATATTTTATTTATATAACCTACTACTATGAATATACATATCGTAATACATTAAAAAAACATAAATACTTACAACGGTTACAGCTCTTTTTGCCATTTGTATATAAATATTAGTTTTCTAATGTCAAAAACATAATTCACATTCGTAGAAAAACTAATTTGACAATTTGAATTTAGTTGCATTTGTTTCCAAGGCAACATGAATTAATGACATATTAGTATTTAAAATTCAAATTTTAAGTGTGTTTTTCACCCCTTTAATGGCTGTTTAGGTACGTATAAATAATAAATGTCCTTTAGATTCAATTGAACTGCAAATGTACCAAATCTCATCAAAATTAGTGAGATAATACTCGCAATATTCACTTTTTAGACGAAAAAAGTTACAAAATTTCGAATATTTCCAAAACCCCTAATCCGATTAGCACCAAAAACAATAGGTCTGGAGTACTCACTGAGACAAACATTTTCCCCAAAAATAATTCAGATCGGTGCATTTTTACAGTAGTTATCGTGAACGAAAGAAAATTCTACATCCGCACAGACACACAGACACACAGACACACGCACAGCCGCCAAGCGGATATTAACTTTTCTTTACGTTTTGAAGTTAGTACAATCAGAATTTGTCATTTTCTCGGACACGATTTTTCGATGGTATTACAATACTTCCATTTCCTTCGGAACATGGAAGTAAAAACAAACTATATTTGCGGTCTTTGGTAATTAAATTGATTAAATAAAGAATTACTTGTTTTATTTTTAACATGAAATCATGAGAATTACAAAAAAATAAGCTCATTAATCACAAAAACAGTAAACCATGCTCTTATAGCAGCCATAACTCGTGCCAGTACCTTATACATATTGAAAATATTTTTATATATTCTATTTGATTGCATACCAAATACCAACACATTATGTGAAAGTAATTTGTCATATTTACTTCTGAACTAATAATTTTTTAATGCAAACAAGTTTTGTTTCTATAAAATTTTAAAAATACTTAAAAATTCGCAATTCAAGTGAATTCATAAATGATATAGCTTATTATCAGAAGCCTAGATTCATTGGAATAACAATATTGTACATTAACCCATTTATGAAAAAATGTTGACAAATATATTGCAGGCAGTGGCGTAGGAACGGGGAGGTTTTGGTGTCGACCCCCCCCCCCCCCCCCGAAATATTTTATGTTCTTAAAATATATTAAGCTATTATTACAATTTTGAACTGAATGACCTTTTTTGTGATTATACCCCCCCCCCCCTCCCCCCCAGAAATATTCAATGTTCTTAAAGTATGTGAAATAATTATAATTTAGTTATATGACTAAAACAAAGGTCATAAGATTAGACATTAAATTTTAGATCACTTAATTAGAAATTATAATAATAATTTCGCATATTTTGGAAACCCCAAGCTTACCCCCCCCCCCCCCGAAAATTTTTCTTACTACTCCACTGATTGCAGGCCGTGAATTTTTCGGATCATGTTAAAACTTGACGTATAGATTTTAAAATTTCGTCTCGTGAGCATAATCCACCACATAAAAAAAAATTAAATGAAAAAAAAAACGACTTAAAAAACAGCTCTTCTAAAAAGCACTTTTAGAAGAGCCCTGAAGATGTCCACTGCAATGTGTGACGAAACGTTGGTCGATAACCCAGAAGTCAAGATCACCGCGGAAGCCTCAAGACTTGTATCTCAAAAAAGACTCAGTTTATATCCGGTAATCTAAAAATACAATTTGTACTTCCGGTGAAATACCCACCCCATCCATCTCTATCAACAGTTTGATGTGAACATGCATAGTGCACTTGTGTACTCTCTATACGCTATACAGTAATATATAACTACCTAGTAGAGGCGATGACATGGGTCTGTCAACTTGTGTGAGCGATACGACAGGAGGTGCTGCGCGCGCAAACAAATTTAAACATTTACAATCAATTTGAAATTGTTTAAATATATACAAACGGTAATACCGGTAATAACAAATATTGGAGCTTCTGGGATAATTATTGTTTGATCAATGTTTCAAAAAATATTTATATAACATGGATAGCATTCGACATCAATACAGGGTGTTTCAAAAACGTCACAAACCTGATTATATCGATATCTATAATATATATAAAACGTAACGTCTGTGTCCAGTGGCGTATTTACCATGGGGCCATGGCCTAGTGCGGCAGGCTGAGAGGGGCGGTAGATTTTTTTAGTTTAATATAGTATATTTAAAAAAAAGACAAAAAACGAGTAACGCGACTAAAAAAAAAAGTCTTCAAGTTTTTATTTCTCTATCTTCCAAACTTTTTAGTTCATAAAATCAGAAATTTCAATCGACGTGACAAAAAAAAAGGTCATCAGTTTTTAAGTTATATCTATTATATTTTCCATTATTTGTAAAAATTCTCACTTTTCAGTTCAATTCTGACTGTATATAAATAAATTATATTTTACCTTGGTAAAGGGGTGGCAATTTTTTTTTTGCCCAGGGCGGCACTTAACGTAAATACGCCACTGTCTGTCCGTTAGTGCGCTTATCACTCAACGTATTTTTTTAAATTTCATAGATAAGGTAAAGGTACCAGTAATGGCCGCTGTAAGAGCAAATTTTCGGTTCTTCTGTTACTAATAAAACAAGTAACTCTTTATTTAATCAATTTAATTATTAAAGTCCGCTAATTTAGTTTGTTTTTTTCAAATTATAGCCTTTTATTTTGTTCATGTTTTTTATCCAGTGATGGCAAAGGTAAAACCAGTAATGAGTACGTAGTGATGGACACTTGCTAATTATTACAAAATGATAAGTACTACGACACAAAAGATATAAAAGGAAGAATCGTTAAATTTGAAACAACGTAAAGCAGTTTCTATGATAATATAATAATTAATAAATAAATTATACTAATAATAATTAGTTTAAATGTTGTTTACATTTTGATGAAAGTTGTTTCTATTATGGTCTACGAAACTTATATTATTTAGAAATCAACAATCGTTTTTTTTTTTAATAAAATTTTTTTATAACGTTAATTATTTTTTGTATTTTAACCTCTATCTATGAATATTTTTAATGTTCAGAGCCAAGAATGAATAGTTACACTCCTGTTTAAAAAAAGGACAAGTATATTCCAAACCTGTTTCCATCTCTTTCTTTAGACACGTCTTTGTTTTCGAATTAGAGGCGTGGTCCATGCTCTATGTCTATGGTATTACCTAACCGTTTTCTGCACAGGTGACAGCTTTTACCTAACCTAAATTGCACGTGAACCATATACATCTTATTAAATATAAGTTTAACTACCTCTAGCCATTGAAATGAACATGTCTCGAGCCAATCTCATATAAGTTTTCATTACTTTGCATTGTGTCAGCTGCTGAGTAATGGAAACTTATGCGAGACTGACATTTATGTTAGCTATGACGTGTATTTATAGTCCAGACTTATTGGTCTGGTGACAGACCAACCTATGATAATAATTTTCTATGAGATTTTTTGAGTGAGCGAGTTAACCAAAGAGACACATCAACCTTAAGTTGCATAAAGCAAAATTAATCATGATTAGTTAATCAGTTGTTTTCAAACCATGATTACGTCAATTCTAAAATATCGGTATGGAGAACCATACATGACTGACATGTTCTTTAATTTATTTTTAAATAATTTTTAATATATGAAAAATTTCAATGGGATTTGTCAGAAATAAAACTCACCTTTGTATTATAAATATTAGTTTTCGAATGTCCTAATGTCAAAAACATAATACACATTCGTAGAATAACTAATTTGACAATTTGAATTAAGTTACATTTGTTTCCAAGGCAACATGAATTAATGACGTATTAATTAGTATTTAATATTCAAATTTTGAGGGTGTTTTTCACCCCTTCAATGGCTATTTAGGCACGTACAAATAATAAATGTCCCTTAGATTCAATTGAACTGCAAATGTACCTAATCTTATCAAAATTAGTAAGATAATACACGCAATGTTCACTTTTTAGACGAAAAAAGTTACAAAAATTCGAATATTTCCAAAACCCCTTATCCGATTAGCACCAAAATCAATAGGTCTGGAGTACTCACTGAGACAAACATTTTCCCCAAAAATAATTCAGATCGGTGCATTTTTACAGTAGTTATCGTGAACGAAAGAAAATTCTACATCCAGACACACAGACACACGGACACACATACACACGCACAGTCGCCATGCGGAAATTAGCTTATGAATGAATTGTTCATTTACAAACTGAGATTAAGTTAGGAATTAACATTAATCATGGTTTGAAAACAACTGATTAACTAATCGTGGTTAATTTTGCTTTATGCAACCCAAGGCAAGAACTTTAAAAGTTAACCGTCCTGGATTTTCATGGTCATCTTTGGAAAAGAACAAAACTGACAGAATAGAAAATAATGAATGTTATACGAGATTGGATCGTGACAAGTTCATTTTAATGGCTAGAGGTATTTATTATTTACAGTGTTGCCATCTGACTGATGGCTTACGTATAGTTCTAATCTCTTATCTTCAGGGTTGAGTGTTTTTTTGCTTCCTCGCAATATCGAAGATACGAGAAGCTTTGTGATCGTTTCAGATTGAAATTAAAAAAATGTCTCCGATTTCAAAATTTTAAATTGATCTTTCCGTTTCACGTCAAGACAAACACTTTTCGTTCCGTGTCTGTCTGTTTGTCCGTCCGTCCGTCCGTGTGTGTGTGTGTCTGTTCCCTGAATCCTTGTCACACGCATAACTCATGAACCACTGAACCGATATTATTGAAACTTGGTCGGATGGTTGGGTCTGGCTTGAGGGCGGTCCCATTTCAAAATCGTGTGTAAAGGGGGTGGGAGGGTGATATTTATTATTCAAGATATCTCAAGAACGACACATGTTACGTGAAAATTTTATAGAATATTTTTTGTAGAGCATTAAATTTCCTATAATATGGGTTTACAACGTTTGTTGTAAAATATTCCCTTACAAAGATTTATCTCAATTTATTTTAAAAATTCATGTTTTGTTTTTCTAAATTGATATTTGCTTGGACATATTAAATGTCATTTTGACGTTTGAAATGTCATTTTGGCGTTTTAAATGTCATTTTGACGTTTGCAAAAATTTAGATTGAGATTGAAATAGTCAAAAAACTAAAAATATACGAAAAAATAAAGATGCGTTTTAAGAAAAATTTCAAACTAATACTTTTTAGTAAAATTGTATAAAAATTAAATGGTTAACCAATTCCAGGCAATTTATCTAAAGACTATCGGTTTTTATTTAAATTGTTGAATAATTAACTACCTTTGGTGAATTTAACACGAGGAAGCACTGGGCATTTACTTGGCAGATGTTTTTTTAAACATCATGTAAATTGCAAATTGAAGACTTCTAAAGCATCTACATTTTAATACAGTGATTATATTTTAGTTTTATCTATCAACGTTTCCCATTTTAATAATACGAGCACCTCATAAAAATAAATACTGATTTGTTGTTCTTTGCGTGTTGGTAATTCGTGCAACATTTTTTAAATAATAAAATACGAAGTTCCGAGAATTAAATCTATTTTTAAATAACCGATATCATTTTTACGGTTGATTGAATTTGTCAATTGAAAAATCAAATGAAAAGAAAAATAATTATAGGAATTAAGATAATAAACTAAAAATAGTAATTTAAATTATCTTAATTTATTATTCTTGGTTTTTGGGTGTAAGACAATTTATAGAAGCTTTTCAAATGGATTCTGACACACCAAAATAATGATAAAAAATATCACATATTATAGGTAGGTACTTTTGGGGGAAAATGTCATTTTCATAAAAATTTTCAATTAAATAAACATATTTTTTGACTTTGATGAGCAATAACTCCGAACTGGAAACACAGCTAGCAATAACGCTAATACTGAAAAATGCGTTAGTTAATTACCTATGAAACAGACTCATTGTGGTTGCTCTAGTTACGTTACTTTGGAAGTTATAAGATAATCTTTGTTTGTAAGTACTACTCTGAAGGAAGTTCTTAAACACCCTGTAGCTCAGAGGATGTTGAAGATAGACCCCACCTTCCCGTACAATTTTTTACTCACAATGAGCCAAAGAATCAGCTCTTAAAATATCTGTATCCCAAACCAGACCGTCCTGTATAATACAAATTTTTATTATGATAGTCGATAAAACAGGTTTTTAGTTTCGCAATTATTCGCTAGATGTCACTAAACTAACCTCAACCTATCACGTGTATATTTTACAAAAGTACACACACCCATTTTTTTATCTCATAAATAAATTTTCGGGATAAAAAGTGACCTATGTCCTTCTACAGGATGTAAGCTATCTCTCTGCCAAATTTCATCAAGATCGGTTCAGCGGCTTAGCCGTGAAATGGTAATAATTAGTGTCCGACCGAAGGTCAGTTTTTGTCCGAAGCCGAAGGATTTTTTTTCGTCTTTTATTTTTGAAATTTTTTACAAACGAAAAAAATCAATGTGTAATTAATTGAATGACCTTTTTTAACTCTTCATTAAGAATTAAATATGTAAACGTTTTGTTAATATTAAAATTGAAAAAAAATCGAACAAATATTTTGATCCCCTGCCCATAGGTAATATCTTCGAAAGCAATGGTTAAAAAAAAAATGGGAATATGAATTTTCAGAAACTTTTTTATGCGATGTTTGGTTTTTTTGAATTCATTGGTTTTAGAAAATTACAGAACGTATCTCTGACACTATTAATTCATTGTACAAGGCCAAAATAAAAAAAAATTCTATCTATTCCTTATTTTATAATATAAGTGTAGGTAAGCTATGTAGGTATGTTTTATGTGCGATTTTTTATATACGGTTTTCTATGGAACGTATCTATTGCTTAAAATAATACTTTACTGTACAATATTAAACTATATAGTTCACCTTCGGCTTCGGCAAAATATTCGGCCTAATTTTAGCCGAAGCCGATTATTCAGCCGAAGATGAAATTTTAGCCGAAGCCGACACTAGTAATAATAAACACGAATTATTCACCAATTTTTAAATATAAATGACTTGTATGGGAATTAATCACAACTGTATTACAATTTTGGATTCACAATTATCAAATATCAACATTTTCATGTGAATAAATAATGAAATACAGTATAATTAACAAATATTAGGGCAAGCAAAGCTTCCATAACATGTAAATAACGCTTGAAGTTCAAAATTGAATTTATTAAAATAATTTTGAAGCAACTCTATTTCACAAAAGTTAAATTAGTTAAATGAACATATTTCCACTTTGTATAAGATTTATTAAATACGAAAACTTTTTACACTTTTGTTTCTTCTTCAAACTACATATATATTATACAGGGTGTCCTACGGGAAGGTGTTGAAACTAATCAAATGAATACAGTTATTGAAAAAATAAAAATATCGTTGAAAAGAGGAGAGTCTGCAGTTTTTAATGGGTATTAATAAAATTTAATAAAATATTTGTCCAACAATTTATTTATTTGATGAAAAAATGTTACATCGATAATTCTGTTAAAACTAACATAAAAAATTAATTACCTGAGTCGTTAAAAAAATGTGTGAGATGATATACTGAGATATTAACTATTCAATTTATATGTATTTTATAGAGGAAAGGGGTCTTAGGGCATTTGATAGTCTTAAAGTTAATGATGTAAGCTATATTAAAAAAAAACTTGGGGTCTGTAGGATAACGCCAAGCTGAGATATTAACTATCCAATTTATTTCCCGGGAAAAAATTTCAGATCTGAAGTGATCTCGGTTGATCTTCATTTTGGAACAAATCAGATCTTTGTAAATAAATAAACTTTTGTCTACCTTAAATAACAAATTAATACACATATACTATATAGAAACCTTGTTCATAATTTAATCAATTAAAAAAAATTGTACAGAAACGTATTGAATGATATTTGAGGCCCGTGTATTAAATTAATAAATAAATTCACAACTCACCCTCTGTCACAGATGAAGGGTTGTAATTGGTCTCATTCGATCCAGCGGGAAAAATACTTCGGGATACTAGGTGAATTTTTCTCTGTTTCGCTACTTATGGTATTCATTATAGAAAATCGTAAATATCTCGACTCCTGTGCTAGATAGAGGGTTGTTTTGCCCCCCACATCCTTAGTATCCCGAAGTATTTTTCCCGCTGGATCGAATGAGACCAATTACAACCCTTCATCTGTGACAGGGGGTGATTTGTGAATTTATTTATTAATTTAATACACGGGCCTCAAATATCATTCAATACGTTTCTGTACAATTTTTTTTTAATTGATTAAATTATAAACAAGGTTTCTATATAGTATATGTGTATTTGTTATTTAAGGTAAACAAAAGTTTATTTATTTACAAAGATCTGATTTGTTCCAAAATGAAGATCAACCGAGATCACTTCAGATCTGAAATTTTTTCCCGAGTTGTTAATTTATTAATTTTAATTGGCATTTCCAGTGATTTTTGAACATTTTTTTTAGGAGAAGCTAAGGCCGGCTCTGGGTATGTAGATACAAATATATCATAAGAAAGAAGCACTTTTATCAATGTCGTCATCAAATATATACTGTATAAAATTTTGATCCGAGATCACTGAAAGAAATATGACGAAGGAAAGCAATCGTTTGTTTATTTTCAAACGAATTCCTCGAATCATATAAAATGTACCTGCACGAATACATGCGTAAACATCCTTTTAAACATATATGTGATGTCTTCTTGAAATACCTATTGAATTTATAAAAATCTAATATTTGAAGTCGAATGATTGACTTTATTAAGTTACTGAATACGTAATAAATGCAATTCCAATTTATTATTTACGTTGCTTCTATATTCGATACTTGAATTTGTAGGGTGTTTAAATGAATATCACCTCAAGACTGATGCTAAATAAATTCTAGTTTAAAATAAACTAAAAAAAAACGACATCTAGCAAAAGCGAAATTAAAAACCTGTTTTATCGGCTATATTCTCAATAATTCAATATCTCCCTCCCCCATGAGAATGATCAAAACTATATATTAAAAACGAAATAAAGTACTGGCACCAGTCTTGGCAAGGACCCCAGTAATGGTAAATTTTTAATTAAATGTACTGAATTAGAAATATGTATGTGTTAATATTTGATTACTACCATTTCTGAATATTAATCTATATAGATTTAATTTTCTTACAGCGTGATTTGATGACAATCGGCCAATAGGTGTCAAAATGGTGGACATTTAAACTAATTATTAGTATAATTTATATATTAATTATTATATTATCATAGAAACTGCTTTACATTGTTTCAAATTTGACGATTCTTTCTTTTATATATTTTGTGTCGTAGTACTTATCTGCGTGCTCGTTACTGGTTTTACCTTTGCCATTACTGGAGAAAAAAAATGAACAAAATAAAATGCTGTAATTTAAAAAACAAACTATATATGCGGACTTTGGTAATTAAATTGATTAAATAAAGAGTTAGTTGTTTTATTAGTAACATGAGTTCATGAGAATTACAAAAAAACCCATTAATCCAACAAAACCGAAAACTTAAATGGTTAACCAAAACATTATAGGTTTTTATTTAAATTGTTGAATAATTAACTACCTTTGGTAAATTTAGCACGAGGTAGCACTGTGCATTTACTTGGCAGATGTTTTTTAGGTTTCCGTAGAAAACTAGGAAACCTTATAGTTTCGCTATTTCCGTCCGTCCGTCCGTCCTCAAAAATTTTAAGCCGATTAAGATGAAATTTGGTTTACGGACGAAGACTGATACTTAAGCTTAAAGTTTTACCATGTCCGTACGTCCGTCCGTCCTCACATTTTTTTCACATATCCCATTGAATGTGATGTCATTGTATAGGTCTCCTAAAATGCAACAAAAATTGTTAAATGATCTTTTGATTTTAACCCTTCAGTCACGATATATTTGCATTTAAATGTCGTTATCAGAGCGTTCCCCTACCCTAATTTCTAAACTATCTATTCAAAAAATCTGAAAAAAAATCAGAATGTAACATTGAATTAGTACTTTCACTGAAAATTATAACGAAGACTGTCAAAATTATTTAATTATTTATATCTTGTTTATAATTATATGTTTACTATAATCACAGTGGCTTTTTCTCCAATATTACCATTCCTTAGTCTATATCGAAAATGTCAATATAAATCATAATGAATAGGTACATCATTATAGCAACAATATAAATAATAATACAAACAGGTGGTATATATATATACCTAAATTTATAATATTTTAATAAAAGATATTAAAATCAACAAAACGCACGCGAAATCTTCATCATCTAAATGGGCAGAGCAAATCTGGGTGTGATTATAATTTAGTTTATTCCCAAATAAGTACCTCTGTCTATTATGACGGTCTGTTGATAACATAATAACACAATCATTGATTCGTCAAGTTATAATTGCGTTTTGGAAGGATAACAATCCCAAGAAGTTTCAAGCAAGTTAACCAAGATGTTAGAAAATTAGATTTGTTGGATCCATGTCAAATCCACTGATGAGACCATGTTCCGTTCTCGTTATGCCATCTGACGTAAGTGAACTGTTAAATTAATTGTTTTGTTTTGATTTAATTGTTACATCGAATACTATTGTATGTGTATATTTGATATTTAATACATAGATGTATGTACAGTCGCCTGCATTAATGGTCTTGCAGTTTGTATTCATTTTCGTTTATCACAAACTTAGTAGGCTCCTCCCATTTGTGCAATTATAATATTTAAATTATTTCTCCATGTATCAAACAAAGACAGATATTTTTAAATTCATTTGCTAGATAAAGAACTACTCTTCGTTTATAGTAGTCATGGCTTCGAACCGGAACTGAACCGAAAACCGGAATAACCGTTATTTTTTGCCGGATCGAAAACCGGAACAGAACCGAAATAAAAATATCGGTTTTTACGGTTCAGTACATGTTAAAATACGCGCGTTAACATGATCTTATTTCCCACTTCAATTGTCGTTCGGACTATCATACAAGTACCATAAAATATTCTAAATTATGGCACAAAATTTTTTTTGATACAAATAATTTTTTTTTAATTAATCACTCGGAGCTGAACCGAAAACCGAAAAACCCGGAAAAACAGTTATTTTTTGCGGAACGAAAACCGGAACCGAACTGAAATATATTTTTTTACTCGAACCGGAACGAAAACCGAAACGAAAAAAATAACGGTTCGAAGCCCTGATAGTAGGTACTCATATATATTTGTGCAATTAAATTATAATATATTATATTAAAAAAATTGATCTTTGTTTTGGTTATTGAAAGTCTACAATTTTTTGGTCAGTGTGATAACATCACCTCTCCCCCTCCTCCCCGAATATTTTCTTCGATTTTCCTGCAAACAGGCTTGGGGAATTATGTCGGACATTGCAATATTTATTTTAGAAACTTCAATAATCCGGCAAATATGCATTAAAAGCCCATATGATATACCTATATGTATATTCATATTGCATTTTACCTAAATAAAAATATTCAATTTGAATTGTCATTTTCACACTTTTCTTAGCAACATTTTAATTGCAATTTTTTTTACTAGGAATTCATAGTTGTTGAATGAGTTTCATAATATTAATGAACGATATTTCTTTCAGTGTAATAGGCGCGCCTAACGGAGGGTTTAAAAAATCTATGTTTTCAATATTTTTATAAACTCTCCACACTTTTATCTACAAAACATGAAAATCATACAAAATGCCTTCCAAAAATATATATCAGGTAGTAGATACAAAAACCGAACATTAAAAACGTATAAAACAGATTTACAACCCATAAGAGAAAATAGTGAGGAAAGTTTACAGGCAAACCGCGAGTACATAATTTAAATCATACTCGTTCGAGGTACTTTTATTGGCAGAAGCGATTACACAATCAAACAAGTACTAGTTCAATCGGCAATACGAGCGGTGAGATCAAATCAACGCGGTTTCGCAGAAAGGAAGTGATAAAAATTTGATTGGCGTTTGCTTGCATGCGCAACGTTGTTCGCATTTTACGTGGATAGAATCAACGCCCAGAATTGGAAATACACCGTAGGGGGAGATGAAGTTTTTGGAATTTCAGGCGGCTTTGGAAAACCGAAACTAAACTAAAAAAACATCTGCCAAGTAAATGCACAGGGCTTCCTCGTGCTAAATTCACTAAAACCAATAGTTCAGATAAATTGCCTGGCATTGGTTAACCATTTAATTTTTATACAAATTTTACTAAAAAATCTTAGTTCGAATTTTTTCTTAAAACGCACCTGAATATGTTTTCATATATTTTTAATTTTTTGACAATTTCAATCTAAATCTAAATTTATGCAAATGTCAAAATGACATTTAAAACGCCAAAATGACATTTAAAACGTCAAAATGACATTTAATATATCCAATCAAATATCAATTTAGAAAAACAAAACACGAATTTTTAAAATAAATTGAGATAAATCTTTGTAAGGGAATATTTTACAACAAACGTAGTAGACCCATATTATAGGAAATTTAATGCTCTACAAAAAATATTTAGGTCCACACAATCAACTTCCCAACACGGTATGATTATAAATACTTTATTACAAATTAAAATACATGAATAAATCAGAATGGAGTAAACATTTCAAATGTCGTCAACGTTATTTTGTTTTTGATATTTCCCGAGGAAGTGCAATTTGGTAAATTAGTAATTAGAGATGTAGAATAATATTAAAATCCTTCCTTTGTACATTACTCTTATATTGTAAATAATTAACGAAAGAACATATGATTCTGCGTTAGTTCAAAGTATGGACCCGATGTTTTAATTACGTAAATATCGATTATGTCAAACAATGTTTTTACAAAAGTTTAAAAGAAAACAAGCCTTGTTGGGGTGAGACCCTTTAAGTCCACACAATCAACTTCCCAGCACGGTATGATTATAAATACTTGAATACTGATTATTTATTGTTTCCATATAGTTTATGTGAATATTTTTTTAATATGTATATGAAAAATTTTAACGGAATTGGTCAGAAATAAAATATTATGAATATTAGTTTTCTAATATCCTAATGTCAATAATAAAACACACATTTTTAGAATAATTAATTTGACAATTTGAATTAAATTGCATTTGTTTTTATAATAACTAATCTAACAATTTAAATTTAATTGCAAATGTTTCCAAGGCAACATAGACTTATTTATTAGTATTTAAAATTCAAATTTTAAGGGTGGTTTTCGCCTTTCACCTCTTCTATGGCTGTTTAGGCACTTATAACAAAAAAAATACTGAAATACATTTTTCATTATTTGTATTGTAGAATATTTATACCGAGTTTCAAGTAAATTCGACCAAACAAACACTTTACACCCCTTTTTACCCTCTTAGGGGTTGAATTTCGAAAAATACTTCTTTTCAGACCATATTCACGTCAAGACGCTTCGATTGGCAATTGGCACCCCAACGAAGTCAATAGCATTTTTTATTTACGAGATTTCGTGAACATAAAAAATGACACGTACATACACACACACCCACAAAGATATCTTTCAGAAAATAGTGTAAATATACAATGGTGACCTTAAAACATACAATTATGTTGAAATTTTTGATTTTGATTTTCGGACCGATTACAATAACTTCCAGTTGGGAAGTTAAAAATAATAAAAAGACACGTTACTGACAATTACACCCTGGGCCTTATTTGCCGCAGGTACCTTATTATTTATTCTGGTCCCTCGTCAAAAGTGTTTACCATTCTTGTTAAAATATACCGTACCTTTAATACTCCCTCTGACCCCTAAATACTTGATAGTTTTCTCCTTTTTTCTTGTCCCATATTACTGTATATGTTTCTTTAAAATTAATTTTTTGACAAAAAAGTTATTTT
Source organism: Sialis fuliginosa (assembly GCA_961205875.1). Classification (NCBI taxonomy): domain Eukaryota; kingdom Metazoa; phylum Arthropoda; class Insecta; order Megaloptera; family Sialidae; genus Sialis; species Sialis fuliginosa. Next base: position 1,614,829 of record OY540814.1, on the reverse strand, counting down.
TATTTAAGAGTAGTTTATAAAAAAGTATGATCAATTAAACTCATAAGAAAAAAATATTAAGATAGAGCCATATATTTATTAAGCCGCGGCCACGAAACGAAAACTATCAAGTATTATGGTACAGAGGGAGTACTAAAATAAAATAAAAGTAGAAGTAAATCCTTAGTGTCCGTCTCTGCGTCTATAAACGATTCACTAGGTCACTACGCAATTGTTTGGATAAAGAACAACGCGTCAAAGAAACTCTGTGTGTGTCGATATGAAGTTATAACGAAGCTACTCCCGTTGCTGTTATACGAAAGCGTCCAATTTTTGGAACGGTTTTTGAAGTTCTTTTCCCCAATATGACCAGCCTGATTGATGTCTCGGATTTGTAAGAATCCTCGTAGTAAACTTGTTAAAAATTTTGTTGTGTTCATTTCTTAACAAAGGAACTTTCTTTCATCTTGCTAGAAAATAATAAGAAGTGTATATAAACTAAATACTTCTATATGTTAAGTTAGAAAATATTTTCATTTCTTTATGTTTTTTTTTACAACAATGTTAAGTACTCGCAAATATATATGCCATAAATAATCATAATAAAATGTGTTATATACAGAACCTGTATAAATAAGGCCCGCGGGCCATATGGAGTACAAATATTCATATATATTTAAAATCATCTGTTAAAATTATTTTAAATGTATATTTTTATTTCTTGATCTTAATTTTCAGTTATTTTTTTATGTTTTTTATTATAAACTTTTTCTTTATAGAGTATTTTGAATTTTTTTTAGTTATTAAATAAAAAACATTTGTACTTAAAACTAAAAACAAAGTCAAAAGAAAGACGAATGAGGTAAGATTAAACAAAAACTTCATAAATTAAATATAATGATATTCATTATTAAAAGAATAAATTAATGTAAAGCTAATGTGGTCGGTAATAACACTATAATTGTGTTCAGTAAAAATTAGTGTATTAAATTTTATTATAGTATTTTTAAATAAACATTTTTTTTTTATAAATATGGAATTTTTCTTCAATACGAGTATTTAAAATGATGGCTGATCGATTTTTTCAAAAATATTTTAGCCGCCATTTAAAAATTAAGCGTCTCTTCTCCCCTACTGATAAAAGTTATAGACCCGATTATTAGCTTTCGAAAATATTATCGCCCTTCGCTATTTATTAAAAATAATTAATAACTTTTACATTTTCGTAACTAAAATAAATAATACATTTTAATACGTATATATATTTTTGATATATATGTGTTTTTCAAAAAGTTACAAGAATTTAAAAAATTTTCGGAATAAAATTTTTAAATATTTATAACTTTTTACAGAGTTGAAAAAAAAAATTGAAAAAATTCATGAGTAATTATTTATATGGGTACTTTAAAATATAAAATAATAAATCAAATCAAAAATGGTCAGGGTCACGGGCTAGATGGTTCGGTATGGAATGCCCCATATACATATAATAACATGACCTGACTGACTGTTTCATCATCGCCGAGCCGAAACCCCTGGACCTAGAAATGTGAAATTTCAGGAGTGTCTTCCTCTTATGACGTAAGCACCCACTAAGAAAGGATTTTTCAAATTTCGGGGGTAAAAGTTTGTATGGTAATTTTTTTTTATTTCATCTCCTGTTACGTATGGAGGGTTGCAATTAGTTTCATTCGATCCGGCGGAAAAAATACTATGTGGAAGGGGGTGTTAGGGAGAAAAACAACCCCCTATCTCTCATAGAAACCGAGATATTTACGATTTTGTATAATGAATAAAAAGTAAAACGTAAGAAAAATTTCATATTTCATTCCCTATCATTTCTGGAGGGTTGTAATTACGTGGGTGGGAGTTTAGAAATCCGCGCGAGCAAAGCCGCGGATTTCAGCTAGTTTCAGCAGCGTTACGCGAGCTGTATTCAGGTGAGGCCATGCGAATTGCTATCATAGATCGAACACATTCGGATTTTGTCGTGTCTTCGAAAAGGGCAATTCTCTGCGCTACGGAATATGTCGAACGTGTCTGATCTAAACATAAACCGTCACTGGACTCAAATAAATATAGCTCGCGCACCGCCACTGGCTAGTTTGCAATAAAAACAAAATAAATTATTTTCATTTGTATTATATAACATCCATATATGGTATAATTTTTTGGGGCAACGCGTCTAATAACATTGAACTTTTTATGATACAAAAACGTTGTGTTAGATTGATGTGCGGTGCCAGTTCAAGAGATCCATGTAGACCCCTTTTCAATAAGCTAAAGGTCCTCACTTTAGCAGACTTATATATTTTTGAATGTGCAATTTTTATGAAAAAGTACAGTGAGCTGTTTAGTGGTAATCTACCAGGGCACAGTCATTTTACCCGACACAAAAATGAATTTACATTAATGCAATCAAAACTAACAGTAATAAACCAAGGGGTATTCAATACCATAATACGTGTTTTCAAAAAAATACCCAATGATTTAAAATCTCTTCCCTTAAAAAGTTTCAAAATAAAGTTTAAGTCGTTCTTGTTGGACTCATATCACTATAAAATCAGTGAATATTTTTAATTCATATATGTATATTTGTTTATTTTAATTGATTGTACTTTTTAATATGTATTTTGACTTATTCTATGTATACTTTTTTATACCCACAGAATAAATTATTATTATTATTATTATAACTATCACATATTCCATACATGTACAAATATTAGCAATAAAATGATAGTTACATACATTCATATAGAGCTCATTAAAAACTAATTGTTATATACATATTATACATACCTTTGTATAACATGTATATATAACAAGAAAACATGCAAAATAAACTAAAGCATTTTCAATTAATCCAGCAGAAATATTCCATAAAGTAAATATATTCACACTTATGTAAAGATCACGACATATTATACAGGATGTTTCAAATTTAATTAAATGTATAATGGTAATTGGATACGTACACTAAATTTTAAACGAACATTAAAGTTTGCCTAACTTAAAAGTTCCCGTAAGAGTAAACTATTATATATGTAAATACAGTTTCGTACTAAGGCAAATTTGTATAAACTTTTAACAAATGTTATTGAGTACCCTAATTATTAACTTACGAGTATATACTCTCTAAGCCAGAGATGTGCAAAATGGTTGTCCCAATATTGATTGAAAATTGAAAATAAAATTGATATAAGACACATTTCACTTCCATGAAAAGTAAAATATCAAAATTTATTCTAACCTTTTTATTTTATTGCTTCCTCGCAATTGTACAAAAAATGCTCTCCGATTTCAAAATTTTAAATTGATCTTTCCGTTTCACGTCAAGACAAACACTTTCCGTTCCGTGTCTGTCTGTCTGTCCGTGTGTCCGTCCGTCCGTCTGTCCCCTGAATCCTTGTCGCACGTAAAACTCATGAACCACTGAACCGATATTGTTGAAACTTGGTCGGATGGTTGGGTCTGGCTTGAGGACGGTCTCATTTCAAAATCATCGAAATCGTGTGTAACGGGGAGGGGTGACATCCCAAAATATTTATTTTTTCAAGATATCTCAAGAACCATACATGTTACGTGAAAATTTTATAGAATATTTTATTATTATAATTCATATTAAATGTTATTTTGGAGTTTTAAATGTCATTTTGACGTTTGCATAAATATTCAGGTGCGTTTTAAAAAAAATATCGAACTAATATTTTTTAGTAAAATCGTATAAACATTAAATGGTTAACCAACAATTCCAGGCAATTTGTCTAAACACTATCGGTTTTTAATTAAATTGTTCAATAATTAACTACCTTTGGTGAACTTAGCACGAGGAAGCACTGTGCAATTACTTGGCAGATGTTTTTTTAAATTTTTATACATATTCTAAAACGGGATCTGGTGTTTCCTGGGAGTTATAAAAATATAATTTTACACGATTTTCTCGGTAACTACTGAACGGATTATATTTTTTATATATTTATTATTTATGTATTTTTATTTTATATATTTTTATATATTATATGTAAATTTCAGAAAATCGGAAAAAAACAATTCGAGGTGAACCGTGTGTTGTGAGCATGTTGGGTGTGCATGTTGAATATTTTAAGTCACTATAATTTTATAGATATAAACCCAGGTAACACGGGTCCAATGTGCTTCTGTCCAACTTCTGCCGGGGGTCCGTGAAACATGTTTGGCATAAATTAAAGTACTTTTACATTTCTATTTACCAATAATTAATTAATATCTAACGACCGTCTTTGTTTTTCTGTCATGGAGGCAGGAGTTAGATTTATGCAGTTGTAAAAGCTACTTTGTGTAGTGCAAAAAATTGAAAAAATATATAAAAAATAAATAAAATCATAAAATGTGTGGAAAAAATGGTCATTGCAGGGGGGGAGGGGGGGCTCCCTGAAAAATAATTGTTCACAAGGGGGTGCCTAGACTACATAAGTTTAAGAACCGCTGTGCTAGTATGTATATAAAACAAGATTTTCTTAACCCTACCCAACGTTTTTAATACTAGACACATGTATTAAAACAATATCGATCTGTACGTACTCCCGAAAATTCATGAGTAATATTCTACAATAACTGTACGAAAAATAATAATACATGTTATACTTTATATTTTACTATGGATATAAGAATATTTTTATATTCGCCAATACTGGAATTATTCCTTTTGAATACAAAATTCGGGCAAACTGAATATTTTTAAACACAAAAAAACAATCGACAAATCCACCCACATGAGTGCAAGGGTACACAGCGTTACATCTCTCACTCCACCGCTATTTATTTTTACTGTAATTGGGTTTGCAATTTAAGCGTTCAATTTAACGCATGCTGTAGCAGGAAACAACACAGGGACGGCTTTAAGTGTTTTATTAAGCGATTGAATTATGGTCTCTCTTTCTTTTTGTATGTTCATGGCTTTCTTTACATAAGAAATTGAATCCAGTCGAGAAAAATATTTTATTTTCGTTTTTCAAAAAACATATCATAGTACCTACATAAAATATACAAATAATATAATAATCGTGTAGAATAAAGATAAAATTATTTTCAAAATTTAATTTAAAAAAATATCTACCATGTATGTTATGGAACTTTCTTATACGTTACATTGTAGCTATGTCTACTATAAAATTGGTCAAACTTAAAAAATAAATGGGACATAAAATACACTTTTATTTTCCCAATAAATTTTACTTAAAGTGTTTTCTAAAACTCAATGTTTCAAAAATAATTAGCTAAATTATTCGTTTCCGGTTATTACGAGGCTTATACAGATCCTTTATAAAAAAAATTCACTCTTCTTTTTTTGAGTTACAGTGTCTATTTATATAATATATATAAAAATAATATATTTACATTTTTGACAAACATTTATACTTATAGTAGAAGAAAGTATAAGAACAAATGTATAATTACTATATAAAAATTAATAGAATTAATTATTTATTAAGGATATAAGGTAGTGGCAACAGTTTTGGCAAGGACCTCAGTAATGGAAATTTTTAATGAAATGTCTGAATTAGAAATATGTGTTGATATTTGATTACTACCATTTCTGAATATTAATCTATATACATTTAACTGTCTTACAACCTGATTTGATGACAATCGGTCAATGGGTGTCAAAATGGTGGACATTTAAACTATATATTAGTATAATTTATTTATTAATTATTATATTATCATAGAAACTGTTTTTCATTGTTTCAAATTTGACGATTCTTTCTTTTATATTTTTTGTATCGTAGTACCTACTTATCATTTTATAATCAATAACAAGTGTCCATCACTGCGTGCTCATTACTGGTTTTACCTTTGCCATTACTGGAGAAAAAACATGTACAAAATAAAAGGCTATTTGCTTCCAGTTAACGCTATCTGCTAGGAAATTGTTATGAAATTACTCGATATTTTAAAGCAGTGGTAATAAATATATAATAATGTAAATGCTATGCATTTGATGAGGTAGGTACACTTGGAAGAACTTATTTTAAGTCGCTGATTTCTACTAAATACGCATACGTCAAAGTCATTATTATACCAGCGGTTCTTAAACTAGGGTCCGCGGACCCCCGGGAGTCCCCAGAACTTTTACCAGGGGTCTGTGAAACATCTTTGGTATAAATATAACATGTTTTAAATTTCTATTTACCAATGATTAATTACTAGGTAAGGGTTATTTTAGTGTGTAGTTAGCTTATTTTTGTAGTTGTAAAAGCTAATTTGTGTAGTGCAAAAAATTGAAAAAATGTATAATAAATAAATAAAATAATAAAATGTATGGAAAAAAAGTCATTGCAGTTGTAAAAGCAAAAAATGTAAGAAATGTAATGCAAAAAACAAAGATCATTGCAGTTGAAAAACAAAAATTGTAAGTATGAAGCAAAACAATAAGGTAAAATTTTCTTAAAATATTATTTAATTTAATTTAGGGGTTCCTGAAAAATAATTGTTCAAAAGGGAGTCCCTAGACTACATAAGTTTACGAACCGCTGATATATACGATTTCATTGGCTACATCTGTCAGTGTTTGTCATTTATATTTATATTTAATACCTAGCAAATAGCGTTAGCTGGCAGCTAATTTGCATTTGCACTATAAATGTGACAAAAACTGAAAATATAAAATTGAGAATCTCTTAGTTTTTTGGGTTATTTCTTACGTCCAACGTTTCACTGTACAATACAGTAAACATTCGCATAACTGTAGAAAGTTCACTGATACAACTAAGTTACAATTAGAAGTAAAGAAAATCATGAATTCTTAGTAAATTCGGTTCTGTTCTGGCGCCTATTCGCAATTCTGTACATTTATATAGGTTACGATTGCTATTTAATTAATTGTTATAAGAACAATAAGTTCCGCCACGTTGTGATTGCACATTAAACACGCATATTCGTTACTTGTTATTACTTGTTACAGTAAAATGGGGCCTAATTATCAAAGGCATTATCTACGTAATTGTTGCTGTATGCTCGTTATATTAAATTCATCATTAACATTTCAATATTCGTTTACATTAATATATAACTCACCACTAATTTGTTTAAACTACCTAGTTTACAAGTAATAGTAGAAGTGGCTTGAATATTTAAAACTATAACCTTATTATACAGGATGAGTTAAAAATATTCATTATTTAAAAAAACATCTGCCGAGTAAATGCACAGTAGGGTGGAGTGCAAAAATTTTTTTTTGGAATCTTCGAAACGCTATATGCGGAAAATGTGCATTTGTATATCCTTAAAATACCTACCGAAGGAATTTGTAATTGGATATCATCCTGAGGTTCCTAAATGATTTTCTTTATTAGAAAAAAACATAAATTTTTGGGAATTATATCTCGGTAACGGGGAAAGGTATTTGAATGCGCAATGAAAGAGCAATCCAGTGTCTTTAAAATAATATGTAACTGTAATTTTTTTTAAAAGTTAATCATTTTTTTTTAAATGAAGTTTATTTTTTGGTTTTTTAATAAAATTAATCTTATTTTGAGAGCATTTTTCAAACGATTAACTATAATAAATGTTTGACTGTTATATATCATTTTAAAGTTACTGAATGTCTCTTTAATTTAAACTATTGCGCATTCAAATATCTTACCCCGTTACCGAGATATAATGCCCAAAAATTTATGTTTTTTTCTAATAAAGAAAATCATTGAGGAACCTCAGGATGATATCCAATTACAAATTCCTTCGGTAGGTGTTTTAAGGATATACAAATGCACATTTTCCGCATATAGCGTTTCGAAGATTCCAAAAAAACATTTTTTCGCTCCACCCTAGTGCACAGTGCTTCCATGAAAGATTTTCGTACGACTGTACCAAGGAGCTGTTTGATGCACTAGTAAAGTTTTCAAAGAAAAAATGAAGATTAGATAAATATTAATAAAAATTTTTTTTCAGATATAATAGTAATATAAAAAAAAATAATTTAAGTTAATATATCGTTTATATAGTTAAAATAATGAATAGAGTTCTATGGCGGGTTAAGGGACCGCCAACATAATATATTTGATGTAATGTATTTATTGATTTAAATAAAAATACAGCCCTATTAACTGGGATGTTTAGAAGTGCATATATTTTTAATTTTTTGACAATTTCAATCTAAATTTATGCAAACGTCAAAATGACAGTTAATATATCAAAGTAAATATCAATTTAAAAAAAACAAAACACGACTTTTTAATAATAAATTGAGAGAAATCTTTGTAAAGGAATATTTTACAACAAACGTTGTAGACCCATATTATAGGAAATTTAATGCTCTACAAAAAATTTTCTATAAAATTTTCACGTAACATGTGTCGTTCTTGAGATATCTTGAAAAAAATTTATTTGGATGTCACCCCTCCCCCTTACACACGATTTTGATAATTTTGAAATAAGACCGTCCACAAGCCAGACCCAAATTTCAACAATATCGGTTCAGTAGTTCATGAGTTATGCGTGTGACAAGGATTCAAGGGACACACACGGACAGACAGACAGACACGGAACGAAAAGTGTTTGTCTTGACGTGAAACGGAAAGATAAATTTAAAATTTTTCGTCTCAATCTGAAACGATCACAAAGCTTCTCGTATCTTCGATATTGCTAGGAAGCAATAACAAAACAACTGTGCGTTGTAAAAATGAAATAAATCGTATGAAAGCAATTACGCATGTAAAGGAACATTATACATAAATAATGCAACACTGGTATGAAAACTTCCCCAGCCTCAATAACGAAACGGAAATATCAAACATAACATTTCAAATAGTTGTCATCGCATTTTATTTTATTTATATCTTGTACTTATATCAGCGCAGTAACGCCTTTCTGGCGGAATAAAATATATACTGGTATGGAAAAAAAAACCTTGAGGATACATACTGGATATAGGAAACAAAAAATCCATATGTGTAACTGTTATTTCTTGTGTGGAACAAAAACAGACATAAAGTATACAAGGAATAAGTTAAAAACTAGAAACAGAACGTTCGGTAACCCGCAGTGAAGCGTTGTCAACGCCAACGCCCAGAGACGACCGAGTCGCGAACTATAATCCGACACTAGCGCCACGGGTGCCGCGCTTTTGTACTAAGAGAACATGCCAAGAAATAGTCAACTTATTTTTATTTAGTTTACTCCACTGCGACATATTGTCAAACTCTATTTTGATTCATACAAAAAGGGTTTACACGAAGCAAAAGTGAATTCAATAAAGGATGAATGGGTTATTCATAACGTCTATTATGTCGCTCTTCAAACGCGACTAAACTATTATTAAATGTGATATTATTTGATCTTGTATCACAGACGTACCACGTGTATTTATTTATTCACGGCCAAAGAAAATGTCCTTATATATTTTACAAAAGAAAATAACATTGTGTACCAATACCAACCTTTCCACCTTTGTATAATACAATAAAAGAAATATCTCCATCTGACAAACATGAATATGAAATAATCGAACGGTTCATAAAATATCTTATATTAACAAATAAGGTTCTGGCACCCAGTCTTGAATATGATCTCAGTAATCCCTATTTTTTAATTAGAAATATTTATTGATATTTGAATAGGTACCACCATCTAATCTATGTATATACATTTAACTGTCTTACAGCGTAATTTGATGACAATCGACCAATAGGTGTCAAAATGGTGAACATTTAAACTAATTATTAGTATAATTAATTAATTAATTATTATTAACTTCCCAACTGGAAATTATTGTAATCGGTCCGAAAATCAAGATAAAAAATTTCAACATATTTGTAAGTTTTAAGGTCACTATAGTATATTTACACTATTTTCAGAAATATGTCTGTGTGTGTGTGTGTGTACGTATGTACGTACGTATGTGCGTGTCATTTTTTACGTTCACGAAATCTCGTAAATAAAAAATGTTATTGACTTTGTTGGGGTGCCAATCGAAGCGTCGTGACGTGAATATGATCTAAAAAGAAAGATTTTTTGAAATTCAACCTCTAAGGGGGTAAAAAGGGGTGTAAAGTGTTTTTTTTTGGTTGGATTTACTTGAAACTCGGCATAAATATTCTACAATACAAATGATAAAAAATGTATTTCAGTATTTTTTTGTTATACGTGCCCAAACAGCCATAGAAGGAGTGAAAGGCGAAAACCACCCTCAAGTGTGGACCTAAACTAAAGGGTTTCACCCCAACCCAAAGCTTGTATTATCATAGCAACTGCTTTACATTGTTTCAAATTTAACGATTCTTTCTTTTATATCTTTTGTGTCGTAGTACTTATCATTTTGTAATCATTAGCAAGTGTCCATTACTGCGTACTCATTACTGGTTTTACTTTATCCATTACTGGAGAAAAAACATAAACAAAATAAAAGGCTATAATTTAAAACACAAACTATATTTGCGGACTTTTGTAATTAATTTGATTAAATAAAGAGTTACTTGTTTTATTAGTAACATGAGTTCATGATAGTTACAAAAACAGTAAACTTTGCTCTTATAGCGACCATAACTGGTGTCAGTTCCTTATATGTACATACATTGTACATAGCGCCTGGCGCTAACTATTAGTACAAATAATTAATTTACAAGAAACACAGGATCAAATAAGGACACCCTATGAAATATGTATAATGCAGCACCACACACGACAAAAGCAACACAAGATTCAAGTTTATAATCGAAATACAAACTTCATCAGAAAATTATGTCGTCAATGAAGTCGCTTATTACAGCTCAACTTGACACACAGGCTCTGTACAAGATGGACCAAGAGAGAGCTGCGGTCACTAGTTATAGGAAATTATCAAATGTGGTCATACAGAGTTGGGTTCGGGCGTTATAATTTACTAACAGCAGTCTCGCCATAAGTCTGATAGCTTTCTGTACTTATCGCTTTTCAAACTTACAATTTATTTTACTTTTTATCAGGGTACGAACTCGCGTTTGCTTTTATTCAATCTACCAATTGTAAAATATGTATGCTTTACAGAGAAGTATCTATGTTTTTTTTTACAGCGAAAGAGACAACTTTTGTAAGTAAGTACTTAATCCTAGATACGTTTTTATTTTATGGGCGGTAAGTTGGTTTTTAAAATTGAATTTTGTATAGGATGTAATTACCTCAAGTGAAATTTATACAATATCAGATTTACACAATATCAGATAATAAATTATTTTTTTAAACAATTTTTTCTGTAGCCATACTTTATTAATATTATTATTTTATTTATTTATATATTATTGCAATACAAACTTTTTCCTTATAACAATCCATCGTTTTTCCTAAGAATATATCTTGTTTTAACAGCGTTCTCGAGAAGACTGATGTCAGTCTGGACTGAACGTGTAATACCTCCATCAGTCCGTCAGTCTGGTATCATTCCATTCACGATCAAGGTCACGGACTGAACTGATGCCAGATTGATCGTGTAACATCTGTCTAATAGTCCAAGAGGTGAGCGACAAAAATTGCAACTACTTTATAAAGGCTGATTTTTTGATATTACGTCACATTTGTGGTGTAGAAATACAGTCTGCCGTCAGTCAGCTAGTTTCGTTAGCGTTTGGCGCAGGGGTGGCTTTATTTTTGTAAAAATGTTGCAACTAAAGCATTAAACTCGTTAAGTTAAACGCGCTGCTGACGGTTGCAAGATTTTGAAGGCTGATTATGATAAAAGTGGTTCTTACTTAGTATACTGCTTACAAATAAATTTTCAGATTTTATAAAGTAATTGCAACATTTTTACAAAAATAAAGCCGCCCCTGCGCCAAACGCTAACCAAACTAGCTGACTGACGGCAGGCTGTATCTCTACACCACAAATGTGACGTAATATCAAAAAATCAGCCTTTATAAAGTAGTTGCAATTTTTGTCGCTCATCTCCCCGACTATAAGGTTTAGTTTTTATTCCTAGGAATAATCTGTGATTTATATTAAGTCATAATAGTGAATAGAGTTAAAAAAAATGGTTCTTCAAAATTAACTTTTTATGTATATATGTATATTTAAAAGTTGTCGAAAAACGAAAAATGTGGTATTTTTCAATTATGTTAAAGAATATTATTTACTTCTAAAATATTTGATGATACATTACAAATACGAATATTGAATAACAAGTATTCGAAACGAACGTATGTTTAAATATACTTTTAATTCAACATAAACAGGTTAAAAAATGATTTAGGAGTATTGTACTTAGTTTCATTAGATCCGACGGTAAAAATACCACGGGGTGGGGGTTTTAGGGAGAAAAAGAACCCCCTATCTCGCATAAGGAACCGAAATATTTACGATTTTTTCCGACTTGATTTACTATTATCATCACTGCTTATTTCTTATGTTACCTAACGTAACAAAATAAATCATATAACCCGGCCAAAGAACATATCTATGAATTAAAAAAAAAGACGTAAATCGGATAAGTGGTTCTCGAGTTATAAGCACACAAAAGGACAGACAGACAGACATTGAGCTTTATATATAAATAGATGTGGATAATATAACGAAAACAATATTTTATTATTATAAGAATATACTGTTACTTCAACTATGTTATTGTTTCTGTTTTAAAGCAATATTGTCTGACGAAAACAATAACATTGTTGGATTAAGAGTATATTTTTATATTAAGAAAATATTGTTTTCGTTAGGTGTATACAGGGTGGGGCAATTAAAGTGTTACAGATTATTATCTCATAACTAATAACCATAGCATATTTGAACAAAATATATCAACCAAAAAATGTTTGGTTGTAAGGGGGTAATCGAATAGTAATATTTATTTGCTGTTTTAACAAGGATATTTGAAGGTCAACATCATTTTTTTTTAAATAGGAACCTAAAGTTTTTATTTAGTAATCTTATTCTACGTGAAAAAACACGAATTTTTTAGTGAAAACTTTTTTTTGAACAACCTAAACTTTCCAAGGTATCTAACAAAATAATTCGAGATTTTTAACTTTACTTTTTAACTTACAAAAAATGTTTATTTTGGTTTAATAAAGCTTGAAGAATTAATTAAAAAGTTTTAAAAAACTGTTTATTTTATTTTGCAAAAATTATAGAATAATTCCCAAAGTTTCATTAGACCAAAATAAATATTTTTCTGAGTAAAAAATTCTTAAAAGTTCAAAATCTCGAATTATTTTGTTAGATACCTTGGAAAGCTAAGGTTGTTCAAAAAAAAGTATTTACTGAAAGATTCGTGTTTTTTCACGTAGAATAAGATTACAAAATAAAAACTATAGGTTCCTATTTAAAAAAATGATGCTGATCTTCAAATATCCTTGAAATCCACGTTAAAACAGCAAATAAAAAATATAGAATGTTATTTAAATCGCTCTTTATAATGTCTTACGTTTAAAAAAAATATAATTATGACGATTCATACATTTATAGATATCAATTTTGACAGTATAAACACAATTATTTGTAAATAAATATAAAAATTACCTTTTACGTAAATACAACCATTCTCATTCCACCTTTGTATAATTCTGCCGAAAGTAACATTTACCTGAAACAAAAGAATAACATTAGAAACATATTTTTTATAATATTTAATATTATATAATCTTTTGAATATGTGAAATTTTTCGGCGGAAAAACTTCATGGTACTAAACGTAAAAAAAATGTTTTGCAACAGTTGGTAATAACTGCTATATGCTATTGCTACCCATAATATATGTAAAAATATTTTTTCAATAATATTAGTAAATTTAGTCAATTTTTTTTATTATTATTAGCACTCCCATTAAATTTACAAAAATTGATACAATTTTAATTTAATTTTTTTTGTGACTGTAATTTTTGTGTTTATTATTATAGACTAGCGCATTGGACCCGGTGTTACCCGGGAATATTAATTTAATTTAACATAAAGTAATCATGCCCACCCAACATTTGACCAAAGGCTACTACAACACTTCTAATTGTCTCATGTTAAATTTCCTATGGCTTAATTAACTTGGAATACACTGTATTAGACCGGGAGCTAGAAGGAAGTGAGTGGACATAATATGACAACCGGCAACTATGTTCAGATTCGTATACCTGAGACCTCAAAGAACTTAAAAAGTCAAGGTGCCAGTCGGTACTTGGGTGTAATTTTTATTAAAGCGCGAAAAGGTCTTACAAAAGGAATAAATGTTTTTTTTAAATCAAAACTTTTTTTGTATCATCATTAGGCCTTTCCGCATAAAAAAGGCCCTTACACTCATAACTGTAATTCTACTCATTTATTTGTTATAATTTTTTTTAAATTCATAAAACCTTGAATTTGGGTGTTTTCAATCATGAAAATGTACACTTTAAAACTAATATTATCATATTTAAAAAATAATTTTATAATCTTCAAATGAACGTTAACAATATGGTATACTTCAATTTTAAAATTATTATCGGCACCCACCTTTATTTTAATCAACAATTAAGCGCAATTCTCTACTCTGTGAGGGCAATTAATACAGGGTAATAATCTTAAAATTGAAGTATACCATATCGTTAACATTCGTTTGAAGATTATAATTTTTTTTTTAAATATGATGATATTAGTTTCAAAGTGTACATTTATGAACTTTAAAAAAATTATAACAAATAAATGAGTAGCGTTAAAGTTATGAGTGTAAGGACCCTTTTTAAGCGGAAAGGCCTAATGATGATACAAAAAAAGTTTTGATTTAAAAAAACATTTTTTTCCTTTTGTAGGGCCTTTTCGCGTTTTGAAAAATTGCACCCAAGTACCGACTGGCACCTAGACTTTTTATGTTCTTTGAGGTCTCAGGTATACGAATCTGAACATAGTTGCCGGTTGTCATATTATGTCCACTCACTTCCATCTAGCTCCCGGTCTATTTAAATTGAGACAAGTAAATATTTCGAAAACTAAAGAATTTCAGAGAAAATGTTTGATACAAAAGTTGCAGGGTTAGGAGGGGGAAAACTAATGAACGTAAAAAAATTGAACTTGCGTGTATGTTTTAAGGTCATTTTGAGGTCAACTTCATTTTTTTAAATGGAAATATATACATATTTTTGCATATTCGTATTCTACAATAAAAAGGAAATAACTTTTGTCTAAAAAGTTAGCTTATGTAGTTCATATAGCGCTTGATCCAAAAAGTTTCGATATTTTACACCATGCAAGTTTCCATAACAACAATTTATTTGAAAGGCTTTCAGTTTTCCAGTTTGGTTAGGCTTTCGAATTATTTTGAAATATCTAATTATCATGTTGAAAAATGTATTGAAGTTGATGGTTATCACTTCGAATATTTATTATTTACATTAATAAAACATTTTAAATTTCCATTATTTTTAGTTTCATTTTTTCTAGAAGATTAATTTCAAATATTTTTAACAAAAAAAATATATATTTAAAAAAAATTAAAATTGGGATTTAAAAAAAAACTTTTTAGACAAAAGTTATTTCCTTTTTGTTGTAGAATACGAATATGAAAAAAATATATATATTTCCATTTAAAAAAATGAAGTTGACCTCAAAATGACCTTAAAACATACACTCAATTCAAATTTTTTACATTCATTAGTTTTCCCCCTCCTAACCCTGCAACTTTTGTACCAAACATTTTCTCTAAAAATTCTTGGTTTTTAAAATATTTACTTGTCTCAATTTAAATAGTCCACCCGGTATATAAATAACAATATTATTAATATTGGGTCGCGGTGCAAATAAAAACAAATGGCGATCTGTTTATCCAGCGCCTACTACACATACATAATACGTTAAATTATTACTTAACAAGTTGATAAGAACCGAAGCTTATGATTTTACATACATAATCCGTGCATGTCTCTGGGTCCATACACACATAAATGTTTCAGTGTTAATTAAGTTTGTAAGAACCAATGCCCTTAATCCAGCCCTGCCATTCGGCCGCTATCTACTGTAATCATGTGGTCTTAGAACGCGGACCAAAGCTTTGTGCGGTATATTTCAACTCGTAGACTCAAAGTCGCGAGATTACGCTGTAATATACGGGCACCAAAAAACGTCAGTATGTACTTGCCTTACGAGGACTCATTGCTTTCTATGTACATACGTCGTGTATGTATGCAGTATTACTCCCTAGCTATTGGTCACTTAATGAGAAACCCGACAGAAATAACACGTCTCTTCTACACTTCATACATAAATACCTTACATATTACGTGGACATGTTCAGTTTTAGTACAAACAAAGAACAAGCCTTGGGTTGGGGTGAGACCAGTAGCATACCGAGGGGGGGGGAAGCGGGAATTTGCCCCGGGCGGCAAAATTGTGGATTGGGGGCGACAAATTTGAGGTAGCAACAAAAAAAAGGTCATCAGAATCCAGGGCTTCGAACCGTTATTTTTTTCGTTTCGGTTCGAATAAAAAAATATATTTCGGTTCGGTTTCGGGTTTTACTGTTTAGCTCCGAGTGATTAATTAAAAAAAAATTATTTGTATTAAAAAAAAAGTTTCTATCATAATTTAGAGTATTTTATGGTACTTGTATGATAGTCCGAACGACATTTGAAGTGGGAAATAAGGTTATGTTAACGCGCGTATTTTAACATGTACTGAACCGTAAAAACCGATATTTTACTTCGATTCTGTTCCGGTTTTCGTTCCGGCAAAAAATAACGGTTTTTCCGGTTTTCGATTCAGTTCCGGCTCGAAGCCCTGTCAAAATCACTATAAAGGCGCAAAATTGTGGATTCCCAGCGGTAAATTCGAGAAAGAGATCTTCAATTTTCATATTTAGTTAGTATTGCAAAGTATGGAGGGGGAGGGGGGATTTTCCAGTTGCCTCGGACGGCAGAAATTTACGGTACGCCACTTGTTGAGACCCTTTGGTCCACACAATCAACTTCCCAACATGGTATGATTATAAATACTTGAATACTGATTATTTATGGTTTCCATAAAATTTATGTGAATAATTTTTTAATATGTATATGAAAAATTTTAATGGAACTGGTCAGAAATAAAACTCACCTTTGTATTATGAATATCCTAATGTCAATAATATAACACACACTTTTAGAATAATTAATTTGACAATTTGAATTAAATTGCATTTGTTTTTATAATAACTAATCTAACAATTTAAAAATTGCATTTGTTTAAAAGGCAACATGAATTGTAGACTTATTAATTAGTATTTAAAATTCAAATTTTGAGGGTGGTTTTCGACTTTCACCCCTTCTATGGCTGTTTAGGGACGTATAACAAAAAAAAATACTGAAATACATTTTTCATTATTTGTATTGTAGAATTTTTATGCTAATTGTAAGTTTCAAGAAAATCCGACAAAAAAAAACTGTACACCCCTTTTTACCCCCTTAAGGGTTTAATTAACAAAAAAAATACTGAAATACATTTTTCATTATTTGTATTGTAAAATATTTATGCTAAGTTTCAAGAAAATCCGACAAAAAAAACTGTACACCCCTTTTTACACCCTTAGGGGTTGAATTTCGAAAAATCCTTTCTTTTAGATCATATTTACGCTTCGATTGGCACTCCAACGAAGTCAATAGCTTTTTTCATTTGCGAGATTTATCGTGAACGTAAAAAATGATACGCACATACGGACGTATACATACAGAGACACACACACACACACAAAAGTGTAAATATACTATAGTGACCTTAAAACATACAAATATGTTTTATTTGATTTTCGGACCGATTACAATAACATCCAGTTGGGAAGTTAAAAATTAATTTTTTTAAATATATTTTTAGTATTTTACACTTTAAAAATGTAAGTAATACATTAGTTATTTTTTTTAGAAGTATATCAACTGAAATGTGTATAAAGCAGTTGATTTTTGTAAATATAAAATAATGAAGTCAACCGAAGGGAGGGCCGTGTCCCTTGAGATGTCTGCTGCAGATTTCGCAAACAAGGTCTTCAGGGACTCCGAGGTTTACACTTCTTTTTAAGTAGGTCTACATTGCGCAGTTCTTAAATAAATTTCGTCGAAGGTATATAAATCTTGTCACATATATATGTACCTACTATGGGCTTTAGAAGTGATCTGCCATCCTAAAGGTCAGAATTGCTTACAACAGATTCGAAAATATTAAGACAAACACCATTGGTTATCTTTTTCTAGGACAGAGTTTATATAGTTACATCATTTTAAATAAAAACACAAATATACGTCTATTTCATTAATTAATTTTATATCAAGTTTAAGATATTTAAATACTAAAATTCGGGATATCAAATATTTATTGCCATAAAATTTAGTTATACAATTTTCAATAGATTACATAATAATTTAATCGCACAAATATAATATGAGTACAGTCGGGACTCATTTATTTTAAACCTTCTGAACCGTTTGACACGAGAAAGTCGCGTTTATTCTAAGTCGAGAGGGGCTCCCACCTAGTTATGTATAGATCCTTGACCAATCAGCGTTGGCGCGAGAATTGACGTCACCACGAAGATGTATTCAAATGTTATAAATGTATAATAGAATATCAATTACAAGAAATCTTTTATTTATTCTTGTCTTCGTATTTTTTGATATTTTACCAACATATACAATCAAAGAAGTACACATTCGACATTGCAAAATCATGAAAAAGCTATCACAGACAATTTTGTCTATTTGGGAAGTGTCATTTTTACTATTCTTAAGTTGACAATACGTTATGTGATTCTGACAGTTCTTTATAATTTTACTATGTTGTGTTTGAACTTCTTTGATTGTATGTGTTGTTAAAATATCAAACAATACGAAAACAGGAATAAATTAAGGATTTTTTGTAATTGATATTATATTAAGTATACATTTATAACATTTGAATACGTCTTCGTGGTGACTTGAATTCCCGCACCAACGCTGATTGGTCAAGGATGTATATAGACTATGTGTGTAAGCCTTGGTATTTAAAATATTTATCGTTAATAGTTAATCGTGATAGTGAAATAATTTTACTTTACTTTTAATTTCGAATATGAGCAAGGTGACGAGTGACGACGGTGATAAGTGTCTCTAATTAATTCTGCAAAAATTTCAAAAATATGTTCGTTTACGCCATGACTCGAGAATTGTGGGAGGTGAAGGAGGAGAAAAAATTTAGAATAAACGAAACTCGGCATTTGCGATAAACGAGACTTAAAATAAACGAAACTTACAATAAACGAGTCCCGGCTGTACTATAAACAAATAGTATTGTATATAAAATATATGTCTTTGTTTGGTACATGGGGAAATGATTTAAATATTATAATAATTAAATTGGAGGAACCTATGATAAGCGAATTTCAATGAAAACTTTCTGCATTTCACTGTACGGTCAATGTACCTATATTTATACTTGCCTTTTCTGCCGAATCTGTTAAAGAAAATATAATCCCCGTAAAAACCATATTCATCATGAAATTTGTAAACTAATTTTACATAAATATACAAAAAGAGCTTGTACAAATAAACATTTCTGTTAGGAAATCGAATATTCTTACAAAAAAAAAACAGAATTAAGACAAAATGCATTAAGAAAATCACATTAAGTCAAAATTAAATTTCGGCTTCATATTTCCATTCGTTGATGCGGAGGGGAGAAGATGCAAACAACATTTGGAATTTTCCAATCACAACCACTTCCTGTTGACAACAGCGCCGCAGAATCTGCGCTCAAGTTTGACCAATCACGCGCTTGGCATATTTTGACGCGTGGGGAACTGATATCGTTTAAAATTAAATATTGGTTTACGAGTATATTGCACACTTAAATTACATTCGTACATGTTCTTTAAAAAATACTTTTTAGATTGTATTTTGTGAATAAAATATCCGTATGGTGAACCATACATGACTTCCATGTTCTTTCTATCTTTTTAAATAATTTTTAAATATAAATTAAAAAAAAATTATTTATATAACCTACTACTATGAACACAAATTTCGTAATACATAAAAAACATATACTAACGACGGTTATTGCCATTCGTATATAAATATTAGTTTTCTAATGTCCTAATGTCAAAAACATAATACACATTTATTTGTAGATAATTAATTTGACAATTTGAATTTAGTAGCATTTGTTTCCAAGGCAACATGAATTAATGACGTATTAATTATTATTTAAAATTAAAATTTTGAGGGTCGTTATCCCCTTCAATAACTTTTTAGACACGTACAAATAATAAATGTCCCTTAATTTCAATTGAACTACAAATGTACCAAGTCTTATCAAAATTAATGAGATAATACTCGCAACGTTTACTTTTTAGATGAATATTTCCAAAACTCCTAGTCCGATTAGCACCAAAATCAATAGGTTTGGAGTACTCACTGAGACAAACATTTTCCCCAAAAATCATTCAGATCGGTGCATTTTTAAAGCAGTTATCGTGAAATTAACTTTTCTTTAAGTTTTGAAGTTAGTACAATCAGAATCTGTCATTATCTCGGACACAATTTTTCGACGGTATTACAATACTTACGTTTCCTTCGGAATATGGAAGTAAAAAATAACGTCTCTCGTTTAGTGACATAGTACCCGGGAACTATGAATCTTTTACATTTTAAATCGCTTTTAAAATGTTTGGTATAATTATAGTCTAGTTTTGCGTTAAAAATTTTTGAAGTGAAACTTCTTTAACGAGCTACTGAATTGGAATGACCTCGACACGTTTTAAAATACGACAGGTTTTCAAGATGAAACGCTAAGAAGAGTAACTATCCATTCAAGTACGGAACCGCAAAAAATATTAACCCATTACTTTCCGACTTTTTATTTCTTCGAATTTTTTGGTCATGTTCTCAATTCTTGTTGAAAATATGACTAAAAAGATAAATTCAATAGAAGATATAATAATAATCAGTCACAGTACTAGATTATTGCCATGAGTTTCCAGTGTCATATTTATAGAATAGCACATTTTAACGACGACAGTCTGTACCTGGATTTATTTTTGAAATGTATTGATATTATTCTGCTTTATTTACACTCTCATAAGTAATATTATATATAGTTTCGTCAATTTAAAAATACTTTACTAAGTGGAAAAAAAATTAACTATAAAAGTCGGCTAGCTGGCATAGAACATAATTACTCTAAAAGGGTTGTAATTTGTCATTGAATGAACTCTAGAGGTGTCCATGACATTTATTGTAAGTAGTGAGAGTTGAACAACATATTAGTAATATAAATCAAATGAACAACGTTATTGTGTCAGAGGAAAAAACATTTAAAATATAATGTCCTATAAATAGAACACTGGGAAATAATAGGTTATTAAACAAAAATCTAATTTGGTCTAGTTAAATATACAGGGTGGCGCAACGAAAACGAAACGGTCGCGTTTTTAGTCAGTTAAAATAAGATTTTGTAAAAACGCTCGAACATGTCGATTTTGCTTTCAAGGGGGACATCTTTTGCAATAAAATTTTTGCAAGAATCTTTTCAACCCTTTGCGTTATGAGCAATGAATGCATTTATTTTCTGATCAACAAAACAACAATTTACAACTAAAATTCAAAACAAAGTAGGCTTATTATCGAGGAATGTCGCCAACTTACTGCCCAAACGTTTCAACAAGTGAGAAATAATTTTGAGCATAACTTGTATTTTTGTATGAAAGCTAGCGGAGCTCAATTTGAACATTAATTGAATTAATTAAAGTTTTGGATGTTAGTCAATTTTTGTGAATTATCTGATAAGAAAATAAGCTTACTTTTTTTTGAATTTTAGTTCTGAATGTTTGTTTAGTTGATCAGAAAATAAATGCATTCATGGAATTAAAAATGTAAATAAATTGACTAAAATTAAACAGATTTGAAAAAAACAAAAAGCACCTTGTTTAGAATGAAAAAAACTTTTCAAATGAGGTATCACTTGCCATATCATGCTATTTAAAATTTTAAGGGTTGTGCTCATAGCGTAGAGGGTTGAAAAGATTCTTGCAAAAATTTTATTGCAAAAGATGTCCCCCTTGAATGCAAAATCGACTTGTTCGAGCGTTTTTACAAAATCTTATTTTAACTGACTAAAAATGAGACCGTTTCGTTTTCGTTGCGCCACCCTGTATAATTACTGCTAACAAAAAATAAGTATGTATATACATTTATAAATTCAGTAGAAATAAACATTTTTCTAATTATGAAACTGTATATTTAGCTTTATCGCATAAAAGCACCGTATCGGTAAATATTATGAATATTGTGCATGAACAGATAATAATTGCTGCTGGAATAAACATGTCTCTTATTAAAATGGAATACCGAACATTCCGCTAATCATTATTGGCTCCGCGTAATACAGTAGAGTTTAGTTACAAAACAACCAACTCGAATTTGATTTAAATTCATAGCTCAATTATTATTTATACATATAAGCTCAGCCTAGTTGATTAATTATTAGTTTCGTTCAACATTTCAAACATGTGTTTTAATTAAACGATATATAAATTGGTAAAGGAACTATTCAATTCAGTTCATAGCACATGCCGATAATACATCAAATTTTGAATATCATTTTATGTATAATATGTATAGGGTGTTTGGTTCGGCGATACGAATATTTTTAAGGAAGCTAGAACAAGTCATTTGGAAGTAATTTAAGGGGGCAGACCCAGTTAGAATTATGAAAAATCCATTTTTTTTGCATTTTCTCAAAGTAGAATATTTCAAAAATATTCTCTGAAAATTTCAGACAAATGTCCTGTCCATAGACGATTCAGTGTAAGTTCCAAAATAAATTTTTTATCTGCATGCAAATCGTACTCAAAACTTTAAATGCGTTTTTCTCGAAACCATGTTTTCGGAGTCGGTGATCACTGTAACTTGAGAACGGCTTTGCCGATCGGTTTGAAATTTTTCTCACTTATTCTATACATAATTGTCCTCCGGATGAACGAAGGATTTTTTTTTTATTTTAGATGATCTAGTGACGAGCAGCAGTGATCACGGCAAAACATTTTTTTTTGGACCCCTCCCAAATTTGCTGTATCCCACTCATTTTTTAATATTTTGCCATAAAAAAATTACAATATTTTCTGTAAATACATATCTTTCACGTGGAAAAACATTTGTTTTTAGTTATTTTAATGCGTGGCAAAAAAAAATCAAAAAAAAACTCTTTTTTAGGAGTCCCAACTGGGTCTGCCCCCTTAAGCAAATATATCTATATACAAACTGCAACAGTTTTTTTTATATAGGGAATTTTAGTAAATTTTTTTTAAAACCCAGATTTATACATGTTAATCACAAAAGTTCAAAAGGTAAAGAGCCTATATTTTTTAAACATATTACTTAAATGTTTATGTTACATTATCGGAACAAAATTAAATTTATGCATAGCAAAAACAAAAAATGGCTGCAGTTTAACATTTAAAAACTTATAAAACTTTGATAAAATTATTTAATAAAATCTAGTAACTACAACATCATGCCGTACAATTTTCAAAATAATAATTTTAAACATGAGTACGTAACAAGAAATAAACATATTTTTGTATGTAATTTTTCAACATTAAGTGTCGTGAAAAATAGCCCGCTAAACCAAATGATTAAAATTTATAATCGCTTACCAAACTATTTAAAAATGTTAAGTGAAAAAGACTTAAAAAAAACAATTAAAAGAATTATTATCGCGTATGAACTATTATAATATGAAAGAATATTTTGAATGTAAAATTATTTAGTATTTGTTATTGTGAATTTTGTTTTTTCTTTCTTTTGACTTATTTTTCACTGTGCTACAGTATATGAAATAAATATTATTATTATAGTACACTTACAGATGTTCAGATGGTTTTCAAAACTGCTCTATTTTACACCCTTTTGAAAAACCTACCATAATACCTACATACATGAATTGGCTATTTTTGTTAAAAATACTTACTTTTATTCCAGAATAAGTAAGATTTTTACATTTTTACAGTGAGTCGATCGTAGTATGATATTCTAAATAAGTCATTAAAAACGTGATACTTTTCAAATATTTGTTTATACTCAATGGACAGGATCATCCTTTGCACAGAAGTAGATGTTACACTGTCCAATGTGTATAAAAAAATGTTTTAAAAGTATCGCATCGCGTTTTTAATGACTTATTTAGAATTATTTTTAACAAAAATAGTCAATTCATGTAGGTATTATAGTAGATTTTTCGAAAGGGTATAAAATAGAGCATTTTTAAAACCATCTGAACATCTGTAAGTGTATATATACTAGATTTTAAAAAATAATTTTTTAAACAACTAATTTTATCAATGTTTTATGTGTTTAAATGTTAAACTGCAGCCATTTTTTGTTATTCATAAATTTTATTTTGATTTTAAATTTTGCTATTAAAATGTATAATTCTGGGTATTTTCAAAAATTTACTGAAATGCCCCATATAAAAAAACTGTTGCACTTTGTATATAGGTATGTACATATATTTGCTTAAATAACTTCCAAATAACTCATTCTACCTTTCTTCAAAATATTCGTATCGACGAACCAAACATCCTGTATATGAATTTACTATGTATTATTTTACATATATATATTTAATGTATGTATTAATTCTTGTTTTGCATCTTTAATGATAATTAATATTTAATAGTAACATGTCACGTTTGTAGTAACAGTATTTGGCACAAATCATTATTGTACTATAATAACTCGAAATAAGCTTTCCGGTATTCAAAATAGATCAGTGAAAAATATATGGGTAATATTTAAGCGCGCAATATTTTATATACTTTGAGCATTAAATTTATTATAATTGAATTCTGAGCATTGTACTAGAATACCCTCTTAATAAGCGAACACAATTACTTGTACGAAAAAAGTTGTAGGATCTTTATTGTAGATAATTTTCTAAACTTTATATTTGATAAAAACTATTTTAGTCATAGAACCAATAGATACAGAGATATTTACTTAAAACTAATTGTTAGCACCTTTTGTGGGCTGTAAAAAAGTATGCTCACATTGGGATTGTTGGCAACTTTTGGTACCTTATTTATAAAGAGAAAATGAAGGCGTATACAAAAATTCAGCTGCGAATTTTTTCCCAGAAAAACGTGACATTAAAAAAAAAATTTTTTTTGAGCAATAACATTTTCCGTTTATAACTTTTTTTTTGAGGATGTTCCATTACTACCCCTCTCTTCCCAAATAAAATAAGGTAAACCTGAAGAATATGTCGATACCGACGTCACAACTATCAAATATCACGTGTTGATGTGTTAGAATAAACCTAACCTAACCTAACCTAACCTAACCTAACGAAAAATAACCAACCCAAAACTAATCAACTCGATTTCGCTCCAATAGATTGCCCCAACCAAGGACAGTTAACTTGAATTTTATTAAAACATCAACTCTGTACGATTTATAAAATATTATAAATATGAATACATATTGTCATTTAGTGCAAATCTTACCAATCTAATACTCTATTAGCCATTTTAAGGAACAATTTTGCTTCCTCGCAATATCGAAGATACGAGAAGCTATGTGATCGTTTCAGATTGAGACAAAAAAAATTCAATTCAAATGTGTTCTATATAGGTTAAAAACTTACAAAAGAGAAAAATAAATTCTCTTTTTTTCTTTAACAAGAGAGGTCTTTCCGATGAAAGGTACAATATATTTTAGCTGTTACGATTTGAAGTAAAAATTGACCACATAATAGACATTTCATTATTTTAAATTGAAAAAAAAAAAAATATATTTATAAAAAAACTCGGATTTAAATCATGAAATTTCGATATAAATAGTGAATTCTACCCTTATTTAGGTGGTCTATAAAGTATCAAAATATGAATAAAAAATATAGGGTACACCGGAATAACACCTTGTAAATAAATAATCAAGTTAATATATTTATCTGTTAAGGCTTTACACGGTTAAACCGCTGAACCGATCTTGTTGAAATTTGGCATGGAGATAGCTTGCATTCTGAGGAAGGATATAAGCTTCTAATTCTAATATTTAGATAGGTACTTAGTAAAAAAAAAAAAATTACAGTCAAAATTAGAGGTGTACTTAAATCAACTATAACAGATAATAATGAGTGTACCCTATTCATTATATTATCGATATATAATGGACGCGTGTACATTAAATTACCTTATTGGAAATTTGTCGTGATTATGCATCAAATATTCTAACTCAATATCAATATGCATAGAAACATCAATCACACTGTCTTGTTAATGATTTAAAATACCCTACATATGTACAAATGTACGGCAAAGTGCGTGTTGGGCACGCACATGATAGGTTTCCTGAGTCATTACGATTTATAAACAAAACTTATTTCAATTTATTTTATAATAAACTATTCTAGCTACAGTGTTCGTTATAATTTCCTTTGAAAGTAATAGGTAACTCAAAGCTACATTCTGGATTTTTTTTTAGATTTTTTGCATCGATAGTTTAGAAAGTAAAAGAGGGGAGGGGACGCTCTGATAACCACATTTAAATGCAAATATATCGTGACTGAAGGGTTAAAATCAAAAGATCATATAACATTTTAGGAAACCTTTCTAAATGAAGTGAAAAAAAATTTGAGTACAATTTTCAATCTATAAAGTGGGGGTCCAAAATAATTTTGACAGTGTTCGATATAATTTTCAGTGGAAGTACTAACTAAAAGCTACATTCTGGATTTTTTTCAGATTTTTTGAAAAGATAGTTTAGAAATTAAGGTGAGGGGACGCTCTGATCACGACTTTGAACACAAAAATATCGTGACTGAAAGGTTAAAATCAAAATATCATATAACATTTTTTATTGAATTTTAGGAGACCTATCTAATGACACCCCACTCAATTGGGGTATGTGAAAAAAAAATGTGAGTTCACTTTTCAGTCTATGGAACTCCAAAAAAAATTTTTTTCCAAAAATCTTATCATTTCTGTTTTTGTGTTATCAGTCTTCATCCGTATACCAAATTTAATCTTAATCGGCTTAAAATTTTTGAGGACGGACATGGCGAAACTATAAGGTTTCCTAGTTTTCTACGGAAACCTAAAAAATCAACGTCCAGAATTAACTCACAGTATACATAAAGATTATCTGAAGTTTAGGTTACAAAAATAAAATGAGAAAAAAATATATCAAATATGGAAGCCAAAAAAAGTCACAAAAATAATTTTATAAAAATTTTATATTTCTATTTTCAACAAAAAAAAGTCATATTTTAGTTCGATACATTTGTAATTAATTCCGTAGAATGATACATGGCTCTATTTTGTCTCTGTCGACCTTTTATCATAGACCATATACATATGTATAATGTATATATCTATACAAATCCTGTACATAATCATTTTCATTTTCAAAACAATTAATGAAGGCTTTATCTTTATTTAATAGGAAATAGGTGTTTTCCAATACTCTATCTCGCTCTATTTTATAATTAGTATTAAAATAATTATGAGGTATAAATATAAGTAGAGAATTTACATTTAAATTACATTAGAATTTACATTACAAACAGTTGGAATGAAATGAAATCTACCACGTTTGATACGAAAATATGTATGTAGTGTGTACGTACATATTTGTAAAATTGAATTTTTATTTGCTAATGTAACCACTTGCAATATCGAAGATACGAGAAGCTTTGTGATCGTTTCAAATTGAGACAAAAAAAATGTTTTCCGATTTCAAAATTTCAAATTTCGTTCCGTGTCTGTCTGTCTGTCCGTCCGTCTGTGTGTCACACGCATAACTCATGAATCACTGAACCGATATTATTGAAACTTGGTCGGATGGTTGGGTCTGGCTTGAGGACGGTCCTACTTCAAAATCATCAAAATCGTGTGTAAGGGGTAGGGGTGACATCCCAAAAGATTTATTTTTTCAAGATATCTCAAGAACGACACATGTTACGTGAAAATTTTATAGAATATTTTTTGTAGAGCATTCAATTTGTGTTAAAAACTTTCCTAAAGTCAATTTTAGGTAGCTAAAAAAATGTTTTTTAATGTTACTTTATTGGGATCTCTCGTAGAAGATAATTTAGTAAAATAATGGTAATAAAAGCTAGTTGATTACATAAAATGAGTGTATTATTTACCATTTATAAAGTGTTATCCAGTCTCATTATTGAAACTAGCTTGCCAAAAGCTAATCTTCAGTGGGGGCCGCAAATACCCTACAATACCAGTTACGTTTGTAAAATTTACGAAGGGTTCAAATATCTTTACAAAATAATTTCAACATCGTAGTAGACTGATTTTAAATGACAAATGTGAATGTCAAATTATAATTGTTGTGTACAATTTTTACCAATACATAATTTAGTTCAAAATAACACCATAATGGCTGATGATTCAGATGAGGTATACCCAGAACCAAGAATGATTTTCTCTCCAAACGAGTTACCAATAAGTATAAAAAAATATGATTTTAAATGTTTAACAATTAAACAGCAAAATCATTTGAATAACCTCAAAAATAAAATACTAATAAACGATGAAATATATTTGAACGAGCATCCTCAAATAAGAGGTATGATAGGAATTTTAGTACGAGCAGTACTGAGAGCAAAACCAAAAAATGTACATTTGTTTGCCGCGAAGTTCTTTGGAAGACCGAAAGAAATGATACAGGAAGAATTAAACCAGTACATGAAAGAATACTATGCAAGAAAAGCACCAGTAGATCGTTATATACCAAAAACGACAAAATCAGATAAAGAATTCGTACGAAAAGTATTGGACAAATCTATTGCAGACAGTGTACATATAGCAAATTCGAATTTCAACAAGGAAAGAGCAGAAAAACTAGTAGAACAAACTGCTGACGAAGCTGTGCATATAGTTACTAAAAAGGTGAAAAAATCTAAAAAGAAAGAGTTATTTATGCAAAATATAATTGAGAGTGTAATTGAGACAATCATTGAATCATCGACAACATCTGAAACCGCAGATGAAGATAAACATGAGGGTGGAGATGAACGTGAAGATAGTGAAAATGAAGTTGAAGGTGAAAGTGATAAAATATCCGAAGTGTATTCTACTGATGAAAATGAAACAAAGGCAGTCAAAGAAACAAAAAGCAGTTCTGAGAATGAAAAAACTGATGTTAGTGATTACGAAACAGAAGAAGCTGTTACGGAAACAAATCAAGATGAAGTATTTACGAAATCAAAGGAAACTATTCCTGAAATTGAAGAAAATATAGAATACGAAGGAGATATAAAAAGCAGACAATCTGATGATATATATGAAGATGTGTATGATGGAGATATGTATGGAGAGGATATGTCTATAACGAAAGACGAAGAACAATTACAGCCTGAAAAATATGACACTGAAAGTATAACAAGTGAAATGTCAAAAACGTTAAGTGAGGAAGTAGAAAGTACATCATATTCATCTGAAACCGAAGAACATTTAGATGAACCATTAACAAAATTAGATACTAAAAGAAGATCTTCACTTGAACAAATAATTGAAATGGATGAAGAATCTTCATATGAAGATATTATATACACGGAATCAGCAATAAATAAACTAATTGAGAATTCTGATACACAAATGGGACCAATACTTGAAAATGATGATATTAGCTTTGCACAAGACATTCTAATGAAGCTTAAGAATCAAAAGAAAATAAGTAAGCAAATAGACGACTTGGAAGATGATGCACTTTGCCCTTGCACTTGTTTGGACGATTTATCAGAAGAAGAAAAAGAAAAACTAATGAGACAAGTTAAAAATCCTTCTGCGATTATACACAAAAAACCAGATTGCAGAAAACCAACCAAAAGACCAAATTTATTTCACTCAGCGACAAATTACTGAAAATATATTAATCTATTTAATTATTTTATATAACTGTTTGTATGTAAACTTCAAAACAAATTGTTTATTTATTTATCTTCCATATCAGCTAATTCAATTATACAAAATAAATGTTTACTAATTATTTATTAAAATTTTAAAAATTATATTAATTATTTGGGCAGATTTTTATATCACAAATACTATTTAGTATTTACTATTACGTAATAAATTTTAAAATTAACATTAACAATAAATTTATGTAATTATAAACAAAAAAATATATGACTGTTTCATTTAATAGGGTAGGACCGGGTAGATAGCAAAATAGTAATTTTGTGAGACCCAGGTCCAAACTTTGTATGGTGAATTTGTAGGTACCATTATGACACACCAAAATAATGATAAAAAAATACCACATATTATCGGTACTTTTGGGGAAAAATGTCATTTTCATAAAAATTAAAAAAATAATAAATATATTTTGACTTTGATGAGCAATAACTCAGAACTGGAAACGGCTAGCAATAACGCTAATACTGAAAAATACGTTAGTTAATTACCTATTAAATTGACTCATTGTGGTTGCTCTAGTTACATTACTTTGGAAGTTATGAGAAAATCTTTGTTTATAAGTACTACTCTGAAGGAAGTTTTTAAACACCCTGTAGCTCAGAGGGTGTTTAAAAACCCAAACCGGACCACCCTGTATATCAAATAAATCAAATATAATTTTATTTATGAAAAATCTTAATATTTTATGTTGTTCTTATAAAACAAATGGAATTTTTTTTAACAATATAAAAACAGAGGTAGTTCTTTCAAGCCACATCTTCAGTGTCTTAGTTCTAGAACAAAGTGTCGCTTAATACGTGAGATCATAGGCAGCCATGGCGACGCCAAAACGCTTCGCTCACTGAATACGAACTAGATCCGCGAACTACATATCTATATATGCTTCTTCCGGAGAACTTTGCATAGACACACAACTTGAGCTAGAGAAGCTCTCCTATACGAATAATGACGATACCGTTTTTTGACACGGTTTGTCTGTTTGGAAATTCCGAACGAGTCTAGCGATATCCTGAGTCTTAATAAAAACATAACACACTAGCTTTAATTTTTGCATCTAAATTGCTTTTTATTAGCACAACTTTGGTTATTAACAAACTTGGCACGAATTTATTAAGTGGTATATAGTAACAAAAAATTTATATTCAAGTTATACAGGGTGGGGCATTTAAAGTGTTACAGTTGATTATCTCAGAACCATCGCATATTTGAAAAAAATGTTTCAACCAAAAAATGTTTGGTTGTAAGGGGGTAATCGAATAGTAATATTTATTTGCTATTTTAAGGTGGCCTTCAAGGATATTTGAAGGTTAACATCATTTTTTTAAATAGGAACCTATAGTTTTTATTTAGTAATCTTATTTTACATGAAAAAATACGAATCTTTCATTGAAAAATTTTTTTTGAACAACGCAAGCATTCCAAGGTATCTAACAAAATAATTCGAGATTTTGAATTTTCAAGAATTTTTTACTCAGAAACCATAAACTTTAGAAAAAAGTACAAGATACAAAAAATGTTTTTTTTGGTCTAATGAAACTTGGAGAATTATTCTAAATTTTTTTTAACATTTCGTACTTTTTTTTGTTTTTGCTAAAATAAAATAAATAGAAAAAGTTTTTATAAGTTTTAAATTTTTTTAAAATAATTCTCCACGCTTTATTAGACTAAAATAAACATTTTTTGTATCTTGTACTTTTTTTCTAAAGTTTATGGTTTCTGAGTAAAAAATTCTTGAAAATTCAAAATCTCGAATTATTTTGTTAGATACCTAGGAAAGCTTGGGTTGTTCAAAAAAAAGTTTTCAATGAAAGATTCGTGTTTTTTCACGTAGAATAAGATTACTAAATAAAAACTATAGGTTCCTATTTGAAAAAATGATGTTGACCTTCAAATATTTTTGAAGGCCTCGTTAAAATAGCAAATAAATATTAGTATTCAATTACCCCCTTACAACCTAACATTTTTTGGTTGAAACATTTTTTTCAACTATGCGATGATTCTGAGATAATCAACTGTAACACTTTAAATGCCCCACCCTGTATGTATTCAGATTTCTTCGTACTAGTTTTTATGTACGAACAAATGAAGCCTTTTATTAAATTAGGTACTAAAACGAAATATAACACCAAATAACTACATATAACTTGCTGAAGCATCGTTTTTACCCGTTATAAATCATTATGACACTTAATGTTCATTTTTACTTGAACTTTTCAACCCAGAACCTACTGTCAAAATGTATTTATTTATTATTGTTAAGAGAGAAAAAAAACATGTGCCAAAGAAATGCACAATACTTCCTCGCGTAAATTCACGAAAGGTTGTTAATTACATAACAATTATAAAAAACACCGAAAAAGATTTTTTATATAATTTTATACAATTTTATTTAAAAATATTAAAACGTCCACTGTTTTTTTAAAATAAAATTCCCTGACTTTCCCTGACCGCAGATTCAAAATTCCATGATAACTCGGGGGTAAGAAGTGATCGAGGGGCCCCTCATTTTTTACGTTCACGAAATCTCGCAAATGAAAAAAGCTATTGACTTCGTTGGGGTGCCAATCGAAGCGTCTTGACATAAATATGATCTGAAAGAAAGGATTTTTCGAAATTCAACCCCTAAGGGGGTAAAAAGAGGTGTACAGTTTTTTTTTTTTGGTCGGATTTACTTGAAACTTAGTATAAATATTTTACAATACAAATAATGAAAAATGTATTTCAGTATTTTTTTTGTTATACGTGCCTAAACAGCCATAGAAGGGGTGAAAGGTGAAAACCACCCTCAAAATATGAATTTTAAATACTAATAAAAATAAATAATAAATTCATGTTGCTTTGGAAACAAATGCAATTAAATTTAAATTGTTAGATTAGTTATTATAAAAACAAAAGCAATTTAATTCAAATTGTCAAATTAGTTATTCTAAAAATGTGTGTTATATTATTGACATTAGGATATTAGAAAACTAATATTCATAATACAAAGGTGAGTTTTATTTCTGACCAATCCATTTAAATTTTTCATACACATATTATCAACTATACGGAAACAATAAATAATCAGTATTCAAGTATTTATAATCATACTGTGTTGGGAAGTTGATTGTGTGGACCTAAAGGGTCTCACTTCACCCCAAGCTTATTTTCTTTTAAACTTTTGTAAAAACATTGTTTGACATAATCGATATTTACGCAATTAAAACATCGGGTCCATACTTTGAACTAACGCAGAATCATATGTTCTTTCGTAAATTATTTACAATATAAGAGTAATGTACAAAGGAAGGATTTTAATATTATTCTACATCTCTAATTACTAATTTACCAAATTGCACTTCCTCGGGAAATATCAAAAACAAAATAACGTTGACGACATTTGAAATGTTTACTCCATTCTGATTTATTCATGTATTTTAATTTGTTGCTTGGTTACACTAACTTTAAACAAGAATAACTTTAGGCATAAATTTATATTAGACGTTTCGTTTGCACAGTCACATATATAAGTATTGATTTGTGATGCAAATAAAACACATCAAAAGGAAATTTTAGGCCTTGTTACATATTCAGCTAAATACACTTATCCAAAAAATTAAAGGAACAAACAATTAATTTTTTTAAGTGTTTTTTTGAAGAGCCGTATCTTTGTGAAAAATGATTGTTTCGAAATAAAAAATATCATTTTAAAGTTTCAAGTTTTTAGATTTTTTAGCATACAATTTTTTTGAGTTACGGTTATCATGCAATCATAAGAAATAGTGGGACACAAAAATTTTCCAATTTTTTTTTAAATGTTCCACGGGATCGAGAATTTTTTTTTTAGAGAAACCAATGCATTGTACAAATAATAAACGTCCCTTAGGTTTAATTAAACTACAAATGTACCAAGTCTTTTCAAAATTAGTGAGATAATACTCGCAACGTTCACTTTTTAGACGAAAAAAGTTACAAAATTTCGAATATTTCCAAAACCCCCAATCAGATTAGCACCAAAATCTACAGATCTGGAGTACTCACAGAGACAAACATTTTCCCCAAAAATAATTCAGATCGGTGCATTTTTACAGTAGTTATCGTGAACGAAAAAAAAATCTACATCCGCACAAACACACAGACATGTAGAAATTAACTTTTCTTGAAGTTTTGAAGTTAGTACAATCAGAATCTGTCATTATCTCGGACACGATTTTTCGATGGTATTACAATACTTCCATTTCTTTCAGAACATGGAAGTAAAATAAATGACAAACAGGAAATAACATAAATAACAATGTAAACTTTTTTGCTTAAGTGTGCAAAATAAATGATATATAAATTGAATATGCACAGAATGTTATTTTTTATTACAACCCTTCGTATAATAAATAATAACTGAAACAAAGTTCGTTTTAGAAATTAGAGAGTGGCCTATACCTATATGTAGTAGTAGGTTTTAAAAGAGAGACAACTCATTTCACGTATAGAAGCGTAATTAAAAGTAATTTAGGGTAGAAGTTAAATGGTTAGCTAATTCCTCACTGTTTCCATACCATTTGAAGTCGTCCCTTAAACGACGGATTAATATTGCAAACGAGGATACAGAAAACGCGTCAAGGTTTTTTGGGGAAATGTAATTTGTCATTTATAAACTTTGGTTATTTATATATTATGAACACTGAATTTAAAATATGTTTTTGCTGAACGCGTACAATTTCGAATACTAATGTTTGATTTAATTTATACTAAATTGAAAAGTTTTTATATTTTGTATGTGCGGATTTTTGCAATAAACTTTGGAAATAAAAATAAAATGTTTGTAATACTGAGATAAAAGAAATCTGTTTTTACTTCCAAATTCCGAAGGAAATGGAAGTATTTTAATACCGTCAAAACATCGTGTCCGAGATAATGACAGATTTTGATTGAACTAACTTCAAAACGTAAAGAAAAGTTAATTTCCGCATGGCGGCTGTGCGTGTGTCTGTGTGTCTGGATGTAGAATTTTTTTCGTTGACGATACTGCTGTAAAAATGCACCGATCTGAATTATTTTTGGGGAAAATGTTTGTCTCAGTAAGTACTCCAGATCGATTGATTTTGGTGCTAATCGGATTAGGGGTTTTGGAAATATTCGAAATTTTGTAACTTTTTTCGTCTAAAAAGTGAACATTGCGTGTATTATCTCACTAATTTTGATAAGATTTGGTACATTTGCAGTTCAATTGAATCTAAGGGACATTTAATATTTGTACGTGCCTAAACAGCCATTAAAGGGGTGAAAAACACACTTAAAATTTGAATTTTAAATACAAATTAATACGTCATTAATTCATGTTGCCTTGGAAACAAATGCAACTAAATTCAAATTGTATAATTAGTTATTCTACGAATGTGTATTATGTTTTTGACTTTAGGATATTAGAAAACTAATATTTATATACATATGGCAATAATAGCTGTAACCGTCGTAAGTACATATGTTTTTTTATGTATTACGATATATGTATACACATAGTAGTAGGTTATATAAATAAAATATTTTAAAAAATGTATATTTAAAAAATTATTTAAAAAGATAGAAAGAACATGGAAGTCATGTATGGTTCTCCATACCGATATTTTTTTTTGTGGATGGACACACCAATCAAAATGTTATACGGTGCAGTGGGGTAAGTGCAGAAACGGGGCAAGTGCATTAACGGGTTCTTTTTGTTATAATACGAGTGAAATTGTAATAGCTAATATGTAGTGAACTACTAAAAGTTAATACCAACTTGTTTAAAAAGTTCACTACTCCAAAACTAAACAACGTATCTTGATGCGGTAAAAAGCATTTTATACTAGGCGTATTCACAATTCTGCTCTTGCCCCATAGCATATGAAATAATGCTTCAAAGCGTTTTTAACTACAGGTAATGAACTTGCCCCGAAAATGGGGCAAGTGCACTGTAGTTGCAGGGCCGTAACTAGAGGTTCGGGGGCCCCGGGGCAAGAGGTGACCGAGGGGCCCCCAGATATGCAAAAAATAAAAATTGAAGACCTTTTTTTGGATCATAGCTTACAAATTTTACATTTGTTACTAATTTTTATTTGAATAACTTTTTTTTGCTTGCCAGCTAAAATTTTACACTTCTTAGTAATTTTAATGGATAATACGTGTAAAATTGAAGTTCATAAGCCGAAAAAAGGTCATTAAAATCAAAATTAGTAATAAGTAAATCACGTTTTCATGTTAGCACCACATATATTTTTTTAAATCTTCAATTTATTTATTTTTTCTTGTTCACTCCAATTTTTACGCTACTGCGGGGGCCCCCTAGCCTCGGGGGCCCCGGGGCACTGCCCCGGTGGTAGTTACGGCCCTGTGTAGTTGACATTTTTTACAATTTCCTATCATAATGCAAATATACAAAGAAAATTGGCGTCCTATTCAATTTAAACTAGTCAGTAATAACTGCACAATCATTCGATACTGAAAATATTAAGTATTTATATAACAGATTGAAAATATATGGGTTCAAAGTCCAACTATGTAAAAACCGGTCTGCACTTACCCCACTGCACCTTATTTAAAGAAATATTATATGTACCAATCTTGACCTTAGCTTTAACTATGGATGTGCGGTCATAACCACGTTTCTAATTTGTGAGATTCCACCTTTACCAACCACAGTCAGTAGCTTTAGTTTTAGTTGCATTGGTTGAAAGGAAGTTGTATTAATCATTCGTATAATTGGATGCAGTATGAATCAGCTGCAATATGTATTATGGTATTTTAAGAATAGTCAGGGGTCGAAACAAGCTCAGTCTTCAAAAATACTGATTTTACTGATACAGAAATCTAAAAATACTGACTATCTGAACCGAGTTAAAAAAATGTAGGTGTTATGTATTAAAAAATACTTTTATAATTATTGGCCTTCACCATCCTCATAGCTAACTCTTACCACCTTTTTATTATGTTCATAACAAAAATAACAAATATTACAGTTAATTTTTGTTAATTTTTCTTACCGAACTTGGCATAGCCAGTGTTAGGGTGAGATTATGTTGTTTATATGTTCACGTTTACATAACAATTATGTCATAAATATCTTCTAAAAATTGGTAATAAATAAACAATACAAATAAGTTAACAAAATAGAACATTATTTATAATTTAAATATATTTTTCACGGTAATTATGTGGTTTTGAAGTCAAATAGTGAGTTTTTTCACGATAAATAGGACTTCGATGTGAAAACTTTGAGTGCCAAACTAAAAAAACTGACCATTTTACCAAAAAACTGACTATAACTGACCGGATTACAAATAACTGACTTTTACTGATTTTACTGACCAGTTTTGACCCCTGGAATATTCAAATTATTCAAAAAAACACTACGAAGTGTTTCAATAATGTCTTTATTAGATGTACATATGTATATTCCGCTGGCAGTCCCACTATAGCACCCCTCAAAAAAACCTATTGCATAATTTGTTGCTATTTTGTGCCACCAAGCCCGATTTTGTAACTTGCTCCATTCTCGAGAAAAATGGGGGGGGGGGGGGCAGCGTCAGTTCTCGCTAGCAGTCCGCTCAATTACTCCGTAACTAATAAAGCTGGATAAAATTTTTTTGCAGGATATTTTGTTGCTAGTTGAGTACTTCCGGATACCAATAAAATTTTTACCCCCCCCCCCATTTTTTTTTATAGTGGGACTGCCAGCGGAATATACATCTTTATTAGAAAACTGCAGAAAAATACATGAAATAAAATTTATAAAACCAGTAACATTTTTATTTATGTGAAGAATATAAATAACATGAACTCACATTAATTTACAGTTACACAGATAAAACTAAAACTTTAATGCGATTAAATTTAAATGTGAGAAATTTCAGTAGTAACTAGATCTCCGAAAATGTTATGTTACTGCGTTATTTTTATACTTTTATAAATGTTTTATTAAATCTCAATGATAAAATAATTTTTAAAGATATTCATATTTACCTTCCATAAAAAATATGTCTAGACATTATAAACCGTTAATATTTACCTACGAAGATTTTTTGTTGTTTTTGTATAAAGATTGAACAAGGTAGTTCTAGCCTTGTTCAAATTAATTGCATTATCGGTAATATTAATTTATGTTTATTTTCAAATGGAAAATAGCAAGACAAATGTGTGTGTGTGTGTGTGTGTGTGTGTGTGTGTGTGTGTATGTAAGCGCGTTAAAAGTTTTACTTTTTCGCTTATTAGTAGAGATTGGAAAAATAGTTTTTCAACTATTGCGTAAAAATGCATTTATTGTAATTTTTATTACATATGTATCTCCACCGTTTTCAGAAAGCTGGTTTGATTGAACACAATTTGAAATCAACTATTTGCAACTACCTTTTCAACTATTTTTAAACTATTTGCGACACTTTTTACTGCTTCGTTTGCACTAATTATTATTAAATTATAAAAAAAAAACTATTTACCAACTATTTTCCGAAAAAAAATTCAACTATGTAGTAACTATTTCATTGAAAATTACAACTATTTTTCCAATCTCTACTTATTACTAGTGTCATCTATCGTGCAAATGCTAAAAACTAAAAACCTGTTTTACCGACTATCATAACAGAACTCTGTATTAACTACACCACTGAATATTTTCATGGTGCTGTTTTTGTTGCATGGTGCGCGAATTTCGTTAAACGCACCAAAAAAGGATTAACTTAAAAAAATCTGTTAAATATGCGAGTACAGTTAGATTTTTCCAATATTTTATCTGTGATATTTATTGTATTAACTCACTTTAGGATCTACAATAGCATTCATTTCGTTGACGTATTTTCTTAATAATAATATAAAAACGTTGGTGCGTATGCATGTGTTCTCATCAAGCCTAAACTACTGGACGTATCGAAGCCATATTCACACAAATGGTGTGAATATGGCTTCGATACGTCCAGTAGTTTAGGCTATATATATTCGTCGAGAAGTTGCACAAGTTTAACAAAGTAGTTTTGTTTCCACGTTCCCTTGTCCTCCCTGACCATCATGATGTGTGCAGGGAAATTTTTTAAGGACTCGGGATAATTTCACTGGCGCAATGTTCTGTTTTTTGGTCAGACGAAAACGCTCCCAATCTTTTTCTGGGACCCGGTAGGTGGCGCTGGAGTCGAGATATTTATAAAAATGTGTATTTATGGTCTGATTTTTAAATAAATTATTTTTTAGCAAAACAACGTGTGCCGGGTTAGATAAAACAACAATTACAACCCTCCATACGTGACAGGGGGTGAAATATTAACTCCCGTGCGGGTCCACTAGTATTTACTATAAAAAAACTATTTAATACCAAGCTTTCGTACAGTACTTATTCCACATAAATACAATGTAAGAGTAAAGCAAACAAAATGCAATAAATTATTCATAAAATTAAATAAAATCGATATAATATCATAATGTAAGTATATAGAATATAATATAATAACATAACGGGGAATATGTGGAATAAAGTTCGACATACAATATCTGTACAAAGCATAGGGCGTAAGCATAAAGCCCTAATTGAGTTTTTGAAAGTTAGCATGAAAGTTTAATCGGCCGTTATAACCTGAATTTTGTACGCATACTTCAATGTAACATAAAAGCTTTAGCAATATAATGAAGAAGACTATACGTAGGAGGTGTTCTGGTTAAAGTATTTTTACTTTTTTATTTACTGCTTTATAAAAAAAATATTTATAATATTATAATTTCCATGTTACGTTCATTTTATTAAGGCATTCAAGAATTTATTACTTAAATTAAGAGTTTTTTTTATTACTCTGTATCGATTTTATGAAAGTAGATAGAATTATCGGCATGAGTTTCGTATTCTATGATCATATTTTAAATAAATAATTTTAATATGACAATAGAAAATTCTCATATATTAGAATATTGTTTATTCAATAGTAAGGTCATGGAGGCAAATAAGACCCACCTTAATTAAAATGCTATATTTCGGGTAATAAGTAATTTATATTAAAAAGGCTATTTAAAAAAGGTACGAAAATCAACTTTTCTTAAATCTGAAAAAGTTACTTTGGGCCTTATTAAACTATAGTACCTTATATAATAAGGTCACTTAACTAAATTAAACATTTTCAAATAGTTATTAATATTATGTTATTTTAGAAAAGGAACTATTTTGACTTCAAATTCGAATTCAGCCCTCAAAA
Source organism: Sialis fuliginosa (assembly GCA_961205875.1). Lineage (NCBI taxonomy): Eukaryota > Metazoa > Arthropoda > Insecta > Megaloptera > Sialidae > Sialis > Sialis fuliginosa. Next base: position 1,574,831 of record OY540814.1, on the reverse strand, counting down.
TACAAAAAGTTTTTAACTTTTTTTTGTGTCGCTCTGTAATTTATTTCAGGATATAATTTATTTAATTTTCATTACAGCTATTCAATCCATGTCCATACTATCCATACTAATATTATAAATGCGAAAGTGTATTTGTCTGTCTGTTTGTTACCTTTTCACGGCAAAACCGTTGAACCGATCTTAATGAAATTTGGCAGTGAGATAGCTTGCGTCCCGAGGACGGACATAGGCTACTTTATATCTCGAAAAACCCCTAATGAATTTTAAAGGGGTGGAAAATAATTTTTTTTAGTAATTAATATTTTACCCCCCGTAACATATGAAGGGTTGTAAGTGGTTTTATTCGCTCCAGCGGGAAAAATACTAAGGAGGCGGGAAGATAAGGGGGAAAACAACCCTCTATCTCGGATAGGAGCCGAGATATTTACGATTTTGTATAATGAAAGAAAACTAAAAATAAAAATAAAATTATATTTCACCCCCTGTCATATATGAAACGTTGTAATTAGTTACATTCTGGCGGGAAAAATACTACGGAAGAAGGGTTATTAGGGGGACAAAACAACCCCTAATCTTACATAGGAGTCGAGACTTAACTATATTATAAATGCGAAAGTGTATCTCTCAGTCTGTCTATTTGTTACCTGTTTACGGCTAAACCGCTTTACGGATCTTAATGAAATTTGGCAGTGTATCCCGAAGAAGGGCATAGGCTACTTCGTATCCCGAAAATTGAACCCTTACGGGATTGCAATAGGGTTAAAAAAATTATATGGGGATTTTTTTTAGTAATAAATATTTCACCCCCTGTCACATATGAAGGGTTGTAATTAGTTTTATTCGATCCGGGGATGGGGGTTTCGAAATCTACGCGAGCGAAGCCGCGGGTAGCAGCTAGTTCATTATATAAATACATATACATATATGAATACCAATGCGATATTTCAAATTGAAAGTTTCAAATGGGTACTAGGTACATATTTAATACATTTTCAACACCATACCCCAATGCAGTAATAGTGCAATTCTGCACTATGGAAAATGTACTTTATTTTTAGTTTTCAATTGCAATTTACATATTAACAAGTGGATATTCGAATCTACTGTTCGGATAAACAATGATTTGAAAATAAATCGATTCATTTTGTCGTATACAGTTATATAGTATAATAAAATAATTAATAACAAATAATTTAATATAACAATGGTATTTAATTATTTACAATGTATCCTACATATGTTTATGAATTTATTTAATAGGATTTAATTATTTATAGATAGATATTTATGTAATACATATTTTAATATTAACAATGAGATTTTATAAATATTGCACATCCCAAGCATAGCTTGGAATGTGATCTATTATCGTCCTATTTTTTTTGCGTATATACATTGATAAAATGAGCATTTATCTTAAATTTCTTCAGTAACCCACTTAAAAGTTTATATTTTCTGAATGAGATCATTACAATCTCCATATTAACTTAATTTGATATCGATTGGTTCTAATTTTCTGTCATAAAAATATAAACAAAGTTCAATTTGTCGTTATAGACCCATTTTTACATCACGGCAACAAACTACAGCGTAATAAATTAACATTAAACCTTTTGAATTCGTTTCATCTATTTGCAGAATAGTACCCTATTAAATCTCAGCCAAATCGGATAACTAGAAGTAAGGAAATTTGCAGTTTATTTAAATATTTTTACGTATTTTAACGTTACATCTGTCATTATAGCTAAAAAAATGTACATATAAATTTTGTATTGTATTAAATTACGTTATTGTCACTTATTGTTTGATACGTTTTTCTATGAAAATATACGAGGACCCTCAATCTGTTCTTTGTAACCGAAAAATAAGGTAGTCAAAAAAATCAGCGTTTACAATATAATTCATACTATGGCTATGCTCAATGCACTCTAAAAACATACTACTTTTCTTTTAATGTTTTTCGTTTTCCTGCATATTATGACTTTTTCTGATAGCTTAAAAAAAATGAAATATGACTATAGTTTTTTTTTTTTTTTTTTTTTAATTAATTATTTTATCAACGCAGAAAAATAATTTTTTGTTAAATTTAGCAATTTTTATATTTAATCGATTTTCTATGGAGATGGAATTTATAAATTAATTTAAAAATAATTATAGTCTTCTTTAAAAAAAATTTCAGCTACCAGAAAAAGTCATGATATAGGTACAGGAAAAACGAAAAAAAATGAGAGAAAAGTATAATATTTTTAGAAAAACATGAAAATTGCTATTTAAAATAATTTTTTTTGCGGCTACCTTATCAAAAAACATTTTCAATTTGCGCCAGGCGCAAAAATATCTAATTTTAATACAGTACCCTAAATACGACTATGAATAACTATGTAACCAAATATCACACTAAATGCAAGAAACAAAAAAAATCACTTTTTTGTTTTCTCAGTTGTCAGCCATGACATAGTTGAATGTTGGCAGCTCTGTTATTAATAGTACGGAAGACAAGTAGTAGTTCGTGTAGACGCACGGCCGGTAACGCAGGGCGTCGATGGGAGACGTGAAAGCGATGAATGTGAATGTGGAGGGGGGGGGGAGGGTTAACCCGGCGCTACTCGTCAGCCAAGAAATATTTTGGTTCGCGACCTTTTACAAGTCATTATGCACTGCTGTATGTAACGTTATGCCAGTAGTGTCTATAACTCTGCAGAATCTAGTTCAAAAATATGTAATATACCGGGTGTTCCACTATGTTTTACGCCTAAACTATTGAAGATAGAGTTTTATGATAAAAAATTTGCTATATATATCGACCCTAAAGAATTTCAGGAAAATATATTCAACCCCCTAATGGGTATATGCCCGTTTCTCAGTAAAATCAAATGGAACGGTATATCCAAAAGTAGATCATTTTTAATTTTATTTAAAAAAAAAATTATAATTTTAAATTATAAATTTTCTTAACAATAGTTGTTAATTTAAATATATTTTTTAAGATAAAGTACCTACTAATTGATATGTCATTCCATTTAAAACTTTTGAATTATCTCCAATTGAAGTTTTGCATTTTTGATATGTCGCGTATGACACTCTAAATTATCCAAATCTCAAATAAGCATACATCATTAAAAAGTTCGTTATTTCTACTTTCAAATAAAATTTTTAAAATAATATTTCATTAACATTTAACGAAACTAGAGCACTTTTAGTAAAATTTTAAAATTTGGGAAAAAGTCGCCATATTTTCTATATGAAAAATTTTTGTTTACAAAAGTTTCTTACTTTTTTATGATCTTTAAAATTATCAACTTTTAGAAATACCGTTCTATTTGATTTTGCTGATAAACGGGCATGTACCCCTCAAACTACCCCCCAAGGAGGTGTTTTAGAGGGTTGAAAATATTTTCTTGAAATTCTTTAGGGTCAAAATATACTGTAAATTTTTTTATCATAAAACTCTATCTTCAATAGTTTAGGCGTAAAACATAGTGGACGGGTGGTCTGGAACACCCGGTATTATCAGGGATTTAATTTCTAATCTGGAAAATTTTGTGTTTTTTCTAAATGTGTTCGTTCAGAGGAAAGATAGGGACATTTGTATGTTAATTAATTATATCTCATTTGCAATAGAATACGACCGAGCTTTTTAAGAAAATCGAATAAAGCAGTAGCGTATCAATATTTTTTTATACTGTATCGAAAAAATCGACTTAATAATATTGAATGTATTCGTAAAAATTCAAATTTCGATAATTAACTAGACGGTGATGTAAACATTAAAAAATTAAGGTACATTAAATTAGCACACATCGATAAAAGAAGAGTACTTAATTAGAGCCTATTTAATGCTAATTTAGTACGCAAAAAAATAATTTGTAACTCTTTTATTAAAAAAAATTACGAGCGAGTGTGACAGCTTAAGATTTAAGCCAGCACACTCAAGTAAAATAAGGACAAATCTTAACAAATCAGGTGTCAAACATTTAGTGCTAATTTAACTCGCATTAGACAATTCAGAAGCAAATATTTATTAATGTATTCGAAAATAAGCATGAGTGGGCGCTGACTTAAGACTTAAATTAACAAACATGCATCGAATTGATTGCTCGAAAACGAAATTCGCATAAATATATTTAGTGCTAATTTAATACTACGAAAAAAACGACCTTTGAGCGATAGGTTGTATTTAAGCTCATATGTGCTATCGCTAGCTTAGTGTTTAAGTTAGCATACATCATTATCGAAAACACGACCAAAGTGGTGTACTAAATTAGCGCACATTTAGTGCTAATTTCGTACGATCTTAAAACTTCCATTTTTTTTAAATTACGAACAAAAGAATGAAGTTAGCATTTTCACGTAAAAGGATTTTGAATTTATCAAAATTAAGCGTTAAGTTATAATTTTTTTAATATACTACTTAAGCTCACACAAAATACAAAAGAAGAATATTACATACTAGCTGTTACTCGCGACTTCATTTTTTTAATCTAATTAATTTTTCGCATGTCTTTCTTCAAGATGCAAGCTATCTTCCTACCATATTTCATCAAGATCGGTTCAGCAGTTTACTCGTGAAAATGTAACAAACAGACAGACACATTTATAATAAAAGTATGGATTTAATATATTTTTAATACATGCAAGAATTAAAATTTAATGCTATAATTTCCATTCTCGCCATGTAAAGTATTTTCAAAAAATAATGTACGAAAACAAAAGGGGATAAAAATGCAAATTTCACTCACCATCTTTTAGAAAACATTTGCATCTCATGTTTAGCAACAATAACATAACCCAACCAAGTTCAAATAAATTAATTAATAAATCAAGGAACACCTTAAAATACCTGACGACTCATCATATTTCAAATACAATATTCATTTAAGCATCTTCTTCAGGTCTACCGACCTCATCTTACATTTATTCGCTATAAACTTCCAGGCAGCCGCTCCGGGTAACATCTTACGTACCCTAGCTCCCTTTCGTATTGCACCAGTGGCGGTGCGTCAGATAAAGCGAGTGGGGCTTAGCCTCACTCGCTTTATCGACGAATAAAAAATAAATATTTATTATATTAAACATAATAAATAAAGAATTTAAGAAAATTACCATTTTTAATGATTTTTATTTTCACTTCGTTTGTCAATAAAATCGTTATATGTGATATAACATTATTTATTATTAATTAAATCTACTCATTTTATTCAACAAACCAAGTTAAAAATAAAGCATATTCAAAGGATCTAAAACTAAAATATAATACATTACCACAAAAATCTTTCAGCAACTAAAACGACTTACTCTAAATATTGTAATATTGATACAGTTACGTAAGGTACTGGCACCAGTTATGGTCGCTATAAGAGCAAGGTTTACTTGTTGTGATTGACGGGCTTCTTTTTTATAATTCTCATCAACTCATGTTACTAATAAAACCACTAACTCTTTATTTAATCAATTTAATTACCAAAGTCCGAAAATATCGTTTGTTTTTTTAAATTATAGCCTTTTATTTTGTTTAAGTTTTTTCTCCAGTAATGGATAAAGTAAAACCAGTAATGAGCACGCAGTGATGGATATTTGCTAATGATTACAAAATGATAAGTACACCTAATTCTGTTTTTACACGGTAGATACGTTCCAGAAAAAACCGTGTAAAAAAAACCGTGTAAAAAAAGACATGAAGTACATAAATTTTGTTTGGTCGCCAGATGGCGTTTATTTAAGCTACGATTTGTTTTTATACTTGTTCTTTAAAATTTTAAATCAAATGGCTTTTTATAATCGTGCTAAATCGAATCAAATCGTGTAAAAACGGAAATTTTTTTTTTTTTCTAGACCGTGTTAAATCAAAACCGTGTAAAAAAAGACCGTGTAAAAACAGAATTGGGTGTACTAGGTTAAGAAATGAATGAGAGAATAATGCAGCTAACGTGTATATTTTTTATCATGTTACCTAATGCTTTATATAAATGATTTGTAATGTAATGCTAACTTTTCAACTGAACAAAAATTTTCACAAATGTATAAACTGCTTATAAAATGATATTCAGTCGAGAGAAACCGCGCCATATTTAAATATTTCTATGTACGATTTCGAAGCTTCGACTATAAAATTCGTGTCAAACATACTTTGTTAAAATCATGAAACTTATCATTTTTACCTTTAAGAAATTATACTGGAAGACTTAAGAAACCTCACAATTTTTTTCATTTCACATTTCGGGGGGATTTGAACCCCCAAAACCCCCCTTGCGTACGCCCCTGTTCGTAGTATAGGTGTATGCGTGCAGAGGCAATAATATAGTTGTTCGATTCAGTTTGTAGTTATTGTTGTAAAATTTTATTTTAAATTCTGTATAATTGTTAGAGCAAACAATTTTAGTATATTTTATCATATATTAATATATGATTTTATGTTATTTAGCATTATATTGCGTATTTATCAATTATGAATTAAGTATTACGTTCTTCTATGTATATGTATCTCTGCTTTAGAACTTATATCTATAGAAAAGGAATTTTTGATTGAACTGTCAAAAAAAATAAACTTTTATGACGGAATAATAAACAAATTTGTATCTATGAAGGATTGACGAATAGATTTAATATTTAAGAAATAATCAATTATTTGTATTTAAATATTTTTTTTGTAATGATGTAATGATCGTCTCTAAGAGGGGGGGGGGGGGGTTATCTTGCCCAGGGAGTCAAATTCCGTTCCAGGGGTAGGGTGACCAGGTCCCCGGTTTTGACCAGGAGTCTCATGGTTTGCACACTGGATCTCCGGGTTCCGGGTTTGGATACAATTTCTCCGGGTTTTGTAAAAAATGATTACTAAAAAAAAGGTTGTCAAAAATAGAGCAGGGGACACAAAAGTGCAGATTATGGTAAAAAATTTTATGAAAATAAAAATGATAAAATAAAATAAAAAAGGGTCTTCATTTACATCTCAGAGTTTACCAAAACTAAAATCTGGTCACCCTATCCAGGGGATATTGTTTAAAAGTACAGGATTTGTTTGGCCTCACTATAGTCATTCTGCACGCACCGCCACTGTATTGCACCCCCAACCACTGCATCCGTCGACGCACACACCTAGCCCCAGCCACGTGCTTTGCAAAATCCGACGCCATCTTGACACTACCAGTAGAGTTGTTTGTATTGATGTACATATATGTGTCACTCTTCAAGTTATGTGTTATTTTGCAGAATAACTAGCTTTTCTTAACCCATTACTTCCCAACTTTTTATTTCTTTGTATTTTTTGGTCATGTTCTCAATTCTTGATGAAAATATAAAAGATAAAAACATCTGCCAAGTAAATTCACAGTGCTTCCTCGTGCTAAATTCACCAAAGGTAGTTAATTATTCAACAATTTAAATAAAAACCGATAATTTATACCAGGGTTGTATGGGCCCAATGATCCCGTCAATTTTTATCCAATGTAACTATCAGTTGATACTGGAAACCGGTAACACTTATTAATACTAAATCTTGTATCAAAATTCATAACTAGCAGTATGGGTTTTCAAGATATTAAATAAAAACTAATTTTGAGTGAAATCTTTCGAGGGCTGCAGTCCCCTCACAAAACATTTACGGACATATGTTCATATAATGTTTTTTGTTTAAAATATTTTTCTCAATTTACTTTTCAAATTGGTATGACTGTGTCGAAAAGTAAAGTCGTAAGTAACATGGTATAATTAATTAATTGAATTTCAGCGAGTAGTCATGCAGGGTAAGTAACCCCCTTTTTGAGTGACTTCAAAAATTAATTAAAAATATTAATTAACGTAAACCTATCGGTCTGCCACCGGATTGTTATTACCGGGTATATTTGCTATACTTAAGCCGAGTTTCACAGAGTAGTCATGTGAGGTAGACTTAATGTCATGGGAGCTTGGTCTATTAATTCTCAAGTTACGTTTTGTACAATTACTAGAGATTGGAAAAATAGTTGTTATTTTTAATGAAATAGTTACTATATAGTTGATTTTTTTTCTGTAAAATAGTTTTTTTTAATCAAAATAAATGTGAAATAGTTATAAATTTTGTTTCGATTAAATCAATAAATTAGTGAAATCAACGTATTAGTAAAAAGTGTCAAATCCGAAATTTTCGAGGAAAACATGTTATGGTCGATTCTATATAGTTTTTAGAAGCTAAAAAAAAATAAACAAATATGTAAAAACACAACATAAATATCTATTAAAAAATATCTGTATAATAGATAAAATTTATTTCTAAAAATATATAAAACTAAAAAAATCTACAAAGAATTGTATGAATAAAACTGCAACTTATCAGGAAATCACAAGAAATATAAATTATGTTTATTATCTATTAACATGTATAATATTTTTTTATTTAATATTAATAATTAGAATTATTTCAAACTTTGTCTTTATGACTTTTAACAATACAAAATTTTTAACGTTGGATAAAAAAAGGCAAATAGTTTAAAAATAGTTGCAAATAGTTGATTTCAAATTGGGTTCAATCAAACCAGTTTTTTTAAATCGTTGGAGATATGTAATAAAAATTACAATCAGTGGCGTAGATAGGGGGGGATTAAGATGATCAATTACCCCCCACGAGTTTATTTAATGAGAAAATTTAAAGAAATTTTTTTAAACTCGTCTAATATGAAGAAAATAGTACAAGTAAATAGGGAAAATTTGGTAAATTAAGACTAAAAAAATGACCTTTTTTTTAGTAATAAGAAGTTAACTAAATACAGTTTATATTATAAAAAAAAGGTAATTCAATTCAAAATTACAAATTTTTTATTTCGCAGCCATTATTTCATATATATCCCCCCATCGTAAAAAGCTATCTACGCCACTGATTACAATAGTTTTTTTTTCGCAATAGTTGAAAAACTATTTTTCCAATCTCTAACAATTACATATATTATGTATAATACCTATGCCGTTTGTTCAAAGTACGATAGGACCCCCCCCCCTCCTCAAAACATGTAAATCGGTAAAACCATCATCTATGCAAATAGCAAATAGATAAACATTGCTAACATTCTAAATACACTCAAGTATACAAAACATTACACCTCAAAATACCTCAAGAGTCATCATATTTCAAATTCAATATTCACTTAAGCGATGGAACCTCACATTACGTTTATACCCCCCACCCCCGACGCACTTTGCCGTGCGCCACTAGCGCCATCTTGAGACACTACTGTGTAATGTTGTTTGCGATAGTCTGTGAGTCCGAGACCAGAACTGTTTACACAACTATAATGTAACAACTGTCGGTCAAGTCGAACGTCCGCGCTTGGTTGCCCATTCGCTTCAAATTACCACGTTGTTCTCCATTGTTCAGGAACGGCTCAATCAAACTTAATTCATCAATAAGATCTCTATCTTTCTTATACAAAATAATAATTGTTCAATTTGCACGACAGCATCAATAATGATAATTTAAAAATGCGTTTTTTAAACAAAATTATTTTTAAAAAGTTTTTATATGTTTGTTACCTTTTCATGGCTAAATCGCCGACAGATCTAGATGAAATTTGACAAGGAGATAGCTTATATCTTGAGGAAGGACATAGTCTACTTTGTATCCCGAAAAATGGATGTGACATTTGTACACGCGATAGGTTATACTTTTTGGCGTAGTGACATCTAGCGTGCAAATGCGAAACTAAAAACCTGTTAGTTTATACGAGGGTTGCTATTTATCTTTCTGGTCTTGGCAACATTGAGTGTTGCCAGGTGCCATCTGTCGTTTTCATTGGAAACTAGACATTATTGAATATAACCTTCTTCAGAACATTTTGTAAATTGAGCGCGATTTGTGTTGTTTACAGTTACTTGAAAAAGTCATCTCGGGCAAAGAATGGAATTAACTAGTGAACATTTTCGTGCGATTATTTTTCATAACTTTCGACAAGAATGTATCGATGAACTTAATTCTTTATACGGTGATAAAGCACCATCCTACAGCACTGTAAAAAACTGGTATAACGAATTCAATCGTGGCAAATGTTCGCTCCAGGATGAATTCCGTGAAGGTCGTCCAAAATCGGTTGTTGTGCCAGAAAACATCGATGTTGTGCGTGAACTGATAAAGCAAGATCGTCATGTGACATACCGTGATATTGAGTCATCTTTGGGCATTAGTATGACAAGCATCAATAAGATATTGCATGATCATTTGGCCGAAAAAAAGATTTGTTCACGTTGGATCCCGTTCATAAGAAGGCTTACCTCAATCGGAGTGGAAAAAGTGCTTCAAAAATTGGTTTAAACGCATGCAAAAGTGTATTGATCTTCAAGGAGAATATTTTGAAAAACAATATTGATAACAATATTCGTTTTTTTCATTATTAGACCAGAAATATAAATAGCAACCCTCATGTGGTCGTAATGTGTTCTATAAATATCAGTTTTTTTACTAGGATCATTACCAGTTCACCCTCAGATTATCATTTATTTCGCTTTTTGTAAAATTCTCTTAAAAATAAAAACTACAACTCTTTGGAAATTTAGAAGTTTTTAAAGCCCCTGTGAACTCAACCCAATACAACATACAAACACACAGAATACAAACAACACGAAGAACTGTTGAAAAATGCCAGGCACAGAACTTTTCGAACAATCCAATAATTGGTTCTTTAAATCAATAATTCTGAGTGAGTAACAATTATATTATCTATATTATATATCTTGATAGAAAATATTTAAAAAAAATAAAAAATCAAAATATATATGGGCAAATCCACAGAACGTGGCCGCTTTGGGGAACGGCAATAGTGCGCGTGTGAGAATGTATATTACCCACCCATAAGTACACGAACTCAAAGTATACTTTATTGTGGATGTAAACATGGAGTTACAAGTCGATTGCTTGATTCATATAAAAACTGCAGCACAATTTGCATTGAAAAATCGGTTATTTTCACGTTTTCAGAATGGAACTTTTAAAAAAAGAAAAATTCATACCACCGCAATTTTCTCAGATTCAAACCAATGAATCTGAAATTTTTACTGGACATGTTTTTTGGTACAATGAACCTTTTCCCGGAGTTTCAAAGGCGCACACCTCTTACATTTCATATGCGCGATTGTTTTATCCAGCGAACGGCAATTTCAGCGTTTTTTATTTGGTTTATTTGCTGTACCTTTTGGAACATCCGAAGCACACTCCTGAAATTGAGACCAATTATTCTTCTCTTTGTTACGAAGATTTTGAGACGACATAGAAGAGTGTGCGTTCAATGCTCCATTTTGAAGAAGCATTTGAGTATTTTAATTTAAAGCTAATGCGGCCACGTTCTGTGGATTTGCCCATATATATTCAATATTCGTTTATTGTTATTATATTATAAATATTATATTAAATATAGATCATTCAAATTTAATATTAAACATGTTTGACGCACGCCACATCAAAAACGCCCCAATTCTCAGAATTTTCGAAGATAAAAAAGTTGTAGGTTACGCCAAAATAAATCCACTCACGAAGTTTCTTATTTCAAAATTTAAAGCCGGGACCGAGGACTATACGTGTACAAAACTGTCAAAAACTTTTCCTTATTTTCATTAATACATAGACAGATGACTTAGATCGGGAGATCTTATAAAAACTTTATAACTTAAAGTTAGATTGTTTATATTTTTAAATCCGCCCCTGTCACTTCTATGTGGTGCTTCATAAATTATGAACCAAGGCTACTCGGGACGCCAAACTATCCCTAGATAAGACGGATACGTATAAGTACGGTGTGATGATGTTGCAGGGAACTAATCACCGTCTTATGTATAGATAGGGTTTTGTTTTATTATTACGGTTATGGTGTACCTGTATAATCCGACTTAGAATCTGTTCGATTTAAATAAATCGAAATTAATTATATCCGTAATACTGTAGCTGTGGGAAATGTGCAGAACATGTATTGGATATCCAAACAATAGAAATATAACAGTATATACAGGATGATTTACAATTAGTTTTAAAAAATTAAACAGTAGATCGAGGATGTAATTTTAAGTAAAATACTTTATGTGAACCTTTGTCTGGAAATTCTTCCTGAAGGAGCTACAGTCTTTTACACAAAATTAGTATTTATTTAATATCTAGAGCAAGCTTGTCCAACCCACGGCCCGCGGGCCTCATGCGGCCCTCGAGGACCCTTGGCATAATTTAAAAAATAAATATATTTATGACAATAAATATATTTATATACGACTAACGACTAAAAAAAAAAAGGTCCTCAGTTTTATATTATAACCTGCGGCCTTTAGTGAACCAAATTAAACAAAATTTTTGCTATGCGGCCCGGAAGGTTCAAAAGGTTGGACACCTATGATCTAGATAACCCATTGTGCTACAGTTATGAAATTTGATACAGGGATTGGTATTAATAAGTATTATCGATTTCCAGTATCAAATAATGTATGGGGCCAGTGGGCCCACCCATTTTTATCAAGTATTTTTTTATCTTTAATTTTTTCCTGAGTTAAGATTTTATACAAGATTATATGATACAAAAAAATATATATACCTTGGTCATTTGACATAGGGTCAACCGTTTTCGAAAAAATCGAAAAAAATAAAGTACTGTAGAATTTTACTTAATATGGATGCTTCAAATTTCACAAAATAAGTTTATATTCTTGTTCTATAATTAAAAATAAGATAAAAAATTAATATAAATATACCTCCTAATACTTATCATGATATAATTATAGCCAGTTGTATTACTGTATTTTACTAACATGATTAAAAAACGAAACTATAAATGGTTGTTTATTGTGAAAAATGTAATTTTGTAGGTATATTTATATTAACTTTTCATCTTACTTTTGATTGTATAACAATAATATAAACTTATATTGTGAAATTTGAAGCATTCGTATTAAGTAAAACTCTGCAGTACTTTCTTTTTTCGATATTTTTCGAAAACGGTTGATCTTATGACAAATAAACAAAGTATATTTTTGTGTATTTTGTATCATATAATCTTCTACAAGAACCCAAGTCAAAAAAAAATTGAAGAACAAAAAAATATTTGATAAAAATCGGCGGGCCCACTGGCCCCATACACCCCTGGTCTAAATTATTATTATTTGATACATTTATTAATACCAATCTCTGTATCGAATTTCGTAACTGTAGCACAATGAGTTCTCTAGATATTAAATAAACATTAATTTTGTGTAAAAGACTGTAGCTCCCTCAGGAAGAATTTCCGGACATAGGCTCACATAAAGTTTTTTGCTTAAAATTACATCTTCGATCTACTGTTAAATTTGTTTTACACTAGTTGTAAATCACCTGTATATGATGAATGAATATTTTATATTGTCTGAAAAATTAATAATTATAATAACAGTCTAAGTACCTATCTCGATAAAAAGGGAGTTGAGAGAACATTATCATCTTTTTCCTTCAACTTTTTGCAGCTTACTTACATTCCAATGCCTTCTTTATTTTTATTTTTCATCCAAATCCCAAGTTTCAATTAAAATGTTTTGAAAAATATTTTCTGAGAATAATTAATACCTCTTTTCCAGATATTTATTTGAATTTAACGTAACTGAAATAACGTATTGTTACGATTGTACATACGGCAGCGTTTTTCAACCTTTTAGTATTTGCGACCCAATTTTCAATCACAATTCTCATCCCCCCCCCCCCCCCCAACATACAATACATTTCACTGAAATCGTGCTGTAATTGTAATATAAGTTTCTATTTAATTTAATTGTATTTCGTTTGAGTGTCAATTTCTAATATTAAACCTTGTTTCGAAAAACTTTGATCTGCAAGACAGGCCCAAGGGAGTTACTAATAATTATTAATTTTATTTTTAATTTAATATTGATAAGTTAATTATTAAATACATTATGCAGTACTCAGGCCCGGATTTAGAAATTTGCCGCCCCTAGGCAGTTACGAAAATTGCCCCCCCCCCCCTTCTCGAAACTAACAGTATATTAACAAATAAAAAAAATCTTTCTAATGCAGATATAAACTGTGGGTAAATGCGCATACATAGAAATTATTTTCAAATATACAGGGTGCTACAAAAAAGTGTGGCACGCTAAAAGTAATTTTTTTAAATGGTATGCCCTGAATATTTTTGCATATTTAACACTTCTCTTGGGATGTTTATTCATATCTAAAATATTAGCCCTATCTGATGCCCGGTTTAGACATAATAATATTTTTTTCAAAAAAATTTACTTTTACATTACTCCACTATGCGCATTTACCCACAGTTTACATCTGCATTAGAAAGATTTTTTTTATCTGTTATGGTCTATGAGCAATCGAACTTCCACACACTATTGCCCCACCCTGTATAATGACAAGCTCCTTGGATAATACGAAACTCCCTGCTATACACTTTATATTATAAGTGTAGGATTTAATACAAAAACTATAACATTTTGACTATTGCTGTATTACGGTGTATACATTACTTATTTATTTATAAACTATTCTGTGAATCCACTTTCACACGAAGTGTCTGTTGCATTGTCTTTGACTAATAATGTGGGAAATAAATTTTAATTATAATACTTTAAAAAAAAAGTATACAGTTGAGTTCCTTATAAAACTTTGCAATGAGAACTCTACGATGTATTGTATAGAGGTCTTTCACATTGCGATCGGTAGTTTTATTAATTTTAATAACGCGAGTAAAAAAATTGAATTTTTCTACATATATGAAATAATGCATTCATTAATTATAAAATATATACACAGGTATTAGGTAAAAACGTTGACTCGAGCAAAGAAATCCTTGTTTTATATGTATAAAACGATCGAGAACAATATTTGTTTAATATAAGAATATAATGAAGTGGCGCCAGTCTTGGCAAGGACCCCAGTAATTGCAAATTTTTAATTAAATGTACTGAATTAGAAATATGTGTTGATATTTGATTACTACCATTTCTGAATATTAATCTATGTATATAGATTTAACTGTCTTACAGCGTGATTTGATGACAATCCGCCAATATGTGTCAAAATGGTGGATATTTAAACTAATTATTAGTATAATTTATTTATTAATTATTATATTATCAAAGCAACTGCTTTACATTGTCTCAAGTTTGACGATTCTTTCTTTTATATCTTTTGTGTGTAGTACTTATCATTTTTTAATCATTAGCAAGTGTCCATCACTGTTTGCTCATTTCTGGTTTTACCTTTATAAATAAAAGGCTACAATTTAAAAAAAAACACTATATTTGCGGACTTTGGTAATTAAATTGATTAAATAAAGAGTTACTTGTTTTATTAGTAACAAGAGTTCATGAAAATTACAAAAAACAAGCCCATTAATCCAAAATAATGCTTATATAGCGGCCATAACTGGTGCCTTTAACTTACTCTTATTCCAACTACATTTTTGTTTTCGTTACTTTTTGTAAACCGCGTCGGGGAGGGGCAGGAGAAAGCGATTTATGTTCGCTCGACCGGCACTCAGAACAAAAATTATTTATTCGTTTTTGTTAGGTAATTTAAGTGTTGATTAGTTATTATTACAATAATAACTAGTCTTGTTTGTACTTAATTCAACTATATTTTTCAAAAATCTTAAACAATAATTCGGTAGTTCATGCGAGCGAAGCCGCGGGCACAGAGTAATATATGTATAAAATAAGAATTTCTTGACCCAAGTTAATTTTTTACATGTGGAGTGTTTATAAACCATAGAGTTATAGAATGGACTGAGCAATAGCCTCACAAAATTAACCACTCTCTTGAAAGAGACAAAGCGATTGTTCGGCCAATACCTGTCTCTTTCTAGAATTCTAATTGTCGTACAAAAAAGAGACAGGTATTGGTCGAACAGTCGATTTGTCTCTTTCAAGAGAGTGATCAATTTTGTGAAGCTATTGCTTCTATAAGTCTATGTTATAAACTAATATAATACAGTAAAACTTCTACAAAACGACCAGCGGTTACTGAAAAGTTTTGAATAATATAAGATTTTTTATTTTTCTAAAAAAAAAAAAAATGGGGTTACGGAGATTGTAAATATCCGACCGCGTACCCTTCACATTTGAGAATCACTGTTTTAATCGATAAACACAACTTTTTATGTTTTTGTTTTCTTTTTGTTATACTAGAAAAATATTTAGTATTTTCTTAACGTTCGTTAACTCAAAGAAGAACTCAAACATTTAAAATATAAAACAAAAACGTTAAGTACAAAAAAAATGTTTTTCAGTAAACAACAACACGAACCCATATTTTATGTTCATTAAATTCTTTTTCAAACGACATACAGCCAATGTCTGTACCGAAAAATAATACATACATATTTAAAATCTCGGACCGCGTATTTTGTATTAAAATGTTTTAACGTTAACAGCACACTCTTTAAAATTCAAAAAGGAAACATAAAAATTTACAACTTTGTCGAGTTTCATTATAACACAAAGAGCCAACATCAAATATTAATATAAAACTTTCAGAGTTGCATATATATTCAATTTTCTATGTAAATATCCCAAAACTAAAAACACACCTCAAATAGAACTTACTTGCATTTTTACTGTTATCTTAAAACAAATAAATTCTTGTAATTTACATTCAAATGAAAAGTGAAAAACTCGTTTTCATGTTTATCTAATCAAGGCAAGGTCTGTAGAAAAGATTAAATATCAACACTATTATGTTTTTGTATAAATGGGTGAGTTTTTTATCTTGAGACTGCAAAATATCTGGAAAAATATAATGTGGAAAAAGTTTCAGCCGTCTTTCTTGAAAAATGGCCATTACCAGAGGCGGGTAATTTTCCCATTTAAAATACATGTGTTTTTTCGATTTTTCAAAGACCTGCATACTAGAGTGTCTTAAGGGGGGGGTTAAGGTTTTAAAGGCGAAAAAAAGGCATATTTTCATGATTTTTTTTTGAAGATATGAATAATGTTGGTTTATTTATTTCATATACACGTTATAGTATGACATCTAAAGTATCTTTGGAAAAATTTTCAATTAAAAATATCAAAAAATAAGTCTATGACAGCGAATCTCTGGAGGCGCCTCGAAAAAAAGTTGTTATGCGGTGAACACCATAACTCGTTACCGGATTATCTAAAACAAAAAAATCCAAATGTGCTTGAAAGGTGATTTGTTTCCCTAGGTAGTCAGAGAGAGTTTTTTTTTTTTCGATTTAATTATTTTTGGCAGCATTTGAAAGTGAAAAACGTGATTTTCGCTAAAAATTTCGGTGAATTTGTTATTATAAAATGGAAAAAAATGGTAAAAAAAAAACTCTCTCTGATTACCTGTTGATTTATGTGTAGAAATAGTGTTTAAAATTTCAAAAGGATCGGTCAAGTAGATTTTGAGTTATAATGTTCACGAACTTCAAAAATGACATTTGCGAGAAAATCGATTTAAAGTTTATTATACTCGAACATCCAAAATTAAGCATCAATAAAAGGGTATAATTTTTTATACTTACACAGAATCATCAATGCCAGCTTCGTACAGTGAAACACTGTCATTCAGGATGTCCAATGCATCTTTTTGCTTTTGCCTAAGTTGGGTTCTACCCTCATTACTTGTACGTGCAGTTTGTCCGTATAAAAATCGAGCATGAGGGTCGGTCGCTTGAAACGCTGTATCTTCGTTAGTTTTATTCCGATTTACTTGAAATTTTGACACAATACTCTCGACATGTTGTACATTCAGAAAAAAATTTAAAAAAAAATGCATTTTAAAACCTTACCCCCCCCCCCCCCCCTTAAACTCTTTCTAATACTCATGAAAGCATCATATTCCATATCTAGATGGATAAATTAAATTTGTGATTTAACGTTGACAGCTAATTTTTTTTGGTATAATTTCTGGATAATTTTGTCAGAAAAACGTTTCCATATCAATTTTTAACTAGCGCGATCAATTTTAATTTTAGAATCATAATTTTTTATTTCAAGATCAATATTTTCATTGTCAAACGTTTTTCTGACTTTATCCAGAAATTATATTAAAAAAATTGTTAAAAATTTTCTCTTGATAAAATGACCCATATAGCTGTCAACGTTGAATCACAAATTTGAATTTATCCATAGAGATATGGAATATGAGTACCAGGGATGCTTTCATGAGTATTTTAGATTTTTAGAAAGAGTTTAAGACACTCTAGTACGCAGGTCTTTGAAAAATCGAAAAAACACGTGTATTTTAAATGGGAAAATCATCCCCCTCTGGTAATGGCCATTTTTCAAGAAAGATGGCTGAAACTTTTTCCACATTTTTTTTGAATTATATGGAGCTGATTAGGGGGGTGGCCCGGTCAAAATTATAAGGACCACCCTAATATAGATAAAATATGCAACTTTTTCTGTCAAATTAGTCCTCGTTCCCGGCTTCAAATTTTTAAATAAAAATTCAGACTGTTCGAAAATAAAAAGTTGTAGGTTACGCCAAAATAAATCCTCTCACGAAGTTTCAGTTTCAAAAAATAATGAAAAATTCGTTAAAATTTAGTTTAAAAAAAATTCTGAAAAAAGTTGTTTCTATTTTTTGCAAAATATGATTTTGCAAAAAATAAATTGATTTTCATTTGAAAAAAAAATTAGTTAACCACAAAATTTTTGTCCCAAATATTTTTCATAAAAATCCTTATACTTCTAGATATTTTGCAGTATCAAAATAAAAAACTCATCCTGTATCTGTATATTTAATCAAGTTATTTATTTTGTAAAGCTTTTACCATATTCTTTTCATACTTAAGAGATATTATACAGAAAAATAAAACCATAACAGTTTGGTTGTACGCTTCTTGAAAATGCTTATTTAATATTGTACTATATTTTACAGTTTTTATTTGTTGTTTTACAAGTTCTTCTTTATTGTTTCTCTTTACTTACTATTCTAAACATCAAATAATAAATCAAAAACAAAAAGTATCAACTACATATTTTTTTCTTTGACAATAATTATTTATCTTATACTTTATTATGTTTTCCAAGTATAGAAATAAAAAAAAAGCAATAAATTAAAAATATAACAATTATGTTAAAAATTTCATATATGTATTTGGAAAAAAATACATACATAATTATGTATTATTTTTTTTGGATTAATGGACTTGTTTTTTGTAATTTTCATGAACTCATGTAAACAAGTAACTCTTTATTTAATCAATTTAATTACTAAAGTCCACAAATACAGTTTGTTTTTTAAATTATAGCCATTTATTTTATTTATGTTTTTTTCTCCACTTGCTAATGATTACATAATGATAAGTACTACGACACAAAAGATATAAAAGAAATAATCGTCAAGTTTGAAACAATGTAAAGCAGTTGCTATGATAATATAATAATTAATAAATAAATTACACTAATAATTAGTTTAATTAATTATATAATAATTAGTTTGACAACTATTGGCCGATTGTCATCAAATCACGCTGTAAGACAGTTAAATGTATTAATATTCAGAAATGGTATAATCAAATATCAACACATATTTCTAATTCAGTAGATTTAATTAAAAATTTGCCATTACTGGGGTCCTTGCCAAGACTGGTGCCACTACATTATAACTAGAGATTGGAAAAATAGTTTTTCAACTATTGCGTAAAAATTCGTTTATTGTAATTTGTATTACATATCTCCACCGTTTTCAGAAAACTGGTTTGATTGAACACAATTTGAAATCAACTATTTGCAACTACCTTTCCAACTAGTTTTAAACTTTTTGCGACACTTTTTACTGCTTCGTTTGCACTAATTATTATTTAATTATAAAATAAAAAACTATTTACCATCTATTTTTCGAAAAAAAATTTAACTAGTAACTATTTCATTGAAAATAACAACTATTTTTCCAATCTCTACTTATAACATAACTACATATTTTACAAAGAAAATTTAATCAGAAATATTGCGAATTTTTAAACAAAATAAAACTTTATTTATATATATCAAAGTACTTTTGATCATTGCTTTATACAAGAATGGATAAACAGAATCGTCATCCACTTGACGAGAAAAACAATCATTTCTCAAAAGTCTTTGTACAGAGTATTCATTCGAAATCAGATACAAATGAGATACGGTTTCCGTTAATATAGGAAACATTTACAATTAGGAACTCTGTTTTCGTATTTCTCAAATGAAAAGAGGAGAGATTATTAATAAATAATATGTGTATAAGAGGAAATAGAAATATACCTCCACATTTCATATTTTATTCATATAATGAAATGCTTGTACTTTGTATTTACAATTGTTATTTAAATAAATACAGTATAAACAATTTATAATTTTCTATCCAATTTACCAGTAAAATATTAATTTATCCGTACTCTATTATATAATTATAATTTCGCTATTTAAAAATACATGTTGTTTGTGTTTGTAGTATTCAATTATTTATATTGGGAACAAATTAAACGAGCACTATTTTAAATGAAATGAGTAATAGTGAGGAACATTCAATAAACTATTCTAACACTATAGTATTTTTTGTGTTTTAAGGGGGCAGACCCAGTTAGAATTTTGAAAAAATCCATTTTTTTGCATTTTCTCAAAGTAGAATATTTCAAAAGTATTCTTTGAAAATTTCAGACAAATGTCCATAGACGATTCAGTGTAAGTTCCAAAATAAATTTTTTATCTGCATGCAATACGTACTCAAAACTTTAAACGCGTTTTTCTCGAAATCTTGTTTTCGAAGTCGGTGATCACTGTAACTTGAGAACGGCTTTGCCGATTGGTTTGAATTTTTTTCCCACTTATTCTATACATAATTGTTCTCCGGATGAACGAAGGATATTTTTTTGGACGATTATTATTTTTATAGCCGAAAATGCGAGTGAAATTTTAGTTGAATAAAAAATTTTGACTTTCAATATTCGCCATTTTGTGAAAACTCAAAATTGTTCAAATCCTTTCGTTCATCCGGAGCATTATGCCATTAGCTAATGATCCCTTATGTTTTTTTTTTAATTTCAGATGATCTAGTAACGAGCAGCAGTGATCACGGCAAAACACTTTTTTTTGGACCCCTCCCAAATTTGCTGTTTTCCACTTATTCTTTTTTAATATTTTGCCATACAAAAATTACAATGTTTTCTGTAAATACATATCTTTCATGTGGAAAAACATTTGTTATTAATTATTTTAATGCGTGGCCAAAAAAAAATCCTAAAAAAGATTTTTTTGGGAAATCCCAACTGGGTCTGCCCCCTTAACAATAGTTAATATGAACTATAGCGTTAAGAATATATATTTGTGTATCTAGAGTCTAAAATGATAGGTGATTTTCAAACATTGGACTTATTTTATTTAATCTTAAATGTTTTACATCGGCTATATGTTCATTAAATCTTACATTGATGGCTTTTCTACTCTGACCAATGTAAAATTTATCACAATCTTTACAATTTATTTTGTAGATTCTTGATTTGTCCGTAGGTCTGTTCATCCTTGTCTTTAGGGTTGCCTATTAAATTTTTTATGCTATTATTCGAACTATAAACTATTTTCAAGTCCATCTCACCAAAAATTTTTGAAAGATCTTTGGTGTATCTAGGAAAATAAGGAATCTTTACATATTTCTGTTTTTTATCTTCTTTCCAACTAAGAGTTGTTATGTTGTAACGTTATTAAAGTGTCTAATTTTTATTTTTAATCAAATCGGTAATTAGAGACCGCAGGATAGAAGCATCAAATAGTTTTCTTACAGACCTTATTACAAAATAATAACGAGAATAATTAACATACCTTGATACTTGACTATACTAACTTACAACTATTTACAAATATTGACTTTAACAATTATTACAGTATTTAGTACTTAATTTCAGAGACTCCAAGATGCCTTGGCCGCAGCTTGTCTATACAGTGCTGTCGATTTGCAAGTTTATTAAATTTTTTGTTATTCAACTCTAGAATAATTATTACTACTCACTCCAAACTTGGATTCGACTGCCTTCTATTTCATTTTCTTGTGCCTTTTATACAAACTCTTATGTAATTTTGTAATGACTGTTATGCGTTTACTAATAACATTACAATGTTATTTATATTAGATCTCAATATGTGTTTCCTGATTAGAAAAAAAAATGATCCAATTTTTTTTATTATTTATCATATACTATTTAGGTACTCGTAAAAATTTAATTGACAGTATGTAGGTAGTAATAAGTGTATTCATATTTGCAAATAATTGAACGCATTACAAAACATTTACACAATGAACTTGTTACTCATATCTCATTATTGGTTAATACAAACCAATGATTTTACAATCATGAAACGATTAAAATTTGACAACACAAAACCATGTTTATTCACTAAACAAAATTATAATTACCATCAATTAATTCAAGTAATATCAATAAACCTATAATTTAAAAACCGGTATTCAAAAACGAGTTTTTTTTAACAATATCGCAGTAATTTATTTTGAATTTATTGACAAATTCGGATTTATTTAGATTTATATAAAAAAATATCTGCTATGGGAACCACGGGACTTTCTTATACGTTATAATGATAAATTAATAAAAGATAGAATGGAAGAATACAAAATAAAAATTAATGGGACATAAATTATAGAAAATATTATTCTCTACAACATGTGTCAACTGATTTTTTAACGACAATTGATAGAAGGATGAAATTTTATATTAAGACAGAAATAATGGTTTTACATAATTAATTAGAATCACTCACACTGTTCACTCTAAGTATTACGTGTTTTTTAGTATTTTGAAGTCAAATCTTAAGGTTTCATAAAATATAAATACCACGAACATGCACAGAAAAATTGTCTAACTATTAGTGAAATCGGTTCAGTAATTTCCGAGTCTAAAAAAAACGAATATTTATTACTTTCTTATACCATGTATATGAAATATACATTAGTATAATAAGTATAGTGAAGTCGATTTTTTTCGAACTCCGGATTTTGTTGGAATAATCCATTTTGACCTTCCCTGAATCCATTCTAACTATTTTCATCATGATGTCTGTGTGTTCGTCTGTCTGTCGGTCTGTAAGCGCTGTAACTCAAATATGACGATTCGTAGAAGGGTGAAATTTTATATTTAAGATTAATTTTTGTCTGGGAAGAAAACGTCCTATTTTTGAAAACGATCTTTCAACCGGATACGGATGTTTACCTACGTAAAATTTTTCGAATTACTCTGAAACAGTGCGAAATAGAGAAAAATGGTCAAGTTAAAAATTGTAGGTAATATCATTATCTATAATTTATGTTCTATTCATTTTTTCGTAAAAACGAATTTAAAAAAAAATTATTATAATTCAAATGGTTCATAACAGAGGATAAATATCTGCCATGAGTGTCATGGGACTTTCTTATACGTAATACTGAGAGTGAACAGTGTGGGTGAGTCTAAATAATTATATAAAAAAATTATTTATAGCTAAATCATATGTGTTGGGAAAAAATGTATGGGGAATAAATTATAGATAATAACATACTCGACATTTTTTTCTTATTTCAAAAATAATTCGAAAATTCAAACATTGACAAGAGTAAATATCCGTTTTCTGTAAAAACGTTCAAAAAAATTCATTTGATATATAATGTAGGTAGAGTATGATTTCTATCTCATTAGTTTGTCAGAAATGTTTTAATAAAATAATAATGTTGTTAGAATTACGTATAAGAAAGTCCCGTAGTTCCCAAGGCAGATATTTTTTATATATAGATAGTAAATTTTTATTTAGGAATTATTTTTCTTAAAATTTTAGTTCCAATTTTCTCCGTGTACTATTTTTACTAAAAATCTGACAGGTCTGAAACCCGTTAAAACTTACAGAATTCTTATCAGTATTTCTATATTTTAAATTTAATGTTTATTTACCTTATTATTTAAAATCAACAACAACAACAACAAAGAAATACGCCATTCTCTCTTGGTACCAATTAGTAAAATTTATGAAAATGTCACCGTTATAAATAACACAAAATTAACTGTTTTTCGTAGGTGCGTTCGCGCGAGCGTGCTTATCTTGTCTATCCCCCGACCGAGTTGTTTTGTCTCCTGGACTCAACCCCCCGCGAATCTCATCTCGATAACTCAATAACGAGGCCTGTATTCTGTAAGTTGACATCTTCTGCAAGACTTGTTTAAGTGTTTCCTCATTTCAATGGTTAACTTCTCTTGCCTTCAGGAGTTTTAAATACAGGGTAGCATTTTGCATACTTTGCATTGATTTTATTATTTTTTTTTGTTTTATACAATATTATTTTTTTGCAAAACGTTTTGCTTCCTCGCAATATCGAAGATACAAGAAGCTTTGTGATCGTTTCAGATTGAGACAAAAAAATGTTCAAAATTTTAAATTGATCTTCCCGTTTCACGTCAAGACAAACACTTTTCGTTTCGTGTCTGTATGTCTGTCCGTGTATCCGTCTGTCCCCTGAATCCTTGTCACACGCATAACTCATGAACCACTGAACTGGCTTGAGGACGGTCCTATTTCAAAATCATCAAAATCGTGTGTAAGGGAGTTGGGTGACATCTCAAAATGAATAGTTTTTCAAGATATCTCAAGAACGACACATGTTTGTTGTAAAATATTCCCTTATAAAGATTTATTTCAATTTACTTTAAAAATTCGTGTTTTGTTTTTATAAATTGATATTTACTTTGACATTATAAATGTCATATTGACGTTTTAAATGTCATTTTGAAGTTTGCATAAATTTAGATTTAAATTGAAATTCTTAAAAATTAAAAATATACAAAACAATAATATTTTTTAGTAAAATTGTATAAAAATTAAATGGTTAACCAATGTCAGGTAATTTATCTGAACAATTTATCGGTTTTTATTTATCGTGAACGAAAGAAAATTCTACATCCGCACAGCCGCCATGCGGAAATTAACTTTTCTTTAAGTTTTGAAGTTAGTACATTCAGAATCTATCATTATCCAAGACACGATGGTATTACAATACTTCCATTTCTTTCAGAACATGGAAGTAAAAAGAAATTGTAAACTTTATTCCTACTTGAAATACATTTCTTAAGGCGGCTGTTACACTATCATTTAAATATGATAAAATTTCTTTGATCAAAGAAATATGACAGTGTAATAAGTCAACTTTTATAATATTTACCTTCATAATATTTATATGATCATAGTTAATGACAGTCTCTTATATTTGATCAAAGTTTTTTGACGTCAAAAATAAAATAGCGACTACCAAGTTATCACTGACAGTTACAGTTATATAATAATTATTAATATATGAATATCAACAAAATCCAGTATTATATGATAATCTTCTTATTGATTATAAAAACCACAATACACGGTTGTAAATTCAAACCTCGATCGCGTCAATTGACGAATATCCACGCACTGATATTCAAAATGCACCAAAAAAGAAGAAAATATCCCTAGATAATATTGAGAAAATATTATCAAATATTTTGTGTAGTGTAATAGAACAAAATCTCATATTTTATCAAAGAAATCTTTGACATATTTATTTGATAGTGTAATAGCCGCCTAACAGAATCATTCTCAATAAATACTTCATAACATAAAACCTAAATAACCCTAGGAACCCTTTTTATCTTCCGCATAAGAAAAACGTAGAACAATATAAAACTCTAGAAACATAATACCCAAGGATCCCACAACATATTTCGTGGTGTTTTAAAGCAACTTCATATTTACAACAAAATTAAAAAATATGTCTCCGCGAGCGAGGCGGGCGGGCGGTGCACGCGGCAGCCGTGCATCGGGCGACGGTTGCTGGGGTGGCGTAAGTCCCGCGGCGGCAACAGCGGACGAAGCTAATAAGGAAACACTTCGAGTTTGTCGAGCGAGAGGGCGCGTGAATATAATACAAGAAAAACGTCGCTAAACACTCGCAAATAGGGATGTACGGGATTTTTATTTTTATTTAAAGATTGTATCTGGATTTTACTGTAGAGGTATATACAGGGTCAGAGGCGCCGACTCCATGGGGCTTAAGGGGCTGAAGCCCCCCCAATATTACCGTCGGGGGGGCTGACCCCCCCCCCCCCCAATAAATGATGAATATTGAATATAGATCTAACGGATTATTTTATAGGTTGCCAATATGTTAGTTTTGTAAAATAATGTTATCATTATGAAAAATTATTAGAATTATGAAGATTTTTGGAAAGTTAATCGTTTAGGCAAGTGAAATATATGAAATATAAAAATTTATTTTGTACACAAATAAAGGCACAATAAAACGTAATGAAGGAGTTTATTTGCAGAATTGTTGTAGATATTTTAATAGTCGATCATATAGTATACAAATTAATTAGGTCAGGTCTGTATTAAGGAAAAATGTAAGTGTGAAACATATTTATAAAATTAATTATATTAATTTTATAAATATATAATATTTATAAATAATTTTAATAAAAACTTTAGGCATGGGACATTTTTTAAGTTTATGTACTTCTAAGCCCATTCCATAAGGTTTTACTAATCATTCTAACCCCATATACATATAATGTATATTATTTGATTAAATATCATAATTTTTGTTATCTAAAATATAATTAATTTTATAAATATGTTTCAAAGTTTTCCTTAATACAGACCTGGCTTGGCTGTTTTTTAGGTTAATAAATAAAATTATTAATTAAATGAAAACAAAATTCAAGAAAAAAAATTGTTTATGAAAAAAGCTTCTTACGTCAACTTTCTTGGGGGGGTGGAGGGTACACGTATTATTATTTTGTTTTATATAAAAGAAAAGGGGGTCCAAAAAAATTGAGCCCCCCCCCCCAATATTTTTAGCAAGTCGGCGCCCCTGTACAGGGTGTCAAAAAAATGTTTTTAGAATAGCCATGATGCCAGTAACAAAGTATCACTGAAATTATGATTTTAAATAATGAAATAAAAAGTTAAAAAGATTCTAAAAAAATGTATTTATTTTTATATTAAAAGCGAGATTAATATGATTTTTGTTAAAATAAAAACACAAAATACAGCAATCCGCCATGTTTGATAAAACACCAGTCAGAGTGGATGGCGTCACGGCTACGTAAACGTCATTTTTGTTTGTACTGTTTATAAATTATTTTGTAGTTTTATCAGCTTACAAAGTGTGACCTAATATAGCCGGGGAAAACGTAGTTCTACTTTAAAAAAAAAATTGATTAGAAAAAAATTAAAAACCGGAAAATCTAAAGTATTTTACAAAATTTCTTATTTATATGCGGCTCTCACTGTTCATTTTGAGTATTACGTGTTTTTTTAGTATTTTGAAGTTAAATCTTAGGTTTTCATAAAATATAAATAGTCACGAACATGCACAGAAAAATTATCTAACTATTAGTGAAAACTGCATTGAAAACGGTTCAGTAATTCCCGAGTCTATAAAAACGGATATTTATTTGTATTTATTTTTATATTAAAAGCGAGATTAATATGATTTTTGTTAAAATAAAAACACAAAATACAGCAATCCGCCATGTTTGATAAAACACCAGTCAGAGTGGATGACGTCACGGCTACTTAAACGTCATTTTTGTTTGTACTGTTTATAAATTATTTTGTAGTTTTAAATTATTAATTTGCTCAGTTTTGTATTACCAAAAGAAAACCGAGAAATATTAGCGATGGAACAAGGATTTATTATAGTTGACAAGGAGTGTTTATATAGGTGAGACGTCAAAAATGCGCCATGGCACCTGCGAGCGTTTTGGCGTCAAATTCAAAATTAGTTTTAAAAGGGTCAATTTTTGTGATTAAACCTTTATTTTCTGCAGAAATAAGTATTTTTTTGGAAATAGGAGACACGTAAGATCATCATAAAATAGTTTTTAATAATTAGGCATCATGCCTATTTCAAATGTCAGTAAAATACTTCACCCCACCCTTTGTTTATTCATTTTTTGTATGTAAATTTTTATTTATGTATAATAAAAATTATATTAATAAACTTTTTGCTTTACTAGAACATTAATAGAACATAAAAACATTAGAACATAAGGTCATGGAGGCAAATAAGGCCCACATTAATTAAAAATGCTATATTTCGGGTAATAAGTTATTTATATTAAAAAAGCCAAGTTAATGGTAAACTTTGGTTTATTATTAATCTAAAGAAGTATGAAAACCAACTTTTCTTAAATGATTTTTTCATTTTTAAGACATCTTAAAAAAAGTAACTTTGGGTCTTGTGGTGGTATAATAAGGCCACTTAACTAAATTAAACATTTTCAGATAAGGATCGAACTATTACCTGAACAAATAAGAAACATATACCTAATACATAAAAAAATTAACAAAAATTGAGATGGTTTGTTGGTTGTTTTTATAAAATTGAGCATTCGTCACCATCTCTATCAACAAACTCAGAGGTACCGAAAAGTTAGCGCGGCGAGAGACCAGTCGGTGTGTAGTTAGCTTTGTATAAGTACCTTCTATGTGTATATAAAAATCCAGACCGATCCAACTATTGCAAATGTGTTTTTTTTTTCATATGGGCCCTATTACACCCAGGACCTTATTTGCCGCAGGTACCTTAATATAAAATATGTATAATTACATCCATACCTAATAAACGGAGGCAGAAGAAATGAAATATAATTTTTGTAAAATAGAATATTATTAATATAATTAAATATTTTAACGTAAATACGATAAAGAAAATATTATATTTAATTTGTAAATTTCATTTGAATTTTAAATATTACCTTCATTTTGCGGTTGTATATGTATTTTTAGAATTAAATAAACATAAAATATCTTCTTAATATTCTTCAGAAACAGAATACTAAATCACTCTACAGTTTCTCTTGAAATCGAATATTTGTAAAACAATAATTAACGCATCTGTAGTACATATAGTCCAAGAGGTGAGCGACAAAAATTGCAACTACTTTATAAAGGCTGATTTTTTGATATTACGTCACATTTGTGGTGTAGAGATACAGCCTGCCGTCAGTCAGCTAGTTTCGTTAGCGTTTGGCGCAGGGGCGGCTTTATTTTTGTAAAAATGTTGCAACTACTTTATAAAATCTGAAAATTTATTTGTAAGCAGTATACTAAGTAAGAACCCCTTTTATCATAATCAGCCTACAAAATTTTGCAACCGGGCGCGTCAGCAGCGCGTTAAGTTAAACGAAACTAGCTGACTGACGGCAGGCTGTATCTCTATTCTCTACACCACAAATGTGACGTAATATTAAAAAATCAGCCTTTATAATGTAGTTGCAATTTTTGTCGCTCACCTCCCCGACTAATAGTTCCACTCGAAGATCACTAATCCGATTTACGTGTTTTTTATGTAATTCATAGATATGTTCTTTGCCCGTATTTTAGTACTTATTTATGTTATTACGTTAGGACATAAGGAATGAGCAATGACGATAATAATTAATCAGAAAAAAAGTTTGGCGATAGCGTGCTCTTTTACAATACACCATACTTAAACCGTTAAATATTGAACAATATAATTAGCCCAGGAAATAAAGGAAAAAGTACAAGGAAAATGTATGAGGTGCCAAATTTAAACAGTGATTAGAACATGTCCAGATGTATATTTCCTAAAAACTCCCTAGCAAAGTTTGCTAGTAATTTTACGAAACCATTGCAATATCTAAATACTTGGGGTCTTGGCGTGAAACGCATGTATCAGCTAGTCAGCTCCTCAGAACAATAAAATAATTACATTTCTTTGGCATATATTCTAGAAATATCTATAACTCGTAAATATTTCTAAAATATATGCCAAAAATAAATGTGATTCCACTGATTTTTAGTAATTTTATGTTCCTTGTGAAGAATTAATCTTGTTTTTTTTCTATGAAAAATATATTTTATATAACTTTTTTGTTATTGCAATAATAAATGATTCATAATAAATTATACTACATATTCATAATATATTATACTACATATAAATATGTAGTTGCTTTGAGTTTAGTTTTAACGTTTTAAGCTATTAATGTTGAATTTTTAAGCGGATTTAAATTATTTTATATCTTTATTATTTTTCCTAACCGAAAATGAGCAAAAAAAAAATATAAAACTTGTTTCAAATTTTTTTAAGTTTCGGTTTCTGTTTCGGCCGAAACTGAAATTAAAACCGAAATTCGGATTCGGTTTCGGCTCAAAAATCAGTTTCGGTTGGTAATTAATTGTAGTAAATAGCTAACAAGTTCGAGTACAAAGAACGTGAAAAATGAAACATTGTATAAATGTGCATCCCTATTTTATGAATACTTTAGCTTGCGTTAGTTTTCCGGCAGAACGGGCCTAACGTATCTGCGCACCACTTGGCACGACAGCAGCGTTATAACATAGGTATAACGCCACCGCTTCTGTTTTAGCTAATTAGTGCGTATGAGGTTTACAAAAGGATACAAAAACAAGGTGAACAATCCCATGTTTATTTTTTGTGTAGACAAACCCCGTCATTGCTATTTTATTTTGTAATTTTGTTAATTGCTGCCAATTTCAACCACGGATATGTTATATCATGTCTGCTCGTTTGTGCCCTTATCACTCGAGAACCACTTATCCGATTTACGTGTTTTTTTAATTCGTTCTCTGGCCAGGTTATAGGCTATATTTTGTTACGTTAGGTAACATAACAACTAAGCAGTGACGGTAATTCAAGTCGCTGCCTAAACCGTGCAATATTGAACAAAATAATGTAGTAAAGAACTGTGTAGAATCAAAAGATCTACAATAAAGTCCGCGACATCATATATCTAACTTTTATATTTAAGCCACAATGACTGCTTTTATGTTACAAAGAAAATTTTAAATATTTGGGTTTTGTTTACGTGGACTTATGACCTGCAAAACATTAATCCTTATCGAAATAAATGATTTCATCATCATAAGTACTTAATGTAGATATAATTTGCATCCAATTTGGTCGTATAGTTTAGAAAATATCGTGAAATATACATACGGGAACATATTAATACAGATTACATATATTTGAAATAAAAATGTTAGTAAAAAATTAATCCAGCAGAAATCGAGGTTTTACTGTATAGATAACACAGTCATAAAAATAGCCACATAAGTATATTAACCCAAAATATGAACATGATGTTGTCATCCCCTCAGATAATACACTCGGAAAAAAACAAGTTAATAAAAGTTGTGAAAACTGTGACCATGATAAACTTTCGCAATTGCACTCTAGCAACGCATACATATACATACTAAAACTATCGATTTTCCACATGAGTATGACTAAATATTTATTCAGCATTTATGTTACTCTCATTGTCAGTTTAGATTTGTCTATTTGTTTACAAAAAAATACTTTTTTAGCAGTATTGACATTCCACTTGATAAAACTTATTTTAATTAATGCAGTGGTGTTTTGGAAACAAAAAAATAAATACAAAAGGATGAGTCCATGGAATGGATTTTGCAAGTTTATGTTAATCAAAACGATATTTTTGGTATTAATATAAAGGGCATAAGAAGATAAGCATATAAAAATTGCCCCCGAAAGATACTGGATTGAAATTTTTAGGATATGTTCATACTATAAAAATACGAAGATCCTGAAAATTTAAACTTCGAACGTCAACTGGTTTTCAGAAAAAAAAAAAAAAAACCAGTTGAGGTTCGGAGCTGAATTTTTCAGGATCTTCTTATTTTTATAGTATCAACATATCCTGAAAATTTCAATCCAATATCTTTCGAGGCAATTTTCATATGCTTATCCCCCTATGCCCTTTATAATATGAAATAACACCTGAAAAGGAACTGATTTTTTATTAACTTCACTATGTTAAAAGGAGAATTTTGCACACTTATACTTAATTATTATAGATTTATAAAATACTCATAAGTACCTGTAGCGGGCGTTACACATTTTGGAAGGTTATTTAAGCTAAGTTATTATATAAGTCAAGTAAATTAGTAAAATCTCTTATTCCATTTATGTGTTTTTTTGTATACTGTGACTTTATTAATTAATATAGGCAAATGTAAACATAAAAACTAAGCTAGATTGTATGTTTATCTATTTTTAATGATTTTTGATAAGTGTAATGGACTAAACGGACGTTACACACAATTGATATAGATCATTTTTAATTTATTACTTGATGTTTTTAAATGTCAAGTGATTTTTAAATAATATGTAATAATAAAAAAGGCGTTCTTTTTTTATTGTTTCTTACCATTTAAGCATCAATTTATCAAGAAATAAACTTTTTACACAAAAAATAAATAAAACAAAAAAGTTACTAAAAGTAGCGGTTAGTCTGGACTAGCTCAAAAACAATTTTTTATTTCTTTTTTTTTGAGAAAAAAGCTTACGAAAAATCGTAAAAATTTTCATGATTTTTATCTTGTAAAATATCGAGCATCATAGTTTTCCGCATAGTTTTTAATAAGAAATTTTTTTGTTAACTTTAGTTTATAAACAACATCTGCAAATCGAAAGTTGTTAATTTATCTGTTTTGCAGAAAATACTAAAATATTTATAAAGAGAAACAAATGGCAAAACATTTATGTTGCCAATCTCCATTTTCTGATTGCAACGGAAAAAGGAAAACAAAATTGACTATATATTCAATATCCTGTACCCTATTTCCTGTTTTACATTTACGTGTAGTATTTGCATTTTATTTTATAAATATTTAAGTATACTCTTTAGACATGTTATCCCTGGTTGTTTAACAATGGCCATTTATGCTCCCGTGGAAAATATAAAAATAATTTAAATTTTTTTGTCAATCGTTAAAAAACCATGAGGTGAGACCTTTCAGGTCCACACAACCAACTTCACAACATGGTATGACTATCAATATTTTTGAATACTGATTATTTATTGTTTATAGTCTATGTGAATATGTTTTTTAATATGTGATAATATTTGTCAGAAATAAAACTCACCTTATATTAGTTTTAATTTAAATTTTTTTGTCAATCGTTAAAAAAAACACGAGGTGAGACCTTTTAGGTCCACACAACCAACTTCCCAACATGGTATGACTATCAATATTTTTGAATGCTGATTATTTATTGTTTATAGTTTATGTGAACATGTTTTTTAATATGTGACAATATTTGTCAGAAATAAAACTCACCTTATATTTGTTTTTTTATATCCTGTTTGTTTCCAAGGTAACATGAATTGGTACACGTATTTAAGAGACATTTAAAAAAATTCTTCTAGTATGAACAAAATCAACTTCTTTTTAAAAGCAATATTTAATACGAAAAGAGTCTAACTGAATTTTATTTTCTGCTTTTTATTCGGTTTTTAAAAGGCAAATAATTTAAAAAAAGTTTTTTTTATATTGTTACTAAACTAATCAAAAGCGATATCTTTTTTTGATTCAAAGAATAGAATCAACTTTGATACTTCTGATATAATATAATCTTAAACGAATTATTTACATCAAATAACAAAAATAAAATAATAACTAATTAAACCTTTATCTCCTATAACAAAAACAAATTATTTAAATTAGGTCAGTAGGAAGAAGTTGAAATAAGAAATAATACAGCGCCTGTCTTTTATCTAACCGTAAACTTCATCATAGTAGTTAGAGTAGAAGATGTCGATGGGGGGGCTGAAAACCACCCCATCAACCCCAAAGGATGTCACAGCGTCGATGAAAATATCTCCACCTCATGTTTGTCGTCGGAAATTGGAGCCAGATTAGATTTTTGTTCTATAGCAGTTGGAAAATATTAAATATGGACGTTTACACGAAGGTTAGCAAAAAGGGGAAAGAGACTGTTAACATGAATAAATTTGTACCTTAGGGGACTAAATAATGGAATTCGAAACTGATTTTATAAAACACAATGGTCTTGAATATTTATTTGAAGAATTTGTAAATTATAATGCTATTGAATGATTGTATTGAAATCGTATTTTATTTCATTTTGATGACAGGAGAGTAACCGGTGTTTATATTTTATTTTATTTTTGCGGAAAATACATTTAAAAAATTATTCTTTTTTACACGTTTGATGTACAAATCCTATGTATGTACACTCACAGTTCAAATTAATTACCTGTCATAACAAAATTGACTAAGGTTTATTAATTCATGTATCAGATATTTATATGTACATCCCATTTTCTACATCATTAAAATATCGGTATGGAGAACCATACATGACTTTCATGTTCTTTCTATCTTTTTAAATAATTTTTAAATATAAATTTAAAAAAAATAATTTTATTTAAAAAGTGTATTCCAAGTTGATTAAGGTAGGTATTTCTCGGAAAAATTAAAAGATTCAAGAGTAACCTCAAATTTTGTAAAAAAACTAAAAAAAAAAGGTTATTATTATTATTATATTATCCATTCAAAATCTTAAAATGATTGACCACCTGTGAGCAGAGGCGTATTTACCATGGGGGCCATGGCCTAGGGCGGCAGACCGAGAGGGGCGGTAGATTTTTTTAGCATATATAAAAAAAATATAGGGTAACAAAAAATGAGTAGCAAGACTAAAAAAAAAAAAAGGTTATCAGTTTTTTATGTGGCTTATATTTTCCATTATTTATATAAACTTCTCACTTTTCAGTTCATATAGGAATTTTGGCTGTTAAAAATATATTATATTTTCCCTTGGTACAGGGGCGGCAATTTTTTTTGACCAGGGCGACAATTTTTTTGCCCAGAACGGCAATTATTTTTTACCCAGGGCGGCATTTTTTTTTGGCCCAGGGCGGCACTTAACGTAAATACGCCACTGCCTGTAAGTGAAGATATCGTCAAAATAAAATAAAAAATTTAACATTGCGAGTATAGGGATTACGATATTTTAAGCGGATTTTCAATGAAAAAGTAAATAATTTTATGCGAAGGAAGATCAAGAAATTTATGAAATTTTGAGAAAAACTAAATTAATAGAATTGAAGTTAATATAAAAAATCTCAAGTATTTTCACCACCCCGTTTTTAAGTTATAAGTATAAAATAAAAACTTATTTTCTGATAAAAAATATCACGGTACTAGCTATGACAACGCTGCAAAGTATTGACAATTGCCGCGGTATTTAAAAATCGTACGTGCTGAATATATTCTTATTACCGTGAAAAGGTAACAAACAGACAGAGAGACAGACAGACACACTTTCGCATTTATAATATTAGTATGGATGGTTATGGATTACTTAACGTACTAGTATATCATAAACTTTTACAAGACAGAGCTTTTCTGATTACAATACTTTGAAAAGTAAGAAACTAAAATTATTTACCATAACTCAATATTCAGTTTTTAACCATCAGGCTTTTTGTTCAAGTATGTAAAACTTTTGAATATCAGACATTTACAGAAACGTGTTTGCTCTGTTTTCAATGTAAACTAAAATTTACTCAAAATTTCAATTACATATCGACAAACAAAACTGGATAAATGTACTTTCCGTTCAGTGGAAATGAAAAAACAAATAATTTCTCAAATTCGCACAGCCTCTGCGTTTCAACAAACACACACACACACAAAAACAAAGCTGTCAATATAAATCAAAGTGAATAAATTCAAAATGATGCAATAAATATAAAATGGATTTATACAATTTTTTAGAAAGGATCATTATTTTGCCGTTTTTGGTTTAAGTTGAATTTATTCAATGGAAAATGAATGTATATATCCAAGAAAAATATTCATCTATTAATGTAAAGAAAATATTTTATTGTAACAGATATATTTATAATAATGTAAAAAACAACTGAAAAATTGTAAAAATATGTAAATGTTACAATTTATTTCATTCGCCATATTACAGTCTTTAAATGTGATAATAATTACATTTATTTATGTCGATCAACTTTTTTTACTATCTATTTTTAATTTAAAAAAGTAAGTAGACAAAAGGTACTGGCACCAGTCTTGGATATGACCTCAGTAATGGCTATTTTTTAATTAATTGTACTGAATTAGAAATATATGTTGATATTTGATTACTACCATTTCTGAATATTAATCTATGTTCATTTAACTGCCTTACAACGTGATTTGAGGACAATCGGTCAATAGGTGTCAAAATGGTAGAAATTTAAACTAATTATTAGTATAATTTATTTATTAATTATTATATTATCATAGCAACTGCTTACATTGTTTCAAATTTGACGATTCTTTCTTTTGTATCGTAGTACTTATCATTTTGTAATCATTGGGAAGTGTCCATCACTGCGTACTCATTACTGGTTTTACATATACAATATAAATGTCTATAATTAAAAAAAAAACTGTATTTGAAGACTTTGGTAATTAAATTGATTAAATAAAATGTTAGTTGTTTTATTAGTAACATGAGTTCATGAGAATTATAAAAAAGAAGCCCGTCAATCACAAAACTTAGAGCGGCCTTAACTGGTGCCAGTACCTTATTTTGTTTGAATTTATTTCTTAATAATTAATCAACTGGTTTCACTCTTTATTTCAATGTAGTGTGTTACAAAAATGAAATTATGAAAATCATTCAAAAGAATAGTACAACTGCAGACAGGGTCAGATTAAGTAGGTAATGAACGACCCTATGTTATAAGAAATGTGAGGGCTCTAACTCTAATATATCTACTGGATAAACAGAGAAACAGTGGTTTAAGTGTCTAATATATCTGTAAAAAAAACTAGTGGATCAAATAAAATAAAAATAAAACGTTGAAATAGAAAACACGCAAAAATATAATTTTAAGGGGGCAGATCCAGTTAGAATTTTTTTTAAATCCATTTTTTTTACATTTTCTCAAAGTAGAATATTTCAAAAGTATTCTTTGAAAATTTCCGACAAATGTCCTGTCCATAGACGATTCAGTGTAAGTTCCAAAATAATTTTTTTATCTGCATGCAATTCGTACTCAAAACTTTAAACGCGTTTTTCTCGAAACCATGTTTTCGAAGTCGGTGATCACTGTAACTTCAGAACGGCTTTGCCGATTGGTTTGAAGTTTTTCTCACTTATTCTATACATAATTATCCTCAGGATGAACGAAGGATTTTTTTTTGGACGATTATTATTTTTTTTATAGCCGAAAATGCGAGTGAAATGTTAGTCGAATAAAAAATTTTGACTTTCAATATCCACCATTTTGTGAAAATTCAAAATTTTCCAAATCGTTCATCCGGAGCATTATATCATTAGCTAATGATCCCTTATATATTTTTTTATTTCAGATGATCTAGTGACGAGCAGCAGTGATCACGGCAAAACACTTTTTTTTGGACCCCTCCCAAATTTGCTGTATCCCACTTATTTTTTAATATTTTGCCATACAAAAATTACACTGTTTTCTGTAAATACATATCTTTCATGTGGAAAAACATTTGTTATTAATTATTTTAATGCGTGGCCAAAACTGGGTCTGCCCCCTTAAGAACTCCCATAACCTCGCATTTTTTAAAACCACAAACATTCATTATATAAGATATATAAAGGGAACGTGATAAAAATCATACGGATAAATAATTACAAATAAAACTTTCACACTTCTTTGATATCAAAGTTCTATGAATATCGATACAAGGAGGGTCAAATAGGATCCCTTTCTCTTTAAGGACTCTCTAAAATCCACCGAAGCAGAATCCATCAAAGGGTGTCATAAATGAGGTTCTGTTCAATTCCGACAACTGATTAAAATTCTCTGATCGAAAATGAAATCATCTGTGCTTCGGCGACCGCCAACATTAATATCCAACGGCAGTTCTCAAACTGTTTACGTTTTGTACAATTATAATCGTTACACTAGTTTACAACAAAACTTTTAACTCAATTTTACCTGTTATATGTAATTACGCTGTTAATATTATATTTATAGGTAGACTGAATTTCAACTATTAATTGAATTAAGATACTATATGCATTGGCACACTTGATGCTTCCACTAATTTTGTCATATACAGAGTGATTTACAACTAGTGTACAAAAATTTAACAGTATATCGAGGATGTAATATGAAGCAAAAAACCTTATGTGAACCTAGTCCGGAAATTCTTCGTGAGGGAGCTAGTCTTTTACACAAAATTAGTATTTATTTAATATTTAGATAACTGCTAATTAGAAACGGAAAGATCAAGTTAAAATTTTGAAATCAGAGAACAATTTTTTTTCTCATTTTAAAACGATCACAAAGCTTCTCGTATCTTCTATATGGCGAGGAAGAAAAATAATCAAATACCTACGAGTGTACAATTTAACTAAGGGTACATTTGCTCACTATTTGTACCCCAACTTGGTCAGAAAACCAAAAGAAGTTCTTAAAAATAATTAATAAAATAATTTAAATTGCTCAATAAATTTATTCATTTAATTTTAACATTTAATAATTTCAACTTTAGTATTTGAAACATTTTTTTAATAATTAATGTTTATAATACCCCATTAATAATATTATAAATTATTTTAAAATATAAAACTTAAGCTGTTAAGAATTAATAAATGTCAAAATAAAATTAATAAAGTTTTGAACAACCAAAAGTTTAAAACATGCAATTTATAAGTATTTCTTTTGGTATTCATCGAAGATAAAATTTAATATTAATGGTTTATTTAGGCAAAGCTTCAAATATAAAAAAAAAGTGTATTTCCAATTTTGTCGTTAATATTTACATGCATCTTAAATTACATTGATTTCCATATTTCCGTAATTAAATTCTACACACTATTCATTCTTTAAGCTATTTTATCTATAAAGAGTTATTTAAAAACACTAACCTTGGCTTGCATAGAGCAAAATTAACCACGATTAGTTAATCGGTTGTTTTCAAACCATCTTATAAAATTTATCATAACCATTATTGTGTTTTAGAATCGACGTAGTAATAATGTTTTGAAAACAACTGATTAACCAATCATGATTAATTTTGCTTTATGTAACTCAAGGTAAATGATACAAGTCTTGAGGCTTCCGCGGTGATCTTGATATGGATCTTGGCTTCTGGGTCTAAGCCGCGTCGGTTTGGTCGTGTTATCGGCCAACGTTTCGTCACACATTGCAGTGCATTTTTAGAAGAGCCCTGAAGATTTCAACTGCAATGTATGACGAAACGTTGGCCGACTTACACCCAGAAGACAAGATCCAACACTAAATGATGTTTGAGAACGCTCTTTATTTTTCACTAGCTGGGCCCACGCGGCTTCGCCCGCTGGGACTACGCAATTATTGTTTAGAATTTTTGAAAAATATACATAGTTGAATTAAGTACAAACACGGTTAATTATTATCGTAATAATAACTAATCAAAACCTAGCGTACCTAAAAAAAAAACAAAGCAGAATAAAAATTACAAATAATTTTTGTTCTGTTTAAATTTAAAATTTAATAATTGAAAACAAAATAAATAATTGCATGCCGGCCGAGCGAAGAATCTTCCCTCTCCCCGCGACACTTCATCATAGTTTGCGCGAATAACATGTTATTGTATGTATATTTCACGTTATTTCCTAAACCAAAATACCAAATTGGATTCTGAAAAGGGCAAATTATATCTACATTAAGTACTTATGACGATGAAATCATTTATTTCGATAAGGATTAATGTTTTGTAGGTCATAAGTCCACGTAAACAGAATCTAAATATTTTAAATTTTCTTTGAAACATAAAAGCAGTCATTGTGGCTCAAATATAAAAGTTAGACATATGGTGTCGCGGACTTTATAGTAGATCTTTTGATTCTACACAATTCATTTATACAGTATTTGTTCAATATTGAACGGTTTGGGCAGTGTATTGCAAAACAGCGCGCCGACGCACGGCAAAACTTTTCCCGACCTGATTTACTATTATCGTCACTGCTTAGTTGTTATGTTACCTAACGTAACAAAATATAGCCTATAACCTGGCCAGAGAACGTACATTTAAAATAAAATAAAAACACGTAAATTGGATAAGTGGTTCTCGAGTGATAAGCTCACTAACGGACAGACAGACAGAGATATGTTGAGCTTTATTATATACACATATTGTAGATGAAAGAAAATAAATGAAATTAATTAATCTAATATAGCTAGTAAATATTAAAATTTAATAACAAGATTTGAATCGGTCCACAGAGCTCTGTTTACATACCACTGACATACAGGAACGATGTTGATTTATGTTATATTTCAAAGGGGAGGGGGTCAATTCATGATTAAACCCAGCAGGATAACAAGGATGTTTTATCCGTGAATACTAAATTGAAATCAAGTGTAGAGGTGTATCCAAAAAAAATCGCTACACGTAAATAAATCCTATTTGCTTTTCAGATCAACATGACATTAATTTTAACTTTAACAAACAAAATTCTATTGTGTTTTTTCGGTAGTGTGTGAGTGCGTGGATAGGATCAGCCGAAGTAATTCTGATACAAAAACACATTTTTCTTTTTCGTAAACTGTAAACTAAATATAAATACATTACATATTGGATTTTCAGTTCCTGGAAAATGAACGGATTAAATTTAAACTTGTGAAAATGTTCAACGAATTTATTTGATTTTATTTTGATAAATAAGTATATATGTGTTTAAAAAAAAGGTGGACGTATTTCCTAATTTAATCAATTCACGATCATTAAGACTGGTTTTCAAAACAGAGTACGTTGTGCTTAAGTACAAAAAATGTACTTATATCTAGCAAATGAGTTTCAAAATATCTGTCTTTATTTGGTACATGAGAAATGATTTAAATATTATAATAATTAAATGGGAGGAGCTTACTAAGTTTGTGATAAGTAGATATTGGAAAAATAGTTGTTATTTTCAATGAAATAGTTACTAGCTGAATTTTTCTTCGGAAAATAGTTGATAAATAGTTTTTTTTACGATTTAATAATAATCAGTGCAAACAAAGCAGTAAAAAGTGTCGCAAATAGTTTAAAAAAAGTTGGAAAGGTTGGAAATAGTTGATTTCAAATTGTGTTCAATCAAACCAGTTTTCTGAAAACGGTGGAGATATGTAATAAAAATTACAATAAATGCATTTTTACGCAATAGTTGAAAAACTATTTTTCCAATCTCTAGTGATAAGCGAATTTCAATGAAAACTGGACGACCAATTCTGCATTTAACTGTACATCTATTCAAAAAAGTACTTAAGTTACATACAATACTCTGCTTCAAAATAATATATAGTTATTATGATGATGATAAAAAAAACTATTTTC
The DNA here is from genome assembly GCA_961205875.1 of Sialis fuliginosa. Lineage (NCBI taxonomy): Eukaryota > Metazoa > Arthropoda > Insecta > Megaloptera > Sialidae > Sialis > Sialis fuliginosa. Next base: position 1,533,740 of record OY540814.1, on the reverse strand, counting down.
ATTTAGGGCGATTAAATAATTATATTTTATATTTTACTAGTTGGGCCCGCGCGGTTTCGCTCGCGTGGATTACGGAATTATTGTTTAGGATTTAAAAAATATATAGTTGAATTAAGTACAAACACGATTAGTTTTTGTTGTAATAAAAACCAAACACTTAAATTACCAACCTAACAAAAACTGAATCAGAACAAAAAGTAAAAATAATTTTTGTTCTATTTAAATTTAAAAGTTAATTATTGAAAACAAAATAAACAATTGACAATCAAAAGAATACCGGTCTGTGATCATTCCTTCTGCCCTGCTGCTACACGGTACGCTCCCTCCTTTCCGCACGCCGCGACACGGGTTCTCATCGCGCGAATAATATGTTCCCGTATGTATATTTCACGATATTTTCTAAACTATACGACCAAATTGGATGCTGTAAAGGGCAAATTATATCTACATTGAGTACTTATGACGATGAAATAATTCATTTCGATAAGGTTAAATGTTTTGCAGGTTATAAGTCCACGTAAATAAAACCCAAATATTTTTAATTTTCTTTGTAACATAAAAGCAGTCACTGTGGCGTAAATATAAAAGTTAGACATATGGTATCACTGACTATATTGTAGATCTTTTGATTCTACACAATTCTTTACTACATTATTTTGTTTAATTTTGAACGGTTTAGGTAGCGTATTGTAAAATAGCGCGCCGACGGTAATTTTTTTTCCGATTTGATTTGCTATTATCGTCACTGCTTAGTTGTTATGTTACCTAACCTGGCCAGAGAACGTACCTATGAATTAAAAAAAAACACACGTAAATCGGATAAGTAGTTCTCGAGTGATAAGGGCACAAACCGACAGACAGACAGACAAACGTTCAGCTTTATATAGGTATATAGATTATACGATATTCTATTATTAATAAAATGATGTTTCGCTGGTAAGGCGATCAATAATATTGAGCAATATTACGGATTGACCAATATTATTGACCGTTTAGGGATCGTATTGAAGATTGCACAATGATTTTAGAAAAGTTTGAGGAAGCTTAAATTTTATTGCATCATTATTTTTCATTGTGTCGTGTGTAGGGCTAATTGCGCAATATTTTTTGGTGTAGTGTTCGGAGCGGTCTCGTACGCATTCAAACTAACGTAGTTAGGTCCTGTCAAAGATGTTCGTGAGTGTACACATGCCTTTTTCAATCATTCTTTAACCAATTTTCGTTTTTTTTTCTTCATTTTGCCGGCAAAATCAACAGCACAGCTGCAGCCAAATTTTGATCATCACACATGTTACTCTCACGGAAATATTGACGCGAATAGTTCGAAACTCAATATAATTGAACGTGTAGGTGCAAGGTACGTTTCAATAAAAATGTGCAATAATAATATTGAACAATTATATTGTAGGTGTATGGGGCGCCTAAAAGTGTCATTGCTTGTTTTGGAAAAGGGAAAATTAACAATACGTAACATTGATGCATATAGCATGTACATATGACACTAGTAATAATTCACGTGGAAATACCTGACTCAAACAAAACGAGTCAGACAGAAAACATTACAGTAATTTGATCTGTTTTCCGTAACAACGCACCCACTTGTACAAGCTGCGACAACGGTATAACTGAAACGTAGCCGGAATAAATATTTAAAGAAAATGGCACACATTTATCAACGTTTCCCTGGAAACAACAAAAAACATGTACGTTTCTGATTTATATGTGTCGTTTAGAAAAGTTAAAGTGAGTTAACCTCACTTTTTCAGTATTTTATTTGCAAGTTGCATAATTTATACCGCGCCCATGTTAAAGTACCTACACGTTTTTTCTCAAGAGATGTTTTAACACTTTCTAAAAATGCAAGTACATAGCTTATTAAGTTAACTAAAAGTTCATTTAATGCTTTAATAATACGAGTATATGCATTAGAGTCAGGCATGCCCAACTCAAAATGTAAAGCGGGCCTTAATACTTTATGAAAAACTTGTGCGGGCCGAAAGAAAACAGGACATGGGGGAAAGCTATTAAAAAATAATAATAATAAAGAATATTTTTTTATCTGACAAAAAAATAATTTTATTGATTATTTAAAAATTTAATAAATAATTTTATTTTTTTTATATTATTTTTCTATATATACATATACCTTTCGTAATATTATAAAAAAAAACTAAGGAATATTATTTTTAATTTATAATATTATGAATTTTTACCATCACGTATGTTGTGCAGGCCTGCATTAGAGGATTTTATTTTTATTTTTTCGGTCCCATTGGCCTATGTTTTAGCTTTGGATAAAAAATTAACTGTCTCAAAATTTCAGACCTATAGATCAAACGTGTGGACGGCACAAACCGAGTCTTTTTCCTATTTGATTAACATAGGAAAAATTACTTTTTACTTACTTTGAATATCTCGTTGAAAATTTTTTTTTTTTGAAAATTTCTCAAAGCAGTATTTTGTAGAGAATTAAGTGCTCAATTCATAAATTCAATAAATTTTAAGAAATGTTTGTTTAAAAATTATCACAAAAATTGGATTTTACTTTTTATGATAATGTTTAAACGAACATATCTTTAAAAATACTCGATCTATGAATTGATCACTTGGGATCTTTTTTGTAAGAAATTTAATTCTCTATGATACGCTGCTATAAGAAATTAAAATAAATACATTTTTCAACGAGTTAATCAAATGGGAAAAAGACTCGGTTTGCGCCGTCCGCATGTTTGATCTATGAGTCTGAAATTTTGGGACTATTAACTTTTAATCCAAAGCTAAAACATAGGCCAATGGGACCGAGAAAAAATACCCTAATATGTATATTAGTCATTTATAAAACACATCAGGTATTGAACTATTGTTTTAATTTGTTTTGTATTATACTAGCTGGGCCCACGCGGCTTCGCTCGCGTAGACTACGGAATTATTGTTTAGGATTTTTGAAAAATATAGTAATTAATTAAGTACAAACACGATTAGTTATTATTGTAATAATAATTTATCAATACCTAAATTACCTAACAAAAACGAATCAGAAGAAAAAAGTACAAATAATTTGTGTTCTGTTTAAATTTAAATGTTAATTATTGAAAACAAAATAAACACAAACGATCAGCCGAGGGACTCCGAATATCTACCGAGCGTACGCGAATCCAGTCTGATGTACTCGCTTCGATGCGGCACGACACCATACATTTAAGATGTTACCTTTATAAATATATTTTAAGATATTTTCTAAACTATACGACCAAATTGGATGCTGTAAAGGGCAAATTATATCTACATTAAGTGCTTATGACGATGAAATCATTTATTTCGATATGGATTAATGTTTTGCAGGTCATAAGTCCATGTAAACAGAACCCAAAATGTTTTCTTTGTAACATAAAAGCAGTCATTGTGGCTTAAATATAAAAGTTAGACATATCGTGTCGCTGACTTTATTGTAGAACTTTTGATTCTACACAATTCTTTAATACATTATTTTGTTCTATATTGAACGGTTTAGGCAGCGTATTACAAAACAGCGCGCCGACGGCAAAATTTTTTCCGACTTGATTTACTATTATCGTCACTGCTTAGTTGTTATGTTACCTAACGTAAAAAAATATAGCCTATAACCTGGCCAGAGAACGTACCTATGAATTAAAAAAAACATGTAAATCGTATAAGTGGTTCTCGAGTGATAAGGTAACTAACGGACAGACAGACAGACAGACAGACAGAGAGACGTTGAGCTTTATATATATTAAGGATTAACCTAACCTAACCAACTGCTTTACATTGTTTCAAACTTGACGATTATTTCTTTTATATCTTTTGTGTCGTAGTACTTATCATTTTGTAATCATTAGCGTGTTCATTACTGGTTTTACTTTATCCTTTACTGGAGAAAAAAGAAACAAAATAAAAGGCTATAATTTAAAAAACAAACTGTATTTGCGGACTTTGGTAATTAAATTCATTAAAGAAAGAGTTAGTTGTTTTATTAGTAACATGAGTTCATGATAATTATAAAAAACAAGCCCGTCAAACACAAACACAGAAAACCTTGCTCTTATAGTGGCTATAACTGGTGCCAGTACCTTCATTTCGTACAAGTTAGGTTATAAATGATTGAAAAATTGAAGATTTCAAAAATTCATAACAATAAATATTTAATATATAAAAAAGGTAAAAGAATGTAATACAAAAAGTAATGAGTTCAAAGTCATGCTGACGTAGAATGTATGTATATATGTATAAGTATTCCCAAGTGTAAATATTTATCAAGATATTTCAAATTACAAAATAATACAGAAAAATTTATCTGTCTGACTTTACAGACATATAAAAAACTGTTTGTTGAACAAGTTGATCCATGTACAAAATTTAATTATATAATATAAGGCTGCAGATGAATGAAAGTAATTATAATGATTTCGTTTAAAAAAACATTTGCCAAGTAAATGCACAGTGCTTCCTCGTGTTAAATTCACCAAAGGTAGTTAATTATTCAACAATTTAAATAAAAACCAATAAAGTGTTCAGATAAATTGCCTGGAATTGATTAACCATTTAATTTTTATACAAATTTTACTAAAAAATCTTCGTTCGAAATTTTTCTTAAAATGCACCTGATTATTTTTTCGTATATTTTTAATTTTTTGACAATTTCAATCTAAATCTAAACTGCAAACGTCCAAATGACATTTAAAACGCCAAAATGTCATTTAAAATGTCAAAATGAGATTTATTTTGGCCAAGCAAATATCAATTTTTAGAAAAATAAAACACGAATTTTTAAAATAAATTGAGATAAATCATTGAAAGAGAATATTTTTACAACAAACGTTGTAGACCCATAATATAAGAAATTTAATGCTCTACAAAAAATATTCTATAAAATTTTCACGTAACATGTGTCGTTCTTGAGATATCTTGAAAAAATAAATATTTTGGGATGTCACCCTTCCCCCTTACACACGATTTTGAAATGGGACCGTCCTCAAGCCAGACCCAACCATCCGACCAAGTTTCAATAATATGAGTTATGCGTGTGACAAGGATTCAGGGAACAGACGGACGGACACACAGACAGACAGGAACGGAACAAAAAGTGTTTGCCTTGACGTGAAACGGATAAATCAATTTAAAATTTTGAAATCGGAGAACATTTTTTTTGTCTCAATCTGAAACAATCACAAAGCTTCTCGTATCTTCGATATAGCGAGGAAGTAAAATTAAGAAACGTTAATAATCACATTGAATATTTTTATTTACGTCTTGGTTATTTTTTTTACATATTTAAATAAATGATAAAACATAACGTTTGTTGTGCTTTACCTGAAAAAAAAAACTAATTAGAACAATTAATTATTTTAATTATAGCAAGAATACAACACAGTTTTTATTTAGGAAAGCCCATTAATTCATGTCTACTCGATTATAAAGCATTCCCTGGACGACACGAAGAAGAGGAAGCTAAAAAATTAATGCTTTTTGGAAAGAAAAAATTATTTTGTACATATATTTAATTAATTATACATGCCAACAAATTCTGAGATATTTAAGATATAATTACTTTATACCTATATGGGCAAATCCACAGAACGTGGCCGCTTTGGGGGAACGGCAATAGTGCGCATGTGGGAATGTATATTACCCACCCATAAGTACACGAACTCAAAGTATACTTTATTGTGGATGTAAACATGGAGTTACAAGTCGATTGCTTGATTCATATAAAAACTGCAGCACAATTTGCATTGAAAAATCGGTTATTTTCACGTTTTCAGAATGCAACTTTTAAAAAAATAAAAATTCATACCACCGCAATTTTCTCAGATTCAAAGCAATGAATCTGAAATTTTTACTGGACATGTTTTTTGGTACAATGAACCTTTTCTTGGAGTTTCATAGGCGCACACCTCTTACATTTCATATGCGCGATTGTTTTATCCAGCGAACGGTAATTTCAGCGTTTTTTATTTGGTTTATTTGCTGTAACTTTTGGAACATCCGAAGCACACTCCTGAAATTGAGACCAATTATTCTTCTCTTTGTTACGAAGATTTTGAGACGACATAGAAGAGTGTGCGTTCAATGCTCCATTTTGAAGAAGCATTTGAGTATTTTAATTTAAAGCTAATGCCGCCACGTTCTGTGGATTTGCCCATATAATTCGGATATGCTGATTTCAAGGGTTTTTTTTCTATCATATTATCATTAAAAATATTTGGGTTTTGTTTACGTGGACTTATGACCTGCAAAACATTAATCCTTATCGAAATAAATTATTTCATCGTCATAAGTACTTAATGTAGACATAAGTTACCCTTTACAGCATCCAATTTGGTCTTATAGTTTAGAAAATATCATGAAATATACATACGGGAACATATTATTCGCACGAAGGGAACCCGTGTCGCGGTGTGCGGTAAGGAGTGGGCGTACCGAGTATGCGCGGGGCAGAGGGAATTATCACAGGCTGGTATTCTTTTGATTATCAATTGTTTATTTTATTTTCAATAATTTTTTTTTTTTTTTATGAGGTGAAAATCTTCTTCAGACACCAGGGATGCTGGTAGTGTGGGGCTTTAACCCACTAAAAACACCTCAGTGATATTTACCAATCCAGCGGATCGACCAAAGATTTGACTTTCATGTAAATGAATTTCAATAATTAACTTTTAAATTTAAATAGAACACAAATTATTTTGACTTTTTGTTCTGATTCGTTATGTACATGTAGGGTGACCAGATTTTAGTTTTGGTAAACCCTGAGATGTAAATGAAGACCCGTTTTTTATTTTTATTTTATTCTTTGTATTTCTATTTTTATAAAATTTGTTACCATAATCTGCACTGTTATGTCCCCTGATCTATTTTTGACGACCTTTTTTTTAAGTCGTCATTTTTTGCAAAACCCAGAGAAATTGCACCCAAACCCTGAGTCCGGAGATCCAGTGTGCAAACCCTGAGACTTCGGATCAAAACCGGAGACCTGGTCACCCTATGTATATGTCAAATAACTCCAATGACACTAAAACTGAATTACAGCTGTAAGGTAAAATCTGTACATCAGGTTTTCACTTTACCTATTGAAACACGGCTTTGTTATATCTCCCGCCCGGTACCCGAAACTGCAAAACACCGTTCATAATGGTCATATACAGAAACTATAGCGATTGTGTGGGAATAGAAGCGTTGTTACTGCATTATTAATACGGCCATTTTGTGAAACTTATTGCAAAAGGCTTGTTGTTCCCCATCTACACTACCGTCTGCAAAGTTCGATGGAGTGACTACTAAAACTGCCCACCTCCTCCAACCAAGATCACGTGATGTGTCTCACTTACGTTCTCACGGGTTCTTGTTATGCTTTCGTATCAATGGATCGTGAGCTTTGTATAAATCTACATACTGAAGTACATACCGGCTGTTTTTTTTAACCTGAAACATTCAAATATCTCGAAAAATAGGCAGCTACGAAAAATCAAAATTTAATCATTCCGCGGTGGAAATACATTAGTGCAAAAAAATAGTCCCACGCCCCCCTCTTTGTAGGTTGGGGCGGGGGTAACTTTAAATCTTAAATAGGAACCTCGATTTTTTATTGCAGATACGGATTCTACGGCTAAAACTACGTACGATTTGTCTGAAATATTTTGTTCGATTTATCATAGATGGCGCAGTTATCGACGAAATTCAATTTATAATACAACAAAAAGAACTGGAAAAATTTGAAAAAAATATCGATCGCACCGAGGATCGAACCAGGCCATTCACGGTTGTCGGTCCGTATCGTAAACCACTGTCTACAGTACGTGATGTGCTAGTTTTCAACTGAATTAAGTACCTACTACCTTATTTCAAAAGATCGAGCGTGGTGGCCCAATTATAAACGTGAAGTATAAAAAGTTTCCTAAAGCAAAAGCCATTAAAAAAAGAGTTGAATATTGATTCTGAGGGTAATTGGGAATTTTTTTATTTTTTTCAAATTTTTCAATAATTTAAGTGTTTATAGCAAGTTGGGTTCTAGCTCTAGTGATAGGAACATGTGCGCAATGCTCAACATGTGTTATTATACCTCAGAAGAAAGTATATAAATAGTAAATATAAAAAAGGTAGTATTGGGTACATCCTCTGTTGACTGTAAGGTACTTATCTGATTATCGAGTTCAACGCCGGCAGCATTTGACGGTGCCAGCGTCGTCACCGACAAACTAGCCGGGCCGGTCTACGTGGAAAAGCTCTGATTTGATTACATTGCAACCGGTGTGTGGAAAAACATCCTATTTTTTTCTTATTCTGCATAACATTTCTTATAAACTAAACTAATTCTTTTTCAGCTAGTTATGCGCTAATTTCGAATCACACGGTATACAATATCAGGGTGTCCACTGTTTTTTTTTAAAATAAAATTCCCTGACCAAAGATTCACTGACAAGAAGTGATCGAAGGGCCCCTAGAATGTTCAAAAAAATTTGAAGACCTTTTTTTTCTTTTTTGCTCGTCAACTTAAATTTATACACTTTTTTCTTCTTCACTGACTTCTCAGAATTTATAATAAATTCCCTGACTTTCCAAAAAAAATTAAATAAATTCCCTGACTTTTCAGAATTTTAAAGAAATTCCCTGACTTTCCCTTACCAATTTATGCTTCCCTGACTTTTCAGAATTTTAAAGACATTCCCTGACTTTCCCTTACCACTTTAGGCTTCCCTGACTTTTCAGAATTTTAAAGACATTCCCTGACTTTCCCTTACCACTTTAGGCTTCCCTGACTTTTGAGAATTTTAAAGACATTCCCTGACTTTCCCTTACCACTTTAGGCTTCCCTGACTTTTCAGAATTTTAAAGAAATTCCCTGACTTTCCTTTACCACTTTAGGCTTTCCTGACTTTCCAGAAAGTGGACACCCTGAATATTAACATTTAATAACTAATAACAAGTAACTAAACAATACAGTACAAAGTTACGAATATGAACAACTAACACGTGTTATTTCGATATCCAAACTATCATCTTTATAGTTAATTCGAATCTGAGAGTTTCATGTTAGCTCCCAGTTTATCTGTTTCGTGTTATTATAGTTTTGTTTCCAACACCTTTAAATTAAAGTCTAATACTGTGTACATACATACTATAACGCCAAAGTACATACACGTATTTTACATACTATGTTATCTTAACACACAGGTATTTCTAAACGTTGTTGTACTCGTACTTGGAGAATTCTTGTAAGCTGAAACACGCGTCGAAACTCTGATAGTTATCGTTATTGGTGTTTTGTTGTAACTGTACAAGAATGATGAATTTATATAGTGTAAGAGGTGGCATGCGAAAATATATTCACTGCTTTTCAATCTTTCATCAGGGTGTTCACTGGTTTTAAGAACAAGTGTAAAATTTTCAAGTTATGACAAAAAAAAGGTCTTCAAATTTTATTTTTGCATATTTTTGCTCTGGGGCCTCCCCGAGTCAGGGAATTTTATTTCCAAAAACCATAAATTCATTATTCACTGCTTTTCAATCTTTCATCAGGGTGTTTACTGGTTTTTGGAAATAAAATTCCCTGACTCGGGGAGGCCCCAGAGCAAAAATATGCAAAAATAAAATTTGAAGACCTTTTCTTTGTCATAACTTGAAAATTTTACACTTGTTCTTACTTTCAATTTGTGGGTACTCAAACCCACGTACTTCACTGTCACTGTGATCTTAAAATTAAATTAAATTATATTTAATTACGAATTTTATCTAGTTACCAAAGAATTAAAAACAAGAAAAAAGAGTGTCAATAAATTTTATAAAATGTGCATACAATATTCAGTTTGGTCTAATAAATTAATAATTACCAAAATATAGTTTTTAATATAAATGTTATACTCAAAGGTGCTACAAATTCAATGACCTTTTTTTTTGTTCGTCAACTTAAATTTATACACTTTTTCCCTGACTTTCTAAAAAAAATTTTTATAAATTCCCTGACTTTCCCTGACCACTTTAGGCTTCCCTGATTTTTCCCTGACTTCCCAGAAAGTGGACATCCTTGTTCATGTAAAAATGATATTCAAAAGGAATAGGCATGATGCCTAATTTAAAAAAAAAACTATTCTGTGATGATCTTACGTGTCTCCTATTACCAAAAAAATTCTTATTTCTGCAGATAATAAAGTTTTATCACTAAAATTGACCCTTTTAAAACTAATTTTGAATTTGACGCGAAAACGCTCGCAGGTGTCATGGCGCATTTTTGACGTCATGCCTATGTAAACACTCCTTGTCGACAATAATAAATCCTTGTTCCATCGCTAACGTTTCTCGGTTTTAGTTTTGGTAACACAAAACTGAGCAAATTGATAATTTAAAACCACAAAATAATTTATAAACAGTGCAGATATTAATGAAATAAAACTGATGTTTACTTAGTCGTGACGTCATTTACTCTGATTGGTGTTCCATCTAACATGGCGGATTGCTGTATTTTGTGTTTTTATTTTAACAAAAATTATATTAATCTCGCTTTTAATATTTAAAATAAATACATTTTTTAGAATCTTTTTAACCTATTTTATTATTTAAAATCATAATTTCAGTGATACTTTGTTCAGGGTGTCCACAGGTTTTTGAAAATAAAATTCCCTAACTTTCCCGGACCACAGATTCAAAATTCCCTGACTCGGGGAGGCCACGGAACAAGAATGTGCAAAAATAAAATTTGAAGACTTTTTTTGGTCATAACTTGAAAATTTTACATTTGTTCTTACTTTCAATTCAATAACTTTTTCTTTTTTTTGTTCGTCAACTTAAATTTATACACTTTTTTCCCTGATTTTCTAAAAAAAATGAATAAATTCCCTGACTTTTCAGAATTTTAAATAAATTCCCTGACTTTCCCGGACCACTTTAGGTTTCCCTGACTTTCCAGAGAGTGGACACCCTGTTTGTTAGTGGCATTATGTCTATTATAAGCAAAACAATATATTTGTTTTTAATTTTTAGGCTACTTCGTATCTCGAAAATTGAACCAGCTCTAGTTCATACTAATAACATTTGTTTTAAAACATTAAAAATAGATACGTACATATTTCTAATTTGATTAGAAGTTCTACTCGATTTCCGTTCAATATTTTCTTACGCCCATTTGCTATTTACACGTCAATAAGTTTCAACTTGAAGCAACAACACAAATTGATTTCCATATTTCATAAATAATATCACGATACATTAATCTCTTTTGCATATAAAATTCACGACGTTAGATATACAAGAGTTATTGTTTAGCATAATTTCATTTCTTACTTGTACGTATATACATAGTTAAAACAATACCAGTATTTAAAATATGCGCATGATAATAATTCATACGAAAAAATAATTCAAATTATATCGAATTAACGGTGAATATGTTCCGTGTTGAAACGTTATAAATGTTATTTATTTAAATTAACTTATTTTTCTTTTTATTTATATTTACTAAATATTAACCAGGTGTAGCAACTTTTGCATATTAATTACATGTAAATTAACTTGATTATAGTAAAATATATTATTAATTTATATATTTCACTAAGGTACCTGCACACAGGAATATTATTGGTCCACCATTGACTATAACAATGCCAAATCCTAGCTTTCTAGATCAAAAGTTTCAGTAGATAGACAGATAGATAGATTCAATAAATGTCCCTTTTATCCAATATCGGTTCAAAACATAAACAATAAATTAATTTTTATCTAAAATAATGAAAAACAAGATAGTTTAAATTAATATTTTTGTAAAGTATTTAGAGTTTCCAAAAGGTGCGAGTCGAATTTTCTTGCTATCACTTTCGGTGATATAGATAAAATATTTTTCCTTTTTTTTTTTAATTTGTTAAACGAAGATTTAAATAATAACAAAACGTTTACATATTTAAATTTATTGAATTGCCAGCTTCTATTTGATACCCCACTATCCACAGTTTTCAGTATCCTTTTATCCAAAATCGGTTCAAAACATAAAAAATGAATTCATTTATTTCTACTTATAGTATTTTATGTTGTTCAAACTGTACTTTTCATATTTCAAAACCTCCGATGGTTAGTGCACCATCTAACTGACTTTGTAAAAAAACCTATAATTTTTTTATTTTGAATCAATACTCTTCATTGACAAAGAAAGAGCATTCTCTTGTCATGGTTCTATTTGCATTTTACTTTTCTTTCCAATACCAACCTTTGTTTTAAATTAAAAGAAGATAAAATTTAACTTTGTATTTCTTTCAACTACCTAGTAGACATTATATAAGATACCTGCGACTCTGCGACAAATAAGGCCCTTGTGAAAAAAAACATATTTGCAACAGTTGGATCAGTCTGGATTTTTATAACACATAGAAGGTACTTATACAAAGCTAACTACACACCGACTAGTCTCTCGCCGCGCTAACTTTTCGGTACCTTTGAATTTGTTGTGGGAGATGATGACGAATGCTCAATTTTATAAAAAAAAAAACAACCAACAAATAATCTCAATTTTTGTTAAATTTTTTTATGTATTATATGTTTCTTATTTGTTCAGGTAGTAGTTCGATTCTTAAAGTTTATGGTAAAAAGTTTTTGCTTTATAAAAAAATAATAAAATATACCGTAGTACCTTACGGATAATAAGACCCACCAAATTAAAGATTTAACTTTTTATTATTTATTACAATTTATGATCACATATTTTGTTCTAGATTGGTATGTCATTTTTATATGCTAATAACTATAAAAAAATCATCTACAACGAAGAAATAACATGGTCTGGCGAGAGTTCAGCAGCTGCTAAGGATGCAGCAAATGTTGATTAAAACATAGTTCCCATACAAAATAACATTATAATTATCTAAAAATGTTTAATTTAGTTAAGTGGTCTTATTATACCACTATAAGGCGCAAAGTTACTTTTTTTAAGATTTCTTAAAAATGAAAAAATCATTTAAGAAAAGTTGGTTTTCATACTTCTTTAGATTAATAATAAACCAAAGTTTACCATTTACATAGCCTTTTTAATATAAATAACTTATCACCCGAAATATAGCATTTTAAATTAAGGTGGACCTTATTTGCCTCCATGACCTTATATCATTTTTTTTGAAAAAAAAAAACACATTCATTTGACACATGTTGTAGAGAATATTATTTATGAACCATAAATTTTATTCCTTTCTTTATTAGTTTGAAATATTTTTCAATAAAATTAGAAACACGTAGGTACACTGTTTACTCTCAATTTTACGTATAAGAAAGTCCCGTGGCTTCCATAGCAGATATTTTTAAAAGTAATTTACAAGCATATCTCTGAGGTTTCCATACAAGAAGTTTGTTGGAAATGGAGACGTGATATTTGTATAAGATATGTTGCATTCAAGTATAAACTGTATAATCACTTGAATTCAATGGTTGCATATAATCTAGATTTAATTGGTGTTAGCTATATATGCATCAAATTTCAAGCATCAATAATTATGTTTGTAGATGTCGAGATATTGTAACTTGGAGACAAACAGCATCTTTGTTACGGATAGATATGTCACAGGAAACAATGATCGAAGTTCATCACAAGTCTGAAGTTAGCACCGCAAGTTTCCAAAACAAAAAACATATCTGCCAAGTAAATGCACAGTGCTTCCTCGTACTAAATTCACCAAAGGTAGTTAATTATTCAATAATTTAAATAAAAACCGCTAGTGTTTAGATAAATTGCCATATTATAGGAAATTTAATACTCTACAAAAAATATTCTATACAATTTTTACGTAACATGTGTCGTTCTTGAGATATCTTGAAAAAATAAATATTTTAGGGTGTCACCCCTCCCCTTTACACACGATTTTGAAATGGGACCGTCCTCAAGCCAGACCCAACCATTCTCGTATCTTCGATATTGCAAGGAAGCAATTACAAAGTGTGAGTTATGGATACCACTAGAGTACTATTATATTCTGAAAGGATTTAGTCTATTAAAAATCTCAAAAATAGTTCGGTGGAGATGGGAGGGGGGGGGGCGGGGAGGTAAATTGAAATTGTCCTAAATAAATAAAATAAAAAAACTGTAGAACTCTGAGTATGTCTAACTTTTGTATTTAAGCCACAATGACTGCTTTTATGTTACAAAGAAAATTTAAAATATTTGGGTTTTGTTTACGTGGATTTATGACTTGCAAAACATTAATTCTTATCGAAATAAATTATTTCATCGTCATAAGTAATTAATGTAGATATAATTTGCCCTTTACAGCATCCAATTTGGTCGTATAGTTTAGAAAATATCTTGAAATATATGAAATATACATACGGGAACATATTGTTCGCGCGATAAGAACCCGTGTCGCGGCGTGCAGTAAGGAGGGAGCGTGCCGAGTAGCCGCGGGGCAGAGGGAATGATCACAGACAGGTATTATTTTGAATGTTAATTGTTTATTTTGTTTTCAATAATCAACTTTTAAATTTAAATAGAACAGAAATTATTTTTACTTTTTGTTCTGGTTCGTTTTTGTTAGGTAGGTAATTTAAGTGTTGTTTGGTTTTTATTACAACAAAAACTAATCGTGTTTGTACTTAATTCAACTATATATTTTTTAAATCCTAAACAATAATTCCGTACTCCACGTAAGCGAAACCGCGCGGGCCCAGCTAGTGTATACATATATAGAACATAATATTATAAGCCGTATCGAGTATAGTCCAAAAGTTTCACAAGGGTTTGAAAACTGAAGTGATGTAAATTTGTTCTAGGACAAGAATTAGTAATTGAATTATTCCTACGTTGAACAGCCCTTCAAATTTCAGTCGCCGGAATTAAAAAGGGTTCATTGAATTTATTCATAGCGAGCCTCGTTTTTTTATGATAATTCTACGAGAGAAATGTTAAATCGATTATTCAATAAACATATATATATACTGATCAAATGTTTCATAAAAATACTTTTACTGAATATTGCCCGTTTTTATACTTTGTTTTATCAACTTGTATGTCAACATAATACATTTATAAAAAATATATACGAAATTTTTATGTTTTGTTCTTTCCTGAAAACAACGTATTTTTATTATTATTTTTCCTAGAATAGGATTTTGTTTATTTGTTTAAATACATATTGGTATTTTATTTTCGATTTATTAAAATTTTATGATACGAATTAATTGAAAAAAAACATCTTCCTCGTGCTAAATTCACCAAAGGTAGTTAATTATTCAACAATTTAAATAAAAATCGATAGTGTTTAGATAAATTGCCTGGAATTGGTTAACCATTTAATTTTTATACAATTTTACTAAAAAATTTTATTTTATATTTATTTTATTTTTAATTTTTTGACAATTTCAATCTAAATCTAAATTTATGCAAACGTCAAAATGACATTTAATATGTCCTAGCAAAATGTCCTAGAAAAACAAAACACGAATTTTAAAAATAAATTGAGATAAATCTCTCTCTGTTTTGTTTTTCTAAATTGATATTTGCTAGGACATATTAAATGTCATTTTGACGTTTGCATAAATTTAGATTTAGATTGAAATTATCAAAAAATTAAAAATATACGAAAAAATAATCAGGTGCGTTTTAAGAAAAATTTCGAACTAATATTTTTTAGTAAAATTGTATAAAAATTAAATGGTTAACCAATTCCAGGCAATTTATCTAATCACTATCAGTTTTTATTTAAATTGCTGAATAATTAACTACCTTTGCTTGGTGAATTTAGCACGAGGAAACACTGTGCATTTACTTGACAGATATTTTTATATAAATGACAGTTGTATGCTCTGACATCATCATGGAAACAAAAGACGCTTTGCAAAAGATTCTTGTTAATCTTTTGATGTTATTAGTTACGATACTGTTCAGAAAAATTATCTAACTATTGGTGAAAACCGCATTGAAATCGGTTGAGTAATTCCCGAGTCTATAAGTCACACACAAACGAACATTCATTTTTATATATATTATATAGATTGAATATTCCTTAAAACTGGGACGTAATGTATAGTTTTACCCTAATTTAGTGATCTGTGACAACAATAAAATTTTTAATAAAATTAAAATATGTTGTTAAACTTTTTTTTTACCCTAAATATATTTTTTTCCGACAGCAATGTGCACTCACCCTATATATTTTATATACATACAATTTTCAAATCGCGCTGATTAAATTCTCTTTGAATAGATCAATAAATTACTTCCCAAAATCTTATTACTATTCCTTCCGAATGCGCTTTCATTCTAATTTTGTTCTTCTTTGAAATTCACATTCGTGATTGGTTCATCATAAATACTTGGCATGTATATAACTAAACAGTTTGTTCAATTCACCTTTACCATTCTAATAATACCGAATACCATAATCCGGTTTATGTATATGTGCAATTTGTGAGCCGCATATTCTCATCATGTTGATTGTGACTAACCGGAAAGCAAAAAATATTACAATCATTCGAGGTCGCTAAATTAAATTTCAGTAATATATCAAATATATTATACAGGGTGTCCCACAGGAAGGTGTTGAAACTAATCAGGTGTCATTTTTAACTTCCCAACTGGAAGTTATTGTAATCGGTCCGAAAATCAAAATAAAAAATTTCAACATAATTGTATATTTTAAAGTCACTATAGTATATTTACACTATTTTGTGTGTGTATGTACGTACGTATGTGCGTGTCATTTTTTACATGCACGAAATCTCGTAAATAAAAATGCCATTGACTTCGAAATTCAACCCGTAAGGGGGTAAAAAGGGGTGTAAAGTTTTTTTTTGGTCGGATTTACTTGAAACTTAGCATAAATATTCTACGATACAAATAATGAAAAATGTATTTCAGTATTTTTTTTTGTTATTACGTGCTTAAACAGCCATAGAAGGGGTGAAAGACGGATACCACCCTCAAAACTTGAATTTTAAATACTAATAAATTCATTATTGACATTAGGATATTAGAAAACTAATATTCATAATTAAAAAAACAAAGGTGAGTTTTATTTCTGATCAATTCCATTAAAATTTTTCATATACATATTAAAAAAATATTCACATAAATTATATGGAAACAATAAATAATCAGTATTCAAGTATTTATAATCATACCGTGTTGGGAAGTTGATTGTGTGGACCTAAAGGGTCTCACCCCAACCCAAGGTTTGTTATATTTATATTTAGTTAGGTAGTCTATACAATGTCTAGGAAATGTATATAATTAAATTTATTTCATACATTACCTGGTGATTTTAGGTATTCTATAAAATACCTAGGAATTCAATACATTACCGGTAACGTATATCCATACTAATATTATAAATGCGAAAGTGTATCTCTCAGTCTGTCTTTTTGTTACCTGTTTACGGCTAAACCGCTTTACGGATCTTAATGAAATTTGGCAGTGAGATAGCTTGCATCCCGAAGAAAGGCATAGGCTACTTCGTATCCCGAAAATTGAACCCTTACGGGATTGCAAAAGGGTTGAAAAATTTTATGGGGAATTTTTTTTATTAATAAATATTTCACCCCCTATCACATATGAAGGGTTATAATTAGTTTTATTCGATCCGGCGGAAAAAATATCATGGGGATGGGGGTTTCGAAAACCACGCGAGTGAAGCCGCGGGTAGCAGCTAGTATTACATATCTGAATAAAATTAAAAACTAAATAGTGTTCAACATGAATTGTGTTTAATATTTATGTGAACCTTGGTAACTCAATATTCTCAGAACGTTGTAAATGAGTAGCACCAGAAAATAAATAAAAAAATCTATAAGAAAAAATACGTGTGAATTTCGACCTAAAGACATAGTTCTAGTTTTGTTAAGAGAACATCTCAAGCGTCACAAATAAAGACAACTATATAGGTTTATGTGCAATTCAGTGTATATTTATTTCTTTTTTCCTGTATATAATAATCGCCCGCTTGATAATGATCACCTTACAACAGTGGTATACAACATTTTTTTAATAATAATAATATTTTAATTTCACAATTATAAGAAAGGTACTGCAACCAGTCATGGAAACTTTAAGAGCAAGGTTTACTGTTTTTTGTGAATGAAGGGCTTCTTTTTGGAATTCTCATGAACTCATATTACTAATAAAACATGTATATTTTTATTAAATCAAAGTCTACAAATATAGTTTGTTTTAAAAAATTAGCCTTTTATTTTGTTTATGTTTTTTTTTCAGTAATGGACAAAGTAAAACCAGTAATGGGCACTCAGTGATGGACACTTGCTAATGATAAGTACTACGACACAAAAGTTATCAAATAAATAATCATAAAATTTGAAACACTGTAAAACAGATGCTATGATAATATAATAATTAATAAATAAATTACACTTATATTAATAATATGGCCCCTGTAATGGTTATTTTTAAATTAAATGTACTGAATTAGAAATATTTGTTGATATTTGATTACTACCATTTTTGAATATTAATCTATATACATACATTTAACTGTCTTACAGCGTGATTTGATGACAATCGGCCAATAGGTATCAAAATGGTGAACATTTAAACTAATTATTAATGTAATTTATTTATTAATTATTATATTATCATAGCAACTGCTTTACATTGTTTCAAATTTTACGATTCTATCTTTTATATATTTTTTGTGTCGTAGTACTTATTATTTTGTAATCATTAGCAAGTGTCCATCACTGCGTGCTCATTACTGGTTTTACTTTATCCATTACTGGAGAAAAACATACACAAAATAAAAGGCTATAATTAAAACAAACTATATTTGGTGACTTTGGTAATTAAATTGATTAAATAAAGAGTTACTTGTTTCATTTGTAACATGACTTCATGAGAATTACAAAAAATAACTGGTATCAGTACCTTACTAACAAATATTTTTAATTTAGTACATTTAATTAAACAAGTGTCCAAGACTGGTGTCAGTACCATCGATTAGTTTAATTTGAGATTGTGCATAAACCTATAAATCTGATATATTAAATGTAATAAAAACAAATCAATTGTTTGAATGTCAAAAATTTATTAGAAAAAGTAATCACGCAAGCTTTCGATTCACAGAATCATCATCAGGCTATTATTAAAGATCAAAATGTGAGAACGATGTCGTTATCTCAATAATATTTATGTGACTGATTATTACTTTTTTATACCATGTATATGAAATATACATTAGTATAAGTAAGTATAGTGAAGCCGATTTTTTTCGAACTCCGGATTTTGAAGAAATTATCTATTTTGACCTTCCCTGAATCCATTCTGACTATTTTCGCCATGATGTCTGTGTGTCCGTCTGTCTGTAAGCGCTGTAACTCAAATACGACAAATCGTAGAAGGGTGATATTTTATATTTAAGATTAATTTTTGGCTGGGAAGAAAACGTCCTATTTTTGAAAACGATCTTTCAACCGGATACGGATGTTTACCTACGTCGATTTTTTAATTTTTCGAATTACTCTGAAACAGTGCAAAATAGAGAAAAATGGTCAAGTTAAAAAATGTAGGTAATATCTATATCTATAATTTATGTTCTATTCATTTTTTTGTTAAAATTAATTTTTGAAAAAAAAAAATTTATTATAATTCAAATGGTTCATAACAGAGAAAAAATGTATGGGGAATAAATTATAGATAATAACATACTCGACATTTTTTAACTAAAACATTTTTTTCTTATTTCAAAAATAATTCAAAAATCCAAAAATTTACAAGAGTAAACATCCGTTTTCAGTTATTACGTTAAAAAAATCACTTGTTATAGAAATATAAAATTATTCATTTTGTTCTTTCTTGTTAGTTTGTTAGAAATGTTTTAATAAACAAAGAATCACGTATACAATTCACTGTTAGGTTAGGTTAGATATAAGAAAATCCCGTGGTTCCCAAGGCAGATATTTTTTTATTAAATGTAATAAATATAACAAATATTCGGCCGTGTAAAGTATTATGTTACCACTGGTTTACAGGTGTTACACATCACAGCACACTTGATGATATGAATTGTTTTTAAGTCGTTGCGCTTCAGGCATTTCCTGCAGACATACTCACGCATGTTTAGGTACATATATATTAGCTACAAACACAAACAAGGCTGAATTTTTGTGTACATGTCATTATAATACATATATTCACCGGTTTTATTGAAAATGAAAGTATAAACATTAGTATATTTACATTATACTTACGATTTTGTTATACATACATGAACTTATTTACCGAGAAATTCAAATATGTTTTCATAATTCGGATTTATTAATGTATTATGATTGGTAAATACAAATATAAGGTTTTTTTTTTTATTCTTATATATTTTCCATATTTGTTTATAACTTGAATCTCTTTCACTTCAGATGATAAATAAAGGTATAATAATCTAATGTAACGTATATAGGGGAAAGTCACTTCATTTGGATCAATATTTTTAAATAAGATATTTAGTATACTAGTTTTAGGTTTAGACAAATTATTTTTTTATGAAATGAAACAGCAGTTTATAGATTTTGTTTTTATTAAGTACTAGCTGATACCCACTGATTGATGAGACAAGATTAACCAGGGTGTCCACTGGTTTTTGAGAATAAAATTCCCTGACTTTTCCCTGACCACAGATTTAAAATTCCCTGACCACTAGAGGCTCGAGGGTCCCGGGGCAAAAAGTGATTGAAGAGCAAAAATAAAATTTGCTTTTTTTGCTCGTCAACTTAAATTTCCACACTTTTTTCTACTTTAAATGAATAAAAAATGTAAAATTGAAGTTGAGAAAAAAAGGTCATTAAAATCAAAATTAGTAATAAGTATAACTGCCTTGGAAAAAACCTGACATCCCAGAATAAAATAAATTCCCTGACTTAATAATTAATAAATTAATAACTTTTCAGAATTTTAAATAAATTCCCTGACTTTCCAGAAAGTGAACACCCTGTTAACCCAAACCAATTTCGTCTAGAAACAAACAACAAGTTTACAGTTCAAATGCATAACCAGTATTTTGAATAACAGGCACTTCAAAAAGATTCCAAAAAATGGCTCACTCTTTATAATAATTAATATATAAGAAACGTCACAATATACTTATTGATAAAATATAATATTTGTCAGATTTTAATCTAAAATATAGCTTTTTAGTACTATTTTAAAAACACTTAGATGTTTAAATCCATTATTTTATATAATTTCTTAAAATAAATTAAAGAAAATGGAAATAGAATCAAAATGATAGAAATAAATAAAATATCCACAGTAATTTATGTCTCATAAATCTATGAACTTTATTTCCCTAAACGTTTTTATATAAGTTATTTCTAACAATCTTATCTGTCTCCTTAACAAATATTTAATATTCTTTTTTTTTCTTTTCTATGCGACCAAAATTAGGCCTTTTGTGGTCGTTTAAAAGTTGTTGGTACTTTTTTCATTCAAACTCGAATATTGCAACACCAAATAATGCTAAAATAAATTTGACAAAGCGTTTTAAAGCTGAAAAAATTTCCTACAAAATGGTTACCTTGAAATTTTAGAAAAAAAAATTAACATCCCCGTGGGTAACTTTCAAAATTGCAAAAAAAAAACAATGTTTTTATTTTTTAATAAACCGCGATTTGGTCATAAAAATAAGTTTAATAACACAAAAATACCCCTAAATTCAAAAATATGATAAAATTTCATAAAAAAAGGATCATATTTGACCTATCGACACTACTTTGAAAATGAGCAATTTTTTCGAAAAATTAAAGTGGTCCTTTAATTTTTCCGTGAGTGTATTTAAGAATGTAATATTTGTTAATAGTTACAATAAATTATTATCTATTTATTTATTATTATCAATACAAAGTTGCCTATGTCTTTCCTCAAGATGCCAAATTTCATCTAGATCGGTTCAGCGGTATAGCGAAGTGAAAAGGTAACAGACAGACAGACAGTTATTTTCGCAAAAAAAATACGAGATATTGATAAAAAAAACATTCAATGCAAACAAAAATATAGTTTGTGATTACTGATTTTATTTTTATGAAAACCTATTTTTTTTTTCGTCTCAGCTTTTTAGTTCTCTTGCAATAAAATGCATTCGACATTCTCTGTTTGCAGACCTCATAAAATACTTAAGTATTATTTTTAGATCTCTGATATAAACATTTTTACGTATAAGTAATTGATTAAAATTTTAATATAGATTTTTAAGTGCATTATTCATGAGAAAGACGCATAGATAAATTTAGATTCCGACTCAAGGTATGTAAAGTACTAGGTAGCCTCAGCAGCTCGGCGTGAGAGAGGGAAATACGTCATGTGGGGTGCCCGAATGTGGAGAGGTAGAATGATTTGTCCAATCATAACAAATATAGCTTTGTAACTCGACGCGAGAAGGGGGAAATACGTCTTCTGGGGTGCCCAAGCTGATTGCTCGAAATTTACTGAGGCAACCTGTGTACTTACTAAATTTATAGATTCGCCATGGAATCAAATTATTTCTTGACGCTATCACTCAAAATAGCTGAGCAATGAATATTTATGTTTTACAATTCCTGGGTAACACCGGGTCCTATCAGCTAGTATCAAATAACTTTGTGGGAACTCCGTAAATAAAATCTAAAAAAAACATTTGAGCTAAAATCATATAAAGCACTGGCACCAGTTATGTCCGCTATAGGTACCTATAAGAACAAGGTTTACTGTTTTGTGATTGACGGGCTTCTTTTTTGTAATTCTCATGAACTCATGTTACTAATAAAACAACTAACTCTTTGTTTAATCAATTTAATTACTGAAGTCCGCAAATATAGTTTGTTTTTTAAATTATAGCCTTTTATTTTGCTTATGTTTTTTATCTAGTAACAGATAAAGTAAAACCAATAATGAATACGCAGTGATGGACACTTGCAAATGATTACAAAATGATGAAGTATTACGAGACAAAAAATTTGAAACCATGTAAATTAAAAAAAAAATAATTAGTTTAAATGTCCACCATTTTGACACCTATTGGCCTCATGTGATCAAATCACGCTGTAAGACAGTTAAATGTATATAGATTAATATTCAGAAATGGTAGTAATCAAATATCAACAAGTATTTTTAATTCAGTACATTTAATTTAAAAATAGCCATGACTGGGGTCATATCCAATAATTTATTTGGCAAAATTTACAAAAATTTATACACAAAAAATTTGAAAGTGCTTTTTTTGTATTATCATGATTGAAAAGCTTGGAACAATGCCCTTTTTATATGAAGTATTTTGATCTCTAAAATTTGATAAGGTATCGTATCGCGAACTTTTAGGTCACCCCTGCTCTACTTGATGTAGGTACATACATGGTACATATTATGCACACATAACAAAAATAAATTCAATTCGAATTTTTAATTTATTTACTCACTCTTTATAGAACTCACATTCATTTTTAATTTCATTTACTCCGTGCATATTCATGTTTGTACAGCAACGAAAATAAAATAAAAAATAATGTTATTTCATTCTTGCTTTTCCAAATCTGTATGATATATTATGCAACTGAAATTACATAATGATGAAACGCCATTAATTACATAGATTAAGGAAATACAACATACAACAAATCAAACAAAATTTCACCCAATAAATGTATTTTTTATTACATGAATGACGCACAGTGGGACGAAATTCCATACACGGGACAAAATTTGTTCGCCGCTTCAATTTTCATTCCATATTAACCCATTAACGCCCAAAAGAAAACAAAAACATGCAGATGATTTTTTTTAAATATTTTTTTTTTTTTATATTTAGAAAAAAAATAACGGTGTGTATTCTTGCGAGTAAATTTGGCAGAAATGAAGCCTATTTTGTGTGAGACTGGTTTTCTGATATCATTTATTTTTAGATAAATTACATTTAAAAATCAAGTTATATGTATATTTAAGTTATTCCATATGATTTAAACAATATTCAAAATCACATGCTTCAGTTGGATAAAATATATTAGCATATCACATACCTCTATTCATATACAAATAATTCGCAGCAATTAAAACACATTTAAACACTCATGAAACTAATAAGGTTAACAGATTTTGTTTGTTGCACTACTAGCATCTAATTTTTAAGGAAATATTGTGAATTAATATCCGTAGAAAGCAACACGAATTATAAAATGAGGTGTACACGGCGGGCGTTAATAGGTTGATAAAAACAATTAAATATTTAAGAATAATCAAGCTTTAAGATAAACTTGCACGTTTTTTAATTATAAAAGTTTTGAGGTTAAGAAATTCGTCAAATAATGCAATAAATGAAAAATAAATAAATCTACACTTATTTAAATACTGAATATGTTTTTTGATTACATTTTTAGTAGATTTTTCATTACCTCAAAAAATAGCTAAAATGTTTTAAATTACACTATTTTTTTAGATGTATAATTGGACTGTTAATTGAAATAGCTGGAAACCACCTTAATCTTAAGAATTTTCATACACTGAAACCAAAACTACCATCAGATTTTCTCCATTAGGTTACAGTTTCTTTCTAAGCTCAAACAATTGCTAAAACTTTCTTTAAATGCTACTATAATGCGCTAAAATCAAATTTAACGCCAGGATGGTTACATAATTGTACGGTCGAAGTGAAACTTCTAATAATCAAACGTATTATTTGAACACAAAAACTGTATACAAAACACTTAGCTTGACACCAACAAAAACTGACTTCATCCAGCATTCTTTTATAAATTTACTCGCCTCTCTCTCACACGCATAACCGACGTAAAGTGACTTATACGCATGCGCAAATCTAAAACATTTACTCATATCTCTCTCTCTCTCACGCACAACCGACGTAAAGTGACTTGTACGCATGCACTCTTCATCCATATTTCTCTTATACATTTACTCATCTCTCTTTCACGCATAACCGACATAATGTGACTTGTTTGTACGCATGCACTATTCTTTCATATTTATTTTATACATTTACTCATCTCTCTCTACGCATAATCGACGTAAAGTGACTTGCCATAGTACGCATGCACTTTTCATCCATATTTCTCTTATACATCTACTCATATCTCATTCACGCATAACCGACGTAAAGTGACATGTACGCATGCATTATTCATCCATCTTTTTCGTATACAACTATTCACTCTCTGTATTTAGCGTTTCATCTTTAAAACGTGTCGAATATTAAAATCTATAGTAGCTAACTTTTCGGGCTGTTGTCCACGTTGTCGTATTTTTAAACTTGACGTTTCGACTCTCATGTCGGAGTCTTCTTCAGAAGTGATTCTGAAACTGAGTCGAAACGTCAAGTTTAAAAATACGACAACGTGGACAACAGCCTGAAAAGTTAGCTACTATGGACAACGGCCACGAAAGCCTACAGAAGAAAATATTAAAATCTGTCGAAATCATTTCATTTAAAACCTGCCGAGTTCTTCCCACTTGACTTGTCTCTTTAAAGAAGTTTTACTTAAAAAAAAATTTATTAGTTTAGAATAAAAATTAAAGCGGCGAATGAATTTTGTCCAGCGCATTGGATTTCGACCCACTGTGTGACGTAAAGACATTTTTAAACATGAATACATATGTGTATTTAATTCATCCACACATACAAGCAGTCCATTAGAGTTTATTTATATTTTATAGTTCTAAGTAAAAATGAAAACACACAGACAGAATATATGTGAACAAACAGAGTAGATCAAAAAGCATCACATTCACCGATGTTCTGGATGCCGAGTTATTTTGAAATTTCATTGCTCGGGGATATTCTGGCAGTTCTTAAATATAGGTCACACTGTGTATGCAGACGAGGAAATGTAATGCATTATGTGTTATAGGATGTTGGGCAAAGGCAATGATATACATATAGCTAGCGGTGGCTGACTTGTTGATAAAATACATACCTGTACATATATTTAAAAATATACGTGTACTTATGTTCATCTATGTATAATGCTACGTTTCTTGTAATATATATGTATGACACAGAAATACGTTTTATTCTTCATAAATATAAATGCAGTATTCTATTATGTACTCTCTCTAGAACAAATAAGATACTGGCACTAGTCTTGGATATGACCCCAGTAATAGCTTTTTTTTTTAATGGAATGTACTGAATTAGAAATATTTGTTGATATTTGATTACTACCATTTCTGTTTATTAATCTATATACATTTAACTGTCTTATAGTGTGACTTGATGACAATCGGCCAATAGGTGACAAAATGGTGGACATTTAAACTTCTCATTAATATAATTTATTTATTTTTAATTTATCAAAGACGATTCTTTCTTTTATATCTTTTGTGTCGTAGTAGGTACTTATCGTTTTGTAATCATCAGCAAGCGTTCATCATCCTTATCTAGAGAAAAAATATAAACAAAATAAAAGGCTATGATTAAAAAAAAAACATCTGCCAAGTAAATGCACAGTGCTTCCTCGTGCTAAAGTCACCAAAGGTAATTAATTATTCAACAATTTAATTTTTTTACAATTTTACTAAAACAAAAATATTTTTATAGATGTTCTGATAAGTGTAATAATAAAGAAAATAATTGTGACAAACAAATGTACAATTAATTTTTCTTAATTTGTATTTTTTTAAAAAAGTTTATGAGACAAAAAATGTTCATTTTAATCCAATGAAGCTTACATAATTTTTTCAGATTATTCAATGCAGTGTGTACCTATTGAAGGACCACATAAAAAAATATCATGTATATAGATGTTTTTTCTCAGAAAAATATAAAGAATTTAATAAAATCATTTTTAGCCACTAGAACGTCGATTGGTCGGTTAGTATCATTTTTAAGCGAGCTAGACTGGATAATCCGCTCACCTATGAACGGAATACGTCATTAATGCATGTTGCCTTGAAAACAAATGCAACTAAATTCAAATTAGTTATTTTAATATGTATTTTATTTTTGACATTAGGTCATTAGAAAATTCATATTTATAAAATACAAAGGAGAGTTTTATTCCATTGAAGTTTTTCATATATTAAAAATTATTTTAAAAAATATTAAATTATATTAAAGGCATGTATGGTTCTCCATACCGATATTTAAAAATAATAGACACAGGTATAAGAAAAGATTAATAAATCACGAAAAATATTTATGGAAATAAAACATTAATATATATTTACAGAGAACGGCGTTTTAATGAATACTTTGATGATAGAGACTAAAAGATAAATGAGTGTGTTATCCACTTAAGTAACAACACTCCGTTTCAATTTAATCAAAACCATTTCCGTTATATGAAACGATTCACCTCAGTCACTCATAAATATTCACTAATCCAACACTTTTCCAATTAATCAATTACCTTAACAACGCTTCTATCTTTTATGTGTAGACAACTACAGCCTGTACACAATAATATAACGATGTCTGGCAGTGGCGCAGCGAGCATAATTTGCGCCCGGGGCACGGTACCTTTTTGGCACCCCCGAAAAACATAAAGTAATAAACTCCAAAATTAAGGGATCACTAATTTTTTTCAATATTTTTAGGTATTTTTGAATGGCTGTATCTCCGAGAAAAATGGTCAGAGAACAGTTTTAAAGCTTAAACGTTTTAATTTTTTAATCATTTGTTGAAAATTTTATTATCCTTAAGGATAACATCTTTTTTTGAAGATGAAATACCGAAAAAAAAATTTAAAAATGTATATCAATTTTGAGAGGCTCTATAATATGACTTGAGAAATTTTTTTGGACAAATCAAATAAAGGATGTTGGTAGATCAGACTTTTTTCTTTAATTTGGTTTTTTTTCTATAGTTCTACGACCATTTTTGACCAAGTTATTTGCAATCAAAACAAAATCACACATTTCACTTGGAGCACCTATATTTAGGGAACAAAAAATCGTAAAAAATATTCAGATTTAGAAAGCTGAAAGTTTTTGCTTTAACGCCCTTTAGTTGTTCATTTGATAAAAAAAAATTTTTTCTAAAAAAACTACTTAAAAGTGACCTTAAAATTTTTTCATAAAACATGGGGGAAATTATGGGATAATATTAAGGATAATAAATAAAAATAAAATAATAAGGATAGTAAAATGTTCAACAAATGATTCGAAAACTAGAACGTTTAAGCTTTAAAACTGTTCTCTGACCATTTTTCGCGGAGATACAGCCATTCAAAAATACCTAAAAATATTGAAAGAAATTAGTGATCCCTTAATTTTGGAGTTTAGTGTAATATATAGAATATCGTCGTATTGGGGACCATTTGGCGCCCCTCTGCGAGTGACGCCCGGGGCATGATAGACCCCCTTGCCCCCCCTTCGCTACGCCACTGATGTCTGGTGCCGTTAAAGAAAACTAGTAACACGATATAGATAAGTCCGTCCCACTCCTACAGGATTATATGGAGCAGAAGTTTCCGATCGTTGTGATATAATTTTATTTTTATTTTACAAATTCGACAAAGGTCTTATAGGAGGTACTTGACTTGTATCATTATTAGTAATAGTTATAGGCAAATTATTCGTATGTTTAAGGAGATAACCAAATTATTTAGAAAAGCATTACATATACAAGGTGATTTACAACTATACCTTTTCAACTTCAAATTGAGACTAATCAATTTCAAATTGGGAATAATCAATTTCATATTGGGAATAATCAATTTGAAATTGAGACTAAACAATTTCAAATTGGGAATAATCAATTTCAAAGTTAAGTTGATTGTTCCCAATTTGAAAATGTTTAGTCTCAATTTGAAATTGATTATTCCCAATATGAAATTGTTTAGTCTCAATTTGAAATTGATTATTCCCAATTTGAAATTGATTAGTCTCAATTTGAAGTTGAAAAAGTATAGTGTAAAAAAATTAACATCTTCGACTACTTGTTAAATTTTTTTAACAAAATTTTTGTTAATCATCCTGTATATTGACGGTGAAATCAAAATAATAATAGTGTACATCATATAAATATTACCCATTAGACCAGTGGTCCCCAAAATATGATGATTACATTACCGGACCTACCGGACCGTATTATTTTTTTAATATTACTATAATTATTATTTTATTTCAATATTAGCTGCGGCTTCGCTCGCGTGGACTACGGAATTATTGTTTAGGATTTTTGAAAAATATAGTTGAATTAATTACAAACACGATTAGTTATTATTGTAATAAAAACCAAACACTTAAATTACCTAAGTACCTAACAAAAACGAATCAGAACAAAAAATAAAAATAATTTTTGTTCTATTTAAATTTAAAAGTTAATTATTGAGAAAAAAAAATAAACAATTGACATTCAAAAGAATACCAGCCTGTGATCATTTCCTCTGGTCCGTGGTTACTCGGCACGTTCCCACCACACCGCACGCCGCGACACGGGTTCCCATCGCGTGAATAATATGTATACATCAAGATATTTTCTAAACTATACGGTCAAATTGAATGCTGTAAAAGGCAAATTATATCTACATTAAGTACTTATGACGATGAAATAATTTATTTCGATAAGGATTAATGTTTTGCAGCTCATAAGTCCACGTAAACAAAACCCAAATATTTTAAATTTTGTGTGGCTTAAGGGTGGGGTAAGGTTAATTCGTACAAAAAAAGGCATGGTTTTGTGAATTTTTTGTGACGACACAGTTAAAATCTCTTTATTAAAACCAATGGTACATTAAAAAATGACATTCGAAGAATGTTGTATAAAATTTTCACGAAGAAATATTAAAAAATACGGCAATGGCAGCAATTATTCGGACGTCTCTCGGAAAAAAGTAGAATTACGGTGCCCCTCATAACTTGGTGCTGGATCATCCGAAATCAAAAAATCAAAGTTCATTCGTTAGATAATAGTTTTCCCCAGGTAACGCCGGCGAGGGTTTTTCGAAATTTAAATTTTTCACTTTTTTGGAACACTTTGAAGCGAAAAACGCGATTTTTTGCGAAAAAATCGGCTAATTTGTTATTGTAAAATAAAAATTATTAACAAATTTGAAAAAAACTCTCCGGCATTACCTCGTAAATTATGTACAGAAATAGTGTTCAAAATTTCAAAAGGATCGGTGCAGTAGTTTTGACGTTATGAGGGGCACCGACTTTGAAAAAGTGAGTTGTGGGGAAAACGCTTTAAAGTTTTGAACACTAAAAAAAACAAAAGCGCGCTCGGGTAGGTATAAAAATCCGCCAGATATAAAAATACTCATAACTTCGTCAATTTTGCTCCAATCGACTTGAAACACAATATTCTTGAAATATTATGCATTCAGTTAAAAAAAAAAATTCAAAATAAATTTTTTTTAAAACTTTACCCCGCCCTTAAATATAAAAGGTAAACATATGATGTCACTGATTTTATTGTAGATCTTTTGATACTACTACATTATTTTGGTCAATATTGAACGGTTTAGGCAGCGTATTCCAAAATAGCGCGTCAACGGCAAAATTTTTTCCGACTTGATTTACTATTATCGTCACTGCTTACTTGTTATGTTACCTAACGTAAGAAAATATAGCCTATAACCTAGCCAGAGAACGTACCTATGAATTAAAAAAGAAACCACGTGATAAGGGCATAAACGGGCAAACAGACAGACGTCAAGCTTTTTATATATATATGTAGATGTATTTATAGTATTATTTCAGGAATCATAAACTATTGGTACTTTCGTCATTAGCCCGAGAACGAGTATATATACTTTGTTCATTCCACACATTGAAATTTTACATAAATATCAATATACTAATTGTCAAACATTTTCTCTTTGAAGTATTTAACTTTTGTTCTCATCATTTATTCTACTCCTTATATTTTTTACTTCTTTTAGTATAGGGACAATTAAATTCATCATTATATGAAGCACATACAGACATACTTTATTTTTTAAATCATGTTGTATAAATTTAGTATTAGCAGCTTTATTCATTTCATTGACCTTATTGTTCAAAATTTAATTTTTGCTCATTAGAAAATATGTCACATATAAGGAAAATATTATAATAAGAAATAATAATATTACATATGTATCACAAATTCTATCAATTCCCTAGTTAATTAAAGATGTATGGCAGGTATCTAATTTCAACGAGAAATAATTGAAATTTGGAGAATTAATCCTTTATAAATCTTGAGTACCCACACAAAATTTCAAAAGGTTTTACAACATAGTTTGAAAGTTATTATTTTTTAAAATAAACATGAGCTCTTATGGCAGAATGGTGTTTTGACAGTTAAAGTCCAATAAAACACATGGTTCAAGCATCGAGAAAAATCAAAAATTTTCACAACACGTCACTTACATATTTAGCAACAAGTTTTATAAAAAAAATTATACACAAACAGAACTAAATTGTGAGAAAAAAAAATAATTATTACAGAAAAATATTGAAAAAAAAATGGCGTACTTAAATGTAATGATTTATTTTTATTACATATTTTTTCATATATGTAAGCATATAAAGTAGTAATATTATTATTTTCATTACATTTGTATGTTCCACATATTATGTTCTAAATAGTGTTATTTAAAAATATTTTAATTTATGCCATTTATAATAATAAATGAATTCAGAATCAAATTTTTTCGTATTATCAACACAAATATTAATTGTTTGGCTAAAATTCTAAAATAACAGTTAGCAATGGGAAATAAGGTTTTAAACAAAAGTATTTTTATAGTTTATGTAGTGTATAAACCAATTTGACTTTCTTATAAGCATTTAAAGTGAATAATTCATAATTTGATTTTGATTGTTCATCTAGATTTACATTATTTTTGACTCAGACTGTACGCGCCATACATCTTTAAACGTATAAATACTGGTATTCCATTATTGTTACCACTAGATGTAATATATGTACATAAAAACTAAAGCAAAATTCTATGTAACTAAACGTTTACTAAAATAAAACTGATAAGCACAAATGCTAATAACAAAAAGAAGGTATTTTGTTATAAAAACAACAAAACGATTTCCTTTTGTTTATCTTTATTCACATTTTATTTTTAACTACCTACCTTGTTTGGTTTTTTCGTTATTTATAACGAAGTAAATCTTTTTGCTTATCGAAGTTATGTTTATGAAGATTTATTAAAACAGAAAAGAGAATTTTCTACTGAAAATTCAATAAGAACATAAATGGATAAAATGTAAGAAGTTATAACAAGAATTGAAAAACTTAAATCGATTGTATGTCATTAGGGATCCAAAGATACTTACGTGAACTGTTTAAAGCCCCATGCAGACGCCTTTTTTTAGTTAAAAAATAAAAAGTAAGATAAATTTCTACTAATTGAGATCTATTTTTTGACATTCCGCATGAAAATAATTTTTTTTGTAATTATAGTGATCTATAAATCAATAATTAAAGTAAAATATATTAAGATTCGTTACATTTAGAAATTTCTTCATTTATTACATACTAGCTGGGCCCACGCGGCTTCGCTCGCGTAGACTACGGAATTATTGTTTAGGATTTTTGAAAAATATAGTTTAATTAATTAAGTACAAACACGATTAGTTATTATTGTAATAATAATTTATCAATACCTAAATTACCTAACAGAAACGAATCAGAAGAAAAAAGTACAAATAATTTGTGTTCTGTTTAAATTTAAATGTTAATTATTGAAAACAAAATAAACACAAACGATCAGCCGAGGGACTCCGAATATCTACCGAGCGTACGCGAATCCAGTCTGATGTACTCGCTTCGATGCGGCACGACACCATACATTTAAGATGTTACCTTTATAAATATATTTTAAGATATTTTCTAAACTATACGACCAAATTGGATGCTGTAAAGGGCAAATTATATATATGTTACCGGCAATGTATGTAATTCAGGCATTCTATAGAATTCCTAGGAATTCTATACAATGCCTGACGATTTCAGGCAAAGTATGAAATATTTGTTTAATAGAAATTTATTATATACTTTGCCTAGGCATTATATAGAATCCCTAGGAATTCTATAGAATGCCAAGATAATATTAGGAAATGTATGAAATAAAAGACAAAATGATATTAATAAAGCAGATAGGTATTATTTAATTAATTTTAAAAAGTCCAAATTCATATTATGTAAGATTTAGGTCTTTCATTGTTAAAATAACAAAACCACATAAACAATAGTATAACATTTGATATTTATTATAATAAATAAAATAAAATAATCATATTAGTCCAGACGTGTATTAAGTAAGATTTAAGGCCCTTATTGTAAAAATAACAAATTCATAGAAACAATATACCTACATAGTACATACATTTTTCTATTATACCTATAACGCGTAAATATAAAATGTTTATTTTGATAAATAATTCAGTATTGTACCGACAATATTGAAATATAATCTAGAAACCTACCTACAGCTATCGAGAATGAACCAAGATTTTTTTATTGTATATTTATTGCATCAGTATATTATAACATAAAGTAAGGCAACATCTGTACCTGGACCAAAATTGATCGATTCACCCTATTTATGTTTATATTTCATACATTGCCGGCTATCAATTAGGTATTCTATAGAATGCCTAGGAAATGTATATAATTAAATTCATTTCATACATTGCCTGGTGATTTTAGGCATTCTATAGAATACCTAGGAATTCTATAGAATGCCGTATTTCATACATTGCCGGTAACATATACATTAAGTGCTTATGACGATGAAATCATTTATTTCGATATGGATTAATGTTTTGCAGGTCATAAGTCCATGTAAACAGAACCCAAATATTTTATGTTTTCTTTGTAACATAAAAGCAGTCATTGTGGCTAAAATATAAAAGTTAGACATATGGTGTCGCGGACTTAATTGAAGAACTTTTGATTCTACACAATTCTTTATTACATTATTTTGTTCTATATTGAACGGTTTAGGCAGCGTATTACAAAACAGCGCGCCGACGGAAAAAATGTTTCCGACTTGATTTACTATTATTGTCACTGCTTAGTTGTTATGTTATCTAACCTAACAAAATATAGCCTATAACCTGGCCAGAGAACGTACCTATGAATTAAAAAAAAAAACACGTCAATCGGATAAGTGGTTCTCGAGTGATAAGCGCACGAACGGACAGACAGACAGACAGAGAGACGTTGAGCTTTATATATATTAAGGAAGAATAAATGGGAAAAATTAGTTTATATGAAAATTCTTACGAAACCGAGACGAGACTTACTTGACTCTCGTTTCTTAATTAATAAAAAAAACTCTTAGTTTAGGAAAGAATATGAATACATAACAACCAATGCTAATCCGTATATGAAAGTGTTACCAAAATTTTGCAGATGCCATCTTTTCTCAATAGGTATGATGCCAGTAACAAAGTATCACTGAAATTATGATTTTAAATAATGAAATAGGTTAAAAAGATTCTAAAAAATGTATTTATTTTTATATTAAAAGCTAGATTTATATGATTTTTGTTAAAATAAAAACACAAAATATAGCAAACCACCATGTTAGATAAAACACCAGTCAAAGTGGATGACGTCACGCCTAAGTAAACCTCATTTTTGTTTCATTAATATCTGCACTGTTTATAAATTATTTTGTGGTTTTAAATTATCAATTTACTCAGTTTTGTGTTACCAAAACTAAAACCGAGAAACGTTAGCGATGGAACAAGGATTTATTATTGTTGACAAGGAGTGTTTACATAGGCGTGACGTCAAAGATGCGCCATGACACCTGCAAGCGTTTTGGCGTCAAATTAAAAATTAGTTTTAAAAGAGTCAATTTTTGTGATTAAACCTTTATTTTCTGCAGAAATAAGTATTTTTTTGGAAATAGGAGACACGTAAGATCATCATAAAATAGTTTTTAAAATTTAGGCATCATGCCTATTGTCAAAATCACATTTGAAAATTTATAATATGCTTTAAATTACAATTTTTAGTATGTATGAGAGATGATAGTTCCAAATAGACATTTCATTGTTAATCAATTATCACTGAAATACTTTTAAAGACGATATAAAACATTTATTATTAATTAATTTTATAATTCAAAACAATTGATATTTATTTTAAAATCTGAATGATACGCCAATGACTCGTGGAGCGATATGGTAACAAAACAACGCTACGTAATGTGTTATTTGTCCATTATCTTTCCTTGTCTAAGTAGTAACTATACTCCTTTAAGTACTAAAAATGAATGAAATTGGTGAACAACATTTGTGGGACCACTGTTAGAGATCGCGTGTTAACGGCGCAATTCTGACCGGTGTGATTTGCATTAATATGTTGCTATTGGATAATTTCCTGAATGGAACTGGATGGCCCGTTTGTGTTGGTAGTAATGGGGTCACTGTTCCGAACGCTCTCTAATGGGACACACATTGTCCCAGGTGTTGCAGCGGCGGCGACGGCGACGGCGGATATTGCCATCCGCGTCTGACTGATAGCTATGACTGGAAAACTCCACTGTATTATTATAGGCCCCGATACTCTGCTAATGTACAATATATGTTGTCATCAATAGGTTTGTATAGTTATTGTTATGTATGTTGTGCTGATTTTAATTTTTTTTTTGCTTTTCATGATGAAATTTTATTGGTGTGTTATATGATATCCACTGATTTATTAGTGGTTTTGGTATACAGGGTGGGGCATTTAAAGTGTTACAGTTGATTATCTCAGAACCATCGCATATTTGAAAAAAATGTTTCAACCAAAAAATGTTTGGTTGTAAGGGGGTAATCGAATAGTAATATTTATTTGCTATTTTAACGTGGCCTTCAAGGATATTTGAAGGTCAACATCATTTTTTTTAAATAGGAACCTATAGTTTTTATTTATAGTCCACGGTATTTAAATTAAAATTCACCAAATAGAAGAAAAAAATTATAAAGTTTTGATACTTTGTCCACGAACTCTCAGTAAGGTTCGGAATACGAGCCCGAAAAGTTTTGGGAACGCAGCGAAAAATCGGCGTAACAATAGTTTTCAACATACATATTATCAAAACGGCTGATTTAAATGCCCCACCCTGTATGTAGTCACTTCACTGGTTAGTTACGAAAAAATTTAATAAACAATTATTAAAAATTGTAAAAGCATTTTATCAAACAAGCATCAGTAAGGTTGCAAGTTTTCTTTGTGGAAAATAAATTTTTGGCAGATACTATCGATTTTCCTTTACATTTAAGGTAATAACAAGCGTTCGTATTAATAATTTATTTTAATAAAATTACTCTTACTTAAAATTTCGATTCCTGCTAATAAGTTAGAGGCACAAAACCAGTTTTTTATGGGTATGGGATCTGGACCCCCCTCCCTAAAATCCAAAGGAATCAGCAATTACTATTAATATTATAAAATACAAAGTTGATCATTAACTCAATCGTTCCCGAGGTTTTTTTTTTGTTACCGATATTGCCGATTTTTCTGTCATCAATTCATACCTATCTATGTTTACTAAAACTCCAGAACGTTGGTAATTGCATTGTTGATGTATTCAGTCCAATACTCGAATTAAAATAATCTTACATCAAACGCAAAATCTTAACAAAAGTGCTATGTTGCATATATGTAACGCTGGGCACGGTTGGGTTAAAAAAACGTCCTTTATATTGTGACTGAAAAATAAAATCTATAGTTTAAAAAATAAAATAAAATTCGTGTAGGTAGATATTTCAAACATCGAGTCACATACCATCACGCTTGACAATCCCCCCCCCCCCCCCCTTTGCGTACGTATTTTATGGAAGAACTACATGAACCTAATTGATTTGTTTGAATTAATATAAGAAATAATTTTTAACCTATTTTTTTCAATGTCCATTCAATTTTGTCTGTATACCTATAATAGGTAAGGTACTGACACCAGTCTTGAACGTGTATTGGTAATGATGGGCTAGCTTTTTGTAATTATACTCAACTCATATTACTAATAAAACAAGTAACTCTTTATTAATATAAAGCAAAATCCGCAAATATAGTTTTTTTATTTATTTATTTTAGATTATTGCCTTTTATTTTGTATGTTTTTTCCTCCAGTAATGAACAGCGTAACCAGCAATTAACCCCCAGTGATGAACACTTTCTAATGATTACACAATGATAAATACTACTACATAAAAGTTATAAAATAAAGAGTCGTAAAATTTAAAACAATGTAAAGAATTTACATAAAATACACTTTTCTTGACAGTGTGCCGAACCGCCATATTTATTTGTCCACTGTTTTGAAACAAAATGATCAATTATCATGAAATCAGGCAATTTAAAGCAGTTGATATGATAATATAATAATTAATAAATAAATTATACTTTAAATGTTCACAATTTTGACACCTATTGGTCGATTGTCATCAAATCACGCTGTAAGACAGTTAAATGTATATAGATTAATATCCAGTAATGGCAGTAATTAAATATCAACAAACATTTCAATTCAGTACATTTAATTTAAAAATGTTCAACACTGGGGTATTGTTCAAGACTGGTGGCAGTAACTTATGTACTCTCAATTTCAATTAACACCATTAGTTCAAGAACTATTTACAAGGCACGTATTTTAATTGAATCAAACGTACGGTTAGAAATAAGATATATAATAATTAGAGATTGGAATAATAGTTTTTCAACTATTGCGTAAAAATGCATTTATTGTAATTTTTATTGCATATCTCCACCGTTTTCAGAAAACTGGTTTGATTGAACACAATTTGAAATCAACTATTTGCAACTACCTTTCCAACTATTTGCGACACTTTTTACTGCTTCGTTTGCACTTATTATTATTAAATCGTAAAAAAAAACAATTTTCCTACAAAAAATTCAACTAGTAACTATTTCATTGAAAATAACAACTATTTTTCCAATCTCTAATAATAACAATAATAATGAAGATATACGGCGAATGCATTATAGTAAAACGGAAGAAACTAAAGTCCCAAACAAAAAGATCTTATTGTTTTGGTCGATATCCGTGGACAATTACAGATACACCTCGAGGCCCTAGTGCACGCCGCCTCTTCGACAAGAAAGAAATAGGACCCAGAGGATATAAAACAAACAGCCAAGGCTGTTCAATCAAAGAAAATTACTTTTCTCAAGGTTTCTACATTTTTCAGTATTTGTCGAATTCAGCAAACGGAGCGTTTGACAATATCGTTTCATTACATCTAAACTCATAAAATGAGTCTAAATTCGGTAATTTGGGAGCATGGAAGGGAATATCGACATTTAAATATATTGTATATCCTGGTTATAGAATAAGAAATTACGTTTATATTCTTATATTAGAGCTCTGCAGAAGTATAATATAATTTTTACTTAAATACAAATATAAAGTACTTAAATTCATTTTAAAATAATTAAAAACAAGGGAACCTTTACAAGTGATAAAATCGTATCGAGTCAAATTTTGTACATAGTAAGGGTAGTAAGAAAAAAATTATTTTAGCTGCGGTAAAAATAATCGTATAACTTACTCTGGAACTAATGAAGATTTAAAAAATCTATATTACAAAATTTTCATGATTTTTTTATACTTTGTATACTCTTTCGTTCAACCCCCCCAACCTCCCATCCACTCCATTATTTCCTAATGTATGTGGCGAGGCGTGAAATTTTTAATAAGGGAAGCATATTTTGTCAAAATGTTTCATAAAAATAAATAAGTAGGTAAAAACCGTTTTAACAATGGGTTTATCGAATCCTCCCCCTCCTATTAACAAAAAAATTATAAAACATCTAAAGTTCAAGCTTTTACTTATTTTCTTGTATTTAGTAGATATTTCAAAAATTCAAAAAAATTTGTGAATTTCCTGCAGTGAACTTTAACTCGTTATACAAATATCGACTAAAATACAAGAAAATAAGAAGTAGAGGTATTATAGTTTCATAATTGAGCGTGTAAATTAATATAAAATGCTTTTTTTGGTTAAAATGTTTGATTTGCGCATAAAGATGAATATTGTAATAATATTTTTAAATTATTAAATAATTAAATTATTTAAACACAGCTTTGTATTAATTTATCGATAAAGTCAGCGAAGCACTGCTTCCCCTGCTTCCATGAACGCTTCGCCACTGGTATGTACAGTCACCTGCATTAATGGTCTTGCAGTTTGTATTCATTTTCGTTTATCACAAACATAGTTGGCTACTCCCATTTGATTATTATAATATTTAAATCATTTCTCCATGTATGACAGATATTTAGAAATTCATTTGATAGATAAAGAACTACTCTTCGTTTATAGTACTCATATATATTTGAGCAATTAAGTTATTATGTAATCTATTGAAAATTGTATACGTAAATTTTGTGGTAATAAATATTTGATATTCCGAATTTTAGTATTTAAACCGATGATGTTTGTCTTTAAATTTGGAATCTGTTGTAAGCGATTCTAGCCTTTAGGGTGCCAGACGAGTTCTGCAGGCGACTGTACGTATATTTACACAATCTTTTTTAATATGATTACGTTAAGTAATATTTTAATGTAAAATAATAATTTAAAAATAATGTAGGCAATTAAAAAAAAAATACATTTACAATTTCTATTAAAGAATAAACATACAGACCGAAAACTTTAAAAACGCGAGTATATTAAAACATTTGGTGAAATAAAAGTAATGAATTTCAAAAAGAACATTTACATTATAAAATTAAAAGCACTAGCGCAGTTACAAAAATGAAATATATTAAAAGCTAAATTACAATTCCACATGAAAGCGTTAACAAAAAAATATACGCAAATGTACAATATTATTAATTAATATTTTTAAAGTTGGCAATAGTCGGACGTGTAATCGTTTTGCATATAATTTATATTCTGGAATCCATTATTTAAAATACAGTCGGGACTCGTTTATTCTAAGCCTTCTGAATCGTTTTGTATCGAGGAAGTCGCGGTTATTCGAAGTCGAGAGGGGCTCCCACTAAGTTATGTATAGATCCTTGACCAATCAACGTTGGCGCGGGAATTTACGTCACCACGAAATTCAAATGTTATAAATGTATAATAGAATATCAATTACAAGAAATCATTCATTTATTCTTGTCATCCTATTTTTTGTTATTTTAACAACACATACGATCAAAGAAGTACATACAAATTCGACATTGCAAAATCATGAAAAAGCTATCACAGACAATTTTGTCTATTCGGGAAGTGTCATTTTTACTATTCTTAAGTTGGCAATACATTCTGTGGTTTTGAGTTTTTGACAGCTTTCTATGATTTTGTATGTACTTCTTTGATCGTATGTGTTGTTAAAATATCAAAAAATACGAAAATAAGAA
This sequence comes from Sialis fuliginosa, assembly GCA_961205875.1. NCBI lineage: Eukaryota > Metazoa > Arthropoda > Insecta > Megaloptera > Sialidae > Sialis > Sialis fuliginosa. The sequence continues at coordinate 1,493,510 of OY540814.1, read as the reverse complement.
TAAATGAAGGATTTTTTGTAATTGATATTCTATTATACATTTATAACATTTGAATACGTCTTCGTGGTGACTTGAAATCCCGCGCCAACGCTGATTGGTCAAGGAGCTATAGAGACTATGTATGTAAACCTTGGTATTTAATATTTATCGTTAATAGTTAATCGTGATAGTGAAATAATTTTACTTTACTTTTAATTTCGAATATGAGCAAGGTGACGAGTGACGACGGTGATAAGTGTCTCTAATTAATTCTACAAAAATTTCAAAAATATGTTCGTCTACGCCATGACTCGAGAATGGTTGGAGGTGACGAAGTAGACAAAATTTCGAATAAACGAAACTCAGCATTTCAGATAAACGAGACTTAGAATAAACGAGTCCCGACTGTAATTTATACTCTGGTATCCATTATTTAAAATAGTTTAATAGATAACCGGCATTATTGATTTATCAGTGCAGCCAACTGGCGTAGCTCTCTCATCAATCTTGCTCCACTAGACTACGATTGATGATTCTGCACAGTTGGCAACATTTGAATGCGACTTTCGGATTACCCTTCAAAACTTGAATTACGAGGACAAGGAGTGAAATGCAGATTATCTGAATTGACTTAATTTTTGGTTTAATTCGAGAAAAATCACAGATAAATCGATATTGATCAGAAGTAAAAAATATATGTCATGGAAGCCACGGGTCTTTCTTATACGTAATACTGACAGTGAACAGTGTACGTGATTCTTATTTTATTAAAACACATTTCTGACAAACTAATAAAAGACAGGGCTTCGAACCGTTATTGTTTTCGTTTCCGGTTCGAGTAAAAATATATATTTCGGTTTGGTTCCGGTTTTCGTTCCGAAAAAAAATAACGGTTCTTCCGGTTTTCGGTTCAGTTCCGGTTCGAAGCTCTGATAAAAGATATAATAAAATGAATGGGACATAAACTATAGATAATATTATTCTTTAAATTAAGTATAAAATGAATTTTTTGAACGTTTTAACCGAAAACGGATGTTTACTCTTGTCAATTTTTGAATTTTCGAATTATTTTTAGTAAGAAAACAATGGTTTAGATAAAAAATGTCAAGTATGTTATTATCTATAATTTATTTCCCATACATTTTTTTCCAACATTTATGATTTATTCAGAAATAATTTTTTTAAATAATTATTTAGACTCACCCACACTGTTCACTCTCAGTATTACGTATAAGAAAGTCCCATGGTACCTATGGCAAACACACACACTGTTCACTCTCAGTATTACGTATAAGAAAGTCCCATGGTACCCATGGTATCAAATGATTTTGCAGTTATTACTGACTAGTTTAAATTGAATAGGACGCCAATTTTTTTTATATATTTGCATTATGATAGGAAATCGTAAAAAATGTCAACTGCAGTGCACATTTTCGGGACAAGTGCTTTCTCGGTAGTTAAAAACGCTTTGAAGCATTATTTCATATGCTATGGGGCAAGAGCAGAATTGTGAATACGCCTAGTATAAAATGTTTTTTACCGCATCAAGATACGTTGTTTAGTTTTGGAGTAGTGAACTTTTTAAACAAGTTGGTATTAACTTTTAGTAGTTCACTACATATTAGCTATTACAATTTCACTCGTATTACAATAAAAAGAACCCGTTAATGCATTTACCCCGTTTCTGCACTTACCCCACTGCACCTTATGCATTAAACACGAAAAAATTAAATAATCAGGAAACGAGATTTTTAAAATTAACTTAAAATAACCTATACATTTTTTCGCAGTCAATTGTATTTTTTATTCTTTTTCAAGGTATTAAAGCACATACATTACCGGCCAAATGTTAGACTTCACTTACCAATATACCTTTAATATATATTTGACAGGATTATCCTGCTTTCCAAAAAGCTTTTTTGCTGTCCATTAATGAATAAAGTCTTAATCTCTATTATTTAATTATTTACATTTGTGCACGATAAAAGATTAAATTACGACTCTTTTTTTGCATCTAATTTTTTTTTTACATTTTAAGTGAGTTACTATAAATACTTTAAAGTTATGAACTTTGAGCTCAAAGTTTTACTAAAAAACACTAATCTGATCAAACTAAAATTTGAAAACATAAAAAATCCGTATTTTTTGATGAAATTAGAATTAAATAATTTTGTGTGACTTATTATTGAATTTTTTTTGTAATTATATTAAAACATCTTCCAAGTAAATATGCACAGTGCTTTCTTGTGCTAAATTTACCAAATGTAGTTAATTATAATTATTGAACAATTTTAATAAACACCGATAAAGTATTCAGATAAATATGGTTATAGTTAACCATTAAAATTTTATACATATGGGAAAGTCGGGTAATCTGAACCATTTTTTTAAATTACGATATTTAATATACTAGTTTTTGGTTCAGATAAATTATTTTTATATGAAATGAAACAACAGTTTATAGATTTTGTTTCTATTAAGTATTAAAGAACATAAATATCATAAACTCCACAAAAATCAACAAAATATGAGATTGTAGCTTTATTTCAATTTAGGCAACCAATACTGTAAATTGGACCACGAGGTTGCTTTGGACTTTAATAGAATCTTAACTAAAATATACCTGTAAATAAAACATAATATATATTTATGAATTACAGACTATCAAACAATTATTTCTCATAAGTATTAAAACAAAAAACTATAAGAAATCAGTCTCGTTACATTATTTCAATTAAATTATTCAAGAAAGACAATCATCACATATGTCAGGATTATTGGTATAAGTTTCATGATGCGGTCCATTTTAACAACAGTGTGAGAAGTGAGAAAAAAAATGTAACAAAAATATAACCTATCAAAGTTGCCAATCTATCCAAAACAGTTAATTGTTGATAAATTACTGCTGCAAACTATAAAATAAAACGCTGTACTAACTACACCTTTAGCACGAATCACTCAAAATTACATCAAAAATCATTTATTTACATTTGCGGAAACAAAACACTAACATTCAACATGTCAAGGAATACAATATAGCCGATATACAATAAAGTTAGGCGCCTATCGCACGGATTTGCCATTTAAGCAATCAGAAAACTACTTTTCGAGATATAAGGGTGATCCAATTTACCGAGTGATCTAATATACCATACTTTCCCCTATTATTTAAAAATATTAATGCGAAATTTTTCTTAATACGCCTATGATTATTTTTTCGTATATTTTTAATTTATTGATTGAAATTGTCAAAAAATTAAAAATTTTGGAAAAAATAATCAGGTGCGCCTTGAAAAAAATTTCGAACTAATATTTTTTAGCAAAATTGTATAAAAATTAAATGGTTAACCAATTCCAGGCAATTTATCGGTTTTTATTTAAATTGTTCAATAACTAACTACCTTTGGTGAATTTAGCACGAGGAAGCACTGTGCATTTACTTGTTAATAGTCTATGACAATGCTATACTTATGTAATAAAAATAATTATAAAATCTATTTAAGAATCATTCGTCAACATTTCTAAAAATATCTGTCATGGGAGCCACGGAATTTTCTTATACATAATCCTAACAGTGAACAGTGTACGTGATTTTTAATTTATTAAAACATATTTCTGACAAACTAATAAAAGATAAAATAAAATGACTATAGATAATATTATTCTCTACATTATGTATGAAATGAAAAAACGGATGTTTACTCTTGTCAATTTTTGAATTATTTTTGAAATAAGAAAAAAATGTTTTAGATAAAAAATATCGAGTTTGTTATTATCTATAATTTATTTCCCATACATTTTTTCCAGCATTTATGATTTGGCCAGAATGAATTTTTTTATATAATTACTAAGACTCACTCACACTGTTCACTCTCAGTATTACGTATAAGAAAGTCCCATGATACCTATGGCAAACACGCACATTGTTCAATCTCTGTAATACGTATAAGAAAGTCCCACGGTACCTACGGCAAATACACACACTGTTCAATCTCTGTAATACGTATAAGAAAGTCCCATGACACTCATGGCAGATATTTCTTCTCTGTTATAAACCATTTGAATTATAATTTTAAAAAAATTCAAAAATTAATTTTTTTTTCGAAAAAATGAACAGAACATAAATTATAGATATTAATATTACCCACAATTTTTAACTTGACCGTTTTTCTCTATATAATTCGCACTGTTTCAAAGTAATTCGAAAAATTCAAAAATCGACGTAGGTAAACATCTGTACCTGCTTGAAAGATTGTTTTAAAAAATAGGACGTTTTCTTCCCAGACAAAAATTAATCTTAAATATATAATATATAATCTTAAATTGAGTTACAACGCTTCGACAGACACACAGACAACATGGCGAAAATAGTCAGAATGGATTCAGGGAAGGTCAAAATGGATAATTCCATAAAAATCCGGATTTTGAAAAAATTCTGCTTCAGTATACTTACTTACTTATACTATTGTATATTTCATATACATGGTATAAGAAAGTAAAATATCTGCCTTGGGAACCACGGGACTTTCTTATACCTAACATAACCTAACCTAACAGTGAATTGTATACGTGATTCTTTGTTTATTAAAACATTTCTAACAAACTAACAAGAAAGAACAAAATGAATAATTTTATATTTATATAACAAGTGATTTTTTTTAACGTAATAACTGAAAACGGATGTTTACTCTTGTAAATTTTTGGATTTTTGAATTATTTTTGAAATAAGAAAAAAATGTTTAAGATAAAAAATGTCGAGTATGTTATTATCTATAATTTATTCCCCATACATTTTTTTCCAACATTTATGATTTAGCCAGAAAGAATCTTTTTATGTAATTATTTAGATTCACCTACACAGTTCACTTTCAGTATTACGTATAAGAAAGTCCCATGTTACCTACGGCAAATACACACACTGTTCAATCTCTGTAATACGTATAAGAAAGTCCCATGACACTCATGGCAGATATTTCTCCTCTGTTATGAACCATTTAAATAATAATTTTTTTTTTCAAAAATTCGTTTTTACAATAAAATGAATAGAACATAAATTATAGATATAGATATTACCTACATTTTTTAACTTGACCATTTTTCTCTATTTCGCACTGTTTCAGAGTAATTTTGAAAAATTAAAAAATCGACGTAGGTAAACATCCGTATCCGGTTGAAAGATCGTTTTCAAAAATAGGACGTTTTCTTCCCAGCCAAAAATTAATCTTAAATATAAAATATCACCCTTCTACGATTTGTCGTATTTGAGTTACAGCGCTTACAGACAGACAGACAGACGGACACACAGACATCATGGCGAAAATAGTCAGAATGGATTAAGGGAAGGTCAAAATAGATAATTCCGTCAGAATCCGAGGTTCGAAAAAAATCGGCTTCATTATACTTACTTATTATACTAATGTATATTTCATATACATGGTATAAGAAAGTAAAAACCGAACTGAATTAAATGAAGTACCACTGGTACACATGAGTGACTCGTATTGTATTTCGGGCAAGCACCTATTCTACGATATATTGACGTCCGTTTGCGAGGAGGCTTTGTGTTGGCAGCCGTGAAGTCTCAAGTCATTTATCAGTCTCAGAGTTTGGATAAAAAATATTTAAATAATCGATTAAACCACGCTGCGATAAATACAAGCGCCCGTTTTATGAAAATCGTGTCGCCGGAGTGATGAATTATCATATGTGAGATTCGATTTTTATAATGCGAAAATTTTATACATGTACGAATATAAAAAAAGTTGTGCGCGTCACCGCCAGCGTATTCAAGGAGAAAATTTACAAATAAAAAGCTTTTTTTCTTCCTTTTAATAACTTCACATGAAGGTCACGAAAAATGTATTTTGTGTGTATGTATATTGTATTTTATATTTGCCATTTTTATAACATTATAATAATTATGTTAAATATAAAATATATGTACATATTATGTTATGGTAAATAAAAAAGAATGTTAAAAGAAAAAAAGTATGTAAATAAGTATAACGACTAAATTTAATTTTTAATACAACCAACGTTGTTTTTCTGTGGTTTTTCTAAGAAGATTAATTCTACAATCTAAAAGGTTGAGTTATATTCATCTACCTATATAGGTATTTTAAATTTTTCACGTTTATGTACAGTCACCTGCATTAATGGTCTTGCAGTTTGTATTCATTTTCGTTTATCACAAACTTAGTAGGCTCCTCCCATTTAATTATAATATTTAAATCATTTCTCCATGTATCAAACAAAGACAGATATTTTGAAATTCATTTGCTAGATAAAGAACTACTCTTCGTTTATAATAGGTACTCATATATATTTGTGCAATTAAATTATTATGTAATCTATTGAAAATTGTATACGTAAATTTTGTGGCAATAAATATTTAATATTCCGAATATTAGTATTTAAATATATTAAACTTGATAGAAAAAGATAACCGATGATGTTTGTCTTTAAATTTGGAATCTGTTGTAAGCGATTCTAGCCTTTAGGGTGCCAGATGAGTTCTGCAGGCGACTGTACATACACTTTTAACGTATTAAATTGAAAGTTGCATACAAATCTTAAGCACATAAATTAATTTTTATGTGTATTTAAATCAATGCAACCCTGATTAAATTTGATGTATACGTATATAAGGTACTGGCACCAGTCTTAGACTATACTCCAGTGTTGAACACTTGTTAATAAGTGTTGATTATTGATTACTGCCATTACTGAATTATAATCTTTATACATTGTATTCCAAGTTGATTAAGACAGGAAATTTAACATGGGGGCAATTAGAAGTGTTGTAGTAACCTTTGGTCAAATTTAACGATGTGTGATTGGTGTATTTTGAAATGCCGCCACAAAATTTAATAAAATAGTAATTAGTATTTTGTTTTTAAATTTATATCTGCCAAAAAATATTTTTATAATTTTATCTAGGATGCTTACTTTAATTTCATTAATGTATTTTAATCTTTATTAAAGTAGAAAATAAAATACTGTTGATTAATTTAAAATTTATCAGTTAGTTTCGAGTCGGCATTTCAAAATGCACCAAACACACATCGTTAAATTTGACCAAAAGTTACTACAACATTTCTAATTGTCCCCATGTTAAATTTCCTATGTCTTAATCAACTTGGAATACACTGTATACACTTAACTGTAAAACAGCTTAATTTGTTGACACTCGGCCAATACCTGTGAAAATTGTGTTGCATATCATTGAAAAGGTAATAAAATCTTCTGTTCAAAAATTACAAAATTTCATATTGCTTCTATTTAAGAAAACATAAGTTAGTCTCATATCTCAAAAACTACGAGATTTCTGAAAATTAAAAAAAAACAATTCTAAATAGACAATACTAAACTCTACAGCATTTATTTGAAACATTTTTTTAAGTCGCTTAATTTTAAGAAATATTCACGATGGAAAAATTCGGACTAAAATGGTTTTTGGCTAATATCTAGTAGGCTATGAAATTTTTGTGAAATGTAAATACACCATTGAACTGTCCCCTCTTAAAGGTAACTTTTCTCTCATTTAACCGAATCTCTATCTCTTATAGTTTCCGAGATCCCTATACTGTCCCCTGGTATTTAGACACCCTGTATAAAATAAATGTAAAATTAATTTAATACAACTTAATCAGTTATGTTTAATCGAATTTACATAATTCAATTATGTATAATTTCTGGAGACGGATGGTAAACATAAAATTAATTCAAGTATAATTTTACATATCAATCCAATTGAATAAACAACCAAGTTACTAATTTATTTCTAAATAATATTATTCGAGAAGTTTCAAATTACAAACAAAAAAACATCGAACGCGAATATCTTATATATATAAAAAATCACAGCTTCTGAGTAATCCTTTTTTAAAAAAATTCAATTTATCTAAATATAGCCGCACACAAAAAAGCTTTTCCTTAACTCATATTTTTTAATTAAATTTTATCGAACCACCTACACGATACTGATATAAATATTTCCAGTAAATATTATTTCCTATTATATTACTTCCATGTTCTGAAAGAAATGGAAGTATTGTAATACCATCGAAAAATCGTGTCCGAGAAAATGACAAATTCTGATTGTACTAACTGTGCGTGTGTCTGTGCGGATGTAGACTTTTCTTTCGTTCACGATAACTACTGTAAAAATGCACCGATCTGATTTATTTTTGGAGAAAATGTTTATCTCAGTGAGTACTCCAGACCTATTGATTTTGGTGCTAATCGATTAAGAGGTATTGGAAATATTCGAAATTTTGTAACTTTTTTCGTCTAAAAAATGAACGTTGCGAGTATTATCTCACTAATTTTGATAAGACTTGGTACATTTGTTGTTCAATTGAACCTAAGGACATTTATTATTTGTACGTGCCTAAGAAGTTAGTACAAATGACAATAACTGCTGTAACCGTCGTTAGTGTATATGTTTTTATGTATTACGAAATTTATATTCATAGTAGTAGGTTATATAATTAAAATATAAAAAAAAAATTATATTTAAAAATTATTAAAAAAGATAGAAAGAACATGGAAGTCATGAATGGTTCTCCATACCGACATTTTTTAATGTTTATAGAGATTTTTATAAAAGTATCGAATAGTTTTTACGTATTATTTTTAAATGTGTTACATTTATTGATTAAATTTTGATAAAATTTGGCAGGAAGATAGCTTGTATCTTGAGAAAGGACATAGGCTACTTTTTATCTCGAGAAAGTGATTAGATAAAAACAAAATCCACGTGGACGAAAAATCAAGGTAGTATTATAAAAAATATTAGATGTTATCAGCGGCTTCGCTCGCGTGTATTTCGTGATATTTTTTCCGCCCGATCGAATGAAACTAATTACAACCATTCATATGTAAAAGAGAGTGAAATATTAATTTTTTCTATTTTTTTTGTTTTCATTCATAATAAAAAATCGTCAATATCTCGGCTGCTATGCGAAATACGGTGTTGTTTTTCTATCTCATACCCGCCTCTCGTAGTATTTTTCCCGCCGGATCGAATGAAACCAATCACAATCCTTCATATATGACAGAGGGTACAATATAATTTTTTTCTTATTTTTGGTTCTCATTCATCATACAAAATCGTAAATATCTCGGCCACTATGCGAGATAGGGGGTTGTTTTTTCCCTTAAAACCACCACTCTGTGCTATTTTTCACGGATTAAATGACATTAATTACAACCCTTCATATGTGAAGGGGGGGGGTTAAATATGAATTACCAAAAAACAAATCCCATACACATTTTTTCACCCACTTGCAATCCCTAATGGGTTGAATTTTTGGGATACGAATTAGCCTATGTCCGTCCTCGGGATGCAAGCTATCTCACTGCCAAATTTCATCAAGATCGGTTCAGCGGTTTAGCCGTGAAAAGATAACAAACAGACAGAGAGACACACTTTCGCATTTATAATATTAGTATTAGTATTTTTTTTTTTTACTATTGTAATACTGTCGAAAAATGTATGTGTATGAGATAATGACAGATTTTGATTGTACTAACTTCAAAACGTAAAGAAAAGTTGTTTTCCGCATGGCGGCTGTGCGTGTGTCTGTGTGTCTGGATGTAGAATTTTCTTTCGTTCACGATAACTACTGTAAAAATGCACCGATCTGAATTATTTTTGGAGAAACTGTTTGTTTCAGTGAGTACTCCAGACCTATTGATTTTGGTACTAATCGGATTAGGGGTTTTGGAAATATTCGAAATTTTGTTATTATTATCGTCTAAAACGTGAATGTTGCGAGTATTATCTCACTAAAAATATTTAAAAAAAGAAATTATATTTAAAAAGATAGAAATGGAAGTCATGTATGGCCTCCATACGAATATTTCAAATCTTGACACAGGTATAAATAACAGAGCAAAACAAATATCATTAAAGAAGATTTACTATACAGGGTGAGTCATATCAGGTGGAACAAACTTGAACCGTGGATTGAGAAAAATATTTTAAGCAAAAAACATTATATAAACATGAGTCCGGAAATTTGTCATGAGGGGGCTACAGCCCTCCAAAATTTTATTCAAAATTAGTTTTTATTTAATACCTGGAGAACCCATTATGCTAAAGTTATGAAATTTGATATGAGGTTTAGTATTAATAAGTGTTATTGATTTCCAGTATTAACCAATTATAATTTAGACCAGGGCTGTATGGGGCCAATAGGCCCATCGATTTTTATGTAGTATTTTTTGTTCTTTAATTTTTTCCTGTGTTAGACATTTGAATAAGATTGTATGACACAAAATACACAAAAATATACTTTGCTTATTTATCATAGGATAAACCGTTTACGAGAAATATGGATGCAAAAGAAAGAATGCTGAATTTTACTTATGTTTTTTGCTTAAAATATGTCTTTTAATTTACTGTTCAAGTTTGGCACGACAGCACTGAATCACCCTGTATAGTGTACTTTTAATACGTTAAAATACTAAGTACATATTACACAATTATTTTAAGTAAGTAAGTAAGTAATTCTTTTAATAATATTTTGTTATAGTTATTTACTTTATGATACCTAATCTACGCTTTGTGATTAATCTTCATCAAACTGCAAAGCAGACTAAATATATATATAAGCACGACAACCCTACTACATATATAGGTTAATGTATTTACTAGATTTTCAGAAAGGATTGCTGATTATTTACTGAATTACAAACCCAACATATGAAGCTTTATTTAATATGTCAATGCAACACGGTAATCAAATGAAAATTTTAAATACGATTACAAATTGCATTAATTAATTAGTTAATAGAATTTGCATGTATGTACATTGTATTAAATATTAGACTGAATAATAATTACATACCTATACGTATTTGTAATTAATTATTGGATAGATAAATATGAAAGTAATAAATCTCATCTTATCGTAAACTAGCTGGGCTCGCGTGGACTACGGAATTATTGTTTAGGATTTTTGAAAAATATAGTTGAATTAAGCAGGGCTTCGAACCGGAACTGAACCGAAAACCGAAAAAACCGTTATTTTTTGCCGGAACGAAAACCGGAACAGAACCGAAATAAAAATATCGGTTTTTACGGTTCAGTACATGTTAAAATACGCGCGTTAACATGATCTTATTTCCCACTTCAATTATCGTTCGGACTATCATACAAGTACCATAAAATATTCTAAATTATGGTAGAACATTTTTTTTTAATACAAATAATTTTTTTTTTAATTAATCACTCGGAGCTGAACCGAAAACCGAATAAAACCGGAAAACCCATTATTTTTTGCGGAACGAAAACCGGAACCGAACCGAAATATATTTTTTTGCTCGAACCGGAACGAAAACCGAAACGAAAAAATTAACGGTTCGAAACCCTGGAATTAAGTACAAACACGATTAATTATCATCGTAATAAAAACCTAACGTACCTAAAAAAAAAAATCAGAACAAAAATTACAAATAGAAGTTATTTATGGGTTCAAAAATGGTTTTTACTTTGAAATGTAACTTTAGGAGCTACATCAAGAGATTTTTTTTGTAATTTTTTACCTTTTTTGGTATTAGGTATTTTAAAAACTATCCAACGTATAATAAAACAATATAATGCATTTTATAGGTGATTTTATTCTCTGCAAATTGAATCTCTTGATATGATGTTGTAAGTATAACCGTTTACCCACAAAGTGTAAATAAACACAAAATAATGTATATTTCCCGGGGGCCCACAACCTTGCAAATTTAATATGTATTTTATTAAGGACATCATTAGCCATCGATCAGCACTAAAATTATTCAGCCGAATATTTATTCTATTTGTTACCTATAGGATTTTTTTTAATTTGATTGGACTATTAGGCAAGCCGCACACAGAGGAAACTTTTTTTATGAAACCAGTTTCGTGAAACTTGAAATTTTAGTTTCATGAAACTTTTTCTCAAATTAGAGGTTAAAAATGAAACACACTTTTTTTCATTTTTAAAGTCCGTGTTGTATCGTACAGTTCAAATGACGTAAGTATTTAAAATGGTTATTCACAAGCGCATCTAGTAGAAAAAATTAGAGTATGAATTTGTATCGTTAACTGTCAAAAAACATGAAATATTTGTATTTTGTTTCACTTTTACCCCAGTTGACCCTACTACTTTCTAGGTAACTACACACCGACGAGTCTCTCGCCGCGCTAACTTTTCGGTACCTCTGAGTTTGTTGCGAGAGATGGTGACAAATACTCAATTTTATAAAAACAACCAACAAATAACCTTAATTTTTGTTAAATTTTTGCATGTATTATTTGTTCAGGTGATAGTTCGATCCTTAAAGTTTATGGTAAAAAGTTGATTTCTATTGTTTTTAAGTTTTTGCTTTATAAAATATTTTATATATCAGCTGAGAAATTATTTAGAAAGTATATTTTCGTTTATGCACGTTGATGAAAAAATGTGTAAAAATATGATATTAAAATCCCAGGTAATGAAACAGTGTAACATTTTATGTAAATACTTATCGAAATTTTTTACCACAAGTACAAAATATTTTACAAGATTTTATTTATACCCGTACTAAAAAACCTACATATTAAGGTCAACCGGATTACAAATTTAACCCAACAACAGTATTGTCGCGTTGAAAAATATCGCATATACACATACACAAGAGCAAGCATTGCAATATTTCATGTGGAGCTGCGGCGGAGACTACAGCGGATTTAGTTCGCTCCGTGTTGATACTTCCGCTTCTTGTTTTTCTTCTTCGCATTTTGAAAACAGCCGCGAGTTACGCCGATACTCGACATCGGGGATCAACAACTTTTTCACTTCGAAGAGCAATTTTTTTTTAATTATTAATGTTAGTAAAATATACCAAGAGGTGAATGAGTCGAGTCATATTGATTGTTTAATAGAAAAACATCTGACAAGTAAATGCACAGTGCTTCCTCGCAATGGCGTAGTAAGAAAAATTTTCGGTGGGGGGGGAGGGTAAACTTTTGAATCGAATGACCTTTTTTTTTTGGTCATATAGTTAACCGTACTTAGTCTTATGACTAAAAAAAAAAAGGTCATACAATTAAAAATTACTTAATAAGCAGTAACTGAAGACCTTTTTTTTTAGTCATAAGACTAAATATGACTAAATATGATCGAAAAAAAGGTCATTCAATTCAAAATTATAATAATAATTTCGCATATTTTAAGAACATTGAATATTTCGGGGGGGATTTCGACCCCAAAACCCCCCCGTTCCTACGCCACTGCTTCCTCGTGCTGAATTCACCAAATGTAGTTAATTATTGACCAATTTAAATAAAAACCGATAAAGTGTTCAGGTAAATTGCCTGGAATTGGTTAACCATTTAATTTTTAAACAATTTTACTAAAAAATATTAGAAATCTTTTATGCAAACGTCGAAATGATATTTAATATAGCAAAGTAAAAAAAACACGATATTTTAAAGCAAATTGAGATAAACCTTTGTAACGGAATATTTTACAACAAATGTGGTAGACCATTGAATCTCCTATAATACAATAGGAAATTGAATGCTCTACAAAAGAGATTCTATAAAATTTTCACGTAACATGTGTCGTTCTTGAGATATCTTGCAAAAATAAATATTTTGGGATGTCACCACTCCCACTTACACAGGATTTTGATGGTTTTGAAATGGGACCGTCCTCAAGCCAGACCCAACTATCCAACCAGGTTTCATTAATATCGGTTTAGTGTTTCATGAGTTATGCGTGTGACAAGGATTCAGGGGAACAAAAAGTGTTGGCCTGAAACGGAAAGATCAATTTTTTTGTATCATTCTAAAACGATATTTGTAGATATTTCCTACTATACGTGTATTTTTTAGCAACCTAATAAAGGGTACTAAAGAGTTAATACCAAAACTGAACCGAAAACCAGAAAATACGTTTTTTTTTTGACGGTACGAAAACCGGAACCAAACCGAAAAAAAATATCAATTTTTTTCGGTTCGGTACATGTTAAAATACACTTCAGTTGTTCAAGGCTATTATACAAGAACCATAAAATACAAATCTTGAGGTTTCTGCGGTGATCTTGATATAGATTTTGGCTTCTGGGTGTAAGCCGCGTCGATTTGGTCGTGTTATCGACCAGAAGCCAAGATCCAGTACCATAAAATGTTCTAAATTATGGTAGAAAATAAAGTTTTAATACAAATAAAAATTTTTTTTAACTAATCAATCGAAGCTGAACCGAAAACCGAAAAACCCTGAAAAACCGTTATTATTTCGGAACGAAAATCGGAACCAAAGAGATATATATTTTGTTACTCAAACCGGAACGAAAACCGAAACGAAAAAAATAACGGTTCGAAGACCTGGTTATCCATCTAAAAATGGTTAAAAAAATAATTTGAGAAAATTTTCGAAAAAACAGTCCAAATTAATAACAAATTACAACCGAAACATTACGTTTCGATAGCTACATTTTTTAAATAAATACCTTACTTCTCATTACTGCTAATTAAGAATTTTTTTAATTCTTATACTTTAGACAACGAAAGAAATAGAACATTATTAATAAATATTAATTATATGTATATTACGTGATGTGTTTTAGTGATAATTTACAACAAAAAATGTATTTGTAATGATCATTACAAACTTGACATAAAAACGAAATTAAAAATGGTTATTTGTTGGTAAAGATTCAGGACAGAACAAGTAGGTATTTATTTACATGAACTATTTTGAATTTTTTTTTGTATAATATGTATAACTAAAAACTAAAAAATAAAAAATATAAAAAAACCCTCTTTTTTAAAATAATTTGCCTTTTAAAAACTGACTAAAAAGCAGAAAATAAAATTCAGTTGGACTCTTTTCGTACTAAATATTGCAACTTTTTTTTAAATGCAATATTTAGAACTGAATTTTATTTTCTGCTTTTTAGTCAGTTTTTAAAAGGCAAATTATTAAAAAAAAAAAAAAGGTTTTTTTATATTTTTTTTAAGTATAACTAAATACAGTTCGGAAACCACCGATTGGCGGGTCCTGCTTTAGATAGATACGTGCATGTATTTTTTATGTAGATTGGAGACGGTACACGCGTGAATGTGTTTTGTCAACAGTCTGATGAATGACCCCAAAGTTCGCTTAAATCGCGTCTGTTTGGTTGAGCGTTAGTCGCGGAATGAGATTTTGATTGTAACGAACTGTTTCAAAGAAATGACTAGACTTTCTGATTTTATTTTACTACTATAGCATTTTTTTCCTATCCATTGTGCTTATGTTTTTTAGTGAAGCGGCTGTTTCTTTTTATGGAAATTTATCTATTTAGATTGTAAGAAGCTTCTTGAAAGCTTTTTGTTGAATACTTTTTTCAAATAGTTCAGAAACTGAATATCTCATGTCGAAAATAAGTCTTGTAATTTATACATTTATTTTTCTAAATGTAACTTTCGAACAAGTTTGTAAATTTATACCAACATAAAAAGTTTAATACATACCAAATACAAGATCAAAATAAAGACTGAAGTAGGTATTACTGCAATTTACCTGAAAAGAAACAAAAATATTCATTAGTATATTATTTTCAATCAATAGATAATACTTTAACTAAAAACAACTTCTTTGTCTAAACGTCAAAAAATTTAATAAAGAATAAGAATTCGCAAGCTTTCGATTCACAGAATCATCGTCAGGATAATAAGGAAGAACAATATTCATGTGACTGTTGAGATATTGACATCGTTCTCACATTTTGTTCTTCCTTATTAGCCTGACGATGATTCTGTGAATCGAAAGCTTGCGAATTCTTGTTCCTTATTAATTTTTTTGACGTTTAGACAAAGAAGTTGTTTTTATTTATATATTTAACGTCACTATTAGTATATTATGATAATACTATAACAATATAACTAAAAACCCCTAAAAACCTGTTGAAGGTATTTCTCGGAAAAATTAAAAGATTCAAGAGTAAGCTCAAATTTTGTAAAAAAAAACTAAAAAAAGGTTATTAGAAGCTCCATTCAAAATCTTAAAATGATTGACCATCTGTGAGCGAAGATATCATCAAAATAAAATCAAAAATTTAACATTGCGAGTATAGGGATTACGATATTTTAAGCGGATTTTCAATGAAAAAGTAAATAATTTTATGCGAAGGAAGATCAAGAAATTTATAAAATTTTGAGAAAAACTAAATTAATATAATTGGAGTTAATATAAAAAATCTCAAGTATTTTCACCACCCCGTTTTTAAGTTATAAGTAAAATAAAAACTTATTTTCTGATAAAAAATATCATGGTACTAGCTATAGAAAGTATATACTCAACGTTGCCAAATTTTATTTTAATTTATACCATGGCTATCTTGATTTTATACTACACTTTTTTTCCTTTTCTAACATATAGCGTACCTTGTTTCTCCCCGAGAAATACCTTAATACCTATAATCTAGAGGTAAAAAAAATGTTTTATTTGTTACCGGTTATCCATGAAAAGGTTCGGGTTCAGGTTAATGAAAAATACGGGTTTTTTCGGGTTTACGGTTCGGGTTCAAGTCCCTGTTAACAACATTAGTTACTATTTAATCAAAACGTTTTTGGATAAATGTTTCCTTAATACTTACTTAACATGGAATTTACTTTTTAATAGAGATAAAACAATAACAAAAAAATAGCATCATTAATTAGCATTACATAAATTCAAATATATAATTTATTTTCTCTTAACATGGTACCAATAATTCACATCAAATGCAAATTACCGACACGCCCATAGGGGGCAAAGTGACGTGCCCCACCCTGAAATGTAGAATAACAGAGATAAGCAATAAGTCAAAGAAAACCATTAGTGGATATAAATTATACCCCTCCCCCCCCTCTTTTTGACAAGAGAAGTCCTAAACTATTTAGAAGTAGAACAATCACGTAAGTTATTAGAATTCATTGTTATATATATTTTTTCATAATTATTATCTATAAAAAAGAATATTAAGTGGTTTTGTAAAAAAAAACAATGCACCAGTCAGTAAATACCACGCAATCAATACTAATTTATATATTCGAAAATTTGTCTATCTGTCTGTCTGTTTAGTTACCTTTTCACAGTTAAACCGCTGAACCGATATTGATGAAATTTAGCAGAGAGATAGCTTGCATCCTGAGGAAGAACATAGGCTACTTTGTATCTCGAAAAATTTATTAGATATAACATTGATGTGACATTTGTACGCGCCACCTATTTTATCGACTATCATAACAGAAATCTGTATTATCTAACCTTCTTCTTCTTATTCTTCATGGGTTTTACGTCTGACAGTTCCTACCTAATAGTGATGTGTAATTCATGAACGATTCTTTTCGGTGAACGAATCGACTCGAGTCAATAGATTTTTTTTTTAAATCGTTATTTTTTTTTTATTATATTGTAAAATATAAAAGAAAAGATTCGTATAATATTGTACAATAATTACAATATATAAACAAATTTTTTATGTGAGCAAAAAAAGTATAAACATTTTATAAATTAGGAGCAAAAAAAAGTCTTCAATTTTTTTTGCATATTCTATAAGTGAACGACTCCACTGAACGAATCTTATTACTGAATTGATTTAAATGACTCGAGTCACTAAAAAGACTCATTTTTCCCATCTCTACTACCTAACCTAGCATTAATAAACAAGCGTATCAGTTTAACGCATAAACCGTAGTTTGACACCGACTTATACATATACTCATCGCTCTCTCACACATATGCACTCTCTCCTTAGCGTTTCATCTTGAAAACCTGTTTGTTTTATTTAAATGTGTCAAGGTCATCCAAATTCACTAGGTCACTTAAGATTTTTTACTTTAAAAACGTATTTACAAGTTTGTCATTATACACACTCACGGACCAGCTAAATTTTTCGAAAAAATTGCTCATTTTCAAAGTAGTGTCGATAGGTCAAATATGATCTTTTTTTACTTATAGAGCAGTGGTGGCGAACCTTTTTGAGCTTGCGTGTCATGAGTTTTTATTTTTTGTGCAATATTATGCAGCGTGCCTATATGAAAATTATAAAGTATCCTGTTTGCGTAGTTTAAAAAAAAAAATATGAAAAGTAAAATATAATAAAAAATACACTCCTTTTATTAGGTATAATATATGTACATAAGTATGTAAATTAAAAAACAATGAAAGAAAATCAAAAAATTATTCATTTTAATTGATCAAAAAATAAAATTTAATGTGATTTTTGCATTTGTATGGCAGCTGCCAAATTTTTTACATCCGGTTCATAACTGGTGGCTTTGAGCAGGATACAAGCAGCACTACTTTCATCTGTAAGTCTACTTCTTATATCCGATTTTATCAAATTCATTGAAGAAAACAATGCTTCACATGTATATGTGGATGAAAAAATGGTTAAAATTGCCATTGCTATTTTTTTTAATGAACAAAAAATGTCTGGCATGGATTTCCAAGTTTTTAATAATTCTGCTTCGGCACTATTTTGGGTTCCTACAGATAATCGATCTCGCTCCATATCTTCCAAAATCTTTCTTAAATCTATAAATTTTTGTCTCCATGTAAACAGAACCCATATTTTATGTTTTGTTTGTAACATAAAAGCAAAAGAACTTCAGTATAATTACCGCGAATTTCAATTATTGTTATAAAGAAATCTTAAAAAGACATTAAAACTCAATATATTTAAAGTTACAAAATAGAAAAACAGATCGTGGAAGAAAAGTGCATCATACAAAAATATGTTAAATATATAGAAATATTATCTCTCCATGCAGTTAATATGGAACACAGTATTAGTATATGTAAGTTATAGTGTATGTACAATTAATATGAATTTTTAAATTTCCCTTGAAAAAAGAAATCGTCAAATCAGAAATTTTGCGTGCCTACCAAAATCATCACGCGTGCCACTTGTGGCACGCGTGCCATAGGTTCGCCATCACTGTTATAGAGTATGAAAATTGAAGGAAATTTTATCTTCTTTTCGAATTTAGGGCTATTTTTAGGTTATTAAACTTATTTTTGCGACCAAACCACGGTTTAATAAAAAATTAAAAAAATTATTTTTTTTTGCAATTTTGAATGTTACCCACGGTTGAATTTTTTTTTTCCAAAATTTCAAGGTAACCATTTTGTAGGAAATTTTCTCAGCTTTAAAACGCTTTTCGAAAAATTTAGGTGGTCCATTAATTTTTTCCGTGAGTGTATTAACAATATAATATAAAAATAGCATTTATTTCCCTTTGTTCGGTAGTTTAATTCCACACCCTGTATACGTTCATGAATTTGTATAAAATAATTTAGAAGATTTGCTCGAACTACTACTCAATAAAAGGTACATAATAAAAATCTAGTCTAAAAAATGATTTCATCAACGTACTAAAGTCAAATGATCAAATAAAAAACATTCCGGATAATTTAGAGAAAGTAACAAGGAAAATGAAATAATTCTCATCTGAGATTTGAGAATCACGAAGACTGGAATCACAAACGACGTAACCAACCTGCAAAACGAGACCATTTAAGTTCCCAATAGAAGCAGACGTATTTCATTATCGGCCGACGATCGGAGGCTCTAAGTGTTCGATCTAATAAAATCCGAACAATACAAATGCTGCGTCATCTGCAGTTTTTCTTG
The DNA here is from genome assembly GCA_961205875.1 of Sialis fuliginosa. NCBI lineage: Eukaryota > Metazoa > Arthropoda > Insecta > Megaloptera > Sialidae > Sialis > Sialis fuliginosa. Next base: position 1,473,902 of record OY540814.1, on the reverse strand, counting down.
ACATGAAGTAACCAATCAAATTTTCTTTCGATTTAACTCGAAAGACTTGTACCCGATGCGGTTTCGCGGTAATCTCTCATAAAAAAGAGAACGTCGGGGGAAACGAAATCGATGGAGATATAGTCTGCAAATTACTTTTTTGGTCGGTATTATCTTCAATTGGGGAAATCTGTCATTGTTGATTGTCTTTTTCAGTAAGAAAAATCAGAGACGTGTCAGAGATTATTGGAAAAAATAACAAACAGAATAAGCTTTTAAACTTTATAGTCCACAGTAATTAGATTAAAATTCACCAAATAAAAGAAAAAATATCTGCCAAGTAAATGCACAGTGCTTCCTCGTGCAAAGGAAGTTAATTATTCAACAATTTAAATAAAAACCGATAGTGTTTATATTAATTACCTGGAATTGGTTAACCATTTAATTTTTATACAATTTTACTAAAAAATATTAGTTCGAAATTTTTCTTAAAACGCACCTGAATATTTTTTCATATATTTTTAATTTTTTGGAAATTTCAATTTATTTATGCAAATGTCAAAATGACATTTAACATATCCAAGCAATATCAATTTAGAAAAACAAAACACGAACTTTTAAAATAAATTGAGATAAATCTTTGTAAGGGAATATTTTACAACAAACGTAGTAGACCCATATTATAGGAAATTTAATGCTCTACAAAAAATATTCTATAAAATTTTCACGTAACATGTGTCGTTCTTGAGATATCTTGAAAAAATAAATATTTTGGGGTGTCACCCCTCCCCCTTACATACGATTTTGAAATGGGACCGTCCTCAAGCCAGACCCAACCATCCGACCAAGTTTCAATAATATCGGTTCAGTGGTTCATGAGTTATGCGTGTGACAAGGATTCAGGGGACGGACGGACGGACAGACAGACAGACACGGAACGAAAAGTGTTTGCGTTGACGTGAAACGGATAAATCAATTTAAAATTTTGAAATCGGAGAACATTTTTTTTGTCTCAATCTGAAACAATCACATAGCTTCTCGTATCTTCGATATTGCGAGGAAGCAAAAATTATAAAGTTTTGATACTTTGTCCACGAACTCTCAATAAGGTTCGGAATAGATCACGTAGACTCACTAGAGAAAAATTTTTAGTCACGCCCGCTCACTAACGGTTACAAAAAAAGTATTCACGATCACGCACGCTCACGAATTCTATTTTTTTACTCACGCCCGATCCGCACGGCGGGTTACGATCGTGACCCGATTTAATGTAATTGTTGTAAATTAAATTTTGAAATGATGAAAATTAATGTTTTTTACGTGCAATACATTGTGTATATTTTATATTCATATTATTTTCTTCTAAATTGTATTCTAGTACAGTAATAGCAAACAAAACAATAAGAAAATAAAGCTACAAGGCATTTTTAAATCTTTTTTTGGTGTTCTGATATAGTTGGCAATACTGACCATGTGAAAGTGCTTCTAAAAATAACATTTATTTTTTATAATATATTTTTTAATGTCAAAATTCGCAGGTACGTTATATAAAGTCTGTGAGGTAGTTGAAAGAAACACAAAGTTAAATTTTATCTTCTTTTAATTTAAAACAAAGGTTGGTATTGGAAAGAAAAGTAAAATGCAAATAGAACCATGACTAGAGAATGCTCTTTCTTTGTCAATGAAAAGTATTGATTTAAAATAAAAAAATTATAGTTTTTTTTTACAAAGTCAGTTAGATGGTGCACTAACCATCGGTGGTTTTGAAATATGAAAAGTACAGTTTGAACAACATAAAATACTATAAGTAGAAATAAATGAATTCATGTTTTGAACCGATTTTAGACAAACGGAACATTTATTGAATCTATCTGTATGTCTAGCTACTGAAACTTTTGATCTAGAAAGCTAGGATTTGGCATAATATAATAATATTCTTGTGTTATAAAAATATTTTTTTATTTTTTAGCGCTCTTTGAGAGGGGTAAACGGATTACCAAAAAAAATGTGGCGAGTGGGGTATCAAACAGAAGCTGGCAATTCAATAAATTTAAATATGTAAACGTTTTGTTATTATTTAAATGTTCGTTTAAAAAATTTAAAAAAAAAACTTAAAAATATTTTATTTATATCACCGAAATTGATAGCAAGAAAATTCGACTCGCACCTTTAGGAAACTCTAAATACTTTACAAAAATATGAAATTGAACTATCTTGTTTTTCATTATTTTAGATAAAACTTCTTTTAACTTCCCAATGGAAGTTATTGTAATCGGTCCGAAAATCAAAATAAAAAATTTCAAAATATTTGTATATTTTAAAGTTACTATATAGTATATTTACACTAATTTCAAAAAGATGTATGTGTGTGTGTATGTACGTACGTATGTGCGTGTCATTTTTTACGTTCACGAAATCTCGCAAATGAAAAAAGCTATTGACTTCGTTGGGGTGCCAATCGAAGTGTCTTGACGTAAATATGATCTGAAATAAAGGATTTTTCGAAGTTCAACCCCTACAGGAGCAAAAAGAGTTGTAAAGTTTTTTTTGGTCGGATTTACTTGAAACTTAGCATAAATAGTCTACAATACAAATAATGAAACATGTATTTCAGTATTTTTTTTTGTTAAACGTGCCTAAACAGCCATTGAAGGAAAACCACCCTCAAAATTTGAATTTTAAATACTAATAAATAAGTCTACAATTCATGTTGCCCTAATTTATAATTGTCAAATTAATTATTCTAAAAATGTGTGTTATATTATTGACATTAGGATATTAGAAAACTAATATTCATAATACAAAGGTGAGTTTTATTTCCGACCAATTCCATTAAAATTTTTCATATTAAAAAAATATTCACATAAACTATATGGAAACAATAAATAATCAGTATTCAAGTATTTATAATCATATCCAAGGCTTGTTTTTTTTTAAATTGTACAGGTTAGAAAAAACGTTATAAAAAATATTTTTTTTCATTTTCTCTAATATTCATTTATTTCTGAGAATTTGACCCTCAAAATGATATATTCCTTTGTTGTAACATAAAATATATTGACAAAACAAGTACTTCTGATATTTTATTTTATTTTTAGACAGGTAAGATGAAAGAAAAATATAAAATAAAGACAAATGTTCGAACGACGAGCGAATATGACAACTGATTCAAAAATTCCTAGAAATTCAACTGAAAACATTTGGTAGCTCTTCTTTCAAACAAAAAGTCCAATCCTGGAAGTAACATTGAGTAAAAAATCGACTCGAGTTTGTGAGAGAGTAGTTCGTAACGCAAGACTATGAAAAGGAGGCGGTTGGGGGAAAAGGGGGGCATGGGGGGCAATGCAAAGAGAACGAGGTATACGGTTTTTACAAGTGCGTTTATACATGGATCCTGAGATCCTGATTAATTCTTTGATTCGCTCGGATTGTATTGCATTGTGTTTTCTAGTGATCCACACAAAAGATTTAATTCGGCTCTTCGGTCGTCTCACTTTATTTTATCTATACCTCTACCCTTACGCTCTCTTTCTGTTCAAGACGACGTCCATTAATTATAATCGCTCTTAAATAAATTAAATTAAAGTGGGTATCACTATTATATCTGTAAGATGGTATTAAATCGTCATGTCCTTTTTTGCACATTTTTTTTTTGTGTACAAAATGTTCTCAGCCTTTTTGTTCTTAATATAATTTAGTTTTTAATTGGTATGGTATTTATTTAACACATTACTATAGAATAACACAGATATAAGGTACTGGTACCAGTTATGGCCGCTATGAGAGCAAAGTTTACTGTTTTTGTGTTTGACGGGCTTCTTTTTTGTAATTCTCATCAACTCATGTTATTACAATTAAAATAAGTAACTCTTTATTTAATCAATTTAATTACCAAAGTCCGCAAATATAGTTTTTTTTTAATCATAGTCTTTTATTTTGTTTATGTTTTTCTCCAGTAATGGATAAAGTAAAACCAGTAATGGACACGCAGTGATGGACACTTGTTAATGATTACAAAATGATAAGTACTACGACACAAAAAATATAAAAGAAAGAATCGTCAAATTTGAAACAATGTAAAGCAGTTGCTATGATAATATAATAATTAATAAATAAATTAGTTTAAATGTCCACCATTTTGACACCTATAGGCCGATTGTCATCAAATCACGCTGTAAAGCAGTTAAAATGTATATATAGATTAATATTCAGATATGGTAGTAATCAAATATCAACAAATATTTCTAATTCAATACATTTAATTAAAAAATACCCATTATTGGGATCATATCCAAGACTGGTGCCAATAGCTCAGTTATAAATGTTTTCCCCTGTAGAGGTATCTACATTACCGTCCGAAAGTTTAGAAGCAGGTGTATTATTCTGTGTATTTGACCTCTCTCTCCCCCTTTGTCATGGTGCATCACATTTTTTCAACCTCCTACGTCATAATTAGAGATTGGAAAAATAGTTTATTAACTATTGCGTAAAAATGCATTTATTGTAATTTTTATTACATATCTCCACCGTTTTCAGAAAACTGGTTTGATTGAACACAATTTGAAATCAACTATTTGCAACTACATTTCCAACTATTTTAAAATTATTTGCGACACTTTTTACTGCTTCGTTTGCACTAATTATTATTAAATCGTAAAAAAACTATTTACCAACTATTTTCCTAAAAAAAATTCAACTAGTAACTATTTCACTGAAAATAACAACTATTTTTCCACTCTCTAGTAATAATATATCACAAAACCTGGACCCCCTATTAAAAATAACGTCCTTTATATCGCGACTGAAAAATTAAATCAATAAATTTAAAAAAATGGAATAAAATTGATGGAGGCATTTCTAACGTCACATAATATCATATTTATTCGGACCCCCCCCCCCCCCCCCTCCGTGTCACATATCACGCCTGGCAATTGCCTCCTCTTCTTTTTGCATACGTATTTTTTAGACAACCCTTTTTTAATCTTTAATAAAATATGTTGTTAAAATTAATTAAAAAATGTAATCAGGTATAATATTTTTATCTTTAAAAATAAATTCTTTTCTTGCGTTATCTAGCGCCTTTATATAAATGCTTCTTTCGGACATGAATTCTGTCAAAGAAGGAAATTCACCGCACACGAAATTAATTTCTAGGAAAAATGCTCAAGAACGTACAACATTCCTTCCGCAGAAGAATAAAATCTTATTAGAGATAATCGTTAGTTATACTCTTAGCAAGGATTTCGTGACCCTCTTACGTGGCAAAACAATTTATCCCAACAAGAGAAAAATATTGTTTATCTCTTTAAACATTTCCACATTTAACCCGTGCTGTTTGATACAATCTCTATAAATCTTCATTATCTGACAAGGTGTTTTGGAATATGTCAACAAGATTCAAAATTTACATGGTTTTTTTTTTTAATTCTGAATTTTTATTCGTATTTTCATTTATATATATTTCAATACAAACTACCTATAATAATATTGTTATGAATTTAATAAAACATAAAGGTGAATAATAATTTGAAAAATATATCCAATTATTGCTTCCTCGCAATATCGAAGATACGAGAAGCTTTGTGATCGTTTCAGATTGAGACAAAAAAAATGTTCTCCGATTTCAAAATTTTAAATTGATTTTTCCGTTTCACGCCAAGACAAACACTTTTCGTTCCGTGTCTGTCCCCTGAATCCACGCATAACTCATGAACCACTGAACCGATATTGTTGAAACTTGGTCGGATGGTTGGGTCTGGCTTGAGGACGGTCCCATTTCAAAATCATCAAAATCGTTTGTAAGGGGGAGGGGTGACATCCCAAAATATTTATTTTTTCAAGATATCTCAAGAACGACACATTAAATGTCATTTTGACGTTTGCAAAAATTTAAATTTAGATTGAAAGTGTTAAAAAATTAAAAATATACAAAAACATAATCAGTTGCGTTTTAAGAAAAATTTCGAACTAATATTTTTTAGTAAAATTGTATAAAAATTAAATAGTTTACCAATTCCAGACAATTTTTATAAACACTATCGGTTTTTATTTAAATTGTTGAATAATTAACAACCTTTGGTGAATTTAGCACGAGGAAGCACTGTGCATTTACTTGGCAGATGTTTTTTTGCCTTTTTGCTCTACACTTATTGTTAGTATATTTCTCTCTTACAAATTATAGTGACTTCATTTTGCTCTACACTTACACTTTTTTATATTTTTCATTCTACTTGCAATTTTTCAACTACACAAATTAGCATTTACAACTGCAGTTTTCATTTTTGGAACTGCAGAAACAAACTACAACTACACACTAAAATAACTCCTGACAGACACTACAGACTGTTTGTACAAAAAGGTAGATCATGCATGCTTGTCAAGTTTGCCACCTTTTTACACAGATACAGTCGGAACTCATTTATTTTAAACCTTCTGAATCATATGACTCGCGTTTATTTCAAGTCGAGAGGGGCACACACCAAGTTATGTATAGATCCTTGACCAATCAGCGTTGGCGCGGGAATTGACGTCACCACGAAGATGTATTCAAATGTTATAAATGTATAATAGAATATCAAATACAAGAAATCCTTTATTTATTCTTGTCTTCGTATTTTTTGATATTTTAACAACATATACAATCAAAGAAGTACAAATTGGACATTGCAAAATCATGAAAAAGCTATCACAGACAATTTTGTCTATTCGGGAAGTGTCATTTTTACTATTCTTAAGTTGACAATACGTTCTGTGATGTCAAACATTTGAATACGTCTTCGTGGTGACTTGAAATCCCGCGCCAACGCTGATTGGTCAAGGAGCTATAGAGACTATGTATGTAAACCTTGGTATTTAATATTTATCGTTAATAGTAAATCGTGATAGTGAAATAATTTTACTTTACTTTTAATTTCGAATATGAGCAAGGTGACGAGTGACGACGGTGATAAGTGTCTCTAATTAATTCTACAAAAATTTCAAAAATATGTTCGTTTACGCCATGACTCGGAATGGTGGGAGGTGAAGGAGGAGAAAAAATTTACAATAAACGAAAGTCGGCATTTACGATAAACGAGAGTTAAAAATAAACGAGCGTTACAATAAACGAGTCCCGACTGTAAATACTATCAATTTAGTAAATTATAGTTATAGTTAAACATAACACTTATGTTAGCTTTAAGCTGTAAGAAAATCAATACATATATTCATGAATGGTACCGCCCGCATATAATTAAGGAAACATGAAAGCAAAAAATAAATTTCCCTACAGCAAGTTTGCGCAGTGACACATATACATATATGTTCACCATCTTAAGCTCGAGGCTGTATTCAATCGTACGCTTTATCTCTGTCAACGCGCTGATTAATTACAGAAGAAATGAAATGAAAACAAAGTCTTGAATGAAATAGGCAGGGTTCAAGATAATTTCTGCACAAAACGCAGCTTTTAAACAATTTCATTCTGTGTGTGAGAGGGGGAGCATCAATGGACGGCAATTGTTAAAGAGAGATGAGATTATTGAGAAAATGCGACCACAATGTTTTTTATTTCGCTTCATTAATATGCTACAAAGGGGGAAACACTTAATAGTTTCAACACTTTTTATTTATCGTTTGATTGTAAAGATAGCCTAAGAGCTAGGGGAGATACATTCTATTTAAGAAAGATGTCTCATTTTCACAATGTGATTTTTATTTAGATAATACAGCAGTGGCGTGTTTTTGTGCGCTTGAATTTACTGTTGCGCTATTATTCTCGCAAGAAGTTAGTTTTTATACAACATAAAGTGTACGCGTATCAGTAACAGAGAGGGTGAGATTTGAATTATAGCGTGTTGCGAAACCCCTTAATCGTAACTTTACTTATATTATCAAGATGAAGTGGCAAAAATTGCGATAAATATCAAATAAAAACATGTACATTTTTTATAAGAACCTAGTCTATGTTTGAATAATAAATACATGAGGTACTGGTACCAATCTTGGCCGCTTTAAGAGCAAGGTATACAGTTTTTTTTGTAATTCTCATGAGCTCATGTTACTAATAAAACAAGTACGTATTTTTACTTTCTTATACCATGTATATGAATGAAATATACATAGGTACATTAGTATAAGTAAGTATAGTGAAGTCGATTTTTTTCGAACTCCGGATTTTGACGGAATTATCTATTTTGACCTTCCCTGAATCCATTCTGACTATTTTCGCCATGATGTCTGTGTGTCCGTCTGTCTGTCTGTCTGTCTGTAAACGCTGTAACTCAAATACGACAAATCGTAGAAGGGTGATATTTTATATTTAAGATTAATTTTTGGCTGGGAAGAAAACGTCCTATTTTTGAAAACGATCTTTCAACCGGATACGGATGTTTACCTACGTCGATTTTTTAATTTTTCGAATTACTCTGAAACAGTGCGGAATAGAGAAAAATGGTCAAGATAAAAAATGTAGGTAATATCTATATCTATAATTTATGTTCTATTCATTTTTTTGAAAAAACTAATTTTTGAAAAAAAAATTTATTATAATTCAAATGGTTCGTAACAGAGGAGAAATATTTGCCAGTGTCATGGGACTTTCTTATACGTATTACAAAGATTGAACAGTGTGTGTATTTGCCGTAGGTAACATGGGACTTTCTTATACGTAATACTGAGAGTGAACTGTGTAGGTGAATCTAAATAATTACATAAAAAAATTCTTTCTGGCTAAATCATAAATGTTGGAAAAGAATGTATGGGGAATAAATTATAGATAATAACATCGATATTTTTTATCTAAAACATTTTTTTCTTATTTCAAAAATAATTCAAAAATCCAAAAATTTACAAGAGTAAACATCCGTTTTCAGTTATTACGTTAAAAAAAATCACTTGTTATATAAATATAAAATTATTCATTTTGTTCTTTCTTGTTAGTTTGTTAGAAATGTTTTAATAAACAAAGAATCACGTATACAATTCACTGTTAGGTTAGGTATAAGAAAGTCCCGTGGTTCCCAAGGCAGATATTTTAAATCAATTTAATTACCAAAGTCCACAAATATAGTTTGTTTTTTAAATTTTCCAGTATTGGATAAAGAAAACCAGTAATGGGCACCCAGTAATGGACACTTGCTAATGATTACAAAATGATAAGTACTATGATACCATGTAAAGGAAAATTTCAAAAGTCAATGTTTGGAAAATAAATTACCTCGCACTTTAGTATATCTCCAATAAAATTTGTATTTTTACAATAGATCTTGTAAGTTTACTACACAAGCTTGGAAATTTCCTATACTTTTACGCTACAAAACAAGTTGTGGTAAATTTACTTTACGAATGTGTAAATTTACAACATTTATCTATGAAATTCACATATTTTTATTTGTAAATTTAGCAAACATGTTTATGAATTTTTTTTTGTACCATTAGGTTTAGTCTAATACATCTTGTTGGTTTACTACATAAGTTTGTAAATTTCCTATATTTATACTCTACGAAACAAGTTGTGGTAAATTTACGCGGTGATCTTGATATTAGTATAACCAATATAGGAATTTTACAAAGTTATGGTATCGTAATTTCCTACACAGTATAGTATTTCAAACTCCAACACCATGTTGTAAAAATTCTAAACCATCACTTCATCATTTCGGTACAATACGTATTTGAAATTTTGGAAACTGTATATGAATAAAACTTCCAACACATGATTTGTAAAATTGCATCGGGAATTTTTGACACTGTATAATATATAATACTATAATAATTAATAAATATATTACACTAATAATTAGTTTAAATGTCCACGATTTTGACACCCAATAACAGATTGACATCAAATTAAAGATATATTATGGCACGTACAGTCTGAGTAAATATCGGTATGGAGGACCATGTTCTTTCTATCTTTTTAAATAATTTTTAAATATACAATTTTTTTAAATATTTTATTTATATAACCTACAACTATGAATATACATATCGTAATACATTAAAAAAACATATCTACTTACAACGATTACAGCTCTTTTTGCTATTTGTATATAAATATTAGTTTTCTAATGTCAAAAAACATAATTCACATTCGTAGAAAAACTAATTTGACGATTTGAATTTAATTGCATTTGTTTCCAAGGCAACATGAATTAATGACATATTAGTATTTAAAATTCAAATTTTAAGTGTGTTTTTCACCCCTTTAATAGCTTTTTAGGCACGTACAAATAATAAATGTCCCTTAGATTCAATTGAACTGCAAATGTACCAAATCTTATCAAAATTAGTGAGATAATACTCGCAATATTCACTTTTTAGACGAAAAAAGTTACAAAATTTCGAATATTTCCAAAACCCCTAATCCGATTAGCACCAAAATCAATAGGCCTGTAGTACTCACTGAGGCAAACATTTTCCCCAAAAATAATTCAGATCGGTACATTTTTACAGTAGTTATCGTGAACGAAAAAAAATCTACATCCTGACACACAGACACACAGCCACACGCACTGCCGCCATGCGGAAATTAACTTTTCTTTACGTTTTAAAGTTAGTACAATTAGAATTTGTCATTTTCTCGGACACGATTTTTCGATGGTATTACAATACTTCCATTTCTTTCAGAACATGGAAGTAAAAAATAATGTAAATCTAGATGCAATGAGAGATCAAAATCAAATTATGAATTATTCACTTTAAATGCTTATAAGAAAGTCAAATTGGTTTATATACTACATAAACTATAAAAATACTTTTGTTTAAAACCTTATTTCCCATTATGACTGTTGTTTTAGAATTTTAGCCAAAAAATTAATATTTGTGTTGATAATACGAAAAAATTTTATTCTGAATTCATCTGTCAGATATAAAAACAAAAGAAGTATATTGTATTGTTATAAATGACATAAATTAAAATATTTTTAAAAACACTATTTAGAACATACAAGAATGAAAATAACAATATTAGTACTTCATATGCTTACATATATGAAAAAATATGTAATAAAAACAAATCATTACATTTCAGTACGCCATTTTTTTTATATATATTTTTCACCAATAATTTTTTTTTCTCACAATTTAGTTCTGTATGTGTATAATTTTTTTTATGAAACTTGTTGCTAAATACCTATGTAAGTGACGTGTTGTGAAAATATCAAATTTTTCTCGATGCTTGAACCATGTGTTTTATTTGACTTTAACCGTAAATACACCATTCTGCCATAAGAGCCCATGTTAATTTATAAAAATAATAACTTTCAAACTATGCTGTAAAACCTTTTGAAATTTTGTGTGGGTACTTAAGATTTATAAAGGAGTAACTTCTCCAAATTTCAACTATTTCTCCTTGAAATTAGATACCTGCCATACATACTTAAGCTGTTTTACAGTTAAGTGTCTATAAATTATGATTCAGTAATGACAGTATGTAATCAAATATCAACAAATATTTCTAATTGAAATGATTTAATTAAACAAGTGTTCAACACTGGTGTATTATCCAAGAATGGTGCTAACACATTGCACAAACATAATTCTGGTATACTTTAAATAAATTTCCACATGGATAAATGTGTTAAATACAACAGTGACATATAGGATTATGTTCGCACATTCCCTTGACTGCAAGATAAAAAATGACATAAATGCAAACAACACTTCAGTCACATTTCTAAATAAATACCGTACGAAGGGCGTTATTCATCATAATTAACGATAAAAACCATAAAAATAGGGATCTGTATAAAACATGTAACATTAATATTATAATTCTTAAAAAGATCAAATTAGCCTTAATCATTTTGCTTCCTCGCAATATCGAAAATACGAGAAGCTATGCGATCGTTTCAGATTGAGACAAAAAAAAAGTTCTCCAATTTCAAAATTTTAAATTGATTTATCCGTTTCACGTCAACGCAAACACTTTTCCTTCCGTGTCTATCTGTCTGTCCGTGTGTCCGTCCGTCCGTCCGTCTGTCTGTCCCCTGAATCCTTGTCACACGCATAACTCATGAACCACTGAACCGATATTATTGAAACTTGGTCGGATGGTTGGGTTTGGTTCGAGGACGGTCCCATTTCAAAATCATCAAAATCGTGTGTAAGGTGACACCCCAAAATATTTCTTTTCTCAAGATATCTCAAGAACGACACATGTTACGAGAAAATTGTATAGAATATTTTTTGTAGAGCATTAAATTTCCTATAACGTTTGCTGTAAAATATTCCCTTACAAAGATTTATCTCAATTTATTTTAAAAATTCGTGTTTTGTATTTCTAAATTGATATTTGATTGGATATATTAAATGTCATTTTGACGTTTTAAATGTCACTTTGGCGTTTTAAATGTCACTTTGACGTTTTAAATGTCATTTTGACATTTGCATAAATTTAGATTTAGATTGAAATTGTCAAAAATTAAAAATATATGAAAAAATATTCAGGTGCGTTTTAAGAAAAATTTCGAACTAAGATTTTTTAGTAAAATTTGTATAAAAATTAAATGGTTAACCAATGCCAGGCAATTTATCTGAACATATCGGTTTTAGTGAATTTAGCACAAGGAAGCACTGTGCATTTACTAGGCAGATGTTTTTTCCATGTTTTTGAATTAAACACGTATGCATTTTCATTTGTGTTCATTTTCAGGGCTGTCCCTTTCTTTTTTCATTAATGCGAAGGATATAAAATACTGTTCTTATATTAAATGAATTCCTGAAATGCTGAATGTGAGACAATGTCTTTATTAAGCTTTGTTCTGTCTTTGTAATCTAAGAGTGATTTTTCTTAACTTTTACTAAAGCAATTTATTTTATCATATAGGTAATCAAATTGTGAATGGGCGAGTCCAGACCAGACTAACCGCTACTTTAACTGACTTTTTTGTTTTATTTATTTGATTTTTTTATTACTTAAAACGTTCACTTCTTATTAAATCGACTCCTAAATGGTAAGAAACAATAAGAAAGAACACTTTTTTTCATTATTACATATTATTTTTAAAATCATTTAACAACTCCAAGTAATGAAGTAAAAATTATCTATGTCAATTGTGTGTAACACCCGTTACACTAATCAAAAATCATTCAAAATAGATAAACACATAATCTGGCTTCATTTTTAGGGTTCCGAAGAAACCCTATTAATCTCACATTGTCGTCCGTCCGTCCGTCCTTTTCACTCAAAGCTAAATAGCTCGTAAACTATATAAGTTAGAAACTTGAAGATGTAAAATGACACCCTCTAGTAAAATATGTACAAATTTATTGAATAAATAATTTTTCAGGGGGAGCAATAAGGAGCTAAAGCTAGGTAAAAAACACATTTTTTTTTTTACCAAGTCATGTGGCACGTTAAAATGTATAACCAAACAAGCGAAATTTGATCCTATTTCTATTTTTTATCTAAATCAAAAATGGTGCCTGTAGGGGGCTTTAAAGCAAATCCAAAAAAAATAAAAAAATTGTATACCAAGACATGTGGCATGTCAAAATGTAGTAGAATTTGACTATATTTTTTATTTTTTTACTAACTCAAAAATGGCGCCTGTAGGGAGTTAAAATCAGTGTTTTATCCCCCCCCCCCTCTAACTATGTAACTACTGGCTCAAAAAATCTGAAAAAAATTTGGTAACGAGGTTTTGGTGGGACTACCAACGATAAATACTAAAGTCAACAATATAATTTTAAATTTTGGAATTATAGGGAGGGGCGTCATAGAATTTTTTATTTTGAGATCTAGGCATGTGGTATGTAAAAATATAGATATCAATTAATAGATCTTGACACTTTTTTATATTTTAACTTTAACTGAAAAATGCACCTGTAAGTGGTTCCAAACATTTCACGTAGTACGTACTTCGGAACCCTTATGGCACACTCGTGTATGTCTTGCCCGAATTATTATGTTTACATCTGCCTATATTAATAAAGTCACAGTATACAAAAAAAAACATAAATGGAATAAGAGATTTTGGAGATTTACCTGACTTAATAACTTAGCTTAAATAGCCTTCCAAAATTTGTAACGCCCGTTACAGGTATTTTACAAAATTTTACAAAAGTGTGCAAAATTGTCCTTGTAATTTGTTCATAGTAAAAAATCAGTTCCTTTTCAGGTGTTATTTCATATTGTAAATTTATATTAATATCAAAAATATTGTTTTAATTAACGTAAACTTGTAAAATTCCTTCAATGGACTCGCCCGAATGTAATAAATTAAAGTGTCCAAATTTTTCTGAATGAAAAATGATTTCAATTTATTTGTGTTTATATTTACATCAAAAATGCGTAATACTTGAAAAATTTACTATTAGACTTCGCGATTCTATAAATTGAACTAATTAAGAATAGCAATGTAATTATGTAGATTTACATAATTCTTAGTTATGTAGCTTAATGTGTTAATAATTAACATATTTTAATTTTTTTTCTCACACCTTCCACGCTGGTCAATGAACCCCATAGTCGGGGTTAGTAGACAGTGTAGGGTCAACTGGGGTAAAAGTGAAACAAAATACAAATCTTTCATGTTTTTTGACAGTTAACGATACAAATTCATACTTTAATTTTGTCTACTAGATGCGCTTAAGAATAACCATTTTAAATACTTACGTCATTTGAACTGTATGATACAACACGGACTTTAAAAATCAAAAAAACGTGTATGTGTTGCAGATATTTCTTCGTAAGAGAATGTTTAATATACAGGATGATTTACAACTAGTTGCTATATTTTGTAAGGACCTTCCTTATAGGAAATTTAATTATCCAGAAAAAAGATTATATACAAATTTGCGTAACATCCGTTGTCCTTGAGACATACAATTTTTTATATAATATTTATTTTGACCCACTGTACCCTAATATCAAAAACAAATTTTAAATAATTTATGATCGTCTAAAAACCGATAATCTCGGCGAGACTTCTCACCAAGGACTTGAACCTGAACCCGAACCCGAACCGTGAACTCGAAAAAACCCGTATTTTTCATTAACCTTAACCCGAACTGAATCTGAACCTTTTCATGGATAACCGGTAACATATATTATTAAAACATATATTTTTAAAAGGCTCAATAAATTATTTTTAATATTTTAATATTTTCCTCCAATAATTTTTAAAATAGATTCTAAAATGTACTAATACTGGAAATCTGTTTGAATTTTATGGTATAATGTGACATATCAAGTCAACTACTGAAATTAACATATTTTTTACTTTCTTTTTTAATTCTATAACTGAATAACATTTCAATTTGCAAAAAAATATAAAAAATAGAAATTTCAATCTTTAAAATGTAATTTTATTTTTTACCATTTTTTCTAGCAATATTTTAATGACTACCTATTAATGTTTTTTTTCTTCTTCAGAAAATGTTTTATTTGTTAATTATATAATTTTCTTTCAATTACAAACTTGAACCCGAACCCGAACCTGAACCCTAAAAAAATAACGGTTTTTGAACCCAAATAGTTTGCAACATGTTGAACCCAAACCCGAACCCGAACCATAAATAAATTCCGGTTCAATATCGTCCGAATTTAAGGTACTCGAACCAAAAACTGCACGCATATTATAAATATTCATTTTTATCTATTAAAATACAAAAAAAAAAAACACGGTCATATGATATTTACACCAACTGATATTTATGGGCGCAATATATTAGAGCCTACAATTAACAAATATTACATCAATTACACGTTGCAACACATTCGCAACGCGTATAGGCATTCATGTTGTCGCTGTTGCAGCCGTCAGTGTGTGCGAATTGCCGCAGTTTGAAAACATAATATATGGGTGAAATCAATCTGTGGACCCTACTAAGACCACGCGTGACGAATGGCGGCAATTACCGCCGCTGGGGAGGACGCTGCTCAGCGCCGCGACGCACGCCCCACCCCCTCTCCGCCCCCACACCCCGCGCGCACTCGCGACGTAGCTCAGCGGTGGATTTGTGCTAATACTTATGATTCTTTTATTATTCCTAAACGGTGAGAACCATTAAAAAAATATCTACAATTTTTTTTTTTTTATAAATTAATTTCTTGTCAGCTGGATTTCTTCCTCTTCTGACAGCTCCTTCGTGATATTGTCCAATCTAATTTTTTTGAAGTTAATTGTAGTTGGTCAAGTCGTCTTATTGTCTGTCAAGTGTGGTTTCTTAGACAAGGACACAAGATGGAAAGGAGGTTCCCAATGGGCCGATCATGGGGGGGTTAAATATCTACAATAATTACACACAATTACTACTGGAAAAACGGAGAAACTGTGGTTTCTAGTCACTTAAACTAAAAATATACACCTAACCACAATAAAACAATGTCACTCGACACGTGTTTCGACTTCACAAGAAGTCCTCATCAGGAGCCTAACAGTTCAGTCTGGAACTGTTAGGCTCCTGATGAGGACTTCTTGTGAAGTCGAAACACGTGTCGAGTGATATTGTTTTATTGTTGTTAGGTGTATATTTTTAGTTTAAGAAACACACAATTACTACATTTATGTTACAAAGAAAATTTAAAATACTTGGGTTTTGATTACGTGGACAGGGTGTCCACTGGTTTTTGGAAATAAAATTCCCTGACTTTTCCCTGACAACAGATTCAAAATTCCCTGACTCGGGGGACCCCCGGACAAGAATGTGCAGAAATAAAATTTGAACTTTTTTTGTCATAACTTGAAAATTTTACACTTGTTACCTAACTTTCAATTCAATGACCGTTTTCTTTTTTTTTTGTTCGTCAACTTAAATTTATATACTTTTTTCCCTGACTTTCTAAAAAAAAATTAATAAATTCCCTGACTTTTCAAAATTTTAAATAAATTCCCTGACATTCCCTGACCACTTTAGGCTTCCCTGACTTTCCAGAAAGTGGACTTATGACCTGCAAAATATTAATCCTTATTGAAATAAATTATTTCATCGTCATAAGTACTTAATGTATAGATATAATTTTCCCTTTACAGCATCCAATTTGGTCGTATATTTTAGAACATAGGTGTCCAACCCTTTGAACCTTCTAGGCCGCATAGCAGAAATTTTTATTAATATTATTTTCGAAGGGCCGCAGGCCAGAATATAAAACTGAGGACTTTTTTTTGTCGTGTCAATTTGAATTTTGAATAAATATATATTATGAAATGGAGAATTAGATAGGAAAATTAAACTGAAGACCTTTTTTTTTTTAGTCATACTACTTTCAATAATTAAATTATCCTCGCGGGCCGCATGTGGGTTGGACAAGCTTGGTTTAGAAAATATCTTGAAATATACATACGGGAACATATTATTTGCTATTTGCGCGATGGGAACCAGTGTTGTTTGGTTTTTATTACAATAATAACTAATCGTATTGTACTTAATTCAACTATATATTTTTTTAAATACTAAACAATAATTCCGTAGTCCACGCGACCGAAGCCGCGCAGGCCCAGCAGGTATATACTAATAATAAAAATAATATACAAAAAATCATAAATAACAAAGCCGTCTCTGCAGCGGCCCAAACCGCAGCGGAGTACGCGGACGCAATGTTTTTGTAATTAATGATCAATCAAAAAAAATGTCAACCGTGGATTAATTACTTTTTAATATTATCCGATTGCTGAAAATGTCTAATTATTCGCCCCCTCACGTCACCGCTCCGCTTTGGTCTTGAAAACAGTTGATTGATTTTTTTAGGAGAATCGATGTTTTTGTTTAATGTTGTACATTGTTTTGATTTTTTATTATTTTTCTAAAGAATCACTGTAATATCATTATATTTTTTATAGACTTTAAAGTTTCACATTGTCCTTGTTTTATATTATTAATATAATATATATGAACGTGCCCAAAATGTGACCCTTTTTATAAATATATGGTCATAATATATTATATGTCAGACGCAAATTCCAAAATTGTTCATTAATTTTTATTGATTGATAGGCAAAAACATATTTGTAGATACATTTTAAAAAATCACATTTTGTTGCATATTAATTAACATTGTTTAAATAAATAAAAGTTGTTATAAAATAATATGCTACTATTTAACGTGAGATATATTGTAAATACATATATAAGGTACTTGGATATGACCCCAGTAATGGTTATTTTTAAATTAATTATACTGAATTAGAAATATTTATTGATATTTGATTACTACCATTTTTGAATATTAATCTATATACATTTAACTGTCTTACAGCGTGATTTGATGACAATCGGCCAATAGGTGTCAAAATGGTGGACATTTAAACTAATTATAAGTATAATTTATCTATTCATTATTATATTATCATAGCAACTGCTTTACATTGTTTCAAATTAGACGATTCTTTTATATCTTTTGTGTTCTAGTACTTATCATTAACAAGTGTCCATCACTGCGTGTCCATTACAGGAGAAAATACATAAACAAAATAAAAGGTTATAATTTAAAAAACAAACTATATTTGCGGACTTTGGTAATTAAATTGATTAAATAAATATTAGTAAAATGAGTTGATGAGAATTACAAAAAAGAAGCCCTTCAATCACAAAAACAGTACACCTTGCTCTTATAGCGGTCATAACTGGTGCCAGTACCTACTTTATTATAAATATATCGTTATTAAAGATAAAGATTAAGAATGAAAAACATGACGCAAGCGAAAACTCATTTGTAATTTAGCCGAAATTGATTCATTTGTAAATCTTCTCATGATGCTACCTCATTAGTCATCTGAGAACATTTCTGGCATTGCTCAAACTTATAACAAAAACCAGACCACGAAAAAATCAGTTCTTTTTATTTCACTGAATGCCTACTTACGGAGGATTGTTCTGACGAAGTTTTCAGACTTAATATTTGCTACATGATATAATTCTTATTCCGAAATGAATTATTTACTGCATTTCTTTACAAATGAAATGCTTTTTTCTCATCTTCTTTTGGTAAGAATATTTGCATACTATTATTCATCTGAAATATTATTGCAATTTAGATAAATATGCTACAATAAACATTGTTTCTTTGTAAATATCTCTTTTTAATGAAAGTATCGTTATTTATAATCAGTATATTCTTTTAAGTGTAAGGTACCTGCGGCAAATAAGGCCCATGTGAAAAAAAAACACATTTGCAATAGTTGGATCGGTCTGGATTTTTATATACACATAAAAGGTACTTATACAAAGCTAACTACACACCGACTAGTCTCTCACCGCGTTAACTGTTCGGTACCTCTGAGTTTGTTGCGAGAGATGGTGACGAATGCTCAATTTTATAAAAACAAATAACAAATAATCTCAATTTTTGTAAAATTTTTTATGTATTATTTATTCAGATTTTTGGTTTATGGTAAAAAGTAGGGCTTCGAACCTGAACTGAACCAAAAACCGTTATTTTTTGCCGGAACGAAAACCGGAATAGAACCGAAATAAAAAAATCGGTTTTTACGGTTCAGTACATGTTAAAAATACGCGCGTTAATATGATCTTATTTCCCACTTTAAACCATAAATTGTTCGAAATTATGGTAGAAAAAAAAATTTAATACAAATATTTTTTTTTTTTTTAATAATCACTCACTGAACCGAAATATATTTTTTTACTCGAACCGGAACGAAAACCGAAACGAAAAAAATAACGATTCAAAGCCCTGGTAAAAAGTGTCAATTTAAATTGTCTCAGCTTTGTTATAGTGACAATTTCTTTTTCCCTAAAATTAGTTAATATATTCTATATTTACAATACCTATTGTCCCGTTATTACCTTTGTGTTTCGATTTTCGGCACCGACAATTGCAGTGTTTTCACATTTCAAATGACCTAACCTCAATATTGTGTGATTCCCAAAAAAATGTATTTACAGAAAACACGAAAATGAGAAAAGTACAATAAATTTCGAAAGAAAAACTAGCTCAAAAAGTAATTTAGAATAAATTGGGCCATTCACAGCGAAAAATTACTGAAACGAATTGAATGAACCGGTCAAAAACATTAGCAAAAAGTCCAAAAATCGACATTTTTTCAGGTGGTCTTAAACTTTTGCAGGGTAGTTAGTGTATGTGATATATATCCACGTAAATGGACGGATAACTGTATTTTTATTAATTAAGGTAATTCATCAAATAGAGAATAAATAAAGTAAGATGTCAATTTTATATAAATTCAGCGTGTGCACTGTTTTTTGAAAATAAAATTCCCTGACCACTCGGAGGCAAGAAGTGATCGAGGGACCCCTAAAATGTGCAAAAAAAATGTGAAGACTTTTTTTGCTCGTCAACTTAAATTTATACTTTTTTCTTCTTCACTGACTTCCCAGAATTTATAATAAATTCCCTGACTTTCCAAAAAAAATTTAATAATAATGATTTTTCAGAATTTTAAAGAAATTTCCTGACTTTCCCTGACCACTTTAGGCTTCCCTGACTTTCCAATAAATGGACACCCTGATTAGAGCTGGGCGCGGGCCGTGAATTTATCGGGTCACGTCGGGTCACGGCCGTATTTTATCTTTCTTTTAATATCTGAACTAATAATGCATAAATATAATAATGTTTTAAAACGAATTTTGACATTAAAAAATATAGTATAAAAAAGAAATGTCATTTTTAGAAGCACTTTCACATGGTCGGTATTGCCAACTCTATCAGAACACCAAAAAAAGATTAAAGAATTTTATTGTTTTGTTTGCTATTACTGTACTAGAATGTAATTTAGAAGAAAATAATATGAGTATAAAATGTACTACACAATATATTGCACATAAAAATATTAATTTTCATCAGTTCAAAATTTAATTTACAACAATTAGATTAAAATTGGGTCACGAGTGTGACCCGCCGTGCGTGATCGGGCGTGAGTAAAAAAATAAAATTCGTGAGCGTGCGTGATCGTGAATACTTTTTTTGTAACCGTGAGTGAACGGGTGTGATTAAAAACATTTCTCTCGTGATCGTGCGTGATCGTGAACAAAAATTACTCAGGCGCCCAGCTCTAACCCTGATAATACATTGTAACACAAAGTAAGGGTATAATAAAAAGTGTCATTTTTTATATACACGCAAAAATTCATAATAAATTATTATTTCTCTGGCTAAAGAACCGAAAATAAATCTTTTTTATATTCAAAAAAACAAAACAATACTACCGCAATAGTATTTTTGAAACCTTGAGTAACAAGAATATCATATTGTTTCCCATGCATTGAGCAAGAAAAAAATTTTATAAACTTTTGTAAAAGTTCGCTGACTTCATAACAATAGAACCGCCTGCACTGTTTTGATAGAGCGGGTACATTTTTTAGAATCAAGCTAAAGTTCACATGCAAAAATTGCCATTTTCATTCGAACACAAATCTTTTTTTACTCAACGCTGACAAGTCATATTTGTAATTAAACTGTCAAAAATATATGACGTAACAACAAGTAATAACTCTGAAAGCATTGTGTAGATATGTTCGTATCGTTTTATTTTTGTTAAATAAAACTAACAGTAGTAATTTTATTGCTTGCGATAAGTTCTGTGTATAGCTTTAAACAAAAATGAAAAATATTAATTCATAAATGATTTAGTGCTTACCCTCGCAGTTTATTTTGGTAACACGCTATATTAACAATTAGGTTATTTTTATAAAAACACGTATGATTAGTCAGTACATACATATTTATTGCAACTAATTATAAATTTAAATTACACTTGGTATTTTATTTAAAAAAAAAAACAGGTCTGCCAACACGCACTATACAGGGTGAGTCATTTTAATCAAATATTTCGAAAAGTAAGCGAAATTGAGAAAAATGTTTCAGACAAAAGTTGCTTGGTTTCAAGGGGGCCAAACAATGGTGACTTTGCGGTTGACCTTTAAACCATTTTTCAAGGTCAAATTAAGGTCAACTTTGATTTTTTAAATAAAAACCTAATTTTTTATTGCATATTCGTATTCTACGTGAAAAAAATAGTATCTTTAGTAGGAAAATGTTTTCTTAAAAATGCTTTCTTCTCACGGTAGAGGGCGCTGTAAGATTAATCAACGAACTCAAATATTTGAAAAAAAGTTGCACCTAATAGCTCAAACTACTTTTAGCATTACCCAGAAACAACGGCGTGAACGTAGTAGTTGTATGTTTCCTTTGGGGTGCTTTTTTATGTGAGTCCCCTTGCATCTCACATTAAAAAAGCACCCCAAAGGAATGTTACTGTATGTATATTTCAAGTTATTTCATAAACCAAAAGATCAAATTGAATGCTGTAAAGGGAAAATTATATCTACATTAAGTACTTATGACGATGAAATCATTTATTTCGATAAGGATTAATGTTTTGCAGGTCATAAGTCCACGTAAACAGAACCCAAATATTTTTAATTTTCTTTGTAACATAAAAGCAGTCATTGTGGCTTAAATATAAAAGTTAGACATATGGTGTCGCGGACTTTATTTAAGATCCTTTTATTCTATACAATTCTTTAATACATTATTTTATTCAATAATGAACGGTTTAGGCAGCGTACTGCAAAAAAGCGCGCTGGCGGCAAACTTTTTTCCGAGTTGATTTACTATTATCGTCACTGCTTAGTTGTTATGTTACCTAACGTAACAAAATATAGCCTATAATCTGGCCAGAGAACGTACCTATGAATTAAAAAAGAAACCACGTAAATCGGTTTTCGAGTGATAAGCGCACTAACGGACAGACAAACATTGACAAACAAGACATTGAGCCTTATATATATTAAGGATTAACCATTTTATAGATGGACTGTGTTATGCACTAATGTATCGATCCACACAAAACTCATTTTAAGATGTCAACGTTTTTTTGCCAAGTAAGTTTTTATTTTTGTATTTTGGTACGAAAAAGGGCACGTAAAATAATATACCAATGGCGTCGACCCAAATATTTAGTTTTCATTTAGATTTTTGTGATTTTTTTTGCGTAACGAAGATCTTATATTATTATTATTTTATTAATAATGTTTTCGTATTATTATGTAAACACCTTGAATTTTTAGCTTTCATTTGATACCCCAAACGCCGGGATTGAATTTTTTTTTGTCATTCATTTCCTATATAATTTGTATTTTAAGGATGTATGACAAGTATTTAATTTCAACGAGAAATAGTTGAAATTTGGAGAAGTTACTTCTTTATAAATCTTAAGTACCCACACAAAATGTCAAAAGGTTTTACAACATAGTTTGAAAGTTATTATTTTTTTAAATTAATATGGGCTCTTATGGCAGAATGGTGTATTTACGGTTAAAGTCCAATAAAACACAAAGTTCAAGCATCGAGAAAAATCTGAAATTTTCACAACACGTCACTTACATATTTAGCAACAAGTTTCATAAAAAAAATTATATACATACAGAACTATACATTTAAACAATAACATATTTATCAAGTTCAAATCGGAACCTAATCTTTTGTTTTGTTGAAATACAGTTACACAGAACTAAATTTAAATTGATTTGAAATAAAACACAATTATATTTAAATGTTTTGTATTTTCATTTGTTTTACTTTCTCTATTGTTACGCAATATTGTCATGAAAGAGAATGCTCCTTATTTATAATTCAGTTTAATTACTTGCCGTGTTGTGTGTATTTAAAAATCAGATTTACATTTCAATATTATAATTGTTTTCTCTACCCGTACAATCTTAAATATTATGTCTCTATTAAAATTTATTATTAACTCAATCGTTCCCGAGGTTTTTTTTTGTTACCGATATTGCTGATTTTTCTGTCATCAATTCATACCTATCTATGCACAGAGGCGCCGACTACAGGGGGCTTGAGGGGCTCAAGCCCCCCCCCCCCCCAATATTACCATCGGGGGGACTGAACCCCCACCCCAAGAAATGTGTGCCTTCTGCCTGTGTAGTTGATAATAATAAAAGTATATGAAAAGCATACGGCACCGTCAACTAGAACCTACAATACAGTTGATTCAGGACTGTCGAGCCAAACTTTAACAGTTAATTGAGAAAAATATTTTAAGCAAAAAACTCAATATTAACATGTGTCCGAAATTTTTTCATAAAGGAGCTACATAGCACTCCGAAGATTTTTCGAAAATTAGTTTTTATTTAATATCTTGAGAACCTATTGTGATGGAGTTATGAAATTTGATAATCGGTTTAGTATTAATAAGTGTAATCGATTTTCAGTATCAACCAATAATAATTTGGACCGCGACTGTATGATATTATTATTTTGTCTTATATAATGGAAAAGGGAGTCAAACAAAATTGCCCCCACCCCCAATATTTTTAACAAGTCGGCGCCCCTGTCTATGTATACTAAAACTCCAGAACGTTGGTAATTACAGTATTGATGTATTCAGTTCAATACTCGAAAATAAGTATGTTTTCAAACCCATTCGAATTAAAATAATCTTACAGCAACGCAAAATCTTAACAAAAGCGCTCTGTTACATATGTATATATATGTAACGCTGGCCACGATTGGGTAAATTGGTTTCAGAAAATTATTGAATATTTCGATTTTAATTTTGAATTAGTAAATACATTTTCGATAGTATTTTTACCATTTTAATTATCAAGGTGTCCACTGGTTTTTGGAAATAAAATTCCCTGACTCGGAGGGCCCCGGAGCAAGAATGTGCAGAAATAATATTTGAAGACTTTTTTTTCTTTTGATCATAACTTGAAAATTTTACACTTCAATGACCTTTTTTCCCTGACTTTCTAAAAAAAAAATTAATAAATTCCCTGACCACTTTAGGCTTCCCTGACATTCCAGAAAGTGGAATTAAAAACGATTCCTGCGTGTATTTTTTTAACTATCATTTTTTTGCCCATGTTTTTGATTTGAATATGTCTTCTTATTGTTAGTGACGTCAATTCACGCGCTAACGCTGATTGGTCAAGGAGCTGATGAGCGTACCTTGTCATTATACAATGTATATAAAGACAAGGTAGTCTCATCAGCTCCTTGACCAATCAGGGAATTGACGTCACCACGAAGACATATTCAAATGTTATAAATGTATAATAGAATATCAATTACAAAAAAATCCTTTATTTTGTATTTTTTTTATATTTTAACAACACATACAATCAAATTCGTACAAATTCGACATTCCAAAATCATTAAAAAAACTATCACAGACAATTTGGTCTTTTCGGGAAGTGTCATTTTTACTATTCTTAAGTTGGCAATACGTACTGTGATTTTGACAGCTTTTTATAATTTTACAATGTCGAATTTGTACTTCTTTGATTGTATGTGTTGTTAAAATATCAAAAAATACGAAAACAAGAATAAATAAAGGATTTTTTTGTGATTGATATTTTATTATACATTTATAACTTTTGAACACGTCTTCGTGGTGACGTCAATTTCCGCGCCAACGCTGATTGGTTAGGTGCTGATGAGACTACCTTTCTTTATATACCTTGGGTTTTACCAACGTAATTTAAATGTAAAATGTTATATATTTAAAATCGTATTTATTTAAATGCTAGAAAAATGTGTATAATATGCGTTGTAAAAAGTAAAAACATAATGTAGAAAATTAAAAATCCCTTTTATTGAATTGGTTCTGTTTGATAATAAGTAGAGATTGAAAAAATAGTTTTTCAACTATTGCGTAAAAATGCATTTATTGTAATTTTTATTACATATCTCCACCGTTTTCAGAAAACTGGTTTGATTGAACACAATTTGAAATCAACTATTTGCAACTACCTTTCCAACTATTTTAAAACTATTTGCAACACTTTTTACTGCTTCGTTTGCACTAATTAATTTGTTTACGATTTAATAATAAATCGTAAAAAAACTATTTACCAACTATTTTCCTAAAATTCGTTCATTGAAAATAACAACTATTTTTCCAATCTCTAATAATGAGATACAAAATATAATTAAAACGACAGTTACTTAAAGGAGCATTTAGTTAAACTTGGTAATACCGGGCGATGAGATATAGAAATCTAAAAAATATGTATACAACTTCAGAGATCTAAATAAAAATAAACTTCGGTATTGGAAAGTCATTTATATATGTTCTTTAAAACGTTTGGAATCGTAAAACAAATGATTTCTCGATTTACGGGTTGATCTTTTATTTATGTTGGTTTGGTTAAAATTTCATTGCATCTCAAGAGTTTTTATTTCAGTTTTTTAAGTAGTTTACAGAAACGTGATTTTCATATATCTATCTGGAAGTAAGATTATATATATGATTACAATTGAACGTTAAATTAGATCGATTTTTAATGTTCCGTAGTGAAATAAGAAAAATTAACACTTATGTATGTCTGTATGTCCGTCACAGCTTTCATACTACTTTGATCTAAAAAAACTGAAATTTGACATATTCACATACAATAATAGATCTGAAAATTATAAGGAGGGAAATGGATGACCAAAAAAATTAAATCCTGGCGTTAGGGGTATCAAATGAAATAATAATAATAATATGACATAATAATACGAAAACATTAAGATCTTCGTTACGCAAAAAAAATCACAAAAATCTTTAAAATATTTTGTCCTCTTCGAAGATAATATTGAGAAAGTAATTGGAGTTGTATATAATCTTACCGAGAGGAAAATTATTATAATTTTTTAAACTTACTTATTTTTATTTATTTTATTTTTCAAAATTATATTGACATAAACGATAATAAACTAAGGTTTAATTATCTCGGATACAAACAAATTATAAACTGGCACTAGTAATGTAACATCAAAAATCAAAATTCCCCAGAATTTTGTTCTTTAAGTGACACTTAGCTAACTAAGGTAAAAGCACCAGTAATGACCGCTATAAGAGCAAGTTTTCGATTTTTTTGATGAATGGGCTTGTTTTTTGTAATTCTCATCAACTCATGTTACTAATAAAACAAGTAATTCATTATTTAATTAATTTAATTACCAAAATCCGCAAATATAGTTTGTTTTTTAAATTATAGTCTTTTATTTTGTTCATGTTTTTTCTCCAGTAATGGATAAAGTAAAGCCAGTAATGAGCACGTAGTGATAGACACTTGCTAATGATTACAAAATAATAAGTACTACGACACAAAAGATATAAAAGAAAGAATCGTCAAATTTGAAACAATGTAAAGCAGTAAGACAGTTTAATGCATATAAATTAATATTCAGAAATGGTAGTAATCAAATATCAACAAATATTTCTAATTCAGTACATTAATTAAAAAATAGCCATTGCTGGGGTCATATCCAAGACTGGTGCCAGTACCTTATATGATAAAGCAAACCTGTGAGATCGACGTAAAATTTAGGTTCAACATAAGACTAAGGAACACAAATCATTTTGAGTGGTGAAACCGAGCATTAGTCGTGTAGACACAATTTCAATAATTCAATCCAAACAAAACATTGAATCTTACATAAAAATACGCTTCAATGTTACAAAATACAATGTGCTTGAACATAAAAATGTCACTAATCCTTTGGTATAAGAAAAGTCAACGCTAAATAAAACGCACATAACCTTTCTAAGAAAATAACGTCTTATTATTCTCAGTTTTATCTCTAATGGTTTGATGCCCGTCTCCGAGTAATAAAATAAATTCTTTGCCGTCTTGCATCTGTTGGTACAGAACCACAACGAAATAAAAACAAGTCCCTAACTCCTTTATAAATGTCTTGGATGTTTGAAAAATACAACACAATTTATCTATACCGACATGAAAATAATCTGATTTCGTACATCAATCTACTTTGGATACGTATGATACTATATGTATGTACAGTGTGTCCCAGGATAAATGTAACAAGAGGTGTAGAGGAACAGAAGGCAAAATGGTCCCTTCAGGTACAATGAACCACCTTAATAACTTTTGAACTAATAATGCCAATAGGCATGATGCCAGTAACAAAGTATCACTGAAATTATGATTTTAAATAATATAATAGGTTAAAAAGATTCTAAAAAATGTATTTATTTTTATATTAAAATCGAGAATAATATGATTTTTGTAAAAATAAAAACACAAAATACAGCAATCCGCCATGTTTGATAAAACACCAGTCAGAGTGGATGACGTCACGGCTAAGTAAACATCATTTTTGTTTCATTAATATCTGCACTGTTTATAAATTATTTTGTGGTTTTAAATTATCAATTTTCTTAGTTTTGTGTTACCAAAACTAAAACCGAGACACGTTAGCGATGGAATAACGATTTATTAGTCGACAAGGAGTGTTTACATAGGCGTGACGTCAATAATGCGCCATGACACCTGCGAGCGTTTTGGCGTCAAATTTAAAATTAGTTTTAAAAGAGTCATTTTTTGTGATTAAACCTTTATTTTTAGCAGAAATAAGTATTTTTTTGGAAATAGGAGAGATGTAAGATCATCATAAAATAGTTTTTAAACTTTAAATAGTCCGAGAGGTGAGCGCCAAAAATTGCAACTACTTTATAAAGGTTGATTTTTTTATATTACGTCACATTTGTAGTGTAGAGATACAGCCTGCCGTCAGTCAGCTAGTTTCGTTAGCGTTTGGCGCGGGGGCAGCTTTATTTTTGTAAAAAATCGATACACGTTGCAACTACTTAATAAAATCTGAAAATTTATTTGTAAGCAGTATACTAATAAGTAAGAACCCCTTTTATCATAATCAGCCTTCAAAATCTTGAACCGGGCGCGTCAGCAGCGCGTTTAACTTTATGAGTTTAACGGGCTGCTAACGCGCCCGGTTGCAAAATTTTTTTGTTTCACGTCAAGACAAACACTTTTTCGTTCCGTGTCTGTCTGTCTGTCCGTGTGTTCGTCCGTCTGTCCCCTGAATCCTTGTCACACGCATAACTCATGAACCTCTTAACCGCTATTATTTAAACTTGGTCGGATGATTGGGTCTGGCTTGAGGACGGTCCCATTTCAAAATCGTGTATAAGGGGGAGGGGTAACAAAATATTTATTTTTTCAAGATATCTCAAGAACGACACATGTTACGTGAAAAGTTTATAGAATATTTTTTGTAGAGCATTAAATTTCCTATAATATAGGTCTACAACATTTATTATAAAATATTCCCTTACAAAGATTTATCTCAATTTATTTTAAAAATTCGTGTTTTGTTTTTCTAAATTGATATTTGCTTGGACATATTAAATGTCATTTTGACGTTTGCATAAATTAAGATTTAGATTGAAAATGTAAAAAAAAAAAAAAATTCGAACTAATATTTTTTATTAAAATTGTATAAAAATTAAATGGCTAACCAATTCCAGGCAATTTATCTAAACACTATCAGTTTTTATTTAAACTGTTCAATAATTAACTACCTTTGGTGAATTTAGCACGAGGAAGCACTGTGCATTTACTTGGCAAATATTTTTTTGTTCATTACATCCATCTTGGAACACACTGTACATCTACACAGCAACTATGATCAAAAGTATTTTATATGAGAATAGATATTTACCTGTGCACACAGTTTATATTTGTCTTTTGTCTCGACGTTTTCAAAACACAAATATTAGAATGCGATGAAGAAGAAAATATGATGAGAGAATAACGAGGCGTCTCTCGAATATACGTAGCAGCGGCAGAACACAGCAAACACAGAAGGTTTATACGCCAGAAAATTTTAGTCATCTTTTAGTTTGCTTTGCATACTTATATATCTATAACAACTGAATAAAGTTGTATGTATTTCAAAGATGTAGGTTTTTATATAAAGTCGTTCGTGTATTTAATATTACCAAACCTAGTTTTCTGCTCGTTTGTTTGTAAAATCTGTTCTATAACAACGCACAATCAGATTGACTTTGTATTGAAATAGAAGAGATTTAAAAAACATTTCAGTCAATATTCAAGCAAATATAATACCAAGCTTATGTTAACAAACAGAATAAAAAATTGCTTGGTTTCAATACTCCATTACTTTCTCAGGGTTGTATAGAATCACGATTTCTTTTTTAAAAATCTACCCTGGTCGACACAAGACTTTTTTATACATCATGATATAGAAGAAATTATATAACTTAACACTTTCTTATATTACATTAATTGTTGTTTTTGTTAATGTTTGAGATATACAGGATGACCCATTTTAAGTGCACACCTCAGATAACTTTTTATGGTGAAATGTTATCAAAAAACTTTTCAAATAAAAGTTGCACACACACACAGACGTACTCGGATGAATTTTTGTTAGGTGGCGTTTTCAAGGTCACATGAAGGTCAACATCAGTTTTTTAAATGAGAACCTATATTTTTTATTTAATAATTTTATTCTACGTGAAAAATCACGAATCTTTCATTGAAAACTTTGTTTTAAACAAATTAATCTTTCCGAGATATCTAACAAAATAATTCGAAATTTTGAACTTTTTTACTCAGAAACCACCAACTTTCGAGAAATATTACTAGATACAAAAAATGTTTATTTTGATCTAATAAAACTTGGAGAATTATTTTAAAAATTTTAAAACTTTTTTAATTTATTTTATTTAAGCAAAAAAACCAGATGTTAAAAAAAATTCAGAATAATTCTCCAAGTTTTATTAGACCAAAATGCACATGTTTTGTATCTAGTAATTTTTCACTTAAGTTTCTGAGTAAAAAATTATTGAAAGTTCACTTATCCGATTAATGTGTTTTTATTTTTTAATCCATGACCAAGTTATAGGCTATATTTTGTTACGTTAGGTAACATAACTAATCAGTGACGATAATAGTAAATCAAGTCGGACAAAAGTTTGCAGCCCGCCGGCGCGCTATTTTGCAGTACGCTGCCTAAACCGTTCAATATTGAACAAAATATTGTATTAAATAATTATGTAGAATCAAAAGATCTACAATAAAGTCCACGACACCATATGTCTAACTTTTATATTTAAGCCACAATGACTGCTTTTATGTTATAAAGAAAATAAAAAATATTTGGGTTCTGTTTACGTGGACTTATGACCTGCAAAATATTAATCCTTCTCAAAATAAATTATTTCATCGTCATAAGTACTTAATGTAGATATAATTTGCCCTTTACAGCATCCAATTTGGTCTTATAGTTTAGCAAATAACTTGAAATAAATAATATGTTATCGTAATATCACTGAAAAACCGTATCATGAAGTCCGCGGTCGCTCGGGTAGAGGGGAGTGTATGCCATATGCTCAGCCGCGCTGGCATTCGGACTTTCTTGATCGTTAATTGTTTATTTTGTTTTCAATAATTAGCTTTTAAATTTAAACAGAACAAAAATTGTTTGTATTTTTAGTTCTGATTCGTTTTTGTTAGGTAATTTATAACTAATCGTGTTTGTAATTAATTCAACTATATTTTTCAAAAATCCTAAACAATAATTCCGTAGTAAAACACTGCTAGTAATATTATAAATGCTCAAGTAACTTTGCCTGTCTGTCTGTCTATTTGTTACTTTGTTGAAATCTGCCTGGGGAATAGTTTGCATAAAAAAATTAAGGCGCCGGTTAGTTTTCAATAAATTTTAAAGGTTAAATAAAATCGAAATATAATTATTTTATAATTATAGTCGATTTACTTCCCTAATATTCAATACACTAATTGAGTGAGGTATCCAATATCTCTTGAATAATTTAAAGTGTTATTGATTATTCCTTTTACACACTAGTGGATTGCTAAATTAGTAATGATTGATAATACTGCTTTCAGTTTAACCTTTTCTGATGACTGAATATTAATTGAAATGTTAACTATAATTACATCGTTGTATTTATTTGTTATACATTCATCTCGTAAATAGGGTCATTTCGTCGGTTTTCGAATTTGTCAACTTTGGGAAGCAAAAAAATATGTTTTTAAACAAAAAATAAACTTTTGTATACATCATGATACAGAACAAATTACATAAGTTAACACTTTCTGCTAAGAAATTGAATATAATTAACTACATTACATTAATTGTTGTTTTTGTTAATGTTCGAGATATATTTTAATTCTATTCTGTGGTTTTATTTCAAACGTTTTTACTTCCATGTTCCGAAGGAAATGGAAGTATTGTAATACCATCGAAAAATCGTGTCCGAGAAAATGACAAATTCTGATTGTACTAACTTCAAAACGTAAAGAAAAGTTAATTTCCGCATGGCGGCTGTGCGTGTGTCTGTGTGTCAGGATGTAGATTTTTTTTTCGTTCACGATAACTACTGTAAAAATGCACCGATCTGAATTATTTTTGGGGAAAATATTTGTCTCAGTGAGTACTCCAGACCTATTGATGCTTTGGTGCTAATCGGATAAGAGGTTTTAGAAATATTCGAAATTTTGTAACTTTTTTCGTCTAAAACTTGAATATTGCGAGTATTATCTCACTTATTTTAATAAGATTTGGTACATTTGCAGTTCAATTGAATCTAAGGGACATTTATTATTTGTACGTGCCTAAACAGCCATTAAAGGGATGAAAAACACACATAATTTTTGAATTTTAAATACTAATATGTCATTAATTCCTTGTGCCTTGGAAACAAATGCAACTAAATTCAAATTGTCAAATTAGTTTTTCTATTCGAATGTGTTTTATGTTTTGGACATTAGAAAACTAATATTTATATACAAATGGCAAAAAGAGCTGTAACCGTTGTAAGTATATATATGTTTTTTTAATGTATTACGATATGTATATTCATAGTAGTAGGTTATATAAATAAAATATTTAAAAAAATGTATATTAAAAAATTATTTAAAAAGATAGATAGAACATGGAAGTCATGTATGGTTCTCCATACCGATATTTTATTATAAATCGTTATAATAGTTTTCCTGTTTTAAGAAAAAATGCTTTTAGTTTCATAGGTAACTAAATTATTCAAACATATTATTAAAATTAATTTTAAATAAAAACTAAAACATTTTTTTTTTGGTCAATTCAAAAAAGATACAAAAAAAGAATAGAACATAAATTATAGATAATAATACTTTCTATAACTTGTGTATAAAACATTTTTTTCTAATACGTACCGTTCAAAAAATAATTTGAAAAATTCAAAAAAATTAAATAAATTTTTTTTTTCGGGGGGAGTGGGTGAAGCTATCGATTTATTCCCCGAGTTCCCCCCCCCCCCCGACGCCACTGCCAAGGGCCTCTTTATAACATTTGCTACGGGCCCCGCGTTTACTGAATCCGGCCCTGAGTAAAACCAGTAATGAGCACGCAGTGATGGACACTTGCTAATGATAAGTAATACGACACAAAAGATATAAAAGAAAGAATCATCCAACAATGTAAAGCAGTTACTGTGATAATATAATAATTAATAAATAAATTTTACTAATATTTAGTTAAAATGTCCACCATTTTGACAACTATTGGTCGATTGTCATCAAATCACGCTGTAAGACAGTTAAATGTATAGGTATAGATTAATATTGAGAAATGGTAGTAATCAAATATCAACACATATTTCTAATTCAGTACATTTAATTAAAAATTTACCATTACTGGGGTCCTTGCCAAGACTGGTGCCACTACCTTAGTAGTAGAATATAACTACAACAAAGTTATTTACAGATGATAAAAAGAAGCACTCAAAGAATTGTACCAACATGCAATGTGATCGGTATCATTAAAAAAGTTCCCCTTGATAAAAAAAAAAATAGAAAACTTAAATTAATCCAGTATAACTACAAAGAACCCATACGAGTAGATATCAGTAATAAATTGCAAAGGAGCTCTGGTTTCGATCAATGCAATATATATGTATGTATACAAGTTATTTATTTTCATTCGACGAAGGACTTTGCATTACCTTTATACTAGGTACAGGTAGAACTATGTATGGTACTCGAAGATTCAAGAGCTTCTTGTACTTCGATTATGATGCTGTATCTGAGACAAAGGTTCTAGACATACCAAGACTCTCGACGGAGAAATCATATCTTGTTTAAAGTACGTTTATACTTGGTACATTTGAACTGAGGAGAAAATATCAAGTACAATTATTGTTATAAGTACATGGAAGAAGATTAATAAATTAAATTTAAACATACAATTAGTGTAAAGTAGTCATGTAGAAAAAAATCACTTCGTCTGGCTTTAGAGGCAGTTTAAATTTTCATAGCTTACTATTATTTTAATCCTAAATTTTCAATTGAAAATAATTCTTGAATTACTCGAAATAAAAAAAAAATGCTTCAAGTAAAATTTATAGGTGTCAGTATTGAACTTATTTTATTCAGAGGGACGAGAGACTTTTTTTTCGATTTTTTGAGAATAATAAAAAAAAGGATTCAAATGAAATTTTAAGCTGTTTATGGTACATGTCGCAAAACATAGAAAAAATTTTTTTTTACTAAAATATAAGACAAAATGGAGACTAAAGCGTTTCTACACTGAGTGCTCCACTGCGGAAAACAGAACTTCAGTGGATCAATATCCAAAAAAAATCTCTTTATTTACATGTTTTTTCCATCGAATTGCACAATTATTAAAAAATATCAATTTTGCAAATTTTGTATCACTTTGATAAAAAATCGCGTTTTAGACAGAAAAAACAACCATAAATAGTTCATAAAACCGTAACTGTTAACCAATCGTAAAAATCCTAGATCGATGTAAAATCTATCTAAGAAGTTACAGTTAAAATTTCAACTCGATCGGATAGAAAAACAACCAAGATACGTTTTCTGCAGTTTTTAAAACGCGATAAAAATGAGTTTAAAATTTGAAAACTGTTTTACTACGTGCAAACGTCGATGTTAGTTCTGACTTTTTTTTCGAGACTATTTCGGTTTGACGGTTTTCGGTTGCTTATATTTTGCTTCTGTATTGGTTTACATTACCATACACTCATTATCACTTATTTTTCACCACTTTCACTATCTAGGTCAGTGGTTCTTAAACTAGGATCCGCGCTGAACTTTTGCTGGGGGTCCGTGAAACATGTTTGGCATAAATTAAAGTACTTTTAAATTTCAATTTACCCTGTGATTAATTATTATAGTATCTATCGACCTTTTTTGTTTTTCTATCCGTGAAAAATAAAGGGGGTCCCTAGACCACATAAGTTTAAGAACCGCTGATATTCTATGTAGTTTCGATCGTTCAGAGACACTTTGAAAAGTTAGGTCTAAATATTAAATATTCACTTATAATTCCTTTTGAAAATAATTTTTCGATGTTTCTACATGATTTAAGCCATAGCCGCATAGCAAAAATTTTATTTAATTTGGTTTATTAAGGGCCGCAGGTTATAATATAAAACTGAGGACCTTTTTTTTTTTTGTTGCGTCAATTTGAAATTTTATTATAAATATAATATATAAATAGAGAGTTAGATTAGGAAGACCTTTTTTTTTGTCGTAGTACTATTTTCTATGTACATTTATTATCATAAATTTTTTTATATTTTTAAATTATGCTCGCGGGCCGCACCAAGGGTCCTCGAGGGCTGCATGTGGCCCGCGGGCCGCGGGTTGGATAAGCTTGATTTAAGCCATTAAAAAAATTGTCTATAATGAGTTAATACATTAGATCTAAGGTCTTAAATAAAAACTATACCACTCATTTTGTGATAACAATAATTGGCGCCAAATAAACATATTTAATTTCTTACATATAAAATGCCAACTGTTCCACGTACACACACACACACTCACACATCAGTGGCGTAGGAATAGGACCCGCAGAGCCCGCAATGCGGGCGGGCACCTTCGAAGGTCCCCCCCCACGGAAAGCCAGAAAAAAATACGTACATATAAAAAAAACTAATCATAAAATAAAAATTACACAAATAAATTAATAAAAAATTTAAGAGGCACTTTGTCACAATCCCATCTTAAGGCCCTTGGTGCACTTGGTGTAGAACATGAATATACTGAAATACGGAAAATATTAATTTGGACGAAATATAATCGGAGTAAAACAAGACGTGGTTTGTGGATAAATTTTAATTAATATAAGTTCTGCTTCCTCGCAATATCTAAGATACGAGAAGCTTTGTGATCGTTTCAGATTGAGACAAAAAAAATGTTCTCCGATTTCAAAATTTTAAATTGATTTATCCGTTTCACGTCAAGACAACACTTTTCGTTCCGTGTCTGTCTGTCTGTCCGTCCGTGTGTCTGTCCCCTGAATCCTTGTCACATGCATAACTCATGAATTACTGAACCGATATTATTGAAACTTGGTCGGATGGTTGGGTCTGGCTTGAGGACGGTCCCATTTCAAAATCATCAAAATCGTGTGTAAGGGGAGGGGTGACACCCCAAAATATTTATTTTTTCAAGATATCTCAAGAACGACACATGTTACGTGAAAATGTTATACAATATTTTTTGTAGAGCATTACATTTCTTATAATATGGGTCTACAACGTTTGTTGTTAAATATTCCCTTACAAAGATTTATCTCAATTTATTTTTAAAATTCGTGTTTCTTTTTTCTAAATTGATATTTGCTTGGACATATTAAATGTCATTTTCACGTTTTAAATGTCCATTTCACGTTTTCATAAATTTAGATTTAGATTGAAATTTACAAAAAATTAAAAATACCTACACGAAAAAATAATCAGGTGCGTTTTAAGAACAATTTCGAACTAATATTTTTTAGTAAAATTGTATAAAAATTAAATGGTTAACCAATTCTAAGCGATTTATCTGAGCATAAGTTTTTATTTAAATTGTTCAATAATTAACCACCTTTGGTGAATTTAGCACGAGGGAGCACTATGCATTTACTTGTCAGATGTATTTATTTAAACTAATTTTTATTAATAACAAGAACAAAATATTGCATATAATGGAAGTCTAGGGAGACTTAATTTAATTTAATAGGGGGCCTCCAAAAATTTTGCGAGCGGGCCCCCGTTCTCTTAACTACGCCACTGACACACATACATACATATAAATACATATTCCTTCTAGCCAGCTGATACTTGACAACGGCACGCGTCCAAAGATGAAACACAACGGCCTTCTTACCACCTGTTATTTAAACTTGTAGGGGAAAGTCGGGTATATTGAACCACCCTTATATCTCGAAAATTAGTTTTCTGATTTCTTAAATGACAACACCGTGCGATAGGCGCCTAACTTTATTGCATATAGGCTATATTGTTTTCCTTAACATGTTGAATGTAAGTGTTTTGTTACCGCAAATGTAAATAAATGATTTTTGATGTAATTTTGAGTGATTCGTGCTAAGGGTGTAGTTAGTACAAAGGTAAGCATACAGCGTTTTTAATTTATAATTTGTAGCTGCAATTTATCAACAATTAACTGTTATGGATTGATGGCGGCCTTGATAGGTTATATTTTTGTTAGATTTTTTTTCTCACTGTTGGTTAAAATGGACCGCACGTAGTTGCCATAGAAACTTGTACCAATAACCCTGACAAATGTGATGATTGTCTTTCTTGAATAATTTAATATAGTTTTTTGTTTTAATACTAATGATAAATAATTGTTTGATAGTCTGTAATTCATAAATATATATTATGTTTATTATTTTAGTTAATATTCTATTAAAGTCCAAATTAGCAACCCCGTGGTCCAATTTACAGTACCGGTTAGCTGAATTGAAACAAAGGTCCGATCTCACATTTTGTCGATTTTTATCGAGTTTATAATAATTATGTTGATTAATACTTAATAAAAACAAAATCTATAAACTACTGTTTCATTTCATAAAAAAATAATTTGTATAAACCTAAGACTAGTATAGTAAATATCTTAACTTTTTAAAAATGGTTCAAATGAAGCGACTTTCCCCTAAGTACCAATGTAGTAGCGCAGGCTATCATCATGTGCTTCTCTTAAACAACCGCTCTCGCTCTAAGTCTGTTGTTGTTACTCAGGTATCAAGGTGTGCCAAGTGCATGCAGGTAGACCGTCACCTGACAGGAAGGATGTGTGTATAAGTGTTATATGTGCACATGTCAGACGAACTACTTTTTTACGATTCACATGTGTTATTGTCTTTCTTTGGGGTTTGTTGTAAGAAAGAAAGAATCGTTTAAAAATCGTAT
Source organism: Sialis fuliginosa (assembly GCA_961205875.1). Taxonomy (NCBI): domain Eukaryota; kingdom Metazoa; phylum Arthropoda; class Insecta; order Megaloptera; family Sialidae; genus Sialis; species Sialis fuliginosa. The sequence goes on along the minus strand of OY540814.1, from coordinate 1,436,001 downwards.
GGTTCATTTTTACAGAATGTACATTTAGATCAGTAACGTTATGAAGATTCCCATGTAATCACTTGCATTAATTCTAATGTGAAAAAAAAACATCTGCCAAGTAAATGCACAGTGCTTCCTCGTGCTAAATTCACCGATAATGTTGAAATAAATTGCCTGGAATTGGTTAACCATGGTTTAAATGCATTTAATTTTTATACAATTTTACCAAAAAATATTCGTACGAAATTTTTCTTAAAACGCACCAAATATTTTTTTTATCACATACATAAGAATTAATGCAAGTGATTTTTACAATTGCACTAGTCTAATTTACTCGTATAAGGTACTGGAACCAGTTATGGCCGCTATAAGAGCAAGGTTTACTGTTTTTGTGATTGACGGGCTTCTTTTTTATAATTTTCATCAACTCATGTTACTAATAAAACAACTAACTTTTTATTTAATCAATTTAATTACGCAAATAGTTTGTTTTTTAAATTATAGTTTTTTATTTTGTTTATGTTTTTTCTCCAGTATGGATAAAGTAAAACCAGTTATGAGCACGCAGTGATGGACACTTGTTAATGATTACAAAATGATAAGTACTACGGCACAAAAGATATAAAAGAAAGAATGTAAAGCAGTTTCTATGATAATATAAAAATTAATTAATAAATTATACTAATAATTAGTTTAAATGTCCACCGTTTTGACACCTATTGGCCGATTGTCATCAAAACACGCTATAAGACAGTTAAATGTATATAGATTAATATTCAGAAATGGTAGTAATCAAATATCAACAAATATTTCTAATTCAGTACAAATAATTAAAAAATAGCCATTACTGGGGTCATATCCAAGACTGGTGTCAGTACCTTACAATATTATTAAAAAAATAATGTCGACCCGATTTATTAATTGCACAGGCATCGTAAAAAAATTACAAAAAAATAAATAAAAAATGTATTACGAGTATTGTCTATCTGTTTCCTGTACTTTTTCAAGGCTAAACCGCTTAACCGATCTAGATGTAATTTGGCAGGGAGATAACTAGCATCCTGAGGAAGAACATATGCTACTTTGTATTCCGAAAAAAAAATTAGATAAAAAATTCTACGCGGCCGATGTTGCGGGTATAACAGCTAGTATTTTATTATTTTCAGAACCTCCACGGGCAGTGATACATTTTTTTTTACTAAATCTAATTAATGGTTTTTGTAGTTAAGATTTTCCTTTTTTGTATTGCTATATGAGTTATTTGCAATCAAACAAAAGCCATACTTTTAATTTTACGGTCGTAAAAAAATCCAAAAGCAGATTTGGAAAAGTCTTTTCTTCATAACGGTCAAAAGTGGTCTGACAGTGACACAAAAAATAGAAAATTGAAGAAAAAAGTCTAATCTACAAGAGCAATTGATTAGATTTGTTTTTTTTTAAATCAAGCCTCATAAAGAGTCTTAAAAAGTTGATAAAAAAATTCGCTATTTTTTTTGACAAAAGCAAAACTTTTGGCTGTAAACGAGTTCTGTTATTATCAAAAATAAGTAAGAGAAAAACATAGTCTGGTTAACTGTAAAACTGTGTTATTTATATTAAGTTGTTACGTATAAAATTGACATATGAAGTAATTTTATAACATTATTTACATAGTTTAAAACCACGTTCATAACTTACATATTATTATAATATTTCTGAAAAAAAAAATTCTCATGAAGACAAACATCACGGTATTTTAATAATATTTACATTTCATACGTACATATATTATTATGAGAGTATATCATATCAAATACAAATCCCCTAACCATAAAAATTGTAAGAGTTTAATGACTCAGACCAATACGGTCAACGTTTCCCGTTCCAGGATAAGTTCCGGTTCAGTAGTTTCTAAGGTATATAAATAGTCGTAGTATTTAGTTTTAAGTTAGGGTCTTTAAGACTCTGATGATGATAGCATTGCTATTGAAACACGTGTAAGTCTAAACTCTTACAATTTTTATGGTTGGGGGATTTGTATTTGATAAGTCATAACCATAGTTTGTTTGTTATGAGAGTATTATATTGCAATATCGAAGATACGAGAAGCTTTGTGATCGTTTCAGATTGAGACAAAAAAAATGTTCTTCGATTTCAAAATTTTAAATTTATCTTTCCGTTTCACGTCAAGACAAACACTTTTCGTTCCGTATCTGTCTGTCCGTCCATCCGTCTGTCCTCTGAATCCTTGTCACACGCATAACTCATGAACCACTGAACCGATATTGTTGAAACTTGGTCGGATGGTTGGGTTTGGTTTTAGGACGGTCTCATTTCAAAATCATCAAAATATTTACTTTTTCAAGATAGGTATCTCAAGAACGACACATGTTACGTGAAAATTTTATAGAATATTTTTTGTAGAGCATTAAATTTCCTATAATATTGGTCTACAACGTTTGTTGTAAAATATTCCCTTAGAAAGATTTATCTCAATTTATTTTAAAAATTCGTGTTTTATTTTTCTAAATTGATATTTGCTTGAACATATTAAATGTCACTTTGACGTTTTAAATGTAATTTTGGCGTTTTTAATGTCAATTTAAAGTTTGCATAAAATTAGATTTAGAAAACATAATCAGTGCGTTTTAAGAAAAATTTCGAACTAAGATTTTTTAGTAAAATTTGTATAAAAATTAAATGTTTAACCAATTTATCTAAACACTATCGGTTTTTATTTCAATTGTTCAATAATATAATTAACTACTTTTGGCGAATTTAGCACGAGGAAGCACTGTGCATTTACTTGGCAGATGTTTTTTTAATTAAACTATGTGTAGTTAAGGTTGTTCATGCAAGATGTTAAAAAATTAAAAAACGACATATTTTTATTGAAATTTAAATCTTCATAATTTTATGATTTAATATTTATTAATTTCGCTTACTTCAGAGTTTAAAGTACATAAATTATTATTTTATTACAACTTATACGAGCTTACATAATGTTAATGTCACATTATATTTTAAATATACATAACTTTATTTTAACGCTTGATGTAAAATTTCTGGTTTCAATATGGTTGAATTTAATCATATTTTATTCGAACTTTTATGGTTTCCTGACAGTTAACAAAAAAGAGATTGAAATCCTGTATGTGAAAGTATATTTATGCCCCGTGTTATTAATTTATAGGTTTTCTTTCTGAAAAATCGAATCATATTTTTTAATAAAATTATAATTACTTTTTTTAATGAATTTAAAAAATAAAAAATTATATAAATAGATACAATACCAAGGCAATAGAGTCCGTAGAAAGACCAATTCGGACTCCATTAATTAAATTATGGGTTTTTACACATTTATTATTATTTTTTAACGGAGAATGTATTTTATTTTTTTAATATTAATAAATAGAAATAACACAAAAATTAATACTGTACAAAAATTGAAAATCATTGCATGTAACAATACTTAAAAATATACAAATTTAGGAGGCCTATTTAAAAAAAACCTGCTAAGTAAATGCAAAGTGCTTCCTCGTGCTAAATTTACCAGAGGTAGTTAATTATTGAACAATTTAAATAAAAACCGATAGTGTTTAGATAAATTGCCTGTTATTGGTTAACCATTTAATTTTTATACAATTTTACTTAAAAATATTAGTTCGAAATTTTTCTTAAGACGCACCTGATTATTTTTTTATATATTTTTAATTTTTTGACAATTTCAATCAAATCTAAATTTATGCAAACGTCAAAATGATATTTAAAACGCCAAGCAAATATCAATTTAGAAAAACAAATCACGAATTTTTAAAATAAATTGAGATAAATCTTTGTAAGGGAATATTTTACAACAAATGTTGTAAACCCATATTATAGGAAATTTAATGCTCTACAAAAAATATTCTATCAAATTTTCACGTAACATGTGTGGTTCTTGAGATATCTTGAAAAAATAAATATTTTGGGATGTCACCCATCCCCCTTACACACGATTTTGATGATTTTGAAATGGGACCGTCCTCAAGCAAGACCAACTATCCGAACAAGTTTCAATAATATCGGTTCAGTGGTTCATGAGTTATCCGTGTAACAAGGATTCAGGAGACAGACGGACACACGGACAAACAGACAAACACGGAACGAAAAGTGTTTGTCTTGACGTGAAACGGAAAGATAAATTTAAAATTTTGAAATCGAAGAAAAATTATTATTTTTTCAATCTGAAACGATCACAAAGCTTCTCGTATCTTCGATATTGCAAGGAAGCAAAAAGTGAGTTTTACAACTTTGAATTTATAATATAAAACAATGAGTTCTGTATAGCTTAAGCTAATGCCACACCAACACACAAGAAAAGGTGTTAACGCCAAGTTTTTCTTTTTGGTTTGTAAATCAGATTAAAATTTACAATAAAACCAATAGATGGCATAAATATGCATCTTTAAATTAAATACACAGTTTAATTAATATAACATGTTTGTGCATCAAAAAAAAACACACAGTTTGAAACAAGTCGCCAAGACTAACCCATTTTTAGTTTGTTTAATCAGCAAAACCGCATTATTATATTTTTATATTTAGTTTTTTTTGCAATAAAAGTTTTTTGTGTTGATGAGAATAAATACTACAAAGGGACCTAGTGGAGTTAAGAATAGGCGTCCTGAATTATCCTTTTCTCCCTATAACTTTCCGCCTACATCGAGACCACGAGATTGCGAGATTTTGGTAAGTCCCATTGTTTATTTATATTTTTTATCAACCAAAAAACACAAAGAAATACAGTCCACGCTTAGAATTTTGTTTGACCATACACAACACATTTATTGGTCAGTTTCGAACCGGATAATTTGATAGATTTTTAGATGCATTTAGTTTACATAATTTCGCATACAAAATTATCATTAGTTATATACATATTCATTGAATTATTTAGTTTGACAATTCTATATACATTTTTATTTTTTGTATGTATAATAAATTTTTATATAAAAGTTTATTAAAATACATATTTGTTGCACAAACTTGTCGGAAAGAATTTGTTAGAATTGGAAACGTTATCATAATTACCATAATTAAATTTAATTGGTTTAAAATAGATATCGAATTTACTGGTTACAATATGTACGTATTATTTATGCATATTTTATATACGTACAATATTGTGAATTATTTTGTATATTTATTGCACATCTATTGAAAATAATTGTTGGAATTTTTGTTTATAGTCATAGGTGTATTTTGGGGGAATTACAATTGTATTGAGGATAGTAACAATCGTAATATATTTTCTTGATTAATTGAAATTGTTAATTATAAATATTTTTAAATTAATTAATTAATCAGAATATTGATTCAAAATGTCGGCGAAGAAATTAAAAATTTTAGTTGCGAAACAACAGAAATATTTCGAAAGAATACAAAAGGTGTATGATGCGGGTAAAGGCGCAAAAACTAATGAATCGGAATTAAATAATTTTAGAGCTAGATTTAAATTGTTAGAGGAAACAAAAATCTTATATCATAATATTGTAGACGAAATTAACACACTTAGCTTAGAGTTAGATGAGAAGTTTATTCCTGAATTTGAAACATTAGAAGCATTCGACGAAATGTACTGTCATATATTAGTAATGGCTGATGAAATGCTACATAAAGTACCAGATAATAATGATTTGAACAAATCCACAGGGGAAGTAGTTACACAAAAAAGTTTTCCGCGTTTACCAAAAATAGAGTTGCCTAGTTTTTCTGGAGATATTAAAGAATGGCCGGTGTTTTATGAATGCTTCAAGAATTTAATTCATGATAATGCTAGCTTAAATAATATCGATAAAATAAATTATTTGATAGGTAAATTGACAGGAAAAGCTTTAACCATTTGTGCGGGTGTTCCTCCTATAGGTGACAATTATGAAATAATTTGGACGTCATTAGTATCTAAATTTCAAGATCCTAGGACACTAGCAAATAACTATATTGAGCAAATTTTGAATTTTAAACCTAGTTCATCGGCAAATAATTTAAGTACTTTTTTGGAAAAATTTGATACAGCTTCGAATGCTTTACAGAAACTAGAGTTAGTTAATTTATCTGATTTTATTTTGTCATATTTAGCTCTAAGCAAATTAGATATTGAAACTAAAACATTATTCGAGAACACACGTCGGCAATCGTCTATTCCTACATATAAAGAAGTAATTGATTTTGTTAAAGAACAAGAAAAGATTAACAATCGCATTCATATCTCAAATAAACATAGTAGTACAAATGTCAATTATAAATCAAAATCTACTCATTCTTTTGTAGTGCAAAATCAAGGTATTGAAAATTGTTTGCTTTGTAACAATAGTTCACATCAAATATTTCAGTGTTCTAAATTTTTAGATAAATCACCACCAGATCGTTATACGATTATAAAACAGAATAACTTATGTTTAAATTGCTTAGGTGCACATAAAGTTATTTTTTGTAAAAGTAAAGGCAGCTGTAGGATTTGTAAATATAGACATAATACACTCCTACATTTTCAGAAAAGTGTTCCTGCAAATATGTCGTCGTCAAATCAGTCCTCAAAGGTTGATGATAATAAAGTTTCACCTCAAACACCAATTGTTGAAAATAATGCCAAGGGTAGTACGTCTTCATTTTGTTCCATCACAAATAACCTTATCAATTTTAGTAGTTCTGTTTTACTATCTACAGTGGTTGTAAACGTTTTGGATGGAAGGCGCGAAACCCAGAAAATTCGATTGTTGTTAGATTCCTGTAGCCAAGCACATTTCTTAACAAATGATTGTGCCAAACGTTTAAAATTAGATGTTCAAAAATTAGATTCTGCCGTCAAAGGTATTGGTATAGCCTCCACTCCAGTTCGAGGTAAGACACATGTAGTTATTTCTTCTCGTTTCAATCCTCTAATTTCATATTCTTTGGACGCTCTAGTTGTTGATAAAATAACAGACAAGCTGCCGAGCTGTACACTTTACAGCGACAAACTAGCACACTTGTTTGAGTTACCATTAGCTGATAGTTCCTTTAATCAACCTGGGAAAGTAGATGGAATAATTGGTGCAGATTTGTTTCCAATAATATTAGGCAAAACAAAAATTTTGGGTCCATCGCAGTCACCGATTGCCATAGAGACAAGTTTAGGTTTCGTTGTTATGGGATCGGTTCCTGTTAGTTCGGAGTTAGATACGGTGCAAAGTTTTTGTACGATATTGGAACCATTAGAGGAATTAGTCTCTAAATTTTGGGAACTAGAAGATATTCCATCACAAACTACTGGTTGCCCAGATGATTTGGAATGCGAAAATATTTATAAATCGAGCTACAAACGAGATGTCTCCGGGCGTTATATAGTATCATTGCCTTTTAAACATAGTCCAAGTTTATTAGGTGATTCATATTCAACAGCTCTTAGGAGATATTTATCATTAGAGAAGAAATTTAAAGCATGTCCTGCATTTGGAAATCAATATGCATCAGTCATGAAAGATTATTTAGCTGCGGGATATATATCAAAAATTTCGGTCGATCCTTCTCAATCGATAGGCTATTATATCCCCCATCATGGAATTTTTAAGGCAAATAGTATTAGTACACCATTAAGGTGCGTTTTTGATGCAAGTACTAAAACAAGTACTTCCTTTTCATTAAATGACTTGCTGTACACCGGGCGAAAATTACAATTGGATATTGTTAGCGTTTTGCTTAATTTTAGATTATACGAGATAGCGTTCACAGCCGACATTAGAAAAATGTATTTACAAATTCAGTTGTGTGATGAGCATAAATGTTTTCAGCGCATATTGTGGAGATTTTCAGATAATGATCCTGTTGAGATTTATCAATTAAATACAGTTTGTTTTGGTGTTAAATCTTCACCTTATTTAGCATTAAGAACGTTACATCAATTAGCTATAGATGAAGCAGATACCTACCCATTAGCAGCTGAAGTTATTAAGAGAGATTTTTACATGGATGATCTAGTATGTAGTGTTCCTAGTTTAAAAGAAGCCTCGCTTTTGTACAAGCAATTAGTTAGTTTGTTAAAATCTGGTCATTTCGATTTAGTAAAATGGTCGGTAAATTCGAAAGATTTGCTTCGAGAAATTCCACCGGAAAATTTATCCCCCAATGTGGTAAATTTTGACTCGGATTATTTAAAGATTTTAGGCCTACAATGGCACCCAAGTCAGGATATTTTTTCGTTCCAAATCAATTTAGAAAGTAAGGCTTGTACTAAAAGACATATGCTCTCCACATTAGCACGTTTATTTGACCCATTGGGTTTAATTGCTCCGGTAACTCTGGTTTTAAAACTGATAATAAAACAATTATGGCTTCTCAACATAGGTTGGGACGAGTTACCCCCTAGCAGTATTATAAATCAGTGGGATACATTTCAGCAGGAACTTCCAATGCTAAGAAATTTTAGGATAACTAGACATTTGGGTGTTTTTCAAAAAACCAAAATTTATTTAATAGGTTTCTCAGACGCTTGTCTAAAATCTTATGGCAGTGTAGTTTATCTGCGAGCAGTTTTACCAACTGGAGAGGTTCAAGTTCATTTGGTATGTGCAAAAACCAAAGTGTCTCCTAGTAAAATAATTTCAATTCCAAAATTAGAACTTTGTGCTGCTCATTTATTAGCAAAATTATTAAATTTCATTATTGATACGTATAAATCACGGGTGAATATTGAAAGAATTTTTGCTTGTGTGGATTCAACAGTAGCTCTTAGTTGGATCTATGCGCCTTCGCATAAATGGAAGACCTTTGTTGCGAATCGGGTCGCAAAAATACAAGAGTTTGTATCACCTGATTATTGGTTCCATATAGACGGCAAATTGAATATAAGTGATTGTTTATCACGGGGGTTGTCGCCATCACAGTTTTTAGCCTGTAAGTCTTGGGTTACAGGCCCACAATGGCTTCTATTAGACGAAAACATTTGGCCAATTAAGTCATTACAAAAAGAAAATTTGGTAACATTGGAAGAAAATTTAGTTTCATTTGTAGTGTCTAACAATATAACAAACCCTCTACATACAGTAATTGAAAACTGTTCGTCATGGACAAGGCTATTACGGATTATAGTTTATGTTTTACGTTTTGCGAAGATTTTACAATCAACTGGGACAATTTCAGTTGATGATTTAGAAAATTCTGAAATATCATTGTTGAAAGTAATTCAAAGAAAACATTTTTCAGCGGAAATTTCCTTATTAGAACAAGACCATTTATGCTCGCCTGCCTTACGATCCTTACATCCATTTTTTAAGGACGGTTTAATTCGAGTAGGTGGTAGGCTTAGTAATTCGAAATTAGATTACGATCAACAACATCCGATTCTTTTACCAAAAAAGGATCATTTGGTCGAGTTACTTATTGATCATTGTCATTGGACTAATTTGCATACGGGACCGCATCTAGTTTTATCGATTCTTAGACAAAAATATTGGATACTAGCCGGTAGAGGAATAGTGCGTAATCGAATCAAAAAATGCAACTATTGCTTTCAATTCAACCCGAAGCCTATGTATCCGATTATGGCTGATTTGCCAGTCCATCGAGTAACAGAAGCAAAACCTTTTATTCATTGTGGTGTTGATTATGCAGGGCCGTATTCTGTGACATTATCTAGGAGACGAGGCATTAAAAGCCAAAAGGCTTATATATGTTTATTCATTTGTTTGGCCACAAAGGCATTACATTTAGAGCTAGTCTCCAGTTTATCCACAGATATGTTTTTAGCAGCGTTTAATCGCTTCTTAGCTCGTCGTGGAGCATGCGCAGTTATGTATTCGGATCGTGGTACTAATTTTGTTGGGGCCAAGGCCGCGCTAGATTCGGTTTACAATTTAGTAAATTCAAACGACTATAACGTCATCTTGGAAAACGAACTAGCGTCTCATAGGATTAAATGGCGTTTACAGCCACCCGCTAGCCCCCATTTTTCGGGAATTTGGGAGGCTAATATCAAGGCGGTGAAAGCTCATTTGGCAAAGGCAGTTGGTACTCAAATATTAACCTATGAGGAAATGAGTACGATTCTAACACAAATCGAAGCCTTGTTGAATTCGCGTCCTTTAAGTTGGTTAAGTCCTGATCCCTCAGAACCAATTGCCTTGACACCGGCACATTTTTTGACTTTAACGCCACTTAAAACCTTCGCCGACACTGATCAATCATTATCAACGAATCTTCTCCAGAGAAAATCTTTATTAGATCAAATAGTACAGTCATTTTGGAATCGTTGGCACAAGGAGTATTTGAATAGTTTACAAATTAGACAAAAATGGAATACTCCTAGTTGCCCTATAACCGTTGGTACTTTGGTTTTGGTAAGAATGGATAATACTCCACCCCTTCACTGGCCGATTGGTATAGTTGACGAGGTATATCCTGGCAAGGATGGGGTCATTAGGGTGGCCAAAGTGCGTACCAAAACTGGAAGTTATAAAAGACCTGTGGTACGATTGTGTCCGTTACCGACCCAATAATAATTTTTTTGTTAGATTTAGTTTAGCAAACCCGCATTAGATTTAGTTTAGCAAACCCGCATTAGATTTAGTTTAGCAAACCCGCATTAGACAATTTAGCACACCCGCAATTAGAATTAGTTAGTTAGTTGTTGAATTACGTACTAGGTTCTGAAAACATTTTTCAGGGCCGGGAGGAATGTTAACGCCAAGTTTTTCTTTTTGGTTTGTAAATCAGATTAAAATTTACAATAAAACCAATAGATGGCATAAATATGCATCTTTAAATTAAATACACAGTTTAATTAATATAACATGTTTGTGCATCAAAAAAAAACACACAGTTTGAAACAAGTCGCCAAGACTAACCCATTTTTAGTTTGTTTAATCAGCAAAACCGCATTATTATATTTTTATATTTAGTTTTTTTTGCAATAAAAGTTTTTTGTGTTGATGAGAATAAATACTACAAAGGGACCTAGTGGAGTTAAGAATAGGCGTCCTGAATTATCCTTTTCTCCCTATAACTTTCCGCCTACATCGAGACCACGAGATTGCGAGATTTTGGTAAGTCCCATTGTTTATTTATATTTTTTATCAACCAAAAAACACAAAGAAATACAGTCCACGCTTAGAATTTTGTTTGACCATACACAACAAAAGGTCTCTAAAATAAGCCCAAATTATACTTTTTTAATTATGTCTAAAAATGTCATTTTTTAATTTTGTTTTTTTAATAAAAAAAAGTCGGATATTTTTACACCGACATCACAGCCGTGAACAATACATCATATAACCTTTTTTTTCAAAACTTATAAATTTATGTGAAAGTTTTGACGGAAAAATTTGTCTATTGTCAAAAATTTCCCGTAGTAATTTACAATAATATTAATTGCACAGTATAAAGACATTTCGCTTATTTAGGTTGTGTGAAAAGCGACGTTAATTTTCTCTTTAAGATTGCTATTTATCAACTTAATGAGTTTTTTACTCGCTGCTTTATTTCAAAACTACTTATCACAAATCATTTACAAGTGCTTTGTTGTTTGAAAATAAAAACGTTCTAATCTATGACTACGAATGAAAATGAATTAAAATATTACGTAATATATATAACTGTTATCATATAACATGTGTGGTTTAAAATATATAAGGTAAAGGCACCAGTTATGGCCTCTACAAGAGCAAGTTTCGTTTTTTTTTTGGATTAAGGGGCTTGTTTTTGTACTTCTCATGAACTCATGTTACTAATAAAACAAGTAACTCTTTATTTAATCAATTTAATTTAATTACCAAAGTCCGCAAATTAGTTTTTTTTTTTTAAGTAGCCTTTTTATTTGTTCATGTTTTTCTCCAGAATGGTAAAGGTAAAACCAGTAATGAGCACGCAGTGATGGACACTTGCTAACGATTACAAAATTATAAGTACTACGACACAAAAGATATAAAAGAAAGAATCATCAAATTTGAAACAATGTAAAGCAGTTGCTATGATAATATAATAATTAATTAATAAATTTTACTAATAATTAGTTTAAATGTCCATCATTTTGACACCTATTGGCCGATTGTCATCAAATCACGCTGTAAGACAGTTAAATGTATATAGATTAATATTCAGAAATGGTGGTAATCAAATATCAACACATATTTCTAATTCAGTACATTTAATTAAAAATTTGCCATTACTGACAGTTAAATGTATATAGATTAATATTCAGAAATGGTGGTAATCAAATATCAACACATATTTCTAATTCAGTACATTTAATTAAAAATTTGCCATTACTGGGGTCCTTGCCAAGACTGGTGCCACTAACTTCCAAAAATACTTTTCTATATTGCAAAGAAAAATTATAATGCCCGGTATTATAAAGGATGTGAATCAGGGACCCTCAATACGTGTAATTTCATATTTGTAAGTCTCACCATTTTGGTTGTAGAGCGTTCACAGACAAAAACACACAGAAGCCATTTAGATAATTGTCGTATGTGATTCAGGGACCCTCAATACGTGTAATTTCATGTTTGTAAGTCTCACCGTTTTGGTAGTAGAGCGTTCACAGATAAACACACACACGACGTCATTGAGATAATGGTCGTTTGTGATTCAGGGACCCTCAATACGTGTAATTTCATGTTTGTAAGTCTCGCCATTTTGGTTGTAGAGCGTGCACAGACAAAAACACACAAAAGTCATTGAGATAATTGTCGTATGTGATTCAGGTACCCTCAATACGTGTAATTTCATGTTTGTAAGTCTCACCGTTTGGGTTGTAGAGCGTTCACAGACAAACACACACACGACGTCATTGAGATAATGGTCGTATGTGATTCAGGGACCCTCAATACGTGTAATTTCGTTAAAATCTCTAGAATTATTTCATTATCACTATACTTTATTATACAGTATATTTCTACATAAATATCCTCCAATTTTCGTTGAAAACAAGCATGTTTATATTTTTTTTAAACTTTGAATATACATATATAAGTGGATATTCTCATTAAAATAACGTTAGTAAGTTTTCACATCGATAAAGTAAACAGAAGTTTTATGTAAGTATGTACAATGTACAATGCTTGCTTACATACCTAGGTATATACTTGTTTATGCATTGTGAATGTATGTTCATACACGTATATTATAGTAATATGAAAAGTACGACAACAAAGTGTACCATATCGAATTACAATAAAATCATTCTTCGACAGGAAGGTCGATGTCAATGTCAGGAAGAGCTTGGAGTGCTTCAGATATTCACGCGAAAGTACATATTATGTAGAACAAACTGACAAAAATGCCATTAACGTATCATAACAACGCTATCGCAAATAATGTTTTTCATGTATTTTTTGTAAAAACGCTTTGAAAAGTGAGAAGGGACTCTGGAGAGTAAATGTTTGGACCTATGGGTTTTGGCGGAGTATTAATATAAAATGTGAAAATAAACATTGTTTATTAATTTTAAAAAAAATGCCTTTTAAGTAAAATAAGTGATCGTAATTACCAAAATAACAACTCGTGTAAAATATTTTTTTTTTAATGTTCGTATTATCACCTAATTTAAAGCTCCTTTAGCGCAAAATGCTTCTTTAAAGTAGATTTGGTGTAAGGTACCTGCGGCAAATAAGGCCCAGAGTGTAATATGGCTTATGTGAAAAAAAAACACATTTGCAATAGTTGGATCGGTCTGGATTTTTATATACACATAGAAGGTACTTATACAAAGCTAACTACACACCGACTAGTCTCTCGCCGCGCTAACTTTTCGGTACCTCTTAGTTTGTTGCGAGAGATGGTGACGAATGCTCAATTTTATAAAAACAACCAACAAATAATCTTAATTTTTGTATGTATTATATGTTTCTTATTTGTTCAGGTAATAGTTTGATCCTTAAAGTTTATTTATGGTAAAAAGTTGATTTCTATTGTTTTTAAGTTTTTGCTTTATAAAAAAAATAAAATATACCGTAAGTAGTACCTTAGGGATAATAAGGCCCACCAAATTTAAGATTGGACATTTTATTATTTATTAAAATTTATGATCACATATTTTGTTCTAGTTTGGTATGTCATTTTTATTTACTAATAGTTCTATAAAAAAATCATCTACAACGAAGAAATACCGTGGTCTGGCAAGAGTTTAGCAGCTGCTATGGATGCAGCATCGGCACGTTATAGATAAAAAATAAATGTTAAAATAAAATTATTAATTGTTTATTTATTAGCTGTAATTAAGCAAACATTACGCTAAATATTGATTAAAACATATTTCCCATACAAAATAACATTATAATTATCTGAAAATGTTTAATTTAGTTAAGTGGCCTTATTATACCGCCATAGTTTAATAAGGCCCAAAGTTCCTTTTTTTAAATGTTTTAAAATTGAAAATATCATTTAAGAAAAGTTGGTTTTCAAACTTCTTTAGATTAATAATAAACCAGTTTACCATTAACATAGCATTTTTAATATAAATTACTTATTACCCGAAATATATCATTTTTAATTAAGGTGGGCCTTATTTGCCTCCATGACCTTATGACCAATGTGATTCAAATCAATATTTAGGCTCTCAATGAAAAATGTACACAATATGCGTTGTAAAAACACAGTGCAGAAAATAAAAAACCATTTAACCCATTACTTCCCAGGTCCTATTTATAGGACAACATATTTTCAATTTTTTTCCTCTGACACAATAACGTTGTTTATTTGATTTCCATTACTAATATGTTGTTCAACTCTCACTACTTACAATAAATTTCATGGACACCTCTAGAGTTCATTCAATGACAAATTACAACCTTTTTAGAGTAATCGTGTTCTATGCCACAGCTAGCTGACTTTTATAGTTAATTTTTTTTTTACTTACAATTAGTGTTTTTAAATTGACGAAACTATATATAATAATATTACTTATGAGAGTGTAAATAAAGCAGAATAATATCAATACATTTCAAAAATAAATCCAGGTACAGACTGTCGTCGTTAAAATGTGCTATTCTATAAATATGACACTGGAAACTTATGGCAATAATCTATACCTTTTACAGTATAAATTCACACTTATGAAACATAATTTCACATTAATGAAAACTGATTTCACACAAATGAAAACAGAATCCACATATTATAGGAAAATTAATTTTTTAACAAAATAATACAAGTTTAAAGGTTTTTTATTTCCTATTATATTAACCTTAGGACCCTACACAGTGGTTAACCAAATCCCACAAAATTTAATAAGATCATCCTGGTACAATGATACAGCATAATATCGTTCGACATGTCTTCCAAAATAATGTGCTTGATTGTTAGCACATGTATAATTCAATATACCTACATGCATTCTTCCCTGGATATGTCATTTTAGTAACGGTTTAAAGGAACTCCACTTAAATAAAATATTGCTAATGTGGTAATTTAAGAGATTTCATAACATCTTGGATATGCAAACAATGTCGAATGATATTATGCTGCATCATTGCGCCAGGAAGACCTTATTGAAATGTGATATAATTAACATGTATATTTAATATTATAAGGAATAAAAAACTTTTTTTTTATATTAATTTCACACTTGATAAATTAATTGTCCTATATGTGAATTCTGTTTTCATTTGTGCGAAATCAGTTTTCGTTAGTGTGAAATTATATTTCATTTGTGTGAAATCTGTTTTCGTTAGTGTGAAATTATATTTCTTAAGTGTGAATTTATACTGTAAAAGGTATAATACTGTGACTGACTATTATTATATCTTGTATTGAATTTATCTTTTTGGTCATATTTTCAACAAGAATTGAGAACATGACCAAAAAATTCGAAGAAATAAAAAGTCGAGAAGTAATGGGTTAATTAAATGTATTATGCTTGGTTCTGTTGATACGAGTAATACGACTGTTAGTTAAAGGAGCATTTAGTTAAACTTGGTAATACCGGGCGTTCCTCGTGTTATTTTTTACACAAATTACACGAGTCACGTAAACGCAACAATAAATTAAGTTTGTGTTGGGTCGTGTGTGTTAGCGACGTTGCCAAATTTTATTTTATATTTCTCTTTATACTCTTTCTAACATAATCCGAGAAATACACTAAGTAGGGTCAACTAGGGTAAAAGTGAAACAAAATATAAATCTTTCATGTTTTTTGACAGTTAACGATATAAATTCATACTTTAATTTTTTCTACTAGATGCGCTTATGAATAACCATTTTAAATACTTATGTATGTCATTTGAACTGTACTATACAACACGGACTATAAAAATGAAAAAAGTGTGTTTCATTTTTAACTTCTAATTTGGGAAAAAGTGAAATAGGTCTCTAATGGAAAATATTTCTCGAAAAATTAAAATAAAAGCTACTTTGGCAACTTTGATTTATCTTCATTGTGGCATATCAATATGAAATTGTAACTTTAATTAATATCTAAGCTATACAGAAAGTTATGTGCAAAGAATTAAAATTTAATTCATACGTTTTGACATCGACTAACAGGGAAATCTGTAGGGGTGACACATTACTTATTAGGCGATTCATATTTTCAGGTCACTTTAACAAACCTGTAATGATGATGTCAGTTTTTATAATTCTCCTATAAACAAATTATTTTTTAAGTTGCTACCTTGTTTCACTTTTACCTCATTTTTTTCGTGTTTCATATTTACCCCGCTCGACCCTACCTATATAACATTACGTGGTGAGAAAAAAAAGTAAAACATAAAGTATACATATTTTTTACACAAAAATCTACATAAATAATATTTTTAATAAAACCTGACGTAAGATTATCACATATACATGACAAAACACATTATTTCTGATTTTAACCCAAAACACTAGAAGCAGCACTCAAAGACGCAGGTGTGCAAGACACCTCTAGAATCCCACAGACTGGCATTGTCTAGAAACCCACCTCTATGTCTATCTCACACTGTTGTACGTGCAAAACGATAGTGTTGTCTCTCTCGCACCCGTGCGCCAGCCCCGCATGCATGTAGTTTCCGTTAATTTAAGCCCAGCGGAACGTACTTCCGGTTTACGTGTGCGTGTGTGTGTGTGTGTGTGTGCGTGTGTGTGTGTGTGAAAGATGACCCCCATGGACTAGAACAACCGTCGTGAATGTGAGATAGTTTAAAGGTCAATGTTACTGCTCGTATTGTTCTTAAAAAAAATTAATATAACAAGGGTGTCCAATAGGGTGGAGTGAAAAAATTTATATTTGAATGCACAATAATTTAAATTAAAGAGCAATCCAGTGTCTTTAAAATAATATGTTACTAAATTTTTTTTTATAGTTAATCATTTTTTTTTTAAATGATGTTTATTTTTTGGTTTTTTTATAAAAATAATCTTATTTTGAGAGCATTTTTCTAACGATTAACTATAATAAATGTTTGACTGTTATAGGTATATCATTTTAAAGGTACTGAATGTCTCTTTAATTTAAACTATTGCGCATTCAAATATCTTACCCCGTTAATGAGATATAATGCCCTAAAATTTATGTTTTTTTCTAATAAAGAAACTCATTTAGGAACCTCAGGATGATATCCAATTACAAATTCCTTCATAAGGTGTTTTAAGGATATACAAATACACATTTTGCGCATATAGCGTTTCGAAGATTCCAAAAAAAAAATTTTTCACTCCACCCTAGTGTCCAACTTGATGGCTGAAATACAATGTTTTTTATGGGTTTACATACAGAATTTTCAAAAAAATATTTTGCCTCCTCGCAATATCAAAGATACGAGAAGCTTTGTGATCGTTTCAGATTGAGATAAAAAATGTTCTCAGATTTCAAAATTTTAAATTGATCTTTCCGTTTCACGTCAAGACAAATACTTTTCGTTCCGTGTCTGTCCGTGTGTCCGTCTGTCCCCTGAATCCTTGTCACACGCATAACTCATGAACCACTGAACCGATATTATTGAAACTTGGTCGGATGGTTGGGTCTGGTTTGAGGACGGTCCTGTAAGGGAGAGGAGTGACATCCCAAAATATTTATTTTTTCAAGATATCTCAAGAACGACACATGTTACGTGAAAGTTTTATAGAATATTTTTTGTAGAGCATTAAATTTCCTATAATATGAGTCTACAACGTTTGTTGTAAAATATTCCCGTACAAAGATTTATCTCAATTTTAAAGTTTTTCTAAATTGATATTTGCTTGGACATATTAAATGTCATTTTGACGTTTTAATCATTCTGAAAATAGTGTAAATATACTATAGTGACCTTAAAACATACAAATATGTTGAAATTTTTGATTTTGATTTTCGGACCGATTACAATAACTTCCAGTTGGGAAGTTAATAAAGTAAAATCACAATAACTTCCTTTCTCAACATATTTATTTAATAATCATCAACATTATTAGTTCCCTTTGTTACCCTATTTTCCTAAACCATCAACCCCGCATTAGACGATGAAATAATTACATCAACAAACACCCGAATTGTCCTGATTATGCATTTCACGCAACGATCCGCGGTAGTGTACCCCTACCCTTACCCCCCCCCCCTGACTGCGTCCTGTTTGATCTTTCCCGCCAACTGACTGTTACTGTTGTGTTGGTTCTTCCAGCAATATATTCAACCCATTTCCATTTTAATGCCCCGATCCTTGACATTATGCCAATTACGCGGGTTTGTAATCTAATCCACTCACATCGTTTTCCGCCCTTCCATGAAATTTCCACCACCATAACATCTTATATACGCATCTATGTATATTGTATATCATTTATATATTAAATATACATACATATCAATTAATGGATCTCTAAAGTGGTTATTTATCATGTGCAGAAATTTTTGTTGAATACGCGACTCATATTTAGTTTATATTTATGAGATTTTTTATTATCTCTAGTCACATATAAGCATACCCCGTATTAGGAGATACATCTTCAAAAATCATGAACAGTTTGATTCTATACACCAGCGGTTCTTAAACTAGGAGTCCGCGAAACTTTTGCGGGGGTCCGTGAACCATGTTTGGCATAAATTAAAGTACTTTTACATTTCTATTTACCAATGAATAATTAGTATCTAACGACCTTCTTTGTTTTTCTGTCAGGGAGGCAGGGGTTATTTGAGTCAGTAGCTTGTTTCTGCAGTTGTTAAAATGAAAAATGTAGTTGTAAAAACTAATTTGTGTAGTGCAAAAAATTGAAACAATGTTTAATAAATAAATAAAATAATAAAATGTGTGGAAAAAATGTCATTGCAGTTGTAAAAGCAAAAATTGTAAGTGTAGAGCAAAAAATTAAGGTCTTGCAGTTTTAAAATTTTCTTAAAATAACCCCTGCAGGGATGGGGTTCCTGAAAAATAATTGTTCAAAAGGGGGTCTCTAGACTACATAAGTTTAAGAACCGTTGCTATACACTATCTGCAGTGTAAAATGACAACCCACTGACAGTTCTAATGAATAGTATGGTTTAAATCAGTGGTTTCCAAAGTGTTCCTATGAACCCCCAGGAGTTTTTGGAACCGCTGAGGGACCCATTTTCGATAATATAAATAAAACTGACATTTATTATAATAATGTATTATACGTCCGGTACTTTAATTATTTTATTCAAAGGTGAGATAGTGGCACCAGTCTTGGATATGACCCCAGTAATGGCTAGTTTTTAATTAAATGTACTGAATTAGAAATATTCGTTAATATTTGATTATTACCATTTCTGAATATTAATCTATATATGTACATTTAACTGCCTTACAACGTGATTTGGTGACAATCGGCCAATAGGTGTCAAAATGGTGTACATTTAAACTAATTATTAGTATAATTTATTATTATTATTTTATTTGTTTCAAATTTGTCGATATTTTCTTTTATATCTTATGTGTCGTTTTGTAATCATTAGAAAGTGCCCATTACTGGTTTTACTTATAATTTAAAAAAATAAATTATATTTGCGGACTTTAGTAATAAAATAGATTAAATATAGAGTTAGTTGTTTTAATTAGTAACATGAGTTGATGAGAATTACAAAAAAGAAGCCCATCAATCACAAAAACAGTAAACATTGCTCTTATAGCGGCCATAACTGGTGCCAGTACCTTAGTTCTTCGTAACTTGTGTGAAGATAGCAGCGCGAAATTCGAAAAAAAATCTGGATGGTTTGTAGGAGTATATTATAAAAATATCGGTATGGAGAACCATACATGACTTCCATGTTCTTTCTATCTTTTTAAATAACTTTTAAATATACATTTTTTTAAATATTTTATTTATATAACCTACTATTATGAATATACATATCGTAATACATTAAAAAAACATAAATACTTACAACGGTTACAGCTCTTTTTGCCATATAAATATATATAAATATTAGTTTTCTAATGTCAAAAACATAAAACACATTCGTAGAAAAACTTATTTGACAATTTGAATTTAGTTGCATTTGTTTCCAAGGAAACATGAATTAATGACATATTAGTATTTAAAATTCAAATTTTAAGTGTGTTTTTCATCCCTTTAATGGCTGTTTAGGCACGTACAAATAATAAATGTCCCTTAGATTCAATTGAACTGCAAATGTACCAAATCTTATCAAAATTAGTGAGATAATACTCGCAATATTCATTTTTTTGACGAAAAAAGTTACAAAATTTCGAATATTTCCAAAACCCCTAATCCGATCAGCACCAAAATCAATAGGTCTGGAGTACTCACTGAGACAAACATTTTCCCCAAAAATAATTTAGATCGGTGCATTTTTACGGTAGTTATCGTGAACGAAAAAAAATCTACATCCTGACACACAGACGCACGCACAGCCGCCATGCGGAAATTAACTTTTCTTTAAGTTTTGAAGTTAGTATAATCAGAATTTGTCATTTTCTCGGACACGATTTTTCGATGGTATTACAATACTTCCATTTCTTTCAGAACATGGAAGTAAAAAATACGATATTAACTAAGTACTCACTTCAAAGTAAACAAATAAACCTCGAGATAAATCCTTTTCATGAAATCATAAAATATTTACTTATGTCTATTAATTATCAAAGTTCAATCTTCTTACACAAGTGAAAAAATATCTTGTACAGGACAATAAATAGACATCAAAGAACGGTTTATTAGTATTTAATCCCCCAGCCTACTAGAACTTGTCGTGTAGCACAAGTACAATAATAATTCATTAGCTAACATTAATTACAACATTATAATTACAAGCGAGGTAGTTTTTCTATTTTGCATTTCAGACAGAACGCGTGCTGTAAAAGTGTCACGAACTTTTTTCATAAGTAACATACCGATTATATCACTAAAATGGTCTTAATTGCAATAATGAATAATTTGTACTTGTATATTTTAATAGGCTCTACAGATGTGGGTTAGGGGTTATTATTTACAACTAGTGATGTAAAATTTTATGAAAAGTTTCAGGTCGGTGAAAAGTTCAGATTGTAATGTTATGTTAAACTGTAATATAAATGTTATACATAATTAATTTTTACTTTTTTATATATACACAGGGTGTCCACAGGTTTTTGGAAATAAAATTCCCCCCTGACTTTCCCAGACCACAGATTAAAAATTCCCTGAATCGGAGGGCTCCGGAGTAAGAATGTGTAGAAATAAAATTTGAAGACCTTTTTTTTTGGTCATAATTAAAATTTTACACTTGTTACTTACTTTCAATTCAATGACCATTTTCTTTTTTTTTCCTGACTTTCTAAAAAAAAATTATAAATTCCCTGACTTTTCAGAATTTTAAATAAATTCCCTGACTTTCCCTGACCACTTGAGGCTTCCCTGACTTTCCAGAAAGTGGACACCCTGATACATAAAATGTACTGTATAAATATAGTGATCATAAAAAAATTCGAACTCGAGATTTTAACGGAATTACACGTGATGGACACTTGCAAATGATTACATAATGATAAATACTACGACAGAAAAGATATAAAAGAAAGAATCGTCAATTTTCAAACAATGTAAAGTAGTGGATTTTTAATAATTTAAGTAAACAAGGATATTACGTTCATTACTGGTAGGTAGATTAAAGGTGTTACTGTTCTCTTCACTTAAATTAGCATACATTCTTAGTTTTTTGCAGGAGACATTGTTATTATGTACCATCTTTTTAACCGATTTCAAAAAAGGAGGATGTTCTAAATTTGACAATAAAGTATTGGCACCTGTTATGGCCGCTATATGAGCAAGGTTTACTGTTTTTGTAATTCTCATGAACACATGTTACTAATAAAACAGATAATTCTTTATTTAATCAATTTAATTACCAAAGTCCGAAAATATAGTTTGTTTTTTTAAATTATGGCTTTTTATTTTGTTTATGTTTTTTCTCCAGTAATGGCTAAAGTAAACCAGTAATGAGCACGCAGTGATGGACACTTGCTAATGATAAGTACTACGACACAAAAGATATAAAAGAAAGAATCGTCAATTTTGAAACAATGTAAAGCAGTTGCTATGATAATATAATAATTAATAAATAAATTATATTAATAATTCGTTTAAATGTCCACCATTTTGACACCTATTGGCCGATTGTCATCAAATCACGCTGTAAGGCAGATAAATGTATATAGATTAATATTCAGAAATGGTAATAATCAAATATCAACAAATATTTCTAATTCAGTAATTTAAAAAATAGCTATTACTGGGGTCATATCCAAGACTAGTGCCACTATCTTATATATTTTTATATATGTTCGCGCAGAACTCTGACAGATATGCACACTGAGGTGGTCTTATAAAACTTTTATCAGAATCTGACCATGGACTTTGAGATATGCCACTCAAAACCGGAAAAATAAAAAACATAAAACATAAAAAATAAAACAGACTTCAAAATAATAATAACAATGAAAAAAACCCGATTTCAATATCTGTTAAATTTATTTTTTATATACTTTTCAGTTTTTTTTTTAAGTTTTATTTTTTTTACTTTACAAGATTTTTTTCTAGTTTAAATTTCTTTATTCCTTTATCGTAAAAGAAACCTTACGGTAATGTTCAGACTACTGAAGTGATCTCTAAATGATTCTTGGTTCAAATTTCACTCATGTCTACTCAAAAACAATGAAACGTGATATGGGTTTATAATATTTTATATTATATGTGTATGTATAGGTATAATATTTTGGATAGACAAGACACGCATCAGATTTTAAATAACACAAAGCATTAAATATTTATCTTCTATTTTACTTGGTTAGGTATTGATAATGCATATTAAGAATACAAGATTTCTTTCTCTCTAAAACTGAATTAGTTTTTATTTCACTAATTGAATTAGTCACTTTATGTCAATTTCACTAAAAGAATAGTGACTTCGAATCAAAAGTGGTACCATTGTGGCATTTATTCTTACGTTGAGTTAAATTAAAACAACCGTGTGTGCGTGAGTACATGTTTGTCGTGCGTGAGTCCGTGAGTATATTTTGAAGAAATTTTTTTTTATAAACTTATTTGATCTTTTTTTAATATCTGAACTAATAATGCATAACTATAATATTTTAAAACGAATTTTGACATTAAAAAATACAATATAAAAAATAAAGCACTATGGTCACTTGCCAACTCTATCAGAACACCAAAAAAAATTTTTTTTAAATGCATTGTAGCTTTATTTTTTATTGTTTTGTTTGCTATTACTTGTATTAGAATGCGGTTTAGAAGAAATAATATGAAAATAAAATATACACAATGTATTACTTACATGTAAAAAACATTTCAGAATTTAATTTACAACAATTAAATTGAATCGTGTCACGAGCGCTACCCGCCGTGTGTGATCGAGCGTGACTAAAAAAATAGTGCGTGCGTGACTAAATTTTTTTCTCTCGTGAGCGTGCGTGATCGTGAGAAAAATCACTCACGCGCCCAGCTTTATCAGAGAGTATGTAGTAGAGATCAGATCGGGCCTTAAAAAGGTAACCCGATCCGGTCCGAAACTTTTTTTTCAGCCCGGTCCAATCCGGTCCAATTTATACGATTTATATTAAGGTCAGGACCCAGTCCAGTCTGGTTTATACTAAGGTCCGATCCGACCCGGTCCAAACATTACAAAAAAAAATTAAGCCCGGCCCGAACTGATCTAAGAAAATTGTATTGTATTTTTTTTTATAGTTCATATAATAAATTATATAATATATTAAAAAGGAAGTGTTTATTTTTTTAGAGGTTTGATCATTGGTTTATTTAAAAAAATATAAACATATTTCTTTAAAATATTATATTTCAGACGTTTCGACCATTGTTAGTCATCATCAGTGTCAACAATTATTATAAAATATAGACATGTTTTACAATATTTGACAGTAGAAAATGTTTTTTTTTTAAATGTTTAATTTAAAATATGGTCATTTACATAAACTTGAAATATTAAAAAGGAAGTATATAATATAAAAATATACAAATTCATTGATATGTATCGCGATGGTAGCGACGCGTTCAGTGCTAAAAATCGAAACTTACACGACTATTATAAATTATAATGTTGTTAATAATTGTACGTAAAAGTTTTGATTTGAAAAAATAATATATTTATTTATTCGTTAGGTCCGACCCGGCCCGGTCCGATGTATACCAAGGTCCGGACCGATCCGATCCGACCCGATCCAAACATTACAAACAAAAATTAAACCCGGCCCGAACTGATCTCTAGTATGTAGGTATAAAATAATTATATTGTTTGTTTATAATTATAAACACTAGAATCATAATGGGTAATTGTCATTTGAGTGCAGTAATTGTGTAATTTAGCATTTACAGAGCGTACAGAGAGATTTTAATAACACATTAACCGTGATAAAATCTAGTCATGTCGAGCCGTTAGTCATTGTAGCGATGCGATGGCACAACGCGAGTGTGGCCGAGGAGCGTTTGCTTATTCTACTTCCTGGTAGGTACCTACCTACCTACAGGATACGCGTAATCTGCTGTATAGACACGGGCGTCCCGCGTAATTAGCGACAACCGTTATTTGTGTTCGGAATCCGGGAGAGAAGAGAGGTATCAGCTCCGGGAGGCGGCTGCTGCGACGGTAATTCACTTACAAATTACCAGGCAATGGGTCTCGTGAGACGCTCCTGTATGAGAATATAATGCGTTCGGGTA
Source organism: Sialis fuliginosa (assembly GCA_961205875.1). Classification (NCBI taxonomy): domain Eukaryota; kingdom Metazoa; phylum Arthropoda; class Insecta; order Megaloptera; family Sialidae; genus Sialis; species Sialis fuliginosa. The sequence goes on along the minus strand of OY540814.1, from coordinate 1,410,921 downwards.
CCGGTTTCCTGTTAGAGGGTACCTCGCGTTGGGAAAAAGCGGAATTGCGACGGGGACCTCGTGAATTATTTATTTATTTCCTCTGGCCATTCGTACGCAATGTGTTCTGTTTTGTTTTTTATACGATTACATTTATTTATTTGTTTGTTTTAGTTTATGACCCGGTAAGTATGTGTACGTGTTTATACGGATGGTGTCTGTGATTTAATGAGGGCTCGATAATAGAATTGTTTTCAAGAGAATCTGTGTTTGATCCTACTTGTGTAAATATGTCAGTAGGCGCTTGATGTTAACTTCGTGATCGTGTTTTATATGGAGATAGATGGACTTCAGATTTCATTTCGTTGGGTTTTTTTCTTATATATAAGGTACTGGTACCAGTCTTTGATATGACCCAAGTAGTGGGTATTTTTTAATTAAATGTATGTGTTGATATTTGATTACTACTCTTTCTGAATATTAATCTATATATATTTAACTGCCTTATAGCGTGATTTGATGACAATTTATTCATTAATTATTATATTATCATAGCAACTGCTTTACATTGTTTCAAAGTTGACGATTGTTTCTTTTATATCTTTTGTGTCGTAGTACTTATTATTTTGTAATCATTAGCAAGTGTCTATCACTACGTGATCATTACTGGTTTTATTTTATCCATTACTGGAGAAAAAACAAAATAAAAAGCCATAATTTAAAAAACAAACTATATTTGCGGACTTTGGTAATTAAATTGATTAAATAAAGAGTTATTTGTTTTATTAATAACATGAGTTCATGAGAATTACAAAAAACAGTAAACCTTGCTCTTATATAGGGTGACCAGATCTCCGGTTTTGACCCGGAGTCTCAGGGTTTGGGTGTAATGTAAAAATGACGACTAAAAAAAGGTCGTCAAAAATAGAGCAGGGGACATAACAGTGCAGATTTTGGTAACAAATAAAAAGAATAAAATAAAAATAAAAAAGATAAGATTAAATAAAAAAGGGGTCTTCATTTACATCTCAGGGTTTACCAAAACTATAATCTGGTCACCCTACTCTTATAGCGGCCATAACTGGTGCCAATACTTTATTGTCAAACTTAGAACATGTTCCTTTTTTGAAGTCGGTTAAAAAGATGGTACATAATAACACTGACTTTTGCAAAAAACTAAGAATGTATGCTAATTTAAGTAAATAGAACAGAAACACATTTAATCTACCTACCAGTAATGAATGTAATACCCTTGTTTACTTAACTTATTAAAAATCCAATAGACTCAAAACTAACAGATTAGTAGATACGCTAACTACACAGTAAACAAGAGTCTCACAGCTCATTTCATTTTAACTACTTCAATCTAAAATATCTGCTCGGTACATACACACACACACACACATACACACACACATACAGGGTGTCAAATATGTTCAGGGACTATCGAATATTTCGAATGGTATATACAGCATCGAAAAACAAAAAAATACGTGTTTAATATTTTTGAAAAAGCTATTCAACTACACCAAACTCGACCCCCTTACCCCACCCACAGGGGGTGGAAGAGGGGCAACTTTGATATCTTAAATGGAAACTCCCAATTTTTATAGCAGATTTGGATTTTGCGTCAAAAAATACGTTACTTTTGTCTGAAACATTTTTTTGTATTCGGGGCATATGGTGCTGTAATTGCTGTACGAAAAGACAAATTTTGTAAGAGAAATTCCCGAGTAAAAAAACAAACGGCCGTGGTGTGGGGAGTCGAATTTGGTGTAGTTGAATAGCTTTTTCAAAAATATTAAACACGTATTTTTTTGTTTTTCGAACTGTATATAGTTATACCATTCGCAGGGATGAGTCTCTTTTTTTCTCAAAAAAGAGGATTTTTTCTTGAAAAATGAGACCCAAAAGAGGAATTTTCTAGCTCTTGAATAGGTTATCTATAGATATATTTTTTAACATTTAATCAAGAAAAAAAAATTATTTACGTTTTTACGATATTATTTCTTACTATTAAGGACAAAAACATTCTAGAAAATATTAAGGACCTAAAAGGCAACAAGTTCTGGGTATTTTATAAGAAAAAAATCATTTAATAAAACTACAAACTATATTTTATCGTGAAATACATAATATTATCAAAATTTTAAAATAATTGGTATATAAATAATATTATTTATAATTAAATATAAACATTCACTAATTTTTTATTCACTATATACTCAAAAAAACTATTTTTTATCTTCTAATATTAGAAATTATTTATTACGATTTAGCAAATTGTTTTCCCACGATTGCAAATACATATTTTTAATAACATAATAAATAAGAGAAAGAAAATATTTCAATGTTTGTGTCATTGTCTTATGAACACATTAACATACTTTTTTCTCTTTCTACCAACAATATATTTATTAATATCCTTGTCGGCTATGCATATAATAATACAAAAGACAGCTCTCTGTGAGGCGGTAGTTTGTAAATTTGTAACAAACAGAAATATTCTGCTTTGAATTTTAATCTGTTGCAGAGTTTGTACATGTTACATATAGTTACATAAATTTATTTATAAAAAATTAAGGTAATTTTTCACAATTTAATCTATACATTTCTAATTTTGAAGTAACCCACAGCGAAAGGATACTTTGAAATCAGTCAAAAAAGAGAAAAAAGATAAGATTTTTTGAAAAAAGGGTACTTTAGGGCCGACTTCCCAAAAAAAAGAGGAGCGCTAGCATCCCTTACGTTTCTAAAAATATAATTATGACGAATCATACATTTATGGAAATCAATTTTGACAGTAAAAACACATTATTTGTAAATAAATATAATAATTACCTTTTAGGTAAGTACAACCATTCTCTTTCCAACTTAGTAGTTCTACCGAAAGTAACATTTACCTGAAACAAAAGAATAACATTAGAAACATATTTTTTATAATATTTAATATTATATAATCCTTTGAATATATGAAATTTTTCGGTGGAATAACTTCATATTGGTGCTTAACATTGAGAAAAAAAATGTTTTGCAACAGTTGGTAATAACTGCTATATGCTATTGCTACCCATAATATATGTAAAAATATTTTTTTCAATAATATTAGCAGATTTAGTCAATTTTTTATTATTATTAGCACTCCCATAAAATTTACAAAAATTTATACAATTTTAATTTAATTATTTTTGTAACTGTAATTTTTGTGTTTATTATTATAGACTAGTGCATTGGACCCGGTGTTACCCGGGGATATTAATCCAATTAAACATAAATTAATCATGCCCACCCAACATGCCCACAACACATGGTTCGCCGCGAATTGTTTTTTTCGGCTTCATGAAATTTTCACAGAATATCCAGAAATTATACACCTAAACTTAATCTATCCATTGGTGAAAACCGGAATAAAATCCATTCAGTAGTTACTGAAAAAATCGCTTAAAATTATATTTTCAAACTCCCAGGAAACACCAGGTCTTGTCTTAGAATTTGTATGAAAATCAAGAATAAATAAATAAATAAATAGGTTACCTTTCTTGGAAGTGAAATACTTCTTTATGTTTCAATTTTCAATTAATATATTTCAAAATATTTAATTATTGGTATGTATCAAACATTATCTATTCATTCGACAAAATATTTGAAAGAGACGTAACCATAGTGACCTAAATTACTGAAACCGTAAATTATAGAATTCTTTATTCCATGGCTACTGTGTTTTTATATAAATGACAGTTGTATGCTCTGACATCATGGAAACAAAACACGACTTGAAAAAGATTCTTTTTAGTCTTTTAATGTTAAATCTCAGGGCTTCGAACCGGAACCGAACCGAAAACCGGAAAACCGTTATTTTTTGCCGGAACGAAAACCGGAACAGAACCGAAATAAAAATATCGGTTTTTACGGTTCAGTACATGTTAAAATACGCGCGTTAACATGATCTTATTTCCCATTTCAATTGTCGTTCGGGCTATCATACAAGTACCATAAAATATTCTAAATTATGGTAGAAAATTTTTTTTTAATACAAATAATTTTTTTTAATTAATCACTCGGAGCTGAACCGAAAACCGAAAAAACCGTTATTTTTGCGGAACGATAACCGGAACCGAACCGAAATATATTTTTTTTACTCGAACCGGAACGAAAACCGAAACGAAAAATATAACGGTTCGAAACCCTGTTAAATCTTAGATTTTCATAAAATATTATTAGCCACGATACTGCTCAGAAAAATTATCTAACTATTGGTGAAGTTGGGGGGGGGGGGCTGTGACAGTAACAATGAAAGACCTTTTTTTAATTTATTATTATTAATAAAGAATAACAAATGTTATATTGCACATTCATAACGAGAACTTATATTTTATTTATAATTCACGATTGTCATTTTCGTTATTTTTGAATTCGCTACCATAGATGACGTATAATTTTTAAATAAAATTTGCAACAATCACTTTTTTTTAATCTGCTATGTTAATTTTATGTGAATTTTATTATATTACCTACATTTACTGAATTAATAGATTTTTTTTAATTGTTAACACACCTATTTCAATTTTATTAAAATTCGATACACCAAATTGATTACATTGAACAGTAGTATAAATGTAAAAAAAAACTGGACAAGTATTCAAAATGCGGGACATTTTGCGGGACATTAATGATGCGGGACAATGGGTCAAAATGCGGGACGAATGGTCACCCTACTTTAGGACCGACTTCCCAAAAAAAGAGGAGCGTTAGCATCCCTGCATTCGAAATATTCGATCGTCCTGGAACATATTTGACAGCCTGTATATATGTTACACACACACACATACCGCATTGTTTAATCCTAGAATGTTATATTCCCTACTCAAGGCCACGTGTGTCTCATTCACACACAAGCGTTTCTGCGGAAGCAGCAACTCTGGCTGCGGTGTACGAGAGAATCCCCCAACTCCCGTGCGTGCCGCTTGTTGATATTTGTGCTCATCTGCCGGAGCAGAAGTAATTGACAGAATGTCTTTATTACATATGTAAGTCAACTTTGTTGTCGGTGATGTGCCTGTACGTGATGACAGCTTTTTAATCATGTATCTAATTCCAGTGTTGAATTTAAATGTTTCAGTGTCTTCAGTACTGTGATACTTCTGTTGTAAGATACTTCCCCCCCCCCCACACCTTCTTTGAAATCTTTATTTTACATTGTTTATCAACAAAATTCAAAAATTATAAAAATATTAAATTGTACATTTTGAAAAATAAACATTGAAAACAAATAGCTAACCCGCTAAAAATTTGCCCAAAAATAATTTGTAAATAATAAATAAAATAATAAAAACACATTTTTGTAAAAATATATAACAGATAGATATGTATTACCATTTTCATGATATGTCAAAATTAACCTTTTTAAAACTGTTTCGTTTAACAAAAAAAAAAAATAGACTCGAATATTTATATGACATGTTAGTAGTATTTCTTAAAACTAATATAAAAAATAACAAAAATTATAATACTTTAAAATTTCATATATTTAATTTAATTTCTGCGTGAAACTCGCTTCTCTCTTTTGTCGCTTTTGATATATCCGTTTATTACTGAATGTTTTTTACAGTACAAATCAGATCCACAATTCATATTCAAAATTATATTGACATAAACCAAGGTGTAACTACCAGCGTACATCAAAATTCCCCAGAATTTTGTTCTTTAAGAGACACTTGTCTAACTATATGATAAGATAGACTTGTGAGATCGACGTAAAATTTAGGTTCAACTTAAGACTAAGGAATACTTTGCTAAGGAACAGAAATAAGTTTGAGCGGTGAGACCGGGCATAAGTGACCTTAGTATTTGATATTAATTTCAACTTCATACCTCTTACCCTTCCTGAAAAAAAGGGTCTTGACGTCCAAACAGACAGACGGACGAACAAAACGTGATACTATAAGGGTCTCGTTTTTTTTTTGAGGTACGGACCCCTAAAAAGATACATAACTGTAAATTTGTCATTTCAAAAAAAAAAATATTTTTATATTTTCAGTTAAAATTTATCTGAATCCATCACTGTATTTTTAAACTTAAATATTTAATACCTTTAATGATGTCGTGTGTGTGGGTTTGTATGTGTAATTATTATTATGTTATATATTAGATATTAAATGTATCCTACGTTCAACTGCTGTTATATTATTTATACATATATGTATGTTTGGATTTTAGCTTATGAATACATAGATGATGTAGAATTTAACTGTATGGTACATAGAGATGTCAATATTATTTCAGACACTTGCAAATATTTGCTTTCCTGTTAATATTATAATAAACTTGAAAAAAACATTATTGTAAATTAAAAATTTAACCCAAATGTTTTATTATGTGAAGAAACAAATTGCAGAAACTACATACATCAGCGTTTCTCAAAATTTTACTATTTGTGACCCAATTTTTAATCACAACTCTCATCGCCCCTCCCTCATACAATAATTTTCACTGAAAATATCAGCTAAATATAGAAAATAGCTTAGAGTGTCAATTTCTAATATTAAACCTTCTTTCGTAAAACTTTGCTCTGCAAGGCAGGCCCAAAGGAGTCACTAATAATTATTAATCTTGTTTTTAATTTAATATTGATAAGTTAATTATTAAATACATTGTGCAGTAAGTACTGATACAATCCTATTTATAAGTGTATTATATCAGTTTATATTGTACCTATATATGTAAACGTGTACTTATTTTATTTTTTATTATGTCAGAATGTATTTTATTGCTTTCCTTTCAGTAAATTAAATAAATGTTTTAATATTTTTTTCTTAATTTTTCCTCGATATGCTCGCGCGCCCCATTTAGTTTTATCACGCCCCTCTAAGGGGGCGCGCCCCACAGGTTGAGATCCCTGACATACCTATATCTATACCGGGTGTTTTTTTTAACCTGAAACTTTCAAATATCTCGAAAAATAGGCACTCTACGAAAAAAATATCAATCATCAAAATTTAATCATTCCGCGGGGGAAAAACATAAGTGCAAAAAATATTCCCCCCCTCTTTGTAGGTGGACGGGGGTAACTTTGAATAGGAACCCCAATTTTTTATTGCAGATACGGATTCTACGGCTAAAAGTACGTACAATTTGACTGAAATATTTTTTCGATTCATGATAGATGGCGCTGTAATCGACGAAATTCAATTTTTCTCGATTTACATTACTTTTTATTTGTAGAACTTATTTGCGCTCACAAAATTTTAACTCATTTTTTGTATGAATGTGTCATTCAAAATGAACTAAAATTAGGTCAACACAAAAACATGAAAATTTCAATAAAATTTTTAAAATTTTCATAAGTTGCCTAAAAGAAACAGTGTTGTTATAAATTTACTTTATAAACTATACTACTCCAAAATAAAAAAAACATCTACTAAGTAAATGCACAGTGCTTCCTCGTGCTAAATTCACCAAAGGTAGTTATTATTGAATAATTTAAATAAAAACCGATAGTGTTTAGATAAATTGCCTGGAATTGGTTTACCATTTCATTTTTATACAATTATACAAAAAAATATTAGTTCAAAATTTTTCTTAAGACGCACCTGATTATTTTTAATTTTTTGACAGTTTCAATCTAAATCCAAAGTTATGCAAACGTCAAAATGACATTTAATATGTCCAAGCAAATATCAATTTAAAAATACAAAACACGAATTTTTAAAATAAATTGAGATAAATCTTTGTAAGGGAATATTTTACAACAAACGTTGTAGACCCATATTATAAGAAATGTAATGCTCTACAAAAAAGATTCTTTAAAATTTTCACGTAACGTGTCGTTCTTGAGATATCTTGAAAAAATAAATATTTTGGGATGTTACCCCTCCCCCTTACACACGATTTTGATGATTTTGAAATGGGACCGTCCTCAAACCAGACCCAACTATCCGACCAAGTTTCATTAATATCAGTTAAATGGTTCATGAGTTATGAGTGTGACAAGGATTGAGGGGACAGACGGACAGACACGGAACGAAAAGTGTTTGTCTTGACGTGAAACGGAAAGATCAATTTAAAATTTCGAAATCGGACAACATTTTTTTGTCTCATTCTAAAACGATCACAAAGCTTCTCGTATCTTCGATATTGCGAGGAAGCAAAACCTGAAATTGTGCGCGTGTGTTTTTTGTTAACCTTTTTTTAATGAAAGCATGATCATGAGTTTAAGCTGAAGTTTAAACGTAGGTATCAATACTTTCATCTTTAATCTGAAAGTAAAAACAATCAACGTTCATCAATCCTAATTTAAAAATCTAAATCTGATTAGGTCGACCCCGTCTGTTCTGACCACACACTGCGTACTCACCCTTACAAACATTACCCTATTTGTAGATACATAATACCTACTGCAGATATATCGTATATCACCCCCCTGATTTACGCGTGTTTTAATGTACTTTTTGAGTGCTCCGCAACTCGATTGTACTTATTATCAGTGGCGTTCTCTAATTTTTAATTATCAGTTTGAAAACAGATTTATGATGTTTTTATTTTTTATTTCAATTGAAAATTTTATTGTTAGATATGAATGAATGTTATTCCAAAATAAGTAAAATGAAATTTCATTGTGAATTATGAAACTATTACTAGATATGTATCACTAATGCCCGATATACACTTTTGTTTCCTATCTCTTCGTATGGTGTGTTTTAATCATGTTTTAACTGACCTAACCTCAAATCTATAGATATGATTTTCGTTGCGTTCGTAGCATGCAATGAATATCATAAAAATTAAAATCTTTTAAAAAATATTGTACAGTCAATGAGATGAACACAAATGCTCTAATTCAAGCTTGTCCAACCTGCGGCCCGCGAGTATCTTTGATGCGGCCCTCATTGGATAATTAAAAAAAAAAATCATATAATAATAAAATAATAAATATAACACATAACACAACGCTAAAAGGATTCTACGATTTAAAAATTAAAATACAATGTTTTTAGAATCAAAAAGAAAAACTAGAAGTACAAAAATAAAACAGACTTAAAAAAACCAGAAACACTGAAATATTTACCTAATAATTAAATTTAACAGTTTTTGAAGTCGGTTTTCTTTTCTCTTTATTAAGAAGTTTTTTATTGACCGATTTCAAAAACTATAAAATTTAATTATTAGGTATATTTTTTAGTATTTTTTTAAAACTTAAGTTTTTTTATTTTTCTCTTTTGATGTATCTTCGAAGTCCATGGTCAGATTCCAGTAGGGTAGTAAGTAAGAAATTTGGAGGGGGGGGGGGGTGATAAATACATTAAGCAAATTTTTTTTAAGGTATATTGAACTGTTGTTTTCTCAAAACACGTTTTTTTAGAACACTGAATATTTCGGGGGGGGGGGGGGGGGGGGTCATATGCGGCCATTGGTAGATTGGGTTTATGCTATGCGGCCCAAAAGGTTGGACACCTATGCTCTAATTCATTCTACAAAAAAATTCAAAAATATGTTCGTTTACGCCATGACTTGAGAATGGTGGGAGGTGAAGAAGGAGACAAAATTACGAATAAACGAAACACGGCATTTCAGATAAACGAGACTTAGAATAAACGTGTCCCGACTGTATATGTGATAAATGTAATTTCACTTCAATTTTAACAACACATTCTACAACACAAAGTTTGTCAGTTTTAGAAGAAAATCAACGATGAAACACATCTGACTTGTAGATGAAAATAAGTTCCAAGAAGTTACCCCATATTCTTTGTATTTAACCCTTTGGACGCAACTATGTCTCGAAACACTAATTCCTAAAAATTGTACACATTTTCTGATAAAAATGCATGTGTGTAATATATTTTTTTTAATATAATTTTTATTTTACATAAATATAAAATTTACATACAAAGGGTGGGGTGAAAGATTTTACTAAATCTAAATATTTCACTGATATTTACATATTTTTTTTTTCTAAAAACATTTTTTTCTCTTATACCCATGTATATGAAATATATGGGTATAAGTAAGTATTGCTAAGCCGATTTTTTTCTAAATCCGGATTTTGATGGAATTATCCATTTTGACCTTTCCTAAATCCATTTTGTTTTCGCCATGATGTCTGTATGTCTGTCGGCCTGTCTGTAAACGCTGTAACTCAAATACGACAAATCGCAAGGTGAAATTTTATATTTAAGATTAATTTTTGTCTGAGAAAAAAACATCCTATTTTTGACCGGATACGGATGTTTACTGAAACAATGTGAATTAGAGAAAAATGGGCACGTTAAAAATTGTAGGTAATATTATTATCTATAATTTATGTTCTATTCATTTTTTTTTTTTCGAAAAAAACAAATTTTTGGGAAAAAAATTAATTGTAATTTAAATGGATCATAACAGAGAAGAAATATCTGTCAGGAGTATCATGGGACTTTCTTATACGTAATACTGAGAGTCAAAATTCTAAATAATTATTTTAAAAAATTATTTCTGACTAAATCATAAATGTTGGACAAAATGTATGGGGAATAAATGATAGATAATAACATACTCGACATTTTTTTCTTGTTTCAAAAATAATTCGAAAATTTAAAAATTGACAAAAGTAAACATCCGTTTCCGGTTAAGTTTTTACGTTAAAAAAATTTAATTGATACATAATGTTCATTTTATTCTATATTTTATTAGTTTGTCAGAAATATGTTTTAATAAAATAAAAATCACGTACACTGTTCACTGGATTACGTATAAGAAAGTCCCGTGGCTCCCATGGCAGATATTTTTTAAACAAAAGTTGATTTTCGCGTGCACTGGTGTTTTTTCGAGTCGTGGACTATAGTCAATTTTCGCGTTGAAAGGAAAAAAATAACAATCGACTTTCGTGTCCAAAGGGTTAAAACAGCATTTCTCAATATTTTGCGACCCAATTTTCAATCACAATTATCATCACCTCCCCCCCCCCATCATACAGTAATTTTATTAAACTTTCTTTCGAAAAACTTTGCTCTGCAAGACAGCCTCAAGGGAGTCACTAATAATTATTAATCTTGTTTTTAATTTAATATTGATAAGTTAATTATTAAACACATTGTGCAGTAGGTACTGATACAATCCTATTTATAAGTGTATTATATCAGTGTAAATGTAAACGTCCATCATTGCCTGCATAATTAGTGTAGGGTCAACTAGGCTAAAAGTGAAACAAAATATAAATCTTTCATGTTTTTTGACAGTTAACGATACAAATTCAACTTTAATTTTTTCTACTAGATGCACTTATGAATAATCATTTTAAATACTTACGTCATTTGAACTGTACGATACAACACGGACTTTAAAAATCAAAAAAGTGTGTTTCATTTTTAACCTCTAATTTGGGAAAAAGGCCTCTAGCCTCTAATGGAAAATATTTCTCGAAAAATTAAAAGAAAAGCTACTTTGGCAACTTTGATTTATCTTCTTTGTGGCATATCAATATGAAATTGTAACTTTAATTAATATCTGAACTATACAGAAAGTAATGTGTAAAGAATTAAAATTTAATTCACACGTTTTGACATCGACTAACAGGGAAATCTGTAAGGGTGACACATCACTTATTTGGCGATTCATATTTTCAGGTCGCTTTAACAAACCTTTAATGATGATGTCAGTTTTTATAATTCTCCTATAAACAAATTAGTTTTTTAGTTGCAAGCTTGTTTCACTTTTACCCCATTTTTTCGTGTTTCATATTTACTCCGCTCGATCCTATAGTTTATGTCTCATTTATTTTATTCTATCTTATATGTCAGAAATATTAAGAATCACGTACACTGTTCATTTTTTTTTTAAATAAAAGTAGATTTTCGCGTGCACCGGTGTTTTTTCGAGTCATGGGAAAAAAATAACAATCGACTTTCGCGTCCAAAGGGTTAAAAAGCATGATCCTCATCAGCAACACTTGAACCATTTCTTACAACTTGTTTCTCCACACATAACCCGAATATCATCGGTTTCGATTGACGAGCCACCCGTCCACCATTGCCTGCATATTTAGTGTAATTGAGTAGATACTTTACTGCACATCCGTCAGTCAGTGTAGGATCGGCATTTAAGGGTGTTCACGAACCCGGAACATGTAAATACCATCTGGCGAGGAGAAGGAGGAATCCTCGATTCAATTACTGCAGTCACTGTTGTATGACATGTTTAAATTGCAAGAAGGGTTGTTGTTGCCAGCCAGTGGCATCCGCACGGATTTTTAGGAGGGGTGCAAGCAAGATGATGGATGAAGATAATTAATCGGATTATTTGATGATGATGATAATGAACTGGGGCTAAGAAATACATGCATGTATAATATTTGTATGTAGGGTCGAGCACCGACCGGTTTGGCAACCCTACACTTGATTGATATCTACCCAATAACATATTCTCCAAAAATTACTAGATATTAGTGCGACTGGTTTGCAACGAGAATCGCAAACCAGTTGCGGAAGTGACTATTTTATAACTGGTTTGCAATCGCAGGAGTCGAAACAAGTTCTATGTTCAAAAATACAGTCGGGACTCATTTATTTTAAACCTTCTGAATCATATGACGCGCGTTTATTTCAAGTCGAGAGGGGCTCCCACCAAGTTATGTGTAGATCCTTGACCAATCAGCGTTGGCGCGGGAATTGACATCACCACGAAGATGTATTCAAATGTTATAAATGTATAATAGAATATCAAATACAAGAAATCCTTTATTTATTCTTGTCTTCGTATTTTTTGATATTTTAAGAACATAACAATCAAAGAAGTACAAATTCGACATTGCAAAATCATGAAAAAGCTATCACAGACAATTTTATCTATTCGGGAAGTGTCATTTTTACTATTCTTAAGTTGGCAATACGTTCTGAGATGTCAAACATTTGAATACATCTTCGTGGTGACTTGAAATCCCGCGCCAACGCTGATTGGTCAAGGAGCTATAGAGACTATGTATTAGGGTGGTCGTTATTTCCCAAACTGCTCGGATCCTCGCTCCTACCCCCCAAAAAGTTAATTTAGGACTATAAAAGAAGAAACCCGTCGCTAAAACTCCCAACAGTAGTCGCTAAACCCTGCCCGTTTTCAAAAAACCGTTTTTTCGCATTATTACGATGTTATATTCGATAATGCGTGATAAGGACGTTATAAAATTTTCCTAAAATTTTGTGGACAATTATATTTGTAGTATTATTGAAGAAACTTTGTTCCTCTATCGTTTAAGATGCTTAAAAAAAATTTTTAACTTAAATATAACGTTCCAAATCCGGAAAAAAGCGAAAAATTAACCTTTTTTTGAGCTTTTTTGGAATTTTGAGAAATTGTTGAATTGTATTGGCCTAAACAAATGTTACTACATTAAAGTAGACTTAAAGACCTTTAATTTCTTTTTTTAAAGATGTCTCTAAGTGATTTAGGTGCCGAGATATAATTGTTTAAATATAAAAAAAAATTTAAAAACGTTATCTTTTAACAACGAACATACACTCATCCAAACAATTAAAGGAACAAGAATTTAAAAATTTTCTTTGTGAAAAATGGCCGAAATAAAACAAAAAGCATTCTAAAGCTTCAAGTTTCTAGTTTTGAGATTTTTTAGCATAATTTTTTTTGAGTTACGGTTATCGCGCAATCAAAAGAAATAGTGAGACACAAAAATTTTCCAATTTTTTAAATTTTTTTTAAGGGTCCGCGGGCTCGGGAAAATTTTTTTCAGATAAACCAATGCATTGGTCAGTTAACTTGTTTATTCAGCTTTAATTTGTTTTTTTTTTATTTAATCATAAGTTGCTGATATATTGATGATCGAAGACAATAGAATCATTTTTCATTTAAAGTCAGATATCTCGGCAAAAAAAAATTGATAGAGACCAAAAAAAACAACAAATTAAAGCTGAATAAGCAAGTTAACTGACCAATGCATTGGTTTATCTGAAAAAAAATTTCCCGACCCTTAAAAAAAATTTAAAAAATTGGAAAATTTTTGTGTCCCACTATTTCTTTTGATTGCGCGATAACCGTAACTCAAAAAAAATTATGCTAAAAAATCTCAAAACTAGAAACTTGAAGCTTTAGAATGCTTTTTGTTTTATTTCGATACGGCCATTTTTCACAAAGAAAATTTTTAAATTCTTTTTCCTTTAATTGTTTGGATGAGTGTATGTTCGTTGTTAAAAGATTACGTTTTTAAATTTTTTTTTATATTTAAACAATTATATCTCGGCACCTAAATCACTTAGAGACATCTTTAAAAAAAGAAATTAAAGGTCTTAAAGTCTACTTTAATGTAGTAACATTTGTTTAGGCCAATACAATTCAACAATTTCTCAAAATTCCAAAAAAGCTCAAAAAAAGGTTAATTTTTCGCTTTTTTCCGGATTTGGAACGTTATATTTACGTTAAAAAATTTTTTTAAGCATCTTAAACGATAGAGGAACAAAGTTTCTTCAATATACTACAAATATAATTGTCCACAAAATTTTAGGAAAATTTTATAACGTTCTTATCACGCATTATCGAATATAACATCGTAATAATGCGAAAAAACGGTTTTTTGAAAACGGGCAGGGTTTAGCGACTACTGTTGGGAGTTTTAGCGTCGGGTTTCTTCTTTTATAGACCTAAACTAACTTTTTGGGAGGTAGGAGCGAGGATCCGAGCAGTTTGGGAAATAACGACCACCCTACTATGTATGGTAAACCTTGGTATTTAATATTTATCGTTAATAGTTAATCGTGATAGTGAAATAATTTTACTTTACTTTTAATTTCGAATATGAGCAAGGTGACGAGTGACGACGGTGATAAGTATCTCTAATTAATTCTACAAAAATTTCAAAAATATGTTCGTTTACGCCATGACTCGAGAATGGTGGGAGATGAAGGAGGAGAAAAAATTTACAATAAACGAAAGTCGGCATTTACGATAAACGAGAGTTGAAAATAAACGAGCGTTACAATAAACGAGTCCCGACTGTACATGCATGTATAATATTCATATGTAGGGTTGCCAAACCGGTTGGATCTCGACCGGTTTGGCAACCCTACACCTGATTGATATCTACCCAATAACATATTCTCCAAAAATTGCTAGATATTAGTGCGACTGGTTTGCAACGAGAATCGCAAATCAGTTGCAGAAGTGACTATTTTACAACTGGTTTGCAATTGCAGGAGTCGAAACAAGTTCAGTGTTCAAAAATACTGATTTTACTGACACAGAAATCTAAAAATACTGACTTTTACTGACTATCTGAACCGAGTAAAAAAATGTAGGTGTTATGTATTAAAAAATACTTTTATAATTATTGGCCTTCACCATCCACATAGCCAACTCTTACCACCTTTTTATTATGTCCATAATAAAAGTAACAAACATTACAGTTAATTTTTATTAATTTTTCTCACCGAACTTGGCATAGCCAGTGATAGGATGAGATTATATGTTCACGTATACGTTACAATTATGTCATAAAATATATTCTAAAAGTTGGTAATAAAAAATACAAATAAGTAAACAAAATAGAACAATATTTATAAATTGAATATATTTTTCACGGTTATTGTGTCGTTTTGAAGTCAAATAGTGAGTTTCTTCACAATAAATAGGGCTCCGATGTGAAAACTTTGAATGCCAAACCAAAAATACTGATAAAACTGACAATTTTTGACTTTTACTGATTTTACTGACCAGTTTTGACCCCTGTAATCGATTTAAACCCTCGTTCCGCACACGAGTGCAACTGAATCTTGATCAGTTTTATAGGAATTGCCGTGAAGAAAAAACGCGAAGTTTTTAATTTTTTTTAACTTTTGACATGTCAAACATTCTTGAATACCTAGGAAGGTTATAATTGTATAGAACTTCATGTTTTCCCACCTCATCGACGATTTTAATGTTTATTAACTGATCATTCATTTTAAATGAACTAACTAAGTAGATAATTATTAATAGGAATAATAATAATTAATTAATAATTTTAATTATAAATAAATACTAATATTATTATAATTATAATACTAAAATATCATGCAACCACGCAACTGAAACCGAAATTCGACCTGCAAACACAGTTGCATGAAACCAGTTGGAAACTGATAGCAAATCAGTTTTGTTTCAGTCTAACTGAATTTTATTTTCAACTTTTTAGTCGGTTATTAAAAGGCAAATTGTTTAAAAAAAAAATTTTTTTATATTTTTATTTCGAGTTAAAATTAAGTAATTGAATATTCTATTCATTTCAAAGTCGTTATTTATTATTTATACCGTATGAATAAAAATACAATGGATATTAACTACATTATATATCTAAATTTCAAATAGCAAACTTTAATTGCTAATTTTAATTTTTTCAAATGAAACCACGAACATGCATATGGTAATTATGAATATGATGATCTGAGGCATTTCTCATGATTTGCATTCATTTGTATGGAAAAAATCATTATCCATATGAATGAGGACGAAACGAAATACTGGTCGGCAAATAAAATTAACATTACACTGTTTTACCATATATACAAAATTGACAATGTAGAAGTTCCCAGAGCACTGTTCAAGTGACTGCTATTTAGGTAAATCCTTTAAGAATGTTTGGAAACGTAGTAAACCAGGGATTACCCGATACAGCACTGAAATATAACTTTGAACAGAGGTCTAGAATTAGGTCAATATGAGTCAAATAAATAATATATGTATGTATACTAAGGTTTTATGCGTTATATACCGGGTGTTTTTTTTAACCCGAAACATTCAAATATCTCGAAAAATAGGCATTCTACGGAAAAAACACGTGTCGAGTGACATTGTTTTATTGTGGTTAAGGTGCACTGCAAATGCTAGTTTGTTAAAAACACACCAAAATGTGTTACAAAACACACATGAGTGTGTTATTTGACACACATAAGTGTGTAGTCAAGATTAAGTGTGTTAGTTTACACGTTTGATCTTTGCAATTAACACGCTTATCCGTGTTAAAAGAGTAACACACTTTCTGGTGTGTAAAAAATAATTTGTAAATCATAATCAAACATATTATTTACACACTTGAGTGTGTTGAAATGACACGTTTAATATCTACTAACACACTTTTTGGAGAACTACACACTTTGAAAATAAACACACTTGTTGGTGTGTTAGAATATAATGTAGGTGAATATAGCCTATATACATTCGATCTTTCTCCCTCTATAGTCATGATACCATATTCGCTCTCACTCTTTTGCCATATAGAGTATAGAACGATTTGACACTAGTAACATTTATACGTCGTATCTTTCGTCATTTTGATTGAATTGAGCTTGATAATTTTTGTATATTAAATTAATATAGAAAAGAAAGTTTATTGTCTGATAGGTGAAATGTGTAAGTGCATTAAATATTGACCACAAAAAGATATATCGGGTGTAGAATTGATACGTCAAGGATTAATAAACGCAACTACAACTGACAGCATTTTGAAGATGATGCTACAGGGAAAATTAATTATTTTATAAAAAGAAGACCCGGATAGAAATAATAAAATATGTGATGTGGAATTGTAGATGAAATTTCGGATAAAAGTGATGTCCATATTGTTTTGATATCATCAACTAAAAGTGATAATAATATCGTGCCAGAGGATAAAATTGTTATGCTTTATGTGGCTGATTAATCGAAGAAGAAAAAAATTATTATGTAGTGTATATTATTTAAAATCATTGTATTTATATTTGTTCAATAATAATTTCTTAATAAAATGTGGTTTACAGATTTATTACAATAACACGCTTTGTAGTGTGTTAATTCACTAACACACTACAAAGCGTGTTCAAAAAATGTGTTAAAACTACACACCTTAAAGTGTGTTTATAAAAGAACACACCAAAAAAGGGATTAAATATGACTACAAGAAAATGACACACTTAGGTGTGTCAAAACAACACACTTTGCATTTGCAGTGTGTATATTTTTAGTTTAACTAAAAGTACAAGGTAGCCTCAGTAGCTCGGTGCGAGAGGGAAATACGTCATCTGGGGCGCCCAAATGTGGAGAGGGGTAATGATATGCCCAATCATAACAAATATAGCCTTAAACTAAAATTATACACCTTAATCACAATAAAACAACGTCACTCGACACGTGTTTCGACTTCACTTGAAGTCCTCATCAGGAGCCTAACAGTTCCAGACTGATACAGTCTTGGTCAAACCTAATATATATACCAAAAGGGCTTATCTCGCTTCAATGATTCTGACCAATCATCTGCAAGGTCTAGAAGGACTGAAGCTGGGATAGGTCCGGTATCACTATTAAAAATCTTAGTCTTATCCCTCAAGATTTCTAAGCTTTTTGCTGCGTCCAATTGATTATAATTATTATTACTGCATGTTTTAATTAGTTTTAAATTACTTATATCTGTAGTGTGATTTAATGTAGTCATATGATGAGCTACGCTGGATTTATCAACCCGATTGTATTTTAGGTGAGCCATGTGCTCTTTAAATCTAATGTTTATTGATCTCCTAGTTTGTCCTACGTAACTTTTGTCGCAATTTACGCAATTTATTTTATAAATACTATAAACTGCGTAAATTGCGACAAAAAAGGTGTCATAGAGTTTTTTATTTTTATTTTCATATCTAGGCATGTGGGATGTCAAAATGTACATCTAAATTAGTAGAATATGACCATATTTTTTTTCTAACTCATAAATGGTGCCAGTAAGTGGCTCCAACAGTCCACGAATTACGTACTTCAGAACCCTTATGACATACACTCGTGTATGTCTTGCCTGAATTATTTTCTTAAGAGGAGAAGAAACCGATAATTATGTAAAATAAATGGCTCACTTTTTATTGGTAAAACGATTTATTTAAATCAAATCATTTGATGTAGTGGAAATAAGAATTATCTATCTATAGTTTTCTTAATCGATTTAAGAACCATTTAAAAATTATTGGAAATTTTACTTTAAAAATTCAACTATCTATCATTATATCATAATGGTTGCAAATTCTTTTCTTCCATTGTTTGAAAATGGATATTTTCACTGTATCTGACAAGGAAAGTTTGTATGAACAATGTGACTTGGATTAATGGATTAGAACAGCGGTTCTTAAACTTATCTAGTCTAGGGACCCCCTTTTGAACAATTAATTTTCAGGAACCCCCTCCCTACAAGGGTTATTTTAAGAAAATTTTACAACCTTATTTTTTTGCTCCATACTTACAATTTTTGCTTTTCAAATGCAATGACCTTTGTTTTTTGCTCTACATTTCTTACATTTTTTGCTTTTACAACTGCAATGATCTTTTTTTCCACACATTTTATTATTTTATTTATTTATTATACATTTTTTACAATTTTTTGTACTACACAAATTAGCTTTTACAACTGCAGAAACAAGCTACAACTACACACTAAAATAACCCCTGCCTCCCTGACAGAAAAACAAATAAGGTCGTTAGATAGTAATTAATAGAGATTGGAAAAATAGTTGTTATTTTTAATGAAATAGTTACTATATAGTTGATTTTTTTTCTGTAAAATAGTTGGCAAATAGTTTTTTTTAATCAAAATAGTTGGTGAAATAGTTGACATAGTGACATTAACGTATTAGTAAAAAGTGTCAAATCTGAAATTTTCGAGGAAAACATGTTATGCAATTCTAGATAGATTTTAGAAGCTAAAAATAAAAAAATAAAAAAAGGAAAAACAAATAAATATGTAAAAACAAAACAAAAATTTTCTAAAAATATATAAAACTACAAAAAATTTTAACGTTAGATAAAAAAGGCAAATAGTTTAAAAATAGTTGGAAAGGTAAAATAGTTGCAAATATTTGATTTCAAATTGGGTTCAATCAAATCAGTTTTCTGAAATCGATGGAGATATGTAATAAAAATTACTATAGTTACATTTTTCGCAATAGTTGAAAAACTATTTTTCCAATCTCTAGTAATTAATCACTGGTAAATAGAAATGTAAAAGACTCACGGACGGACGGACAGACAGACCACAGACACGGAACGAAAAGTTTTTGCCTTGACGTGAAACGGAAAGATTTTAAAATTTTGAAACCGGAGAACATTTTTTTTGTCTCAATTTAAAACGATCACAAAGCTTCGATATTGCGAGGAAGCAAAATTCGATCTAACAGTAAATTTAGATGAAGCGTCGAATTTACGGAAAAAAAATATAATTATGAATTTGTCAGAATATTAACAGGGAAACAAACATTTGAAATAATACTGAAATCCGTATATACCGTAGTAGGTAACGTTCAACACTCGTTATGTTTTTATTCGTATTTTAAAATGTATTATTGCTGCGTAAATTCCCACATTTCCAGTAGCTTAATTTTAAATTAAAAACTAATCGTATTGAAACGACTTCGTTTACTTGTTTGTTTTCAATTTGAACATTTAGCATTTATACAGTCCAATTCATTTTGTGCTTTGGAGGCATTCATTCGATAATCTATTTTAAATAATTGTAATGTTTAATAAAACTATCCAATAATTTATCTATTTTATGACAATTTAAAAGTGTACGTATAATAATATGTTATTTACTACACTTGCACGCAAAAAACGAAAAAGAAAAAATACCATGTATTACTTCCATGATCCATAAGTTTTTACTTAAAAAATTTTAGTCGAAAAACTTTTATTTCGGAAAACAAGCGCGGTGTTATCCGGGGATATAAATTTAATCAGTAAAGGGTCGATTACATTGAGCGAGTGTTATAAAGTTTCACTACAAATGAAACAAACATTATTTGCCATTATTATAGTAATACAAAATATTTCTATATGAAACACCACAGAGAAAACAAATATATGAATGTGTAAATTAAACAACTGTGGAGTACACGCTTTATTTCAATTTTTCTCAACCGTATATCTCGAGAACTATTGGTCCTACGGAAATTTTGTATAGGACTTTTTTTATTTAAAATTGGCTAAAGAACAAATTTTATAATAACTAAAATTGCCGTAAAACGAATATTTTACGAGATATTTGGAAAAAAACGATTTTCGCGACCTTTTATCTTGAATAACTTTTTTTTGCTACAGATTTTTATTTTTTCAACGCTATTTTTGTTTTTTTCAGTTGATTAATTTCAACATATATACGGGGTGTCCGAATCTACAGTAAATAATTTTAGGGTTTCCAATCTCGATTTAATTTAACCGAAAAATCGATTTTTAAAGGTCCGTATATGATTTTTTAAATTGATTTTTCTAAATTTCCCCACACCCGTCTCATTTGTTAATAAAATAAAGCCTATTTACCTCCTTTTTTGGTTATTTAAGTCTATAAGGGGTGATAACCGTCCAATTTATTAAAAATATAGAACCCATTGATATTTTTTCTGTCGTAAAAAATTCACTGGGGGGGTGACACTCGCCTAATGTACAAAAAATAATTCTATTGACTTTCATTGGGGAGGGGGGGATATCGATTTCGGCCCTTTATAACATTTGCTACAGACCTCTTGCTGACTTAATCCGGCACTGCTCGTGGGACATTCTGTATGTATAGACATAGATATGTACTTTTACCTCATTTACAAATTAATCTATGTAGGTAATTCTATATGCAAACACATTTATATAATGATATCTGTACAATCAAGTAATGCATTATCATTTATACTCATGTATTAAATTACATAAAAATAAATTATATTTATATTTCCTTACGATGGTTGATTTGTAGAATTTTCTCACGATGTGATACAGATTGTAAATTTGATATAAATCTACTAACTTGATATTTTTAAAGACCGCTTTATTAATTGTATGCATTTGTGTCAATTAAAAAGTCTGAGCGTTTTATGTAAGTTTATACAAATATACATTTTGTTCATCGTAGCGAAGAATATCAGACTTTTTTTTATAATTTATTCATTTAAATTACTGACGCATAAAAAATGTTTCACATATTTTTACTCACATTAATATTATATGTATGTAAAACCATGTACACCTTTGTACTTATTATATAATTTATGTAAGTGCATTCTCAGAATGTTACGGCCGTTTCGATAAAGAAACTACATCTTATAATGAACTAGCTGGGCTTTGCTCGCGTGGACTACGGAATTATTGTTTATGATTTAAAAAATATATAGTTGAATTAAGTACAAACACGATTAGTTTTTGTTGTAATAAAACCAAACAACACTTAAATTACCTACCTAACAAAAACGAATCAGAACAAAAAGTAAAAATTATTTTTGTTCTATTTAAATTTAAAAGTTGATTATTGAAAACAAAATAAACAATTGACACTCAAAAGAATACCGGCCTGTGATCATTCCCTCTGCTCTGCGTCTAGTTGGCACGCTCTCTCACATCGCGCGAATAATATGTTCCCGTATGTATATTTCAAGATATTTTCTAAACTATACGACCAAATTGGATGCTGTAAAGGGCAAATTATATCTACATTAAGTACTTATGAAGATGAAATCATTTATTTCGATAAGGATTAATGTTTCACAAGTTATAAGTCCTCGTAAACAAACCCAAATATTTTTAATTTTCTTTGTAACATAAAAGCAGTCATTGTGGCTTAAATATAAAAGTTAGACATATGGTGTCGCTGACTTTATTGTAGATCTTTTGATTCTACACAATTATTTACTACATTGTTTTGTTCAATATTGAACGGTTTAGGCAGCGTATGGCAAAACAAACTTTTTTCCGACTTGATTTACTATTATCATCACTGCTTAGTTGTTATGTTACCTAACGTAACAAAATATAGCCTATAACCTGGCCAGAGAATATACCTATGAATTAAAAAAAAAACACGTAAATCGGATTAGTGGTTCTCGAGTGATAAGGGTATAGACAGACAGACAGACGTTCAGCTTTATATACATATATAGATATATATTTTATATAAATTAATTGTTTAAACGTCAAAATTTTATTAGAAAAAGTAATCGCGCAAGCTTTCGATTTACAGAATCATCATCAGGCTATTATTAAAGATCAAAATTTTATATATATATAAAAAATATATATATAAATGTACCTAAGTATTTATATATTGCCTGTTGCCTATATACGACCCAATCTGCAGATTGAATGTCAAATTGGGTGGTGTACAGAGGCCTTAAGTATTACAAGAAAATATGGAAGGAAAACATCAGAAATGAATAATTTCTAGTTGAAAAGTGGTTTCCGAGATGGTTTGTTATTTCACGTGTCATGATTCGTAGAATAAACATTGAAGGAAATAACGCCCTTCCAATGATAATCTCATTACAGACGTCCATGGCATTTGAATTTTGAAGGGTTGTAGAAGTTAAAATCATCAACATCAGACTTTGTAAACAAGTGAATAAAACCATTACGCACAGACAATGTACCACTGGAAAGTTTTCCACATTTCCCGGGATGGTTAAACTTTTCAAATAACCTAACAAACTCTACTTGTTATTAATTTTATAAAAGAATTATCGTTACAACTTTAAAATTTTACGAACAACTTTTATATTAGGTTCTACTTAAAATATGCAACTAATAAAAAGATTTAACCTCTGAAAGGTTACCTCCATCTACGTTGGAAGCAGAGCCGTAACTACCACCGGGGCCCCTGAATAAGAAATGTATTTTTTTTAGAGATAATTTTTCAAAAAAAAAAATATTTTTAAAACATTTATAGAATTATCTTTAGTATATAAAAATCTACAAAAAAATAATGTCCCTCTACCATTTGTTTCCCACAAGATATCAAGGAGTCAATTTTTATTTTTAAATGTGTTTTTTTAGCCGTTTTGATTTGCAACTTGTCACACTTACATATTTATAATCATAAGGAATATCTTTTCCCAAAATTGTATTAAAATTGATTTACTATAAAAAAGTACTTTTCAGGTTACGTTATAAAATTGTAAGATTGTTAAATTCATAACGAAGAAATTTTTTTTTTTTAATTTTTACAATCCGGTCAATAATTGGAGATATTTAAAAAAAACGTAAACGAAAAACTGTAAAAATGGTCGTTTTTTCAACAAGGTACAAAAAATTTCGCTAATATGACTCCACTATAAATCGAGTTTTATGCAGCTCGATATGAGAAATTATTATTTTTTTAAAATTTATTTACTGTGGTGTAATTTTAATTGTTTACAATAGGCATGATGCCTAATTTTTAAAAACTATTTTATGATGATCTTACATGTCTCCTATTTCCAAAAAAATACTTATTTCTGCAAAAAATAAACACAAAAATTGACTCTTTTAAAACTAATTTTGAATTTGATACCAAAAGGCTCGCAGATGTCATGGCGCATTTTTGACGTCACGGCTATGTAAACACTCCTTGTCAACAATAATAAATCCTTGTTCCATCGCATCCGTTTCTCGGTTTTAGTTTTGGTAACTCAAAACTGAGTAAATTGATAATTTAAAACCACAAAATAATTTATAAACAGTGCAGATATTAATTAAATAAAAATTATGTTTACTTAGCCGTGACGTCATCCACTCTGACTGGTGTTTTATCTAACATGGCGGATTGCTGTATTTTGTATTTTTATATTAACAAAAATCGCTTTTAATATAAAAATAAATACATTTTTTAGAATCTTTTCAACCTATTTCATTATTTAAAATCATAATTTCAGTGATACTTTGTTTCTGGCATCATGCCTAATACATTTGATATTAATTATTAAAAGTATTTACATTTTTATTAAAAAACTTTTTTTTTAAAGTCATACATCAAAATTTTTCAAAAAAATTTATAATGGGCCACTCGATCACTTGCTGCCCCGGGGCCCCAAAGCTTGTAGTTACGGCTCTGGTTGGAAGCTTATATTGATATATTTTCACAGAGGAAAACTCGTTTCAACTTAAACTGTTATATCCTTTAGGTAGTGAGTTTATAATTAGTTTTTGAATCATTATCGTCGTGTTCACGATAACCAATCATATGTCGCAATCACATATCCATACATACATAACATTCAAGATATTACGTTATAAGTATAATATTTTTTTAAATTTATTTTTCAGATGATATAAGTTTATCAGATAAAGTTTAATGCCGAGATGAAGTAAGGTTAAAATAAACTTTTCATATTATAATATAATTAGATTAAATGCCTGACGTTCCTTGAGGATTCGTAATATTTTAATTTAAACTTCAATTTTATTTATTATTATTTTTTTTTTTATTTAAATTATTGGCCATCGGGCGTAGCCCCTCAGCCAGACTTGAACTGTATTGTATATATATATTTTGCTTCCTCACAATATCGAAGATACGAGAAGCTATGTGACTGTTTCAGATTGAGACAAAAAAATGTTCTCCAATTTCAAAATTTTAAATTTATTTATCCGTTTCACGTCAAGGCAAACACTTTTCGTTCCGTGTCTGTCTGTCTGTCCGTCCGTGTGTACGTCCGTCCGTCTGTCTCCTGAATCCTTGTCACACGTATAACTCATGAACCACTGAACCGATATTATTGAAACTTGGTCGGATGGTTGGGTGTGAGGACGGTCCCATTTCAAAATCATCAAAATCGTGTGTAAGGGTGATTCCAAAATATTTATTTTTTCAAGATATCTCAAGAACGGCACATTTTACGTGAAAATTTTATAGAATCTTTTTTGTAGAGCATTAAATTTTCTATAATATGGATCTACAACGTTTGTTGTAAAATATTCCCTTACAGATTTATCTCAATTTATTTTAAAAATTCGTGTTTTGTTTTTCTAAATTGATATTGCTTGGATATATTAAATGTCATTTTGACGTTTTAAATGTCATTTCGACATTTGCATAAATTTAGATTTAGATTGAAATTTCCAAAAAATTAAAAATATATGAAAAAATATTCCATCTAACTAACTAATCTATCTAATCTAAACTATCGGTCAGTTTTTATTTAAATTGTTGAATAATTAACTACCTTTGGTAAATTTAGCACGAGGAAGCACTGTGCATTTACTTGGCAGATGTTTTATTCTTACTTATTCAATTAATCTATTTGTATAAAAACAGGGTTGTATTAAAAAAATAAGATCTATTCATAGAATCAATAAAAAAGGTATGTTATCAATATCAAATTTTTTTGAAGGTTAGCATTACATAGAAAATAATTTCTCTAAAAACATTTCTTTTAAATAATGAATATTTTAGAAAATAATTAGTTCTTTTTCAGGTGTTATTTCATATTATTTTTTATCAATAATTATTAGCATAAACTTGTAAAATCCTTTCCATGAACTTGTCCTTTAGGAAAGACCGGTGAAAATTTGTCCGTTAAAACGAGATTTTACTGTACTTTGTTTTTCTATCACATTTGTCTTGAATACGACAGTCTGCGACGCGATTTAGATACACCTACATATAAAATAGGTTTACTTGAATACCGTATGCATATTATTGTAGTGCCTGTCTGTAGTTTGTACAAATGCAGTAATCCTACACTACACGTGTATTATGTATATCTATGTTAGTATCTAGAGCTATCAAAACAACCTTAAAGCGTATTTAAATACAGACAATGTTTACTCATTATTTTAATTAACTATAAGTACTGTATTATAAACATGGATATTTTCTGTATTGTATTCAATTAATATAAATATACCGTAAATACGAGTATGTCTGTTTTAATAGAAATTGCAGGAAAATAAATAAATTTGCTTACATTTAATTTATGTAATTGTTTTTACTGTAAGTAGTAAGTAGGTATTTAATTGTGTTTGTTAGTTATATTTTTTCTCTCGTGATTCTACTACAAAAATATATGTTTATAATAAATCGCACGTGCATAGTTGTTTTATAAAAAAAGTTTCTATCTATTTAAATTAGCTTTCAGTATGAAAGCCACTGTATCGATTTTGAAGTGGATTTTAAAAATATTAGACATTATTTTCCTGGAACACGATTTTGAGCTATAGTCATTTTGGCATTTATTTAAAAAACATCTGCCAAGTAAATGCACAGTGCTTCCTCGTGCTAAATTCACCAAAGGTAGTTAATTATTCAACAATTTAAATAAATACCGACCGATAGCTTAGATAAATTGCCTGGAATTGGTTAACCATTTAATTTTTATAAAATTTTACTAAAAAATATTAGTACAAAATTTTTCTTAAAACACACCTGATTATGTTTTCGTATATTTTTAATTTCTTAACAATTTCAATCTAAATCTAAATTTAAGCAAACGTCAAAATGACATTTAAAACGTCAATATGACATTTAAAAAAACAAATGACGAATTTTTAAAGCAAAATGAGATACATATTTTTAATATATATTTTACAACAAACGTTGTAGATCTATATTATAGAAAATTTAATGCTCTACAAAAAAGATTCTATAAAATTTTCACGTAAAATGTGTCGTTCTTGAGATATCTTGAAAAAATAAATATGTATTTTGGGATGTCACCCCTCTCCCTTACACACGGTTTTGAAATGGGACCGTCCTCAAGACAGACCCAACCATCCAACCAAGTTTCAATAATATCGGTTCAGTGGTTCATGAGTTATGCGTGCGACAAAGATTCAGAGGACGGACGGACGGACGGACAGACAGACAGACACGGAACGAAAAGTGTTTGTCTTGACGTGAAACGAATAGATCAATTTAAAATTTTGAATTCGGAGAACATTTTTTTGTCTCAATCTGAAACGATCACAAAGCTTCTCGTATCTTCGATATTGCGAGGAAGCAATACAATTCAATTAGATACATACAAATATTCACAATTGATAAAAGAATAAGTATTCTGTTTCTATCAGATATATTTTCTGTAACAAAATATTGACAATAGCAATGACAGTGTATCAAACGTAATGACAATAAAAACATTAATTAATAATATAACTACTGCCATAGAAATGTCTACAACAACTGTTCCTTAAACGAGACAATATTTCAAAAGTAAATGTCTTCTTAATGATTTCCCCAACTGGAAAAATAGCAACGAAAGACATATACACTGCCGTTCAAAAGTTTCCGGCTAGTGGTAAATTCTTCTACAATAAATAGTTAAAAATACCGTAATTATTTTAAAACTATTAAACTTTTTCGATAATATTAAATGTTTTATAGTTGGATTGATAGAATAAAGCAGTTTTAGTAAAATATTTTTTTATTTAAATATTATATGTTTTCACATCCAAAAATAACCTTTTTATATTTACAACTTTTTCTGACAGTAAACAAAGTATCACTGAAATTATGATTTTAAATAATGAATGCGTTTAAAGTTTTGAGTACGATTTGCATGCAGATAAAAAATTTATTTTGGAACTTATACTGAATCGTCTATGGATAGGACATTTGTCTGAAATTTTCAGAGATTACTTTGAGAAAATGCAAAAAAATGGATTTTTTCAAAATTCTAAGTGGGTCTGCCCCCTTAATTGTTCAGTACATAAAACTAAATCACCGTAATATACTTTTTTAGTCAACATCAGTATAAAAAATCAAATAAAAAATATTATATTAATAAGTTCCCGGAAACTTTTGAACGGCAGTGTATATAAAATAACCTTCCAATTAAAGCACATGAAAGGAGCTTATTGAGTCCTAACATGAACATTCTTATTGTGTTTACGGGATTGACACGAAAAATAATGATCGCAAATGTTGCGCCACGAAGTGACGTCAGGAATCGCACGGAACGGGTGGGGGTCCAACTTGACAGCACCACAAATGGTTCTAACAAGCCAGGAGTCTGTCTGTGACATATTCAATACACCTGCCTCAAAGCTATACTATGAATGAAAATAGAAATCGAACGTTTCACTAACACATAACAATCACTTGAATTTATCATGAGTTTCTGAAATTCAGAGTAAAGTACTCGTACCTACTAATATAACCAGTTCTCACTCGCTTTTTATCGTTTGTAGTTAAAAGCTATTTCAATATTCTAAATATGTGTTGTGTATATACATATGTAGATATATAGAGGAGAGTAGGGTTATTGCGAACACCTAAGGGAAAAATCGAATAAATTAAAACCTGAGTAAGAAACCAATATATTATTATAGGTATAATCCATTAGTTATAAATTTCCAGGGAAAGGATGTTTCGACGGTCTTAGGGCATTTGATTGTCTTATGTCCGGTATTATAAAGGAACTAGCAAATTTGCTAGCTAACCTAGCAAGCACTTTCAAATGAAATATCAAACTTATATGACAGTTCTTTTGGAGTTTGTTGAAGACTTTGACAAGTTTCACGCACGCGTTGTAGGTAAATACCAACGGTATTAAAGCAATGGTGATGTTATGAAAATTATTTTGTACGGTGAAAAAAAAATATTTGTACGTTTTGTTCTGATTCGTTTTCGTTAGGTACGTAACTTAAGTTTCGTTTGGTTTTTATTAATAATAACTAATCGTGTTTGTTCTTAATTCAACTATATATTTTTTAAATCCTCAACAATTTCCGTAGTCCACGCGAGCGAAGCCGCGCGAACCCAGCTAGTGTTGAAATAAAAATAATTTCGTCCGACTTCGGTAACACCTTCCGGTTGATGTTCGATGAGGTACTAATTTTAAGATACCTACATAAAAACAATTTGTTACGTGGTTTATATGACACCCCGCCGCGTTTTAAGCGATGTAATAAAACAACACATACGTTACAACTTGCAGCGCGAAACGCGACCTTCCAACTTTTTCTGAAAATCAAAAAAAATCTACAAGTTAATGATACCTAATCATCTTAACATTTATTTTACTTATCACTCCCGAAACTTTATTGTCAGATCATTAATATATTAACATATAATGTATTTATTTATGTCATCAAAATATAAACAAAAAAATCTATTTTGGCACAATTTCCCATGATGTAAGCAGTTGCAATTAATAGTAAAGAGAAAAGCTAACATGACACATTTCTAAATATAAACTAACGTTAACGTGGCGTGGCGATGGACTTTTCCTATATGTATTATACATATTCAACACACTAAACACAAGTCAAATAGTTTAAACTTTCCTCAGATTGTAGATTCATTTTAATAACAATAATTGTGTCCTGAATATATAATTTACAATAAACATTCTAGTGAGTATATATACATACATTATGTGCACTCTAATGTATATGTAAATATACTAAATATAATTTTCCGCTTCAGTTAACATAATACGAAAGGGATCCTTAATAAAATAGAAATAGATAGAACAGCAAGAACATTTTCCTTATAATTTTAGTACGTTTATATACCTACGTACTACTTCTACTTCTACAAATATTTAATATATAAGGTAGTGGCACCAGTTTTGGATATGACCCCAGTAATGGCTATTTTTTAATTAAATGTACTGAATTAGTGATATTTGTTAATATTTGATTACTACCATTTCTGAATATTAATCTACATATACATTTAACTGTCTTACAGCGCGATTTGATGTCAATCGGCCAATAGGTGTCAAAATGGTGGACATTTAAACTAATTATTAGTATAATTTATTTATTAATTATTATAATATCATAGCAACTGTTTCTTTGGCGATTTTTTCTTTTATATCTTTTGTGTCGTAGTACTTATCATTTTGTAATCATTAACTGCGTGTTCATTACTGGAGAAAATATAAACAAAATACAAGGATATTATTTAAAAAAAATAAACTTTGGTAATTAAATTGATTAAATAAAGAGTTACTTGTTTTATTAGTAACATGAGTTGATGAGAATTACAAAAAAGAAGCCCGTCAATCACAAAAACAGTAAACCTTGCTCTTATAGCGGCCAAAACTGGTACCAGTACCTTATGTATATATGTAAATAATAAAATATCACCTTTAATTTCTATCAGTTAAATAAAGTGGTGGTACTTTACAGAACGGAGGCCGTCACCGTTTCGACCTTGAAAATCTATTATATGTGATTCAATACAAGTGGCATGTTAGCTGCGTCGAAACGGTACGGCGGGCGTTTAAAAAAAGCGCTTTGCTGGCGTGTAAGACGAAGGCCGTCGTGACCCCTCGAAGATCTTTATTATTATTGAATTCAATATAGAAAAAGTGCTGGATCATTAGGATTTTAGGCAAATGATACAGTAACGGTCTCTGTTTTTGTTAAATTCCAGCGCTTAAATATTCTTAATTAATCATTAAATAAAAATTCAATAATTTAATAAGTCCATTTCAATATAAGTAGTCAGAATACTTTTAACCCTTTCGTAACGGATTTTTATTTTAACAAAAAACATATGTGAATAAGTGAAATATATATGTCTGTCTGTCCGTTAGTGCGCTTGTTACTCGAGAACCACTGATCAGATTTACGTGGTTTCTTTTTTAATTCATAGGTACGTTCTCTGGCCAGGTTACAGGCTATATTTTGTTACGTTAGGTTACATAACAACTAAGCAATGACGATAATAGTAAATCGTCGGAAAAAAATTTGTGTGCTATTTTGCAATACGCTGCCTAAACCGTTCAATATTGAACAAAATAATGTAGTAAAGAGTTGTGTAGAATCAAAAGATCTACAATAAAGTCAGCGACACCATATGTCTAACTTTTATATTTAAGTCACAATGACTGCTTTTATGTTACAAAGAAAATTTTTAATATTTGGCAAAACATTAATCCTTATCGAAATAAATGATTTCATCGTCATAAGTACTTAATGTAGATATAATTTTCCCTTTGCAGCAACCAATTTGGTCGTATAAGTAGTTCGCGCGATGGCGACCCGTGTCGCGGCGTGCGGCAAGGAGGGAGCGTACCAAGTAGACGCAGGGCAGAGGGAATGATCACAGGCCGATATTATTTTGATTGTCACTTGTTTATTTTGTTTTCAATAATTAACTTTTAAATTTAAATTCGCTTTTGTTAGGTAGGTAATTTAAGTGTTGTTTGGTTTTTATTACAATAATAACTAATCGTGTTTGTACTTAATTCAACTATGTATTTTTTAAATCCTAAACAATAATTCCATAGTCCATGCGAGCGAAGCCGCGCGGGCCCAGCTAGTAACACAATTATAACTCAAACATATTTGTACGCTTCTCGTAACGAAAAGGTTAAATATGTGTGATATATACGCGTATATTTTCAATTATTTTATATAATATTTATCCCCACGTACTCATAGCATCAAAGATCAAAGAAGCTCCTATAGGATTTATAAATAAAAACTTATTTATTTGGGCTATTCCATTCCTTTTTATTTCAATTCTTGCCGCACCAATAAAGAAAAACATAAAATTTCATAAAAATAGGTCAGGTCGTATTCTACACATACTGAGAAAGATTTTATTTTCATGTCTGCTGCTATAACGGTGAAATATAATTGTAAATAATAACATTGTTACCAGATTTATTTACGGATATGATTGTAGTAAAAGAAATAAACATTTAATAATGCAATTCCATGATATCGTTACAAGTGAAGGATTCTTTATTTTATTGAATCTTTTTATTTTATATAAAAAAATTGAAACAATTCTTTCTTCACCCATTATTTCCTATTGCACATCCCAAGCAGGCTTGGAACTGTGTTCAACTCTCGTCCTATTATTTTTTTCGTATGAAAATTGATAAAATGAGCATTACTTTAAGAGCTGGTTCTTTGGCTCATTGTGAGTAAAAAATTATACGAGAAGGTGGAGTCTATCTTCAACACCCTCTGAGCTACAGTATGTTTAAAATTTAAAAACTTCTTTCAGATTAGTACTTACAACAAAGATTATCTCATAACTTCCAAAGTAACGTAACTAGAGCAACCACAATGAGTTAGTTTCATAGGTTATTAACTAACGTATTTTTCAGTATTAGCGTTATTGCTAGCCGTGTTTCCAGTTCAGAGTTATTGCTCATCAAAGTAAAAAAATATATTTATTTTTTTGAAAATTTTTTATGAAAGTGATATTTTTCCCCAAAAGTACATATAATAATATGTGGTATTTTTATATTAAATGAAACAGTCATTTTTTTGTTTGTTTATAATTACATAATTTTATTGTTAATGTTAATTTACATTATTTTAAAACTAATTTCTTTAGTAACCCTCATAAAAGTTTATATTTTTTGAATGATTGAATTAATTTAATATCGATTGGTTTTAATTTTCTGTCATAAAAATATTCAATTTGTCCATTTAGACTCTTTTTTCCACCACGACAACACGCTACAGGTCGCAAAATATAGGGGAAGATGGGGAAATTTCATACACTGACAAGGGGAAGCAACAGCACGGTCCATGAGAATTTCAATGAGCTTGTGGTATGTCAAACTAGAGCAAAAATAAAAAGACACGTGTTCAACAATTTGATTCATAGGCCTTAATTACAAAGATAATTAACTTTGAAAATTTGTGTATTCAATATAACCGTGTATTATGTTCGCTCGAAATATAAGTGTGTTGGCCCTACGGTCAACGCGCTGGCGTCTCGCCTAGTTTTAAGATTTTGATTTTAATTTTTATTTACAATTTTTTATTTTTTTGTACACATTACCTCTCCCACTTGCGTAAAAATCGATAAATTAGACATAAATAAAACATATATTATTATTGACAATAGATGTTTGTGGTTTCTTTCAAGTTTGTTTTTTATTAAAACTTTTCAATTTATTAATGAAAAACTAATGAGTTGTGTCAATAATAAATTAAATTTACTTTAAAACAAATTAATAATTATCTACTGGCGTATATATCAATATTTTCATTGTCAATAATAATATATGTTTTATTTATGTCTAATTTATCGATTTTTACGCAAGTGGCAGAGGTAATGTGTACAAAAAAATAAAAAATAATTGTAAATAAAAATTAAAATCAAAATCTTAAAACCAGGCGAGACGCCAGCGCGTTGACCGTAGGGCCAACACACTTATATTTCGAGCGAACATAATACACGGTTATATTGCATACACAAATTTTCAAAGTTAATTATCTTTGTAATTAAGGCCTATGAGATCAAATTATTGGACACGTGTCTTTTTATTTTTGCTCTAGTTTGACATATCACAAACTCATTGAAATTCTCATTAACCGTGCTGTTGCTTCCCCTTGTGAGTGTTCATACAGATGAATTAATAAGTGTACTAACGTAACTACAAAAATAGATGGTACTGATCACCCGCCACAACATATCAACAGTTTAAATCTTTAAATTGTCATCTTGATGCATATTTTCATCAATTTCAATCTAATATATTCAATCAGCTATCATTCAATTTATATCGTGCTAAAAATTAGATATTAAATACATTTATAACTGATTTGATCAAATATGATACGTGTATGTATATTAATGTATAGGCGGCACTTCACATGGTGATGCATATTGGTGATGTAGATGTGACAAATATTTGTTATATTTGTAAATATCTCTAATTAGTCATCCACACACGGCGTTCCAACTTTATTTGACAAATAATGCATATGGACCAGTAAAAAATTATTAATGAACATTATAAAATTAATTTCATAATTGTTTTGATTAAAAAAATGTTTTAATTGCAATAAAATTATTATTAAAACAAAATTAAATAAATAAAATTACCCCCACCTCCCAAAAAAAGCTACATTGCATCCCTTCTAAAAAATCTTCCTAGCACCAAAAAAAAATTATTTACCGCCCCAAAAGAAGAAATGTTCTAGATTTGAGATCGTCTACCATAGGTTGGAAACTGCTGAGCAAGACTATTTTGTGGCAAAATATAAAGTTGTAGTAGTTAGGTTATGAAAACTTAATAAATCATTATTTACTGTCGATGAGTTAAAATGTTGTTCGCTTCTTAGATGCACAATAGTGCATATAAAGTCGATTAGAAGAAAAACAGGTCATCAGGAATATTTTGCAATAACAATCCGTTCTTGACAGTACGATCATTATGTCGTGTAGGTACATAGCGGCGTCATTATATCGGATAATGATATGACCTTCTTTGATCTCATAGGCATTAAAACATAAATACAGTCCCGGATCAAATAATGAGGAGTTACGAGGGTTGCTATTTATACTTTTGGTCTAATAATTAAAAAACGAATATTGATGATCGAAATTGAATTTTTTTAAATGTTCTCCATGAAGATCAATATACTTTTGCATGCGTTTAAACCAATTTTCGAAGCACTTTTTCCACTCCGATTGAGGTAAGCCTTCTTATGAGCGTTTGTCAGATTATGCGATCAAATCTTTTTTACGGCCAAATGATCTTATTGATGCTTGTCATACTAATGCCCAAAGATGACTCAACCTCACGGTATGTCACATGACGATCTTGCTTTATCAGTTCACGCACAGCATCGATGTTTTCTGACACAACAACCGATTTTGGACGACTTTCACGGAATTCGTTCTGGAGCGAACATCGGCCACGATTGAATTCGTTATACCAGTTTTTTACAGTGCTGTAGGATGGTGTTTTATCACCGTATAAAGAATTAAGTTCATCGATACACTCTTGTCTTGATAATCCACGTCGAAAGTTATGAAAAATAATCGTACGAAAATGTTCACGAGTTA
Organism: Sialis fuliginosa; assembly: GCA_961205875.1. Taxonomy (NCBI): domain Eukaryota; kingdom Metazoa; phylum Arthropoda; class Insecta; order Megaloptera; family Sialidae; genus Sialis; species Sialis fuliginosa. The sequence goes on along the minus strand of OY540814.1, from coordinate 1,375,472 downwards.
ATTCCATTCTTTTGCCCGAGATGACTTTTTCAAGTAACTGTAAACAACACAAATCGCGCTCAATTTACAAAATGTTCTGAAGAAGGTTATATTCAATAATGTCTAGTTTCCAATGAAAACGACAGATGGCACCTGGCAACACCCACAAGGGGAAGCATTATATTGAATACACAAATTTTAAAAGTTAATTATCTTTGTAATTAAGGCCTATGAGATCAAATTGTTGGACACGTGTCTTTTTATTTTTGCTCTAGTTTGACATACCACAAGCTCATTGAAATTCTCATTAACCGTGCTGTTGCTTCCCCTTGTCAATGTTGCCAAGGCTAGAAATATAAAAATAGGAACCCTCTAAAACACTCCGTGCAAACCTCATGAAGTACATAAGGTACTGGCACCAGTTATGGCCGCTATAAGAGCAAGGTTTACTGTTTTTGTGACGGGCTTATTTTTTCTAATTCTCATGAACTCATGTTACTAGTAAAACAAGTAACTCTTTACTTAATCAATTTCATTACCAAAGTCCGCAAATATAGTTTGTTTTTTAAATTACAGCCTTTAATTTTTGTTTATGTTTTTTCTCCAGAGGCAGGAATGGCAGATTAAGGGTAAGAAGCTTAAAAAAAATTTCACTTAAAAAACTACAACTAGTACCAAAACTTTAAACGCGTTTTTCTCAAAACTATGTTTTTCAAAACGATGTATACAATATCTCTCGAGATATCGTATACACTAATTATAATAATCGACTTAAAATTTGATACACTTATTTATTTTAAAAGTGTCTTTCGGTTGACGGACGATATTATCAATATTATATTTTGTTCAATAATTATTAATAATAATAACACGTATTTTAGACCCAAAAATTGCAATAAATTCAGGAATTTTTTTTTCGTCGCAAAAAAAAATGCTCTGTCAACCGAAAGCCAGTACAATACTTATAGACAATGAGCATATTTTTTATTTTTGTTTCAGACGACTAGTTTTCGCGAAATCGTGAACACCATCCGACCATGCGTGAGAATCATAGGAATGCGCGAAGCGGCTTAACTCGACGAGTTTTATATTTTTTTGGACAAAAATTACTGGTATTTCGTAAATTTTTAGTTAGAAATTAATTCCTGAAATTTACCCTGAAAAAACGCCCGTCACAGTTGTCTAACCCCTTAATGAAAACAAAAGAAGTTTCACTTCAACCCTGTACTTATCTGGGTGAAGTCATTTTTTTTCTAAATTAATTTTCGATTTTTTTATTCTTACCATATAAATCCTCGTACAGACAATCAACCAATAACTGTATAGAGCTGATACCAGTAAACACGTTTAACCCTTTTCCCGATAACATCAGTGTATTTGACTTACACACATATCTACTCGCCTCGAGCAATGATATTGATCTCGAGATGTTATATGTTTATTTTATGTTATAACCGTTATAAATATGTATCGTGTAATTTAGTACAATCGACTGTTATGATTTGTTATTCCCAAACTGATTACAAATTATTCTCTTTAATAAGTACTTATTAGATTCAACCTATACATATAGATATAGATGTTACACATTTATTATAAATTTTACTTAAGACCTTGTTAAACTAACAATGAGATATTAATTCATACATATTTATTAATTATATTTCAACTACAATAAAATAGCAGGCGATAACACGTTATGGACCTTGAGATTTGTTCATCTATATCTATATCTATATAAGGCACTGGCACCAGTCTTGGATATGACCTCAGTAATGGCTATTTTTTAATTAAATGTATAGAATTAGAAATATTTGTTGATATTTGATTACTTTCAGTTCTGAATATTAATCTTAATACATTTAACTGTCTTACAGCGTGATTTGATGATAATCGGCCAATAGGTGTCAAAATGGTGGACATTTAAACTAATTATTAGTATAATTTATTTATTAATTATTATATTATTATAGCAACTGCTGTTTCGTAGTACTTATCATTTTGTAATCATTAGAAAGTGTCATAACTAGTTTTACTTTATTCATTACTGGAGAAAAAACATAAACAAAATTATAATAATTTAAAAAACAAACTATAAATGCGGACTTTGGTAATTAAATTGAATAAATAAAGAGTTACTTGTTTTATTAGTTACATGAGTTGATGAGAATTACAAAAAAAAGAAACCCGACAATCACAACAAGTGAACCTTGCTCTTATAGCGGTCATAACTGGTGCCAGTACCTTATGTATATATTATAAAACACAATGTCTCTGTCTGTCCGTCTGTCTGTCTGCCCGTCAATGCGCTTATTACTCGAAAACCACTTAACTGATTTACGTGTTTTTTTTTTAATTCGTAGATATGTTCTTTGCCAAGGTTTTAGTATATATTTTGTTTCGTTGGGTAACATAAGGAATTAGCAATTTAGACAATAATAGTAAATCAAGGCGGGAAAGTTTACCGCCAGCACGCTCTATTGTAAGTACGCTGCCAAAACCGTTAAATATTGAACAATATAATGTTGTATTTTTTTTATTCTTAACAATAATTCCGTAATCCATGCGAGCAAAACCGTAACAAAACAATAACATAATTATAAATAGTATTAAAATAATGTAAATTAACATTAACAATAAAATTATGTAATTCTAAACAAAAAAAATGTAAGATTGTTTCATTTAATAGGACAGGTAGCAAAATAGTCACATTGAGGATTATTTAGATAAATTAATAACTGGAAAACTGTAAGACCAAGGTCCAAACTTTGCAGAGTGAATTTATAGGTAACATTATGACACACCAAAATAATGATAAAAAATACCACGTACTATAGGTACTTTTGGAGAAAAATGTCATTTTCATAAAAATTTTCAAAAAAATAAACATATTTTTTGACTTTGATAAGCAATAACTCTGATCTGGAAACACGGCTAGCATTAATGCTAAAACTGAAAAATACGTTAATTAATTACCTATGAAACTGACTCATTGTGGTTGCTCTAGTTACATTACTTTGGAAGTTATGAGATAATCTTTGTTTGTAAATACTACTCTGAAGGAATTTTGTAAACATCCTGTAGCTCAGAAGGTGTTGAAGAGACCCTACCTTATCGTACAATGTTTTACTCACAATAAGCCAAGGAATCAGATCTTAAAATATCTGTATCCCAAACCGGACCTTCCTGTATAATCGTTAATGTATTTTATCAGCCAAGTAAATTGTGTAGGTAAATACAAATTTTCTTTGGAACAAGTATGCATGCATATTAAAATTTTACACGAAGAATTTTATTAGAAATATGTGCTACCCACAGTTTATATAAAAAAGATAAAATATTGAGTTTAATACATATTCATTAAAATTCCATTAACAATGTTTTACATTAAATTTTTACCGGGATGCTGTGGAAATTCTGCGAACGTGGCCATTTAAAACTATGTAAAAATATATAATCCTTTACCACCTTGTATTTAAGGTGATCACGCATTAGCTAAAATATGCAAATTTCTAAATTGGTTTTCAAGAGTCGACGACGCATCTTTCAACCCTTGTTGGAACCAGAGCTCGCCCATTAATCTACCCTTAATATACAAGAAGGTGCAACTTTACTTTACCCCCACGCAGGGGTGTGTTGAAAAATATTTATCAAACAATATTATATGTTCAAAATAATAATATATATCACGAAAAATAGGGTTAATTTCTACTGACTGAATTATATTTTGATATCTCACATGCCTAGGTATCAACAAAAAAAATTTCCTATAGTTTTATTTTTATACTGGGACTTTTTCGCCTAATTAATTAAAGCTTATAGGTATATGTAGTCAACCGAGATATTTTGAATATGGACAGACTTACGAAATCCTAAAAAAAAATTTCATCATAAATAAAAACCAAAATAACATTTTTACCAGGGCTTCGAACCGGAACTGAACCAAAAACCGGAAAAACCGTAATTTTTTGCCGGTACGAAAACCGGAACAGAACCGAAATAAAAATATCGGATTTTACGGTTCAGTACATGTTTAAATACGCGCGTTAACATGATCTTATTCCCCACTTCAATTGTCGTTCAGACTATCATACAAGTACCATAAAATATTCTAAATTAATATAGTAGAAAATATTTTTTTAATACAAATAATTTTTTTTTCTAATTAATCACTCGAAGCTGAACCGAAAACCGAAAAAACCGTTATTTTTTACGGAACGAAAATCGGAACCGAACCGAAATATATGTTTTTACTCGAATCGGAACGAAAACCGAAACGAAAAAAATAACAGTTCGAAGCCCTGATTTTTACTAATGCAACGAATAAAATAAAAAATATCAAATTGTAAAAACTACAGAATTTACATAAAGAATTTGAACAAAAAAGTAAAGTTTTTGTTTATTTAAAGAACTGATCGCATTAAATTTTGTAATAAATAATTATTTTTAATGCTCAGTTACCTAAAGTGTAATAACACAACTACACAAAAAAATTTAAAAAGTGCGGAGCTAAAAAAACGACCTATGTAGCATTGTAGTATTGGTCGAACATAGTCGAAATCCAAAATTTTTGAATTTTCTGCTTACCAGTTTTTTTTTTATTTGAGCCAGAATTTAGAATTTTGGGCTTAGGTTGAATATTTAAAAAAAAGGGGGTGGATACCAAAAAAGCGACCTATAAAGCATCGTAGTATAGTCGAGTATACTCGAAATCCAAATTTCTGAAATTTTTCGCTTACCCGTTTTTTTTTATTTGAGTTTGAATTTGGGGTTTAGGTTCAATATTTCCCAAAAAAGGGGTGGATACCAAAAAATTGACCTATGTAGCATCGTAGTATAGTCGAGCATAGTCGAAATCCAAATTTTTGAAATTTTTCTCTTACCCGTTTTTTTTTTTTAATTTGAGCTTGAATTTTGGGCTTAGCCAACTGGGAAAAATTCAACCTAAACTTAAAATTCAAGCTCGAATAAAAAAAAAACTAGAAAGCAAAAAATTCCAAAAATTTAGATTTCGACTATGCTCGACCAATACTACAATGCTATATAGGTCGCTTTTTTGTTATCCCCTCACTTTTTTAGAAAAATTCAACCCAAATCCAAAATTCAAGCTCGAATAAAAAAAACTAGTAAGCCAAAAATTTCAAACATTTGAATTTCGACTTTGCTCGACCAATACTACAATGTATACAATAATACAATTTATTAAGACATAAGAAATTTAACATGGGGGCAATTAGAAGTGTTGTAGTAACCTTGGTCAAATTTAACGATGTGTGATTGGTGCATTTTGAAATGCCGCCACAAAATTTAATAAAATAGTAATTAGTATTTTGTTTTTTTTTTATATCTGCCCAAAAATATTATTTTAATTTTATCTAGGATGCTTACTTTAATTTCATTAATGTATTTTATTTTTATTAAAGTTAAAAACAAAATACTGTTGATTCATTTAAAATTTATCAGTTAGTTTCGAGGCGGCATTTCAAAATGCACCAATCACACATCGTTAAATTTGACCAAAGGTTACTATTGTCCTCATGTTAAATTTCCTATGCCTTAATAAACATGGAACACACTATATAGGTCGCTTTTTTGGCGCCGTACTTTTTAATTTTTTTGTGTAGTTGTGTTATTTTTCAAAAAAACTAAACCCGTTTAATAACAAAAATTATTTATTATTAAGAAAAAAATCAAAAACTTCATATACCGTTTTCATAAACTTGGGAAGTCTTATTACAAGCATACTTTTTATAATATTTCTTTACAACTCTACTCTTGATCAAAGCTATTTATCAAGTAGAGAAGCACAGGCATATTGTTGTGTCAGAAAGCTATAGTTGAAATCTTTTATACTTCAAACGACTATTATAATACTGTATGAATAATGATCGTGACAGCTGCTCTCAAAGTATATGTATATTGCATGAATATGGACTGATACATAAATATATATTTTATATATTTTAATGTGGAAAAAAATATCCTCAAAAATATAAACAAACAAGCCTTGGGTTGGGGTGCGACCCTTTAGGTCCACACAATCAACTTCCCAACACAGTATGATTATAAATACTTGAATACTGATTATTTACTGTTTCCATATAGTTAATGTGAATATTTTTTTAATATGTTTATGAAAAATTTTAATGGAATTGGTCAGAAATAAAAGTCACCTTTGTATTATAAATATTAGTTTTCTAATATCCTAAAGTCAATAATATATATAACACACATTTTTAGAATAACTAATTTGACACTTTAAATTTAATTGCATTTGTTTCCAAGGCAACATGAATTGTAGACTCATTTATTAGTATTTAAAATTCAAATTCTGAGGGTGGTTTTCGTCTCACCCCTTTTCTGGTTGTTTAGGCACGTATAACAAAAATAATACTGAAATACATTTTTCTTTATTTGTATTGTAGAATATTTATACCAAGTTTCAAAAAAATCCGACCAAAAAAAATCTTTACTCCCCTCTTTACCTCCGTAGGGGTTGAATTTCGAAAAATCCTTTCTTTCAGATCATATTCACGTCAAGACGCTTCGATTGGCACCCCAACAAAGTCAATAGCATTTTTTATTTACGAGATTTCGTGAACGTAAAAAATGACACGCACATACGTACGTACATACACACACACACACACAGACATCTTTCTAAAAATAGTGTAAATATACTATAGTGACCTTAAAACATCAAGTTAATAAAAAATCTAAAACAACAGAAAAACAGCCTCTTCAAAATAGTACGTGTATTATGGACCAAAGTATTCAAAATATTTTTTTTAATTTAAATATGTTTAGTTGTTTTTATTTCAAAAATTATTTTGTTTCAAAATTAAAGGTTGTATTTTTATTTTTGCTATTTACTTTGATATTATTTTGTTTGGTTTCGAGGTTTTAGGTCATTGAAATTGTTATATGTGTTATAACATTATTTATTCATTTATACGTTTCGTCATATTACAGACTTCTTCAGTAAATATATAAAACAACAATCATCTTTTAGATAACAATAATAATACATATTTTTGTACAACAACAAGATACACTATCAACATATCTCATGGAGTTCATTTTGTTGTTTTTCAAACCATACAAAATAAAATCAAAAATGGTCATTTTCTTAAATTTTGAACCGTTATTTTTTTCGTTTCGGTTTTCGTTCCAGTTCGAGTAAAAAAATATATTTCGGTTCGATTCCGGTTTTCGTTCCGAGAAAAATAACGGTTTTTCCGGTTTTCGGTTCAGTTCCGAGTGATAAATTAAAAAAAAAATATTTGTATTATATTTTTTTTTCTACCATAATTTAGAATATTTAATGGTACTTGTATGATAGTCCGAACGACAATTGAAGTGAGAAAGAAGATCATGTTAACGCGCGTATTTTAACATGTACTGAACCGTCAAAACCGATATTTTATTTCGGTTCTGTTCCGGTTTTCGTTCCGGCAAAAAATAACGGTTTTTCCGGTTTTCGGTTTAGTTCCGTTTCGAAACCCTGATAAAATCTCAATATTTACCGAAATATAAGATACGATATTTTATTAAATGCAGAGACCGGATAAAATATCATTTAATTTAATAAAATACTTCTACAACGAATCGTAAATTGCATTTTTGCTGGACATAAACATTTGTCTTTTAGAACAAGCTATTTATCTTCGAATCTTTTACCTTTTATTAGCCATGCCATGTTAGAATAAATCATTCGGGTTTGTAGTCGGGCAATTTATCATTCAGATATTAAATAATAAAATATTTTATTAATATAAAAGTGTGTATGTATGTAAATAGTCCTCGGTCCCGACTTTAAATTTTGAAATAAAAAATACTCCTCTGAAAATTCGTGAGTGGATTCATTTTGGCGTAACCTACAAATTTTTTATTTTCGAAAATTCTGAGAATTGGGGCGTTTTTGATGTGACGTGCGTCAAACATGTTTAGGGCGTAGGTCATGGCAAAAGATCCTTGATTTTTGTAGGCTAGTATAACCATAACATTTTACTATTATTTATCTAGTAATTGTGCAAAAAATAAGCCGGTTATTTATAAAATACATAACATCATGAATTTGACATGTTGAGGGTGTAGGTCTCGCTAAATGCCCCAATATTTTTGTAGGTCAAAATATTTCCCGATGTTTGCATTATAAAATCTTGTAATTCAAGTAAAAAAAAGGGTTATTCGTAAATTTCCTATAACTATTGTTAAATTGACATGTTTGAAGCATGCCACATCAAAAATGCCCCACTTCACAGAATTTTCCAGTCACGAAGTTTTAGAGGAGTATTTTTTATTTCAAAATTTAAGCCGAGACTGAGGACTAAAAGAATTAGAAAACTTATTTAAAATATTTTATTAACTATAGGAATTTTTATAACACTATTTAATGAACATTTTTATCAAAACTAACATTTAATTCTGACCCAGTAAATAAGATCCAGCCCCCCCCCCCCCCCCCCCCACTTCCAGTTAAACATCCCAAAATATTTATGTTTTCAAGATATCTCAAGAAGGACACATGTAACGTGAAAATTTTATAGAATATTTTTTGTAGAGCATTAAATTTCCTATAATATGGGTCTATAACGTTTGTTGTAAAATATTCCCTTACAAAGATTTATCTCAATTTATTTTAAAAATTCGTGTTTTGTTTTTCTAAATTGATATTTGCTTAGACATATTAAATGTCATTTTGACGTTTGATTAAATTTAGATTTAAATTGAAATTGTCAAGAAATTAAAAATATACGAAAACATAATCAGATGCATTTTAAGAAAAATTTCGAAGTAATATTTTTTAGTAAAATTGTATAAAAATTAAATGGTTATTCAATTCCAGGCAATTTATCTAATCACTCTTGGTTTTTATTTAAATTGTTCAATAATTAACTACCTTTGGTGAATTTAACACGAGGAAGCACTGTGCATTTACTTGGCAGATGTTTTTTTTCTAAATATAAAAAAAAAGTTTGTATTGTAATATTTAGTTAATTACCTTTTCATTTTCAAAAAATCTTCTGCATGTTTTTGTTTTCTTTTGGGCGTTAAATGGGTTAATATATTTTACAAATCAAGAAACGTTTAAAATCTTATCACGGAAGTATGAAAATCCTCCACCAATACTCCTAACTTTGTTTGCAATGTGTAACTATCAAAGCAGTAAGAAAAACATGAAAAATATTGAGAAAACCCGGTTACTTCCTCAAACACTTTTACAGTAGTTGTGTTTTGATACAATTGTGTTTTTTTAAAGGCGGTAAGTTTTCTCAGACTCGTGTTTCTTACTGTAGAAGGAATCACGGAGCACGTGAAACGGGTTGGACGTGTTGGTAAATAAATATATTTTTCTCTCAGATAACAAACTTACAAACTCTATTATCGCATTTGGAAAACTTTTTTACTACAAAACTGTAGAAATAAACCTTCCGAGAAAGATGTGCCGTATCGGATTTGTAAAACGGAAACTCTAATAAATTGATTTCATTATTTTTTACAAGTGTTTCTCTCTATACTCGATGTTCCATTTTAATAATGTTGTTATTCAAGTTTTTTTTTACTACACATATGTTTTCGCGTCGGATAATAAACTAACTGAAGCAGCTAACGTAAAACAAAAAACTAAAATTGTTTTTTTTTAAACGTAGACTTTCGCGATTGTTTAATTATATAAACTTTGGATTATTGGGTTTTATCCCACGTAGGGTGACCAGGTTTCAAGTTTTGACCCGGAGTCTCAGGGTTTGCATCAGTATAGAGGGTAGATATGTGTATACTGTATATGAGAAAGAAACGAAATCAAATTCTACATCCAGACACACAGACACACGCACAGTCGCCATGCGGAAATAAACTTTTCTTTATGTTTTGAAGTTAGTACAATCAGAATCTGTCATTTTCTCGAAAACAAACTCTATTTTCTGACTTTGGTAATTAAATTGATTAAATAAAGAGTTAGTTGTTTTATTAGTAACATGAGTACATGAGATTTATAAAAAAGAAGCCCGTCAATCATAAAAACAGTAAACCTGGCTCTTATAGCGACCATAACTGGTGCCAGTGCCTTATAGAGGGTAGATATGTGTATTATATGAGAATGAAACGAAATCAAATTCTACATCCAGACACACGCACAACCGCCATGCGGAAATTAACTTTTCTTTACATTTTGAAGTTACTACAATCAGAATTTGTCATTTTCTCGGACACGATTTTTCGATAGTATTACAATACTTCCATTTCTTACAGAACATGGAAATAAAATGAACTATATTTGTGGACTTTGGTAATTAAATTGATTAAATAAAGAGTTAGTTGTTTTATTTGTAACATGAGTTGATGAAATTTACAAAAAAGAAGTCCGTCAATCATAAAAACAGTAAACCTTGTTCTTATAGCGACCATAACTGGTGCCAGTACCTTATAGACGGTAGATATGTGTATACTGTATATGAGAAAGAAACGAAATCAAATTCTACATCCAGACACACAGACACATGCACAGCCACCATGCGGAAATTAACTTTTCTTTATGTTTTGAAGTTAGTACAATCAGAATCTGTCATTTTCTCGGACACGATTTTTCGATGGTATTACAATACTTCGATTTCTTTCAAAACACGGAAGTAAAAAGAACTATATTTGTGGACTTTGGTAATTAAATTGATTAAATAAAGAGTTACTTGTTTTATTAATAACATGATTACATGAGAATTACAAAAAAGAAGTCTGTTAATCATAAAAACAGTAAACCTTGCTTTTATAGCGGCCATAACTGATGCCAGTATCTTATATGTTAGAGGGTAGATATGTGTATTATATGAGAAAGAAACGAAATCAAATTCTACATCCAGACACACGCACAGTCGCCATGCGGAAATTAACTTTTCTTTATGTTTTGAAGTTAGTACATTCAGAATCTGTCATTTTCTCGGACACGATTTTTCGACGGTATTACAATACTTCCATTTCTTTCAGAACATGGAAGTAAAATCAACTATATATATATTGATTAAATAAAGAGTTAGTTGTTTTATTAGTAACATGAGTTGATGAGATTTACAAAAAAGAAGTCCGTGAATCATAAAAACAGTAAACCTTGCTCTTATAGCAACCATAACTGTTGCCAGTACCTTATAGAGGGTAGATATGTGTATACTTTACGTTTTGAAGTTAGTACATTCAGAATCTGTCATTTTCTCAGACACGATTTTTCGATGGTATTACAATACTTCCATTTCTTTCAGAACATGGAAGTAAAATCAACTGTATTTGTGGACTTTGGTAATTAAATTGATTAAATAAAGAGTTAGTTGTTTTATTAGTAACATGAGTTGATGAGATTTACAAAAACCAGTAAACCTTGCTCTTATAGCGACCATAACTGGTGCCAGTACCTTATAGAGGGTAGATATGTGTATACTTTACGTTTTGAAGTTAGTACATTCAGAATCTGTCATTTTCTCGGACACGATTTTTCGATGGTATTACAATACTTCCATTTCTTTCAGAACATGGAAGTAAAATCAACTGTATTTGTGGACTTTGGTAATTAAATTGATTAAATAAAGAGTTAGTTGTTTTATTAGTAACATGAGTTGATAAGATTTACAAAAACCAGTAAAGCTGGCTTTTATAGCGACCATAACTGGTGCCAGTGGCTAAATTGAAAATTCTCGATGGCAGTTGTAAATTTTCCCCGAACGAATTGGTAGAAATGGTCTATGCATTTTTATTCAATCGTTTCCGATACATTAAATGCACCGCGTTGAGGAAATTAGGTCCAATACTTGGCAGGGAATTGCTGCGCTGTTTCATTCATTCGCGCGAATACCGATTTATTTTCTCCCGATCTGCAATCGGTAAAAATAACTACGTTTTAAAATATTACCAAGCTGATTCCGTCCATCGATAAGTGATATTACAATTTATCGATTTAATTATATTTCACAGAAAACGGATACAGGTTGATTGATCAGGTAGATTGAGTAAACGTGCAGTAAAAGCGAAACATCGTTATGAATATCAAAAATGATTTAGTAGAAGCGGAGAACATTAACGAATTCATAAAACAAATATACCAAACTGGCGGTTCCAAGTCCTTTACAAATATTCGCGTTCAAAACAATTTATATTTTTTAAAACAGTATTTATACCGCGTGTTCATTTTTACTTCCATGTTCTGAAAGAAATGGAAGTATTGTAATACCATCGAAAAATCGTGTCCGAGATAATGGCAAATTCTGATTGTACTAACTTCAAAACTTAAAGAAAAGTTAATTTCCGCATGGCGACTGTGCGTGTGTCTGTGTGTCTGTGTGTCCGTGTGTCTGTGTGTCTGTGTGTCTGTGCGGATGTAGAATTTTCTTTCGTTCACGATAACTACCGTGAAAATGCACCGATTTGAATTATTTTTGGGAAAAATGTTTGTCTCAGTGAGTACTCCAGACCTATTGATTTTGGTGCTAATCGGATTAGCAGTTTTGGAAATATTCGAAATTTTGTAACTTTTTTCGTCTAAAAAGTGAATATTGCGAGAATTATCTCACTAATTTTGATAAGATTTGCTACATTTGCAGTTCAATTGAATCTAAGGGACATTTATTATTTGTACGTGCCTAAACAGCCATTAAAGGAGTGAAAAACACACTTAAAATTTGAATTTTAAATACTAATATGTCATTAATTCATGTTGCCTTGGAAACAAATGCAACTAAATTCAAATTGTCAAATTAGTTTTTCTACGAATGTGAATTATGTTTTTGACATTAGAAAACTAATATTTATATACAAATGGCAAAAAGAGCTGTAACCGTCGTAAGTATATATGTTTTTTAATGTATTACGATATGTATATTCATAGTAGTAGGTTATATAAATAAAATATTTAAAAAAATGTATATTTAAAAATTATTTAAAAAGATAGAAAGAACATGGAAGTCATGTATGGTTCTCCATACCGATATTTAAACTTACCACATAAGACAAAAATGTTTCAAGTAAAAGTTGTTCAATTTTTAGGAGGAAATAAAATGGCGTCAACATTTTGTTTTCAATGTTAACCTATATTTTTTATTACGGTATCTTATTTTTTACTTCCATGTTCCGAAGGAAATGGAAGTATTGTAATACCGTCGAAAAATCGTGTTCGAGATAATGGCAGATTCTGATTGTACTAACTTCAAAACGTAAAGAAAAGTTAATTTCCGCATGGTGGCAATGCATGTGTCTGTGTGTCTGGATGTAGAATTTTTTTCGTTCACGATAACTACTGTAAAAAGGCACCGATCTGAATTATTTTTGGGGAAAATGTATGTCTCAGTGAGTGCTTCAGATCTATTGATTTTTGTGCTAATCGGATTAGGGGTTTTGGATATAATCGAAATTTTTTTTCGGCTAAAAAGTGAACATTGCGAGTATTATCTCACTAATTTTGATAAGATTTGGTACATTTACAGTTCAATTGAACCTAAGGGACATTTATTATTTGTACGTGCCCAAACAGTAGACTGAAAAGTGTATTCACTTTTTTTTCACTTCCCACTAAAATGCAACAAAAAGTGTTATATGACCTTTTGATTTTAACTATTCAATCACGATATATTTGCTTTTCTATGTGATTATCAGCGCCTCCCCCCTCCTCTGATTTCTAAACTATCGATACAAAAAAAATGAAACATAACTTTTAATTAGTACTTTCAATGAAAATTATAACGAACACTGTAGATAAAAAAAATAGTTTATGAAAAATTTTGAAATAACTTCTTTTTATAAATCGTAGCCCAACACGCACTTGGCCATTTTATTTTCTTAACTGTTTAATTTCATAAATATTCAAGTGGTAAGTTTGAAAATGAATACTCGGTATACTAAATCATATAATTTTTGGAGTGAGGTACATTTTTGAAATATGATTGGGAAAAATCCAATATTAACATGATATTAACTACATATATAAATTACATGAATAATGGACTTAAAATCATATCCGTTGTATAGATAGGTTGATTTTATAAATTTTCCCAACGTATAAACATAAAAGTTAAATGAATAAATTAACGATTGTAATTTATAGATTCAAATCACAATGTGGCTTTGTTATCTCCCAATTTCAGACTAATAGCATTTTGTTTAATCCAATTTTAATATTCAAATTATACAGATTATTAAATTTAATATGAAATTGCAAATATATATCCAAAAATAGAATACATTTTCAAAATATTTTAATTCGACAGAACATTTTTATAAAATCAAATTGAAATTGTTTAATGCGCCCTAAATGTAAACAAAAAATTTAATATTTAATTTCAATTATGATAAATAAATTTTAATTAAAATCTGAATAATATTATACTAGTATTTCCCCGCGGCTTCGCCTGCGTGTATTAAAACAAAACGATTATTCAATATTTTGTAGAAAATATTTATAATAAACTAGCTGATATCCGCAACTTTGTCCTAATGGAATTTGTATTTTTTTATCTACCCGGGAAAAAATTTCAGATCTGAAGTGATCAAATCAGGTCTCGGTTGATCTTCATTTTGGAACAAATCAGATCTTTGTAGATCGTTGTAGGTCTTTGCAGATAGTTGTAGATCTCTGTAGATCTTTGTAGATCGTGATCTTTGCAGATCATTGTAGATCGTTGCAGGTCTTTGCAGATAGCTGTAAATCTTTGTAGATCGTTGTAGATCTTTGCAGATTTACTGCGGTAAGTCAAGCTGTGTGTGTATATAAAGAGAATCAAATCCCGATCTACGCAGATCAGTGTTGATCTTCATTTTGTGTTAATCTGCGTTGATTTCCATTGATATTAAATTAATAATAAATTTATAATTTAATTAAAATAATTTAATTAATAATAATATAATATAATAATAATTTGTGGAGTGCAAAAAATTGAAAAATTTATAATAAATAAATAAAAAAATAAAATATGTGGAAAAAGGTCATTGCAGTTGTAAAAGCAAAAAATGTAAGAAATGTAGAGCAAAAAAGTTATTGCAATTGTAAAAACAAAAAATGTAAGAAATGTAATGCAAAAAACAAAGTTCATTGCAGTTGAAAAGTGAAAATTGTAAGTATGGAGCAAAAAAATACGGTTGTAAAATTTTCTTAAAACAACCACTGCGGAGAGGGGGTCCCTGAGAAATAATTGTTTAAAAGGCGGGTCCCTAAACTACATAAGTTAAAAAATCGCTGCCTAATTTTGGGCGAAATTTTTGTAAGGCTGTAGCTCCCTCACGAAGAATTTCCAGATACATGTTTTGTTTAAAATAACATTTTCGATCTATTGTTAAATATTTTTAATACTAGTTGTAAATAGGATGACCAGGTATCCGGTTTTGACCCGGAGTTTCAGGGTTTGCACACTGGATCTCCGGGCTCAGGGTTTGGGTACAATTTCTTCGGGTTTTGCAAAAAATGACTAAAAAAAAAAAAGTTCGCCAAAAATAGAGTAGGGGGCACAAAAGTGCAGATTATGGTAAAAAAAAAAAAAAAAAAAAAATGGGTCTTCATTTACATCTCAGGGTTTAACAAAACTAAAATCTGGTCACCCTAGTTGTAAATCATCCTGTATAGTGAATACATCCCGTTTTGCTTTGCGCTATTATTCTTTATAGTTGATGACATAAGAGAGGCAGTATCGATGGTGGACCAACGCGTGGAGATGAAGTGGGGGAAACGCGACTCAGTCACCCACTGCTTTATAACTTGCACCTACTTATTTATATCGATGCGTGTAAATGACACAGATAATATGGACGCCAGTGGGAATTTTGCCATCTGGGACAACTAGTTTTTTATTTATTAAATGATGATGTATAATTCAAAAATTAGTAATAATTTTAAACTAGTATTTCCCCGCGGCTTCGCCTGCGTGTATTAAAACAAAACGATTATTTCAATAAAAAAATTGTATAAATGTATAATTCAAAAATTAGTTTAAATCAGCGGTTCTTAAACTTATGAAGTCTAGGAACCCCCTTTTGAACAATTATTTCTCAGGGGCCCTCTTCCTGCAGGGGATATTTTAAGAAAATTTAAAAACTGCAAGCCCTTATTTTTTGCTCAATACTTATAATTTTTGCTTTTCAACTGCAATGATCTTTGTTTTTTGCATTACATTTTTTATATTTTTTGTTTTTACAACTGCAATGACCTTTTTTTGCTCTATATTTCTTACATTTTTTGCTTTTACAACTGTAATGACCTTGTGTCCACACATTTTATTATTTTATTTATTTATTAAACATTATTTCAATTTTTCCCACTACACAAATTAGCTTTTGCACCTTTCATTTTTACAGCTAAAAATAACCCCTGCCTCCCTGACAGAAAAACAAAGAAGGTCGTTAGATAGTAATTAATCACTGGTAAATAGAAATGTAAAAGTACTTTAATTTATGCCAAACATGTTTACGGACCCCCGCAAAAGTTTCGCGGACCCTTGTTTAAGAACCGCTGGTTTAGATAATATGACGAAAAAATAATATAATTATAAGGTACTGGCACCAGTCTTGGATATGATCCCAGTAATGGCTATTATTTAACTAAATGTACTGAATTAGAAATATTTGTTGATATTTGATTATTACCATTTCTGAATATTAATCTATATACATTTAACTGTCTTACAGCGTAAATGGTGGACATTTAAACTAATTATTAGTATAATTTATTTATTAATTATTATATTATCATAGACTCTGCTTTACATTGTTTCAAATTTGACGATTCTTTCTTTTATATCTTTTGTGTCATAGTACTTATCATTATGTAATCATTAGCAAGTGTCCATCACTGCATGCTCATTACTGGTTTTACTTTATCCATTACTGAAGAAAATACATAAACAAAATAACTTTAATTTAAAAAACGAACTATATTTGCAGATTTTGGTAATTAAATTGATTAAATAAAGAGTTAGTTGTTTTATTAGTAACATGAGTTGATGAGAATTACAAAAAACAAGCCCGTCAATCACAAAAACAGTAAACCTTACTCTTATAGCGGCCATAACTGGTGCCAGAACCTTATCTATCGATATTCTTAAGTAGGCTTTCCGGTAAATGTGTTCATTGATTAATAGAATTAATTATAATCAAATCTCATTAAAATTCTTAATGAATGAATATGTATAAATCATCTAATTTTATTTTAAATAAAATATTGAAAATTTACCGCTATAAAATTTTCATACTGCGATCCTGAATTCGCTTCCGTCGCGCCATATACATATGCAAAACATACGGAAGAAAACTTTACGTGAACATTGGTAGTTACATAAATTTCCATAGTCCGGGTATCCGACTTGATATAAGATATAAAATAGTTAAAGTAACAATCTATAAAGTACAGTTGACCAGATCTCATTAATAATACATTACTAACATAGATTAAATGTATTGGTAACTATTGTAATTGTATTTAAATTAAAAGAAGCCAATTAAAAATTACTACATATATTATACAGGCCGACATTATTTTTGGTGTCTCTACTTACAAGGGGGGGCTACCAGAGGGTCATAGGGTTATGGGTAGAGACTCCGCGTGGTTATAGTTGAGACAGATACTAATTATTCTCCGCTAGGCGTGGGTGCCAACTCGTCCCCGTTTTCGAGAAATCGCGGGTAGAAATTAAAAATATCTGCCTTGGGAACCACGGGACTTTCTTATAACTTACCTAACCTAACAGTAAATTGTATACGTGATTCTTTGTTTATTAAAACATTTCTAACAAAATAAAACAAAATGAATAATATACTTAAGTAATATTATTCTCTCCATTATATAACAAGTGATTTTTTTTAACGTAATAACTGAAAACGGATGTTTACTCTTGTAAATTTTTGGATTTTTGAATTATTTTTGAAATAAGAAAAAAATGTTTTAGATAAAAAATGTCGAGTATGTTATTATCTATAATTTATTCCCCATACATTTTTTTCCAACATTTATGATTTAGCCAGAAAGAATTTTTTTATATAATTATTTAGATTCACCTACACAGTTCACTCTCAGTATTACGTATAAGAAAGTCCCATGTTACCTACAGTAAATACACACACTGTTCAATCTCTGTAATACGTATAAGAAAGTCCCATGACACTCATGGCGGATATTTCTCCTCTGTTATGAACCATTTGAATTATAATAATTTTTTTTTTCAAAAATTCGTCGGACACACAGACATCATGGCGAAAATAGTCAGAATGGATTCAGGGAAGGTCAAAATAGATAATTCCGTCAAAATCCGGAGTTCGAAAAAAATCGGCTTCACTATACTTACTTATACTAATGTATATTTCATATACATGGTATAAGAAAGTAAAAAATTACCACTATATCATATGGGCCAGCGATCAATGCACAAAAAAAGAATAGAAACTCGGATTTTGAACCCAGGATGCCTGGGTGAGAATCCTGTGCATTGATTGCTATCTCATATGAACGCTGTTTAAATGAAGCAGTTTATATAGTGGTAATTTTTTTAATTTCTACCCGCGATTTCTCGAAAACGGGGACGAGTTGGCCCCCACGCCTAGCGGAGAATAATTAGTATCTGTCTCAACTATAACCACGCGGAGTCTCTACCCGTAACCCTATGACCCTCTGGTAGCCTCCCCTTGTTAAATAGGTGATTTCGGAGGCTTTTGGCGTGCTGAAACCGAATCCGTTGCCCAAATTGCTCCGTCATGTCAGGTTTTTGATATAACCTAACCTAAAAGTGTTCAAAATGACGATTTTGGTAATATTTAAGAATTTATTACCAAGTAGGTAAATTTTTTCTAAATTTTTCGTTCATGGTAAGAAGTCATACTATCTTTCCTCTTTATAAATAAACTAGTTTGAAGTTATTGTTATATTTAATACATAGTAAAGTCCATTGTGTCACTGTTAAAAAAATATCATATATTCAAACTAGTATATTTCGGTGAAAAAAAATCGTACAATAAAAAATAAAAATTCGTTTAAAAAAAGAAAGATAGTACTATTTCTTACCGCGAACGAAAACTTTAGAGAAAAAGTCTCTATTTGGTAATAAATTCTTAAACATTGACAAAATTGTCATTAGGTTAGATTATATCAAAAATTGTAATTTTTTAAGCGTGTAAGGAAGTGAGACAGAAGTAACCATAAAGAGATAGAAACTAGTGTTCTGACAGAAACGCTCAACATGAATTGAACATAAAAGTTCTTTGGTTAGCCTGGTCACTAGTTTCTATCTCTTTCTGGTTACTTCTTTCTCACTTCCTTACACGCTTAAAAAATGACATTCTTTAAATTTCTGGTACAATCCGCCAAAAATTCCATGAATCAACCAATCAAAGCTCGTTGTTCAATGTTTTTGGTCAGTCGTGAACGTGACCACTTATTCAAGTAGAGACACCAGTACAAAAGTATTTTTTTTCGGCCTGTGTTATTTATTTAATATTATTATTATTTCGTTCGGATAGTTTCAATGGAACAGACATTGTCCGTTTCATGAGAACTGTTTCATTGCGTATCTCCTCCACTACACCTGGCAAATACCTAAATAAAAGAATACGCGTATTTTCAAGATTATACAATTTTCCAATCTACAGTTTGAGACGTTACCACATAAACCACAGCTCTGATTCTCCACATCGCATGCATCATAGAGTACGTTTATATAGCACTGTTATTCCGATTTTACTATAACCGATGTAGTTAAACCGTTTGGTGCTGTTTACACATACGAGAATAAGTGACGTCAGCTGGAATTATAATTCCGATTTGAAATACGCTATAAGTTCGATGGCGTACCAACAAGAAATCTCAAAAATATTTCGTCTCCTTTACGTCCCACGAATCACGTTTCTTATGTTTTCCATCTTTTCGTCTCAGGTGTTTTAACCATATTTTAACTGATGACGATTTTTCAAATGTTAATGCGAAGTGCATTACGATGAAATCCCTATATACTCCGTAGATACATATATTTTTTAAGGTTGACTAAATAGATTTAACTATGTCCATGCAGTTTACAAGCATTTTTATTCTTGATCTATTCCGGTTTACTTATGCTATTCCTGTAAAGTAAGAGGAATAGCATAACTAAACCCGATTAGTTATGTCGGTTATAAAGCACCATCTCCACGAACTTGTATACCCGGTTTTATTACATCGGTTATAGTAAAACCGAAAGAACGGCGCTGTGTAAACTGTGTTTTACTATAACCGATATAATAAAACCAGGTGTAAACGTTCGTGTAGATGGCACTTTACACCCGACGTAACTAATCGGGTTTACTTATGCTATTCCTCTTGGTCTACAGGAATATCATAAGTAAACCGGAATACAGCAGGAATAAAAATGCGTGTAAACTGCATGGACATAGTTAAATCTATTTAACCAACCTCAAAAAATATAAGTATCTACAAGGTATAGGTATTTCATCGTAATGCACTTCGCATTAACATTTGTAAAAGCGTCGTCAGTTAAAATATGGTTAAAACACCTGAAACAAAGATATGGAAACCGTGATTCGTGGAACATAAAGAAGACGAAATATTTTTGAGATTTCTTGTTGGTACGCCATCGAACTTATAGCGTACTTCACATCGGAATTATAATTCCAGCTGACGTCGCTTATTCTCGTATGTGTAAACAGCACCATTTATGACCGGTCTCACCGCTCAAACTTATTTCTGTTCCTTAGTAAAGTGTTCCTTAGTCTTAAGTTGAATCTAAATTTTACGTCGATCTCACAGGTCTATCTTATCATATAGTTAGCCAAGTGTCACTTAAAGAACAAAATTCTGGGGAATTTTGATTTTTGATGTACTTTGCTATGATGCAAGTTTATAATTTGTTTGTATCCAAGGTAGTTACACCTTGGTTTATGTCAATATAATTTTGAATATGAATTGTGGATTTGATTTGTACTGTAATTGTTATCCAAAAAATATTCAGTAATACACGGATATATCAAAAGCGATAAAAGAAAGTAGCGAGTTTCACACAGAATGATAAAATATTACCTTTTTTGTATTTAAAATATATTAAATATATGAAATTTCAAAGTATTATAATTTTTGTTATTTTTTATATTAGTTTTAAGAAATACTACTAACATGTCATATGAATATTCGAGTCTATTTTTCAAACGAGCTATCAAAGTTAACACTGGAGGCTTTGTTAATTTTTACATATCATGAAAATGGTTAGTTATATCTATAATAAACTAGGCTTGAAACGCCATAAACTATTATACCTATGATATCCGCATCATTGCCATCAATAATTTTATCAAAAATATTTACATTATTCATTTTTTAGTACAGTTTTAATGTTAAGTGGAACTAAAGTATCACTTTGACTAGGACTTAAATTTAGGTGATACTTAACGACTTAAGGAACACTTAAATCGTCGGTGCAACAATTAAAAATTTTTATGTGTTCCATAATCGCTGAAGTTAAGCGGTGAGATCGGTCATTAAAACGGTATAACTACATCGGTTATAGTAAAACCGGAATAACGGCGCTGTGTAAACGTACTCAAACGACACACATTGCATGTACCAACATGTTCGCGTGTACATACTACATATGTAGGTACCTACTATAGATCTATCACAACCGTGTGTCGTTCGTTACTCAAGAATCACAAGTGGGATACGAACCCGTGATTAGTCAAGCGACTTCAATTTAGCTGCACCGCATCTACGTTGATTATGCACGTGTATTTGTGTATGTGTATGTGTGCGTGTAACGCCTTGAAGGAAATGACGATGTGGTATTGTCGGGTTTAAATATAGGGTCGAGCGGGGTAAATATGAAACACCAAAAAAATGGGGTAAAAGGAAAACAAGCTTGCAACTAAAAAACTAATTTGTTTATAGATAAATTATAAAAACTGACATCATCATTAAAGGTTTGTTAAAGCGATCTGAAAATATGAATCGCCTAATAAGTGATATGTCACCCCTACAGATTTCCCTGTTAGTCGATGTCAAAATGTGTGAATTAAATTTTAATTCATTGCACATAACTTTCTGTATAGCTCAGATATTAATTAAAGTTACAATTTCACATTGATATGCCACAGAGAAGATAAATCAAAGTTGCCAAAATAGCTTTTATTTTAATTTTTCGAGAAATATTTTCCTTTAGAGGCCTGTTTCACTTTTTCCCAAATTAAAGGTTAAAAATGAAACACACTTTTTTCATTTTTAAAGTCCATATTGTATCGTACAGTTCAAATGACGTAAATATTTAAAATGGTTATTCATAAGCGCATCTAGTAGAAAAAATTAAAGTATGAGTTTGTACCGTTAACTGTCAAAAAACATGAAAGATTTGTATTTTGTTTCACTTTTACCCCAGTTGACTCTACTACTTTCTTGGTGTTGATTTTTGAAATAAGGTACTTATAAAAAGGTAACTACACACCGACTAGCCTCTCGCCAAGCTAACTTTTCGGTACCTCTGAGTTTGTTGCGAGAGATGGTGACGAATGCTCAATTTTATAAAAACAACCAACAAATAATCTTAATTTTTGTTAAAAATTTTTATGTATTATTTGTTTTTTATTTGTTCAAGTAATAGTTCGATCCTTAAAGTTTATGGTAAAAAGTTGAGTTCTAATGTTTTTAAGTTTTTGCTTTATAAAATAAAATAAAATATACCGTAGTACCTTAGGGATAATAAGGCCCACCAAATTGAAGATTGGACTTTTTATTATTTATTACAATTTATGATCACATATTTTGTTCTAGATCGGTATGTTATTTTTGTTTACTAATAGTTGTATAAAAAAAACACATCTACAACAAAGAAATAACGTGGCCTGGCGAGAGTTTAGCAGCTGCTATGGATACAGCATCGGCAAAAATTAAATGTTAAAATAAAATTATTAATTTTTATTTATTAGCTGTAACTAAGCAAACATTACGCCAAATGTTGGTTAACACATTGTTTCCATACAAAATAACATTTTAATTATCTGAAAATGTTTCATTTAGTTAAGTGGCCTTCTTATACCACAATAGTTTAATAAGGCCCAAAGTTACTTTTTTTAAGATGTCTTAAAAATAAAAAAATCATTTAAGAAATGTTGGTTTTCATACTTCTTTAGATTAATAATAAACCAAACTTTACCATTAACAAAGCCTTTTTAATATAAATAACTTATTACCCAAAATATAGCATTTTTAATTAAGGTCGGCCTTATTTGCCTCCATGACCTTACCATACAAGATTTAACTATGTAAGTAGGGTCAGTTTTGTTTAAACTTTAATCAGGGTGTCCACTGGTTTTTGGAAATAAAATTCCCTGACTTTTCCCTTAACACAGATTCAAAATTTCCTGACTCGGGGGGATCCCGGGGCAAGAATGTGCAGAAATAAAATTTGAAGACCTTTTCTTTTTTTTGGTCAAAACTTGAAAATTTTACACTTGTTACTTACTTTCAATTCAATGACCTTTTTATTTTTGTTGCTCGTCAACTTAAATTTATACACTTTTTCCCTGACTTTCTAAAAAAATTTAATAAATTCCCTGACTTTTCAGAATTTTAAATAAATTCCCTGGCCACTTTAGGCTTCCCTGACT
This sequence comes from Sialis fuliginosa, assembly GCA_961205875.1. Lineage (NCBI taxonomy): Eukaryota > Metazoa > Arthropoda > Insecta > Megaloptera > Sialidae > Sialis > Sialis fuliginosa. Next base: position 1,351,901 of record OY540814.1, on the reverse strand, counting down.
TTTCCCTGACCTTCCCTGATTTTCAAGAAAGTGGACACCCTGTTAATGAATAATGATAATTATTTATAAAAGAGAGACTTACCTGTAACACTGCTACAACAGATGAGAAAGACCAACAATCCAAATAGTGAGCCGGAGATGAAATCCTTAGAATACAGGCCTGCCATAATTTCAGAGAAAACACGTATATCTTTGTAGTTCTTGCAAAAAGTTCAACACACTAAACACTTTGTTTTTAAAATGGTTTCATTGTATTTGAAAACTTTGATAAATTTTCCCACGCTCTACGCTAGTTGTTCATATTCGGTCTAAACAAAAAAAGATTAACAGAAAACAATTTTAAAAATTGTCACTCGTTGGTTAAAATATACGAATCGCGGTCGACATGAAAAGTCAATTATCGCGGTCGCGGTAAAGTTTTTAATGCATTGTTTTCAATGCAGGATTTACATTCGGCCTTTTTAAACACGCTTCTTGTTCATTTGTTTTGTTTTCAACAGATTTGCAGGAAGTGCGGCCAGAATCTGAAACAGAAAGTGTTGATTTTATATATGTGTGAATTTTTATTTCTTCCTTCTATTTATCATACTGGAAAATTCTTCTTCTTTCATTTCTTAAGTGAAAAGTTACGGTTACTCTCAAAATCGAATAACAAACTTTATAAGTTGTTTATTTTATATGTTTCCTCGAGATATTCGTATACATATTTTATTATTTAAATTGATTACCTTAATTTCATTCATATATTCATAATTCTAAAAAATATGTAAGTAAAGTACTGGCACCAATCTTAAGAGCACGGTATACTGTTTTTGGGATTGACGCAGTGGCGAAGCGTCCATTAGGGTGACCAGATTTTAGTTTTGGTAAACCCTAAGATGTAAATGAAGACCCCTTTGTTTATTTATCTTATCTATTTAATTAAATATTTTCATAAAATTTGTTACCAAAATCTGCACTGTTATGTCCCCTGCTCTATTTTTGACGACCTTTTTTTTTAGTCGTCGTCATTTTTTGCAAAACCCGGAGAAATTGCACCCAAACCCGGAACCCGGAGATTCAGTGTGCAAACCCTAAGACTCCGGGTCAAAACCGGAGACCTGGTCACCCTAGCTACCATGGAAGCAGGGGAAGCAGTGCTTCCCTTACTTTATGGGTAAATTAATACAAATCTGTGTTTTCAGTTAATAAATAATTTAAAAATATTATTAGAATATTCATCTTTATGCGCAACTCAAACATTTTAACCAAAAATCAAAAATAACATTTAATGTAAATTTACACTCTCAATTATAAAACAATAATACCTGTACGTCTTATTTTCTTGTATTTTAGTTGATATTTTTATGACGAGTTGACGTTTACTGAAGGAAACTTCACTAAAAAATTTCGAATTTTTTATTTCGTTAAAAGTTGAAATTTTCAAACCGCAGGTCGGTGTCTCAAACCGTTCTTGACCTTAAAAAAATGTCGTTTTTTGACCAAATTTTTTTTGTCGGATTTTAACGTATTATACATGTAGTTATACAGATTTTGACAAGGCTGATTTCAAATCCGTGAACTAAAATCAATTTCAACAACCCGTTCTAAAGTTATGGCCTTTTTTCTCCAAAATTTTTTAAAAACTAAAACTTTGAGAGGTTATATCTCGAGAACGGTTTGAGATACAGACCGGCGGTTTGAAAATTTCAACTTTTCACGCCCTTTTCTATACAATAACTTACTTTTAACGAAATAAAAAATTCGAAATTTTTTAGTGAAATTTCCTGCAGTGAACTTCAACTCGTCATACAAATATCGACTAAAATACAAGAAAATAAGACGTAGAATCATTTAATTGTTATATATATAACATAACATAAATGCTTGCCTTATTAAAAACTTCACGCCTCGCCACTGGATTGACGGGCATCTTTTTTGTAATTTAGTGGAGTCATATAACCGGAATTTTTTATTGAGTAAAACAATCCCTCCCTACAGCGATTTTATGATTTTAAAATGTTCTAAGGATCAAGAGAAGTTCATAACTAAGTTTGTGGATTAATCCGTTTTCCGTTCGGTACTTTTTTCACGACTTTTTTGGAAAATCACCAATTTTTCCTGTTTGCGATTTGGTTTTTCGCGAATATCTCAGCTTCTACTTAGATAATAGTTTTCCCAAAGTAATGCTGGGAGGGTTTATTGAAATTTAAATTTTTCACTTTTTTGGAACACTTTGAATCGAAAAACGCGATTTTTTGCGAAAAAATCGGCTAATTTGTTATTGTAAAATAAAAATTATTAACAAATTTGAAAAAAACTCTCCAGCGTTACCTCGTAAATTATGTACAGAAATAGTGTTCAAAATTTCAAAAGGATCGGTGCAGTAGTTTTGACGTTATAAGGGGCACCGACTTTGAAAAAGTGAGTTGTGGGGAAAACGCTTTAAAGTTTTGAACACAAAAAAATCGTTTGTACTTGCGTTGAAACAATAGCGCGCTCGGGTAGATATAAAAAACCGCCAGATATAAAAATACTCATAACTTCGTCAATTTTGCTCCAATCGACTTGAAATTTAGACACAATATTCTTGAAATATTATGCATTCAGTTAAAAAAATTTTAAAAAATTCAAAAAAAAATGTTTTTAAAACCTTACCCCGCCCTTAAGATGATATGATGACAGTAATCAAATATCAACAAATATTTCTAATTTATTGTCAAAGACTGGCTCCTGTATAAACAAACATTAAATAATTTCATATTTAATATTTGTATCTCTAAAAAATAAATATGTTCAATGAATCAATTAATTAAACAGTATCATTTTGAGATCGAAAAATACTTTTCAAAATGTTTGTGATAATTATCGGTCCCTTTAAATTTTTTAATTTGCACCGATCTTGAAAAACTTCTCAAGAGATTAATTATATCTTTTTATTAAATCCATATCCACTTCAATGTTAATTTTCAACTTCACTCTTTTAACAAAAGTTTCATATCCGGTTATATCCTTTGTAAAATTTCTACAAAGGCTCATTTCTTAAGCAAAAAATCGTAATTAAATTTTTGTAACAATTTATTAAATTATTAAAATATTAATTACAATTTAATTTTATTAAAAATTTATACAATTATTTATTTAACTAAAATTAACAAAGAAACCAGAATGAATTTATACATTTTCTCCTATCTTTGAAAGATCGAGAGAAAATTGAAGTAGAGTAAAAAAATTTCATAAAATTGTAAATTTTATGATAAAATTAAATTACGATTTAAAAAAAAGGCACCTTATTGAAATAAAAATAAACTTTTTTACTTATGTAGTAGATACATATCAATAAAAGTATAAGGTACTGGCACCAGTTATGGTCGCTATAAGAGCATGGTTTTAGTCCGGTATTATAAAGTAGCTAGCAAAATTTGCTAGCTAGCAAGCACTTTCAAATGGGTTATCAAACTTATGACAGTTTTATTGGAGTTTTTGACAGATAATTTCATGCATAGGAAGTCAAATTAAAGATATGTAAAGTATATTTACTAAAGTGTATTTACTAACCTAGAGTAAAAACCAACTTACTGTGCTTGCAAATATCTCATTTGAGAGTGCTTGCTAGCCAGCAAATTTGCTAGCTCCTTTATAATACCGGACATTACTGTTTTTATGATTGACGGGCTTCTTTTTTGTAATTCTCATCAACTCATGTTACTAATAAAACAAATAATTCTTTATTTAATCATTTTAATTACCAAAATCCGCAAATATAGTTTGTTTTTTTAAATTATAGTCTTTTATTTTGTTCATGTTTTTTTCTCCAGTAATGGATAAAATAAATCGAGTAATGAGCAAGCAGTGATGGACACTTGCTAATGATTACAAAATGTTAAATACTACTACACAAAAGATATTAAAGAAAGAATCGTCAAATTGGAAACAATGTAAAACAATTGCTATGATAATATAATAATTAATTAATAATTTATACTAATAATTAGTTTAAATGTCTACAATTATGATACCTATTGGCCGATTGTTATCAAATCACGCTGTAAGACAGTTAAATGTATATAGATTAATATTAAGAAATGGTAGTAATCAAATATCAATAAATATTTCTTATTCAGTACATTTAATTAAAAAATAGCCATTACTGGTGCCAGTACCTTATATAAATGAGTTATACCAATGTGATGGCAAGAAAGTAAAACCTGAGTGAAGTTAGCGTTCGAAAAAAAAAGAAAAAAATATGAGTTAGCTGAATAGCACTTCAAGAGTTATAGTGTTCTCTTATATTTTTAAAAATAGTTCTGTCAATTTTATCTCCCTCCCCCCCCCAAAAAAAAGGAGGGAGGATATAAACTCAGGGCTGTGGAGTCGGAGTTGGAGTTTTAGTAATTTTGGATGGTTTTTACTTTTTTACACACCTATTATTTTTTGTTTGTTTTGAATTTTAAAGTACAATATTTGAAAAATTTTCAATTCCGGTCGGAATCAGAATCACCGGAATTCACCCAAACAAGTAAAGATTTGGAGTCATAGGTATTTGTACAGACTCCACAGCCCTGTATAAACTGACAAACCATGTTTAAGTGTTCCAAATCGAAATCGGAAAAATGGAATTAACACTTTGTCTGTCACAGACTTCTAGTTACTGAACCGTTTGAACTAGAAAACTAAAAACTCGGCATATTTTTTTTTATTTTTTGCCACTTTTTAAAGAGGCAAACTAAGGCACTATTGAACTACCAGTGGCGTAGATAGGGGGGGGGGGAATTAAGATGATCAATCACCCCCCATGAAAAAACTCAGACATTATTTTAAACTTTTTTAGTATGAGTAAAATAGTAAAATAGGAAAAATTGGTTAAATGAATAGTAAAAAAAAAGGTTTTCAGTTATTGCTTACTTTTCAATTGAATGACCTTTTTTTTTAGTAATATACCAAGTACACAATCTACAATTTCTATAATTATATGCTCTAAACAAAAAAAAAAGGTCATTCAATTCAAAATTAAAATAATTTTTTTTTTTTTTTCATACTTTGGGGACCCCTCAACCACCTCTTCCCTGGTCATATCCCCCCCCCCCCCATCGCAAAAAGCTATCTACGCCAGTGTGAACTACCCTGTATAAAAACACAGTAGCCATGGAATAAAGAATTCTATAATTTACGGTTTCGCCTACAAAGGTTTAATAAAACATAACGCTGACCTGATATAATGATCGGTACTTTAGAAACTCAATTCAAAGTACAATAATCGTAACAGATATATACATTAACATGCACAAATATATTGTTTCTAACTAAATGTATTACATCGTTACCAACATGCAGTTTAGCGGAGTTAATCTTGCATATATGTATAGATTTAATCTTTGACTTTGCAACAACAATTGTAGTGCATTGTACAACTACTTCAAATCACTTACTTACACAATTAACCATACACAAACATGGTGCTTTAGAGCCAATGTAATAATTATAAGCCAGGTAGAACAATTAGGTTATTTTATATCTAACTGCAGATACTATTCATACCAACATTAGAAAATAAATTACTACACATATTATAGTGTCAATTAGAGCTGGGCGCGGGCCGTGAATTTTTCGGGTCACAGCCGTGACCCACGTGAGCGTGAACGATTTTCAAATCTTGAATCGTAAGCGTGCGTGATCGTGAGTTAAATTAAAACAACCGTGCGTGAGTACATTTTTCTCAAGCGTGAGTCCAGTGGCGTAGATAGCTTTTTGCGATGGGGGGGGGAGATATGACTAGGGCCGTAACTAGAAGGTCGAGGGCCCTGAGGCAAGAGGTGGCTGATAAGCCCCCAAAATATGTAAAATCAAAATTATTATTTTAATTTTGAAATGAATGACCTTTTTTTTTGATCCTATAGTCACTTAAATAAATTATTATTAAAAATTGAAAACTAAGCAAAAACTGAAGACCTTTTTTTTACTCTTAATTTACCCAATTTTTCCTATTTACTTATACTATTTTCTTCATACTAGAAAAGTTTTAAAAAATGTCTTGGACTTTTCTCATGAAGTAGACTCATGGGGGGAGATTGATCGCCTTAATCCCCCCCCCCCTATATTTTAAAGATATTTTTTTTTATAAACTTATTTGATCTTTTTTATTATTATCTGAACGGATTTTGACATTAAAAAATACAGTATAAAAAATAAATGTCATTTTTAGAAGTAGTTTCACATGGTCAGTATTGCCAACTCTATTTAAAAATGAATTGTAGCTTTATTTTTTTGTTTACTATTATTTGTACTAATTACATTATATCGTGTCAAGAGCGTGACCTGCCGTGCGTGATCGGGCGTGAGTAAAAATATAGGATTCGTGAGCGTCGCTAAATGCTCCAATATTTTTGTAGGTCAATATATTTCCCGATGTTTACATTATAAAATCTTGTAATTCAAGTAAAAAAGATAGGGTTATTTGAAAATTTCCTACAACTATCGTTAAATTGACATATTTGACGCATGTCACATCAAAAACGCCCCAATTCTCAGAATTTTTGAAATAAAAAATTTGTAGGTTACGTCAAAATGAATCCACTCACGAAGTTTCAGAGGAGTATTTTTTATTTCAAAATTTAAAGCCGGGGCCGAGGACTATGGATGTATATTGTATTTTTTATATACAGTGTATTCCAAATTGATTAAGACATAGGAAATTTAGAAATTAGAAGTGTTGTAGTAGCCTTTGGTTAAATTTAACGATGTGTGATTTTGAAATGCCGCCTCGAAACTAAATAAATTTTAAATAAATCAATAGTATTTTGATTTAAACTTTAATGAAATTAAAATAAACATCCTAGATAAAATTATATTTTTTGACAGACATAAATTTGAAAACAAAATACTAATGACTATTTTATTAAATTTTATGGCGGCATTTCAAAATGCACCAATTACATATCGTTAAATTTGACCAAAGGTTACTACAACACTTCTAATTGCCCCCATGTTAAATTTCCTATGTCTTAATCAACTTGGAATACACTGTATAACTAATAATTATAAATTATCATAATAAAAAACAAATATATTTCTACGAGTCTGTTCTAAATATCTCAATCTTTCGTGTATAGTTACATCTAAAATTTACTTGAATATAAAACTCTGCCAAAACTAATTTTAATAGTATTCTCACTAGAGACAGATTTTATGAGCTACTATCGTTAACATTAACTGAATTAGTTCAGGTTCTAAATTTAATGCTAACATACTGCTTTGAATTAAATCATATCTAAAATTTAATATTCTATATAATATTCTCTTACGTTTATGGAAACATTTCCTAAATTTATAACAATAATTTTATAATTATTATCGATTAAATATAGAACTATTTTTTAACTTATTGCTATTTAAATAAAAAAATTATCTGCACATACAAACTCGAACAAAAAAATTATGTAGCAAAAAATGTTGTTCGTTTTTCAGACATTCCTAAATATTTTTAGCTCCTAACCTTCATTACACTGCTTTGTAGAATCCAAGCACAGGAAGAAACATATTTAGTTTATTTTTATCTGATCACATTCATATATGAGATCAGTTCAACAGAATTATTCTTCTCTACTATACTCACAATTAGAGTAAAACGTTAGTGAAATTAATAGGAGATGTATAAATGTCATTTACTTTTGATTATTTTTAAAATTATTTTCGAAACATTGGCCTTAAATCTATTTTTATCAACTGATACATATACGAACAGGGTTGCATTATTCGTGCAGGCAGACTAGGCCCTCACCATAAGAAGGCCTACAACAAATTGTCAATATTTTTTTACGAAATAATTTTTTTTTTTAATATTAAGTTTTATATTTATGAAAAAAATGACCAACCTGCCCGCGACTTAGGTATTTTAAGAAATACTAAATTTTTATTTTTTTGCTTTCTTATTCATTATACATATATCTGAAAAAAAGTTGCACCTATTAGCTTATTAACTACTTTTAGCATTACCCAGAAACAACGGCGTGGACGTAGTAGTTGTTGTTTTCTTTGGGGTGCTTTTTTAATGTGAGTCCCCTTGCATCTCACATTTGGGCCTTCTACAACAGTTGCTCAAAATTACCTCCATACGCTTGTATGGGTAATGCTAAATGTAATTTGACTTTAATAAGGTCAGATATTTGAGTTCGTTGATTAATCTTACAGCGCCCTCTACCGAGAGAAGAAAGCATTTAAAAAAAAATTCCTACTAAAGATACTAATTTTTTCACGTAGAATACGAATATGCAATAAAAAATATAGGTTTTTATTTAAAAAATCAAAGTTAACCTTAATTTGACCTTGAAAAATGTTTTGAAGGTCAACCGCAAGGTCACCATTGTTTGGCCCCCTTGAAACAAACGTTTTTCTCAATTTCGCTTATATACTTTTCGAGATATTTGAGTGCGTTGAATAAATGACTCACTCTGTATATTTTAATTTAAATTTATAATTTAAAATTATATATATTTTTTTTTAATAAAATTCCAAATTTTCTTAACAAAAGTTGTTGATTTAAATATACTTTTTAGGATAAAGTACTAATTGATATATCATTCCATTTAAAATTTTTGAATAATCCTCAATTGAAGTTTTGCATTTTTGATATATCGCGTATGACACTTTAAATTATCAAAATCTCAAAGAATCATACATCACTAGAAAGTTTATTATTTCTACTTTCAAATAAAAATTTAAAAATAAAATTTCGTTAATATTTAACAAAACTACAGCACTTTTAGTAAAATTCTAAAATTTGGGAACCAATCGCCATATTTTCTAAACAATTGAATGTATGAACAAATTTTTTTTACAAAAGTTTCTTACTTTTTTATGATCTTTAATATTATCTACTTTTGGATATACCGTTCCATTTGATTTTGCTGAAAAACGGGCATGTACCCATCAAACTACCCCCAAGGGGGAGTTTTAGTGGATTGAAAATATTTTCCTGAAATTCTTTAGGATCGATATATATGTAAATTTTTTATCATAAAACTTTATCTTCAATAGTTTGGGCGTAAAACATAGTGGACGCGTGGTCTGGAACACCCGGTATTACAGTCCTTATGATATTAAAACTAAAATGAAATTAATATAAATGAATAGATTCGCTATTTACTTAACATAATATTATTTAGAAATCTCCTGTAAGATATTCAATCAAACAGATTGAGTTGCATTTATCTTTCTTCTACAAGCATCTACTCTCACAAACGTACTTTGACGTCAATGATAATACTGAAAATAAACAAATTTTCAGTAGTATTCAGTATATTTTCCTTCCTCTGCAAATGTTTGTGTTGTACATCAACTTTACATCAAACTATAACTTCACACAAAGTGACTGGCAAGAAATAATCTTTGTTAAAGCCTACATAATATTTTAATATTCTTAATTTGGTTTACAAACTTCGCGTGATAAAAGGTTTCAAACGAAATTTACTTCGGTTGATTAAAAGTTGTGTTGTTGCTTTTGATGAAGCCCTCCCATGTATTCTTTGAAACAAAACGAGTAATTTAAAAGAGATTTAACTCTTCTTAAATAGCTGTGTGACGATAAAGATGATAAAGTTCTTGTTTTCCAACAATGAATCGTTTATTTTGTATCGCAAACAGTTTGAAAAACTCTAATTTATTGACAAACCGTTCCAGTATATTTGAATATCTTCGAAAATTACAATTTACATTAATTTGTTTATGACAATAGCCATTTTCTAAATGGTCCATTTCATCTCATTATCTACAATGTTTGAAACTAAGCAAAAATGGAACAAAACAATTTGAAATGAAACTTTGTTTATCTTCGATGTAGACATTTATATTAAATAATGAACAATACAATATTACAAATTGTTGCTTTTATTATTCTGAAGAAATTAATGTTATGAAATATTTTTTACTTATAAGGTACTGGCACCAGTCTTGGTATCTGTATATACATTTAACTGTCTTACAGCGTGATTTGATGACAATTGGCCAATAGGTGTCAAAATGGTGGACATTTAAACTAATTTTTACTATAATTTATTTATTAATTATTATATTATCATAGCAATTGCTTTATGTTGTTTCAAATTTACGATTCTTTCTTTTATATCTTTCGTGTCGTAGTACTTATCATTTTGTAATTATTAGCTACGTGCTCATTACTGGTTTTACTTTATCCATTACTGGAGAAAAACACGAACACAATAAAAATGTATAAATTAAAAAATAAACTATATTTACTGATTTTGGTTATTAATAATTGATTATATAAAGAGTTAGTTGTTTTATTAGTAACATGAGTTGATGAGAATTACAAAAAAGAAACCCGTCAATCATAAAAACAGTTAACCTTGCTCTTTAGCGGCCATAACTGGTGACAGTACCTTATGCATAAATAAGTATTACAATGCTTTTTTTATTCGAGATTTTGATGGAAATATCAATCATAGAACGGTAAAATTTCATATTTAGAATTAATTTTTATCTGGGTAGAAAATCCCCTAGTTTTGAAAACAATCATGCAACCGGAATTTGATGTTTAATCTTGTAAATTTTTGAATTTTCGAAATATTTTTTAAACAATGCAAATTTAAAAAAAATGGTTTCAGATAAAAATTGTAAAGAATAGTTAGTAATATTTTTAATATATGTCTTTCATTTTTTTCTATCTTTATAATCCAGATATCTTTTTTTGAATACTTAGAAAAAATTTCACTATACACTAGCAGGGTGTCCACTGACTGGTTTTTGAAAATAAAAATCCCTGACTTCCCAGAATTTATAATAAATTCCCTGACTTTTAAAAAAAATGTAATTAATTCCCTGACCACTTTAAACTTCCCTGACTTTCGAGAAAGTGGACTAGTATAAGAAAGTCTAGCAGATTTTTCAAGTTGGATATTTAATAAACTAATAAATTCAATTTAAATGTTGATTCATTATGGTAACACTTGTTTTTAATACAATATACGTAACGTTCACGGCTATTTGCCAAAAGGAAATATGAAATAATTTTCATGAGAGTAAAAATAAACTTTTTTGAAAGTTGTTTCGATATTTACATAAATACATTTTTTCATGTATTCGATATAATTAATTTTACGATTTAGTTAGAGTAGTATTTTTATCTACTTGATTATCTTAAATACACTTACTAAGTATTTTTATAAATATATGAACTAAAATTAAAATAAATATATCTAAATCAATAATATTTAAAAATGAAATTGAACATACACTATTCTGGCAGAATGCCCTAACCTCAAAATAAATTAAAGAACAATAATATACAAGTCACACATTTGTTAATTGTGTCTATTTTTATGCACTACATTTTATCTTCAAACCACCTGTTATTTTTATCAAATAAAAATGTGAAATGCAGTTACTAATGTAGCAATTATATAATAAACTATATCAGAAATTCGAAGCACGATGCAGAACTTACTGTTAGTTTAGAAGATTTTGTTTTTACCTACTATTTCGCGACTCTTCACATACTAACATGAAATATATAAACAAGGTGTCTACTTTATTTTTTAAATAAGATTCCCTGACCACTAGAGGCCGGGAGCAAGAAGTGGTCGAGGGGCCCCAAGAATGTGCAAAAAAATTTGCTCGTCAACTTAAAAAAACCCGTTTTTCTTCTTCACTGACTTCCAAGAATTTATAATATTCCCTGACTTTCCAAAAAAAAAATTTATAAATTCCCTGACTTTTCAGAATTTTAAAAAAATTCCCTGACTTTACCTGATCACTTCAGGCTTCCCTGACTTTTTCCTGACTTCCCCTGACTTTCCAGAAAATGGACACCCTGATAAAATATAAGAAATATATTTTCGAATTCTAGATTTTAATGAAATTATTTATTTTGACCTGAATCCATTTTGATTATTTTTACAATGATGTCTATGTGTCTGTAGACGCAGTAACTTTTTAAACGATCTTTCAACCAAGTATTGATTGAGAAAATATTTTAGATAAAAGTAGTTAAGAATACCATATAGTACCTAAGTATTACCTACTTTCAAAAAAAAAATGAAATAATCAAATTATTATTATTATTATATTTGTAGTAGCGTCGGTTTATCTGAAAAAAGGCTGTTTTGTGAAATCCAATAAGGTAGAATTATTCAATCTATATAAATACATAAACACTGTATTCTCGCAGTATTACGTATAAGAAAGTCCCGTGATATATTAATTATATAAAGAACATTTTTAATTAAACTTGGATTTTTTAAATGCTTAATTCCCAGAAAAAAAGCACCACTGATAAAATATTATAATTTGAGTTTCACATTAAAATCTTAATCTAATAATATTAAATATTTATTTAAAAAATATGCTGGCTTTACTCATTTACAATACAAACATTGTGCTGTATGAAAAATGAAAAGTAAGATTTTTTTTAAATACCATCGTTCTGAAATTTAAAGTAAGCAATCCAATAATAATTTTGAGATCAGTGGTCCAGTATAGCGTTAATGTAAATATTTTCATTCAATTTCATTTTCTGAAGTTTTATTCACATTAAACGATTACACATAATATGATTCCAAATAGCTATTTATACTGTACATTCAGTTATGACCAATTTCCTGTCGACCATATTTTATACACTGTAAATATATTCATTTATTGAAGACTAGCTGGGCCCGCGCGGCTTCGCTCGCGTGGACTACGGAATTATTGTTTAGGATTTAAAAAATATTTAGTTAAACACGATTAGTTATTATTGTTATAAAAACCAAACAACACTTAAATTACCTACCTAACCAGAGTGTCCACTGGTTTTTGAAAATAAAATCCCCTGACCATTCCCTGACTTTTCCCTGACCACAGATTCAAAATTCCCTGACTCGTGGGCAAGAATAAAATTTGAAGACTTTTTTTTTTTTGGTCATAACTTGAAAATTTTACACTTCAATGACCTTTTTTCCCTGACTTTCTAAAAAAAAATTAATAAATTCCCTGACTTTTCAGAATTTTAAATAAATTCCCTGACATTCCCTGACCACATTAGGCTTCCCTGACTTTCCAGAAAGTGGACACCCTGCTAACAAAAACGAATCAGAACAAAAAGTAAAAATTATTTTTGTTCTATTTAAATTTAAAAGTTAATTATTGAAAACAAATTAAACAATTGACAATCAAAAGAATACCGGCCTGTGATCATTCCCTCCTTGCCGCACGCCGCGACACGGGTCACCATCGCGCGAATAATATGTTCCCGTATGTATATTTCAATATTTTCTAAACTATACGATCAAATTGAATTATGTCAAGGGCAAATTATATCTACATTAAGTACTTATGACAATGAAATAATTTATTTCGATAAGGATTAATGTTTTGCAGGTACGAATATAGAAACAAATATATATATTATATATTTCCATTAAAAAAAATTAAGTTGACCTTAAAATGACCTTAAAACATACACTTAAAGTCGATTTTTTTACATTCATTAGTTTTCCCCCTCCTAACCCTGCAACTTTTGTACCAATCATTTTCTCTGAAAATCTTTAGTTTTTGAAATATTTACTTGTCTCAATTTAAAAAGACCACCCGGTATATCATGTATTTCTTCGTATATTTAGTGAATGAACTAATTAAATTTTATATACGCTCTTATCTTTATTTTATTACTACAAATAAGTACTATAGGAAATTATCTACAATCAATGATTCTTTTATATTTGCGTGAAAGATGATTAATGAAAGTGCAAATGATAATATTTATAAACAATCAACTTTGAATTATAAGATACTGGCACCAGTCTTGGATATGACCCCAGTAATGGCTATTTTTTTTATAATGTACTGAATTAGAAATATTTTTTTATATTTGATTACTAACATTTCAGATTATTTATTACAATTTATGATCACATATTTTATTCTAGATTGGTATGTCATTTGTATTTACTAATAGTTTTATTAAAAAAATCATCTACAACGAAGAAATAACGTGATTTGGCTGGAATTTAGCAGCTGCTATGGATGCAGCATCGGAACATTATGGATAAAAAATAAATGTTAAAATAAAATTATTAATTGTTTATTTATTAGCTGTAATTAAGCAAACATTACGCCAAATGTTGATTAAAACATAGTTCCCATACAAAATAACATTATAATTATCTGAAAATGTTTAATTTAGTTAAGTGGCCTTATTATACCACCATAGTTTAATAAGGCCCAAATTAATTTTTTTTAAGATGTCTTAAAAATGAAAAAAATCATTTAAAAAAAGTTGGTTTTCATACTTCTTTAGATTAATAATAAACCAAAGTTTACCATTAACATAGCCTTTTTAATATAGGTAAATTACTTATTACCCGAAATATAGCATTTTTAATTAAGGTGGGCCTTAGTTGCCTCCATGGCCTTATACATTTAACTGTCTTACAGCGTGATTTGATGACATTCGACCAATAGATGTCAAAAATTTTACCCCATATACATTTTTGCCGATTCTGAAAATCAAAAACATTCATTAATATTTTACCAATTATCAAATTTTTTAACTTTATCTGGGGGTTTCATGGGTTTTCCAGATTTTTAAACTATTTGCGGGTGGTGGGGGGAGTATAGCGCCCTCGCGTAAAATATCCGGACACGTGTTCACATATTTTTTAACTTTTAAGTTTTTTACATTCGATGTAAATCAGAATAATTTTAAACTCCATAATATATGTAGAATTATTATGAGAAATTTCATAAATGTTCGTTGTACAGTACATCAATGTACTAATTAATTTAATTATTAAATTATCTTCAATATGAAGATAATAGTTAGGTTAGGTTAGGTCACATATAAATGCATTTATATTAGGAATCCGCTGAATAAGGTAGTCACCAGTTATGGCTTTTATAAGAGCAAGTTTTCGGTTTAATCAATTTAATTACCAAAGTCCGCAAATATCAATTATAGCCTTTTATTTTGTTCATTTTGTTATTTTGCCGAAGCAAATTAAAGAAATATAAATAAAATGTATAACCGGCAATTTTAAGTGTTTTATCCAAGGTTTCGAACCGGAACTGAACCGAAACCGGAAAAATCGTTATTTTTGCCGGAACGAAAACCGGAACAGAACCGAAATAAAAATATTGGTTTTTACGCTTTAGTACATGTTAAAATACGCGCGTTAACATGATCTTATTTCCCACTTCAATTGTCTTTCGGACTATCATACAAGTACCATAAAATATTCTAAATTATGGTAGAAAATTTTTTTTTAATACAAATAATTTTTTTTTAATTAATCGCAACCGAAAAAACCGTTATTTTTTGCGGAACGAAAACCGGAACCGAACCGAAACATATTTTTTTACTCGAACCAGAACGAAAACCAAAACGAAAAAAATAACTGTTCGAAACCCTGGTTTTATCTCAAGAAAACAAAAATAATTTACACCTATGAAATTAGTATTGCAAGTTTTGAAAAAATTAAAAAAATTTTGGTATTTTATGGATAGCATTGATGAATTCTAAAATACTTTGATAATTAAAAAACAGAATCTGTCAATTTAACCCCCCCCCCCCAAAAAAAAATAGGAGGGTAATTTTTTTGAAAATGCAAGATTATAAAACTAATATTTCTTTAATTTTCGAAAATTGCGAAAAAAAAACAAATTTTATTTTCAATTTTTTCAGCCAAAATCCGCTTCAAAATTTAAGTAAAATAAAAAATTTGAATTTAATTCGTTTTGAATATTCAATTATATAAATGTACGTTTGCAATGCATCTTACAATATCTACATTTTTCAAGTTCTATGCCTAATTTTAAATCAATTGGTGAAATAAATCGAGTTAAGAATCCCTGATTGAAAGCATCTGTCTTATTTGAACGCACAATTAAAATGTTAGATTTTTTTAACCGTGTAGCAGCATTAGCGCCACGGCGTCGTTTTTTCGATTTCTGCGTCTTCTATTTCGAACACAAAACACATGTGGAGGTTTTTTCTTATTTAGCAACGGGCGGTTCGTTCGCGTCGCGACGACTTCGCGAGAGATATTTCGGGCGGCTTGAATCAACGACAGCTACACACTAACTATTACGTAGCGGTTATTTTTATATAAACACAAGTCCGTGTGTTCCGCAACCATTGAACAAGAAACAATTCGCGGAATGTTCGATACCAATTGTTCAGATTTATGTTAATACAGTCGACTCTCAATAATTTCAAGTTTTGCTTCCTCGCAATATCGAATATATGAGAAGCTATGTGATCGTTTCAGATTGAGACAAAAAAAAATTCTCCGATTTCAAAATTTTAAATTGATTTATCCGTTTCATGTCAACGCAAACACTTTTCGTTCCGTGTGTCTGTCTGTCCGTCCATCACCTGAATCCTTGTCACACGCATAAATCATGAACCACTGTGTCGATATTATTGAAACTTGGTCGGGTGGTTAGGTCTGGCTTGAAGACGGTCCCATTTAAAAATCATCAAAATCGTATGTAAGGGGGAGGGGTGACATCCCAAAATATTTATTTTTTCAAGATATCTCAAGAATGACACATGTTACGTGAAATTTTTATAGGGTATTTTTTGTAGAGCATTAAATTTCCTATAATATGGGTCTACAACGTTTGTTGTAAAATATTCCTTTACAAAGATTTATCTCAATTTATTTTAAAAATTCGTGTTTTGTTTTTCTAAATTGATATTGCTTGGATATATTAAATGTCATTTTTACGTTTTAAATGTCATTTTGACGTTTTAAATGTCATTTTGACATTTGCATAAATTTAGATTCAGATTGAAATTTCCAAAAAATTAAAAATATATGAAAAAATATTCAGGTGCGTTTTAATTTAAAAATTTTAAATTTCGAAGTAATATTTTTTAGTAAAATTGTATAAAAATTAAATGGTTAACCAATTCCAGGCAATTTATATAAACACTATCGGTTTTTGTTTAAATTGTTGAATAATTAACTACCTTTGGTGAATTTAGCACGAGGAAGCACCATTTAATTTTTATACAATTTTACTAAAAAAAT
Source organism: Sialis fuliginosa (assembly GCA_961205875.1). Taxonomy (NCBI): domain Eukaryota; kingdom Metazoa; phylum Arthropoda; class Insecta; order Megaloptera; family Sialidae; genus Sialis; species Sialis fuliginosa. The sequence continues at coordinate 1,334,895 of OY540814.1, read as the reverse complement.
ATTACTTCGAAAATTTTCTCAAGATACCTGATTATTTTTTCGTAATATTTAAATCGTCAAAATGACATTTAATATATCCAAGCAAATATCAATTTAGAATTGGTTAACCTTTTAATTTTTATAAATTTTACCAAAAAATATTAGTTCGAAATCTTTCTTAAAACGCACCTAATTATTTTTTCGTATATTTTTAAAGAAAATAAAGCTACAATGCATTTTTAAATCTTGTTTTGTTGTTCTGATAGAGTTGGCAATACTGACCATGTGAAAGTGCTTCTAAAAATGATATTTATTTTTTATACTGTATTTTTTAATATCAAAATTCGTTTTACAACATTATTATATTTATGCATTATTAGTTCAGATATTAAAAAAAATATCAAATAAGTTTATAAAAAAAATTATATTCAAAATATACTCACGAACTCACGCACGGTTGTTTTATTTTGACTCACGATCACGCACGTTCACGATTCAATATTTGAAAATCGTTCACGCTCATGTGGGTCACGTTGTTTTTTTAGACATTCTTATTTTCGTGAATTTTTTTACGCAATTTTCGGTTTATTTTAACTGATCAATTTAGAAAATTATGGAACGTACCCCTAATTTTACAATGTTAGCAATATCTTTTTTATACGCGATTTACTGTAGAACGTATCTATCGCGTAAAAAAAGAATTAAATTCATATTAAAAATTATTGGATACAAATATACTTCTGTTCGTTTTTTATTGCAAAGAAAATAATTTACATATCTACTTAATTGTAAATATTTTTTTATATTTTTTATTTGAGATTATTTTTCATTCATGTTGATAATAATATAACTTTTAATGAAAAAAATATTTAACTTTTTGATTTTCGTATTATAAACTTTTCCGTTTTATACCAGAAATACTTTATTTTACGTTATTTTTTAAATTAACAAAAAAATTCGAATGATTTAATTTTTTTTATAAATTAGATTTCCTTGCTATACTTCAAATTTATTTACATTAAAAAAATACCAACGTGAATAAAAATATATATACATATTATTTAACATAATATATGCATTTTACACATTTTACAATTTTTTTAAGAAAAATAAATACGAAAGCAATTTATAGTAACCCTAATTTCGTGCTAAGCTACTGTAATTTTCTCATTAAAATTTAACTCTTTTATCTTCCCCATTAATTATATCGTTAAATTAAAGCGTACGCAAAATAAATTATAATTTTTCTTCACCATCAGCCTAAATCAAATTCGGCATACCAAGTAGACTAATAGATTTATAAAATAATTTTATGATAAAATGTCAATAAGTATGTAAAATATATAACTTTTACTTTAAACACAGTAAAAATTAACAGAAGATGTCTTAAACAGTTTAAAATATTTGCAATAAATTAATAAGTATTCACGGCGAATGCAGAAATTACAAAAAAAAAAAAAAAAACTATTAGTCATCAAGTTTTAATTTTAGAAACATGAATAAAAAACAAATATACTATGGGAAGAAAATTAAAATCGAAAAAATAAAAATAAATAAAAAACATTCTAAAATACTGTAACGATTAAGTATAATTTTCAGAAGTACACATACAACATTAAGTTTATTTTAAAGTCTTGGTTAGACTCCAAAACAAAATTTGGCGCCCCTAAATACCTTGCCAGTTTTTTTTACAGCACAAATAAATGAAAAGTGCAACTTTTATGCTCAATTTAAATTTTGAAATTAAGATAAGTCGTTATAAAAGAAAAAACAATTTTAGTGTAACTACAGGTACAGGTCAAGTGAAGTGAATACTAACAAGATATTTACCTTTATCTGGCTTCTTTACACATGTCCAATCTAAAAATATCGTTTAACATAGGAATTTTATCACAAAAGCCATACAATATCAGGATTACAACTGAACCAAAAAAATGTCAAAATATATTAAACCTAGAATTATAATTAGAACCTATTATTATTTATATTAGTACACCGTATAACTTTAAATTAAGAAATTGGTTATTTATCGTTTTAGCGTCCCAAATTATTTTATAGAATTTTTTACGATTGTATTCGTTTTTATGTATGGTTTCTAAAATTATAAATTCAAATAAAAATCAAAAAATGTTAAAATACATGTTACCGCAAGTATCTACACAAAAATGAAAAAATCAAACTGTTATAATTATTTATTTAAAATATTCTAAGCTATATCAAATTAAACATTATTTAATAGAGAATATTGAAAAACTATTAAAAATAAATAATACCATTTGATTGTCTTATTTTAAATAACGACTTTTTAATCATTTGTATTAGGTATAATAAAATTCGACATCTGGAACATTGACTGTAACAATGAGACTTAAAAAAAACAAGAATTATATGTATGCGAAAAAGGTAATCATATTTAAATAATTTACTGATTATTTGTAGCATAATACATTAATATCCCCTAATTTTTTTATGTTGAACGTTGATTTATTTGAAAGACAACAATGAAAATTTTTAAAATAATTTAACAATGAAAATTTAAATTTAATTGTTGTCTTCAAATTATTTTCTTTCATAACAAACCAAAAACCAAATGAATTTAAATTAAATAATAATACATAGTAAAAAAGGTTTTTTTATGTTGAACGTTGATTTATTTGAGAGACAACAATGAAAAATTTGAAAATAATTTAACAATGAAAATTTAAATTTAATTGTTGCCTACAATTTATTTAGTTTCATAGCAAACCAAAATACCAAAGTAATTATTAAATTTAAATTAAAAAGGTTTAATGCAAAAAAAAATAAAAATACACTACCGATTTAAAGCAGACAAGCATGTAGAAAACATCCAGGCAAAAAAACATTCAAATAAATTAGCGAAAACAAAATACATGAAACACAAAGAAACACGAAATTAAATTAAATACACACACATAAACACAAAAACTTTTTGAAAAGTGTAATGGAAATAAAAATCACTAATAAATAATATTAACAGAACAACCAATACGAATTTTTTTTCGGACACAAACAATAATTTAAAAACACTGCACAAACCTTATATACACAGAGAGAAATACAATAAATTTACATTAGTACACATTCGTTTTCGTTCGATTAATTATTGAAGAACAACAAATTGACACAGTATTATAACACACGTGGTAGACGCTAGAAACGGTTACCGTCGATAAAGTTGCGACCTACCCGATTTGAGTTCAAACGCAAACTAGAGCTACCAGCGTCGCGCTCGCTACGAAAGGACATGTGAAGAACACGCGCATGCGCTGAATACTCGCCCAAAGACAACCGCGCCGCGCCGTCATGATATATGTATTCATTTTCTTTGCATTGCAGAACGATGTGATTAAAAATATTCATTTATTTTATGCTAACTATTATTATTAAAATATTCTTGACAGTATTGTAAATAAATTAATATTTTTTAAGTATATTATTATATTATCATATTATATTTAAGATACATACAGTAATACAACTTTATAAAAAAAAACCTTTGTAATTTATAGAGATTTGGAACTGCAGACTGCAGTCGTTTGTTGGTGAAATTGACTCCAGACCTGGAGCTATAGATAAACTGGAGCTTAAAAATCTGTTCAAATTATTCAATAATTTTTTTTTTGCAAAAATATTTTTGAAAAGTAATACAAAATTATTATAATAAAAAATTTTAAAAAAATGTTTTTTCCAAAATTAGAAATCATATAAAAAAAACTATTTTGGCTCATAATTAGAGATTGGAAAAATAGTTGTTATTTTCAATGAAATAGTTACTAGTTGAATTTTTTTCGGAAAATAGTTGGTAAATAATTTTTTTACGATTTAATAATAATTAGTGCAAACTAATCAGTAAAAAGTGTCGCAAATAGTTGAAAAAGTAGTTGCAAATAGTTTATTTCAAATTCTGTTCAATCAAACCAGTTTTCTGATATCGGTGGAGATATGTTATAAAAATTACAATAAATGCATTTTTACGCAATAGTTCCAATCTCTACTCATAACTAACAAAAAAATTTTTCAGAATTAAAAATGACGGAGCTAATTAAAACAGAAAAAAATATTTTGGTTTATTTATAACTAAAGAAATTTTGGATTTAACTTTTTTTTCATTTCCGGCACATAGCACAAATTGAGCACATTTCTTCAGCACGACATAGTTATTTTCCGAAATCATAAATGGTGGGGCTAACTTACACCTATAGAAAAAACTATTTTGGTTCATATCTCCAAAAATTTTGGACCAGTTTTTTTTTTTAATAATTGAAAATATTTAATTATTGTATATTTGGGGCCATTTGGTTTCCAAAAGAGGAAATTTTAAATTTCATTATATTGATTTTTAACAATGCTAATTTCTAAGAGGACTCAAAAATTTTGAAATATGTGAAGTTTGGTTTATTTAGTTTCATCTAAAATTGTAAGTATAGTGTCAATGCTTATAAATAAATCTGCAAGATTCCCCTCAATGTTTTTAATATTTTATACTTATTATACAGTGCAACCTCGATATAACAAAACTGAAGGGAAGTAGAAAATATTCGTTATACCAAGTAATTTGTTACAGTGAGGTTTGTTATATAAAGGTTAGGTTGGTCTACAATTCGTTATAACAAGGTAAGAATGAAGCGATGTCTATTTTTTTCGTTGTAGGATTCTCGTCTACATACTTAATGATTTCTCGTTTCTTTGCGACGGTTAAGGAACACCTTTTTTGTTTTTCAGCCATTCCAACATTAAAATTAGTAACAGTGACAAACAGCAAAAAAAACAATAATGATTGTCTTACGAAAAATTTAATGCGTCTGAACCTGTCGAAAAATTCGTTATAAAGAGGTTGTTGACAAATGTATTCGTAATATAAAGGTATATTTTGCATTAACTCTTATGGGCAGTTCTAGGGGATTTCGAAAAATTTGTTAAATCGAGGAAATCGTTATATTGAGGCTCGTTATATTAAGGTTACACTGCTATTTGTTATTTATATCAGAAACAAAATGTTTCGTTAACAAGTATACAAGCTAGAAACAAAACATTTATGCCCCCTTGAAAAAAAATTAAAAATTTTGAAAAAATATATATATTTATGGAGAGGGGGTATAAAAAACTATAGAGCTGAAGCTAAACGAAAGTGAAAAAAATACATATATCAAAGTATTGGCATGTCAAAATGTACATGATCACCGGTAAAATATTACCCTGTTATTTTTTCAACTCAAAAATGGTGCCTACAAAGGACTCCAAAACAAGCCCCAAAAAAATAAATATAAAATTATTGTGTATCAAAATGTAGATCTAAATAATTAGAATTCGCCTCTATTTTTCTTCTAGCACAAAAATAACGCTTGCATTGGCCCGAAATAGTAAGGTAAAGGCACCAGTTATGGCCGCTATAAGAGCAAGGTTTACTGTTTTTGTGACTTATGAGTTTCTTTTTTGTAATTCTCATGTACTCATGTTACTAATAAAACAAGTAACTCTGTAATTAATCAATTTAATTTCCAAATTCCGCAAATATAGTTTTTTTTTATTTTTATTATAGCCTTTTATTGTGTTCATGTTTTTTCTATAGTAATGGCAAAGGTAAAACCTGTAATGAGCACGCAGTGATGGACACTTGCAAAATGATAAGTACTACGACACAAAAGATATAAAAGAAAGAATCGTCAAATTTGAAACAATGTAAAGCAGTTGCTATGATATTATAATAATTAATAAATAAATTATAATTTAAATGTCCACCATTTTGAAACCTATTGGCCGATTGTTATCAAATCACGCAATAGGACAGTTAAATGTATATAGATTAATATTCAGAAATGGTAGTAATCAAATATCAACACATATTTCTAATTCAGTACATTTAATTAAATATTTTCCATTACTGGGGTCCTTGCCAAGACTGGTGCCACTACCTTACACATTTTCTTTAGAAGTTTCAGGGCTTCGAAACGGAACTGAACCGAAAACCGAAAACCGGAAAAACCGTTATTTTTGGCCGGAACGAAACCGGAACAGAACCGAAATAAAAATAACGTTTTTTTCGGTTCAGTTCATATTAAAACACGCACGTTAACAAGATCTTATTTCCCACTTCAACTGTCGTTCGGACTATCATACAATATAGGTATACAATATATTCTAAATTATGGTAGAAAATTTTTTTTATTACAAATAATTTTTTTTTAATTAATCACTCGGAGCTGACCCGAAAACCGAAAAAACCGGAAAACCCGTTATTTTTTGCGGAACGAAAACTGGAACCGAACCGAAATATATTTTTTACTCGAACCGGAACGAAAACCGCAACGAAAAAAATAACGGTTCGAAGCCCTGAGAAGTTTAATGGCATACACCCGTGTAAGTCTTGACCGATATTTCGCTGTTTAATTCAACATATGTTATATGTTTTGTATACTAATTGAGATATAACATGCATGGTGCACTTCGACACGCATTACAACGTTGTGACGGAGATATATGTTGTTGTACCCCGTCATATCGCTCAGAACGTTAGGGAGGGTATCAAATAAAGTAAACCATGTAAGAAATCGTTGTTACTTCGCTTATTTGATATTCTTTCGTGATGCAAGACATGCGTCGCTTCCATGCCAGGCCTTTTACAACCCTTACAACCAGTGGCGTAGATAGGGGGGGGGTCAAGGGGATCAACCTCCCCCCCCATGAGTCTACGAAAATTATAAGTTGATCAAAAGAATTTATAATACTACACGAATTGAGTTGCCAGATTTCTAAAATGCTCCGGCGTGGCAGTCTCAGACCGAGTGGGGGAGGGTAATTTTTAGGTTGCAGAAAATTTTTTTATACTTAAGACAACGAAAGAAATAGAACGAAATCTATTAGAGTTTATAAATATTAGTTATAATATATACGTGATGAGTTTCAGTGATAATTTACAGCAAATAATATATTTCTAATGATCATTACTAACTTGACATAAAAACGAAATTAAAAATGGTTATTTGTTGGTAAAGATTCAGGACAGAACAAGGAGGTATATTTACAAATTATATATTACTTTTTTCTTTGCATATGTACTATATAACTAAAAACTCAAAGATATTTTTTTAACTCAGAGACATTTTTTTAAACTCTTCTAGTATGAACAAAATCAATTGTTTTTACAATGCAATAGTGAGTACGAAAAGAGTCTAATAGAAATTTATTTTCAGCTTTTTAGTCGGTTTTAAAAAGGCAAATTAATTTTTTTAAACGTTTTTTTATATATTTTTTATTATACATACATGAAATGTACTGTATAATAAAGTATAGTAATCATGAAAAAAATCTAACCCGAGATTTTAACGGAATTACACGTATTGAGGATCCCTAACCAAAAATAAGAGAGTAAATACTAAGTCATGCCCCCCCCCCCATCGCAAAAAGCTATCTACGCCATTGCTTACAACCCTTACACACTATATAGCGACTTTTAGTAGCACGACTATCTCCACGGTGTGTATGGGTCAGTGGCTTTCCGTAAGTTTCTGCCGCCCGGGGCAAATGGCATAATTTGCCGCCCCCCTACTTTGCAATACTAACTAAATATGAAAATTGAAGATTTTTTTGCTCGAATTCACTGCTGGGAATCCTCAATTTTGCGCCTTTCTAGTGATTTTGAATACTTTTTTTTGGTTGCTACCGCAAATTTACCGCCCCCAATCCACATGACTTCCATGTTCTTTCTATCTTTTTAAATAATTTATTAAATATAATTTTTTTTAAATATTTTATTTATATAACCTATTACTATGACTACAAATATCGTAATACATAAAAAAACATATAATATATACTTACGACGGTTACAGCTGTTATTGCCATTTGTATATAAATATTAGTTTTCTAATGTCTTAATGTCAAAAACATAATACACATTCGTAGAACAACTAATTTAATAATTAGAATTTAGTTGCATTTGTTTCCATGGAAACATGAATTAATGACGTATTAATTAGTGTTTAAATTTTAATTTTGAATGGTGTTTTTCACCCCTTTAATGACTGTTTAGGCACGTACAAATAATAAATGTCCCTTAGGTTCAATTGAACTACAAATGTACCAAGTCTTATCAAAATTAGTGAGATAATACTCGCAATGTTCACTTTTTCGACGAAAAAAGTTACAAAATTTCTAATATTTCCAAAACTCCTAATCCGATTAGCACCAAAATCAATAGGTCTGGAGTACTTACTGAGACAAATATTTTCCCCAAAAATAATTCAGATCGGTGCTTTTTTACAGTAGTTATCGGATTAATTTTTTTTTTGATCAAACTCTTTTTGTTTCAACACGGAAAAAAATTCGATTTTGAAAATATTTTGCAAAGTACAAAAAAAATTACAAAAAAAGAATGCCCCTCTACCACAAGTTATCAACGTCAATTTTTATTTAAAAAAATTTCTACAATTTGATTAAAATCCGTTTACGAATGGTCGTTATTTTATTTTAGAAATATTACTACACATTACAATAAAATTTAAACTGTATGGAAGTAAAAGCCGGCTCTGATAGTATGCAAGATATATTATTTTATTAATGCATAGACCTTACACAAACATGAGGGTTTCATTGTCGTAGAACTTTAGAAGGATACCCACATCCTTTTGTGCCCGCTTTAATTTACAAATAAACATTTATAAAGAATTTTATCATTATAAAAATCAAATCAAATCATTATAAAAATTATTTTATAAAAAAATTTTACCTTCAAGCAGGCGCGTAGATAATAAGAACGGGAGCAGTCGCGTGTAACCTAAAAGACCTATTGAAGATTTTAGGGAATTAAAACACCAAATAATTAATTAATCACGTATTTTTAATAATTAAAACAATTATCTTTCAGTCAGGAAACTATTAAGTTATTAAAAATATGTTCTAATCGAAGTAACTGCAATTGAAATGATAATTAAATATCGGTATGGAGAACCATACATAACATGATTTCCATGTTCTTTCTATATTTTTAAATAATTTTTAAATATAAATTTTTTGATAAATATTTTATTAATATAATCTACTACTATGAATATAAATTTCGTAATACATAAAAAACATACATATATACTTACTTACGACGGTTACAGCTCTTTTTGCCATTTGTATATAAATATTAATTTTCTAATGTCCAAAACATTATACACATTCGTAGAAAAACTAATTTGACAATTTGAATTTAGTTCCATTTGTTTCCAAGGCAACATGAATTAATGACATATTAGTATTTAAAATTCAAATTTTAAGTGTGTTTTTCAAAATTAGTGAGATAATACTCGCAATATTCACTTTTTAGACGAAAAAAGATACAAAATTTCGAATATTTCCAAAACCCCTAATCCGATTAGCAACAAAATCAATAGGTCTGGAGTACTCACTGAGACAAACCTTTTTCCCAAAAATAATTCAGATCGGTACATTTTTACAGTAGTTATCGTGAACGAAAGAAAATTCTACATCCGCACAGACACACAGACACACAGACACACGGACACACAGACACACAGACACACAGACACACGGACACACAGACACACAGACACACGGACACACAGACACACAGACACACGCACAGCCGCCATGCGGAAATTAACTTTTCTTTAAGTTTTGAAGTTAGTACAATCAGAATTTGTCATTTTCTCGGACACGATTTTTCAATGGTATTACAATACTTCCATTTCTTTCAGAACATGGAAGTAAAAAGAACACATATTTTCTTTGGATTGGATCAAAATTTCAATAAAATTAAATAAAATCAAATTATAAAAAAAAAACACTGACAAAAAAAAAATATAAAATCTAAAATCTGTTTTCTTCCTCATCAGAATCTTCGCTGCGACTAAAACAAAAGATATTTGTACAACGCTCGGGTAAGGGGTAATTAGTTGTTTTTGTTTGTAGTGAACTTAGAAGAGGGTACTTGAGACGATAAATGTTTGTGACGAAAATATTCAAAATTATAAACAATAATGTATCAAGTGCGGTCGATTCGGCGCCGCGCGACTGCTTGAAGGTTAAATGTCATTTTGACGTTTTAATTGTCATTTTGACATTTGTTATAAAATTAAAAATATACGAAAAAATAATCATAATAATGCGTTTTAAGAAAAATTTCGAACTAATATTTTTTAGGACAATTGTATCAAATTTAAATGGTAAACCAATTCCAGGCAATTTATCTTAACACTTTCGGGTTTTATTTAAATTGTTGAATAATTAACTACCTTTGGTGAATTTAGGACGAGGAAGCATTGTGCATTTACTTGGCAGATGTTTTTTTATTATACATACATATTTATTAAACGTATAATATGTTTATATGGCAGGGAAGTGAAAACTAGATTGAGCTACTACGATTTGTTATGTGAGGAGTGCGAAGACGGTAATGATTTCATTTTATAACTTTAAAAAAATTACATTCGAAAAAATATATATTTTTATGTAAGTACATATCTTCGGGAATAATTCCGATAAATATGCACCGAAGTGGACTTTTTTTTAAGAATATACTCTTGAGGTGGTCCCATATAATAATGAAGCTTTTTTTTACTGATAGTAAATATCTGCCTTGGGAACCACGGGACTTTCTTATACCTAACCTAACAGTGAATTGTTTACGTGATTCTTTGTTTATTAAAACATTTCTAACAAACTAACAAGAAAGAACAAAATGAATAATTTTATATTTATATAACAAGTGATTTTTTTTAACGTAATAACTGAAAACGGATGTTTACTCTTGTAAATTTTTGGATTTTTGAATTATTTTTGAAATAAGAAAAAAATGTTTTAGATAAAAAATATCGAGTATGTTATTATCTATAATTTATTCTCCATACATTTTTTTCTCTGTTATGAACCATTTGAATTATAATAAATTTTTTTTTCTAAAATTCGTTTTTACAAAAAAATGAATAGAACATAAATTATAGATATAGATATTACCTACATTTTTTAACTTGACCATTTTTCTCTATTTTGCACTGTTTCAAAGTAATTCGAAAAATTCAAAAATTGACGTAGGTAAACATCCGTATCCGGTTGAAAGATCGTTTTCAAAAATAGGACGTTTTCTTCCCAGCCAAAAATTAATCTTAAATATAAAATATCACCGTTCTACGATTTGTCGTATTTGAGTTACAGACAGCCAGACAGACAGACAGACGGACACACAGACATCATGGCGAAAATAGTCAGAATGGATTCAGGGAAGGTCAAAATAGATAATTCCGTCAAAATCCGGAGTTCGAAAAAAATCGGCTTCACTATACTTACTTATACTAATGTATATTTCATATACATGGTATAAGAAAGTAAAAATCGTTATCGGTTAAACACTATCATTAAAATTTTACACGAGATGCTAACTATCTACTATTTAAATACCGTCTCATCTCACATAGTGAATTCTAACGAGAATAGTCTCGGTCGATGTAAATCATTGAGGTGGATTTATTTCACATTTTATGGATAGTTGAAATTAATGTTTCAGCATTATTCTTATAGTAGTTTATATAAGCTCATCTCGTTTCTAGCTATGACGTGTTTTATGTTAAGCAGCCAGTTAAACTGAACAGGCGTTTGCATGGTTTCTTTCTAATTTTTTGGCACCACTATTTTTTAAATAAGAAAAAAATGTTTGAGATAAAAAATGTAGAGTATATTATTATATATAATTTAACCCCTACACATTTTTTTCCAACGTTTTATATGATTTAGTCAGAAAGATTTTTTTTAAATAATTATTTAGACTCACCCACACTATTCACTCTCAGGGTGGTGGGGGATATTTTTGACATATAATATTTTTTACATATATATATATGTATATATAAGGAATAATCATCTGGCTTCATACTGGTTACAGCACTGCGGGGGACCAGGGTCCCATGCCCCCACTCGTTCACAATAAAATATTTTAAATAATAATCAGTTAATAATTGCCAAAAAGTAATAGATCTTAGAAATGAATACAAATAATAAAGAACATCTTAAATAAAACTCGAAAAAATGTTTAGATGAATTGCCTGGAATTGGTTAACCATTTAATTTTTATATAATTTTACTAAAAAATATTAGTTCGAAATTTTTCTTAAGACGCACCTGATTTTTTTTTCGTATATTTTTAATTTTTTGATAATTTCAATCTAAATATAAATGCAAACGTCAAAATGACATTACCACCCAATCTGCAAGAACCCTGCATTGGTTTCAGGGAATAGACAGACAGACAGACAGACACGGAACGAAAAGTGTTTGCCTTGACTTGAAACGGAAATATCAATTTAAATTTTTGAAATCGGAGAATAATTTTTTCGTCTCATTCTAAAACAATCACAAAACTTCTCGTATCTTCGATATTGCCCTGACAGAGTGTCCGTTCTTTTTTTAGATATATTCTACATTCTTTTTTACAAATTTCAATCGATAGAAACTATGTAGTTTGAACAAAACAGCCGACAGTTCTTCGACTAATGTCCGGTATCATAAAGGACCTAACAAATTTGTTAGCTAACAAACACTTTCAACTGAGATATCAAACTTATATGACAGTTCTTTTGGAGTTTGTTGATGACTTTGACAAGTTTCGCGCACGCGTTGAAGGTAAATACAAACGGTATTAAAACAGTGGTGATGTTATGAAAATTATTTTGTACGGTCAAAGATGCCAACTGTGTTACAATTAGTTGAAGTGTCACTGCTCTAAATTCCATAACTAATCCATAGATACTAGTACAGTATTAATATCCCATTTGAATGTAATTGCTAGCTAACAAATTTTGTTAGGTCCTTTATAATACCGGACATAAAACTTATTGTTTGAAACATTGAACAAACAGTGCCATCTAGTGCTTTGATTATAAATGCTTAGCAAAGATATGAACCATCCTTTTTCTAGATTTCTTCATTTATTGCGGTAAAGAAACAGCGATCTTTATTTATTAAAGATTAATTAGTTTTGTGTTATTATAACAGATGGACACAAAAATTAAATTAATAATTAATTAAAATTATTATTCTTAATTAATTTTTCAAAAGCATTTGATCGAGGATATTTAATATAGTTTTAAGTGTGCCCACAATTTTTTTGTAAGGGCTTCAGATATTATCGGCTGTAAAATAGAATGAGAGGAATCCGAGAGTTTTGGTTTTAATCGATTATATTATGAATAATAATTTAAAAAAAAGTGATATTAATCTTTAAATAAAAGTAAACAAATTCATTTTTAAAAATTTAACTAACAATAAGTATACATATAAATATAAAACAAAAAAAGGTCTTCCTGCATAATAATGAAAAAACCAGGACTTCGAACCGTTATTTTTTTCGTTTCGGTTTTCGTTCCGGTTCGAGTAAAAAAATATATTTCGGTTCGGTTCCGGTTTTCGTTCCGAACAAAATAACGGTTGTTCCGTTTTTTCCGTTTTCGATTCAGCTCCGAGTGATTACTTAAAAAAAACGTCTGCCAAGTAAATGCACAGTGCTTCCTCGTGCTAAATTCACCAAAGGTAGTTAATTATTCAACAATTTAAATAAAAACCGATAATGTTGAGATAAATTGCCTGGAATTGGTTAACCATTTAATTTTTATACAATTTTACTAAAAAATATTAGTTCGAAATTTTTCTCAAGACACACCTGATTATTTTTTCGTATATTTTTAATTTTTTGACATGTCAATTAAGAAAAACAAAACACGAATTTTTAAAATAAATTGAGATAAATCTTTGTAAGGGTATGTTTTACAACAAACGTTGTAGACCTATATTATAGGGAATTTAATGCTCTACAAAAAATATTCTATAAAATTTTCACGTAACATGTGTCGTTCTTGAGATATCTTGAAAAAATAAATATTTTGGAATGTCACCCCTCCTCCTTACATACGATTTTGATGATTTTGAAATAGGACCGTCCTCAAACCAGACCCAACCATCCGACCAAATTTCAATAATATCGGTTCAGTGGTTCATGAGTTATGCGTGTGACAAGGATTCAGGGGACAGACGGACGGACGGACGGACGGACGGACACATGGACAGACTGACAGACACGGAACGAAAAGTGTTTGTCTTGACGTGAAACGGATAAATCAATTTAAAATTTTGAAATCGAAGAACATTTTTTTTGTCTCAATCTGAAACGATCACATAGCTTCTCGTATCTTCGATATTACGAGGAAGCAAAAATATTTGTATTAAAAAAAATTTTTCTACCATAATTTAGAACATTTAATGGTACTTGTATGATAGTCCTGAACAACTGAAGTGGGAAATAAGATCATATTAACGCGCGTATTTTAATATGTACTGAACCGTAAAAACTGATATTTTTATCTCGGTTCTGTTCAGGTTTTTGTTTCGGCAAAAAATATCGGTTTTCCGGGTTTCGGTTGGGTTCCGGTTCGAAGCCTTGGAAAACTAAATTAATTTTTCTTATTTCACAAAAAAAATTATAAATGGGGGTCTTCTATATTTATTCTGCCTAGCAACATTCAAATATCATCCTGTATTTATAATATGACTAGCGCATTGAACCCGGTATTACCCGGGGATATTAATTTAATTAAACATAAAGTTATCATGTCCACCCAACATGCTCACAACTTACTGTTCACCGCGAATTATTTTTTCCGACTTCATGAAAATATATACAAAAATTATTATTCACAAATTATACACCTAAACTTAACCTATCCATTAGTGAAAACCGGATAAAAATCCATTCAGTAGTTATTGAAAAAATCGCGTAAAATTATATTTTCAAACTCCAAGGAAACGCCAGGTCTTGTCTTAGTATTTGTATGAAAATCAAAAATAAATAGGTTACCTTTCTTGGAAGTTAAATATTTCTTTATCTTTCAATTTTAATTCTTTGCACATAACTTTCTGTATAGCCCAGATATTAATTAAAGTTACAATTTCACATTGATATGCCACAAAGAAAATAAATCAAAGTTGCCAAAGTAGTTTTTCTTTTAATTTTTCGAGAAATATTTTCCATTATAGGTCTGTTTCACCTTTTCCCAAATTAGAGATTAAAAATGAAACACACATTTTTGATTTTTAAAATCCGTGTTGTATCGTACAGTTCAAATGACGTAAGTATTTAAAATGGTTATTCATAATCGCATCTAGTAGAAAAAATTAAAGTATGAATTTGTATCGTTAACTGTCAAAAAAATGAAAGATTTGTATTTTGTTTCACTTTTACCCTATTGTTTAGAATGTATATTACCCCCCTAAAAGCAATAAAATAAATCAAATGTGTTATTTTAATTTGGCATAGGTGAAACAGAGCCAAAATAGTTAACTACATACTCATATTTCAAACAGAAATATTTTTTTTTAATTTGAACGCGAAGTTTTAAATATAGCAATGCTTCGTTGAAATAAAATGAAAATAATTTCACTGACCACATGCATGCCGAATTACTTCTCAGCGTTTGGTAGATTCTATATTTATAATTAGTTATTTTTTGCATGTATTCTCAATGGTGGGATTTCGCACAAAATTATCCATGTAACATATGTTTTACATCAAAGTTTTCAATGGCTGTTTTTGTATAACACTTATTTTAAATAATTTCTGCTAAATGTTTGTAATGTTTGTTAATGTAGATAAAACTCTTTTTTTATGTATTTGCATGTAGTTATCATTATAATAGTATTTTCTTTATGAATCTTGTATGTAGTGCAGTGGCGTAATCAGTTTTTTTTTATGTGGGGGAGGGAATTTTTTTCTACATACATTAAAACAATCTGGCCCATCGTTGATTATAACAATAGGGGGGAGGAAGGCTGCTTCCCCCCCTGTCTAACTGAACAGTGGCGTAGTAAGAAAAAAAAATTGGGGGGAGGATAAATACATATGAGTTAAATTTGAAGGTATTTTGAATTCATGTTTTCTCGAAACATACGTTTTTTTAGAACACTAAATATTTCGGGGGGGAGGGGGGGTCTTCTAAAAGTGCATTTTTAGAAGAGCCTGAAGATGTCCACTGCAATTTGTGACGAAACGTTGGCCGATAACATGACCACACCGACGCGGCTTACACCCAGAAGCCAAGATTCATATCAAGATCACCGCGGAAGCTTCAAGACTTGTATAAGAGTATAATATGTCTTATACAAGTACTTATAAGGAAAATATTATTTTCCTTATACATGATGGGGCATTTAAAGTGTTACAGATTATTATCAGAATCATCGCATATTTGATAAAATGTGTCAACCAAAAAATGTTTGGTTGTGAGGGGGTAATCGAATAGTAATATTTTTAATTGTTATTTTAACGTGGCTTTCAAGGATATTTGAAGGTCATCATCATTTTTTTAAATAGGAACCTATAGTTTTTATTTAGTATTTTTATTCTACATGAAAAAACATGAATATTTAATTAAATTTTTTTTTGGACGACCTAAATTTTATAAGATATCTTAGAAAATAATTTCGAGATTTTGAACATTCAAGATTTTTTTACCCAGAAATCATCAATTTTAGAGAAAAAGTACAAGATACAAAAAGTGTTTATTTTAGTCTAATGAAATTTGGAGAATTATTCTAGAATTTTTTTAACATTTCGTATTTTCTTTGTTTTTGCTAAAATAAAATAAATAACAAAAGTTTTTTAAATTTTTAAAATAATTCTCCAAGTTTTATTCGACCAAAATAAAATTATTTTGTATCTTGTACTTTTTTTCTAAAATTGATGATTTCTGAGTATAAAAATCTTTAATGTTCAAAATCTCGAAATTATTTTGTTAGATATCTCATAAATCTTAGGTCATTCAAAAAAAAGTTTTCTATGAAAGATTCGTGTTTTTTCACGTAGAATATTATTAGTAAATAAGCACTATAGGTTCCTATTTAAAAAAATGATGTTGACCTTCAAATATCCTTGAAGGCCACGTTAAAATAACAAATAAATATTACTACTCGATTACCCCCTCACAACCAAACATTTTTTGGTTGAAACATGTTTTTCAAATATGCGATGGTTCTGAGATAATAATCTGTAACACTTTAAATGCCCCAACTTGTATATAAACGTCAACGTTTCTACCAGTGTATATTATTAATCACTTACTGGAATCGAATGTACATTTTTTTTCTTTGAATGTATAGATTAATAACATAAGTTGTCAGAGGCGGATTAAATGTCGAGAGCGCCCTAGGCAAGCACCTTATCGGCGCCCCTCCCTTCCACTGTTACGTAACTTTTCATATTAAATATAACAATGAAATTTCCGAAATTCAAATATTTTCTTATTGTTGCGTCTATATTTTGTTTGTTAAAAATGATCACATCATCTTTTTGTGCACACAAGAATCTTTTTATATTGTGTAAGTAGGTCCATAGGTATGTACTTACTGACACAATTATTATTTTGTTATTTTTCAAAAATTTCGCGCGCGCGCCCCTTTGTAACCTCGCGCCCTAGGCACGTGCCTAGTTTGCATTATGGATAATCCGCCTCTGTAAGTTGTAGTTTATATACCTACACAAAAATACATTAATTGTCAATTAAAACGGTTTTACTATTTTATGATTTTGTCTGACATAACATTTCTCCTGATAACAATAATTATTTATAATTAAATCTAATCTTTAACTGACTGTGCATAATAGTATAAGGAAGTAAACACTGTACTAATGAGATGAATAGACTTAAAAAGCAATTATGGATATTTAAAAAAAAATTTTAAATATTTTTTTTAATTGAAAGTAACGGAATATTAAAATGTTATACTATTTTAATTTTGAAACAGCCATTAAACGAGTTTAATATGGATTAATAAATGCAAAAAAAGATGGACAATTTATGTTCCTATATAATATAGTATCTCCCATTTCTTTTTTTCTTTTTTTTAGCGTATTCGTTATAAATATTAGTTCTTTGTATTTTTTTATAGTATGTAGTTGGTTTTTTGGTAGATGTCCTGTTACCAATCAGTATGTTTACTGAATTACTAGCTAAAGTACTTTGTGTAGTGATCTTGTTGGTAAGTAATATTTTGACTTATTAATAATAATTGTTTTGTGTAATGTAATCAACGTTGATTTCAGGGGGAGTTGTAGCCCCCTGCCAAAATATAGGTATTATTGTACATTTTAAAACCAAGAAACTGTGAAATAATTTAATAGGTACCTAATTAAATATGAAAAATTAAAATTAATTTCCTGTATTCTCTTTTCTCTTACATATATTATATTATCTGTACTCTCATTTTACTGGTATATACAACGTTGGATAGTTATTGATTTCACCCCCCCAAAATATCTGACCACTTACTACAAGCCAATCTAAAATATTTTAACCAAGTTAAATAATATTGCATTTGGTAATTTAATTTAAATTAATGTAACAAGCTGTCTAAAAGAACAGGTTTCACAGACAATCCACCATTTTAATTAAAAAATAATGATATAATAAAAATAAATACAACGAGTTGATATCAAATCTTAAAAATCGATAAAAAAAATATCTAAAAATACAAAAATTCACACGAAACCTAGACTTTTCTCGATTTCGGTTACTTGTTAAAAAACGATATCAAGGCGAGATCGATATAATTTTTGCTTCCTCGCAATATCGAAGATACGAGAAACTATGTGATCGTTTCAGATTGAGACAAAAAAAAAGTTCTCCAATTTCAAAATTTTAAATTGATTTATCCGTTTCACGTCAAGACAAACACTTTTCGTTCCGTGTCTGTCTGTCTGTCCGTGTGTCCGTGTGTCCGTCCGTCCGTCTGTCCCCTGAATCCTTGTCACACACATAACTCATGAACCACTGAACCGATATTATTGAAACTTGGTCGAATGGTTGGGTTTGGTTTGAGGACGGTCCCATTTCAGAATCGTCAAAATCGTGTGTAAAGGGAAGGGGTGACACCCCAAAATATTTCTTTTTTCAAAATATCTCAAGAACGACACATGTTACGAGAAAATTTTATAGAATATTTTTTGTAGAGCATTAAATTTCCCATAATATGGGTCTACTACGTTTGTTGTAAAATATTCCCTTACAAAGATTTATCTCAATTTATTTTAAAAATTCGTGTTTTGTTTTTCTAAATTGATATTTGATTGGATATATTAAATGTCATTTTGGCGTTTTAAATGTCATTTTGGCGTTTTAATGTCACTTTGACGTATTAATTTAGATTTAGATTGAAATTGTAAAAAAATTAAAAATATATGAAAAATATTCAGGTGCGTTTTAAGAAAAATTTCGAACTAAGATTTTTTAGTAAAATTTGTATAAAAATTAAATGGTTAACCAATGCCAGGCAATTTATCTGAACACTATCGGTTTTAGTGAATTTAGCACGAGGAAGCACTGTGCATTTACTTGGTAGATGTTTTTTTAAACTGTCAGAGAACGTTGATAAACCACGGAACGTTTTTTTCTAACAATTTTAGACCCCCTGATGAATTAGATATTTAATATTATTAATAAATATTTACAATTACAGAATGAAGTACATGGAAAATGCACCCATAGTAAGATCCATGTTTCTAGTTCCTTAGTTGACGAAAATAAAGGTAATTATATATTAGAAATAAGTTTAAACAAGTATCAATTATTCTTAATTTCAAGTTCTAATTTCGTATTGATAATAATTAAACATTATTTTTTTAATTTTAATTACTAGTTACTTAAACTAAATAAAAACACCTTAACCACAAGAAAACAATATCACTCGACACGTGTTTCGACTTCACATGAAGTCCTCATCTGGAGACTAATATTCCACGTGTCGAGTGACATTGGGAGCGTTCACAAAAACGGAACAACGAGCTTGGATTGTTTGATTCATGGAATTTCTGGTGGAATGTACCAGAAATTAAAAGAATGTCATTTTTTAAGCGTCTAAGGAAGTGAGAAAGAAGTAACTACAAAGAGATAGAAACTAGTGACTAGGGCCTAGGCTAACCAAAGAACTTTTATGTTTACTTCATGTTGACCGTTTCTGCCAGAACACTAGTTTCTATCTCTTTCAGGTTTCTTCTTTCTCGCTTCCTTACAGAAATAAAAAATGACATTCTTTTAATTTCTAGTACATTCCCCCAGAAATTCCATGAATCAACCAATCAAAGCTCGTTGTTCACTGTTTTTGGTCAGTCGTGAACGTGACCATTGTTTTCTTATGTTTAAGGTGTATAAAAGTTTAAGTGTCCAATGCCCGTTTCCACCGTGTTAGTTAAGTCTGACTTAAATTTAAGTCAATCTTAAGACAACGATTTTCGTTGCGCCGTTCTGCACAATTTCTTAAGTCAATCTTAAATCTAAGTCCTTGCTAGCGAGGTCTTAAGTCAAACTTAAAGTAAGGAACCAATAGGAATCGAGTGTTCGCGTATGGTAATTACATCGGCAAACGACATACTTATTGTACATAACCTGGACATTACTGCATAATCTATAAACGTCTGTCACATAGTTTTGTTTCTTTGTGTTAAGTATAATTTGTTTTGTGTTGAATTCAATCATGTATATTTGAATGCACGATATTTTTGAGGACGATTTAGATATTATAGACATTATTGAGTTTGGCTTTCCAAGACTGAATTATGCCCGTTCAAATTATTTCAATGATATGGATGAATATAATTTTTATCGATGGTTTCGTTTGATGACTATTATATGTATAAATAAATAAAAATTATTTAAAGTATTCTTTCATTTTTTTAATGTTTCCTTTTTTTTCTGTCTAGTAAATACATTTCTCTTTTGAAATTATGTTCCTCTGTTTTGAATTTCGACTAAAATATGTGTTTCACAGATGCGTTTTTGAAAAATTAGTAAGTACACAAACATAAGATATAAAAAGTTACTAGATTTTTACAGTGTTGTCATGGTTAACGGTTTTATAGCTAAGCATGATGGCTTGGAAGACGGTGCAAACGAAACAAAACTAATGCCCGTTTGCACCGTATTAATCTTAAGTCAGGCTTAGCTAAGTCTGGATTAAGTCTGAGCAAAGCTTAAGTTTTATTTCGTTTGCACCGTCTCCCAAGCCATCATGCTTAGCTATAAAACCGTTAAACATGACAACACTGTAAAAATCTAATAACTTTTTATATCTTACGTTTGTATACTTACATCAAGAAGTTGAAACACATATTTTAGTCGAAATTCAAAACAGAGGAACATAATTTCAAAAGATAAATGTATTTACTAGATATAAGATATAAAAAAGGAAACATTAAAAAATGAAATAATAATTTAAAGTATTTTTATTTATTTATACATATAATAGTCATCAAACGAAACCATCAATAAAAATTATATTCATCCATATCATTAAAATAATTTGAACGGGTATAATTCAGTCTTGGTAAGCCAAACTCAATAATGTCTATAATATCTAAATCGTCCTCAAAAATATCGTGCATTCAAATATCCATGATTGAATTCAACACAAAACAAATAATACTTAACACAAAGAAACAGAACTATGTGACAGACGTTTATAGGTTATGCAGTAATGTCCAGGTTATGTACAAAGTAGTATGTCGTTTGTCGATGTAATGACCATGCGCGGACACTCGATTCCTATTGGTTCCTTACTTTAAGTTTGACTTAAGTCTTCGCTAGCAAGGACTTAGATTTAAGATAGACTTAAGAAATTGTGGAGAACGGTGCAACAAAAATCGTTGTCTTAAGATTGACTTAAGTTTAAGCCAGACTTAACTAGTACGGTGCAAACGGGCATTAGCTTTGCTCAGACTTAATCCAGACTTAGCTAAGCCTGACTTAAGTTTAATACGGTGCAAACGGGCATAAGAAACCATAGTTTATCTGTTTTTCCAGTATTAATTGATATTTATTAATAATTATAATTATAGAACCTCAAGACACAAGCAGAAGAATATATAAATTACCACTTGTTCGTGTAAATGAATGGGAAAATAAATCCACTCGTAAAAGAAATGTAAATGATGATCTACAAAACAAAAAACGACACTTCAGAACCACATCTGGCATAGATATGGTAACTTTTAATGAAGATGATTATTTGAATGGACAGCATCATGTAACAATTCGTAAAAAACAGTTTGTAGCTCCATCTAGAGTGAAATTTACAACAAATCTAGACAGAGATATAATAGAAAATAAATATACCGTTTCTTCACAATTAAATTTTGACGAAAATCAAGATAAAAATAATTTGAATAAGTGGGGAAGTGAAAATGTAATAAAAAAGAAGATTGTTATCCCATATGGGTCAAATTTGAGTGAAGATGATTTAAATAATTTGCAAAATAGATATATAATTCCTTCACATTCAAATTTTGACGAAAATCAAGATAAAAATGATTTTAATAAGTGGGGAAGTGAAAATGTAATAAAAAAGAAGATTGTTATCCCATATGGGTCAAATTTGAGTGAAGATGATTTAAATAATTTGCAAAATAAATATATAATTCCATCAAATTCAAATTTTGATGAAAATCAAGATAAAAATGATTTTAATAAGTGGGGAAGTGAAAATGTAATAAAAAAGAGGATTGTTATCCCATATGGGTCAAATTTGAATGTAGATGATTTAGAAAACGGACATCATAAAATAATTATAAGCGAAAAGCAACATTTGATTCCATTAAGAGTAGGAAACGATCAGTTTGGAAAATACAAAATTAGGATACCTGTTTCTAAGACTCCATCAAAAATAATATATGGAATAAACACAAATGGATATAAACCTGGTAGAGTAATAATTCATTCAACAAATCCTGAACTTTCAACTTATTTTCCAGTCGAAAGTGTTATTACTAAACCATCAGAGCAGGAAGATAATTCACAAAATATACAAGAAAATGATGGTTTGTCTATAATTATTAACTTACTTCCAAAACCAACAGAAGATTTTGAAATCGATTTTTACAATACTATTAAAAACATATTACAAAGACCAGAATTAAAACCACATTTAAAAAGAATAAATGTAGTTGACAAATCAGATCTATTTAATGTTTTCAATAAGATATATTTAAAATTAAAACCCAAAGAAAAAGATGCTTTGAAATATTACAAAAATATTATTATATTTCCTTTTGAAAAAAATATCCCAGAAGTCTTAATAAAACCTGATATAATTAAAAAACTTTATAAATTTAAATTAACATCAATGCCCAACCAACACAATCTTTTTGATAAATTAATAGAATTCTTGGAAAAACTCAAACCAGGCCAGTTAAATGGATTCGAAAAGTTGAACAATATAAAAAATCCTGATGAGTATATTAAACATTTATTAAATTATTTTGTCGATCAACCTTGGCTGAAGAATAACATGAAAGACGTTATAGTGAAGCTACAGAATTCTATGAATCCAGGTCATTTGAAAGATTTAATTTTTGATTTATTACCTAAACTAGACACAGAAAATGGTAATAAACATTTTAACACGCTTAAAAATGTTTTAAGAAAACCCGATGTCTTGAATAAAATAAACATAGCACTTTCAGATACTAAAAACCCACATGATCGTCTTTCTATATTATTAGAACAATTGAGAACTCTTGAACTAGATGAAAATGAAGAGGAAACAGTTGATTACTATGAGCTTTTTACGGATCTAAAAAAACTACCTGAATCCATGTCTAATTTGAAAAAATACTTGTTGGATTTTATTCCAAATTTAGACGATGACAAAAAATACAAAATAAAATTATTTTTAGATTTTCTTGGTAATGTTGAACCAGAAAAATTAAAAGAAATCGATTCTTTTGGTGATATGGATGAACCAGAAGAATTTATTAAAATTTTCATTGGTTATTTGAAGGAACAACCATGGATAAGCGATGAGTATAAAAACATAATTGATGACGCAAAAGATATTATGAATCCTGTAAATACATCAGATGATACGAAGGAAATTATAGATCCTGTAGATATACTAAATAAGGTAGTAGAAATGTTACCAGCACCAACAGAAGATTTTGAAGTAGACTTTTATAAAATAGTTGAAGAATTGTTACAACAACCAGAATTTGAACCATATCTTGATAAAGTTGTAGAATCAGATGAAGGTAATGTAATAGAAGTTCTTATAAATGTGTTCAATGATATATTATTATCAGAACTAGAACCAGAACAAAAAGAAGCACTTGAATACTATAAAAATATTATGAATTTTACTCATAGAAAAAATATACCAAACATCTTAAAAGTATTAATAGATAAGTTTGACATAATTAAAAAACTTTACAAATCTAAATTATCGTCAACGCCTGAAGACCATTATCTATTTGATATATTACTTGATTTCTTAGACAAACTAGAACCTGATCAGTTAAATGATTTTGAAAATTTGGAAGATATAGAAACAACCGATGACTCTATCAAATATTTGTTTGATTATTTTATCGACCAGCCTTGGTTAGAGAAACCTGTTAAAGATGCTATTATTAAATTACAAGAACATGTCAATCCGGGACATTTGAAAGAGTTGGTTGTTGATTTACTTCCTGAATCAGATTTAGAAAATGGAAACAGCCATCTAGAAACTCTGAAAGATATTTTATCAAAACCGAATGTATGGAATATCGTAGTCAATGTGCTTTCAGATACGGAAAATCCCCAAGACCGTCTTTCTATAATATTAGAAAAATTGAAAACACTCAACTTAGATAAAAGTGAAGAAGAAACATTAGAATATTACGGTATTCTTGAAAATCTAGAAAAAATTGAAGATATTTTACCAGAAACTGTAACCAATTTGAAAAACTATGTGATAGAATATATTTCAAATTTAGACAGTGATAAAAAAGAAAAAATAAAGAAGTTTTTAGATTTGCTGACTGAAATAGAACCAGAAAAATTAGAAGATATCCAATCTTGGCCAGACGTGGATAAACCGAAAGAATTTATAAAAGTTTTTGTTAATTATTTAAAAGAGCAACCATGGGTAAACGATGATTTAAAAAAAGTTATTGATGATACGAAGGACATTATAGATCCTGTAGATATACCAAATAAGGTAATAGAAATGTTACCAGTACCAACAGAAGACTTTGAAGTATACTTTTATAAAATAGTTGAAGAATTGTTACAACAACCAGAATTTGAACCATATCTTGATAAAGTTGTAGAATCAGATGAAGGTAATGTAATAGAAGTTCTTATAAATGTGTTCAATGATATATTATTATCTGAACTAGAACCAGAACAAAAAATAGCACTTGAATACTATAAAAATATTATGAATTTTACTCATAAAAAAAATATACCAAACATCTTAAAAGAATTGATAGATAAGTTTGACATAATTAAAAATCTTTACAAATCTAAATTATCGTCAACGTCTGAAGACCGTAATCTATTTGATATATTACTTGATTTCTTAGACAAACTAGAACCTGATCAGTTAAATGATTTTGAAAGTTTGGAAGATATTGAAACACCCGATGACTCTATCAAATATTTGTTTGATTATTTTATCAACCAGCCTTGGCTAGAGAAACCTGTTAAAGATTCGGTTATTAAATTACAAGAACTTGTCAATCCGGGACATTTGAAAGAGTTAATTTTTGATTTATTGCCTAAACCGGATACGGAAAATGGAAATAGTCATTTAGAAACTCTGAAAGATATTTTATCAAAACCAGATATCTGGGATGTTGTTGTCAATGTATTTTCTGATGCCCAAAATCCGCAAGATCGTTTCTCTGTAATATTACATAAGTTAAGACCTCTTGATCTAGATGAAACGGAAGAGAACACATTAGAATATTATGATCTCTTTGATGAACTTGAAAAACTTGATACTGTTTTACCGGAATCAGTAACTAATCTGAAAAAATATCTATTAGATTATATTCCAAATTTGGATAATGATAAAAAACAAAAAATGAAAATATTTTTAGATTTCTTAACTGAATTAGAACCAGAAAAATTAGAAGAGATAGATTTTTGGAAGGATACACACAACCCAGATGAATTTTTAATTCACATTTTAGAATTTTTACAGAGACAATCTTGGGTAGATGAAGATGACAAGAAAATTGTAACTGATGTTCAGGATTTTGTTAATCCTAATTCAGTTGTAGATAAAGTAATTAAATTGCTTCCACAACCAACTGAAGGCAAAGAATTGGAGTTTTATGATATCTTGAAATCATATTTGCATAAACCTAATATAAAATATATTTTAGATGAAACTTTCAATCCAAATACTGATAATAGTCTTTTAGAATTGTTGCCAGAATTATTAGTTCAAGATTTGAGTGAAGAGGAATTAAAAGCCGTTTATTACTATGTATTAAATTCAATACTTGATAAGAAATTACCAGAAGATAATCAAACAAAAAAGGTTTTAACCGATTGGTTTTTCGAATTTTTGAAAATATTCGAAAACAATCCTGAAAAAATTATTGATTTTCTTAAATTCATTTCAACATCGACTATTTGTGACGAACTTATTAATTTTGAGAAAGAAAAACCAACAAAAGATTCACAAGATTGGTTGTTTAAGTTTTTGAATTATTTCGTGGATCATTCTGACTTACAACCAGATCTTAAAAAGGATATATTTACTTCGGTAAAAGATTTAGATCCGTTATACTTCCCACTGAAGATAATAAGATCATTCCCGGATTTAAAACTACAACCAGATTCCAATGATATGAAAACTCTAATTGAAATATTATCTGAATACATAGGAACTGAAGATGTTATCAAAGTACTAACATCAGAATTCGATTCAACCAAAGACCGTTTACTTGCATTGTTAGAAACACTGAAAACATTCACTTTGAATGATGATGAAGCAGAAATAATTAAACATTTGATATCTACGCTCAGTATACCTGATATTAATAAAATTTTAGGAGATCACATTACCGATAAGTTTGACATAACAAAATATATACAAAATCTGCAATCTTCATTAGACCCTGAACAAGATGAAACTTTGCAAATAATTTTAGAATTTCTATCAAAACTGAATCAAAACGATTTGAAGAAATTCGATTCATGGAAAACTGCAAATTCGGATGAAGAACTATTTCTATATCTTCTTGATTATTTACTCGAAAATACTTGGACGTCAGAAGACATTAAAAAATTGCTTCTTAGTCTAGAAGCAATTATTAAACCGGAACATATAGTTGAACTTCATAAGAAGGAAGTAAATAAGGGTATGCAAGAATTTAAACTACCTGTTTATGATCAAGAAAAAGCAGATGCATTACTATGTCTTTTTGAAAGTAATTATTATTCAATAATTGAATATTTCATGTCACCCAAGTCTGATAATGAAAAATTAAAGCTGATTACGAAAAAGTTATCTACTCTACAATTAGATAACAGTGAGAGGGATGCTGTAAATCATTATACAAAAGTAGCGTCTTTAAAGACACTTTCACCTGAAGGAAGTGAGTGTTCTATTGTTAATTATTTATTATCGACTACCGATTCAGCCGAAGCAAACCTTGCCTTAGAAATCATATCTGAATTTTTGTCGAACATCGATGCTGAACAAACAGACGATTTTGCATTTTGGAATAAGAAAAATTGTTTGATACCATATTTCGATTATTTACTAGAGAAAACATGGGTTCCTGAAAATGTTAAGAAGGCTATTAGTGTGATAAAATCTAAATTTGAACCAAGGACTGTGAATAGTAAATCACGTATTAGAATTGATACAAGTGTCCTGCCTCAGCCAAAAACTAAGAGTGAAGTAATGAAATATAACCAATTGGTTACCATTCTAAATAAAAATAATCAAAATATTAAAATTAAAAATGATATGGATTTTAAAAACAGTAAAGAGTTGATGAAATTTATTTTACAGGAAACATTAGAACTTAATCTAAGTGATTCTGAAAAAGATATCATTCAATATTATAGGAATGCGCTAGAAAATTAAGTTAATTAAAATGTAATATTAATTAAAAATATTCTATTTCTATTTCATACTAAATCTTGTTGTTTTTTTTTTGCACTGATATTAAACATTCCAGTTTGATCTTTTATATTTTCTACAGGTGAATTAAAAGTAAATAACACTTAATATATTTTATGAAAAAATGCAGTCTATATTTTATTATTATTGTTCATTAATTAATACTTTATACCCTTTTCTTATCTATATAAAAGTAGCATACAGTTGCACCAGTGGCGTAGATAGTTTTTTGCGATGGGGGGTGATATGATATGCAAAATTAAAAAAAATTATTATTATTATTATAATTTTGAATTGAATAACCTTTTTTTTTTACTCTATCTACCCAATTTTTCCTATTTACTTCTACTATTTTCTTCCTTCTACTTTAAAAAAATGTCTTGAGTTGTCTCATGGGGGGGGTGATTGATCATCTTAATCCCCCCCCCCCCCTATCTACGCCACTGAGTTGCACATTTAAAAAACAATGGAGGTGTTAAAAAACAAGTCGATGACGTCACATATCTAAAGTATAATCTCACATAAGAAATAAATAAAAAAATGTAGAACATATTTTTTTTAAAGAATTAATAAATAGATTCATTTTAGGTAGTTTTTCCGTGTTTATTATTATATGTATTATTATATTGGATTATTTTATGTACATCATTATTAATATAAATAAATGCATGTGTATATTTTATTCTATTATTATTTTAGGGATTTAAATATAGTTTTAATAACATAACAATAAATTCAGTTCAGTGTATACAGTAGGGTGTTTTTTTAATTTTATTTTTTCGGTCCCGCAGGTCTATGTTTTAGCTTTGGATCAAAAGTTAATTGTCCCAAAATTTAAGACTCTTAGATCAAACCTGTGGACGGCGTAAACGGGTCTTTTTCCCATTTGATTAACATGGGAAAAATTACTTTTTTACTTATGCGTGAATATCTCGTTGAAAAATTTATTTATTTTAATTTCTTACAGCAGCATCGTAGAGAATTAAATAATTCATAGATCGAATATGTTTAAAGATATGTTCGCTTAAACATTATCAAAATAAAACAGCCAAGTGCGTGTTGGGCACGTACATGATAGGTTTCCGTAGTCATTACGATTTATAAACAAGAGTTATTTCAATTGTTCCGAAAGAAATGAAAGTATTGTAATACCATCGAAAAATCGTGTCCGAGATAATGACAGATTCTGAATGTAGGTACTAACTTCAAAACTTATAGAAAAGCGTGTGTCTGTGCGGATGTAGAATTTACTTTCGTTCACGATAACTACTGTAAAAATGCACCGATATGAATTATTTTTAGGGAAAATGTTTGTCTCAGTGAGTACTCCAGACCTATTGATTTTGGTGCTAATCGGATAAGGAGTTTTGGAAATATTCGAAAGTTTGTAACTTTTTTCGTCTAAAAACTGAACATTGCGAGTATTATCTTACAATTTTGATAAGATTAGGTACATTTGCAGTTCAATTGAATCTAAGGGACATTTATTATTTGTACGTGCCTAATCAGCCATTGAAGAGGTGAAAAACACCCTCAAAATTTGAATTTTAAAATACAAAGGTGAGTTTTATTTCTGACAAATCCCATTGAAATTTTTCCTATTATATTAAAAACTATTTAAAAATAAATTAAAGAACATGGAAGTCATGTATGGTCCTCCATACCGATATTTTTATAAACTATTCTAGCTACAGTGTTCGTTATAATTTTCATTGAAAGTACTAACTAAAAACTACATTCTGGATTTTTTTTTAGATTTTTTGCATCGATAATTTAGAAAGTAGAAGAGGGGAGGGGACGCTCATTTAAATGCAAATATATCGTGACTGAAGGATTAAAATCAAAAGGTTATATAACATTTTTTGTTGCATTTTAGGAGACCTATCCTAATTAGGCGAGCGGATTATCCAGTCTAGCTCGCTTAGAAATGACAGTAACCGACCAATCGACGTTCTAGTGGCTAAAAATTATTTTATTAAATTCTTTATATTTTTCTGAGAAAAAACATCTATATACATAATATTTTTTTATGCGGTCCTTCAGTAGGTACACACATTTATTTGTTTAATAAATCTAAATCTGCGTTAAAAAAATATGAAAAAATTATGTAAGCTTCATTGGATTAAAATGAACATTTTTTGTCTCATAAACTTTTTTTTAAAATCAATAGTTTTGAAAATAAAAAATATTTTAACTTTAAAAATAGCGAAAAATTCGTATATTTGTGATTTTTTTTCTCGGAAACCAATTGTTTAATCAGAATAAAACAAAAACTAAAAGAATCAGCCAACTTTAAACTATAACTATATTTTTTTCATTTTGATCATTACTGTAATTAAATGTAAAAACTTCATTAGAGCCGAACTCACTCTTTGCGCCGTAAATCGATACCATGGCTGGCTACAATTTTCGTTTAATAATTGAAATATTTAAATACTGTGATGAAAGCTTCAATAAAAATACAAATTAAGAATAATTAATTTGTACTTTGATTTTTCACAGTTATTTTCTTTATTATTACACTTATCAGAACATCTACAAAAAATATTTCTGTTCTTGTTGCGGAAAATTTCCTTGTATAGCTAAAACATGCTCTTGTTTGGCTTTAGATTTAAAATGTTGTTTTTTTGTGGATGTTCTGATAAGTGTAACAATAAAGAAAATAATTGTAACAAATAAATGTGCAATAAAAATATTCTAAAGTGTTTTTATTGAAACTTTCATCCCAGTATTTATATATTTAAATTATTAAACGAAAATTGTAGCCAGCCATGGTATCGATTTACGGCGCAAAGAGTGAGTTCGGCTCTAATGAAGTTTTTACATTTAATTACAGTAATGATCAAAATGAAAAAAATATAGTTATAGTTTAAAGTTGGCTGATTCTTTTAGTTTTTGTTTTATTCTGATTAAACAATTGGTTTCCGAGAAAAAAAATCACAAATATACGAATTTTTCACTATTTTTAAAGTTAAAATATTTTTTATTTTCAAAACTATTGATTTTAAAAAAAAGTTTATGAGACAAAAAATGTTCATTTTAATCCAATGAAGCTTACATAATTTTTTCATATTTTTTAACGCAGATTTAGATTTATTAAACAAAAAAATGTACGTACCTATTGAAGGACCGCATAAATAAATATTATGTATATAGATGTTTTTTCTCAGAAAAATATAAAGAATTTAATAAAATAATTTTTAGCCACTAGAACGTCGATTGGTCGGTTAGTGTACTCGAAATAGCTGTAATCCACTCGCCTAAATATACAGGTTATTCCATTTAAAAAAGTTATTTTGTAATAAATCTCTGAAATTCAATGTTCAATTGATTTTTTGACCGCCATTATAAATAATGATACTTTGTCCATCTAACCGATCTTCTAGCTTCAATAATAACAAAGTTAGCAATGATCATCTCGATTCTGGTGAACATCCTGTATATGTTTAAGAATGTTCGTAGTTTAATATTTCGAGTGGAGCTGCCGTTCTCATAATGATAAAATATGTCTAATAGAAAATAAATAAAAAATCATTACCTATTAAATCAGTCTTACACATTATTTTATTTCATTAAAATGTCAATTTTAATGAAATAAATAATTTCAATGGATTAAGTTGGGTGTGTGAGTAATTTTTGCTCACGAATTGTATTTTTTTCTCACGTCCGATCACGTTCGTATCTCGAGAACGGTTTGAGAAAAAGACCTGCGGTTTTTCTATATAAAAAAAATTTTTAGTCATATTTCATGCTTCAAATTTAAAATTTCCATAGAAAAATCAATTTAAAGATAAGAAAATTAGAAGGAACATCATAATTTACTTTATAAATAATAATTTTCATTATATTTCATCTAATTTTTCTTTTAAATCACAGATATTTAAACATTAAAATGCGCGAATATCAAAAAAAGAAAATAAATAGCTTACATTCACGTCGGATCATAATCGTGAGCCGAAAAATTCAAGACCCGCACCTCCATATACCCTAAATTCAACGCCAATGCACACAAAACATAATTAATTAAGAAAAATATGGCAATTACAACGATACATTTTAACAACTAAAACTTTTAGTTAAGCTATAATACATATCTAAATAAAAAAAATATTTTAAATTGTATATACATTTGATTATTGGGTTGTATACCGGGTTGCACTATATTGTAATTTATTGACATTTAAAACGTCAAAATGATATTTAATATGTGCAAGCAAATATCAATTTAGAAAAACAAAACACGAATTTTTTAAATATTGAGATAAATCTTTGTAAGAAAACATTTTACAACAAACGTTGTAGACCCATATTATAGGAAATTTAATGCTCTACAAAAAATATTCAATAAAATTTTCACGTAAAATGTGCCGTTCTTGAGATATCTTGAAAAAATAAATATTTTACACACGATTTTGATGATTTTGAAATGGGACCGTCCTCAAGCCAGACTCAACCATCGATAATATCGGTTCAGTGGTTCATGCGTGTGGCAAGGATTCAGGAGACAGACGGACGGACGGACAGACAGGCAGACACTGAACAAAAAGCGTTTGTCTTGACGTGAAACGGAAAGATAAATTTAAAATTTTGAAATCGGAGAACATTTTTTTTTTTTCAATCTAAAACGATCACAAAGCTTCTCATATCTTCGATATTGCGAGGAAGCAATATAACATGTCATGTTTGGAAATAAATAAAATGAATCAAGATACTTTTAAATAATATATATGGTGTTTGTTGTAGTGTCCTGTTCAAGAATTCCCTTTGCTATGACTACATAACATTACTGTGTACAACAAAGCTTGAGTCTTTTGTAAATATAATTCATAGAACTGTTGTTAAAGTAATTACTTCTTTATTTATTCATAAACGGATGAGTTTTTTCCGTGCTACTAGAGCATTGTTAAAATCAATCCCAATTTTGTATGTTTTAGATTCTAGTACCTACATAGATACATAATACATATATCAATTTTTAATTGTTAACACGTAAAAATGACATTTCTATCTGAAGTTTTAGATGTGATCTATGTAGGTATGTTATAATTGTCATATGATCTATATGAATTTCTATAATTTTTGCTTACTCGCAATATCGAAGATATGAGAAACTTTGTGATCGTTTCAGATTGACACAAAAATACAATTTTATGTTAATTGTTCAAATAAAATTTTCTCTGAAAACTTAAAAAAACATCTGCACAGTGCTTCCTCGTATTAATTTTTGCTTCAACATTTTGCTTCCTCGCAATATCGAAGATAGGAGAAGCTTTGTGATCGTTTCAGATTGACACAAAAAAAATGTTTTCTGAATTCAAAATTTTAAATTGATCTATCTGTTTCACGTCAAGACAAACACTTTTCGTTCCGTGTCTGTCTGTCTGTCTGTCTGTTCGTCCGTCCGTCTGTCCCCTGAATCCTTGTCACACGCATAACTCATGAACCACTGAGCCGATATTAATGAAACTTGGTTGGATAGTTGGGTCTGTCTTGAGGACGGTTCCGTTTCAAAATCATCAGAATCGTGTGTAAGAGGGAGGAGTGACATCCCAAAATATTTATTTTGTCAAGATATCTCAAGAACGACACATTTTACGTGAAAATGTTATAGAATCTTTTTTGTAGAGCATTAAATTTTCTATAATATAGATCTGCAACGTTTGTTGTAAAATATATATTAAAAATATGTATCTCATTTTGCTTTAAAAATTCGTCATTTATTTTTTTAAATTGATATTTTCAATGACATGTTAAATGTCATGTTGACGTTTTAAATGTCATTTTGACGTTTTAAATGTCATTTTGGCGTTTGTTTAAATTTAGATTTAGATTGAAATTGTCAAGAAATTAAAAATATATGAAAACATAATCAGGTGCGTTTTAAGAAAAATTTCGAACTAATATTTTTTAGTAAAATTGTATAAAAATTAAATGGTTGACCAATTCCAGGCAATTTGGATATACTTTATCGATTTTTATTTAAATTGTTGAATAATTAACTACCTTTGCACTGTGCATTTACTTGGCAGATGTTTTTTTTATCTATAGATACTTAAATGTTCACCATCCTGTTAAAAACCGATATTTTATTAAAACTCGCAACAGAATACAAAGGGGTTGATAATAGTTGTGGTTTATTGTATACAAGGTCTAAATACGACAATTATTATTTCATGAGTGTTTTTGTTATAAAGATATAAGTGTTTTATAAACAGTCGTGTGATTACAACGGACTTACATTTGGAAACAAATAGTGTACCACTAAACGTAATATCATACATTATTAATGAGCTGTTTTTTGTGGAATAGAGTTATATCTTTAGTCCACTATATCGACGCGACCTCAGTATTAAATATAATACATATAATGGCATTGTTTACCGATACAGTCGGGACTCGTTTATTTTAAGTCTCGTTTAGTCAACGTTTCGTTTATCTGTAATGCCGAGTTTCGTATATTCGTAATTTTTTCTCCTCCTTCACCTCCCACCATTCTCGAGTCATGGCGTAAACGAACATATTTTTGAATTTTTTTGTAGAATGAATTAGAGCATTTGTTTTCATCTTATTGACTATACAATATTTTTCAAAAGATTTTAATTTTTTTGATCTTCATTGAATGCTACGAACGCAGCGAAAATCATATCTATAGATTTGAGGTTAGGTCAGATAGAATACATACATATTATAATTTACACTTATCACCGTCGTCACTCGTCACCTTACTCATATTTTGCCATATTTGAAATTAAAAGTAAAGTAGAATTATTTCACTATCACGATTAACTATTAACGAATCAATATTAAATACCAAGGTATTTATCACAGAACGTATTGCCAACTTAAGAATAGTAAAAATGGCACTTGTGACAGCTTTTTCATGATTTTGCAATGTCGAATTTGTACTTCTTTGATTGTATATGTTGTTAAAATATCAAAAAATACGAAGAAAAGGATAAATAAAGGATTTCTTGTATTTGATATTCTATTATACATTTATAACATTTGAATAAATTTTCGTGGTGACGTCAATTCCCGCGCCAACGCTGATTGGTCAAGGATCTATACAAAACTTGGTGGCGTTGGTGGGAGCTCCTCTTCACTTCGAATAAACGCGACTTCCTCGATTCAAAACGAATCAGAAGGCTTCGAATAAACGAGTCCCGACTATAGTTCAACAAATATTCATCCATGTATTTTTTCTAATAATGGTCACGTTCACGACTGACCAAAAACCGGAACAATGAGCTTTGATTGGTTGATTCATGGAATTTCTGGTGGAATGTACCAGAAATTAAAAGAATGTCATTTTTTAAGCGTGTAAGGAAGTGCGAAAGAAGTAACTAGAAAGAGATAGAAACTAGTGATTAGGCTAACCAAAGAACTTTTATGTTCACTTCATGTTGAGCGTTTCTGCCAGAACACTAGTTTCTATCTCTTTTTGGTTACTTCTTTCTCACTTCCTTAAAAAAGGACACTTTAAATTTCTGGTACATTCCACCAGAAATTTCATGAATCAACCAATCAAAGCTCGTTGTTCCGTTTTTTGGTCAGACATGAACGCTCCCAATAAGTAAGATACTGGCACCAGTTATGGGCGCTATAAGCAAGGTTTACTGTTTTTGTGATTGACGGACTTCTTTTTTGTAATTTAAATAATTTAAATAAAACAACTAATCTCCGGTATTATAAAGGAGCTAGCAAATTTGTTAGCTAGCAAGCACTTTCAAATGTGATATCAAACTTATATGACAGTTATTTGGAGTTTGTTGAAGACTTTGACAAGTTTCGCGCACGCGTTGTAGTAAGTAAATACCAACGGTATTAAAACAGTGGTGATATCATGAAATTTTTTTTTTACGGTGAAAGATGTCAACTGTGTTACAAATGGTTGAAGTGTCACTGCTCTAAATTCCATTGCTAATCCATAAATACTAGTACAGAATTAATACCCCATTTGAAAGTACTTGATAGCTAGCAATTTTTGCTAGCTCCTTTATAATACCGGACATAACTCTTTATTTAATCAATTTAATTACCAAAGTTCACAAATATACTTTGTTTTTTTAAATTATAGCCTTCTATTTTGTGCTAATGATTACAAAATGATAAGTACTACGACACAAAAGATATAAAAGAAAAAATCGTAAAATTTGAAATAATGTAAAGCAGTTTCTATGATAATATAATAATTAATAAATAAATTATACTAATTAGTTTAAATGTCCACCATTTTGACACCTATTGGCCGATTGTCATCAAATCACGCTGTAAGACAGTTAAATATATATAGATTAATATTCAGAAATAGTAATAATCAAATATCAACAAATATTTATAATTCTGTACATTTAATTTAAAAAAAAAACCAGCCATTATTGGGGTTATATCCAAGACTGGTGTCAGTACCTTATATTGTTTTGATTTACACAGTAAATGATTGGAGTTCAGATCAACTTTGTTTGATAACCATTACCTATGTTCATTTTGACTTCTATTTAAATACATATATACAATACATAAATGCGTGTACTAGCAGTAAACGATTATGTGTTTTCTCTCTTACTTGTAATAACTTCAATGAATCATTTTTGTCTTATAAATAATAATCCATATAAAGTAGCGTTTTTAAGGGTTCCGTCAAAACGAACCCCTATTAACGATGTTCTTTTGTCTTTCTGCCGTGCGGCTATAACGGGGAAAATATCAATAATATCGGAAAATAATTTTAAACTTAAAGTTCTTGTAAAGTGTAAATTACTCGTCTTATATTTGAAATACATATATGTTTTTAAATTATATTTCAAACTAGAGGGACCCGCACGGCTTCGCTCGCGTGGATAACGGAATTATTGTTTAG
The DNA here is from genome assembly GCA_961205875.1 of Sialis fuliginosa. NCBI lineage: Eukaryota > Metazoa > Arthropoda > Insecta > Megaloptera > Sialidae > Sialis > Sialis fuliginosa. Next base: position 1,298,099 of record OY540814.1, on the reverse strand, counting down.
GATTTAAAAAAAATATAGTTGATTTAAGTACAAACAAGATTAGTTATTATTGTAATAAAAACCAAATAACACTTAAATTACCTACCTAACAAAAACGAATCAGAACAAAAAGTCAAAATAATTTTTGTTCTCTTCAAAAAAAGTTAATTATTGAAAACAAAATAAACAATTGACAATCAAAATAATACCGGTCTGTGATCATTCCCTCTGCCCTGCGTCTACTCGACACGCCTCCTCCGTCCAACACACCGCGACGCGGGTCACCATCGCGCGAATAATATGTTCCCATATTTATATTTCAAGATATTTTCTAAACTATACGACCAAATTGGATGCTGTAAATGGCAAATTATATCTACATTAAGTACTTATAACGATGAAATCATTTATTTCGATAAGGATTAATGTTTTGGAGGTCATAAGTCCACGTAAACAAAACCCAAATATTTTAAATTTTCTTTGTAACATAAAAGCAGTCATTGTTGCTTAACATAGATACAAAAGTTAGATATATGGTGTCGCGGACTTTATTGTAGATCTTTTGATTCTACACAGTTGTTTACTACATTATTTTGTTCAATATTGAACGGTTTAGCGTATTGCAAAACAGCGTGCCGACGGCAAAATTTTTTCCGACTTGATTTACTATTATCATCACTGCTTAGTTGTTATGTTACCTAACGTAACAAAATATAGTCTATAACCTGGCAAGAGAACGTACCTATAAATTAAAAAAAAGAAACACGTAAATCGGATAAGTGGTTCTCCAGTGATAAGCGCACGAACGGACAGACAGACAGACAGACAGACAGAGCGACGTTGAGCTTTATATATATTAAGGATAGTTCATACCACAGAAAAAATGTTTATAATAAAAGCTGTAGAGAACGTTAATTTCTATACTATAATTTATATTCTATTCATTTTTTCGAAAAAATGTACCTTTTTAAAGATATATTGTTTATTTATAATAATAATTTCTATGAACCAGCTGGTCAAATTATAGTTTGTCAATTCGTATGTAGGTACTATGGGCTTTAGAAGTCGTCTGCCATTGTAAAGGTCAGAATCGCTTACATATTACAAAATATGAAGACAAACAACATCGGTTATCTTTTTCTAGGACAGAGTTTATGTAGTTACGTCATTTTAAATAATACATAAAGATACATCCATTTATTTTATTAATTAATTTTATATCAAGTTTAACATATTTAAATACTAAAATTCGGAATATCATATAATTATTGCCACAAAATTTATTTATACAATTTTCAATAGATTACACAATAATTTAATCGCATAAATATATTTGAGTATAACAAACAACAGACAAAAACTATGGTTATGACTTATCAAATACAAATCCCCTAACCATAAAAATTGTAAGAGTTTAGACTTACACGTGTTTCAATAGCAATGCTATCATCATCAGAGTCTTAAAGACACTTAGTTTTAAGTTAGTGTCTTTAAGACTCTGATGATGATAGCATTGCTATTGAAACACGTGTAAGTCTAAACTCTTACAATTTTTATGGTTAGGGGATTTGTATTTGATATTTGAGTACTATAAACGAAGAGTACTTCTTTATCTAACAAATGAGTTTCAAAATATCTGTCTTTGTTTGGTAACAAATTTTTTCAGATTTTTTGAGCCAGTAGTTACCTACTGCTTTTAGCCCTCTACAGGTGAAATTTTTGAGTCATATTCTACTAATTGAGATGTATATTTTGACATCCCGCATGCCTAGATATAAAAATAAAAATTAAAAATTCTATGACACCCCTCCCTATTATTCCAAAATTTAAAATTATATTGTTGACTTTAGTATTAATCGTTGGTAGTCCCACCAAAGCCTCGTTACCAAAATCATTCAGTAGTTACAGAGTTTAGAGGAGGGTGGGACAAAATAAAATACTGCTTTTAGCCCCCTACAGGCGATTTTTTTAATTAGAAAAAAAAATAAAAAATATGGTCATATTCTACTAAATGAAATAAACATTTTGACATCCCACATGCCTAGATATGAAAATAAAAAATAAAAATTCTATGACGCCCCTCCCTATTATTCCAAAATTTAAAAAATGATATTGCTGACTAGTATTTGTCGTTGTTAGTCCTACCAAAGCCTCGTTTCCAAATTTTTTTCAGATTTTTTGAGCCAGTAGTTAAAGAGTTAGAGGGGGAGGTGTAACGGATAAATTCCATTACAAAAAATTGTTTTCACTATTTTACAATATCATTATTTTATTATTTTATTTTTCCGTACTTACTCCATTATAATTGCAAGTATTAACCGATAGAAATTTACACGCGATTTTCGGCCTTATGGCCAATTATTCAATGTACAATGAGTGTTACAAGTCGAGGTACGCGCGAGAACATACCGGCGCAGGAGGCAGATATACGATAGTATACGTGCATAGGCGGACGCTACGGAAAACAATAAAGGAACGGTGAAATCTAATTGTTGGGTCCAGGAGGAAAATACGAGCCAAGATTGGAGGTCCATCTCGGCTCACTTCGTAGAAGGAGAGTTCATCCGAAGAGATCCATACGACGGGGAGTGGAGGTCCAGCCCCGCCGGACAAAAAGGAGCAAAGTGGAAAACCGTCTTCCGAAATTTCACCAACCAATTTATTTTTATAAAATTTTAACCGCCGTGCACCGCTGCGAAATAGTTCGGTTACGCCCCAGTGCATTGTTGTGTACAAAGACAGTACAGTAGTGAACAGTGGGTGCTATGTAAAATTATCGTTAAAAGTGTCGTTCTGGTGTAGATATAAGAATTAGTATAAGTATATTAACCTGTGTACTTGTATATTTTATCATATTTACAATTATTTTGATAATTATTTATTTATTACCACTTTTTCTTTTCTGCGGTGTACAATTATTTTTAGGAACCCTTGGTGTGGCCACAGCAGGAGGACAATAGTACACAGGTATGATTATTATGAATATATTATATTACCTAGCAATATACATGACATTTTATTTTCATTTTTTATTTAATATCGACACAACACAAATTTGGATCTTATTTTTTTGTTCTAATACACTACTGTATTATTGCTACTTGTTGTGTATTTAATTACTTTATTTTCCATAATAATAATTGTTACGAGTAATACTATCGTCTATGATTCGCCCATATATTTTAAAAACTTTATTCCTCCTGCAGACATCAAGGAAATCAAGCGTTAAGGAGTTTTGTGGTACCTCCGCGAAAAGACCACGTGGCGCCCAAACTAAATTTTATAATTTTTCTTTTTTTCTACAAGTATAATTATTACTTTGTTTATTGTTTTTTTTTAACCCACCCCGTCTCCACTGAGCGAGGCAGCGGCACCATATTCTTGTGGCGACCATTTTGTCGTCACAGAGGAGACAAAATAAAATACTACTTTTAACCCCTACTATCTACATTTTTTCTTTTTTTTGGATTTACTTTAAAGTCCCCTGCAGACAACATTTTTGATTTAGAAAAAAAAATAGAAAAAGTGTCAAATTCAGCCTGTTTGGTTATACATTTTAACGTGCCACATGCCTTGGTATAATTTTTTTTTTTTACCTAGCTTTAGCTCCTTAGTGCCCCCCCTCCTGAAAAATATATTTGTACATATTTTACTAGAGGGCATCATTTTGCATGTTTAGTAAAAATTTCAAGTTTCTAGCTTATACAGTTATTATACGAGTTATTTAGCTTCGAGTGAAAATGACGGATGGACGGACGACAAAGTGAGATTAATAGGGTTTCTTCGGAACCCTAATAAAAACTACCAATTATTAATTTGATGTGATTTATGTTATGCCCGGTATTATAAAGGAGCTAACAAAATTTGCTAGCTAGCAATTACTTTCAAATGGGGTATTAATTCTGTACTAGTATCTATGGATTAGCTATGAAATTTAGAGCAGTGACACTTCAACTAATTGTAACACAGTTGGCATCTTTCATCGTACAAAATAATTATCATAATATCAGCACTGTTTTAATACCGTTGGTATTTACTTACTACAACGCGTGCACGAAACTTGTCAAAGTCTTCAACAAACTCCAAAAGAACTGTTATATAAGTTTGATATCTCATTTGAAAGTGCTTGCTAGCTAGAAAATTTGCTAGCTTCTTTATAATACCGGACATAAGGGATGTGCATTTTATTTATAATTACTTTTTATATTGTATTTTATACCAATTAACTATTGACGATTATGAATTATTTTATTTAAATAAAAACTAACAATTATAAATTGAATGTAAATTTTATATGATGAAAGTTAAATCATTTTGATTTGTATAGAGGGTATAACAATACATGTTTATTTAAATTTAGTTTAAGTTAGAGTAGTCCAGATAGATTGGTTCGTTTCAGTAGGTTAGGTTAGGTTTATGAATTTTTGTTAACACATCGAAATACTACAACAATAAATTTTTAAACTATAATTGTGGTGGGAAGTGAAATATTATTATCAGTTCTGAAATACGACAATTAGAATTTTTAATTCGAGATTCATACCTAAATATTTACCGATCAATTTCTGCTCTTGGTGCTATATAAATTAATAAATACGTTTCATGTAAAATTCTTGTTTTATTTATCAGATTTTTAATAATATTGAAATTATTAGTTCAAACTTTATTCACATTGGCGCTGATCATGTTATTTAATACATGAAACTTGCCTATCTACAGTTATACTTACTTTATTTTCCTAGTGATTTTAGTTTTTTCAAAACGCATGGGATACAATTACAAAAAATACCGTTTTATTTTTTACTTTCTTATACCATGTATATGAAATATACATTAGTATAAGTAAGTATAGTGAAGCCGATTTTTTTCGAACCTCGGATTTTGACGGAATTATCTATTTTGACCTTCCCTGAATCCATTCTGACTATTTTCGCCATGATGTCTGTATGTCCGTCTGTTTGTCTGTCTGTCTGTAAGCGCTGTAACTCAAATACGACAAATCGTAGAAGGCTGATATTTTATATTTAAGATTAATTTTTGGCTGGGAAGAAAACGTCCTATTGTTGAAAACGATCTTTCAACCGGATACGGATGTTTACCTACGTCGATTTTTTAATTTTTCGAATTACTCTGAAACAGTGCAAAATAGAGAAAAATGGTCAAGTTAAAAAATGTAGGTAATATCTATATCTATAATTTATGTTCTATTCATTTTTTTGTAAAAACGAATTTTTGAAAAAAAAATTATTATAATTCAAATGGTTCATAGCAGAGGAGAAATATCTGCCATGAGTGGTCATGGGACTTTCTTATACGTATTACAGAGATTGAACAGTGTGTGTATTTGCCGTAAGTAACATGGGACTCTTATACGTTATACTGAGAGTGAACTGTGTAGGTGAATCTAAATAATTACATAAAAAAATTCTTTCTGGCTAAATCATAAATGTTGGAAAAAAATGTATAGGGAACAAAGTATAGATAATAACATACTCGACATTTCTAATCTAAAACATTTTTTTCTTATTTCAAAAATAATTCAAAAATCCAAAAATTTACAAGAGTAAACATCTGTTTTCAGTTATTACGTTAAAAAAATCACTTGTTATATAATGGAGAAAAACCCGACTAAAAATCGGCTAACCGGTTTTTCACTTTATGAAAATCCGGTTTTTGAAATTTTATCGAGTTTTTGTATACCCTAATAGCTACATATAACAAGCCAGTGGCGTAGTAAGAAAAATTTTCTAATCGAATGAAATAAAATTTTATTTTTATTTAATATTATTATTATTTACAACTAAAAAAAAAAAAAAAAGTCGCATATTTTAATAACATTGAATATCTCTAATTACTAATTTCATATATTTTAAAATTTCGGGAGGGGGGGGGTTCGACCCCCCCCCCCCCCGTTCCTACGCCACTGTAATAAGCAATCACAGCAATCCCCACATAGAGCGTAACAATAATAATAATAATAATGAGCGATCAACAGTTACCGGCCGAATGCGTGTCCTTGCCTCCTACCTACAACCTAACTCTAACTGAAATAGCGGCGCGTCGCTCAGTCACCGTCCGCTAACGCTACAGAGAGGGTCGTCTCGCCGGGCATGTGTCGGGTCGCACGTGTTTCTGACGCCGTCAACTATACTTAGCTTATTATTCCGTTGCGATATTGTGAATTGCTTTATTTTACAAAAAAAAAATAAATACTTTTCTATTGTTGTGTTGGTTTTTTTTTGTTTGTGCGAGTGTAAGTGTTTTTTTTTCAAAAATGGAATACAAACTTGTTGTGCTGTTCTTATTGTTTTCTTATTTAGGTAAGTTTTATGTTTTTAAAATAAATTATAATTAAAAAATTTGTATGATAACATTTTTTTTGTCATTTACATCAAATTGTAAACAAAAAAGTTGTTTACAATAGTATATACGTCACAACTGTCAAAAACACGTATGTAGTTATTCAGAATAGAGTTGATACTTTAATAATATACACTTGGTAAGGGCGAAAGGGGGTTAATATAGTATAAAAAAACAGGAAGTTTAAAAATATGGTTTTGTTAGCTTATTTAGTTTTTACTTATTGTTATAAGTTTTAAATGTGTTCTATAGATACCGAAGAAGTCTGAAATATGACGAAACGTTCATAATAATAAATAATGTTATATCACTTAAACGATTTTATTAACGTATAATGACCTAAAACCTCGAAGCAAAACAAAATATAATAATAAGTAAATAATAAAATAACTTTTAACTTAAAAACGTGAATAAAACTTTTAAAAGTCGGTCAAATTTTGAAAAATAAAGTAAAAAAGTGCACTTTTCTTCATAATATATGTATATCTCATATAGTAATACAAAAGGGTCGATCCAGACTATTTCACTCCATTCAATCAATTATACCTAAATAAAAAATAGTAATATTCTTTATTATTTAAGAAATTGTACAAAGTACTTTAAATGTGTCAGAGAAAAAAACAAAAGTAAATATATAAATATAGAGTACAATACTGTTACTGAAAAAATTCAGCTGTATTATAGTGTGGATTTTCTTGTTAGTATTCTTTTAGTTTCTTTTTGAATGTTTTAAGTGGTAGCATTTTTTGATACAATTATTTACACCATTGTAAATGAAAGATATATTTGTTTGCTCTTGAATCAAGTTATGTTTGAATCTGGTGTCGTAATAGTGGTCTAGAAAGTTATTTTCAAATTTCAAATTACGTTTGACAAAAATTGCAAATTCGGTAATATATGATCATATATTAAACATAGTATGTTTAATATATGATATGATGATGATGAGATGCATTTCTTGTCGGCTGGATTGCTCCTTTTCCAACAGCTCAGTGGTGTTTTTGTCATTTCTGTGCAATTAGTTTTATTTTATGAATGCTATTGTTTCACAAGGGATGTCTGACGGAGTAGGAGTTTGCTGATGGGTCAATCAACGCAGGATAATAGATATAGGGGGTTTGATACATGGGATTTGAGGTTTAGTGACACTTTGGTGTATGAATGAAAAGGTTTTTTATTTTTACTTTTATAGTTTTAAATTGCAGTTTTTTGTGTATTCTATAATGTGTGAGTAGACCGTTTTATTTCTTATTAGTTCGCTGTACGGTAATATATACAATATACATCTGTAACTGTAAGTATATTAAATTTTTTAAATAAAGGTCGACAGTGATCCCTACTACCTGAGTTATTATTATTATTATTATTATATAATTCTTAAGCACCTTTTTTGTGTCTTTAAAATAGTTTCAGTTTTACAAGAATGTCCCCAAAACATTATTCCATATTTAATATTTGAATAAATATAAGCATAATAAACCTGCATTAAGGCATTTATGGATACGGTACCTTGTAATGCTCTTAATAAAAATGTATATTTGTTAATTTTTTCATTAAGGTAGTTCTCGTGCTACAGTACTATCAAAAAGTTACGCTCATAATACCATGGTAAAATATCGAAAATAATTGCGTTGCTACAGAGAATTTTTGATCAAGTCTATACCCAAAGCCGTCTATTGTTGTATTAGTACGTATAAGAGCAGTTTTCTTTATTTTATGACTAAACGCTTCGACAGATGTTGATAAAAAACTATCAAACAGTAAAGGGTTATTATTCTGATATGTGATAAAAAATTCAAAATGATTGACCATTTTGTTTTTGAAATACAATTGTATTTCAAATACGAAACGGTCAATCATTTTGTAGCAAATGTTATAAAGAGGCCTTGGCAGTGGCGTCGCTAGGGGGTCGGGGATGACTCAGGGCGGAAATCAATAGTGTCCCCCAGAAAAAAGGTAATAGGATTTTTTTTTTATGCATTAGGCGAGTGTCACCCCCTGTAAATTTTTTACGACAGAAAAAATCAGTGAGTTTTATTTTATTTTTTTCAATAAACTGTACGGTTATCACCCTGTATAAACTTGACAATAACCAAAAAATAAGTCAATTTCCCACATCAATTGTCGCTCGGACTATCATACAAGTACCATAAAATGTTCTAAATTATGGTAGAAAAAAATTTTTATACAAATAATTTTTTTTTAATTAATCACTCGGAGCTGAACCGAAAACCGGACAAACCGTTACTTTTTTCGGAACGAAAACCGGAACCAAATCGAAATATATTTTTTACTCGAACCGGAACGAAAACCGAAACGAAAAAAATAACGGTTCGAAGCCCTGATTTTACCCCTTGGAAGCTTTAAATAACAAAAAAAGAGGTAGTTAGGCTTTATTTTATTAACAAATAAGACGAGTGTCGCCCGGGGCGTTTAATATGAGTTTTAGAAAAATCAAAGATCGGAAAAATCGATTTTTCGATTAAATCAAATCGAGATTGGAAACCCTAAAATTAAATTATTAATTACTGTAGATTCGAACACCCTGTATCAATCATTAGACGGTAGATGGTATATCCAATTAGAGATAATTTTCCAAAAAACCGCGGGGCCCGTAGCATTTGCTACTCCTTCTACATGGTTAATCCGGCACTGCTATAGGTATCGATACGATCACGCTCCGATACAGTATTTACTATACTAAATATTTGACCGGACCGAGACCGGCTCGATAGTGTGGATCGATCTTAAATATTCTGTAACGTTTGAAAACTGAAGTTATATAACTGAACACTGTAAAAACAATAAACTTTTCAGCAGTAGGTAAAACATGTGGTTTGAATTTTGGTTTTTAGACAGACTTAAATGTAAACAAGTCAGTAGAAAATAACTGTAGTAGGTAGCACCAGATTTTTTATTTGAAAATCTATTTTTTACATAAAATATTCACTTCATTAATTACATAAGAATTTTGAGGGAGGTAGGGGGTCCGTAAAATGTTACGAATCTTTACTGGGCGGAGAAGAGGGGGTGTAAGTGTTACTTACGAATTGAAAAAAATATCTGCCAAGTAAATGCACAGTGTTTCCTCGTGCTAAATTCACCGAAGGTAGTTTATTATTGAACAATTTAAATAAAAACCGATGCCCAGATAAATTGCTTAGAATTGGTTAACCATTTAATTTTTATACAATTTTACTGAAAAATATTAGCTCGAAATTTTTTTTAAACTCACCTGATTATTTTTTCGTATGTTTTTAATTTTTTGATAATTTCAATCTAAATCTAAATTTATGCAAACGTAAAAATGACATTTAAAACGTGAAAATGACATTTAAAACGCCAAGATGACATTTAATATGTCCAAGCAAATATCAAAAAAAAGAAACAGGACTTTTTAAAATAAATTGAGATAAATCTTTGTAAGGGAATATTTTACAACAAACGTTGTATACTATATTATAGGAAATTTTATGCTCTACAAAAAATATTCTATAATATTTTCACGTAACATGTGTCGTTCTGGAGAAATAATAAATATTAAAATTAAATATTAATATAAGTTTCAACAATATCGGTTCAGTGGTTCATGAGTTATGCGTTTGACAAGGATTCAGGGTACAGATGTACACACGGACGGACAGATATGCAGAGACGGAACGAAAAGTGTTTATCTTGACGTGAAACAGAAAGATCAATTTAAAATTTTGAAATCGGAGAACATTTTTTTTGTCTCAATCTGAAACGATTACAAAGCTTCTCGTATCTTCGATATTGCGAGAAAACAAAAATACCTAAGGATAAATGAGGGTCACCTTATAATTACGGATCCTTACAAGAGTTGGGGGCCGGAGGGGGGGGGGAGGTGAAAATAATGAAATTGATAGAGAGTGAAGACTCTCAAGTAATAACTGAAAATTTTTAAGTGCATTCCTTTTGATAACTAGTAAAAATAATTATTTTAATTATGTATACTTACAAAAAACATGTTATTTATAAATCTTTAAAATTTCAGTAAGACAGTTGCTGTTGAAAAAACAAGCTAGCTGTTTGTTTTGTTGTTAGTAAAGTTTTGTTAATTAGGTACTTTACACTTTGTACTCCTTTTCAGTTGCTTCTGATATTAAAATTTTAGAAGACATTCGACATTCAAAATTGTTTTTTTTTCTGATTTGAATATAAATAGAGGAACTTTCTCTATTTCATGAATAATATAATTTAATTTCTTCTTTATTTTACTCCCATGTTCTGAAAGAAATGGAAGTATTGTAATACCATCGAAAAATCGTGTCCCAGATAATGACAGATTCTGAATGTACTAACTTCAAAACTTAAAGAAAAGTTAATTTCCGCATGGCGGCTGAGCGTGTCTGTGTGTATGTACGGATGTAGAATTTTCTTTCGTTCACGATAACTACTGTAAAAATGCACCGATCTGAATTATTTTTGAGAAAAATGTTTGTCTCAGTGAGTACTCTAGACCTATTGATTTTGGTGCTAATCGGATTAGGGGTTTTGGAAATATTCGAAATTTTGTAACTTTTATCGTCTGAAAAGTGAACATTGCGAGTATTATCTCACTAATTTTGATAAGACTTGGTACATTTGTAGTTCAATTGAACATAAGGGACATTTATTATTTGTACGTGCCTAATAAGCCATTGAAGGGGTGAAAAACACTATCAAAATTTGAATTTTAAATACTAATTAATACGTCATTAATTTATGTTGCCTTAACAAATGTAACTAAATTCAAATTGTCAAATTAGTTGACATTCTACGAATGTGTATTATGTTTTTGACATTAGGACATTAGATTATATTTATATACGAATGGCAATAACTGCTGTAACCGTCGTAAGTATATATATTTTTTATATATTACGAAATTTATATTCATAGTAGTAGGTTATAAAAAAAAATTATATTTAAAAATTATTTAAAAAAATAGAAAGAACATGGAAGTCATGTATAGTTCTCCATACCGATATTTTTATCTATAACTAATTTGAAATAAATACTTTTAAATTTTAAATCAAGAAACATATTTGTACAAAATCGTGTCACGAGTTTGAATAAAATAATATAAATCGTGAGAGTCAGTGATTGTAAATATTTTTTTTAATATTTGCAAATATAGTAGCAAATTGGCCACGTATTTTAAATCCGACCCTGATGACAGCCGTGTTATTTTTAAAATATAGAATTTTTTTCATTAAGGAACTTTTACTCCGCAACATTGGCAATAAATATGTACCAAGAGGTCGCTAAATTTCCTCGTGTGAGTTAAGCTTAGTTTCCTTTATGAATTGGTTTAATTTATGCAGGTGTATACTAAAGTTTATAACTAGTTAAATAAACAAACATGCATATTAATGAACTATACAAATTGTATGTTGTATATTTAGAGTTGTTCATACTAACATAACTTTGTATTTAGCTGTTAAAAAAATAATTCAATACTATATGTACAGTCGCCTGCAGAACTCGTCTGGCACCCTAAACGCTAGAATCGCTTACAACAGATTCCAAATTTAAAGACAAACATCATCGGTTATATTTTTCTATCAAGTTTAATATATTTAAATACTAAAATTTGGAATATAAAATATTTATTGCCACAAAATTTACGTATACAATTTTCAATAGATTACATAATAATTTAATTGCACAAATATATATGAGTACCTATTATAAACGAAGAGTAGTTCTTTATCTAGCAAATGAATTTCAAAATATCTTTCTTTGTTTGATTCATGAAGAAATGATTTAAATATTATAATAATCAAATGGGAGGAGCCTACTATATTTGTGATAAACGAAAATGAATACAAACTGCAAGACCATTAATGCAGGTGACTGTACAGTGAAAGACATAAGTCCTCTACCAGTGTTCATTTAAACCATAGATTCCCAAACTTATTTTACCCACTACCCCTTTTTCAGCTATACAAAATCACAAGGCTCCCCTGATAATTTACATTTTTAGTAGTGAACTTTTTTTCATATATGTACAGTACATTGTACATATCTAGTGTTATATTATTATAATAGTAATATAAAATTGTCGTACGTTTTTTTTAGTAGTTATTATAAAAGGAGGCGAATGAAACTTATGTCATTCAAAAGGTACTGTGCCATAGATGTGCAAAAAAATCATGTTTATATGTTTATAGGTAAAATAAAGTTAACATACACACATGATTTCCCCTCTCGCGTGTGTATGTTGCCGTAAAGGCAAGTAAAATATTGGTCGAATTTCGACCATAGCCGATACTGGTAATATATAAAACCATAATAATATAAAATCATAATTATAATTAGGGGTACCAATAAGAAATCGCGTTTTTTTAATGTATTGTTGCTAAAAAAACTAACATTTTAGCATTGAATTTCCTATAATATTGGTCTAAAACATTTGTTGTAATATATTCCGTTACAAAGATTTATCTCAATTTATTTTGAAAATTCGTGTTTTGTTTTTCTTAATTGATATTTGCTTCGACATATTAAATGTAATTTTGACGTTTTAAATGTCATTTTGACGTTTGCATAAATTTAGATTTAGAATGAAATTCTCAAAAAATTAAAAATATACGAAAAAATAATCAGGTACTAATTTGAAACTAATATTTTTTAGTAAAATTGTATAAAAATGGTAGATGGTTAACCAATTCTAAGCAATTTATCTAAACACTATCGGTTTTTATTTAAATTGTTGAATAATTAACTAACTTTGGTGAATTTAGCACGAGGAAGCACTTTGCATTTACTTGGCAGATGTTTTTTTATATATATTTACACAGCGCTGATATTCCGGTTTTACTGTGACCGCTGTAGTAAAATCGGGTTTAAAAATACGTGTAAACGGCAATTTACACCCGACATAACTAATCAGGTTTAGTTATGCTATATCTCTTGGTCTACAAGCTAGCATAACTAAACTGGAATAGAGACGGAATAAAAACACGTGTAAGCTGCATGGGCATAGTTATATCTATTTAGCCAACCCCAAAAAATCTAAAAGTATCTACGGAGTATAGAGATATCATCGTAATGCACTTCGCATTAACATTTGAAAAAGCGTCGTCAGTTAAAACATGGTTAAAACACCTGAGACGAAGAGATGGAAAACAAAAGAAAACGTGATTCGTGGGACGTAAAGGAAATGACGTATTTTTCTTGTTGGTACACCATCGAACTTATAGCGTACTTCAAATCGGAATTATAATTTCAGCTGGCGTTACTTATTACCGTATGTGTAAACACCACCACATGAAACGGTACAATAAAACCGTAACAACAGCGCTGTGTAAACGTACTATATGTATGTTTATAAAAAAATTATGTGTAAGGGTACAGTTAACACCATCCTTTAAATTCAAGTGTCAGAACAATTTAAAAAAATGTTTTGACACTGAACGAAAAACTTAATAGATATATTTCTCATCAACATTTATAATTAATAACACAACACATTGAAACAAAAACTAAGAAACATCTGCCAAGTAAATGCACAGTGCTTCCTCGTGCTAAATTCACCAAAGGTAGTTAATTATTAAGAATTTAAATTAAAACCGATAGTGTTTAGATAAATTGCCTGGAATTTAATTTTTATACAATTATAAAATATTAGTTCGAAATTTTTCTTAAAACGCACCTGATTATTTTTTCGTATATTTTTAATTTTTTGACAATTTGAATCTAAGTTTATGCAAACGTCAAAATGACATTTAAAACGTCAAAATGACATTTAATATGTCCAAGTAAATATCAATTTAGAAAAACAAAACACGAATTTTAAAAATAAATTGAGATAAATCTTTGTAAGGGAATATTTTACAACAAACGTTGTAGACCCATATTATAGGAAATTAATGCTCTACAAAAAATATTCTATAAAATTTTCACGTAACATGTGTCGTTCTTGAGATATCTTGAAAAAATAAATATTTTGGGGTGTCACCCCTCCCTCTTACACACGATTTTGAAATGAGTCCTCAAGCCAGACCCAACCATCCAACCAAGTTTCAATAATATTGGTTTCAGTGGTTCATGAGTTATGCGTGTGACAAGGATTCAGGGGACGGACGGACGGACAGACACGGAACGAAAAGTGTTTGCGTTGACGTGAAACGGATAAATCAATTTAAAATTTTGAAATCGGAGAACATTTTTTTGTCTCAATCTAAAACGATCACAAAGCTTCTCGTATCTTCGATATTACGAGGAAGCAAAAAATGTTTTGACACTGAATGAAAAACTTAATGAGATATATTTCTCATCAACATTTATAATTAATAACATAACACATTGAAACAAAAACTAAAAAACGGAAATGGTATAATTTACCGCATTGACAGATTAAGTAAAAAATTAAACCTCAGATTGTATATAGTTTTTGCTGTATTTTGAATATGAATGTATACACGCATGATAAAAAATGGTTAGACACGCAGTTTTTTATTTGAATTCTGACTGAAATACTACCCGAACGAGCTTTTTGCTGTACAAACATATTGTACTTTATTCCATGATAGTCCATCTATGTAGATGCGTACGTTATGTATGGTAACACTCCCAAGAATAGAAAAAGGCGAGGTTATAAATATTTGTATATATTATGTACTTCGTTTAACATTCAAAGAGCTTTCTTGAAATCCAACTTTCTAACATACATATGCTATTTATTTATAAACTAAAATACATTAAGCTGCCAAAAATTACAAATTTGTATTATCACATTACATACAGGGTGTCCCAAGACTGTGTCAATGTTCAATATTTCATTTATTATAACAAATGGAAGAAAACTTTAAATACAAAAGTTGTCAGGTTATAAATATTAAAAATAGTTACATTTATATATAGGATGTCCCATAAGTGCGTTAAAAATCAAAGTTATGTTTTTTTTAAATACAATGTATATTTTTTTGATTGATAATCTTAAAGCATTTATTGTTTTGGATATTTTGATATAAGCATGTGTGGGATTATACTGAGCTGTTTAGAAATTATGACCAATTTTATAAGAAAATTGACATATTTTTAACACCTTGTAATTTTCTAATTACAACAAAAAAAATTTGTTTTCTGCTAAAAATAGTTTTGGCATAAAATATGCTCTATTATTGCGATATAACATCAAACATTTACAAAATTGAATTCTTTGTACAGGATGTATCAAAAGTTAATTTTTTCAAAATTTTCAAATGGAACAACCTATATATTTTCACATTTTCGAATTTCGGTTTTTACTAATTAACATTAACACCTTGCTCTTAAACGGCCAAGATTGATGTCAGTCCCTTATATGTAAGGTACCTGCGGCAAATAAGGCCCAGGGTGTAATAAGGCCCATGTGAAAAAAAAACACATTTGCAATAGTTGGATCGGTCTGGATTTTTATATACACATAGAAAGTACTTATACAAAGCTAACTACACACCGACTAGTCTCTCGCCGCGCTAACTTTTCGGTACCTCTGAGTTTGTTGCAAGAGATGGTGACGAATGCTCAATTTTATAAAAACAACCAACAAATCTCATTTTTTGTAAAAATTTTTTTTTGTATTTGTTTCTTATTTGTTGAGGTAATAGTTCGATCCTTAAAGTTTATGGTAAAAAGTTGATTTATTTTGTTTTTAAGTTTTTGCTTTATAAAAAAAATAAAATATACCGTAGTACCTTAGGGATAATAAGGCCCACCAAATTTAAGATTGGACTTTTTATTATTTTATTACAATTTATGATCACATATTTTGTTCTAGATCGGTATGTCATTTTTGTTTACTAATAGTTCTATAAAAAAATCATCTACAACGAAGAAATAACGTGGTCTGGCGAGAGTTTAGCAGCTGCTATGGATGCAGCATCGGCATGTTATGGATAAAAAATAAATGTTAAAATAAAATTATTAATTGTTTATTTATTAGCTGTAACTAAGCAAACATTACGCCAAATGTTGATTAAAACAAAGTTCCCATACAAAATAACATTATAATTATCTGAAAATGTTCAATATAGTTAAGTGGCCTTATTATACCACCATAGTTTAATAAGACCCAAATTTACTTTTTTTAAGATGTCTTAAAAATGAAAAAATCATTTACGAAATGTTGGTTTTCATACTTCTTTGGTTTAATAATAAACCAAAGTTTACCAGTGACATAGCCTTTTTAATATAAATTACTTATTACCCGATTAAGGTGGGCCTTATTTACCTCCATGACCTTATCATGTAATCTGTATGTAGATAAAAAATACAATAATTGTGTATGGAATATGGAATTAGATCATTTTGATTTAAATTAACTTTTTTAACAAATTAATGATATATTTGAAGATATTTTTTATATTATATTTTGCATGCGTGGTGTGTAAAATACAGATGCATGCATTTGTTTATTAAAATTTCAATTAATTTACCATAACCTGGCAATTTATGTTTTGTTTGTTCGTGTGTATGTATAATGTGAATTAATTTTAATTGTCAAACTGTCGCATACAATTGCCTATATGAACAGAAACGAAAACCTGTTTCATTAATACAATTACCAAAATTTAATAAAATTTTAACAAATGAGCTTCTGTATCTCACTGGGAAATACAATGGAACGATTTGTGCGTATATATTATGTATAAAGAATATTATTGTACATATACTATACGTATAATATTGTTTAATATACAGGATGGTCCGGTTCGGGGTACAGAAATTTTACGAGTTGATTCCTTGACTCATTGTGAGTAAAACATTGTACGGGAAGGTGGGGTATATCTCCAACACCCCTGAGTCTATTAGCTGGTTTCTTTTTTAATTCATAGGTACATTCATTGGCCAGGTAATAGGCTATATTTTGTTACGTTAGGTAACAGAACAACTAAGTAGTGACGATAATAGTAAATCAAGTCGGAAAAAATTTTGTCGTCGGCGCGCTATTTTGCAATACACTGCCTGAACCGTTCAATATTGAACAAAATAATGTTTTAAAGAATTGTGTAGAATCAAAATATCTACAATAAAGTCAGCGGCATCATATGTTTTACTTTTATATTTAAGCCACAATGACTGCTTTTATGTTACAAAGAAAATTTAAAATATTTGGGTTTAGTTTACGTGGCCTTATGACCTGCAAAACATTAATCCTTATCGAAATAAATTATTTCATCTTCATAAGTACTTAATGTAGGTATAATTTGCCCTTTACATCATCCAGTTTGGTCATATAGTTTAGAAAATATCTTGAAATATACAAATGTACGGGAACATATTATTCGCGCGATGAGAACCCGTGTCGCGGCGTGCGGTAAGGAGGGAGCGTGCCGAGTAGCCGCGGGGCAGAGGGAATGATTACAGGCCGGTATTCTTTTGATTGTCAATTGTTTATTTTGTTTTCAATAATTAACTTTTAAATTTAAATAGAACAAAAATTATTTGTACTTTTTGTTCTGATTCGTTTTTGTTAGGTAGGTATTTAGTGTTTATTTTTTATTACAATAATAACTAATCGTGTTTGTACTTAATTCAACTATATATTTTTTAAATCCTAAACAATAATTCCGTAGTCCACGCGAGCGAAGCCACGCAGACCCAGCTAGTATATAATAAGAATGGTATTGTTATCATATTGTAACAATATTATATTATAGCCGCTTGGGTTATTATATAATGGTTTGTAGAAATTAGTTGTAAGATTAGGTAATCCTTTTTGGTAGAGAGACCTCGGAAGATATGTATTGAGTCAGTTGTTAGCACAGAGTCGTGAGAAACACAATAATTTATAAAGGCCGAAAGTGTTCAATAAATCTAAAAAACAGTGTAGCTACCTTAGCCCTGTAATGCAAGCTAAGGAGAATTAAGGCTCTGTGGTAGTGACCACCATTTCATATTCAAAATAGTGCAAGTTTTGTGAAATCGACATCGTGAAAGAATTTGTATTTGAAATAGTTATATTATGGTTTTTTTGTAATCGCAATAGCACCTTTTCATATTCGAAATAGTGCAAGTTTTGTGTAATCGACATCGTAAAAGATTTTGTATTCGAAATAGTTTTAGTTTTTGTGTAATAGATATAGTAGGGGAGAGGTGTTGCAATTGAAACAGTTTTTGGAATTTCGATGATAACTTTGTTATTTTAATTAGTAATTATTTTAAATTTGGACACAATAAAGTCTTGCTATTCAACTTTTAATCACCAAATTGTTTCAAATGACGCCGATAAAGCGTCAATTGAAACATATGTTATAATTGTTTATTTTTCAATAAAAAAGGAAAATTAAGGAACAAATTAAATGAAATAATTTTTATTAACCATAAATTATTATTATAAATATTTTGCACTCAATATTATAGGTATGTTTTTATTTCGTCTTATATTTATATATTCACTTTCTCTTTCTTCGCACTTATTGTCATATGTTTATCTTTGTCTCACAATTCTGTATATTATTATATTGATTCATTTATTATGGCTTATTATTTACGATGTTTATTATTGCATTATTACTATTTTTAATTTATTTATTGTACAAACAACATGTTTCAACCGACGCACTCTTAAATTGTTTCAATTGCAGTCTTGCCCGAAAAATGTAACATAATGTGCACCAAATTTAAATTAATGTAAATTGTGTAAAAAACACATAGCTCTATAGATACCTTGCTTCTGGATCAATCTACTAACCAAATATTATTAACGTGAAATGATTTTTGACTGTGTAATCCAAAAATATGTTCGTACTTTAAAAATAACACATTATCTGAAAAAACACTAATTCATAAATTTTTCAAAATTCATTTGAGAGAAAGTAGTGCCGACTTGGTCAGTAAAGCAGTAACATATTAGCTAACTCAGACGCTATAAAGCTTTCATTTATGACCACTAGTAGATATTATTTTTAAAACGTTTCAACTGACACCGTGTTTCAACTGCAGCACCTCTCCCCTACCAGCTTTTGTAAAGACATAGTGTAAGTGTAGTTAAAATTAAATTAATTTATTTAGTATTTATTTATTAAGTGTTTACGTTTCCGAGCACCTACAGGTCATTCTACCGAACCGTTTAAAGGTTAAATGAAATTATTCAAAGCAATTGAACCCTAAAACGTTACAATATATAGAACATATTTACACATTCCTATATGATGGACAGTTATTTTATCTAACTAACCAAGAAAATGGTTTTTCTGATATATATTACTTCTATTTATTTGACCTACTTTGCTTAATGTTCTGGTTTTATTGTCAAATAAACATGTACGAAAGCGCATTATAAAAATACTCCAAGGACGCATAAAAAACCGTGAAGGACCCGTTAAATTTCTCTCCGCGCATTTCGCCACTGACTGTTGTCAAAATTCAGCAGCGAAATGAATAATTACCACGGTATGAAACAACGATAATTTAATTTCACACCTGGAACGTTTAACGACATTAATATACTGGTGACAGGGTCGGACTTGCACATAAACAATACGGGTAATTACATTGATCATGTAATAGGACCTTATATGTAAAACCAGATGTTGGATCGAATTTAAATAATATGAGCCGGTTATTTTGAAAGTGACCTAACTCCATTTTTCAATTTTGCAGTTTAAAAAAATATTTTGCTTCCTCGCAATATCGAAGATACGAGAAGCATTGTGATCGTTTCAGATTGAGACAAAAAAAATATTCTCCGATTTCAAAATTTTAAATTGATCTATCCGTTTCACGTCAAGACAATTTTTTATAATTTCATAATTAAAAAAAAAAATTTAATGTTACAAAATAAAAAAAATATGTTGAATTGAAATTTTTTATAAAAATACTACAAAATACGAGTCTTAAAAAAAAGAATTTCTTTGAAAAAAAATTTGTTGACCCCAAAATGACCTTCAAACCACCACTCAAGGTCAAAATTGCTATCTCCTAAATCCTGAAATTTTTGTACCAAATATATTCCCTAAAAATCTAAAGTTTTCCAGATAATAAACAATCTCAAGATTAAATAATCATTCTGTATACTGGCACTAGTTATGGCCGCTATAAGAGCAAGGTTAACTGTTTTTGTGATTTACGGGCTTTTTTTATGTAATTCTCATCAACTCATGTTACTAATAAAACAAGTAACTCTTTATTTAATCAATTTAATAACCAAAGTCCGCAAATATAGTTTGTTTTTTAAATTATAGTCTTTTATTTTGTTTGTTTTTTCTCCAGTAATGGATAAAATAAAACCAGTAATGAGCACGCAGTGATGGACACTTGCTAATGATTACAAAATAATAAGTACTACGACACAAAAGACATAAAAAAAAGAATCGTCAAATTTGAAACAATGTAAATCAGGCGCTATGAAAATATAATAATAAATAAGTAAATTATGTTAATAATTAGTTTAAATGTCCACAATTTTGATACCTATTGGCCGATTGTCCTCAAATCACGCTGTAAGACAGTTAAATGTATATAGATTAATATTCAGAAATGGTAGTAATCAAATATCAACAAATATTTCTAATTCAGTACATTTAATTAAAAAATAACCATATCCAAGACTGGTGCCAGTACCTTATTAGAACTTGAAAAGGTTTCTGCACAATTCTACATACTAGGGTCAAGCGGGGTAAATATGAAACAGCAAAAAAATGGGGTAAAAGTGAAACAAGCTTGCAACTAAAAAACTTATTTGTTTATAGGAGAATTATAAAAACTGACATCATCATTAAAGGTTTGTTAAAGCGACCTAAAAATATGAATCGCCTAATAAGTGATGTGTCACCCTCCCTTTGTCGATGTCAAAACGTGTGAATTAAATTTTAATTCTTTGCACATAACTTTCTGTATAGCTCAGATATTAATTAAACTTACAATTTCACATTGATATGCCACAAAGAAGATAAATCAAAGTTGCCTTTGTAGCTTTTCTTTTAATTTTTCGAGAAATATTTTCCATTAGAGGCCTGTTTCACTTTTTCCCAAATTAGAGGTTAAAAATTAAACACACTTTTTTTCAATTTTAAAGTCCGTGTTGTATCGTACAGTTCAAATGACGTAAGTATTTAAAATGGTTATTCATAAGCGCATCTAGTAGATTGGGAAACACGGGACTTTCTTATACGTAATCCTAACAGTGAATAGTATACGTGATTCTTATTTTATTAAAACATTTCTGACAAACTAACAAGTTAGAATAAAATGAACAATATATGTAATATTTTTTTTAACGTAATAACTGAAAACAGATGTTTACTCTTGTAGTTTTTTTAATTTTCGAATTATTTTTGAAATACGAAAAAAATTTTTTAGATAAAAAATGTCGAGTATGTTATTATCTATAATTATAATTAATATCCCATACATTTTTTTCCAATATTTATGATTTAGCCAGAATGAATTTTTTTATGTAATTATTTATATTCACCTACACTGTTCACTCTCAGTATTACGTATAAGAAAGTCCCATGGTACCTACGGCAAGTATTTAAAATGGTTATTCATAAGCGCATCTAGTAGAATAAATTAAAGTATGAATTTGTATCGTTAACATGAAAGATTTGTATTTTGTTTCACTTTTACCCCATTTAACCCTACATTTATTTTCATAGTATTTATTTGTTGAATTCTAGTGAAACGCTCTAAATCTGACACTGTCTATATAAGAAACAAAGGATAAAGGCGACCTAGAACTGGATACACATACATATTATAAACTATCTGAAAGTATAAAATCCCGCATTTATGCTCGACAACGCAAGACTGACATCGTTTCACAAGATGGCCGTTTCATCTTTTAGCACCACGCCGTAAAAACAACATCGAAATTTCAATTTTCTAAATCGTGCTTCCCCATCTTGGCCACGTAGAACAGGGGCACTGTCGTCATAAGTTAAGCGTTCTGCATGCGATAGGTATCTATAAAAGTAATAAATATTCAATGCTTTGAACCTTATATATAATATAGTGTGTATCTATCTCTCGAAACTGCATAAAATATTTTTATGGAATTCGAATTTTATGTGTCATATGTAAAAGTTGTAATCAAGAATGATTCGTGTTTGTGCGTGTACTTTTTTATGTTTATGATTCTGTCAGATACGATTTCTCCATGTTAAAAATGATATATACAAATTATGTTTCCGTGTTTTTGTTTTGAATGTGATATCAAACAATTTTGAAAATATTTTACGATGTCATTTTATTTATTCAAAAATCAATTAGATTTAAATTTTAACCGATTCAAAAAAGGAGGAGGTTCTCATTTCAACAATATACAGGGTGGTCCGGTTTGGGATACAGATATTTTAAGAGCTGATTCCTTGGCTCATTGTGAGTAATAAATTGTACGGGAAGGTGGGGTCTATCTCCAACACCCTCTGAGCTAAAGGGTGTTTAGAAACTTCCTTCAGAGTAGTACTTACAAACAAATATTTTCTCATAACTTCCAAAGTAACGTAACTAGGGCAACCAAAATGAGTCTGTTACATAGGTGATTAACTAACGAATTTTTCAGTATTAGCGTTATTGCTAGCCGTAAAAAAATGTTTATTTTTTTTTTAATTTTTATGAAAATGACATTTTTCTCCAAAAGTACCTATAATATGTGGTATTTTTTATCATTATTTTGGTGTGTCATAATGTTACCTACAAATTCACTATACCAAGTTTGGACCTGGGTTTTACAGTTTTCCAGTTATCACTGTTTCATTTAATAGGATAGGTAGTAAAATAGTCACTTTGTGTATTATTTAGATAAATTTATAACTGGAAAACTGTAAGACTCAGGTCCAAACTTGGTATAGTGAATTGTAGATAACATTATGACACACCAAAATAATGATAAAAAATACCACATATGTCATTTTCATAAAAAATTTCAAAAAAATAAATATAATTTTTGACTTTGATGAGCAATAACTCTAAACTGGAAACACGGCTAGCAATAACGCTAATACTGAAAAATACGTTAGTTAATTACCTATGAAACTGATTCATTGTGGTTGCTCTAGTTACGTTACTTTGGAAGCTATGAGATAATTCTTGTTTGTAAATACTACTCTGAAGGAAGTTTTTAAACATCCTGTAGCTCAGAGGGTGTTGAAAATAGACCCCTTGTTTCCGTACAATTTTTTACTCACAATGAGCCAAGGAATCAGCTCTAAAATAGCTGTATCCTAAACCGGACCATCCTGTATATGTTAGGACATATTTCCGACAAATATGCACCATTTTGGACGATTTTTGTTTGTCTAAAGAGTATATAAATTTTATCAAAATCTTACCACTCAAAAAGAAAAAAGAAAAATCTTTTTAAGATAAAAATAAAACCGACTTAAATAAAACTTAAAAATACTGAAAAGTACCTATATAATAATTGAACTTGGTACTTTACAAAAACGGTCCTCGTCACCGCTTCGATCTTGTAGATCTATTACATGTTTGTTGCGTCAAAACGCGACGCAGCTAACATACCACTTGTATTGAATCGCATATAACAGATTTGCAAGGTCGAAGCGGTGACGGAGACCGTTTCTGTAAAGGAGGGCTTCGAACCGTTATTTTTTTCATTTCGGTTTTCGTTCCGGGTCGAGTAAAAAAATATATTTCGGATCAGTTCCGGTTTTCGTTCCGAAAAAAATAACGGTTTTTCCGTTTTTTCGGTTTTTGGTTCAGCTCGAGTGATTAATTTAAAAAAAAATTATTTGTATTAAAAAAAAATTTTCTACCATAAAAAGAAAATTTTATGGTAGCTACTTGTATGATTCCCGAACGACAATTGAAGTGGGAAATATGATCATGTTAACGCACGTATTTTAACATGTACTGAACCGTAAAAACCGATATTTTTATTTCGGTTCTGTTCCGGTTTTCGTTCCGGCAAAAAATAACGGGTTTTCCGGTTTTCGGTTCAGTTCCGGTTCGAAGCCCTGCTGTCTTAAAGTGCCAAGGCTGTTTTAGAAGTCGATGCCAAAACAATAAAAAACTTTTTAAGAACGAAAAAAATAAAATTGATTTCAAAAATTGTTAAATTTAATTATTATATACTTTTCAGTGTTTTTAAGGTTTTTTTATGTTGGTTTTATTTTTTCCTTAAATGATATCAAACAATTTTTAAAATATTTTCAATGTTTTACAACGAAAAAAATTTATTTATTCAAAAATCAATTAGATTTAAATTTTTGTCATAACATAGTTTGTTAATAAAATAATGGTAGGTATCAATTTGATGTTTTTTTAATGCGTTGAATATATGATATTTTACATAAATCGAGCTTACTTTCCAATCAGGGAATAAATTAACAAGTCATTAAAATTCAAATTTCCAATTTTCCAATATCATCTGTTCGCAGTATTTTGGATATACTAAAGCAGTTTTTGATTAGTTATTAATCCACGGTCACCAATCTGTGCGTTAATTATGATTTAATACTTACAATATGAAATATTTATGTACAATAAAAAATAAATCATTTTTATACTAAAAAACTTATGAGTAATAAAACGGCCAAGTGCGTGTTGGGCACGCACTTGATAGGTTTCCGTAGTCATTACGATTTATAAACAAGAGTTATTTCATTTTTTTTTATAAACTATTCTAGTTAGTGTTCGTTATAATTTTCATTGAAAGTACTAACTGAAAGCTACATTCTGGATTTTTTTTAGATTTTTTTGCATCGATAGTTTAGAAAGTAGAAGAGGGGAGGGGACGCTCTGATAACCACATTGAAAAGCAAATATATCGTAACTAAAGGGTTAAAATCAAAAGGTCATATAACATTTCTTATTACATTTTAGGAGACCTAAAAAAGACATCCTACTTAATGCATTAAATGAATTTTTTTTTAAATATACTTTTCAATCTATGGAAAGGGGGTCTAAAAAATGTTAAAACTGATAAGTAGTATTTTGCTTCCTCGCAATATCGAAGATACGAGAAGCTATCGTTTCAGATTGAGACAAAAAAAAAGTTCTCCAATTTAAAAATTTTAAATTGATTTATCCGTTTCACGTCAAGACAAACAGTTTTCGTTCCGTGTCTGTCCGTCCGTCCGCCCGTCTGTCCCCTGAATCCTTGTCACACGCATAACTCATGAACCACTGAACCGATATTATTGAAATTTGGTCGGATGGTTGGGTTTGGTTTGAGGACGGTCCCATTTCAAAATCGTGTGTAAGGGGGAGGGGTGACACCTCAAAATATTTCTTTTTTCAAGATATCTCAAGAACGACACATGTTACGAGAAAATTTTATAGAATATTTTTTGTAGAGCATTAATTTCCTATAATATGGGTCTACTACGTTTGTTGTAAAATATTCGATTACAAAGATTTATCTCAATTTATTTTAAAAATTCGTGTTTTGTTTTTCTAAATTGATATTTGATTGGATATATTAAATGTCATTTTGACATTTGCATAAATTTTGATTTAGATTGAAATTGTCAAAAAATTAAAAATATATGAAAAAATATTCAGGTGCGTTTTAAAAAAATTTTCGAACTAAGATTTTTTAGTAAAATGTGTATAAAAATTAAATGGTTAACCAATGCCAGGCAATTTATCTGAACACTATCGGTTTTAGTGAATTTAGCACGAGGAAGCACTGTACATTTACTTGGCAGATATTTTTTGATACAAAAATGAAATTTCTAATCGGCAACTGTAATTTTTAATAAAAAATCGACTTATTTTACTCCGTGCATGCATGAGATGAGATTGGCTTAATTTCCACGAGACTTATTTAAAACTCTTTAAGTGTGTAACCCTACTTACCTACAATCAGATGCGAATTATTGATAGCAGGACTCTGACAACATTTTAAGTTTATGTACACTGCCCTGCAAAAGTTTAAGACCACCTGAAAATTTTTCCTTTTTTGTACTTTTGCAAATATTTCTTGTCTCTGACCGCTATATTTAACGTGTTTGTATTTACCGGTAACCCCATGTGACAAAACGAGCTAAGGATTCAATTCATGAGGACTAAAAAAAGGTCTTCACAAATTGCAGGGGGGTGCAAAAGTAAATTTTTAGGAGGCGCTAAAATTGAAGTTATAATGCCTTTTCGTTTTATAGGGGTGGGGCATAATTAACATTCTGCCCCGTGTATCAATTTTACTTAATCCACCACTGCTAATAAACAATACATATATATTTTCTGTAGACATACATTACCATGCAAAAGTTTAAGACCACCTGGAAAATTTTCCTTTTTTGGACTTTTGCGAATATTTCTCGGTCTCTGACCGCTATATTTAACGTGTTTGTATTTACCGGTAATAAAATATGTTCCTCGTCTGTAACTGGATGGTCGGTTAGTTACCAGGCGCTCACATGTATTTCAAAGTGTCAATTTCAATTGTCTCAGCTTTACCATAACGACAATTTCTTTTTCCCTAAAATTAGTGAGTATATTCTATATTTACAATACCTATTGTCATGTATAAAAACTATTTTATGATGATCTTACGTGTCTCTTATTTCCAAAAAAATACTTATTTCTGTAGAAAATAAAAGTTTAATCACAAAAATTGACCCTTTTAAAACTAATTTTGAATTTGATGCCAAAACGCTTGCAGGTGTCATGGCGCATTTTTGACGTCACACCTATGTAAACACTCGTGGTCCACTATAATAAATCATTGTTCCATCGCTAATATTTCTCGGTTTTACTTTTGGTAACACAAAACTCGCAAATTGATAATTTAAAACCACAAAATAATTTGTAAGCAATGCAGATATTAATGAAACAAAAATGACGTTTACGTAGCCGTGACCTCACCCACTCTGCCTGGTTGTTTTATCAAACATGGTGGATTGCTGTATTTTGTGTTTTTATTTTAACAAAAATCATATTAATCTCGCTTTTAATACAAAAATAAATACATTTTTAAGAATCTTTTTAACTTATTTCATTATTTAAAATCATAATTTCAGTGATACTTTGTTACTGGCATTATGCCTATTGCAGTGTTTTCAGATTTCAAATGACCTAACCTCAATATTGTATGATCCCTAAAAAATGTGTTTTTTTACAGCAAACTCGAAAATGGGAAAAGCACAGCAAATTTCGAAAGAAAAACGAGCTCAAAAAGTTATTTTGAATAAATTGGGCTATTCACAGTGAAAAATTCCTGAGTCGAATTGAAAAAGTCCAAAATCGACATTTTTCAGGTGGTCTTAAACTTTTTCAGGGTAGTGTACTTCATGCAAATTTTATGGAACAGTCATGAAAGATGTGTCAAATTGTTTAATACATTTATTATTATATTTGCGTAGTCAAAGCACTTCTCTTTTGATCTATTTTCAAATTTAAATACTCGTTGACACGTTCATACTTCTTTAAGCTCGAGGTCCTGGATATTGTAGGAGTATGCCAGCAGTGTATTGTATATTTTCTAATGTCAGTTTAGTTAGTTTTATTGACTATTTTTCATTACAAAGTTGACTGGTGGTAATATTCTTGCAGTTAGTTGTTTATAATAAATATATTCATGACGTTTAATTCTAGTCTCGTAATGTCTCCAATAATGATTGTTTATATTCACAGATATTTTACAACATGCGATAGTGTACATACATGGTGTCCCGTAAACTTTCAGAAGAAGTTGACGAGGAAAAAACTAAAAAATGTCACCAAAAGTTTTAATTTGTATACATTGATCAATTCGAAGCACTTTTTATTTTTTGGTTTTTCTAAAAGCTGATTCTGCAGGAGATAAAGTTTAAAATGTTTCGATACCCCCTAGAGCAGAAATTAGGGATTTTGATCGGCCTACTTTGAACTATTATTTCCACAAAAAATTTCATTTTGCAAATTTTACATAGAAATTTTGATTGAGAAACAATTAGTGATTTTTAAAACTTTTGACAGTCATATTATTTTATGATATAAAACTTATAATTTCTTGTTACGTTTGTAAACATTTTAATAAATAGTGCTAAACACTAAAGGCCTAATAATATGTGGTACTGTAATGTCCGGTATCATAAAGGACCTAACAAATTTGTTAGCTAACAAACACTTTCAACTGAGATATCAAACTTATATGACAGTTCTTTTGGAGTTTGTTGATGACTTTGACAAGTTTCGCGCACGCGTTGAAGGTAAATACAAACGGTATTAAAACAGTGGTGATATTATGAAAATTATTTTGTACGGTCAAAGATGCCAACTGTGTTACAATTAGTTGAAGTGTCACTGCTCTAAATTCCATAACTAATCCATAGATACTAATACAGTATTAATACCCCATTTGAATGAAATTGCTAGCTAACAAATTTTGTTAGGTCCTTTATAATACCGGGCATAAGCGACACTGTCGAGATTCTTACTGGTGTGACTCTAGTCTGTAGAAGCCTTAACCCATTAACGCCCACCGTACACACTTGTGTACACCTCATTTTATAATTTGTGTTGCTTTCTATGGATATTAATTCACAATATTTCCTTAAAAATCAAATGCTAGTAGTGCAACAAACAAAATCTGTTAACGTTATTAGTTTCATGAGTGTTTAAACGTGTTTTAATTGCTGCGAATTATTTGTATATGAATAGAGGCATGTGATATGCTAATATATTTTAACCAACTGAAGTATGTGATTTCGAATTTTGTTTAAATCATATGGAATAACTTAAATAAACATGTAACTTGATTTTTAAATGTAATTTATCTAAAAAAATGATATCAGAAAAGCAGTCTCACACAAAATAGGCTTCATATCTGCAAAATTTACTCGCATATTTTTCCTAAATATAAAAAAAAGTTTTTGTTGTAATATTTAGTTAAATATATTGTATGTGTACTTAATTTCATTTAAAAAATCGTCTGCATGTTTTTGTTTTCTTTTGGGCGTTAATGGGTTAATATCCTCGACAACTCCTGAAAGTTAGTCGGTTTTTTTAAAGACTTTCTTTCCAGCGGATTATTTCCAAAATAACGAATTTTCAGAGAAAATGTTTCATACAAAAGTTTCATGGTTTCGAGGGGGCACAATACTGTCAATATGGGTTGACCTTGAAAAGGTCACCTTAATGGGTTTTCAGGTTCAACTTTTCTTTTTCAAATCTAAATCTATATTTTTGTTGCAGATTCGTAATTTACGAGGAAAAATAAGCAACTTTTACCTGAAACATTTTTTTCTGAAAATGTGCATTTTTTATGATATG
This sequence comes from Sialis fuliginosa, assembly GCA_961205875.1. Classification (NCBI taxonomy): domain Eukaryota; kingdom Metazoa; phylum Arthropoda; class Insecta; order Megaloptera; family Sialidae; genus Sialis; species Sialis fuliginosa. The sequence goes on along the minus strand of OY540814.1, from coordinate 1,268,606 downwards.
GAACAAAACAAAAAGAAATTTCTGGATATTCAATAAATTTTTACTCAAACTATAAATTTTTAAGAAAAATCACAAGAGGAAAAAAGCACTTGGATTAAAGCAAGGATTTTCAGAGAATTTTTTTTAATTCAAATTTAATATTAACTTTTTATGCAACTTTTTAATAAAGCAATTTTTTTGAATTTTTAAAGAAATAAAATAAAAAATTAAAATAAAATAAAATTCTCTAAGAATCACTGCCTAAATCTAAGCACTTTTTACCTTTTATGATTTTTTTGAAAATTAATAGTTTTCGAGTAAAAAATTATTGAATATCCAAAAACTTCTTTTTGCTTTGCTCCATATCATAAAAAATGCACATTTTCAGAAAAATAGCTTATTTTTCCTCGTAAATTACGAATCTGCAACAAAAAATATAAGTTTAGATTTGAAAAAAAAAAGTTGAACCTGAAACCCAATTAAGGTGGCCTTTTCAAGGTCAACCCATTGTCAGTATTGAGCCCCCTTGAAACCATGAAACTTTTGTATGAAACATTTTCTCTGAAAATTTGTTATTTTGGAAATAATCCGCTGGAAAGTCTTAAAAAAACACCCGGTATACATACAGTGATATCTATTCTGATGAATATTTTGAAATTGCGCCTTCTTTATTATCCAGTATGACTTTATTTCTCTACAGAGAATATTTTACTTTTAATATAAATATGAAATAGTTCTCCTTCTTGATACCATAAAACGACTCCTACCAATATAATTTTATGATTTCGAGGATTTATGAAACATAAAAGAGTGTATAATAAACTAACAATACGTCAACATAAAACAAAATGACATGGAACGTTTCTCGCAAATTAGTTCTATCATATTTTTCTTTATGAATGCAAATGAAAATTTCATTAATTTTATTGGATGTGGGCTGGATAATGATTTAAACAACACTGAATAAAAATACTATGTGTAAGTAATGAATAATATCAAGTACGTTACTTTTTTATTACCTTTTTCTGCGTAGGTCTTATCGCTGGTTACTATTTCACTTAGGAGGAAAGTCGGTTAATTTGGACCATGTTTTTAAATTAAGATATTTAGTATGCTAATTTTAGGTTTAGACAAATTATTAACTTCCCATTAGGAAGTTATTGTAATCGGTCCGAAAATCAAAATAAAAAATGTCAATATATTTGTATGTTTGAAGGTCACTATAGTATATTTACACTCTTTTCAGAAAGATGTGTGTGTGTGTGTGTATGTACGTACGTAGTTCGTGTGATTTTTTACGTGCACGAAATCTCGAAAATAAAAAATGCTATTGACTTCGTTGGGGTGCCAATCGAAGCGTCTTGACGTGAATATTATCTGAAAGAAAGGATTTTTCGAAATTCAACCCCTATGGGGGTAAAACGTAGTATACAATTCTTTTTTTTTGGTCAAATTTACGTGAAACTTAGAATAAATATTCTACAATATAAATAATGAAACATGTATGAATATATACGTTTTATAAAACAAATGCAATTTAATACTAATTGTCAAATTAGTTATTCTAAAATTGTCTGTTATATTATTGACATTAGGATATTAGAAAACTAATATTCATAATACAAAGGTGAGTTTTATTTCTGAACAATTCCATTAAAATTTTTCATATATACCTACATATTAAAAAAATATTCACATAAACTATACGGAAACAATAAATACTCAGTATTTAAGTATTTATAATCATACCGTGTTGAGAAGTTGATTGTGTGGACCTAAAGGGTCTCACCCCAACCCTAAGCTTTTTTTATTATGAAATGAAACAGCAGTTTATAGATTTTGTTTTTATTAAGTATTAATCAACATAGTTATTATAAACTCGACAAAAAACAACAAAATGTGAGATGGGAGCTTTGTTTCAATTTATATAGCCAACCGGTACTGTAAATTGGACCACGGGGTTGCTAATTAGGACTTTAATAGAATATTAACTAAAATACACCTGTAAACTAAACATAATATATATTTATGAATTACAGACTATCAAACCATTATTTATCATAAGTATTAAAACAAAAAACTATAAGAAATCAGTCTCGTTACATTATTTGGTATAAGTTTCATGATTCCAGCTATGGCAACTACGTGCGGTCCATTTTAACCAACAGTGTGAAAAGTGAGAAAAAAAATCTAACAAAAATATAATCTATCAAAGTCGCCAATCAATCCATGACAGTTAATTGTTGATAAATAGCTGTTGCAAACTATAAATTAAAAACGCTGCATTCTTACCTTTGTACTAACTACACTCTTAGCACGAATCACTCAAAATTACATCAAAAATCATTTCTTTACATTTGCGGAAACAAAACACTAACATTCAACATGTCGAGGAAAACAATATAGCCGATATGCAATAAAGTTAGGCGCCTATCTCACGATGTTGCCATTTAAGAAATCAGAAAACTACTTTTCGAGATATAAGGGTGGTCCAATTTAGCAAGTGGTCCAATATACTATACTTTCCCCTATATTAAATCAATTAAGTATCAATTACTGTAATAACCTAATAAATAATAAACATTTTTAACAGAAATAATTATAATTTTACTTAATACTTAACCAGAACCGTCACAATTACTTATGTCAGTGAAAGTACTTGAAATACCAAGTACTTTTTTCGTTTTTACTTTCTTATACCATGTACCTATATGAAATATACAATCAATAGTATTAGTAAGTATTGTTAAGCCGATTTTAAGATATTTTGAAAAATTGTATTTTTTTTCATGTAAAAAATATATCAAAACGTTGGTTTTTTGTACGTGAGATCATCAGGTCTAAACAACTGGACGTATCGAAACCATAGTCACACTATATGTTTGTTTAGTGCTCCGATAATAAGATGCATTTTTTTTGGGACCCGGTAGTTGGCGTTGGAGTCGAGATATTTACGAAAATGTGTATTTACGGTCTGATTTTTAATCTTTTGAACAGAACAACGTTTGCCAGGTCAGCTAAAACAACAGTTACAACCCTCCATATGGTTCCAAGATATAGACAGAAACGATTGTGAATATCTTATCTGTATAAAATAATGACCTACATGGTAATAACCTACAGGTCCCTTCGACCTTTTTAGTTATTATTCTTAAGCATCTTTTTTGCACCTTGAAGACAGAGTCAATATTTTGTATTAATACAATAATTATATAAGGTACTGGCACCAGTCGTGGATATGACCCCAATAATGGTTATTTTTTAATTAAATTTACTGAATTAGAAATATGTGTTGATATTTGATAACTACCATTTCTGAATATTAATCTATGTACATTTAACTGTCTTACAGCGTGATTTGATGACAATCGGCTAATAGGTGTCAAAATGGTGGACATTTAAACTAATTTATTAGTATAATTTATTTATTAATTATTATATTAACATAGAAACTGCTTTATATTGTTTCAAATTTGATGATTCTTTTATATCTTTTGTGTCCTAGTACTTATAATTTTGTAATCATTAACAAGTGTTCATCACTGCGTGCTCATTACTGGTTTTACTTTATCCATTTAATTTAAAAAAACTATATTTGCGGACTTTGGTAATTAAATTGATTAAACAAAAGAGGTTACTTGATTTATAAGCAGGCGTATTTACCGTGTGGCCATGGGGGCCATGTCCTAGGGCGGCCGAGAGGGGTGGTAGATTTTTTAGTTTAGTATAGCATATTTAAAAGAAAAATAGGGAAACAAAAAATGAGTAACGCGACTAAAAAAAAAAAAAGGTCATCATGTATGTATATTATATTTTCCATTATTTGTAAATATTCTCACTTTTTCACCTTTCAGTTCATATAGAAATTTTGTCTGTTAAAAATATAAAAATATATTATATTTTCCCTTGGTAAAGGGGCGGCAATTTTTTTGCCCAAAACGGCAATTATTTTTTACCCAGGGCGGCATTTTTTTTGGCCCAGGGCGACACTTTACGTAAATACGCCACTGTTTATAAGTAACATGAGTTGATGAGAATTACAAAAAATAACCTCGTCAATCAAAAAACAGTAAACCTTGCTCTTATAGCGGCCATAACTGGTGCCAGTAACTTATTGCTCATACACATACGTTTGAGACAATATATCCTTAATGCAAATATTTAATAATAAAAGACAATATGAATATATTATACCCTCATGATGTTTACTACGTACAAACTTATAGCTATGGGTACTGCACAACAATTCATTCATGTGATACAATGTGTGTGTGTGTGTGTGTGTGTGTGTGTACTTAAGTAGTTGTTACATTAATGTCAGTAACACGCACACAAACAAATGTGCGGGTGACAGTTGAATTCCTTCATGAAAGAAACAGGAAATATAACACAATGTTTCACTTTTTATTATTTCATTATATAAGTACTCATACATATAACAACATCAAATAATTTTTATCTACAACATCCCCCATCTCTCTCCCCCCCCGTACCCCTTTCCCTTTTACCCGTTCCTGTCCACAAGAATAATTGATATGAGTTTCGTTAAAAATTATGTCTTGAATTTAGGTTTTCATAAATTTTCTCCGAGTCACCACCACGTTTATTATTTTCGTGTTGTTATTTTGTTATTAGAAGAAAAGTTTATGGGCGACTCGTTTATTTTTAGATATTGTAATGTGTTGTTTAATACAATTAATTTTTTATGTTATTAATTTACGTACCAATATTTTTATATGCTCACAAATAAAATTGTTCTATTTCTAATTTTATAGTTTGTCGTTAACACAAATAATTCGGCAAGACATAATACGTTAACTGTTTGGAGCCACTTACAGTCACCATTTTTGAGTTAGAAAAAAAATAAAAAATGAGGTCATATTTTACTGATTGAGATCTATATTTTGACATCCCATATGCCTAGATATGAAAATAAAAATTAAAAATTCTATGACTCTATTATTCCAAAATTTAAGTATTTGTCGTTGGTAGTCCCATCAAAGCCTCGTTACCAAATTTTTTTCTGATTTTTTGAGCCAGTAGTTACAAAGTTAGAGGGGGTGGGGACAATATAAAACAGTACTTTTAGCTCCCTATAGACGCCATTTTTGAGTTAGAAAAAAAAAAGTCATATTCTACTAATTGAGATGTACATTTTGACATCCCACATGCCTAGATATGAAAAAAAAATTCTATGATGCCCCTCCCTATTATTCCAAAATTTAAAATGATGTTGACTTTAGTATTTGTCGTTGGTAGTCCCACCAAAGCCTCGTTACCAAATTTTTTCAGTTTTTTGAGCCAGTAGTTACAATGTTAGAGGGGTGGGGACAAAATAAAATACTGCTTTTAGCTCCCTACAGGCGCCATTTTTGAGTTAGAAAAAAAAATAGGGTCAAATTCTACTAATTGAGATCTACATATTGATATCCCACACGTCTTGGTATATATAATTTTTTCGTTTTTTTGGATTTGCTTTAAAGCCCTCTGCAGGCACCATTTTTGATTTAGAAAAAAAATAGAAAAAGGGTCAAATTTCGCTTGTTATACATTTTAACGTGCCATATGCCTTGGTATAAAAAAAATTACCTAGCTTTAGCTCCTTATTCCCCTCCCTGAAAAATTATTTATTAAATAAATATACATCTTTTACTAGAGGTCACCATTTTACATGTTCAGTAAAAATTTCAAGTTTCTGGCTTATATAGTTTACGAGCTATTTAGCTTTGAGTGAAAAGGACAGACGGACGACAAAGTGAGATTAATAGTTTCTTCGGTACTCTAAAATTGAGCCATTATTTAAACAATAAAATGTTCTAAACTAAAGGTAAAAATTGACCGCCATACCCCATCTTCCCCTATATGGATATGCTCGGAGCGAAAATTTTTATTTTGATACTAACGTATGTATTTAAAATGTTGTTTGTTTATTTTGGACGGAACATAGTTAATTATACTTCATTAACATTATTGCAGCAATAGAATTACGATCAATTTAGCATAAACACATATGTACATAATTGTACATATGTACATACATTTTAATGATCACTACTAAATTACGAATGTAACTGTTTATTTTGAAAATAGTTGATTTCAATTGTTAGAACATTCATTTTGTTATTAATTACTAACAAAATTAAATTTTCAATAATTTATATACAAGTAAATTTTACTTAATTGTTTCCTACACTCTGTGCCCCCCCCCCCTGTCTATGTGTTCAGGATAAATAGGTCAAATTAAGTCAAAAAATAAAAAATAAAAATAAGTATACAGTGTATTTCAAGTTGATTAAGACATAGGAAATTTAACATGGGGGCAATTAGAAGTGTTGTAGTAACCTTTAGTCAAATTTAACGATGTTTGATTGGTGCATTTTGAAATTCCGCCACAAAATTTAATAAAATAGGAATTAGTATTTTGTTTTCAAATTTATATCTGCCAAAAAATATTATTATAATTTTATCTAGGATGCTTAAATTAATGAAATTAAAGTTGAGAACAAAATACTGTTGATTAATTTAAAATTTATCAGTTAGTTTCGAGGCGGCATTTCAAAATACACCAATCACACATCGTTTGTCCCCATGTTAAATTTCCTATGTTTTAATCAACTTGGAATACACTGTATACATATAAGATAAGCGTGAAATGCATGGGGATTTCCTAAACGGTAAGAGATACAGATTTAATTAAATGAGATTAATTATTTGTAAGGAAGGGGTGAGTATTATTACATAAAAAAATATTAATAATTATATCTGGTTTAGGTGGAATACCCAAAAATCTACCCAATATTACTAAGACTCACCCACACTGTTCAGTCTCAGTATTACGTATAAGAAAGTCCCATGGTACCTATGACAAACACACACACAGTTCAATCTCTGTAATACGTATAATAAAGTCCCATTACACTCATGGCAGATATTTCTTATGTGTTATGAACCATTTGAATTATAATAAAAATTATCAAAAATTCATTTTTACGAAAAAATTAATAAAGCATAAATTATATGTAGATATTGATATTACCTACAATTTTTAACTTGATCATTTTTCTCTATCTCGCACTGTTTCAAAGTAATTTGAAAAATTCAAAAATCGACGTAGTCGTCCGTATCCGGTTGAATTATCGTTTTCAAAAATAGGACTTTTTCTTCCCAGACAAAAATTAATCTTAAATATAAAATTTCATCCTTCTACGATTTGTAGTATTTGAGTTACAGCGCTTACAGACAGATACACAGACATCATGGCGAAAATAGTTAGAATGGATTAAGGGAAGGTCAAAATGGATAATTCCATCAAAATTCGGATTTCGAAAAAAATCGGCTTCACTATACTTACTTATATTATCTTTACCCGCGCGGCTTCGCCCGCTTGGACTACGGAATTATTGTTTAGGATTTTTGAAAAATATAGTTGATTTAAGTACAAACACGATTAATTATTATCGTAATAAGAACTAATCAAAACCTAGCGTACCTAAAAAAAAGAAATCAGAACAAAAATTACAAATAATTTTTATTAAATTAATAACTGAAAACAAAATAAACAACTGCCGGCCGAGCGAAGAATTTTCCCTCTCCCCGCGACACTTCATCATAGTTCGCGCGAATTGCCGCGAATAATATGTTATTGTATGTATATTTCATGTTATTTCCTAAACCAAAAGACCAACTTGGATTCTGTAAAGGGCAAATTATATCTACATGACGATTAAATCATTTATTTCGATAAGGATTAATGTTTTGCAGGTCATAAGTCCACGTAAACAAAACCCAAATATTTTAAATTTTCTTTGTAACATAAAAGCAGTAAATGTGGCTTAAATATAAAAGTTAGGCATATGGTATCGCTGACTTTATTGTAGATCTTTTGATTCTACACAGTTATTTAATACATTATTTTATTCAATATTGAACGGTTTAGGCAGCGTATTGTAAAATAGCACACCGACGGCAAATTTTTTTCCGACTTGATTTACTATTATCGTCACTGCTTAGTTGTTCTGTTACCTAACGTAACAAAATATAGCCTACAACATGGCCAGAGAATGTACCTATGAATTAAAAAAGAAACCACGTAAATCGGATAAGTGGTTCTCGAGTGATAAGCGCACTAACGGACAGACAGAGAGACTTTGAGCTTTATATACATATATTAAGGATGTATATTTGATATACGGCTGATTCTCAAAAAAAATCTAAATTGTTGTCTTTTCTGATTTCTATAAAACGAGATCGAAAATTAAAGTTAAGGAGATTCTCTTATGAAACTACATCACTAGGTGTACCAAATTGTATATTAATTTTATTTCAGTTATTATAAATTGTAAAAATATATTAAATTTTATACCTCAAAAATCATTCCCTCACTGTGTCCCAACCACCAAATTTAAATACATTTCTAATTTGTTTCAAAAAGTTTTCTAGAATGTGTTTAATAACTTAGTATTTATTCATTTATAACAATATTCTCTATTTAAAAATGTACAACAGTAAGTAAAACACAAACAGAAAATAATAGAAAATAAATTTACAAGTATGTCCTTAAAAAACGAATCAGTCCCTCACAATTTCTGTAACAGTGAAATTAGATCGTAATTTTAAATCTATCTGAACGCAGTGTTATTGTTTTTATAATGTGGCAATACTGACATTAAAAAATAAATATGGCGAAAGGGCTGAGTGTTGAAGTGTATTGTTGAAATTGTTTTAAAGTATTATTATCCAAATTTACATTTTCATATGTAATATCCTCACTTTTGAATTTTTGTTTTAACCCCCTTTAAAGTCAAAAATATTGGGGTCCACTATAACCCTTCAGAAAATTACCCTATGTTTTATTATATTTACGAAAGAAATTGTACATTGTTAAAAAAAAAAACACAATATAACAAAATCATTTTTCTACTTTTTTTGAGAATCAGCCATACATGGGTATAAGAAAGTAAAAAATCAAATCTGAAGGGGTTAAAGCGGCCAAGACTAGTGCCAGTACCTTATGAGTTAGATACATAAATTCAGTTTTAATATCGAACGTCCTACAAAAATAACAAGTAGGTAGTCTGCGATGCAGCACTTAGACAATATTACTTCCTTGGAGTGTGCAAACACACAGAAAGCGGAACCATATAATATACCTAATATCGGCGATGATTTATATAAAAGCCGGTGGTATCATTGCACGGAAGAACGCATCCTTACAGTAGCACGAGACGGCCATATGTCGACCGTGTGTCCATCTGGCGCACGATGGAACAATCACAAACAGACAGACTTCCTAGCGATATCGTACCGTACTCGTTCGTCCGTACTTCCTCTCCAGACGATATAACTGCATGCTTGTATGTGAATAGAGATAGCTGATGGGGTTTTTTATATGTGTACGTATGTATATACCAGCTACTCATATAGTGCAATTGTTAGTGACATATGTATAGAAGACAAAATTATTGAGTCCGCCATTGTCGAGAATATAAATTGACTTACTGATAGTATACAGGCTGATTCAGTACTGTCGTGCCAAACTTGAACGGTACATCGAGAAAAATATTTTATGCAAAAAAACATTATATAAACATGTGTCCGGAAATTTTTCGTAAAGAGGCCACAGCCCTCCAAAGATTTTATTCAAAATTAGTTTTTATTTAATATCTGGAGACCCCATTGTGCTAAAGTTATATCCAGTAACACCCAATAGTATTTTTGACCAGGGTTGTATGGGCCCAAGAGGCCCGTCGATTTTTATCCAGTATTTTTTGTTCTTCAATTTTTCCCTGAGTTAAAAAATTGAATAAGACTGTATGAGACAAAATACACATAAATATACTTTGCTCATTTATCATAGGACAAACCGTTTACGAGCAATAACGATGCAAAAGAAAGCATGCAGAATTTTACTTAATACGGATGCTTCAAATTAAACAAAATGAATTTATATTTCTGTTCTTTGAATAAAGGTAAGAAAAAAGTTCATGTACATATATCACCTAATACGTGTATTATTAGACCTATAGCCAGTTCTATTAATGTTGCAAGTAATTTACTAACATAACTAGAAAGCGATACTTAAAATGGCTATTTGTTAGTAAGGATGAATTTTTGGAGGTATATTTTTATTGTCTTTTTGTCTTATTTTTTATCATAGAACAAGAATATAAAAATATTTTTTGTAATTTGAAGCATCCGTATTAAGTAAAATTCTGCATCCTTTCTTTTGCATCCATATTTCTCGTGAACGGTTTATCCTATGATAAATGAGCAAAGTATATTTTTGTGTATTTTGTGCCATACAATCTTATTCAAATGTCTAATTCAGGAAAAAATTAAATAACAAAAAAATACTAGATAAAAATCGATGGGCCCACTGGCCCCATACAGCCCTGATCTAAATTATAATTGTTCAATACTGGAAATCGATAACACTTATTAATACTAAACCCTGTATCAAATTTCATAACTTTAGCACAATGTGGTCTCCAGATATGAAATAAAAACTAATTTTGAATAAAATCTTTGGAGGGCTGTAGCCCCCTTACGAAAAATTTCCGGACACAAGTTCATATAATGTTTTTTGCTTAAAATATGTCTCTTAATTTACTGTTCAAGTTTGGCACGACAACACTGAATCACCCTGTATACAGGGTTACTGGTAATTCGATACATTTCTTGTAAGGCGTAATAGTAGAGATAACAAGTAACCATTTAAACCCAATATTGCCTTATACAAATGTTAACCGTTACTGAGATATTTAAAATTTTAGAATTTTTAAAAAATATCCCAAATTTCAACTTTAAACTCATTTTTTTTTAATACACATTTTTATTTTATTTTGCTTATGATACTCAGACAATTAGCCGGTACTTTGTTATAAAGAACAAAATTAGTACAATTTACTTAAACTTCGACACAGTGCCTCGAAACTCTAACACTTCGATATTTTTTATAAGTTTCTTTTTGTTTAAAATGCAAATTCTCCAAAAAAAATCACTAACTAATTTAATGTACAAAGTCTTTTAAAAACTGCCTTATCTTTCTAGCTATCCAATGAGATACAAATGTTATTTTAAAAAACTCTCTACTTAGGAGGAATGAGTCTCAGAAACAAAACAGATCGCAAATTGTTAAAATAGCACGCGGGGGTTATTTACACAAACGTGTTGATTTTAACAAAATAAAACAAACATCTGGTTTGAAAAAAATTACTTTTATTATTTTTACAAATCCTGCTCAATTTGAGAACCTTTATTTCTAATGCAGGCTCTACATCTACGCCGTACTTCAGTCCTGGTGACTCTTGATGTCAGATTATTTCTAGCTATCCAACGAAATCAAAATGTTTTAAATTTTTACAAAACAAAAAATTATTAAACACGCATATTAAATTGATTGATAACAACAAAACACTTACTGACACCAGTATTGGCCGCTTTAAGAGCATGGTATACTATTTTTTTGAATTGATGGGCTTCTTTTTTATAATTATCATGAACTCATCCTTATAATATACATATATATTAGGGTGGTCCTTATATGCATGGGGTTAGGACGAATTTTGACCGGGCCGCCCCCCAAATCAGCTCCTCTATCTTGAAAAATGGACATTACCAGTGGGGGGTGATTTTCCCATTTAAAATACACGTGTTTTTTCGATTTTTTAAAGATCTGCGTACTAGAGTGTCTTAAACTCTTTCTAAAAATCTAGAATACTCATGAAAGTATTCCTGGTACTCATATTCCATATCAACATGGATACATTAAATTTGTGATTCAACGTTTCATCAAGAGAAAATTTTTAACAATTTTTTTTGTGTAACTTCTGGATAATTATGCCAGAAAAATGTTTGACAATAAAAACATTGATCTTGAAATAAATAAAAAATGATTCTGAAATCAAAAAAGTTTCTAACTGGCGCGACCAATTTTTTTTTGTTAATTTTAATTTTAGAGTCAAAATTTTTTATTTAAAAATCAATATTTTCATTGTCAAACATTTTTCTGACAAAATTATCCAGAAGTTATACAAAAAAAATTGTTAAAAATTTTCTATTGATGAAATGACCAAATGGCCCATATAGCTGTCAATTGTGGCTCTTTGATAATTCAAAAGTGTAACTTTACTTTGACCACCCCTGCTATAAATAAAAGCAATGAATGTGTCATGTAAAAACACACCTATCTAAAGAAAGCTTTGTTTGTACAAAAACATTAAAACAAATGCATATAAACACAATAAACAGTGTTGTTTATAAAACAAAAACAAAACTTCTGTGATGCATAGTTATCTACATTTTTGTTTCTTAACATTGTACACCTGCATTCCGGCTCTACTGACAATGAGAGCTAATAATTTACAACAAAACCCAACTTCGCTTGTACCAGTGGTGTACCATTGTATATTGTACAGTAGGTACACACATTAATTCATTTATATGCAATGTTTAATCCGATTTATTATACAAGCGAATTATTAAATATCATGCAATTTCCAATTGTGTTTAATAAATGAAAATTATTATCTGTATATATAATTTTTTTAAAGCAAATTGGTGCGACAAGGGTCTGGTGGTGCCCTTGTAAGTTGTTCAAAAGGCTGAGATCCTAAAGTACGTTTAAGTATATAATAATATAATTTGGGCAAGCTGGTATTACAGAAATTATTAAATACATTATATAGTGTATTCCAAGTTGATGATTATAAAAACCACAATACACGGTTGTAAATTCAAACCTCGATCGCGTCAATTGACGAACATCCACGCACTGATATTCAAAAGGCACCAAAAATGAAGAAAATATCTTTAGATAATATTGAGAAAATATTATCAAATATTTTATGTAGTGTAATAAAACAAAATCTCGTATTTTATCAATGAAATATGATCAAATCTTTGTCAAAGATCTTTGACATATTTATTTGATAGTGTAATAGCCGCCTAAGACATAGGAAATTTAACATGGAGACAATTAGAAATGTTGTAGTAACCTTTGGTCAAATTTAACGATGTGTGATTGGTGCATTTTGAAATGCCGCCTCGAAACTATCTGATAAATTTTAAATTAATCAACAGTATTTTGTTCTCAACTTTAATTTCATTAATTTAAGCATCATCCTAGATAAAATTATAATAATATTTTTTGGCAGATATAAATTTGAAAACAAAATACTAATTACAATTTTATTAAATTTTGTGGCGGCATTTCAAAATGCACCAATCACACATCGTTAAATTTGACCAAAGGTTACTACAACACTTTTAATTGCCCCCATGTTAAACTTCCTATGTCTTAATCAACTTGGAATACACTGTATATAAAAATAAATGTTCGTTTGTATGTGACTTATAGACTCGGAAATTACTGAACCGATTTCAATGTAATTTTCACCAATCGTCTTTTGTTTCCATGATGTCAGAACATACAACTGCCATTTATATAAAAACACAGTAGCCATGGAATAAAGAATTATATAATTTACGGTTTCAGTATTTTATTAATTTAGGTCACTAATTTACGTCTCTTTCAAATATTTTTTCGAATAAATAGATGATTTTTGATACACGCTAATAATTAAATATTTTGAAATATATTAATTGAAAATTGAAACATAAAGAAATATTTCACTTCCAAGAAAGGTAACCTATTTATTTATTTAGACAGCAGAGACACGTTGAGCTTTATATATATATAGATATTGTTAAATACCCTATTCATGTACCAATTATTGTTTAGTAAATATCACGTATGTAAATAGACGCCATATCCGTTGTGATTTTGACAGTTGACTAGACAGAAGATACAAATCTGATTTGAATGGTACAGCTCCATATCATACGTGTATTTCAAGTGCAAATGCACTTACATGAAGAGCCGGCCTCTGGGCGAGATTTATTTTTCCAAACTCTCTTCCCCTAAAAAAATGTTAAAAAATCACCGAAAATGTCAATTAAAATAAATTGATAAATTAACAAGAATAGTTAATATCTCAGCTTAGCGCGATCCTACAGACCCCAACTTTTTTTTAAATATAGCTTACATCATTAACTTTAAGACTATCAAATGCCCTAAGACCGTCGAAACCCCCTTTCCCTATTATTAACAAATTAAAATTGATAAATTAACAAATAAGTTGATTAGTTAATATCTTAGCTAATACTTTATTAAAGGTTTTCTGGGTTGCTGAATAAGGATTTGTTAGTTAGCAGCTATGAAATAATCGATTTTTCTTGGATTAAAAAAAAAATTAACATTGTTTATATTTATCTATATTTTTTGCTTTGCCGGGTTTAACAGATCGATAAAAAATTTAAAGATTAAAAAAAGGTTACTCAAAAATTACAGCCTATACACTGATATGAACCAAAAAAGTCAGTTATGCCCCATTGTGCACCGCCCCACCTGTGCGTGCGGTAAGGAGGGAGCGTGCCGAGTAAACGCAGGGCAGAGGGAATGATCACAGGCTGGTATTCTTTTGATTGTCAATTGTTTATTTTGTTTTCAATAATTAACTTTTAAATTTAAATAGAACAAAAATTATTTTTACTTTTTGTTCTGATTCGTTTTTGTTAGGTACCTAGGTAATTTAAGTGTTTGGTTTTTATTACAATAATAACTAATCATGTTTGTATTTAATTCAACTCAGTGGCGTAGTAAAAAAAAATTTCGGCGGGGGATAAATACATATGAATTTTGAAGGTATCTTGAACTGATGTTTCACCAAAACATACGTTTTTTTAAGAACACTGAATATTTCGGGAGGGGTTTTGTCTCCCCCCCCCCGTTACTACGCCACTGATTCAACTACATATATATTATTTAAATCCTAAACAATAATTCCGTAGTCCACGCGAGCGAAGCCGTGCGGGCCCAGCTAGTATACAATATAACGTAATTTAAATACGTATACCTCTGTAAGTGAAGTCCCTTGACCGTTGGCCGTAACTAGATGTACACAAACAGACAGACAGACACGTACACAAAGAACGAGCAGGATATCCGATTCAAATCGACTGCTCATACGGGTAACACATCACGTATTGTAATGGAATCTATTAGTAGATGTTTATACATACAACTAGGTACTACCTATGTATATTATTAAATTTGTACGTCTCTGTAAATACGATTCCAGATTTATCCACGTTTAAATTTTATAACGCATTTGATGGTAATTCATTTGATATTTATTAGTGATGACTGATTTAAATATTGAACAGAGGAATAAATTATTTGAATATATTATTGACAGCCGATCCGTAATTTATTTTTTAATTATTTTTATTGTTATATGAATACAATTATGTATTTTTTTAAATGCTTGATTTGAATAATAATATTGCCTTTTTCCTTATTAGAATAAAGATGAGTAAACTACTGGCACCAGTCTTGAACAATACCACAGTGTTGAACATTTTTAAATTAAATGTACTGAATTAAAAATATTTGATATTTGTTTACTGCCATTACTGGATATTAATCTAATGTAGAATTTTCTTTCGTTCACGATAACTACTGTAAAAATGCACCGATCTGAATTATTTTTGGGGAAAATGTTTGTCTCAGTGAGTACTCTAGATCTATTGATTTTGGTGCTAATTGGATTAGGAGTTTTGGAAATATTCGAAATTTTGTAAACTTTTTTCGTCTAAAAAGTGAACATTGCGAGTATTATCTCACTAATTGATAAGATTTGGTACATTTGCAGTTCAATTAATTTTAAGGGACATTTATTATTTGTACGTGCCTAAAAAGCTATTTAAGGAGTGAAAAACGCCCTCAAAATTTGAATTTTAAATACTAATTAATACGTCATTAATTCATGTTGCCTTGGAAACAAATGCAACTAAATTCAGATTTTCAAATTAGTTGTTCTACGAATGTGTTTTTGACATTAGGACATTAGATTATATTTATATACAATTGGCAATAACTGCTGTAACCGTCGTAAGTACATATGTTTTTTATGTATTACGATATTTATATTCATAGTAGTAAAACATTAAAAAAAAATTATATTTAAAAATTATTTAAAAAGATAGATAGAACATGGAAGTCATTTATGGTTCTCCATACCGATTTTGCGAATACATATGTTGTAAATAAATATTAAAAATAGCAATTGCACAGAATTTTTTATGTTCTCATAATTATTAAAATATAAATTTTTCTTACAGTTCAAATTAAAAAAATTAATAAAGTTATACAATAAATATGTAGATAGCTAAATACATAGAACTAAATATACGCTTGAGGAATTAATAAAATTAATGAGTAAAAAAGTATATTAAATATAAAAATAATAAAGGAAAGGGGTCGTAAGAAAGGTTGCACCGGGCGGGATGTTATTACATTTCCGCTCTGGTCTCCTTGTCACCCCTTCCTTGTAAACTCGTTCTAGTAACTGCCACGCGCCAAAACTGGTGTTCACATCTGTTGCTTCGGGTCCGCGTGCGTAATGCGTCACAGACACACACACACACACACATATACACACAGACATATCATATACTTATGCATATCTTACATATTATAAAACAAAGTCCCTAGCCGCGTCTGTCTGTCTATAGATGTACGATTTTCTCAGTTACTACTGAACGGATTTTATTCCAGTTTTCACTAGTGGATAGAGTGTTTCACGAGGAAGATTTAGGTGTATAATTTGTGGATATTAATCTGGATAACACCGGGTCAAATCAATAAATATACAGGAGTGTCCCGCTTTGGGATACAGATATTTTAGAAACTGATTATTGGATCATTGTGAGTAGGAAATTGTACAGGCAAAGGGGGGGGGGTATATCTTCAACACCCTCTTAGATATAGGGTGTTTAAAAATTTCCTTCAGAGTACTTACAAACAAAAATTATTTCATAACTTCAAAAGTAACGTAACTAGAGCAACTACAATGAGTTAATTTCATAGGTAATTAACAAACTCATTTTTCAGTATCACCGTTATTGCTAACCGTGTTTCTAGTTCAGAGTTATTGCTCATCAAAGTCAAAAAAATATTAATTTAATTGAAAATTTTTATGAAAATGATATTTTTCTCCAAAAGTACCTATAGTACGTGGTATTTTTTATCATTATTTTAGTGTGTCATAATATTACCTACAAATTCACCTTACAAAGTTTGGACCTAGGTCTTACAGTTTTCCAGTTATGCATTTATTTAAATTAATCCTCAAAGTGACTATTTTGCTACCTATCTTATTAAGGGTTATATGGATGGACAATCAGATACAAAAGTAGCTAAATTTTGAAATATACAAATATCTGCGTTATAAATATCGTAATAGATGTTATAAATGATACAAATTGTAACTAGAGTCGTTAACTTACATATATGAAGCTAATTTTTCCTCTCCAATGACTATTTTGTTAAATTTGTACAAATTCTAATAAAGATAGTTTATTATTTTGACACTGACTATACGGCAAATTGAACCTAACAAAAATACATTTTAAACATAATTTACGTTATTTATAGCTGCAAATTAATAAATATAGTTTATATAATTATTAAAAATACGCAATCCTGTGTTATAAATATAACAATTATTGTTATTTATCATTATTAACATAAATATTTCACATTCTAATTATCAGTTTTCACAACGCTATTGTCATTTTCAGGTTGGTAAATATTGCTGTCAAACACTAATAGAATATCTTGATATTTTATTATTTATGCACTTTTAATTGCACTATATACTAAATTTTTCTTTAATTCTCTATAAGAAACATAATATATGAACTAATTATAAAAAACAAAGATGTTTTATAATCGTTTTTTCAAAAAATACTTTGTTTACTTACATTGTTATCAAATTTACATGCATAACAATCGTAGAGCGGGAAATTTAAAATTTTGTTGTATTATAATTTATTTCTCGGAAACGGTTTAGTGAAAACATGATATTTTGCATAATTGTTCAACTAATCAAATACTACACTCCCTCAAAAAATTAGAAAATCGGTAGCATTTTATCAATGTGTTTTACCTAAAAAATGCCGAAAAATATCAGTTTCCCATAAGAACACATGTTAAATTAAAATCAATATAATTCCTAAACGGCTTAGTGAATCAATTTAATATTTTGTCTATTGCATAAGAATGCTAATGGGAACATTCCAACCAATTTTCATGTATTTGGTAGCATTTTGAAATACATCCAATATATCCTTAAATGAAACAGTCATACAATTTTTTTGTTTATAATTACATAATAAGTTTTAAAATTACGTAAAGTACCATTAACAATAAAATGATGTAATAAAAGTAACAAAGTATCGCTGAAATTATGATTCTAAATAATGAAATGAGTTAAAAAGATTCTAAAAAATGTAGGTATATATTTTTATATTAAAAGCGAGATTAATATGATTTTTGTTAAAATAAAAACATAAAATACAGCAATCCACCATGTTAGATAAAACACCAGTCAGAGTGGATGACGTTACGGCTAAGTAAACATCATTTTTGTTTCATTAATATCTGCACTGTTTATAAATTATTTTGTGGTTTTAAATTATCAATTTGCTCAGTTTTGTGTTACCAAAACTAAAACCGAGAAACGTTAGCGATGGAACAAGGATTTATTATAGTTGACAAGGAGTGTTTACATAGGCGTGACGTCAAAAATGTGCCATGACACCTGCGAGCGTTTTGGCGTCAAATTCAAGATTAGTTTTAAAAGGGTCAATTTTAGTGATTAAACCTTTATTTTGTGCAGAAATAAGCATTTTTTTTGGAAATAAGAGACATGTAAGATCATCATAAAATAGTTTTTTTTAAATTAGGCATCATGCCTATTATAAACAAACAAATTGTATGACTGTTTCATTTAATAGGGTAATAAATAAATATAATAGGGTAGTAATAAATTTATAACTGGAAAACTGTAAGACCCAGGTCCAAACTTTGCAGGGTGAATTTGTAGGTAATATTATGACACACCAAAATAATGATAAAAAATACCACATATTATAGGTACTATTGGAAAAAAATGTCATTTGCATAAAAAAATTTCAAATAAAATAAATATTTTTTTGACTTTGATGAACAATAACTTTGAATTGGAAACACGGCTAACAATAACGCTAATACTGAAAAATAGTTAGTTAATTACCTATAAAACTGACTCATTGTGGTTGCTCTAGTTACATTACTTTTGATGTTATGAAATAATCTTTGTTTGCAAGTACTACTCTGAAAGAAATTTTTAAACATCCTGTAACTCAGAGGGTGTTGAAGATAGACCCCCCTTGCCCGTACAATTTCTTACTTACAATGAACCAAGGAATTATCTCCTAAAATATATGTATCCCAAACCGGACCACCCTGTATAATATAATACAGGAGGCGCAACGAAAACAAAACGGCCGCGTTTTTGGTCAGTTAAAATAAGATTTTGTAAAAACGCTCGAACACGTTTATTTTGCTTTCAAGGGGGACATCTTTTGCAATAAATTTTTTGCAAGAATCTTTTCAACCCTCTGCGCTATGAGCAACCCTTAAAATTTTAAATAGCATGATAGGGCAAGTGATACCTCATTTGAAAGGTTTTTTCATTCTAAACAAGGTTCCTTTTGTTTTTTTCAAATCTGTTTAATTTTAGTCAAGTTATTTACATTTTTAATTCCATGAATGCATTTATTTTCTGATCAACAAAATAAACATTCAGAGCTAAAATTCAAAACAAAGTAGGCTTATTTTCTTATCAGATAATTCACAAAAATTTACTAACATCCAAAACTTTAATTAATTCAATAAATGTTCAAATTGAGCTCCGCTAGCTTTCATACAAAAATACAAGTTATGCTCAAAATTATTTCTGACTTGTTGAAACGTTTGGGCAGTAAGTTGACGACATTCCTCGATAATAAACCTACTTTGTTTTGAATTTTAGTTGTAAATTGTTGTTTTGTTGATCAGAAAATAAATGCATTCATTGAACTACAAATGTAAATAAATTGACTAAAATTCAACAGATTTGAAAAAAACAAAAAGCACCTTGTTTAGAATGAAAAAACCTTTCAAATGAGGTATCACTTGCCCTATCATGCTATTTAAAATTTTAAGGGTTGTGCTCATAACGCAAAGGGTTGAAAAGATTCTTGCAAAAATTTTATTGCAAAAGATGTCCCCCTTGAAAGAAAAATCGACGTGTTCGAGCGTTTTTTCAAAATCTTATTTTAACTGACCAAAAACGCGACCGTTTCGTTTTCGTTGCACCACCCAGTATATAATAATAATAATATAAATAACAAACTAATTCTAAATATATTTTATAATTTAACACACTTATTTATTCATTCGATTATATTATTCTGTCAACCAACTATCAAATATTATATATTACAGTATCTAACATGGATAAAAAATATGACATATTTGGAATTATGAAGTAAATATATAACGACGGGGGCAACGTCCCTCAATGGAGACTAAATAAATAACGTAACACAAGATACATTTGGAATTGTTTACAAGCCATCAGTCAAACGTCCACATAACAAATATCAAATATCTTCCATTACACAGATGAAGTTTCTTTTTTTGGAAATACCTGATCGCCCGGCATCATACAAAGAAAATATCACAATAGAAAACACGAATTAAAATCAATATGTGTCAAGAATATGTTACCTTTACCTGTTTGTATTTCTCTAGATTCTAATGTCAAATGTTTATAATTTAATTTGTTTTTCTATGCCCACGACTCCACATATTATAATTTTTATGTACCTTAACGTTTTTTAGAGTTCCGAAGAAACCCTATTAATCTCACTTTGTCGTCCGTCCGTCCGTCCTTTTCACTCAAAGCCAAATAGCTCGTAAACTATATAAGCTAGAAACTTGAAATTTTTACTGAACATGTAAAATGACACCCTCTAGTAAAATATGTACAAATTTATTGAATAAATAATTTTTAAGAGGGGGCAATAATAGGGAGTAAAAAAAATATTTTTTTTTATACCAAGGCATATGGCACGTTAAAATGTATAACCAAACAAGCGGAATTTTACCCTTTTTCTATTTTTTTTTCTAAATCAAAAATGGTGCCTGTAGGGGGCTTTAAAGCAAATCCAA
The DNA here is from genome assembly GCA_961205875.1 of Sialis fuliginosa. NCBI lineage: Eukaryota > Metazoa > Arthropoda > Insecta > Megaloptera > Sialidae > Sialis > Sialis fuliginosa. Next base: position 1,247,524 of record OY540814.1, on the reverse strand, counting down.
AAAAAAAAACAAAAAAAAATGTATACCAAGACGTGTGGCATGTCAAAATGTACATTTCAATTAGTAGAATTTGACCATATTTTTATTAACTAACTCTAAAATGGCGCCTGTAGGGGGCTAAAAGCAGTATTTTATTCTGAACCCCCCCCCCTCTAACTCTGTAACTACCGGCTCAAAAAATCTGAATAAAATTTGGTAACGAGGTTTTGGTAGGACTACCAACGACAAATACTAAAGTCAACAATATAATTTTAAATTTTGGAATAATAGAGAGGGGTGTAAGAGAATTTAAAATTTTTATTTTCATATCTAGGCATGTGGTTTGTCAAAATGTACATCTCAATTCGTAGAACATGACCATATTTTTTTTTCTAACTCAAAAATGGCGCCTGTAGGGGGCTAAAAGCAATATTTTATTTTGTCCCCCCCACCTCTAACTCTGTAACTACTGGCTTAAAAAATTTGAAAAAAATTTGGTAACGAGGCTTTGGTGGGACTACCAACGATAAATACTAAAGTCAACAATATAATTTTAAATTATGGAATTATAATGAGGGGCGTCATAGAATTTTTTATTTTGATATCTAGGCATGTGGTATGTCAAAATATAGATCTCAATTAGTAGAACTTGACACTTTTTTATATTTTAACTTTAACTTAAAATGTGCACCTGTAAGTGGTTCCAAACATTTCACGTAGTAGGTACTTCGGAACCCTTATGGCATACATTCGTGTATGTCTTGCCCGAATTATTTTTAATAAGAAGCTACAAGAATTTTAAGCTTCTACAGTGATTTTTTGTATAAACTATGCAATAAACTTTATTGATCGTATTATAGGACAGTGGTCTTCAAAATGTGTTCTTTGAGAGTTCTACGAGTCAAAATAAAAATTCGAAGAAAAAAATGATACAGCACTCATATTCGTTGAATATAAAAAAAAACAATACCAACACCCCCCCTCCCCAACCCCGTAGGGGTTGAATTTTCGAAAATACAGTTTGTCTTTGTATTTGTGCCTTTCATTCGAGTGAATACAAACAAAATTTTATCATGCAAACATTTCCACCCTCTTGCAACCCCTTAGGGGGTTATATTATGAGAAATGATGAATTACATGTTTCATTATTTGTATTGTCGAGTATTTATTATTTTCAGTTTCAAGTAAATCCGACCAATTTTTTTTTCCATACAAACTTTTACACTCCATTATACAATTTCGAAAAATCCTTTCTTAGTGGGTACTTACATGATAAAAGAAAGACACCCCTGAAATTTCATGTTTCTAAGTCCAGGGGTTTGGGTTCGGCGATGATGAGTCAGTCAGTCAAAAAAAAAAAAAATAATGGTCATATATCTGAATTCAAATAAGTAACTACTGTGCGTAAAATAGCTATGTGTGAGTTTTTTGCTTTTTTAGCTAATCGCAATAACATAAATACTTGCGCACTAACCAAGTTTCGTCGGAGCACCAGTACTTAAAAATATTATTTAAATAATATATTTTTATAAGGGTGGAAAAGGGTTCCGCGAAAAACCTTATAATTCTAAGGGTTCTGTTAGTCGACAGTTTGAAGACCACTGATAAAAAACATCATCATAATATTCACAATCACATCTAACAATATCCTTCGCGTAAAAATGTGTAGAATTTCGTAGCTCATATTTTTTTAGACACACAAAATTGTGTACGAATAATATTTTATCACCAATGATTTTTAAAAAAATCATAAAATTGATTTTTTTTTATTCCATACCATAGTATATTTAAAATCCTTTTAATATTTTACTTAATCAGTTCATGAATTTTTTAATATACATTATTTAATTTAACAATAATTGTAATACATATTACATACCTAAATTTAACCTTCCCTTGATTTTTTTTCTGGCTGCGCCATTGTACCTGATAGCAAGCATTATCCTAAATTCATCACGTTAATCTCACAAACAAACATGTATACTTATATAGAGTGTCTTATAATTCTGAACTAATTTTAGTATAAATTTGTAATGAAAATCTTAATCTTGAAAATGTACGCATACTAAAGTTTAAAACAGTTTATATAAGGATTGATTAAATAACATTAATTCAATTTAGTGTCTTTGATCATTTGAAAGTTTATTTTTAATAAACCCCAAATGTAATTTCCTCTATAAAGACAAACTCTTTTAACGAAAATGTTATTTTACGATGAAACCTAGAATAAAAGTCGATCAATGAAAAGCTGAGAAAACTGGAAACTAAAGTGATTACATTTATCAAAGGATGTGGATCTAAAGAAATTCTAAATTAAATTATTAGGAAAATTTGATTTGTTTTTACTACAGCACTTCCGAAAAAATAAAGGACCGAGAATTAGATTTACTTATTAGTGACGTTGTAAAATTCAGGTTGTTGGACTAAACAAAAAAAACTAAAACACAGAAAAACGTTATGGAAAAACAGTGGTGAAACGAGCATACTATGTATTTTGAGTTTTTATTTGAATATATAAAAAATAAATAATATCTTTTAAATGTCCGTTTAGTTTCAATTAAAAATAAGTATGGTAAATTGTAGAATTATTTTTTAATTCGTGGATATACTGGATGATTAAAAAATACTTGTTCTGGAATTAAAAAGGTCTTAAAGTATTTGTTATGTAATTTATTGTATTGTAGGAGTTATAATCATTCTTGATGTAAAATATCTGCCATGATAGCCATGGAACTTTCTTATACGTAATTCTGTACGTGATTTTTAATTTATTGAAAAACATTTCTGAGAAACTAATAAAAGATAGAATAAAATGAATGGGACATAAACTATAGATAATATTATTCTCTACTTCTCCATTATATATCAAATGCATTTTTACGAACGTAATAACTGAAAACAGATGTTTACTCTTGTCAATTTTTGAATTTTTGTTATTTTTGAAGTAAGAAAAAAATGTTTTTTTTATAAAAAATGTCCAGTATGTTATTATCTACAATTTATTCCCCATACATTTTTTCCAACATTTATGATTTAGTCAGAAAATATTTTTTAAATAATAATTTAGAATCATCCACATTGTTCATTCTCAGTATTACGTATAAGAAAGTCCCATGGTACCTATGGCAAGCATGCACATTGTCAATCTCAGTAATACGTATAAGATAATCCCATGACACTCATGGCAGATATTTCTTTTCTGTTATGAACCATTTGAATTATAATTTTAAATTATTTAAAAAATATATCTATTTTTTTAAATAAATAGATCATAAATTAAAAATAATAATATTACCTACAGTTTTTAACTTGGCCATTTTTCTCGAATTCGCACCGTTTCGAAAATAATTCAATTTAAATAAAAATACGAATTACAAACATTAAAAAAATATTACATTAAAAAATGTTAACTTAACATATTATTAATTACTCCCAACATATGAATATTTAAATACCATAATATGTTCGTATTTGACATTTAAAACAAAGCAAAGAACAATAATGGATTTAATTAAAATTGAGAAAGTTGAAATGAATATAAAGTTACACTAAAGTACGTCGGAAGTTTTTAATAAAACATTGTTGCTGTTACTACAGTGTCTCCAACACAGGCGGTCTTATGCTGGGTGTAGACTAGGGCATACAAAAACCCGATAAAATTTCAAAAACCGGTTTTCGGTTTTTCATAAAGTGAAAAACCGGTTAACCGGTTTTTAGTCGGGTTTTTCAATTAAGTTTAAAAAATGTTTTAAACTATTTAAATAAAATAATATTTTAATATTAAAAAAATAAAACTTATTTAACTATACCTTTTCAAGTTCAAATTGAGACTATTCAATTTCAAATTGGGAATAATCAATTTCAAAATTGAGACTATTCAATTTCAAATTGTAAATAATCAATTTCAAATTGAGACTTATCAACTGCAAATTGGGAACTATTAATTTTAAATTGGTAAAGATAGTTTAAAAGCTAGTATTAAAAGTGATATAGGTGAAGACAGTAAATATGACTCAAACTGAGTTTCGTTTACAGTAGCTAAAAAATATTGTACGAGAAAATATCACGAAAAATATTGTTAATTATATCCGATATGTCACTCATGATATATAATTATATGATGTATTAATTATGATTTGTTAATTTGGACAATAGTAAATAATTGAGGGCCTGATTTTAAATAAAATTAAGAAATTAAAAATATTTAATATATGTTAACTTAATTAATAAATATTCGTAACAATAATAAGTTAAATAATAATTGCAACCCTATACAAGGCTCTAGCCTGGGAGTCTAGGATTAAGGGGATCTGGCCCGGCGAGCATAAATAAAAATCAGCGAATGGTATATTTACGTATTTAAATTATTAATTGAATGACCGAAAAAAAGGCTGGACAAGAAAAAATTTCTTATGGGGTTCGCCAATAATTCAACAGGAGCTCGTGATAGTATGTGGAGGCCATAATTGCAGCTATAGCAAAAATATTTTGTTTTAGAAAACATTATATTATATTGAAATAAATTGTTTATTTATTTTCATCTCAAATGTGGAATTTACAATTCTCAATTTGAAATTTATTATTCTAAATTTGAACTTGAAATGGTATAATCTCCTTTATTAACATATTATTATATACTTCAGGAATGACCCTCAAATTCCATTTACTCCGCTATAATATTTTTATTTACACATTACGCGTTATTTTATAGATGTCCCCCTTTTTTAATTTAAATAAGTTCACAACATAAATACTTCATGAATAACAGTAGAAAAATAAAATTATTTGTCACTTAAAGAAACAAAAAAATATATATATATAATTGACTTTCGGTTTTTCGGGAAAACCCGGTTTTACGGTTTTGGTAAATTTTAACAAAAAACCGGTTAACCGGTGTCGGTTAAAACCGGTTTACATGCCCTAGTGTAGACAATGCTACACCACAGCATCTTATAGCAGATAAATATCTATCTCACATATAAGTACCATATTGAAGAAATAATAACTGTAATTGTTTGGATAAAATAATTTCAAAATCATACTTTTTACTTTTTTATACATACATGAAATATACTCTCTAAAACTGAATTAGTAGTTATTTCACTAATTGAATAGTGAATTCGAATCGAAAGTGGCGCCATTACTTCGATTAGGGTGGTCCTTATATGGGGTTAGGTCGAATTTTGACCGGGCCGCTCCTCCAAATCAGCTCCAAATAATTCAAAAAAAATTTGGAAAAAGTTTCAGCCCTCTATCTTCAAAAATGGCCATTACTAGAGGGGGGTGATTTTCCCATTTAAAATACACGTGTTTTTTCGATTTTTCAAAGACCTGCGTACAAGAGTGTCTTAAACTCTTTCTAAAAATCTAGAATACTCATATTCCATATCTAAATGGATAAATTAAATTTGTGATTCAACGTTGACAGCTGTATATGGGCCATTGAGTCATTTCATCAAGAAAAAAAAAATTTGTATAATTTCTGGATTTTTTTCAAGATCAATATTTTTATTGTCAAACATTTTTCTGATAAAATTATCCAGAAATTTTACAAAAAAAAATTGTTAAAATTTTTTTCTTGATGAAATGGCCCAATAAATGGTCCATATAGCTGTCAACGTTGAATCACAAATTTAATTTATCCATCTAGATATGGAATATGAGTGCCAGGAATGCTTTCATGAGTATTCTAGATTTTTAGAAAGAGTTTAAGACACTCTAGTAGGCAGATCTTTGAAAATGTGAAAAAACACGTGTATTTTAAATGGGAAAATCACCCTCCACTGGTAATGGCCATTTTTGAAGATAGAGGGCTGAAACTTTTTCCACATTTTTTTGGAATTATTTGGAGCTGATTTGAGGGGGCGGCCTGGTCAAAATTCGTCCTAACCCGCTTTGAGTGAATTATTAACAATAAATCGGTTATTTATACAAAGCTTGAAAAATCTATTCAAAAATAATTTTTATTGTGTTTGGAATAAACGTTTTTCATTAATTACGATTATTTCATAAATTAGGCTATGATAATTAACATATTCATAACTGACATTGAAGTTAGGTTATAAATGACTTATAAAAAATTATTCTCATATGAGAATGAATGAATTTTTTTTAAATTGCTCCAGTTTTTGACATCAAAAACAAATAAAATAAAAACCTTAGATTCTGTTATAGCAAGAAGTGACTGTTAATTCGTAGTGGAATACTTTTAATTTCTCACTAATTCAGTTTTAGAGAGTATTGTATAATAATTCATGAAAAAATTCGAACTCGTGATTTTAACAGAATTACACGTTTTAAGGGTCCCTGAATCACGTACGACTATTATTTCAATGACGTACACTACCCTGCAAAAGTTTAAGACCAACTGAAAATTTTTGGACAACTGGAATTTTTTGGACTTTTGCGAATTTTTCTCGGTCTCTGACCGCTATATTCAACGTGTTTGTATTTACCGGTAATAAAATATGTTCCTCGTCCGATAACTCGACGGCCGGTTAGTTACCCGGCGCTTACATGTATTTCAAAGTGTCAATTTCAATTGTCTCAGCTTTGCCATAATGACAATTTCTTTTTCCCTAAAATTAGTGAGTGTATTCTATATTTACAATACCTATTGTCATGTTATTACCTTGTGTTTCGATTATTTGCATCGACAATTGCAGTGTTTTCACATTTCAAATGACCTAACCTGGCTAACCTCAATATCAGGGCTTCGAACCGGAACTGAACCGAAAACCGTTAACCGGAAAAACCGTTATTTTTTGTCGGAACGAAAACCGGAATCGAACCGAAATATATTTTTTTACTCGAACCGAAACGAAAAAAATAACGGTTCGATGCCCTGCTCAATATTGTGTGATCCCCAAAAAATCTTTTTTTACAGAAAACACGAAAATGGGGAAAGCACAGCAAATTTTGAAAGAAAAACGAGCTCAAATAGTCATTTTGAATAAATTGGGCCATTCACAGCGAAAAATTACTGACAAGGGGAAGCAACAGCACGGTCCATGAGAATTTCAATGAGCTTGTGGTATGTCAAACTAGAGCAAAAATAAAAAGACACGTATCCAACAATTTGATCTCATAGGCCTTAATTACAAAGATAATTAACTTTGAAAATTTGTGTATTCAATATAACCGTGTATTATGTTCGCTCGAAATATAAGTGTGTTGGCCCTACGGTCAACGCGCTGGCGTCTCGCCTGGTTTTAAGATTTTGATTTTTATTTTTATTTACAATTATTTTTTATTTTTTTGTACACATTACCTCTCCCACTTGCGTAAAAATCGATAAATTAGACATAAATATAACATATATTATTATTGACAATGAAAATATTGATATATACGCCAGTACATAATTATTAATTTGTTTTAAAGTAAATTTAATTTATTATTGACACAACTCATTAGTTTTTAATTAATAAATTGAAAAGTTTTAATAAAAAACAAACTTGAATGAAACCACAAACATCTATTGTCAATAATAATATATGTTTTATTTATGTCTAATTTATCGATTTTTACGCAAATGTAGATGTAATGTTTACAAAAAAATAAAAAATAATTGTAAATAAAAATAAAAATCAAAATCTTAAAACCAGGCGAGACGCCAGCGCGTTGACCGTAGGGCCAACACACTTATATTTCGAGCGAACATAATTCACGGTTATATTGAATACACAAATTTTCAAAGTTAATTATCTTTGTAATTAAGGCCTATGAGATCAAATTGTTGGACACGTGTCTTTTTATTTTTGCTCTAGTTTGACATACCACAAGCTCATTGAAATTCTCATGGACCGTGCTGTTGCTTCCCCTTGTGAGACGAATTTAATAAATCGGTTAAAAATATTAACAAAAAGTCCAAAAATCGATATTTCTTCAGATGGTCTTAACCCTTTCGCGACTCCTGGTACACGTATGTATCACAAAGTTTGTTTTGCAATTTTTCATTCTTGAAATATTTTGTATTATATTTAATAAAAATGTTTAACATTTTTGAAAATATAAATTAATAATAAATATTTTGTTTTATGAGAACATATTTATATGTTCCTTAGAAAAATCGTCGCGAAAGGGTTAAACTTTTGCAGGGTAGTGTATGTGTGTCTGTTTGTCTGTGAGACTTACAAACATGGACACACAGAATATTTTTACTAATATTAAAATAGCGAATTGAAGGTGTTTTCGAGACAGCCCTCAAAATGTAATTCTCGGGTCGCCACTGTATTGTCTAGAATAAGAGGAAGAACAAGAAGAAGACGTACAAGAGCAGCATCGAATTAAAATGAAATCTGTACAGTGGTGCCGCATGTCGGTGGCCCTCGCAAGCTGATATCTGATGTCTTAATTGCTTTTGGATGACGATGGATCCCACGTCTTATGTATAAGTTAGCTTCTGTGTGTATGTATGTCATGTCCCGTGTCGCACATGTCACATTTTATTGCAACCAAGAACGGTATTATCGAGCAAATACGTCTTTTGACCGTGTGCCAGACAACTTAATGTTTCCATCATCGAATATTTAAACATTTACATTTTTCTATTTTGTTATAAAAATAATTGTGCTTATAATAGCAAAAGTTTTATAGGAATATCACGGATTTGATACTAGATTTTGTTATTTTGGTTTGGATTGTTTTAAACTTCCAATTACTTTTTTAGCATTGGACAAAATAACTTTTATGCCCGTTTGCACCGTATTAATCTTAAGTCAGGCTTAGCTAAGTCTGGATTAAGTCTGAGCAAAGCTTAAGTTTTGTTTCGTTTGCACCGTCTCCCAAGCCATCATGCTTAACTATAAAACCGTTAAACATGACAACACTGTAAAAATCTAGTAACTTTTTATATCTTACGTTTGTGTACTTACATCAAGAGGCTGATTTTTCAAAAACGCATCTGTCAAACACATATTTTAGTCGAAATTCAAAACAGAGGAACATAATTTCAAAAGAGAAATGTATTTACTAGACATAAGATATAAAAAAGGAAACATTAAAAAAATGAAATAATAATTTAAAGTATTTTTATTTATTTATACATATTTATAATAGTCATCAAACGAAACCATCAATAAAAATTATATTCATCCATATCATTAAAATAATTTGAACGGGTATAATTCAGTCTTGGAAAGCCAAACTCAATAATGTCTATAATATCTAAATCGTCCTCAAAAATATCGTGCATTCAAATATACATGATTGAATTCAACACAAAACAAATAATACTTAACACAAAGAAACAGAACTATGTGACAGACGTTTATAGATTATGCAGTAATGTCCAGGTTATGTACAAAGTATGTCGTTTGTCGATGTAATGACCATGCGCGAACGCTCGATTCCTATTGGTTCCTTACTTTAAGTTTGACTTAAGTCCTCGCTAGCAAGGACTTAGATTTAAGATAGACTTAAGAAATTGTGGAGAACGGTGCAACAAAAATCGTTGTTTTAAGATTGACTTAAGTTTAAGCCAGACTTAACTAGTACGGTGCAAACGGGCATTAGACCTGCAAATTTCAATTTCACAGCTGCACAAATAAGTTATAGAGTTATATTAGGGTGTTTTTTTTATTTTTTTTTGTCGCTCCCGCAGGCCTATGTTTTGCTTTGGATCAAAAGTTAACTGTCTCAAAATTTCAGACTCTTAGATCAAAACTGTAGACGGCGCAAACCGAGTCTTTTTCCCATTTGATTAACATAGGAAAAATTACTTTTTTACTTACGCGTGAATATCTCATTGAAATTTATTTATTTTAATTTCTTACAGCAGCATATCATAGAGAATTAAATTTCTTACAAAAAAGATCCCAAGTGCTCAATTCATAGATCGAATATTTTTAAAGATATGTTCGTTTAAACATTCATAAAAAGTAAAATCCAATTTTTAAGATAATTTTTAAACAAACATTTCTTAAAATTTATTGGATTTATGAATTAAGCATTTAATTCTCTACAAAATATTCCCCTGAGAAATTTTCAAAAAAATATTTTTTCAACGAGATATTCACGCGTAAGTAAAAAAGTAATTTTTCCCATGTCAATGGGAAAAACACTTGGTTTGCGCCGTCCACAGGTTTGATCCATGAATCTGAAATTTTGGGACAGTTAACTTTTGATCCAAAGCTAAAACATAGACCTGCGGGACCGAAAAAAAAATTAAAAAATCACCCTAGAGTTACATACTAAAATAATACCTAGGGTTACTGCACATTAACATTTGAGAAAATATAATAATATATGTAGAAAAATAATCTATACCTACATCTACATAGTATAAAACAAAGTTTTTCGCGGTATTTGTCTGTCTGTCTATCTATCAGTGCACTATTTATTAGTACCTACTAAACGGATTTTATTTTGATTTTCACAAATAGAGTGTTTCACGAGAAAGCTTTAGGTTTATATTTTGTGTAAATTTCATGAAGAAAAATTTTACGTTTCCCTCACTGTTTTTCTCCGTTTTTGCTTTCAAATCTTATATCCATGTATATATTTTTCCGAATTCAAGATTTTGAGGGAATTATCCATTTTGATCTTCCCTGAATCCATTCTGACTATTTTTATTATTTTCTGTGTGTCTGTCGGTCTGTCTGTAGACGCTGTAAGTTGTAACTCAATAGGACAAATCTTAGAAGGGTGGAATTTTATATATAAGATTATTTTTTGTCTGGGAAGAAAATCTCATATACAGTGTATTTCATGTTGATTAAGACGTAAGAAATTTAACATGGGGACAATTAGAAATGTTGGAGTAACCTTTGGTCTAATTTAACGATGTGTAATTGGTGCATTTTGAAATACCGCCTCGAAACTAACTGATAAATTTTAAATTAATCAACAGTATTTTGTTTTCAACTTTAATAAAAAATAAAATACATTAATGAAATTAAAGTAAGCATCCTAGATAAAATTTTAATAATATTTTTTGGCAGATATAAATTTGAAAACAAAATACTAATTACTATTTTATTAAATTTTGTGGTGGCATTTCAAAATGCACCAATCACACATCATTATATTTAACCAAAGGCTACTACAACACTTCTAATTGCCCCCATGTTAAATTTCCTATGTCTTAATCAACTTGGAATACACTGTATACTATCTTTCAACCGGAAACAGATGTTTACTGATATCAATTTTAAAATTTTTCGAATTATTTTTGAAAAATGATCAAGCTAAAAATTATAGATAATATTATTATCAATGTTTATTATTAATATGGATAAAAAAATACATTTTTAATAAACATTTGAAAAAATTCTATGAAATTAAAATTAAACAAAAATCATTTGATACATGCTGTAAAGAATTTTATTATCGATAATTTATGTCCCCTTAGTTTTATTATCTCTTTTATTAATTTTTCAAAAATATTTTTAATAAAATTAGAAACACATACACTGTTCACTGTCAGTATTACGTATAAGAAAGTTCTGTGGCGCCCATGGCAGATATTTTAAAACTAAAACTAGAATGAAATAAATTTCAGAAAAAGTTATTTCGATAAACATTAATTAATTTTACATTGCTATATTTTTATATAATGTTGTTTTGATACAAATTATTTATACATATATTGTCTCAGCTTTGAAAGACCAGGTAATTTATTTGAAAACGACTTTGCTTAGAGAACTGAAACAAAGGCAATTTTTCATGGTTTTTTGTCCAGCTTTTAATGACATACTCGTATATACAAATATAAATAAATACATAAACATTTTTTTTGTGGATTTGATCAGAGCCGGCAGTAGGTTCAACTGTTGTATTTTTTTTAATTGCATTCTTAATTTTTATACATCATTTTTATCAACTTTAATTTTGTTGAATATAATTTTGACCAGGAATTTGAACCCGAGAAAACCCCGTATTTTTCATTAACCTGAACCCGAACTGAACCGCTATATTTCAAAGTCAACGAACCTGAATCTGAACCCGAACCTTTTCATGGATAACCGGTTACTATATATTTTTAAAAGGTTCGATAAATTATTTTTAATATTTTAATATTTTCCTTCAATAATTTTTAAGAGATTATAAAATGTACTTATACTAGAAATCTGTTTGAATTTTATGGAATGATGTGACTTATTAAGTCAACTACTTTTTCTTTCTTTTTTATTTCTATAACTGAATTACATTTCAATTTGCAAACAAAATTTAAAAGATATAAATTTAAAAATGTAATTTTATTTTTTGGCCTTTTTTCTAGCAATATTTTAATGGCTATTGATGTTTTTTTCTTCAGAAAATGTTTTATTTGTTAATTATAATTTTTTTTCGAACAAAATAATTTTTTTTCAATTACAAACTTGAACCTAAACCCGAACCTGAACCCAAAAAAATAACGGATTTTGAACCCAAATAGTTTGCAACATATTGAACCCGAACCCGAACCGAAATTTATGTTTGAACCCGAGCCATAAATAAATTTCAGTTCAAGTCCCTGATTCTGACCTAACAAATCTAATGTCTAATATCTTTAAATCATTAAATTAAAACACGGCACGAAAAAGTAAGTACCTATTGTCGCCAATAACTTAATAAATTAATTAATAAAATTAATTAACGGAAACCAATATAATATTTAAAACCATAAAATAGAATTTAACTGAATATTTACAATCGAACCGGAATTTATTTATGGTTCGGGTTTGGGTTCAGCATGATGAATACTATTAGGGTTTAAAAACCGTTCTTTTTTTAGGGTTCAGATTCGGGCTCAACTGTGTTATCAAAAGAAAACTATTTTGTTCGAAAAAAATATAATTAACAAATAATCCTAAAACATTTTCTGAAGAAGAAAAAACATTAATAGCCATTAAAATACTGCTAAAAAAAAGAGGGAGAAAAAAAAACCTACATTGTAAAGATTGAAATCTCTACTTTTTCAGATTTTTTTTGTAAATTGAAATGTAATTCAGTTATAGAATTAATACAGAAAGTACAAAATATGGAAATTTCAGTAGTTGACTTGATAAGTCACAATATACCATAAAATTCAAACAGATTTCCAGTATTAGTACATTTTATAATCTTTTTTAAAAATCACTGGAGAAAAATATTAAAAATTGAACTTTTAAAAAATATATGGTTACCGGTTATCCAAAAAACGTAAAATTTGAGGTTTTCGGGTTCCTGTTCGGGTTCTGGTCTCTGCTCAATACCCCGAATATTCAAACAGATTTCAATTATTAGTACATTTTATAATCTTTTTTAAAAATCATTGGAGAATTTATTAAAATATTAAAAATAAAATAACGAACCTTTTAAAACTATATGGTTATCGGTTATCTATGAAAAAGTTCGGATTCAGCTTCAGGTTCGTTGACTTTGAAATATAGCGGTTCGTTTCGAGTTCAGATTAATGAAAAATACGGATTTTTTCGGGTTTCAGGTTCGGGTTCAGGGTTTTGCAATATATTCGAGGGTTGCTATTTATATTTCTGACCTTGGCAACATTGAGTGTTGCCAGGTGCCATCTGTCGTTCTCATTGGAAACTAGACATTATTGAATATACCCTTCTTCAGAACATTTTGTAAATTGAGCGCGATTTGTGTTGTTTACAGTTACTTGAAAAAGTCATCTCGGGCAAAGAATGGAATTAACTCGTCAACATTTTCGTGCGATTTTTTTTCATAACTTTCGACGTGGATTATCAAGACAAGAGTGTATCGATGAACTTAATTATTTATACGGTGATAAAGCACGATCCTACAGCACTGTAAAAAACTGGTATAACGAATTCAATCGTGGCCGATGTTCGCTACTGGATGAATTCCGTGAAGGTCGTCCAAAATCGGTTGTTGTTCCAGAAAACATCGATGCTGTGCGTGAACTGATAAAGCAAGATCGTCATGTGACATATCGTGAGATTGAGTCATCTTTGGGCATTAGTATGACAAGCATCAATAAGATATTGCATGATCATTTGGCCGTAAAAAAGATTTGTTCGCGTTGGATCCCGCATAATCTGATAAACGCTCATAAGAAGGCTTACCTCAATCGGAGTGGAAAAAATGCTTCGAAAATTGGTTTAAACGCATGCAAAAGTGTATTGATCTTCATGGAGAATATTTTGAAAAACAATAAAATCAATTTCGATCATCAAAATTCGTTTTTTTCATTATTGGGCCAGAAATATAAAGAGCAACCCTCATACTTCCCTTTTATAGTGTCAGAAAGGATCACATGAAGAAAATAATTCAATTATTTTCCTGAGAGTCACAAAACAAAACCTTTCATCTATGTTAGCTCATTGTTTACAAAGCTAAAATACGTAATGAAACACTTATGAATTTACATACATAATATACAGCTTAATTAAATAGTCACAAGTTGTCTGTTTCACGTTAAATCTACTCATTTTATTCAACAAACCAAATTAAAAATAAAGCATATTCAAAGGATCTAAAACTAAAATATAATACATTACCACAAAAATCTTTCAGCAACTAAAACGACTTACTCTAAATATTGTAATATAGATACAATTACGTAAGGTACTGGCACTAGTTATGGTCGCTATAAGAGCAAGGTTTACTTGTTGTGATCGACGGGCTTCTTTTTTATAATTCTCATTAACTCATGTTACTAATAAAACAAGTAACTCTTTATTTAATCAATTTAATTACCAAAGTCCAAAAATATATATATTTTTTAATTATAACCTTTTATTTTGTTTATGGTTTTTCTCCAGTAATGAATAAAGTAAAACCAGTAATGAGCACGCAGTGATGGACACTTGATAAGTACTACAATGTAAAACAAGTACAATGTAAAGCAGTTACTATGATAATATAATAATTAATAAATAAATTATATTAATATTTAGTTTAAATGTCCACAATTTTGACACCTATTGGCCGATTGTCATCAAATCACGCTATAAGATAGTTTAATGTATATAGATTAATATTCAGAAATGGTAGTAATCAAATATCAACAAATATTTCTAATTCAGTACATTTAATTAAAAAATACCAAATACTGGGGTCATATCCAAGACTGGTGCCAGTATCTTATATATTTTTGATGTGTAAATATTTTTAAAACAGGAAATTGCTCCCTCAAATAGTTAAATGATTTGAACACATCAACAAAGCATGCCACACCCAATCAATGGAATTTAGTTCTCGGTCAAAGCTGAAATTGTAGTATGTTATTCATCATGACCTCCTGATCAAAAATCTCAAAGGACACAATGTTTTTTGAGATACTGAGCTTCAAAAGTTTTATTTTTAGCAGGGCTTCGAACCGGAACTGAACTGAAAACCCAAAACCAGAAAACGTTATTTTTTGCCGGAACGAAAACCGGAACAGAACCGAAATTAAAATATCGGTTTTTACGGTTCAGTACATGTTAAAATACGCGCGTTAACATGATCTTATTTCCCACTTCAATTGTCGTTCTGACTATCATACAAGTACCAGAAAATATTCTAAATTATGGCAGAAAATTTTTTTTAATACAAATAATTTTTTTTTTAATTAATTACTCGGAACTGAACCGAAAACCGGAAAACCGTTATTTTTTGTGAAACGAAAACCGGAACCGAACCGAAATATATTTTTTGCTCGAACCGGAACGAAAACCGAAACGAAAAAAATAACGGTTCGAAGCCCTGATTTTTAGCGTCATGTAATGTATGTAAGTGAACGACGAAAAAAACTACAAAAAAAATGTACTCTTCCTTTATGATTTTTTCCTGGATACGCCACTGTATATATGTACTTACTTCAATATTCTACAGGGAAATACCAACTTCAAATATGTGTTCTAAATATACATATTACCGAAATACCATATCTTTGTATGCTACAATATATCATTTTAAATTTATTTACCTTTTTGTTAAAATCCTAATACGCTGATTTCTGTTGTTTAAAAGAAATATTCAAAAGAAACATCTCGTTATTTGAAGCTTATTTTCAGAGTTGAAAATAAAGGAACAACAAATTGAATTCATGTTAACATATGTATTTATGTAGGTTTATTTTATTATATGTAAGAACAAACTCTTATATACGTACAATATAACATAAATTGAAAAGACATTTTCCAAATAAAAATAACAATATTACGTACAAGAAAATTTTATTCTATTTACTTTATTTCTTTTATTTTTTACTTAATACAATTGTTATTAATACATACATAGCTTATAAGAATATTATAAATGCAAAATTGTCTTCGTCTCTCTCTCTGTTACCTTTTCACGGCTAAACCGCTGAACCGATCTTGACTAAATTTGGCAGGAAGATAGCTTGCATCTTTGTATCCTGAAAAATTAATTAGATAATAAAATGCCCAAATGTGTGTTGGGCGCTCATATTGCCCTGTGTTAATTGCCTTCACAGAGTAGAGAAACGCGCTTAGTTGTTAATTAAAATAAAGGTAGGTGTCGGTAATAATCTTAAAATTGAAGTATACCGTATTGTTAACATTCGTTTGAAGATTATAAATATTTTTTTTAAATATGATAATATTAGTTTTAAAGTGTACATTTTCATGATTGAAAACACCCAAATTCAATTTAAAAAAATTATAACAAATAAATGAGTAGAGTTACAGTTATGACCTTTTTTAAGAGGAAAGGCCTAATGATGATACAAAAAAAGTTTTGATTTAAAAAAACATGTTTTTCCTTTTAAAAAAAATTGCACCCAAGTATCGACTGGCACCTTGCCTTTTTAAGTTCTTTGAGGTCTCAAGTATACGAATCTGAACATATTATGTCCAATGACTTTCTTCTAGCTCCTGGTCTAATAATATTTTTTGGCAGATATAAATTTAAAAACAAAATACTAATTACTATTTTATAAATTTTGTGGCGGCATTTCAAAATGCACCAATCACACATTGTTAAATTTGAGCAAAGGTTTACCACAACACTTATAATTGCCCCCATGTTAAATTTACTATGTCTTAGGCGGCTATTACACTATCAAATAAATATGTCAAACATCTTTGACAAAGATTTGATCATATTTCTTTGATAAAATACGAGATTTTGTTTTATTACACTACATAAAATATTTGATAATATTTTTTCAATATTATCTAGGGATATTTTCTTCTTTTTTGGTGCTTTTTGAATATCAGTGCGTGGATGTTAGTCAATTGACGCGATCGAGGTTTTAATTTACAACCGTGTATTGTGGTTTTTATAATCAATAAGAAGATTATCATATAATACTGGATTTTGTTGATACTATTTATTAATAATTATATAACTGTAACTGTCAGTGATAACTTGGTAGTCGCCATTTTGATTTATCTGTCAAAAAAACTTTGATCAAATATAAGAGACTGTCATTAACTATGATCATATAAATATTATGAAGGTAAATATTACAAAAGTTGACTTATTACACTGTCATATTTCTTTGATCAAAGAAATTTTATCATATTTCTTTGATAGTGTAATAGCCGCCTAAATCAACTTGAAATACACTGTATAACTATTTTTTTATTCAACAAATGACCTTAAACCTCGAAAACAAAATTAAAACTTGAGAGTACATTGCTTTTAATTTAATATTTAAATTGTAAATATCTTCAAATCATTAAAAATCTATGACCAACTGAATTTTTGATAGATATTTGTTTTTATTTGATGTACAACATTTTTAACAGCTTTGATCATCAAGGCACACTGATTCTTTCAAATATGTTTTAAAAACAGCAGATCTAATGTGTATTCAAATTGATGAAAAACTCGACATAATGAGGAATGTTTGATTCTATGGTTCTATACAAACATTGTAAATAGCACTTTAAAAAAATATTAAGTGCATAATTATAAGAAAAATATAATATTGATTTTAACAGACTTAAAAAAAAGGTAGGTCTCATTTCGACAATTTATACGTCTTTTTTATTTATGTTTGTTTGTTTGAAAGAGGGTGTTCCACAAGGTTAGTATATGTATAGGTTACCTCTGTAGGTTGTCAAAATCGAGACAGGAGAGAGGGAACTACGTCACACCGCATGCTCAATTGCTGTCAGTCTATAGTATATCAAATGAATATATGGTAGAGTTCATAGTTTTTTTTATAATATTTTGTGATATTAAGCGATTTTAAGTAAAATAAGATTTTGTTGTTTAATTAAGGTATGTAGCCACTGATTTATGTGTTTTATTTAAATTTTCTCTACATACAATAAGTAACATAATTAAAATTTTAGATTATAGATTGAAAAAATGTCGGAAGGTACTGTCAGTATATGCAAAAGTAACTCTAAAAAGCAAAGGAAGAAGATGAAACCATATGAAACGTTAATCTTCAAAAGAAATGAATCAGAACATGTTATCGTAATGAATGCTGATCACTATACATACATTGACTATATGTATACATTATCATTGTCCAATCTCCAATCCTGATCATTATCTGCTATGTGAGGATTAAAATATAATCAATACAATCATGGCAACTTTAAAAGTCATTTACACAAAATAGGAGTAACACAGTAAAACCATCAGAGATCTTCACCACATATAATTTTCACGTACTCTCTATGATATTGCTTGAAGACATCTACAGGACACAATATTAATCTACCAGTATCTGTAGACTCACTTTTAGCCATGGAGAAACAATGAAATTACGAAGTGATTGTAGCATTAATTAAATGAGGTTATTCGCAGCGTACATGATGACAGCGCTAAGTAGCATTTACGACTTTGGCGGGCTAAAATGAAAAGTATGTAAACAAATAATTTCAATAAAATATCGCAATATATATAAATATATATTTTAGATAATTCTTTATGACTATAGTGCGGTTAATCATATTGACCTTTCTATTTTCAGTTAAAAATAAGCCCGCCACAAGTTCCCTCGGCGCTGTAATCGATTTAGTTTCTCCCGTCACCTGCTTCGCATCCAGCAAATAATAAATATTTTATTTAAAGTAAACAGTACAGACATAATAATAAATTTAAAATAATTACTACCTATTATTAGACATAATATAAAGTAAGAAATAAAATATATTGTACTTAATTTAAGAATTTATATATTAAATTTGTATATTGTTGATATTAATGTAATACATAAATGCCAAAATAAACTTATTGTTGGTAGGTAAGTAGTCGTATCAATTCATGGTTTTACATTCTTATAAGAATGCTATATATAATAATATATAATATAGCTTTCCAGCAGTTGTGAGAAACATGCCGCATTCCAATTAAAAATATATATAAGTGCCTTAAAAATAAAAACTAAAGTATCATTAAGATTTATGAGCTTACAATCAATAACTAATAATAAGAGTTTACTTTTACATGCATTTATTTTTTTATTTTATAATACTTCAATAATAAATAATTACGATAGTTTTATTTATTTTTTAAATATTATATGCAATGATTTGTGCTTTTGTAATTACATGTATTGTTAAAATAGTTTAAAATATCCAAAAATTCGAAATAATACGATGAAAACGTTTAATAAATATGTATTTGCAAGCCATTTTCCTGTATTACATTTAAATCAGCATGCGGTGTGACGTAATTCCCGCGCGGGCGCTGATTGGTCAAAACTACTGAGGTAACCTATACATATAATAACCTTGGGTGTTCCATACAAATTTTATCAAAATCTGACCATAGACTTCGAGATCCGCCACTCAAAAGAGAAAAATAAAAACTTAAAAAAAACACTGAAAAGTATACCTAGGTATAATCAGGGACTTGAACCGGAATTTATTTATGGTTCGGGTTCGGTTTGGGTTCAAAGATAAATTTCGGTTCAGGTTCGGGTTTGGGTTCAACATGTTACAAACTATTTGGGTTCAAAAATCGTAATTTTTTTAGAGTTCAGGTTCGGGTTCGGGTTCAAGTTTGTAATTGAAAGAAAATTATTTTGTTCGAAAAAAATTATAATTAACAAATAAAACAGATTCTGAGGAAGAAAAAAACATTAATAACCATTAATATATTGCTAGAAAAAAGGGAAAAAAATAAAATTACATTTTAAGGATTGAAATTTTTATTTTTTAAAATTTTTTGCAAATTGAAATGTAATTCAGTTATAGAATTAAAAAAGAAAGAAAAAAATATGTTTTCAGTAGTTGACTTAATAATTCACAATATAAGTACCATAAAATTCAAATAGATTTCCAGTATTACTACATTTTATAATCTCTTTTAAAAATTATTAGATGAAAATATTAAAAATAATTTTTCGAACCTTTTAAAAATATATGGTTACCGGTTATCCATGACTCATAACTCATGAACCACTGAACTGATATTATTGAAACTTGGTCGGATGGTTGGGTCTGGCTTGAGGACGGTACCATTTCAAAATCATCAATATCGTGTTTAAGGGGGAGGGGTGACATCCCAAAATATTTATATTTTCAAGATATCTGAAGAACGACACATGTTACGTGAAAATTTTATATAATATTTTTTGTAGAGCATTAAATTTCCTATAATATGGGTCTCCAACGTTTGTTGTAAAATATTCCCTTATAAAGATTTATCTCAATTTATTTTAAAAAATCGTGTTTTGTTTTTCTAAATTTATATTTGCTTGGACATATTAAATGTCATGTTGACGTTTTAAAAGTCATTTTGACGTTTGTATAAATTTAGATTTAGATTGAAATTGTCAAAAAATTAAAAATATACGAAAAAATAATCAGGTGCGTTTTAAGAAAAAAATCGAACTAATATTTTTTAGTAAAATTGTATAAAAATTAAATGGTTAACCAATTCCAGGCAATTTTTCTAAACATTATCGGTTTTTATTTAATTTGTTGAATAATTTGGTGAATTTATCACGAGGAAGCACTGTGCATTTACTTGGCAGATATATTTTTTTAAATTGATATTTATTTTGATATAATAACTGTCGTTTTGACGTTTTAAATGTCATTTTGACGTTTGCATAAATTTAGATTTAGATTGAAATTGTCAAGAAATTAAAAATAGGTATACAAAAAATAATCAGGTGTGTTTTAAGAAAAATTTCGAACTAATATTTTTTAGTAAAATTGTATAAAAATAAAATGGTTAACCAATTCCAGGCAATTTATCTAAACACTTTCAGTTTTTATTTAAATTGTTCAATAATATAATATAATTAACTACCTTTGGTGAATTTAGCACGAGGAAGCAGTGTGCATTTACTTGGCAGATATTTTTTTATTGCATCATAAAATTTCTTAATTTCATTATTTTCTTATTTGTATGTTGGATATTTGATATAACTTTTATTTTTTAATTTTATACAGGTGGTATTACTGTTACTACCCTAGATATCATATTATACAGATTTTATGGTTAATATACCTGTATATCTACGTGTTTTAATAAGACCTTTTTACTTAATAAAATTTTCTGTACGATATACGTCTGCTTTATTAAAAACTAGATGAACTGTCCAAACAATATTGCTCCAGGGTTAATAATATTTTAGCTTTCAACTGATTATTAAATAATTTACCTGTGAAAGTATGCTCGACTGTTTTAATATTATATGTAATTCGTATTTTACAATACAAAAGTATTTAAATTATTCGTTTTCATAATTTTTACATAATATCCAGAAGAAGAAAATAGTTTACACCTTTTGATGTGCATATACTATATGAATTAATTAAGTTAATTTAAAAAAAAATGTTATTTTCATATAAATCTCGTTTTCGGGAGAGTCGACCAAAACAATTGCATCGCCAATTTTATTAATTGATTAACTATAATTATTGTAATTTAATTAATGAATTAATAATCATTGTGATTACGTGTTTAAAAAATACTTTATTTGTTTGATTCATTGTTAGACTAATTTCTCTAGATATTTACATTAATAAAAAAACATCTACTAAGTAAATTCACAGTGCTTCATCGTGCTAAATTCACGAAAGGTAGTTCATTATTCAACAATTTAAATAAAAACCGATAGTGTTTAATTAAATTGCCTGGAATTGGTTAACCATTTAATTTTTATACAATTTTACCACAAAAAATTTTTTTTCTTAAAACGCACCTATTATTAATATTTTTTCATATATTTTTAATTTTTTGACAATTTCAATCTAAATCTAAATGACATTTAAAACGCCAAAATGACATTTAATATATCCAAGCAAATATCAATTTAGAAAAACAAAACACGAATTTTTAAAATAAATTGAGATAAATCTTTGTAGGGGAATATTTTACAACAAACGTTGTAGACCCATATTATAGGAAATTTAATGCTCTACAAAAAATATTCTATAAAATTTTCCCGTAACATGTGTCGTTCTTGAGATATCTTGAAAAAATAAATATTTTGGGGTGTCACCCCTCCCCCTTACATACCATTTTGATGGTTTTTAAATGGGACCGTCCTCAAGCCAGACCCAACCATCCGACCAAGTTTCAATAATATCGGTTTAGTGGTTCATGAGTTATGCGTGTGACAAAGAATAAGGGGACAGACGGATGGACGGACGGGCGGACACGCAGACGGACAGATACGGAACGAAAAGTGTTTGCCTTGACGTGAAACGGATAAATCAATTTAAAATTTTGAAATCGGAGAACATTTTTTTGTCTCAATCGGAAACGTTCACATAGCTTCTCGTATCTTCGTTATTGCGAGGAAGCAAAATAAGTTCACATCTTTTGATGTGTATAGGTATACTACTTGAATTAATTAAGTTAATTAAAAAAAATGTTATTTTCATATAAACCTCGTTTTCGGGAGAGTCGACCAAAACAATTGCATCACTAATTTTATTAATTAATTAACTATCATTATTGTAATTTAATTAATTAATTAATTTAAATAAGAAAAAATGTTTTAGATAAAAAATGTGGATAATTTATTCCCCATAAATTTTTTTCCAACATTTATGATTTAGCCAGAAATAATTTTTTTATATAATTATTTAGACTCACCTACACAGTTTACTCTCAGTATTACGTATAAGAAAGTCCCATGGTACCTATGGCACTACTAAATGTCTTAATTTAAAAAAATGATCCAAATTAACCGACTTTCCCCTACATTGTAGAAGAAAGTAAAAACATATTGTAATATATATGGTACCTACTGCGTTACATAACAGGGGTGCGAGAGGGTGGTAGGTTAGTAAAGATCGTTATATTTGATAAATCATGTACATATAATATTTTGAAAATAATATATTATATAATATTTAAATAATTCATTTACGATATATGAATATGAAATTATTTAAATCATTATTATTCTAGTTGCAAACGAACGTAAATCATATGTAATAATCAATTATGCATTGTAATTAAATATTTTCATACTATTTGTAATACAGGTGTTCCAGTAAAACAGGAAGTTTGATTAGCATATACAAAAAACACGTGAATTACCTGTTGTTATTTGAATATATGTGATTTATTTATTGTTTTCCTGTCTAGGTTTTGTTTATTTTATTAATTACTAGCGCATTGGATCCGGTGTTACCCGGGGATATTAATTTAATTAAATATAAAGTAATCATGCCCACCCAACATGCTCACACCACACGGTTCACCGCGAATTGTTTTTTCAGGTTTCATGAAACTTGCACAAATTATCCACAAATTATACACCTAAACTTTACCTATCTATTAGTGAAAACCGGAATAAAATCCATTCAGTAGTTATTGAAAAAATCGCGTAAAATTATATTTTCAAAATCCCAGGAAAAGCCAGGTCTTGTCTTAGAATTTGTATGAAAATCAAAAATAAATAAATAAATATGTTACCTTTCTTGGAAGTGAAATATTTCTTTATTTTTCAATATTCAATTAATATATTTCAAAATTTTTAATTATTAGCATGTATCAAAAATCATATATTTGAAAGCTTAGACAAGGAAAGATAAAGGACAAATAACACATTACCTAGCGTTGTTACCATATCGCACCACGAAAAATCGCACCACGGATCATTGGCGTATCATTCAGATTTTAAAATAAATATCAATTGTTTTGAATTATAAAACTAATTAATAAAAAAATGTTTTATATTGAGTTTAAAAGTATTTCAGTGATAATTGATTAACAGAGAAATGTCTATTTGGAACTATCATCTCTCATACATACTAAATTCAATTGTAATTTAAAGCATATTTGCATATTATAAATTTTCAACTGACGCCTCTGGGATAATATGCGGTTTTGACAGTTGAAAAAAGATGGCCGCCGACAAATTTTGGTAACACTTTCATATACGGGCTGGCATTGGTTGTTATGTATCCATAGTCTTTCCTAATCTAAGTTTGAAAGAGACGTAACCATAGTGACCTAAATTAACAAAATACTGAAACTGTAAATTATAGAATTCTTTATTCCATGGCTACTGTGTTTTTATATAAATGACAGTTGTATGCTCTGACATCATAGAAACAAAAGACGCTGTGCAAAAGATTCTTTTTATTCTTTTGATATTAAATCTTATATTTTCATAACATATTATTAGCCACGATACTGCTCGTAAAAATTATCTAACTATTGGTGAAAACCGTATTGAAATCGGTTCAGTAATTCCCGAGTCTATAAGTCACACACAAACGAACATTCATTTTACTTTTTCTATGTTCCGAAGGAAATGGAAGTATTGTAATACCGACGAAAAATGGTCTCCGAGATAATGACAGATTCTGATTGTACTAACTTCAAAACGTAAAGAAAAGTTGTTTTCCGCATGGCGGCTGTGCGTGTCTGTGTGTCTGGATGTAGAATTTTGTTTCGTTCACGATAACTGCTGTAAAAATGCACCATTCAATAATATCGGTGTGTGGTTCATGAGTTATGCGTGTGACAAGGATTCAGGGGACAGACGGACACACGGACGGACAGACAGACAGGCACGGAACGAAAAGTGTTTGTCTTGACGTGAAACGGAAAGATCAATTTAAAATTTTGAAATCGGAGAACATTTTTTTGTCTCATTCTAAAACGATCACAAAGCTTCTCGTATCTTCGATATTGCGAGGAAGCAAAATGTAAATTAATAAGAAATTGCAATAAAAAATAATTTAATTAGTTTTAAACATATTGCGTAGTTTGAATATTGGAAATATGTGGTGGTTTAAAATATGTTGTCAGAGAAAAATAAACAATTCTGCATGAGTTACAGGTATATTTGTTTTGATTTTATATAGGGTAAAACTATACAATATGCCCCAGTTGACAAAACGCCCCCACAACTTAATTACACACACAAACATAGCTACATCTGTGCAAGCGACACGTTTGGCTTACAATTAACAAAAGTAACTTTCGTGCATAATTGGAGTATTGCTGTGTTTCTTATGCTTATTACTATAATACATAAAAAAAACATCTGCCAAGTAAATGCACAGTGTTTCCTCGTGCTAAATTCACCAAAGATAATTAATTATTGAACAGTTTTAATAAAAACCGATGCTCAGATATATTTCTTAGAATTTATTTTTATTTTTTATATTTTAACAAAAAAATATTAGTTCCAAATTTTTCTTAACCGCACCTGATTATTTTTTCATATATTTTTAATTTATTGACAATTTCAATCTGAATTTAAAATGCAAATGTCAAAATTACATTTAAAACGTCAAAATTACAGTTAATATGTAAATGTAAATATCAATATAAAAAAACAAAACACGACTTTTTAAAATAAATTGAGATAAATCTTTGTAAGGGAATATTTTACAACAAACGTTGTAGACCCATATTATAGGAAATTTAATGCTCTATAAAAAATATTCTATAAAATTTTCACGTAACATGTGTCGTTCTTGAGATATCTTGAAAAAATTAATATTTTGGGGTGTCATCCCTCCCCCTTACACACGATTTTGATGATTTTGAAATGAAACCGTCCTCAAGCCAGACCCAACCATCCGACCAAGTTTCAATAATATCGGTTCAGTGGTTCATGAGTTATGCGTGTGACAAGGATTCAGGGGACAGACGGACACACGGACGGACAGACAGACAGACATGGAACAAAAAGTGTTTGCCTTGACGTTAAACGGATAAATCAATTTAAAATTTTGAAATCGGAGAACATTTTTTTTGTCTCAATCTGAAACGATCACATAGCTTCTCGTATCTTCGATATTGCGAGGAAGCAAAATGTTTACTATTAAAAATGTAAATTATCAGGAGAGCCTTGTGATTTTTTATAGCTAAAAAGGGGGTCGTGGGTCAAATAAGTTTGGGAACCTATGCTCTAAACAGTTGAACACCATTTCTATAGGTGTATAGTATAATAGCTTCTGGGTGTAAGCCGCGTCGGTTTGGTCGTGTTATCGGCCAACGTTTCGTCACACATTGCAGTGGACATCTTCATCTAAAAGAAGAGCCCTGAAGATGTCCACTGCAATGTGTGACGAAACGTTGGCCGATAACACGACCAAACCGACGCGGCTTACACCCAGAAGCCAAGATCCATATCAAGACCACCGCGGAAGCCTCAAGACTTGTATAGTATAATAATTTATGTTTTGACGTTAACATCATTGCACGAAGTAAATAAAATGAGTGTGTTTGATTTTATCAAATACACAATCATAAAAATAGAGAAGTTATTCGAGCATAGAGTCTGTTCCTGATAGTTATGTGTAGAGGTACTGTAACAACTCTATTGTCTGTACATTGCTCGTTGTCAGTATTATGGTCACGTATGTACTACATTATGCTATTATGTTATGAAGTGTATGTTTGGATGTAATTTAACACTTATTTATGCGTTCAGTTTTTCGACATTGACTTCAATATTTACAGGCATAGTTTATTCGCTGATATATCTATTTAGAATGTATTTTTTTAACTACCCAACTGAAATCGATCCGAAAATCAAAACCAAAAATTACAACATATTTGTATGTTTCAAGATCACTATAGTATATTTACACTATTTTTAGAAAGGTTGTCTATGTGTGTATGTACGTATGTGCGTGTCATTTATTACGTTCACAAAATCTCGTAAATAAAAATTGTTATACACTTCGTTGGGGTTCCAATCGAAGCGTCTTGACGTGAATATGATCTGAAAGAAAGGATTTTTCGAAATTCAACCCTTAAGGGGGTAAAAAGGGGTGTACAGTTGTTTTTTTTGGTCGGATTTTCTTGAAACTTAGTATAAATATTCTACAATACAAATAATGAAAAATGTATTTCAGTATTTTTTTGTTATACGTGCCTAAACAGCCATAGAAGGGGTGAAAGGCGAAAACCGCCCTCAAAAATTGAATTTTAAATACTGACAAATAAGTCTACAATTCATGTTGCCTTGGAAACAAATACAATTAAATTCTAATTGTTAATAATTCGTTATTTTATTTTATTTTAAATTTTAATTTAAATTTTATTTTAAAAATGTGTGTTATATTGTTGACATTAGGATATTAGAAAACTAATATTCATAATACAAAGGTGAGTTTTGTTTTTGATCAATTCCATTAAAATTTTTCATATATGTACATATTAAAAAAATATTCACATAAACTATATGGAAACAATAAATAATCAGTATTAAAGTATTTATAATCATACTGTGTTGGGAAATTGATTGTGTGGACCTAAAGAGTCTCACCCCAACCAAAAGTTTGTTTATTTTTATTTTTCGGTCCCATTGGCCTATGTTTTAGCGTTGGATCAAAAGTTAATTGTCTCCAAATTTCAGATTCGTAGATCAAACCTGTGAACAGCGCAAACCGAGTATTTTTTCCATTTGATTAACATGGGAAAAATTAATATTTTACTTCCATGTTCTAAAATAAATTTATATCTACATTAAGTACTTATGACAATGAAATCATTTATTTCGATAAGGATTAATGTTTTGTCATAAGTCCACGTAAACAGAACCCAAATATTTTAGTTTTCTTTGTAACATAAAAGCAGTCATTGTGGCTTAAATACAAAAGTTAGATATATAGTGTCGCAGACTTTATTGTAGATCTTTTGACTCTACACAATTCTTTAATACATTATTTTGTTCAATATTAAACGGTTTAGGCAGCGTATTGCAAAACAGCGCGACGACTGCAAAATTTTTTCCGATTTTATTTACTATTATCGTCTCTACTTAGTTGTTATGTTACCTAACGTAACAAAATATAGCCTATAATCTGGCCAGAGAACGTACCTATGAATTAAAAAAAAAACATGTAAATCGGATAAGTGGTTCTCGAGTGATAAGCGCACTAACGGACAGACAGACAGAGACATGTTGAGCTTTATATACGAGTATATAGATAAAAGCTAGGAAGAAACTTTATTTGTATGTCCTAACTTGCTTGAGGAATTATTTAGACCCAATAAGATATATACTGATTAAAATTTTTCTATTTCTAAAATCTGAATAAATATTCGTTTAATCAAGTGTAGGTACAAAAAAATATTTTTGTGTTTGTACATCTATTATATCGACGCGAGCAGACATATCTATATATAGTGATCTATTTAGTACAGTACTGATTTAAAACATTTATGTCCGGCATTATAAAGGAGCTAACAAAATTTACTAGCTAGCAAGCACTTTCAAATGTGGTATTAATTCTGTACTAGTATCTATGGATTAGTTATGGAATTTAGGGCAGTGACACTTCAACTAATTGTAACACAGTTGGCATCTTTCACCGTACAAAATAATTTTCATAACATCACCACTGTTTTAATACCGTTGGTATTTACCTACAACGCGTGCGTGAAACTTGTCAGTCATCAACAAACTCCAAAAAAACTGTCATATAAGTTTGATATCTCATTTGAAAGTGCTTGCTAGCTAGCAAATTTGCTAGCTTCTTTATAATACCGGACATTATTGGCCCATTCCTAAAACACATACATTATACCTCTCAAGCTACTAGTGTAGACAACGTTGAATACAAGTTTTGTAATATTACTTTTCGCCATCAGAAAATCTGATAGCTTTACATACGACTATATGCATTTCATTAAAATGTTCTAATATTTATAGAATGTTAAAACTAAATAAAAGTTAGATGTTGATGATATGTGAAAATACATATGTTTATTTTATGTTGTTTTTAACACTTTTTCATTATAAATGTTTATATTATAACATATCATAAGAGTATAGAAAATAGTTGTAAGAAAATAAACAAAATAATATTTATGTACCTAAGTATATACATACGTCGTACAAACATGTATTTTCAAGATGTAGTTGTTGTAGAATTTAACTACAGAATATAGGGAAAACAATATTATGTAGGTATATTATATTAAAAAAGATAGTAATAGTGACTATATTAAAGTTGATATTCTGTATTAACATATAAACTCCTATTGAATATTGTGCTAGTAATATCACTGCTTGTAGTTAAATCTCAATCTCAAAATTTTTGGTACATAATAACAGGGCTTCGAACCGTTATTTTTTTCGTTTCGGTTTTCGTTCCGGTTCGAGCAAAAAAATATATTTCGGTTCGGTTCCGGTTTTCGTTCCGCAAAAAATAACGGTTTTTTCGGTTCATCTCCGAGTGATTAATTAAAAAAAAAATGTTCTACCATAATTTAGAATATTTTATGGTACTTGTATGATAGTCCGAACGATAATTGAAGTGGGAAATAAGATCATGTTAACGCGCGTATTTTAACATGTACTAAACCGTAAAAACCGATATTTTTATTTGGGTTCTGTTCCGGTTTTCGTTCCGGCAAAAAATAACGGTTTTTCCGGTTTTTGATTCAGTTCCGTTTCGAAGCCCTGCTAATAACATTATAAAGTACTGGGCTAAAATTCCAAATTTGTATCTGGTCCCCCACCAGAGTTATTTAGCATTGAAAAGTGCCATTCATTTTCTCGAATTTTCAAATTTTGAGATTTTTTTAAAAAAGGGGGCAAGTCTCAGAGTTAAACTTTGGTGGTGTGTGAATACAACTAGTAACCACTTATTTGTAAAAAATAATTTGACTTGTTTACTTTTCCCTTTCTTGAAAAAACATCCCCTTGAAAATGGTATTTTTCAAAATCTTTAATTCCGTGCTGTAGGTCGTAAATATAGAAAATTATTGAAAATTAGTAATAAGATATTTTTATTTACGTGTCATTAAATGAAATTTTAAATAAAAAAAACTGACATAATGCCGTAGTATTTTATTAATCTAGTTGTCAATATTTTAATTAATATTAATTATTATGCTCGAAATTTTAATGAAATCTGACGTTATGGCATTTATATTATTTCAATATTTTCAATAATAATTAATAGAAAAATGTTTAAATATTCTCATAGCATTTAATTTATTAATAGTTCGTATTCGTGACCTCAGACTGATGAAAAATATCAAAATATCCGTCAGTCCGTCAATAAATGCATTACATGCTCAGTCTGGATCAAGGTCACGGGCTGAACTGATGTCAGACTGAACGTGTAACCTCTGCCTTAGACATTTCATTCCGTTTTAGATTTTAAAGCTTAAAAAATCTATAAAATTTCGGTAAATATTTTTTTTTTAATCATTAATGTTAAAGTAAACAAATGAAAAGATAATAAAATACTTTTATTTATAGAAACAGAAAAAAATGCCCAGACAATACGTTCAATTAAAATGAAAAAACTGCTGTTTTTAATTTACGACAATAAGATTATAATTGAATTTTTAACTCATAGTACAGGCAACGAAGGGATTTAAATAGAACAAATTCGGAGTGCAATGAAATTTGGTACCCATATAATATACATAATAGTACGTCTGTACACAAAAGTCCCCATCCATAGACCTTGTGGAAAAAAAATTACAGCCGTTTGAAATTTAATTTTGTTTTTATTGAATAACTTCAAGACAAATAAAGATACCGAGACGTGCCTTACATTCAAATTTTCCAAAATATTTGCTTTACAACTTTATTTTAAAATTTTCTCCAACGTATCTACATAAATTGCTGAAAAATCGCCGTGAATCTGAAAACTAAGTGCATTTAATCAAAAAAATATGTTTAAATGGATTTTTGAGCTCTTAAAACTGATAATCGAGGCAAATGTCCTCTATAAAAGTTGTAGAGAATAAAATTTTACAATTTTTTATGTAAGGTACAACATTCGATGTGTAAATTTTTGTTAGATATTTATTTTTTTAAAAGTCAAAAAAACAAATTTTAATTTATAAAATAGTATAAATAGCATGCTATGAAAATTAGCATTACATAAGAAAATAACATATTGGTATAGAAAATTAATGAAAATAAAGGTAATTAATGTTTCCAATATTTCAAATAAGACTTTTAATAACATATTATGATAACAATATACTGAGGTGTAATTTGTATCCCCTAGATTGAATATTATTGTATGTTTTAATAGTTTTAAATATAAATCTTCAAGACATTTTATTTTATCTTCAAAATACGGATATTAGATAAGAACAAAATCAGAGTATCATAAAAATTTGCACATATGTAGTACTTATATTACATTAGACATGTGCAAAAGTCCTCATTAATTAGGGATATGGAAAAAAAATTATAGCTGTTTTAATTTTGATATGATAAATTACTATGTATCATATTAGACTTATTATTAACCGTTTTTTACTTGGAAATTTACATATTGTGTATCTCTATATAGCATATACATTATGAACAATTGAATTATGATCATTTTGATAGAAAATTTTGATTTTTAAATCAAACGGTTGTTAAGATATAAATTTATTTGTTTAATTCGATTTTATAAAAAATATATTTTGTTATGTATTTTATACCCGTTTACAGATACGCTTATAACTTTTCTTTCGGGGTATCAATTAATGGGGATTTTCAAATAAGCGTAGTAGATACATTAGTGAGTGGATATGAAAAAGTCCCCATACATTAAAGCCATAGGACAAAAGTTACAGCTGTTTTATAATTACGGTGTGGTAAATTGTTATCTATGTAATGCGTTAACTGTAAATTTAAATATGGGTTATTCACTCAAAAATTTAAACTGAATTTTATTTCTATTTGAATAAATGTTATCGTTCTTATTGAAAGTAGTAACCATTTTTTTTAATTTCCCATCGGGACTCTCCATAAAATATTCTTAAATTTTTTTTTAAATATACATAGATCGTAATTTATACCACATCGTATTTATAAAAACAGCTGTTACTTTTGTCCTATGGCTTCAATGTATGGGGACTTTTTCAGATGCACTCACTAATGTATCTACTACGCTTGTTTGAAAATACCCATTAATTGATACCCCGAAAGAAAAGTTATAAGCGTATCTGTACACGGGTATAAACCTAAATAATAATGAAAAGCATATTTTTTAAAAACTTAAGAATATTTTATGGAGAGTCCCGATGGGAAATTAAAAAAAATGGTTACTACTTTCAATAAGATGAATAACATTTATTCAAATAGGAACAAAATTCAGTTTCAATTTTTGAGTGAATAACCCATATTTAAATTTACAGTTAACGCATTACATAGATAACAATTTACCACACCGTAATTATAAAACAGCTGTAACTTTTGTCCTATGGCTTTAATGTATGGGGACTTTTTCATATCCACTCACTAATGTATCTACTACGCTTATTTGAAAATCCCCATTAATTGATACCCCGAAAGAAAAGTTATAAGCGTATCTGTAAACGGGTATAAAATACATAACAAAATATATTTTTTATAAAATCGAATTAAACAAATAAATTTATATCTTAACAACCGTTTGATTTAAAAATCAAAATTTTCTATCAAAATGATCATAATTCAATTGTTCATAATGTATATGCTATATAGAGATACACAATATGTAAATTTCCAAGTAAAAAACGGTTAATAATAAGTCTAATATGATACATAGTAATTTATCATATCAAAATTAAAACAGCTATAATTTTTTTTCCATATCCCTAATTAATGAGGACTTTTGCACATGTCTAATGTAATATAAGTACTACATATGTGCAAATTTTTATGATACTCTGATTTTGTTCTTATCTAATATCCGTATTTTGAAGATAAAATAAAATGTCTTGAAGATTTATATTTAAAACTATTAAAACATACAATAATATTCAATCTAGGGGATACAAATTACACCTCAGTATATTGTTATCATAATATGTTATTAAAAGTCTTATTTGAAGTATTGGAAACATTAATTACCTTTATTTTCATTAATTTTCTATACCAATATGTTATTTTCTTATGTAATGCTAATTTTCATAGCATGCTATTTATACTATTTTATAAATTAAAATTTGTTTTTTTGACTTTTTAAAAAAGAAATATCTAACAAAAATTTACACATCGAATGTTGTACCTTACATAAAAAATTGTAAAATTTTATTCTCTACAACTTTTATAGAGGACATTTGTCTCGATTATCAGTTTTAAGAGCTCAAAAATCCATTTAAACATATTTTTTTGATTAAATGCACTTAGTTTTCAGATTCACGGCGATTTTTCAGCAATTTATGTAGATACGTTGGAGAAAATTTTAAAATAAAGTTGTAAAGCAAATATTTTGGAAAATTTTAATGTAAGGCACGTCTCGGTATCTTTATTTGTCTTGAAGTTATTCAATAAAAACTAAATTAAATTTCAAACGGCTGTAATTTTTTTTCCACAAGGCCTATGGATGAGGACTTTTGTGTACAGACGTACTATTATGTATATTATATGGGTACCAAATTTCATCGCACTCCGAATTTGTTCCAAAAACAGGGCAATTTTTCCCTTCATTGCCTGTACTATCAGTTAATACATTTACACAATATCAGATAATAAATTATTTTTCTAAACAATTTTGCTTCCTCGCAATATCGAAGATACGAGAAGCTTTGTGATCGTTTCAGATTGAGACAAAAAAAAAGTTCTCCGATTTCAAAATTTTAAATTGATTTATCCGTTTCACGTCAAGACAAACACTTTTCGTTCCGTGTCTGTCTGTGTGTCCGTGTTTCCGTCTGTCCGTCTGTCCCCTGAATCCTAGCCACACGCATAACTTATGAACCACTGAACCGATATTATTGAAACTTCTTCGAATGGTTGGGTCTGACTTGAGGACGGTTCTATTTCAAAATTATCAAAATCAAAATATTTATTTTTTCAAGATATCTCAAGAACGACACATGTTACGAGAAAATTTTATAGAATATTTTTTGTAGAGCATTAAATTTCCTATAATATGGGTCTACTACGTTTGTTGTAAAATATTCTCTTACAAAGATATATCTCAATTTATTTTAAAAATTCGTGTTTTGTTTTTCTAAATTGATATTTGGTTGAATATATTAAATGTCATTTTGACGTTTTAAATGTCATTTTGACATTTGCATAAATTTAGATTTAGATTAAAATTGTCAAAAAATTAAAAATATATGAAAAAATATTCAAATGCGTTTTAAGAAAAATTTCGAACTAACATTTTTTAGTAAAATTTGTATAAAATTTTTTTGTGAATTTAGCACGAGGAAGCACTGTGCATTTACTTGGCAGATGTTTTTTCTGTAGCCATACTTTAGTCCATTTTTATCTTTTAACACGTTTTTTTATAACCAATGTTAGTATTATTGCAATACAAACTTTTTCCTTGTAAAAATCCATCGTTTTTCCTATGAAAATGTCTTGTTTTAACAGCGTTATTGAGAAAACTGATGTCAGTCTGGGCTGATCATGTAATACCTCCATCAGTCCATCAGTCTGGCATCATTCCATTCACGATCAAGGTCACGGACTGAACTGATGCCAGACTGATCATGTAACATCTGTTTTACGATGTAAAATCACCCACCACTCCCAGTTTTTGTCGGCATTTTTGTTAAACTTAAATTCGCTTCTGCACCACCGTGAATAATAACGATTTTTAATTAATTAACATTCTTTTCATACTTTACCTTATATTTGGGGTCACCAGCTCACACAAAGTTTTATAATTAAATTTTCAAAACCCAACACAAACATTTAAATATACATATTCTAATGAATAATATCAAATTATTTTATTTCGTTGAAAATTTTTGGTAGCAGCATATGTTTGAAAACTAATTTATAAAATGTTCAAAAACTGAGTTGAAAGAAGCTTTAAAAATTATATGAACGGGAGTAGTTAATATTTAAAAGCGGAATACGAATCACGCATCTGCATAAATAATTAATGGGATATAGGTGTATGCGTGAATGGGGAGAGGTGTTATGAGGGCTGGCTTAAGGGCAGATATAGATGTATTCTGCCGTTAAAGGCAGTCAACTTCTTTTACTGCCTTTTAATAATTTTGATGTTATTTGGTTTTACAGACGATTTTTTACATGTTGGTCATAAAACTAATCGTTAAGAACGTTATTTAAATAGAATATTAATTTTGCTTCCTCGCAATATCGAAGATACGAGAAGCTTTGTGATCGTTTTAGAATAAGACAAAAAAAAATGTTCTCCGATTTCAAAATTTTAAATTTATCTTTCCGTTTCACGTCAAGACAAACACTTCTCGTTCCATATCTGTCGGTCTGTCCGTCCGTCCGTCTGTTCATATTGACGTTTTAAATGTCATTTTGACGTTTGCATGAATTTAGATTTAGATTGAAAGTATCAAAAAATTAAAAATATACAACAACATAATCAGGTGCGTTTTATGAAAAACTTCTCGTTCCGTGGCTGTTTGTCTATCCGTCCTTGTGTCCGTCCATCCGTGTGTCCGTCCATCCGTCCGTATGTCCTCTGAATCCTTGTCACACGCATAACTCATGAACCACTGTACCGATATTATTGAAACTTCTTCGGGTGGTTGGGTCTGACTTGAGGACGGTTCCATTTCAAAATCATCAAAATCGTGTGTAAGGGGGAGGGGTGACACCCCAAAATATTTATTTTTTCAAGATATCTCAAGAACGACACATGTTACGTGAAAATTTTATAGAATATTTTTTGTAGAGCATTAAATTTCCTATAATATGGGTCTACAACATTTGTTGTAAAATATTCCCTTACAAAGATTTATCTCGATTTATTTTAAAAATTCATGTTTTGTTTTTTTAAATTGATATTTGCTTGGACATATTAAATGTCATTTTGACGTTTGTATAAATTTAGATTTAGATTGAAATTGTCAAAAAAATAAAAATATATGAAAAAATATTCAGGTGCGTTTTAAAAAAAAATTCGAACTAATATTATTTAGTAAAATTGTACAAAAGTTAAATGGTTAACCAATTCCAGGCAATATATATAAACACTATCGGTTTTTATTTAAATTGTTGAATAATTAACTACCTTTGATGAATTTAGCACGAGGAAGCACTGTGCATTTACTTGGCAGATGTATTTAACTTTATCGAATATATCAAATTAGTTATTATTCCTGAATAAAAAAGCAATACAATTATTTTTCAACTTAAAAAGCAGTAACTTTTAAACTATACTGCTTTTATCCACTGAACAATATTCACAATTCCAAGTCCTTTTAATTTCGAAAATACAAATTTGAAAAATTATGTACTTCAAATAAATAATACAGTAAATTTTTATTAACTTCCCAACAAGAAGTTATTGTAATCGGTCCGAAAATCAAAATCAAAAATTTCAACATATTTGTATGTTTTAAGGTCACTGTAGTATATTTACACTATTTTCAGAAAGATGTCTGTGTGTCTGTATGTACGTATGTGCGTGAATTTTTTACGTTCACGAAATCTCGCAAATGAAAAAAGCTATTGACTTCGTTGGGGTGCCAATCGAAGCGTCTTAACGTAAATATGATCTGAAAGAAATGATTTTTTGAAATTCAACCCCTAACGGGGTAAAAAGGGGTGTAAAGTTTTTTTTGGTCAGATTTACTTGAAACTTAGTAAATATAAATATTCTACAATATAAATAATGAAAAACGTATTTCAGTATTTTTGTTGTTATACGTTCCTAAACAACCATAGAAGGGGTGAAAGGCGACAACCACCCTCAAAATTTGAATTTTAAATACTAATAAATAAGTCTACAATTCATGTTGCCTTGGAAACAAATGCAATTACATTTTATTTGTCAGATTAGTTATTATAAAAACAAATGCAATTAAATTCAAATTGGCAAATTAGTTATTCTAAAAATGTGTGTTATATTATTGACATTAGGATAATAGAAAACTAATATTCAATTTTTCATAATATACTTATTAATAAAATATTCACATAAACTAAATATGTGGAAACAATACATAATAATCAGTATTCAAGTATTTATAATCATACCGTGTTGGGATGTTGGTTGTGTGGACCTAAAGGGTCTCACTCCAACGCAAGGCTTGTTTTTTATTGTAATTATTCTTCAATTATAATTATTAAGTGTTATAAAAATTAATTTTTCGTTATGTGTTCAACAAAGATCAATAAATTTTAATTACTATTTAAGATTTTGTAATTCGATACAAAATACAAAGATTATTGTATTACCAACTTTTATTTTGTTCTCAATAAAATATATTGAAATAAAACTGAATTTTATTCATCATTACTGCGTTTTACCTCTGACAAATTACTATTTAAATAATTAAAACAGTGGAAAAAAGCAGTATTTCTATTTTACAGAATACAAAGGCAATAAACTACATATATCTTACTGCTTTCAAACCAGAAATTAAAGACAGTAAGTCAATTTAGGCATTTTGACGAATTGTAAACTAAAATTACACTATTAGTATAATTTATTTATTAATTATTATATTATCATAGCAACTACTATACATTAATTGTTTCAAAGACGATTCTTTCTTTTATATCTTTTGTGTCGTAGTACTTATCATTTTGTAATTATTAGCAAGTGTCCATCACTGCGTGCTTATTACTGGTTTTACTTTATCCATTACATAAACAAAATAAAAGGTTATATATAATGTAAAAAAACAAACTATATTTGCGGACTTTGGTAATTAAATTGATTAAATAAAGAGTTCGTTGTTTTATTAGTAACATGAGATCATGAGAATTACAAAAAAGAAGCTCGTTAATTACAAAAACATGCTCCTAAAGCGTTCATAACTGGTGCAAGTACCTTATAAACTAAAATGAAACGTTACAAATAAATCATTCATTTATAGAAAGTATGTAAAAGATATTATGTAGAATACCTAAATGTACAGTGCTTTTATGCAAATATATGTATGCTTTAGTAAAATGTAAAAAATGGTCCAACTTAACCGACTTTCCCCTACATTGTACAAGAAAGTAAAAACATATTGTAATATATATGTACAGTCGCCTGCAGAACTCGTCTAACACCCTAAAGACTAGAATCGCTTACAACAGATTCCTAATTTAAAGACAAACATCATCGGTTATCTTTTTCTATCATGTTTAATATATTTAAATACTAAAATTCGGATTATCAAATATTTATTGTCACACAATTTACGTATACAATTTTCAATAGATTACATAATAATTTAATTGCACAAATATATATGAGTACCTATTATAAACGAAAAGTAGTTCTTTATCTAGCAAATGAATTTCAAAATATCTGTCTTTGTTTAATACATGGAGAAATGATTTAAATATTATAATGATCAAATGGGGGAGCCTACTAAGTTTGTGATAAACGAAAATGAATACAAACTGCAAGACCATTAATGCAGGCGACTGTACATACGAGTATATCAGTATTTTTTTAGAAAATATATCATGCAATGTATGCATTCCACATTCTTCAAGCATATTTTTTAGAGTATTCACTGTTCAGTGATTTGTACGACCTAGAATCTTTTCAATACATTGATACATATTATATCTGAATAAAAGTTAAATTTTGAACTAAAGAGCTTCTGGTATTAACACTTCCATTGCGATTTTCCAGCCCGCCTCTGCACGGGATGGATTCATGAAAAGCCGCAGAACAAAATGTGAATACGCCATTTGATGTTACCCTTCGCACTCAAAAGAAAATGTTAAAAAATACAGTTATTCTTACAGAGGCCGACACAGCCAACGCTCTCTTTGATCAATAATTAAACTGTTAACATACATTACCTTTGGGATCGCGTACATGTGAGTGCATGTTTTGTTTAACCCTTTACAAGTAGATATTGCTTCCTCGCAATATCGAAGATACGAGAAGCTTTGTGATCGTTTCAAATTGAGAAAAAAAAATGTTCTCCGATTTCAAAATTTTAAATTGTACTTTCCGTTTCACGTCAAGACAAACACTTTTCGTTCCGTGTCTGTCTGTCTGTCCGTCCGTCCGTATGTGTGTCTGTCCCCTGAATCCTTGTCACACGCATAACTCATGAACCACTGTTGAAACTTGGTCGGATTGTTGGGTCTGGCTTGAGGACGGTTCCATTTCAAAATCGTGTGTAAGGGGGAGGAGGTGATATCCCAAAATATTTATTTTTTCAAGATATCTCAATAACGACACATGTTACATGAAAATTTTATAGAATATTTTTTGTAGAGCATTAAATTTCCTATAATATCGGTCTACAACGTTTGTTGTAAAATATTCCCTTGCAAAGATTTATCTCATTTTATTTTAAAATATTCATGTTTTGTTTTTCTAAATTAATATCTGCTTAGATATACATATTAAATGTCATTTTGACGTTTTAAATGTCCCTTTTACGTTTTAAATGTCATTTTGACGTTTTAAATGTCTCTTTTACGTTTTAAATGTCATTTTGACATTTGCATAAATTTTGATTTAGATTGAAATTGTCAAAAAATTAAAAATATGAAAAAATATTCAGGTGCGTTTTAAGAAAAATTAATATTTTTTAGTAAAATTGTATAAAAATTAAATGGTTAACCAATTCCAGGCAATTTATATAAACACTACCGGTTTTTATTTAAATTGTTGAATAATTAACTACCTTTGGTGAATTTAGCACGAGGAAGCACTGTGCATTTACTTGGCAGATGTTTTTTATTTGGATACGAAAAAAAATCCTGAAATAAACGTATAATTTTAGGCGTCACACTGCCCGTCGTAAGGCAGTGTGACGCCTAAAATTATACGTTTATTTCAGGTAAAAAAAATTCTTAAAATATTCTAAAAGATGAAATTGTTGATATGATATTTTACTAATAGTGATAAGATTTTGTTAATTTAATTTTAAATTGATATTATACGAACAGTTATAATAGAATATCACGATAGTTATACCTATCCCATCTTGCAATCTAAAACACATTAAACAAACGTTAAAAAAGAACATGCAAT
Source organism: Sialis fuliginosa (assembly GCA_961205875.1). NCBI lineage: Eukaryota > Metazoa > Arthropoda > Insecta > Megaloptera > Sialidae > Sialis > Sialis fuliginosa. Next base: position 1,207,406 of record OY540814.1, on the reverse strand, counting down.
ATGCGCAGAGCCGGCCTTAGCAAGTCTGGCGGGGCACCAGACTTGCTAAGGCCGGTTTTTTAGGGTATAGTGAACCGAAAAATTGTTCAAAAATCACCAAAAATGTCAATTAAAATTGATAAATTCACGAATAAGTTGAATAGTTAATATCTCAATTCGGCGCGATTCTACAGACTCCAACTTTTTTTTAAAGATAGCTTACATCATTAACTTTAAGTCTATCAAATGCCATAAGACCGTCGAGACTCCCTTCCCCTATTATTAACAAATTAAAATTGATAAATTAACAAATAAGTTGAATTGTTAATATCTCAGTATATCATCTCACACATTTTTTTAACGACTTTGATGAAAAAAATTCATAAAACTCAATTTATACTAGACTACATTATGAATAAAATGAGCTCAGTTTGAACTCTCTACCACTAATAAAACCGGAGATACATATGTCGTCGTGAAATTGGGTCTCTGTGCATCATAAGTATATATACTGGGCAAATCCACAGAACGTGGCCGCTTAGGGGAACGGCAATAGTGCGCGTGTGGGAATATATATTACCCACCCATAAGTACACGAACTCAAAGTATACTTTATTGTGGATGTAAACATGGAGTTACAAGTCGATTGCTTGATCCATATAAAAACTGCAGCACAATTTGCATTGAAAAATCGGTTATTTTCACGTTTTCAGAATGGAACATTTAAAAAAAGAAAAATTCATACCACCGCAATTTTCTCAGATTCAAACCAATGAATCTGAAATTTTTACTGGCCATGTTTTTTGGTACAATGAACCTTTTCCTGGAGTTTCAAAGGCGCACACCTCTTACATTTCATATGCGCGATTGTTTTATCCAGCGAACGGCAATTTCAGCGTTTTTTATTTGGTTTATTTGCTGTAACTTTTGGAACATCCGAAGCGCACTCCTGAAATTGAGACCAATTATTCTTCTCTTTGTTACGAAGATTTTGAGACAACATAGAAGAGTGTGCGTTCAATGTTCCATTTTGAAGAATCATTTTAGTATTTTAATTGTCCGCTAAATGCTAAAGCTAATGCGGCCACGTTCTGTGGATTTGCCCATATGTGAGCATTCTATAGGTCGTCATTTAACAGATCAAAATAGAGAACAAAAATTACCTACAGTTTTGATGGATTTCGCGATAGAGTTGCAGTTAAAACGCAAAACGTGAAAAATCGTACATATGTGTGCCTTTTCGAATACATTTTGTAGCTCTGGGGATTGGCCTAACATTGCTTGTACTTTTTTCATAAAAATGAATCATTTTTAAAGAATTTGAAGAATATATTTAAAAAAAAATAGATAGTTTGAAAAAATAAACTTTAACCTTTAACTCTTGCCCTAAAATACCTTTTAAAAAATTTTCTGAGTTGCTTAAGGATTTTTTAATTTAATTGTTTATATTTAGCAATATTTTTTGCTAAATCGAGTTTAACAGATCGACAAAAAATTAAAGATTCAAAAAAAGTTTACTCAAAAATTACAGCCTGTACAGTGTACACTGATTTGAACCAAAAAAGTTACTTATACCCCATTGTGCGCCGCCCCACCTAGCCTGGCACCCCGGGGGGTCGCCTTGATTCGCCCCCCCCCCCCCTAAATCCAGTGCTGAATATGCGTATAAAATTAAATCAGTCGATTGAATTAAATATCTAAACTTAATTTAAAATTGTAACACTCGATTACCTAACACATTTCGGCAAATGTTTGATTGCGATGTGTTACATAATTACATTGTTGTGTACGTGGAATTATTTACGAGGATACTTGGAGAAGATAAAATAAACTAAATACTCTGAAGGGATGTAAATCAATTACCTAATTTAATCAAACTCCGAACTTTGGTAATTTAGAGTCATTGATTTCGATTCGATCCTAAACTCTGCGTTAACATCTTCATGTAGCGCCATTAATAGCCTTCCATATTAAATGATAAGTTGTTAAACTTGCTTTAACGACAAATCCTTTAGTATCTGTGGAATTATTAATAGCGCTACTGGATATTTCATCTACTTGCTCATATTATCCAACTATATTAATGGTAAATAAGGTTAACACCATTTTAAACGTTTTTGGGTATGAATATTTGTTCTAGTATTAGTTGTTTTTACTTTCTTATACCATGTATATGAACTATACAATAGTATAAGTAAGTATAGTGAAACCGATTTTTTTCGAAATCCGGAATTATTTTGACCTTCCCTGAATCTATTCTGACTAATTTTTTTTAAATAATAAGTAGGTCGTCTTAATAATGTTGAAAAGGTAACTAATATGACAACAAAAATTGACTCATTGTTAGAATTTTTCTTAAAGAATTTAAAATAAACAAAAAAACATCTTCCAAGTAAATGTACAGTGCTCCCTCGTGCTAAATTCACCATAGGTAGTTAATTATTCAACAATTTAAATAAAAATCAATAGTTTTTAGATAAATAAATAAATCTAAATCTATGCAAACGTCAAAATGACATTTAATATATCCAAGCAAATATCAATTTAGAAAAACAAAACACGGATGTTCAAAATAAATCGAGATAAATCTTTGTAAGGGAATATTTTACAACAAACGTTGTAGACCCATATTATAAGACATTTAATGCTCTACAAAAAATATTCTATAAAATTTTCATGTAACATGTGTCGTTCTTGAGATATCTTGAAAAAAGAAATATTTTTGGGTGGCACCCCTCCCCCTTACATACGATTTTAATGATTTTGAAATGAGACCGTCCTCAAACCAGACCCAACCAGCCGACTAAGTTTCAATAATATCGGTTCAGTTGTTCACGAGTTATGCGTGTGACAAGGATTCAGGGGACAGACACACACACGGAACGAAAAGTGTTTGTATTGACGTGAAATGGAAAGATCAATTAAAAATTTTGAAATGAGAGAACATTTTTTTTTGTCTCAATCTGAAACGATCACAAAGCTTCTCGTATCTTCGATATTGTGAGGAAGTAAAAACCTTTGCAGCTTGATATAACCACTTCCTGCGGCGGATTTAGGCATGGGCAACATGGGCTGCTGCCCAGAGCGGCAAATTTTTTGGGGGGGAAGCAGATTTTGGGAGAATACAACTTTTTTCGTTTAATACACAGCACTCCGATTATGAAAGCGATTTTTCTACATCTTGTAAAAAATCTCTCGCGATTTCGATTGACCTCATTTTTCGAATTAGCGCGCGATTTTCGTTCTGAACGAGCTTATCAAATTGCTGCCATCTGTGTACCAACTCATTGTTTTAAATTACAAATGAATTTAGTATGTATGTGATAGTTCCAAATAGACGTTTCTCTGTTAATCAATTATCACTGAAATATTTTTAAAGACAATATAAAACATGTATTATTCATTAATTTTATAATTCAAAACAATTGACATTTATTTTAAAATCTGAATGATACGTCAATGATCCGTGGAGCGATTTTTCGTGGTGCGATATGGTAACAACGCAAGGTAATTTGTTATTTGTCCTTTATCTTTCCTTGTAGTATGTAAAACTAGAGCAAAAATAAAAAGACACGTATCCAACAATTTGATCTCATAGGCCTTAATTACACAAATAATTAACTTTGAAAATTTGTGTATTCAATATAACCGTGTATTATGTCTACAATGTGCGCACTTTATAAACGGCACTAATTTTTAAGATTTTACGACAGCATTATTTATTTTACATCAATTGTTAGTGTAATTACATGTCATAATTATTTAGAATATTCAAATAATTTACAATAAAAGCAATATAAAACAATTAAAAACACGTATTCATATAATATAGTATTCAAAAAAATTAGTGCCGTTTATAAAGTGCGCACATTGTAGACAATGTTTGTGTTTCAATTGTTTTTATGATCTTTATCATCCTGAAAATTGTACAAAATCTTCAGATAGTGAGAGTGACATATAATTATAATTTTGAATACTATATTATATGAATACGTTTTTTTTACTTTCAGAATAAAGTGTTTTATATTGCTTTCATTGTAAATTATTTGAATATTCTAAATATGACATGTAATTGTACTAACAAGTTGATGTTATTTACACACAAATTAAACCAAATAAAAATATTTTCATAAGCTAGTAAATTACAGAATTTACTTTTTCAGAATTAAAAACCGAAAATAAAAAAATAAAATGATTTCACATGAAAATATTGATATACACGCCAGTACATAATTATTAATTTGTTTTAAAGTAAATAAATAACACACTTATATTTTGAGTGAACATAATACACGGTTATATTGAATACACAAATTTTCAAAGTTAATTATTTTTGTAATTAAGGCCTATGAGATCAAATTGTTGGACACGTGTCTTTTTATTTTTGCTCTAGTTTTACATACTACAAGCTCATTGAAATTCTCATCGCGCGTGCTGTGTTGTCCCCTTGTAAGACTTCAACAATCGCATATTTCAAATATGCGATTGTTGAAGAAAATAGGTTATATGTTCCCTTGGTAGAAGGGCGGCAATTTTTTTCCCCAGGGCGGCATTTAACATAAATCCGCCGCTGACCACTGCACTCTGACTAGTCAATAAGCATTAATAATAAACAAATTCCAAGTCAACATACAATATGTGTGATATATTTTACATACCAAATTATATAACAGTGTATGTATTGGTAGGTGTTGTAATAAAGAAGTTATAGAATTACGAATGGATCATTAATAACATACTTTGTATTTCTAACAACATATGTCAAGTAAAAATGCCAGAAGGGGGTATAATTTCAAGCTTATTTAAGTTTTCTTTATCAATATTTCAGAATCATCACGCAATGGAAAAAGGTTTATAAATACATAAAATATTATTTTTCTCTTGGAAAGTGTGTTTCCGGATTTCGGAATTAAGTTATTTACCTTCGTTTTTTATAAACCACGTAGTTAACGATTGTAAAAAGTTTTTTATGTAAAAGGAGGGAAAAAAATTAATGCTTTTTAGTTTGCAGAATATAAAACATAATAAGAACTCATTATTAATATAATCGTTTTAGTTTGCTTTAAATATCAAATAATATGCCAGAATTATAACGTACTTAAAAATTTTATGTTTAGTATTTTTAACAAATCATGATGCGTATTTTTCAGAAAATTTATTTATAGACAAAAATATTTTATAGTCAGGACCGTTCACGGCATGAGATATTTTTTATTACAAAAGAAACACTTAAAACAAATATATTTTTTCTACAAGCGTTTAAAAAAGTAGGCTTTTTCATTGACATTTGAGTGTGTAAAGTAGTACTTTTGCGCACGCCGTGCGTAAAAAAACATCTGCCTAGTAAATTCACAGTGCTTCCTCGTGCTAAATTCACCAAAGGTAGTTATTTATTGAACAATTCAAATAAAAACCGATAGTGTTTAGATAAATTGCCTGGAATTGGTTAACCATTTAATTTTTATATAATTTTACTAAAAAATAAAAAATAAAAAATAATATAATATATAATAAAAATAAAATATATTTAAATTAACAACTTTTGTTAAGAAAATTTAAAATTTTAAATTATAATTTTTTTTTTTTTAAATAAGATTTATAATTTTCTTAACAAAAGTTGTTAATTTAAATATATTTTTTAAGATAAAGTACTAATTGATATACCATTCCATTTAAAAAATTTGAATTATCTCTAATTGAAGTTTTGAATTTTTGATATGTCGCGTATGACACTTTAAATTATCCAAATTTCAAATAATCATACATCATTAGAACGTTCGTTATTTATACTTTTAAAACAAATTTTAAAAATAAAATTTCATTAATATTTAACGAAACTAGAGCAATTTTAGTAAAACCCTAAAATTTAAGATCAAGTCGCCATATTTAACAATTGAAAGTATGAAAATTTTTTTTTTACAAAGTTTCCTACTTTTTTATGATCTTTAAAATTATCTATTTTTGGGTACACCGTTCCATTTGATTTTGCTGAGAAACGGGCACGTACCGCTCAAACTACCCCCCAAGGAGGAGTTTTAGGGGGTTGAAAACATTTTCATGAAATTCTTTAGGGTCGATATTTATAGTAAATTTTTTATCATAAAACTCTATCTTCAATAGTTTGGGTGTAAAATATAGTGGTCGGGTGGTCTGGAACACCCGGTTATGGTTACCGGTTATCCATGAAAAAGTTCGAATTCAGGTTAATGAAAAATACAGTTTTTTTTCGGGTTCAGGTTCATGTCCCTGTATATAAATTTGATACCCCGTTTAAAAGTGCTAGCAAATTTTGTTAGATTAATAAATTGTTTTTAAAACATTTACTTATTAAAAAAAATGTTTTTAGCAAATTGGATGTTCTTCATTTCAAATACAAATAGATTGCAATTGTCTTGATTTATTGAATTTGCAGATACGTTCTAATATAAAATATCTGTTTGTTTTTCTCGATTCAATTAAAAGAAAATGTTACTAAACAATCAACAAAATACGCGCTGAAATTTCAACAAAACAAAAAACAAGTGAGACAAGAGTTGTATAACTTGGAGTTTACAAAACAATGAACTTTAAAGTTTTATAAGCTACGCAAATAAATATTTTTTAAGTGATCAATTGCTGCTGTCGTAAATTTTCCTTAATTAGTTTAAGCAAAAGAAGAATTAACATCCGTAAATAATTAAATACAATTCATTACTAAATGAGTATTTGGTCGATAATTAATGTCTGTATGTTTCCATTCCGTGACAAAAATTGATGATTCAAACTTTACTTGTTCCCACTACAAACAACACAGGAGTGGGTAGAGATTGTACAAAACTGTAAATAAAAATCTAAATGTATAAATTCTATTATCCTGAATAAGATGTATATTCTTTTGTAATAAATAGCTTTCTGTTTGTAATTTTGCACACTGTGTTCACGAAAAATAATTTAAAATGTCTTTAATTTCTGGAGCATTTAGTTAAGTACAGTCTGAGTCAAAAATATTGTAAATCTAGATGCAATGAACGATCAAAATCAAATTATGAGTTATTCACTTTAAATGCTTATAAGAAAGTAAAATTGGTTTATATACTACATAAACTATATTAATACATTTGTTTAAAACCTTATTTCACATTATTGACTGTTATTTTAGAATTTTAGCCAAAAAATTAATATTTGTGTTGATAATACGAAAAAAAAACATCTGCCAAGTAAATGCACAGTGCTTCCTCGTGCTAAATTCACTAAAAACGATAGTGTTCAGATAAATCCCTGGCATAGGTTAACCATTTAATTTTTATACAAATTTTACTAAAAAATCTTAGTTCGAATTTTTTCTTAAAACGCACCTGAATATTTTTTCATATATTTTTAATTTTTTGACAATTTCAATCTAAATCTAAATTTATGCAAATGTCAAAATGACATTTAAAACGTCTAAGTGACATTTAAAACGCCAAAGTGACATTTAAAACGCCAAAATGACATTTAAAACGTCACAATGACACTTAATATATCCAATCAAATATCAATTTAGAAAAACAAAACACGAATTTTTAAAATTAATTTAGATAAATCTTTGTAAGGGAATATTTTACAACAAACGTAGTAGACCCATATTATAGGAAATTTAATTCTCTACAAAAAATATTCTATAAAATTTTCTCGTAACATGTGTCGTTCTTGAGATATCTTGAAAAAAGAAATATTTTGGGGTGTCACCCCTCCCCCTTACACACGATTTTGATGATTTTGAAATGGGACCGTCCTCAAACCAAACCCAACCATCCGACCAAGTTTCAATAATATCGGTTCAGTGGTTCATGAGTTATGCGTGTGACAAGGATTCAGGGGACAGACGGACGGACGGACGGACGGACGGACAGACAGACAGACACGGAACGAAAAGTGTTTGTCTTGACGTGAAACGGATAAATAAATTTAAAATTTTGAAATTGGAGAACTTTTTTTTTGTCTCAATCTGAAACGATCACATAGCTTCTCGTATCTTCGATATTGCGAGGAAGCAATTTTATTCTGAATTCATCTGTCAGATATAAAAATAAAAGAAGTATTTTATTGTTATAAATGACATAAATTAAAATATTTTTAAATAACACTAAACATATGTGGAACATATAAATGTAATGAAAATAATAATATTAGAACTTCATATGCTTACATATATGAAAAAATATGTAATAAAAACAAATCATTACATTTGAGTACACCATTTTTTTTTCAATATTTTTCAGCAATAATTATTTTTTCTCTCACAATTTAGTTCTGTATGCGTATAATTTTTTTTATAAAACTTGTTGCTAAATATGTAAGTGACGTGTTGTGAAAATTTCAGATTTTTCTCGATGCTTAAACCATGTGTTTTATTGGAATTTAAAAATTAATAGTTTTCGAGTAAAAAATAATTGAATATCCAGAAACTTCTTTTTGCTTTGCTCCATATCATAAAAAATGCACATTTTCAGAAAAAATGTTTCAGGTAAAAGTTACTTATTTTTCCTCGTAAATTACGATTCTGCAACAAAAAATATAGGTTTAGATTTGAAAAAGAAAAGTTAAACCTGAAAACCCATTAAGGTGACCTTTTCAAGGTCAACCCATATTGTCAGTATTGAGCCCCCTCGAAACCATGAAACATTTTCTCTGAAAATTCGTTATTTAGGAAATAATCCACTGAAAAGTGTAGATGTAAATTACTATAGATTCTTAATTATAATATTGTAATTACATTATTTGGATCTCTTTACAAAATTAAAATAATTCAAACCCCTATAGTGGCTTTAAATTTAAATAAATAGCTTCTATAGTATACATTACGTTAAAAGATAATTATCTTAATGACGTTTAATATAAAACGGCATGTACAGCACCGCAAAGTACACTAAAAACGTCATATATCCAATTACAACACATTTATTCACGTACATACACTTAATAAATATGTATAATCAAATCAGACTGATAGAGCAATTATAACACTTTCTGAAAATCGTGAATACCAGCAAATTAGTGCGTAGCTGTGAAAATCCCAATTACATTAAATACTGTAATTTACTCAAAATACCGCGTGATAACCGTACCCACACCCACCAACCCCTACACACACACACGCGCGCGCATTTCTGTATCTAGTTACCTGGGATATGGAACTGACTACATTATTAACACCCATACTGCCACCACAAGCGTATGTTAATTTCTAGAATAATCTTAGACTGTGTATAAAGATAATAAATCATTTCAATATCAAAACTACTGTTAATAACTTACAGTGGAACCTCGTTTTGTAGGGGGGGGGGGGGACGTACTAACTAAATACAGGTAAACATCGTTTTACGCCGGGGTTCCGTTCTGAGAGACACCGGCGTAAAATGAACACAAATATAATGGACGATATAAGGTTAAATAAAATAAAAAATATAATCATACCTTTTTATTTTTCTTAAAAACAAAACGAAAACTAAATCGGAAACAATTTGACACACACAATAGACTGCTCGCGTACACGGTAATAGAATAAAACAACGTGTAAAAGTGTGTCTGCTATTAGAATCGCGGCGCCTACTGTGTCGGCCGAACCGGGGAATCCCACGCCGGCACCAACCGGCGTAATTGTGAATCGGCGTAAGTCGAACCGGCGCAAAACGACATTTACCTGTATTTAAGTTATAGCCATAGACATAGAGCATGGACCACGCATCTGATTCGAAAACAAAGACGTGTCAAAAGAAAGAGATGGAAACAGGTTTGGAATATACTTGTCCTTTTTTAAAACAGGAGTGTAACCATTCATTTTTGGCTCCGAACATTAAAAATCTTAGACAAGGAAAGATAAAGGACAAATAACACATTACCTAGCGTTGTTACCATATCGCACCACGAAAAATCGCACCACGGATCATTGGCGTATCATTCAGATTTTAAAATAAATATCAATTGTTTTGAATTATAAAACTAATTAATAAAGAAATGTTTTATATTGAGTTTAAAAGTATTTCAGTGATAATTGATTAACAGAGAAATGTCTATTTGGAACTATCATCTCTCATACATACTAAATTCAATTGTAATTTAAAGCATATTTGCATATTATAAATTTTCAACTGACGCCTCTGGGATAATATGTGGTTTTGACAATTGAAAAAAGATGGCCGCCGACAAATTTTGGTAACACTTTCATATACGGGCTGGCATTGGTTGTTATGTATCCATAGGCTTTCCTAATCTAAGTTAAAAATATTCTTAGATACATACATATAAAGAGGTTAAAATACAAAAAATAATTAACGTTATAAAAAATATTTATAAAAAAAAAAAACGATTGTTGATTTCTAAATAATATAATTTTTGTAGACCATAATAGAAACAACTTTCATCAAAATGTAAACAACACAGCATTGTCTTATTTTCTTACAATTGCATCTTTTTCACTAATAATGTTTAACTATTTTTGTTTTTCATCTTCTTTAAGTGGGAATCTGTGACGACAGATTTATAATTAATTTTTTATCGATAAGTATTATTTAATATTATTGAAAATATTATTTACTTAACGGCGAAAATATCTTTTAGGATCTTTATCCAACCGCCTCTTACACACAAAACAAATATGAACCATTATAGTATGTTTATTATTTATATTATTTACTTTTCTAATAAAAAACTTATTGCACAAAAATGACAAGATGATAGACAAAAATATATCTGACAGAAATACTACCCTGAACTGTAGTAAGCTACTAATCTAATACTAATAGATATATTCCAAACTACACTGCATCTCTCTCTCACTTTTTGAACAAATGTTACACCATTGTGTTGATACAGAATGCGCTGTCCATGCTCTATGTCTATGGTTATAGCCAAGGTATTTAAAGACAAAGTAGTCTTATCAGCTCCTTGACCAATCAGCGTTGGCGCCGGAATTGACGTCACTTGGGGGATGTATTCAAATGTTATAAATGTATAATAGAATATCAATTACAAAAAAATTCCTTTATTTATTCTTGTTTTCATATTTTTTTGGTATTTTAACAACACATACAATCAAGTAAGTACAAATTCGACATTGAAAAATCGTAAAAAAGCTGTCACAGACAATTTGGTTTATTCGGGAAGCGTCATTTTTATTATTCTTAAGTTGGCAATACGTTCTGTGATTCTGACAGCTTTTTATGATTTTTCAATGTCAAATTTGTAATTATTTGATTGTATGTGTTGTTAAAATATCAAAATATACGAAAACACGAATAAATAAAGGATTTTTTTTGTAATTGATATTCTATTTGTGACGTCAATTCCCGCTCGGCCGCTGATTGGTCAAGGAGCTAATGAGACTACCTTGTCTTTATATACCTTGAGTTATAGTCATCGGTTCTTAAACTTATGAGGTCTAGGGACCAGTGGCTTAGTGAGGGGGGGCAAGGGGGTCTATCATGCCCCGGACGCCACTTATAGAAGGGCGCCAAATGGTCTTTAAGACCAACCTTTTAAATAAATAAAAACTGAAGACATTTTTTTTTTTTAGTCACGCTAATTTCAATTCAGATTTATTATAAAATTATTATTATTTTTTATTTTATTATTTTCGGGGGCGCCAAAAAGGTATCGTGCCCCGGGCGCCAATTATACTTGCTACGCCACTGCTAGGGACCTTCTTTTTTATTTATTTTTCAGGGACCCCTCCTGACAGAAAAATAAAGAAGGTCGTTAAATACTAATTAATCATTAGTAAATAGAAATGTAAAAGTTCTTTAATTTATGCCAAACATGTTTCACAGACCCCTGCCAAAAGTTCAGCGGACCCTAGTTTGAGAATCGCTGAGTTCTGAGTTATAGCACATAGAAGAAAAACAGGCCGTGTTAGTGTAACATTTGTTACTAAATCTTTAAACGCGTTTTTCTCGAAACCACTTTTTTCGGTTGGTGGGAAGCAGAAACAAAATTCTAATCAACCGATTAGGCTATAATTTTAACACGTTGTTCTACACACTAATAATTATCATATTATTTAAAAGTATTTATTTTTATTAATAATTTCTTATTTTTTCTCGATTTTCAACGACAACAAAAAACACGATTTATGCGAACTTTTTTTTGCAAGTCCTCCATTTTGCTGATCAAATATCAGACTTGCACATCTACAATGGCCGGGGATAAAATGCACAAGTACCGAAAAAAAGTTTTAAAACGCGGGGGCACTTTTTGCATGCTTACCCGGCTATACCCTTCGAATATTTTTTATTGTTATTAAATAATATAGAACTATTTATTGTTCATTATTTTTGGTTGTTTTACCAGAAATTACATCCGTTACACTCGGACAGACAGACAAGCATGGTAATTTATTATTAGTATTACAAAAAAATATTATCTTTATTTGTATTGTATTAATAATTTTTTTTTGTTTCAGGTGAGTCACTGATAACTTTCATTCTGCTCTGTGAAATTTGATGAAAAAAGAACATAGTATATTGAGTAGATATACAAAATTAATTTTCAAGAGAATGGTGAGTTTATGCGCTGGTCACGAGTGGGTTAAAAAAGTTTATCCACGACTTATATATAATACATATATTACATACGTAATTTTTACTATATAATGCTATATATTAATCCGAAAGGGAATAATGACGAAGGAATAATGGTCATTATTCCCTCTTGTGCACCAATCACAAAATTTCTCAAATTAAATAATATCATGAAAACAAAATACACAAACTCTAAAGTTTAAAAAAATTATTTACGACTGTCAAATAAAACACCTAGTGTTTATGTATTTGTATTAAGATGGATAAAAATGAAGAGTCTATTACTTGTACACTTCCCGAAATTGTACTACAAGCTGCAGCAACAACATCTACCTTGCTACCGGAAAAATCGAAGTGCATTTATAATAAAACGTACGCAAGCTTCAACGAATGGCGTCTTCGAAAGAACACAAACTCATTTTCCGAAAATGTTACATATGTTGGCCTATTTTGCTGAATTTAGTGCAAAATACAAATCATCTTCGTTTTATTCAATTAAACTAAAAATATACACCTTAACCACAATAAAACAATGTCACTCCACACGTGTTTCGACTTCACAAGAAGTCCTCATCAGGAACCTAACAATTCATGCTTAAATCTGTATTGAAAATAAACCATGACGTAGATATGGAAAAATATGGCAAACAATGGGCATTTTTTAAAAGAAATCTGAAGGATTTGAAACAAAGAAGTCTTCTACTCTCACACCCGAACAAATTAGGGAATTTATTGACAAAGCAGTTTTTCTTTTGAGTATTTTTGTGTATTTTGTTTCCATGGTATTATTTAATTTATATTAATTTGAGATTAGAACAAACATGCTTGTGTTGAAGCTTTAGGCGAGCGGATTACAGCTATTTCGAGTACACTAACCGACCAATCGACGTTCTAGTGGCTAAAAATGATTTTATTAAATTATTTATATTTTTCTGAGAAAAAACATCTATATAGGTAGGGGAGGGTGGGGCACGTTCGGACTATTAACTTTCAGCAAAAGTAGGGTTGTTGTTAAAAATTAAAGGGCAACTTTTTTAATGCACATTGATAGACTCATACATTAAGTATACAGTAATGAACAAAAAATTCGATAAATTTTACATTCTTTTCGAAAATTTGTTATTTTTCAAAAAGTAGCATTTGTCCGAATCTGCCCCATAGCGGGGCACTACTGGACAACATCTGGGGCACATTTGGACAAAACCAAATAAAACACAGAAACTCTACAAAACAACTCTTTTAATTCTGTTCTCATTATTATTCATTTACACAAATTATTATTAAACATTTAAATTATTAAAGTGCACAGTAAAATTGAGAAACCCGCACTTCCTAGCAGTACCTTTAATAGCACTTGGCTTTGGAAGCTTGGAGACGATATCCTCACGATTGACAAGGGAAATATCGTCAATAACAGGAAAAACAAATCCTTGGACTCCTGTTTTACGCATAAATTTTACCTCATAGGTGGGTATTATCTCCTTACAGTTCATTTCCTGAACTACCCCAATGAAGTGTTAGTAGCAAACCTCACAAGAACGTAATCACCTATGACTATGTCCTCATCATCCAATAAACCTTGAAAAGGCAGGTTTGGACACCATAATGGGGCAGGTTCGGACAGTCCGAATGTGCCCCAGTCTACTTGTCCGAATGTACCCCACATGTACATTTTTCATTTAACTAGATAAAACTAATTCCTTGAGCGATAGGTTAGGTTGAACTAACATGAAATTATAGGTTATTTAATGGCATTTAATGAGCTGCAATTGCTAAATAGCTAAGTGAAAAAATAAAAACGTGAAGACTTATGATACTTATCTCAAATATTATTACAATATCTCAAAAAACAGGTTTTTGTTTATAAAAATTTTGTTTGTTGCACTGAAAGACCGGATATTTGTCACACAATAACATTTTGTTCTGCCAACCTACTGTAAACCTCTGTTGCCAACTTGCACGTCATTTAGGCGGGAATTTCAATTTGTCCGAATGTGCCCCATGTCCGAACGTGCCCCACCCTCCCCTACATGATATTTTTTTATGCATATTTTTTTTATTGCATTCAGTTGTGTTTTATCAAAGTTATTAAAATAGTCATAGATAAAGTAGAGTATACTGCTCCCAATAATGGCTATTATTTATTACTTAGGAATTTTTATTCCTCGGTAATAATAGCTATCATTATTGACTCGTGATATAATATACTATTAATTGTTTATTTAAATTAAAATAAATAAAGAGAATAGGCATGATGCCTAATTTTTAAAAACTATTTTATGATGATCTTACGTGTCTCTTATTTCCAAAAAAATGTTTATTTCTGCAGAAAATAAAGGTTTAATCACAAAAATTGACTCATTTAAAACTAATTTTGAATTTGATGCCAAAACACTCACAGGTGTCATGGCAAATTTTTGACGTCACGCCTATGTAAACACTCCTTATCAACTATAATAAATCCTTGTTCCATCACTAATGTTTCTCGGTTTTACTTTTGGTAACACAAAACTGAGCAAATTGATAATTTAAAACCACAAAATAATTTATATATTAATGAAACAAAAATGATGTTTACTTAGCCGTGACGTCATCCACTCTGACTGGTGTTTTAACAAAGATGGCGGATTGCTGTATTTTGTGTTTTTATTTTAACAAAAATCATATTAATCTCGCTTTTAATATAAAAATAAATACATTTTTTAGAGTCTTTTTAACTTATTTCATTATTAAAAAACATAATTTCAGTGATACTTTGTTACTGGCATTGGTGATGACATATTTTGAACCACTGCACTGTAGTAAATACAAGGTCTAAGGGCAGACTGGCCGTTCTGTTGTTGTACTTAACACCCGCAACGGAAATGATATTTATCTCCATTATCGCCTTCATCTTGATTTAAATCCTAACTTCCTACGGCAGGCATAATTCACAAACGCGTTGGCGCACCACACATACACACTGCGTCATACGACCTCTTGTTAATACATATAACGTTAACAACTCACTTCTATATACTGGCTTTCTTTTTGTTTTTACTATAATCAAGTACTATGTACTGTAATTAAATCTACTGAATTAGAAATATTTGTTCATATTTGATTACTACCAATTTTGAATATTAATCTATATACATTTAACTGTCTTACAGCGTGATTTGATGACAATCGGTCAATAGGTGTCAAAATGGTGGATATTTAAACTAATTATTGGTATAATTTATTTATTAATTATTATATTATCATAGCAACTTCTTTATATTGTTTCAAATTTTACGATTCTTTCTTTTATATCTTTTGTGTCGTAATACTTATCATTTTGTAATCATTAAGTGTCCATCACTACGTGATCATTACTGGTTTTACTATTGCCATTATTGGAGAAAAAACATAAACAAAATTTTTTTTTGAAATATGATTAACACAAAAATTATAGTTAATAGTATTGTAGCGACGTTTCCACACTAAAATATTAGATATCCAAAATTTTAATGTAAATATTTCATACACACATTTATTTTTAAGAAACAACTTTATTGCAGTTAGGCCACAAATTTCTTCAGTTGTTATAAAACTTTTAAATTTCTTAAGCCTGTTCATGTCGTTTTAAACACGTTCGATTTGGATATCCCAGAATCGGCAGTAAAGGTCCAATAAAGCTTAAGGTTTTAAATATGCCGACCGGGGTTTTTCCAAATGCTCTGAATTTTCCCCCTCTCTAAATATCTACCGCTATCCTTTTCTAACCTCTCTAAAACAGGATCTTTCATTTTTCAAAACAAAGATACTTGGTTTTCAACTCCTGACACGGTAAACATCTCGCTACAGTACCTTCGCGCTGATTGCTACATAATACACTATAAATACATCATATACAATAGATTTACAACAATTAATAAATAAATAATTACTAAAACTTCAAAAGTGTTATCATTCAAAATGTACCTTGCACACAGTCACTAAAGTATTCACTATAACTTGTATCTTAAACATTTTTTTCTAATACGTACTGTTTAAAAAATATTTAGAAATATACAAAAATTAAAGAAAATCAATTATTTCCTAAAAAAAAATTTTGGGGGGAAAAATGAACAGAACATAAATTATAGATCTAAAACATTTTTTTCTACTGCGCACTGTTTCAAAAAAAAACATCCATTTCCGGTTTAAAAATAGAAGGTGCACATCTAGAATATACGAGAACTTAAGTTTAAAACCACATGCCTGTAAGTCTCACCGTTTTGGCTGTAGAGCGTGCACAGACACACACACAAACAGACGTCATTAAGATAAAGGTCGTACGTGATTCAGGGACCCTCAATACGTGTAATTCCGTTAAAATCTCGAGTTCGAATTTTTTCATGATCACTATACTTTATTATAGGGTCAACTGGGGTAAAAGTGGAACAAAATACAAATCTTTCATGTTTTTTGACAGTTAACGATACAAATTCATACTTTAATTTTTCTACTAGATGCGCTTATGAATAATCATTTTAAATTCTTACGTCATTTGAACTGTACGATACAACACGGACTTTAAAAATCAAAAAAGTGTGTTTCATTTTTAACCTCTAATTTGGGAAAAGGTGAAACAGGCCTCTAATATTTCTCGAAAAATTAAAAGAAAAGCTATTTTGGCAACTTTGATTTATCTTCTTTGTGGTATATCAATGTGAAATTGTAACTTTAATTAATATCTGAGCTATACAGAAAGTTATGTGCAAAGAATTAAAATTTAATTCACACGTTTTGATATCGACTAACAGACATTGACTAACAGGGTGTAGAAGGGGTGACACATCACTTATTAGGCGATTCATATTTTCAGGTCGCTTTAACAAACCTTTAATGATGATGTCAGTTTTTATAATTCTCCTATAAACAAATTAGTTTTTTAGTTGCAAGCTTGTTTCACTTTTACCCCATTTTTTTGGTGTTTCATATTTACCCCGCTCGACCCTACAGTACATTTCATGTATGTATAAAAAAGTTAAAATTGTTAACCATGAAAAAGAACCCGATTTTATGTATTGAACAAAAGGGGGATCATGACATATGCAAAATGTTTACACATCCCTGGTCTAGCTAATCGATTACGCACTACAAATAAATATTTACTAACCTGATACTAAATCAAAAGTTTCAAGAGCGATTCAGCATTAAATATGTAATCTTTGGTAAATAATTTAAATTAGAAATAAAGTTTGGCGTGTATTAATTATTATTTGTGTTAGACAACATATACATAATATTAATTATTAATAACGGCAATATTAACAAAATATATGTTATGTATTCAATTTAATATATCCTTGTAACAATTACAAATTTATTCATAACATAAACATTATTGTGATATGTAATAGACATGGGCGCCAGGAGGGGGGTGCAAGTGCACGTCCTTGCACCCCCCTGGCAAAAAAGAAAAAACATATGAAAAAATTAAGAAATACAATTTTTATTTTAAAATTCACTCTTTGAATAACAGTTTAAGTTAATTAATAAAGAATATAAAACTGAGGACCTTTTTTTTGGTGGCGTCAATTTCAATTTCTAATTTTATAAATTTAAATAAATTTAGATTAGGAAAAATAAAATTTCCTTTTTTTTAGTCATGCTAATTTCAATGCAGGTTTATTATTACAAAATTATTATTATTAGGGTTCCGAAGAAACCCTATTAATATCGCTTTGTCGTCCGTCCGTATGTCCGTCCGTCCGCCCGTCCGTCCGTCCTTTTCACTCAAAGCTAAATAGCTCGTAAACTATATAAGCTAGAAACTTGAAATTTTTACTGAACATGTAAAATGACACCCTCTATTAAAATATGTACAAATTTAATGAATAAATAATTTTTCAGGGGGGGGGGGGGGTTAAAGCTAGGTAAAAAAAATATTTTTTTTATACCAAGGCATGTGGCACGTTAAAATGTATAACCAAACAAGCGGAATTTGACCCTTTTTTTATTTTTTTTCTAAAGCCTGTAGGGGGCTTTAAAGCAAATCCAAAAAAAAACAAAAAAATTGTATACCAAGACGTGTGGCACGTCAAAATTTACGTCTCAATTAGTAGAATATGCCCCTATTTTTTATTTTTTTTCTAACTCAAAAATGGCGCCTGTAGGGGGCTAAAAGCAGTATTTTATTCTGTCCCCCCCACCCCTCTAACTCTGTAACTACCGGAGCAAAAAATCTGAAAAAAATTTGGTAACGAGGTGGAACTTCCAACGACAAATACTAAAGTCAATAATATAATTTTAAATTTTGGAATAATAGGGAGGGGTGTAAGAGAATTTAAAATTTTTATTTTCATATCTAGGCATGTGATATGTCAAAATGTACATCTCAATTCGTAGAACATGACCATATTTTGTATTTTTTTTCTAACTCAAAAATGGCGCCTGTAGGGGGCTAAATGCAGTGTTTTATTTTGTCCCCCCACCCCTCTATCTTTGTAACTACTGGCTCAAAAAATCTGAAAAAAATTTGGTAACGAGGCTTTGGTAGGACTACCAACGACAAATACTAAAATCAACAATATAATTTTAAATTTTGGAATTATAGGGAGGGGCGTCATAAAAATTTTTTTGTTGATATCTAGGCATGTGGTATGTCAAAATATAGATCTCAATTAGTAGAACTTGACACTTTTTTATATTTTAACTTTAACTTAAAAATGCACCTGTAAGTGGTTCCAAACATTTCACGTAGTACGTACTTCGGAACCCTTATGGCATACACTCGTGTATGTCTTGCCCGAATTATTATTATTATTTTTTAATTATCCTCGCATGTATATTAATTTTATATATCTAAATGCACCCCCCTGAAAGAAATTCTGCCGGCGCCCATGGTAACAGATAATATTAATAAAGAAAAGAATTAAAAATATTAAAATGTATTTTTTCGTTTTGAAAATTATTTAAAAAATAATCGAATCCAAATTTTTTCCCGACTAAGAACCAATAAGTTTATCCAAAGTGAGTTTATCGTTACAATTCTATACAGTGTATTCCAAGTTGATTAAGACATAGGAAAAACATGGGGACAATTAGAAGTGTTGCTGTAACTTTTGGTCAAATTTAACGATGTGTGATTGGTGCATTTTGAAATGCCGCCACAAAATTTAATAAAATAGTAATTAGTATTTTGTTTTCAAATTTATATCTGCCAAAAAAATATTATTATAATTTAGACCAGACGCTAGAAGGAAGTGAATGGACATAATATGATAACCGGCAACTATGTATGTTCAGGTTCGTATACCTGAGACCTCGAAGAACTTAAAAAGTCAAGGTGTCAGTCGGTACTTGGGTGTAATTTTTTTTAAAGCGCGAAAAGGCCCTACAAAAGGAAAAAAATGTTTTTTAAATCAAAACTTTTTTTGTATCATTATTAGGCATTTCCGCTTAAAAAAGGTCCTTACACTCATAACTGTAACTCTACTCATTTATTTGTTATAATTTTTTTCAAGTTCATAAAACCTTGAATTTGGGTGTTTTCAATCATGAAAATGTACACTTTATAACTAATATTACCATATTTAAAAAAAATTATAATCTTCAAATGAATGTTAACAATATGGTATACTTTTAAAATTATTACCGGCACCCACCTTTATTTTAATTAACAACTAAGCGCGTTTCCCTACTTTGTGAGGGCAATAGGCATTATGCCAGTAACAAAGTATCACTGAAATTATGATTTTAAATAATGAAATAAGTTTAAAAGATTCTAATAAATGTATTTATTTTTATTTAAATAAATAATGTTAAAATAAAAACGCAAAATACAGCAATCCGCCATGTTTGATAAAACACCAGTCAGAGTGGATGACGTCACGGCTACGTAAACGTCATTTTTGTTTCATTAATATCTGCACTGTTTATAAATTATTTTGTAATTTTAAATTATCAATTTGCTCAGTTTTGTGTTACCAAAACTAAAACCAAGAAACATTAGTGATGGAACAAGGATTTATTATAGTTTACAAGGAGTGTTTACATAGGCGTGACATCAAAAATGCGCCATGACACCTGCGAGCATTTTGGCGTCAAATTCAAAATTAGTTTTAAATGGGTTAATTTTTGAGATTAAACCTTTATTTTCTGCAGAAATAAGCATTTTTTTGGAAATAAGAGACACGTAAGATCATCATAAAATAGTTTTTAAAAATTTGGCATCATGCCTATTTACACAGGGCAATATGAGCGCGCAGATTAGAAAAACGCACATAGTTGTTAATTAAAATAAAGGTGGGTGCCGGTAATAATCTTAAAATTGAAGTATACCATATTGTTAACATTCGTTTGAAGATTATAAATATATGTCTGTCTGTTATTGCGCTTATCACTCGAGAATCACTTACCTGATTTACGTGTTTTTTTTAATTCATTATAAATATGTTCTTTTTGTTACGTTAGGTAACATAAGGAATAAGCAGTGACGATAATAGTAAATCAAGTCAGAAAAAAGTTTGCCGCTAGCGTGCATTTTTGCAATACACTGCCTAAACCGTTCAATATTGAACAATATAATGTAATAAATAATTGTGTAGAATAAAAGGATCTAAAATAATTCAAGTATATTTTTCAAAAATTCTAAACAATAATTCCGTAATCCACGAGAGCGAATCAATAAAATTCATAACCTCACTTTCAAGTAATATATTTTCTTAAAATAATTTGTCACAAAAGAATAAATAAATACAGAACCTGAAAATCATATTCCACAAATAATAAATAATCCATTTTAATCCTACAATTATAATTTTTCTAAATTAACATTTTTCAACAAACACAATTCAAAATTTAAAAAAAACGAGAGCGAAGTTTGAAATAAAGTAAGAAGCTATTATATATTTTGCATTAATAAAACAAAAGCAATTCATATTTCAACATTAATTTTCTGACTCATTTATCATAATGTTTATTTTAAAAGCACTAGACAAAACTGTAAATGTTACACAAATAATAAAAAGTTACATTAAAATCTCTGCATCGCATATAACAATTAATCACATCGTTTAACATTAACTATAGTAATAAAAGAACTAATTGTAACTTAAAACATAACAGTACGAAGATAGAGGTTCATATAAAGAAAGAAAAATATTGTAACAGTAGGTGGCTTTGTTTTTCTTGTAGAAACTATTAAAGTTGGAAATTCGTTCGGATAAATTTTCAATTAAAAGGAATTTGTTTGTATTATAAAGAATTCTTGGAATATATGAAAGAAAATATAAAGATTTTATCTACGATGTTAGCTTTTGAACATGAACTGGAGTACTTTTTATACAAACTACATTGAAACAATTTCATTTTAAACCATTGATTTTTAATATTACTGTGACTATATTGCTTCCTCGCAATATCGAAGATACGAGAAGCTTTGTGATCGTTTCAGATTGAGACAAAAAAAATGTTCTCCGATTTCAAAATTTTAAATTGATTTATCCGTTTCACGTCAAGACAAACACTTTTCGTCCCGTGTCTGTCTGTCTGTTTGTCCGTGTGTCTGTCCCCTGAATCCACGCATAACTCATGAACCACTGAATACGAGAAGCTTTGTGACAGTTTCAGATTGAGATAAAAAAAATGTTCTCTGATTTCAACATTTTTAATTTATCTTTCCATTTCACGTCAATACAAAACACTTTTTGTTCTGTGTCTGTCTGTCCGTCCGTTTGTCCCCTGAATCCTTGTCACACGCATAACTCGTGAACCACTGAACCGATATTATTGAAACTTAGTCGGATGGTTGGGTCTAGTTTGAGGACGGTCCCATTCGTCAAAATCGTGTGTAAGGGGGAGGGGTGACATCCCAAAATATTTATTTTTTCAAGATATCTCAAGAACGACACATGTTACGTGAAAATTTTATAGAATATTTTTTGTAGAGCATTAAATTTCCTATAATATGGATCTACAACGTTTGTTGTAAAATATTCCCTTACAAAGATTTATCTCAATTTATTTTTAAAATTTATGTTTTGTTTTTCTAAATTGATATTTGCTTGGATATATTAAATGTCATTTTGACGTTTGCATAAATTTAGATTTAGATTGAAATTGTCAAAAAATTAAAAATATACGAAAAAATAAACAGGTGCGTTTTAAGAAAAATTTCAAACTAATATTTTTTAGTAAAATTGTATAAAAATTAAATTGTTAACCAATTGCAGGCAATTTATCTAAACACTGTCGGTTTTTATTTAAATTGTTCAATAATTGGTGAATTTAGCACGAGGAAGCACTGTGCATTTACTTGGCAAATGTTTTTTTGAATGTTTTAGAACTCATATACATTTTCATTAACATATTTTATTATGATATGATATTATGCATATATGTATATTTATAATATACTCTTAACGAATCTAAGTTCCGTTGAAGCAATAAATTACTATGAATATACTTTTCCAAGTCTATTATCAAAAAGCTTAAATCAACACCTGAATACGTATTATTATTTACTTTAAAGATAAACCCTAACACAACTTTTATAAACTTAGCTTTTATTACACTGTTAAAATTTCGTATTTATAAAATTACTAAATATATAATCACTAGAGATTGGAAAAATAGTTGTTATTATCAATGAAATAGTTACAAGTTGAATTTTTTTCGGAAAATAGTTAAAAGTGTCGCAAATAGTTTTAAAATAGTTGGAAAGGTAGTTGCAAATAGTTGATTTCAAATTATGTTCAATTAAACCAGTTTTCTGAAAACAGTGGAGATATGTAATAAAAATTACAATAAATGCATTTTTACGCAATAGTTAAAAAAATATTTTTCCAATGTCTAATAATCACAGAGATAAAAACATGGATTTTAAAAATATCTATCTAATACATGAAATAACTGCGATTGGTTTAATTCTAAACTTATACGTACGATTAAGGTACTCCCTGTAATTATTTTCCGCGATTGCAATCAATATTTATTTTTTGATGATACCCATACATCGAACAAAAATTACATGCGAAGTAAAAAAAACATCTGCCAAGTAAATTCACAGTGCTTCCTCGTGTTAAATTCACCAAATTTCAACAATTTAAAGAAAAACCGATAGTGTTTAGATAAATTGCTTGGAATTAGTTAATCAATTAATTTTTATACAATTTCACTAAAAAATATTAGTTCGAAATTTTTCTTAAAACGCACCTGATTATTTATTCGTATATTTTTAATTTTTTGACAACTTCAATCTAAATCTAAATTTCTGCAAACGTCAAAATGACATTTAATATATCCAGCAAATATCAATTTAGAAAAACAAAACACGAATTTTTAAAATAAATTAAGATAAAACTGTGTAAGAGAATATTTTACAACACACGTTGTAGACCCATATTATAGGAAATTTAATGGTCTACAAAAAATATTCTATATAATTTTCACGCAACATGTTTCGTTCTTGAGATATCTTGAACAAATAAATATTTTGGGATGTCACCTCTCCTCCTTACACACGATTTTGATGATTTTGCATTGGGACCGTCTTCAAGCCAGACCCAACCATCTGACCAAGTTTCAATAATATCGGTTCAGTGGTTCATGAGTTATGTGTGTGACAAGGATTCAGACGGACGGACTGACACACGGACAGACAGACACGGAACGAAAAGTGTTTGTTTTGACGTGAAACGGAAAGATAAATTTAAAATCGGAGAACATTTTTTTGTCTCACTTAATCCAATTAGATAGGTCTCCTAAAATGTAATAAAATGTCATATAACATTTTGGTTTTAACCCTTCAGTCACGATATATGTATTTGCGTTCAAAGCCGTGATCAGAACGTCTCCTCTCTATTTTCTTAAATATCAATACAAAAAATCTGAAAAAATTCGAGAATGTAGTTTTTAATTAGTGCTTTCACTGAAAATTATAACGAACACTATCAAAACTTTTTTAGATCCCCCTCCCATAGACTGAAAAGTAAACTCACATCATTAGATAGGTCTCTTTAAATGAAACAAAATATGTTAAATGACCTTTTGATTTTAACCCTTTAGTTACGATATATTTACTTTTCAATGTCGTTATCAGAGCGTCCCCCCCACCCTAATATTTAAACTACCAACTCATTAAATCTGAAAAAAACGAACACTGTCAAAATTATTTTGGACCTCCTCCCATATACTGAAAATTTTACTCAAATTTTTTTTCACTTACCCCATTGAGTGGAGTATCTTTAAGTAGGTCTCCTAAAATACAACAAAAAATGTTTTATGACCTTTTGATTTTAACCCTTTAGTCACGATATATTTGCTTTTCATTGTGGTTATCAGAGCGCTCCCCCTTTCTACTATCTATGCAAAAAAACTAAAAAAAAATCCAGAATGTAGCTTTTAGTTAGTACTTTCAATGAAAATTATAACGAACACTGTAGCTAGAATAGTTTATAAAAAAAATTGAAATAACTCTAGTTTATAAATCGTAATGACAACGGAAACCTATCATGTGCGTGCCCAACACGCACTTGGCCGTTTTATTTATATAATATAGTTATACTATAATATTGTTCATATAGGGAGTATGTATAAAATTTGAATGACATACTGCCTTGTTCCAAGTATGGTGATATGGTAATATATGTAATATTTTCTAAAATTAAAAGGAAAATGCCCTTCCCACTGAAAAATACTATTTATTTAAAAAAATATGTAATATTTTTCATTTCATTATCATAAATTATTATAAATAGTTATACATATTTCTACGAAAATGTCACAATAAAAAATACATATACTCCGCCTTAAAATAAATTTACATTTTCTGAACAAGTTAAAACACAAATTATACATTCAAACATATTACCAAGTAAGAATAAAAAGGCACAAGTATAACATAAACATCTTCGTCTCATGTATTTTTAACAGTGTACATGAAGAATTTTCCCCAAGACATTCTTTAAAACAAAAACACAATATGTTAAATTGCACAGGAGCACGTGAAAGCCGCATAAATCAATATAAAAGTTACTAAACGTATATGTTATATATCCAGGTGTAAAAACGAGCTGATATATGATACCTGCCTCAATTTCGTATCAAAAATATTATAGAAAAACTAATTTCATAACAATTTCTGAGTTCACGATATCATATGAAACGTTCATGTTATTGGCCTGAAATTGACTCTATTGTGAGCAAGAGTGAAAAATTCTAATATCAAATATGTAACACACACCTTTATATTACCTATATGAGGATTTTTCATACAATGAAATTGTATTTTTTTTATGTACAATCTATTTTTTATTGATTTTGTTAGCTAGCAATAAAAAGCGTCTATTCATGAAAATAAAATATTAATTCATTTTATAAATTAAAAAAAAGGATGAAGTAATCTCCGACAAATATGCACTGATTTGGACGATTTTTTATTTGTTTGAAAGAGTATAGTCCAGAGGTAGTCCCATATAAATTTTATCATAATCTGACCATGGACTTCGAAGATATTCGAAAAATAAAAGGAATATTTGACACCAAACGTTATAGACCCATGTTATAGAAAATTTAATGCTGTACAAAAAAGATTCTATAAAATTTTCACGTAACATGTGTCGTTCTTGAGATATCTTGAAAAAATAAATGTTTTGGGATGTCATCCCTCACCCTTTCAATAAATAAAAATTTATTGTATTTTATTGCCTGTTTTGCGTGTTAGTTTTTTGATAACCTATTAATCGCCGAATAAAACAAAAATTTAATCTCTCGATATTAAATCGTAAAATTTTCACGAAACATGTGTCGTTCTTGAGATATCTTGAAAAAATAAATATTTTGGGATGTCACCCCTCCCCCTTACACACGATTTTGATGATTTTGAAATGGGACCATCTTCAAGTCAGACCCAACCATCCGACCAAGTTTCAACAATATTGGTTCAGTGGTTCATGCGTGTGATAACGATTCAGGGGACAGACACACAGACGGACGGACACACGGACAGACAGACACGGAACGAAAAGTGTTTGTCTTGACGTGAAACGGAAAGATCAATTTAAAATTTTGAAATCGGAGAACATTTTTTTTGTTTCAATCTAAATCGATCACAGATAGTTTGTTAATATCCTAAGTTTATTATTATTATACGTGAAATATGAAATTATAGTAAACATTAAAGTTAAATACATTTGAGTAAACGACACCTACCCAGATCACCCCAAAGAACCTATCTGTCCATCCAGTAGCTCATGTCAAGTGAAATTTGTGTATGTCTAGTTTTAAATATAATCTAATTGTTAAGGCATTATGTTATTTCATGAATTTGAAAGGTTTTATTTCAAAATTAAAAATATAAATACCAAAAAGAGATAAATAAAGACTTAAAAAACAATTGCATTTTGACTCAAAGTTGATGAAAGTACGTAATATATAAAATAAAATAGGTGAACACAAATTTTTATACAGGTTGGGGCATTTAAAGTGTTACATATTATTATCTCAGAACTCAGAACCATCACATATTTGAAAAAAATGTTTGGTTGTAAGGGGGTAATCGAATAGTAATATTTATTTGTAATTTTAACATGGCCTTCAAGGATATTTGATTGTCAACATCATTTTTTTAAATAGAAACCTATTTTTTTTTAACAACCGAAGCTTTCCAAGATATCTAACAAAATAATTCAAGATTTTTTACTCAGAAACCATAAACTTTAGAAAAAAGGACGAGACACAAAAAATGTTTATTTTGGTCTAATAAAGCTTGGAGAATTATTTTAAAAATTTAATAAACTTTTTAAAACTTTTTCTATTTATTTTATTATAGCAAAAACAAAAAAAAAAAACGAAATGTTAAAAAATCTAGAATAATTCTCTAGGTTTCATTAGACCAAAATAAACATTTTTTGTATTTTGTATTTTTTCTCTAATGTTTATGATTTCTGAGTAAAAAAATCTTGAAAGTTCAAAATCTCGAATTATTTTGTTAAATAGGTACCTACCTAGGAAAACTTAAGTTTTTAAAAAAAAAAATTCAATGAAAGATTCGTGTTTTTTCACGTAGAATAAGATTACTAAATAAAAACTATATGTTCCTATTTTAAAAAATGATGTTGACCTTCAAATATCCTTGAAGACCACGTTAAAATAACAATTAAATATTACTATTCGATTACCCCCTCACAATCAAACATTTTTTGGTTGAAACATTATTTTCAAATATGCGATGGCTTGAGATAATAATCTGTAATGCCGTGTTCAGACCGAAAAAACAAAACAGCAACATCGTGTCTTTTTGACAAAAGTGCAATAAACCCTATGCATTTTTAAATACGACGTGTTTTCAAACACCGTGTTGCTGTTTTGTTTTCTTTGGTGTGAACACCGTATAACACTTTAAATGCCCTACCCTGTATACATATTGTAAATTAAATTCAAAATTACTTCTTTTGCTAAAAAAAACCTTGCATAAAAAATAAGAAATACACCTCTGTAGATAAAACACCTCGCCCGACATGCTATCAAAAATATTAAAGAAAAACTAATTTCATAAGAATTTCTTTACTCGCGACATGATGTGAACCGTCTGCAAGTTATTTCAACGGAACCGACGTCACTGTACACAATATCGAGGTGAAAAACTTGCCGGAAATGAATAAAAACGTATCGGAGTTTGGGCGGAAATGAGGCCGTTCGTCCACCTACACCACAATCGCTATTATATTGTATAAAATACCACAATTGCGCTGTTGTTAATGCTTACATACATATATAAGTACATATCTACATCTATTATTATATGTATTATCTTAAATATGTTATCTTAGCCAATCGTCGATAATAAATATATGGGTTATTTTAATTAATATATAGGGTGGTCCGGTTTGGGATACAGATATTTAAGGAGCTGATTCCTTGGCACATTGTGAGTAAAAAAATTTACGGGAATGTGGGGTCTATCTTCAACACCCTTTGAGCTGCAGGCTGTTTAAAAACTTCCTTCAGAGTAATATTTACAAATAAAGATTATCTCATAACTTCCAAAGTAACGTAACTAGAGCAACCACAATTAGTCAGTTTCATAGGTAATTAACTAACGTATTTTTCAGTATGAGTGTTATTGCTAACCGTGTTTCCGTTTCAGAGTTATTGCTCATCAAAGTCAAAAAATATATTTATTTTTTTGAAATTTTTTATGAAAATGACAGTTTTCTCCAAAAGTACCTACAAGTTCATTTTGTATAGTCATACAATTTTTTTGTTTATAATTACAAAAATAGTTTTAAAATTATATAAATTACCATTAACAATAAAAAGAAGTAGTTAATTATTGAACAATTTTAATAAAAACCGATAGTGTTTAGATAAATTCCCTGGCATTGGTTAACCGTTTAATTTCTATAAAATTTTAGTAAAATATGAGTTTATAACGTTTGTTGTAAAATATTCCCTTACAAAGATTTATCTCAATTTATTTTAAAAATGTGTGTTTTGTTTTTCTACATTGATATTTGCTTGGACATATTAAATATAATTTTGAAGTTTTAAATGTCATTTTGACGTTTGCATTTTAGATTTAGATTGAAATTGTCAAAAAATTAAAAATATACGAAAAAATAAACAGGTACGTTTTATGAAAAATTTTTTAGTAAAATTGTATAAAAATAAAATGATTAACCAATTCCAGGCAATTTATCTAAACACTATCTGTTTTTATTTAAATTGTTCAATAATTAACTACCTTTGGTGAATTTAGCACGACGAAGCACTGTGCATTTACTTGGCAGATGTTTTTTTTCAGTGTTCATAGTGTTGTTTTCACTAACCTAAATTCCACGCAAACGAAGTCACGGATAACAGCTAGTACAGTATAATAAGAAAGTAAAAATCATGAAAATAAATATTAATTTAAATTTTAAATGTCAGCAAGAACGTATTTTTTTAAATCGTACATTTCACGTTTCAATTTCTTTTTCTGATATGCTTCATCAAACATTCTTAATTGATTCTTCTAATCGATATTTCTTTATGAAACTGCATGACAGAATCTAAGAAACGTACCTATGTATATATAGTAAATGTATTCTGTTGCTTTATGAGGCAGCACAAATTTATGTCGAATTTAAACGATTTCTGAATTTATACTTAGAAAGAGACACCGGCACATTTTCATAGCATTCCAAGATCTACAAGTTAATAAAAACGGTAACTTACCCTCGTTGATAGATATCCCCGACGTTTTAAATTATTTCAAATTAATGGAAGGGAGTATTTGTGCATTTTCCAACAATTTTATTATTCTTTTTATAGTCTACTTAAATTTATATGTCATTAGCTGACACTTAAATTATTATTATTTTTAGATTATTAGACCAGTCAAATTAGACTTTTAAATGGAATTAATATTCGCCTCAATTATTTTAGTCTTTATATAAATTGCCTGGAATTGGTTAACCATTTAATTTTTATACAATTTTACTAAAAAATATTAATTCGACATTTTTCTTAAAACGCACCTGAATATTTTTTCGTAAATTTTTAATGTTTTGACAATTTCAATCAAATCTAAATTTATGCAAACGTCAAAATGACATTTAAAACGCCAAAATGACATTTAATATGTCCAAATAAATATCAATTTAGAAAAACAAAACACGAATTTTAAAAATAAAATGAGATAAATGTAAGGGAATATTTTACAACAAACGTTGTAGACTCATATTATAGGAAATTTAATGCTCTACAAAATATTCTATAAAATTTTCACGTAACATGTGTCGTTCTTGAGATATCTTGAAAAAACAAAATATTTTGGGGTGTCACCCCTCTCCCTTACACACGATTTTGATGATTTTGAAATGGGACCGTTTTCAAGCCAGACCCAACCATTCGACCAAGTTTCAACAATATCGGTTCAGTGATTCATGAGTTATGCGTGTGACAAGGATTCAGGGGACAGACACACGGACACACAGACAGACAGACACGGAACGAAAAGTGTTTGTCTTGACGTGAAACGGATAGATCAATTTATAATTTCGAAATCGGAGAAAATTTTGTTTGTCTCAATCTGAAACGATCACAAAGCTTCTCGTATTTTCGATATTGCGAGGAAGCAAAAATGTATTTATTGATTTAAATAAAAATACAGCCCTCTTAACAGGGTTGTTTAGAAGTGTATGAATCCTTCCCATCTTCCCCTATCAACAAATTCATGCAACATGTATAAATATATGTAGATATAGGTACATAATCAGGCCCGGATTTAGAAATTTACAGTTGCGAAAATTGAACCCCCTCCCCCACCCCTCGAAACTTCTTCAATGGTGGAATAAGTTTGATACGAAAAGAAAAAGAAAGGAGAAAATAAGATGATTTTCGATACAGAAACTTATCGAATATTCGATAATATCAAAACTTGTATAAATCGATTCTTTTCTCGATTCGGGCATTTTCCACTTATAATGTTGGTACGCGTGCTAACGAAATAGGCGGGAAATTCAATTCAAGTTTTCAAAGTTTCCGCCAAAATTTGCCGCCCTTCAATTCTTACCGCCCTAGGCAACTGCCTACTCTACCTGCATGGTAACTCCGGGCCTGCCTACATTGTAATATTTTATGTATTAATGTCATAAAAAAATACATTCTTACCAGTCAATATTACCTACACATTTTGGCATGAGCTGTGAACACATTGTACTCGCGGATTTGCTCGAAAATACTGAATTATAAATATCCAATTCTTACTGCGCTGTGTTACTCAATACCACCGGATTAGCCGAGACCCTGTTGCGCAGATTCAGTGAATTATTAAAAAAAAAAGAATAGAGATACAAAACAAAACAAGATATTATAAAAATTAAAATTTCAGTTATATTCCCCATAGGTGATTACGTTGAATTGCGTTTGTTTGATCAAAATATATAAAATAAAATACGCCAGCGTATTTCATGCTCGAAATAATTTTGTTACAATTTCAAAATAAATATTCTATAAGATAATAAAAAAAAACGTTACGATGAAATGTACCTACAATAAAGCATTTATGTACGTTTCAACAAGTAAATTAGCCAAGTGTAACCCACGGTAGAGCTGGACGCGTGACTCACGACTCGCGCTAAGTGTAATTATTTTATTATTCCTAAATGGTAAGAGATATTAAAAAAAACATAAATTCTTCATTCAATGGCTACTATGTTTTTATAAACACAACTTGATAAAATATTGTTTTAGTCTTTTAATGTTAAATCTTAAATTTTCATGAAATATCAATAGGTTAGAATATCCACTGAAAAATTATCTAACTATAGGTGAAACCGTATTACAATCAATTCAGTAGTTTTCAAGTTTACCTGTAACATGTAGAAAAAAAACATCTGCAAAGTAAATGCACAGTGCTTCCTCGTGTTAAATTCACCAAAGGTAGTTAATTATTGAACAATTTAAATAAAAACCGATAGTGTTTATATAAATTGCCTGGAATTGGTTAACCATTTAATTTTTATACAATTTCACTAAAAAATATTAGTTCGAAATTTTTCTTAAAACGCACCTGATTATGTTTTCGTATATTTTTAATTTTTTCACAATTTCAATCTGAATTTTTTAAGCAAACGTTAAAATGACATTTAAAACGTCAACATGACATTTAACATGTCATAGAAAATATCAATTAAAAAACAAATGACGAATTTTTAAAGCAAAATTAGATACATATTTTACTTCCATGTTCCGAAGGAAATGGAAGTATTGTAATACCATCGAAAAATCGTGTCCGAGAAAATGACAAATTCTGATTGTACTAACTTCAAAACGTAAAGAAAAGTTAATTTCCGCATGGCGGCTGTGCGTGTGTCTGTGTGTCTGTCTGTCAGGATGTAGATTTTTTTTTCGTTCACGATAACTACTGTAAAAATGCACCGATCTGAATTATTTTTGGGGAAAATATTTGTCTCAGTGAGTACTCCAGACCTATTGATTTTGGTGCTAATCGGATAAGGGGTTTTGGAAATATTCGAAATTTTGTAACTTTTTTCGTCAAAAAAATTAATATTGCGAGTATTATCTCACTAATTTTGATAAGATTTGGTACATTTGCAGTTCAATTGAATCTAAAGGACATTTATTATTTGTACGTACCCAAACAGCCATTAAAGGGGTGAAAAACACACTTAAAATTTGAATTTTAAATACTAATATGTCATTAATTCATGTTGCCTTGGAAACAAATGCAACTAAATTCAAATTGTCAAATTAGTTTTTCTACGAATGTGTATTATGTTTTTGACATTATATATTTATATACAAATGGCAATAACTGCTGTAACCGTCGTAAGTATATATGTTTTTTATGTATTACGAAATTTATATTCATAGTAGTAGATTATATTAATAAAATATTTTTGCAAAAAAATTATATTTAAAAATTATTTAAAAAGATGGAAAGAACATGGAAGTCATGTATGGTTCTCCATACCGATATTTTAATATATATTTTACAACAAACGTAGATCTATATTATAAAAAATGTAATGCTCTACAAAGAAGATTCTATAAAATTTTCACGTAAAATGTGTCGTTCTTGAGATATCTTGAAAAAATAAATATTTTGGGATGTCACCCCTCCCCCTTAAACACGATTTTGATTATTTTGAAATGGGACCGTCCTCAAGACAGACCCAAACCATCCAACCAAGTTTAATTAATATCGGTTCAGTGGTTCATGAGTTATGCGTGTGACAAGGATTCAGGGGACAAACGGACACACAGCACTGTGCAGATGTTTTTTTAAAGTTTTCCGAGAAAATTTTATTTGAAAAATTACCATAATAATATAAGTAACAATAGTCCAGTTAATGAAGCAATTTGATGGGAAATTACCTGGAGCAGCAATTTTATGGTTGATTCTTATAGATTTTGAGCCGCTGAACACGAAAAAAATAACGCGCCCGCGTGAGGAGTGGGGCTTCACCCCTAAAAATGTGGTAAAAGGGTGAAAATCAAGTTTTTTCCCGTTTTTTCGATTTATTTCTAAAACTAAATCGACGATGGGGTTATATTATGGTTGATATTTGTAGCTGATACTCAAATGAATCAATTGAAACCAGTTAGATAAAATTTAACCATGTGGGATGTCAAAATGTACATCTCAAATAGTAGAATATGACCATTTTTTTTATGTTTTTCCTTACTCAAAAATAGTGACTGTAAGTGGCTCCAAACATTCCACGTATTACGTACTTCGGAACCCTTATGACATACACTCGTGTATGTCTTGCCCGAATTATTTTAATTTATTTATGTACGATCATGTTTACCATAATTACAGTGCTTTCAATGCTGTCCTCTTTTTCTATAAAAATTTAATTCGTTTTAAATTATTAATATAGTAAGAGCATCGCAGACAATATTTTTCCAGTTGATTATTTTACATTTGTATGAATGCTCTTACTCAAGTTACATATATTACTAATTTAAAGTTTTTATCTCATCAGGAAGTTTAAAAAAACTTTACTGATGAAATTATTGTTAATTACCTAATAAAAATTCACATAGGTTACAAGAAAGATGCAAAAAACTATATAAATATTGGTATGGAGAACCATACATGACTTCCATGTTCTTTCTATCTTTTTAAATAATTTTTAAATAAGATTTTTTTTAAATATTTTATTTATATAACTTACTATTATGAATATAAATTTCGCAATACATAAAAAACATATATACTTACGACGGTTACAGTTGTTAAAGGCAACATGAATTAACGACATATTAATTAGTATTTAAAATTTTTAAATTTTTCACCTCTCCAATGGCTGTTTAGGTTCAATTGAACTACAAATGAACCAAGTCTTATCAAAATTAGTGAGATAATACTTGCAATGTTCGCTTTTTAGACGAAAAAAGTTACAAAATTTCAAATATTTCCAAAACCCCTAATCCGATTAGCACCAAAATCAATAGGTCTGGAGTACTCACTGAGACAAATATTTTCCCCAAAAATAATTCAGATCGGTGAATTTTTACAGTAGTTATCGTGAACGAAAAAAAATTCTACATCCGCACAGACACACAGACACACGCACAGCCGCCATGCGGAAATTAACTTTTCTTTAAGTTTTGAAGTTAGTACAATCAGAATCTGTCATTATCTCGGACACGATTTTTCGACGGTATTACAATACTTCCATTTCCTTCGGAACATGGAAGTAAAAACAACAAAGTTCTTATGCATTTTCATAAATAATTCATGCAAATTAAGCGTTAGAACATATTTCAACAGGCTATATTAATTTCAGTAACACAGAGAGTAAAAAAAATGCCCCCAGACGATCAAGATACGCGTGCATTTAGGTGTTGTTATTTAGCATTTCACCAGTAAATACGCTTTGTGTCCAGCAATAACCATTCATAAAAATATGTTAAACCCTAATAACCGGAGACTAGGGGCCATAATTATGTCAAAACAATGCATGCAAAATACCTCGTCCCAATGTGACTTGCAATAGTCTATGTATATATGTTTGTGTGTGTGTGTGTGTCTGTTTGTGTGCGTTGTTTGTGTCCATGGGCGCCGGGAGGGGGGTGCAAGGAGGTGCACTTGAACCCCCCTGGCAAAAAAGAACAACTAAACAAAATAAGAAATACAATTTTTAATTTTTGGCCGCGTCTAGTTCACTCTGTAATTTTATAAATTTAGATAAAGTTAGATAAGGAAAAATAAAAACTGAAGACCTTTTTTTTTTAGTCATGCTAAATGCAATACAAGTTTATTATTACAAAATTATTATTTAATTTTTTTTTTTTTTATTATTTTATATGTAATTTAATTGTATATATCCAGATGCACCCCCCTGGAAGAAATTCTGCCGGCGCCCATGTTTGTGTCTGTATAAATTGAGATGTTAAATACCTTCTATTCCAAAAAGAACCTTTGTCTAACACGCTAAATCTGTATCTTGATAACTATATTTTCAATCCACAGACTTCAAATAGTATCTCTACTATTTTAATTAACTTAATGTTTTTGCATTTGTTGATGAATAAATAATATAAGCAATAAATTAAGGGGGGGGGGTAAGGTTTTAAAGGCGAAAAAAAGCATATTTTCATGATTTTTTATGGAGATATGAATAATGTTGGTTTATTTATTTCATATACACGTTATAGTATGACATCTAAAGTATCTTTGGAAAAATTTTCAATTAAAAATATCAAAAATGACAGCGAATCTCTGGAGGCGCCTCGAAAAAAAGTTGTTATTCGGTGAACTCCATAACTCGTTACCGGATCATCTGACACAAAAAAATCGAAATGTGCTTAAAAGGTGATATGTTTCCCTAAGTAGTCATAGAGAGTTTTTTTTTTTTTTCGATTTTCTTATTTTTGGCAGCATTTGAAAGTGAAAAACGTGATTTTCACTAAAAAATTTCGGTGAATTTGTTATTATAAAATGGAAAAAAATGGTAAAAAAAACTCTCTGATTACCTGTTTATTTATGTGTAGAAATAGTGTTTAAAATTTCAAAAGGATCGGTCAAGTAGATTCACGAAACTTCAAAAATGACGTTTGCGAGAAAATCGATTTAAAGTTTTTTATACTCGAACATTAACAAAATTAAAGCATCAATAAAAGGGTATAATTTTTTATATTTACACAGAATCATCAATGTCAGCTCCGTACAGTGAAACACTGTCATTCAGGATGTCCAATGCATCTTTTTGCTCTTGCCTAAGTTGGATTCTACCCTCTTTACTTGTACGTGCAGCTTGTTCGTATAAAAATCGAGCATGAGGGTCGGTCGCTTGAAACGCTGTATTTTCGTTAGTTTTATTCCAATTTACTTGAAATTTTGACACAATACTCTCGACATGTGTACATTCAGAAAAAAAATTTTTTTTAAAATGCAAAAAAAATTTTTTTGAATCTTACCCCCCCCCCCCCTCCTTAAATATAAAGTATTTCGGGATAGTTGTACACATGAATATTTTATAATTATTAAAATTATTAAATATTTCATACTACGCACAATCATTTTTATGTATCTAGGTTTCTGGGTGTAAGCCGCGTCATAAGTGCTTTAAGAAAAGCCCTGAAGATGTCCATTGCAATGTGTGACGAAACGTTGACCGATAACACGACCAAATCAACGCAGCTTACACACAGAAGCCAAAATCCATATCCAGATCACGGAAGCCTCAAAACTTTTGTAGTATAAAATCTACACACTTACATACATATAACTCTAATCCATACTAATATTATAAATGCGAAAGTGTGTTTGTCTGTCTTTCACAGAAATTGAGGCAAAGAAAATATTTAAATATAATTGCTAACTTAACGAAATATTAACACAAAATCACACGATAATTAAAATCAGTTATTACAACATATCTGTACTTGGAATAAAAATATGTAAATGTGAATTAATCCTTGAATGAGCCAAAATAGAAAATAAAGCGTGCTAATTATTCAACTCATGCTACCGAAGCACTTAGAAAATATCTTCTAAATATTTAATTAATTTTATTCAGTTCACTTAAATAGCGATTCGCAAAAATCCTTCAATTTATACCAAATGGATTTGCTTTCATTATGCAATGCACGAAGAAATATTATTTCTGAGCAAACGAAAGGAACTTCCGAAATGATTCAAAGTAACACGCGAGAATTTTTTTTAATTTTATAATTTTAAGTTTCATATTCAATAATAGGTACCAAAAATAACTTTATTTTAATCGCAAAAACGAATACAATCTATGTCGTTTTACAGACAATAGAAATCATTTTTATAGTTTTTTGATTTTTATCTTTTTGTATATTTGTTCCAAGAAATTTCGTATATCTGTTAAGCATATTTGATGGAACTTTCACTGTAGGAGAGCCCAAACCTCTACACCTTTTCCAATTCTATTTCAGAAAGCGTCAATTGTATTTCAGATTATTCAATTGTATTTCAGATTAGTCAATTGTATTTCAGATTAGTCAATTGTATTTCAGATTAGTCAGTTGTATTTCAGAAAGTATCAATTGTATTTCAGAAAGCGTCAATTGTATTTCAGATTAGTCAATTGTATTTCAGATTAGTCAATTGTATTTCAGATTAGTCAATTGTATTTCAGATTAGTCAATTGTATTTCAGATTAGTCAATTGTATTTCAGATTAGTCAGTTGTATTTCAGAATGTATCAATTATATTTCAGAAAGCGTCAATTGTATTTCAGATTAGTCAATTGTATTTCAGATTAGTCAATTGTATTTCAGATTAGTCAGTTGTATTTCAGAAAGTATCAATTGTATTTCAGAAAGCGTCAATTGTATTTCAGATTAGTCAATTGTATTTCAGATTAGTCAATTGTATTTCAGATTAGTCAATTGTATTTCAGATTAGTCAGTTGTATTTCAGAAAGTATCAATTGTATTTCAGAAAGCGTCAATTGTATTTCAGAAAGTATCAATTGTATTTCAGATTAGTCAGTTGTATTTCAGAAAGTATCAATTCTATTTCAGATTAGTCAGTTGTATTTCAGATTAGTCAGTTGTATTTCAGAAAGTATCAATTGTATTTTATAAAGCGTCAATTGTATTTCAGATTAGTCAATTGTATTTCAGATTAGTCAGTTGTATTTCAGAAAGTATCAATTCTATTTCAGATTAGTCAGTTGTATTTCAGATTAGTCAGTTGTATTTCAGAAAGTATCAATTGTATTTTATAAAGCGTCAATTGTATTTCAGATTAGTCAATTGTATTTCAGATTAGTCAGTTGTATTTCAGAAAGTATCAATTGTATTTCAGAAAGCGTCAATTGTATTTCAGAAAGTATCAATTGTATTTCAGATTAGTCAGTTGTATTTCAGAAAGTATCAATTCTATTTCAGATTAGTCAGTTGTATTTCAGAAAGTATCAATTGTATTTCAGAAAGCGTCAATTGTATTTCAGATTAGTCAATTGTATTTCAGATTAGTCAATTGTATTTCAGAAAGTATCAATTGTATTTCAGATTAGTCAGTTGTATTTCAGAAAGTATCAATTGTATTTCAGAAAGCGTCAATTGTATTTCAGATTAGTCAATTGTATTTCAGATTAGTCAATTGTATTTCAGATTAGTCAGTTGTATTTCAGAAAGTATCAATTGTATTTCAGAAAGTATCAATTGTATTTCAGAAAGTATCAATTGTATTTCAGATTAGTCAATTGTATTTCAGATTAGTCAATTGTATTTCAGATTAGTCAGTTGTATTTCAGAAAGTGTCAATTGTATTTCAGAAAGCGTCAATTGTATTTCAGAATAATACATTATTATATTACTAAATAGTATTAGTACAAGACCTGATGACATATTTTTCTGCCCCATCTGAGCAGTAGACAGACGGAAATCGTTTATTCATGTGTTGTACTTCATAGGAAAAATAATCTCAATCCCTACACCCAAAGGGG
Source organism: Sialis fuliginosa (assembly GCA_961205875.1). Classification (NCBI taxonomy): domain Eukaryota; kingdom Metazoa; phylum Arthropoda; class Insecta; order Megaloptera; family Sialidae; genus Sialis; species Sialis fuliginosa. The sequence goes on along the minus strand of OY540814.1, from coordinate 1,168,495 downwards.
TTTAATTCCTTAGTGAACATGTAAAGAAAAAGTTCATTTGTATGCACTAATATTCAATCCAATCGTTTTTGATATATCTTGAAAAAATAAATATTTTGGGGTGTCACCCCTCCCCCTTACATACGATTTTGATGATTTTGAAATGGGGCCGTCCTCAAACTAGTTTCATTAATATCGGTTCAGTGGTTCATGAGTTATGCGTGTGACAAGGATTCAGGGGACAGACGGACACACACAAACAGACGGACATACAGACATACACGGAACGAAAAGTGTTTACCTTGACGTGAAACAGAAATATCATTTTAAAATTTTGTAATCGGAGAACAATTTTTTTGTCTCATTCTAAAACGATCACAAAGCTTCTCGTATCTTCGATATTGCGAGGAAGCAACATAACTTCCTTTTATAGAGATATAAATGTATGTATGTAGGTACAGTTGCGACCTATTTGATAACCAGTTAAACTGAACAATTTCTCATATTACAACATAACCTATATGTTACTAACAATGTCATATAGACTACATTTTCACCATATTCTCAATTTAAATGCAACGCTTCAATATTATATCCATATTCAGTTTGGAAACTATTATAACAACGCAGAGCTACAACATTACATGTATAAAACAAGGTACATAAGGTAGTGGCACCAGTCTTGGATATAACCCCAGTAATGGCAATTTTTTAATTAAATGTATTGAATAGGCATTATGCCTAATTTTTAAAAACTATTTTATAATGATCTTACGTGTCTCCTATTTCCAAAAAAATGCTTATTTCTGCAGAAAATAAAGATTTTATCACGAAAATTGATCCTTTTAAAACTAATTTTGAATTTGACGCCAAAACGCTCGCAGGTGTCATGGCGCATTTTTGATGTCACGCCTATGTAAACACTCCTTGTCAACTATAATAAATCCTTGTTCCATCGCTAACGTTTCTCGGTTTTAGTTTTGGTAACACAAAACTGAGCAAATTGATAATTTAAAAACACAAAATAATTTATAAACATTGCAGATATTAATGAAACAAAAATGACGTTTACTTAACCGTGACGTCATCCACTCTGACTAGTGTTTTATCAAACATGGCGGATTACTGTATTTTGCATTTTTATTTTAACAAAAATTATATTAGTCTCGCTTTTAATATTAAAATAAATACATTTTTTATAATCTTTTTACCTTATTTCATTATTTAAAATCATAATTTCAGTGATACTTTTTTACTGGCATTATGCCTATTAGAAATATGTTGATTACTTCCATTTCTGAATATTAATCTATATAAATACATTTAACTGTCTTACAGCGTGATTTGAAGACAATCGGCTAATAGGGGCAAAATAGTAGACATTTGAACTAATTATTAGTATAATTTATTAATTAATTATTACATTATCATAGAAACTGCTTTACATTGTTTCAAATTTGACGATTCTTTCTTTTATATCTTTTGTGTCGTAGTACTTACATTAGCAAGTGTCCATACATGAATAAAATAAAAGGCTATAATTTAAAAAACAAACTATATTTGCGGACTTTGATAATTAAATTGTTTAAATAGTTACTTGTTTTATTAGTAATACGAATTCATGAGAATTACAAATAAAACAAGCCCATTAATCCAAAAAAACGAAAACTTGCTCTTATAGCGGCCATAACTGGTGCCTTTACCTTATTTCGATATAAAACGTAGACAGTTTGGTCACTTGCTAACAACACATCTGTTTCTCGAGCACCACTCTAGTGTAGGTGTATGCTAGAAGTACGCGAAAGCTGGTACAATGTGTCTGGGGGAAATGAGTAGCACTTTATATTCGAAAATCACATAAACCGTGGCGTTTATCGGCGTGTATCTGGCAGTCTGTGATAATGACGGCCCCGGGTCACGTGATATGTAAATCACCGCACACACCCACGCCCCCCCCCCTCACCCCCTTTACCCCCTCCGACGCCGCTACGGGATGCCGGGGATTCTTTATTTATGGACAAGTACCAAACGTGACGTACCTCAGGATAAATGTTTGTAAGTGTGTCACGGTGCTTTGGAAACTAACTTAAATAAAAAAATTGATTACCTCTGATTTTTTTGTACAATTCAATTCTTTAGTATTTATTTAATAATTCATAAAACAAATAAATACATAAATCGTGTACAGGTCAGAACGCGATGATTTTTTGTGTTATTTATTGTTTATTAACTTTTTACTCCACAAAATAAAGAAAACAAAAATATAAAATTATTGGAATTTGAACTCGGGACCCATTGTTTATAAGATTTTTTATAATTTTTCGTAAATTTTGAAATATAAACCAAATGGTATTTTATATCGAAAAATCAAAGACACACGATAATTTTCTTTTATTAAGTGGATTCCAAAATATATTTTATATTACCAATCCGATAATAAATACCCGAGATATGAATTATTTTCAATTTTGAACGGCCGCCATTTTGAAATTCATAAAAGAATTCCGCTAACTAACAAATTTAACCAAGGTACATATTTACAAGGTCGATTTTTCTACTAAGTTTCAAAAAGATCACAAGAATACCTGAAAAGCTAGAAACTTCACAAGAAAAAAAGCCTTATAAAAAAATTAAAATAATTCATAACTCGGGTACTTATTGTCGGATCGATATTATCAAATATATTTTAAAATCCTCTCAATAAAACCAAATTATTGTATCTCATATGATTTTTCGATATAAAGTGCCGTTTGGTTGATATTTTCAAATTTACAAAATATTATAACATCTTGTAAACTAAAAGTCCCGAGTTCGAATCTCAATATATATTGCTTCCTCACAATATCGAAGATACGAGAAGCTTTGTGATCGTTTCAAATTGAGACAAAAAAAATGTTCTCCAATTTCAAAATTTTAAATTGATTTATCCGTTTCACGTCAAGGCAAACACTTTTCGTTCCGTGTCTGTCTGTCTGTCTGTCCGTCGGTCCGTCTATTCGTCCGTCCATTTAATAATTCATAAAACAAAAAAATACATCGTAAACATTTTTCTTAAAAATGCTTTCTTCTCTCGGTAGAGGGCGCTGTAAGATAAATCAACAAACTCAAATATCTGAAAAAAGGTATATATATTTCAACTGGGTTCTTGGTATATAATGAATTGCAAGAGGGTGGAAAATTTTTAATTTTTTTTAGTAATTAATATTTTACCCCCCGTTACATATGAAGGGTTGTAAGTGGTTTTATTCGATCCGGCGGAAAAAATACTACGGGCGATCAGGGGGAAAAACAACCCTCTATCTCGCATAGGAGCCGAGATATTTTCGATTTTGTATAATGAAAGAAAACTAAAAATAAGAAAAATTTAATATTTCACCCCCTGTCACATAAGAAGGGTTGTAATTAATTACATTCGATCTGGTGGGAAACATACTACGGAAGAGGGGTTCTTAGGGGGACAAAACAACCCCTTATCTTACATAGGAGTCGAGACTTATAATATAAATGCGAAAGTGTATCTCTCAGTCTGTCTATTTGTTACCTGTTTACTGCTAAACCGCTCTACGGATCTTAATTAAATTTGGCAGTGAGATAGCTTGCATCCCAAAGAAGGGCATAGGCTACTTCGTATCCCGAAAATTGAACCCTAACGGGATTGCAAAAAGGTTGAAAAATGTATATGGGGAATTTTTTTTAGTAATAAATATTTCACCCACTGTCACCTATGAAGGCTTGTAATTAATTTTATTCGATCCGGCGGAAAAAAATATCATGGGGATGGGGGTTTCGAAATCCACGCGAGCGAAGCTGCGGGAAGCAGCTATTATTGAATATATTTGTATTTATGTTAACAAAACAATACACATATGTATGTATGTACAGTCGTCTGCATTAATGGTCTTGCAGTTTGTATTCATTTTCGATTATCACAAACTTAGTAGGCTCCTCCCATTTGTGCAATTATAATATTTAAATCATTTCTCCATGCATCAAACAAAGACAGATATTTTGAAATTCATTTGCTAGATAAAGAACTACTCTTCGTTTATAATACCCATATATATTTGTGCAATTAAATTATTATGCAATCTATTGAAAATTGTATACGTAAATTTTGTGGCAATAAATATTTGATATTCCGAATTTTATTATTTAAATATATTAAACTTGATAGAAAATGATAACCGATGATGTTTGTCTTTAAATTTGGAATCTGTTGTAAGCGATTTTAGCCTTTAGGGTGCCAGACGAGTTCTGCAGGCGACTGTACATACTTATACATATGTTATGAGATATTTTAATAAATATAACACAACATAAAATATATAACAGATATATTCAAACAAATAGAACAAGTATACTTTATTATTATTCTATGACAAATGAGTGTAGTGTGTAACTGTAACATACATGTATCATGACACAAAGTTTTAAATGAATCCTTTGATAAAATCAATAACGTTGAATCTAATTAAATATACAATTATTTGTTTTACTGTAGTTTCAATAGTTAATTAAATATTATATAACAAAGCACACAGAAACTTATAAGAGAATTTCATAATGTAAATAATAAACTATAATTATGTATTATACATTGATGCAACAATTTTTATGTTTACAAACTATTATATATTTGTGGACTTTGATAATGATTAAATAAAGAGTTATTAGTAACATGAGTTGATGAAAATTACAAAAAAGAATCCCGTCAATCACAAAAACAGTAAACTTTGTTCTTATAGCGGCCATAACTGGTGCCAGTACCTTATATCATTATTTAAATTTATTAATGCCGGCGTCCAGTAAAAAAACGTTCAATTTCCTTTCGTTCATAATTTCAGTTTCTTTCTAAATATAACATAAATATTTTGATTCAGTTACACCAGCAACAAAAGTAAATAAAAGTTGGCAAGCGGCTGTATTGTAAGCGAATGATTTAAGTCGCTATTTATAGCCCCGAGTTTATAATTTCTAACACACATAAGTCTTGGGCTGATTTTACACCGTCAAGAAATATTCACTGTGCTCGGGAAGCCAACTTTAATTAAAAAAATGATTACCTCTGATTTTTTTGTACAATTAAATTCTTTTGTATTTAAAGAACACTTTAAGACCAAAAAGAATAAAATCGCCTTGGCGCTTTTTTAATAATTCATAAAATAAGAAATCGTATGTAACATTATAACGCGAATTTTATTTAGTATTTATTGTTTATTAACTTTTTACTCTACATAATAAACAAACAAATAAAAATAAAAAATAAAAAATAAAAAATAAAAAATAAAAAATATTGGGATTCGGACCTGAGACCGTTAGTTTACAAGAAAAAAAAAACAACATATTTTGGGATTCGAACTCGGGACTTAGTTTTCAAGATTTGTTATAATTTTTTGTAAATTTTAAAATATCAACCAAACGGTACTTTATATCGAAAAATCACAAGAGATACAATAATTTGGTTTTATTGAAAGGATTCTAAAACATATTTGATATTATCGATCCAATAATTATTGTTCATATCTCGAGTACTAATTATAATTAGTACTCGAGATATGAACTATTTTCAATTTTATTATAAGACCTTTATCTTGCGGACTCTCTAACCTTTCAGATATTCTTCCGATCTTTTTGAAACTTGGTAGAAAAATTGATCCTGTAAACACCTCAGTTAAGTTCGTTAATTAGCGGAATTCCTTCATGAATTTCAAAATTGCGGCCGTTCAAAATTGAAAATAATTCATATCTCGGGTATTAATTATCGGATTGGTAATATAAAATATGTTTTGGAATCCCCTTAATAAAAGAAAATTATTGTGTCTCTTGTGATTTTTCGATATAAAATACCGTTTAGTTTATATTTCAAAATTTACAAAAAATTATAAAATATCTTATAAACAATAGGTCTCGAGTTAGAATTCCAATAATTTTTTATTTTTTTTGTTTATTTTGTAGGGTAAAAAATTAATAAACAATAAATAATACAAAAAATCGCGTTCTGACCTGTACACGATTTATGTATTTTTTTGTTTTATGAATTATTAAAAAAGCGCCAGTACCTACTTATCATTAGCAAGTGTCCATCACTGCGCGCTCATTACTGGTTTTACCTTTACCATTACTGGAGAAAAAAAACATAAATAAAATAAAAGGCTATAATTTAAAAAAAAACTATATTGCGGACTTTGGTAATTAAATTGATTAAATAAAAAGTTACTTGTTTTATTAGTAACATGAGTTAATGAGAATTACAAAAACAAGCCCATTAATCCAAAAAAAACAAAAACTTGCTCTTATAGCGGCCATAACTGGTGCCTTTACCTTATAAACAATGTAAATTTAAAATAAAAATCCAAGAAAAATCGATTATTTGATAGCTGCTAACTAACAAATCTTTATTCAGCAACCCAGAAAACCTTTAATAAGGTATTAACTGAGTTACTAACTATTCAACTTATTTGTTAATTTATCAATTTTAATTTGTTAATAATAGGAAAGGAGGTCTCGACGGTCTTACATCATTTGATAGTCTTAAAGTTAATGATGTAAGCAATATTTAAAAAAAAGTTGGAATCTGTAGGATCGCGTCAAGTTGAAATATTAACTATTCAACTTATTTGTTAATTTATCAATTTTAATTGACATTTTCGGTGATTTTTGAACATTTTTTAGGGGTAAGAGGGTGGAAAAACAAATCTCTCCCAGGGCGCCAGACTTGCTAAGGCCGGCTCTGGTCATATACAATAATTATAATCTAATCTTCGATAATTATCGAATAGTTATCCGATAATTATTATCTTATTTTTATTCTTTAAAGAAAACTAAAAACAAGGGTGACTTGAACTGTCATAATCAAAACTGTAAAAAGGTGACTTTTCAAAGTTCGTCAAATAGAGACGGTCAGGGAAATCCTGTAATAGCTGAGTAAATTAATTATTTTTTAATGAAATTCGACCATTTTGACTTATGTCCAAGGTGGCGGAACAGAACCCCGTCGTAAGTCGAGAACTACTTTTAATGTTACTTTAAACTTCATAATAAAAAACTGTCGGTATTGTATTTCTATTCTATCTTATTATCGTTATAATATCCAGAAGGAAGAAAATGGGGGTAATTATATCCCTAGGAAGTTTTAGAATATGTGTATTTAATTTCAAAAATAATCACCAATATACAAACTGTATTAAATTACATATTAAAATTTTTATTATCTTTGAACTCAATATGACACAAATATATAGCACAGTACAAACTTGGAAAATATGATAAGGAATAACATGTTAGTTGAATTAATGTCGACGATAATATTACCGAAGTACGATGTCGAATATAATTTATGATAAACAAAATAATTTAACGTATCAACCATGAAATATTATGATTGATAATGTCACACAAAATGGAAATATTTTAAAAATATTAACTACCTAACAGTGTTATAGTATATACAGTAAAAGCTCTTTATTCGCGGGGTATATGTTCCATAAATATGCCGCGAATACAGAAACCGTGAATACGGAATGGTATTTTATATGGGATTATAGGGGATACGTTCCTAGGTGACAAAATAAATAAACAAATACAATATAAAAAAATCAATTTAATTAAAGTTTTTGACCATATTGATTAATTATTATCTTCAGGCTTAGGCAATGGTTTAAAGAATTTTGTAATTTTTTCTTGCTTGGCAGTTTTTAAAAGCTCCTTCAATTCAGATTGATATTCAGCAGTGGCATTAGCAATTTGCCTCTTAAAAATAAGACTTCGTTCCATAGACGGATCAATTTTCATAAAGAAATCACAAAGCTCATTTGCCATTCTTAAACCTTCACTAAGATTTTTCAAATTAAATGTCACGTTTCCAGTGCTTGTTTGGTAGCATTTTGAAATACATCCTTAACAACATACTTTAGGCAAAGTTGTAATAAGGTCTATTTTACTTTTTTATTAGTCCATTTGACGGCGTTTACAAAGGATATTGGGTTGGATACCTAATGGAATCCTTTTTATTATTATGTATGTACTGATTAGATCCGCGAATAAAGAAATCTTTAGCCGCGAAGATAGGAATTGGGTCGCATTTTTTTAATCCGCGAATAGTGAAAACACGAATGAAGGAAGCGCGAATAAGGAGCTTTTACTGTACTAGGGTGTTTTTGTTTTTTTTTATTCTTTCGGTCCTGCTGGCCTATGTTTTAGCTTTAGATCAAAAGTTAATTGTCCCAAAATTTCAGACTCGTAGATCAAACCTGTGGACGGCGCAACCCGAGTCTTTTTCCCATTTGATTAACATGGGAAAAATTACTTTTTTACTTACGCGTGAATATCTCGTGAAAAATTTTTTTTTTTTAAATTTCTCAAGGGAATATTTTGTAGAGAATTAAGTGCTCAATTCATAAATACAATAAATTTTAAGAAATGTTTGTTTAAAAATTATCATAAAAATTAGATTTTACTTTTTATAATAATGTTTAAACGAACATATCTTTACAAATATTCGATCTATGAATTGAGCACTTGGGATCTTTTTTGTACAAAATTTAATTCTCTATGATGTGCTGCTGTAAGAAATTAAAATAAATACATTTTTCAACGAGATATTCACGCATAAGTAAAAAAGTAATTTTTCCCTTGTTAATCAAATGGGGAAAAGACTCGGTTTGCGCTGTCCACATGTTTGATCTATGAGTTGGAAATTTTGATCAAAATTAACGATGTGTAATTGGTGAATTTTGAAATGCCGCTTCGAAATAAACAAATAGATTTTAAATTAGTAATAGTGTTTTGTTTTCAACCTTAATTTAAAAAAAAAATGTATTATTTATCTAGGATGTTTAATTAAATTTCATTTATCTAAAAGGCTACTAGAACACTTCTAATTCTCTCAGGGCCGTAACTATCACCGGGGCAGCCGAGGCGGTGCCCCGGGACCCCTGAACAAGGAAATTTTTTTTACGAAATTTTAAGTTAAACTCATTTTGATTCAACACGGAGAAAATTTTTCAAAAACCAAAAACCTCAAAAATTATATTTTTCAAACATTTATAGAATTATCTTTAGCGTACCTACATAAAAAAATCTACAAAAAAAATGTCCCTCTACTCTTTGTTACCTACAAGATATCAACGAGTCAATTTTTATTTTTAAATGTGTTTTTTAGCCGTTTTGATTTGGAACTTGTCACACATACATATTTATAATCATAAGGAATATCTTTTCCCAAAATTTTATTAAAATCAATTTTTACTATAAAAATACTGTTTTATTTAAGGTTATGTAATAAAATTATAAGATTTTTAAATATTTAGTTTTAAATTCATAACATGTATTTTAAAATGAATTTTTTATTTTTGCAATCCGGTCAGAGAGTTGAAAATATTTTTAAAAAAACGTACACGAAAAACCGTAAAAATGATATTTTTTTCAACAAGGTAGGTACAAATAATTTCGCTAATATGACTCTACTATAAATAGATTTTTATGCAGCTCGATATGAGAAATTATTGTTTGTTTTTTTTCAAAAAATCTATAACGTTTGTTGTAAAATATTCCCTTACAAAAATTTATCTCAATTTGCTTTAAAAAAATCGGGTTTTTTAAATGTCATTTTGACGTTTACATAAATTAAGATATTGATTGAAATTGTCAAAAAATTAAAAATATACGAAAAAATAATCTTACGAAAAATTTCGATTGTGTAGACCTAAAGGGTCTGACCCCACTCCAAGCTTATTAATTAGACGTGTGAATGGGCGACGTAACACACATGCAGTCGAAATTCGTTCGGTGATACAGCAATATAATTAAAAATATACGAAAACATAATCTTAGGAAAAATTTCGATTGTGTGGACCTAAAGGGTCTAACCCCACCGAAATCTTATTATTTAGACGTGTGAATGGACGACGTAACACACATGCAGTCTAAATTCGTTCGGTGATACAGCAATATAATTAAAAATATACGAAAACATAATCTTAGGAAAAATTTCGATTGTGTGGACCTAAAGGGTCTAACCCCACCGAAATCTTATTATTTAGACGTGTGAATGGGCGACGTAACACACATGCAGTCTAAATTCGTTCGGTGATACAGCAATATAATTAAAAATATACGAAAACATAATCTTAGGAAAAATTTCGATTGTGTGGACCTAAAGGGTCTAACCCCACCGAAAGCTTATTATTTAGACGTGTGAATGGGCGACGTAACACACATGCAGTCTAAATTCGTTCTGTGATACAGCAATATGGATCAATCGGTGTGTAGCAGCGAGTTATTTCCGTTGCTCAAACGTAACCAAATCGCGATGAAGTCATCGAAAAAATTCTGTATTGATTATTTTGCGCGATGGAATGCTAAATCGCTGTGAAATGTATGTAGATTTGTCCGATTATGTAGGTGAGCGAAAATGTCGCAGTATTTCATAAAAGGAGTTCCGGCTTTTGTAAAAAAAAACTTCTCAGCGTTTGTATTTTTGTATGTCAGATTTATTGTTTTATTTTTTGCATCCGAGCCAAAAGTCTACTACATATGTTTATATTTACACAAGTTATAATGAAATAGAATTATTGATTCTAGGATCATTCAATGATTTATGGTTTGTATTCTTTCATTTTGTCTTTGTCATTTATTTAAAATATATTATTTATGATTTTATAGATACCCTGACTTACTTTCTGTCTCTCTCTCTCGTGTGAACTACGGAATTATTGTTTAGGATTTAAAAAATATATAAGTAGGGGAAAGACGGGCAAAGTGGCCACTCTAAGGTTTGATGCATTTTTTTGATACCTTTTTAATCAGCAACATTATAAAAAAATATCTACGTTGGGAACCGAGGGACTTTCTTATACGTAATCCTAACAGTGAATAGTTTACGTGATTATTATTTTATTAAAACATTTCTGACAAACTGACAAGATAGAATAAAATAAATAATATAGGTAATATTATTCTCTCTATTATATAACAAGTGATTTTTTTAACTTTAAATTTTTGGATTTTTGAATTATTTTTGAAATAAGAAAAAAATGTTTTAGATAAAAAATGTCGAGTATGTTATTATCTATAATTTATTTCCCATGCATTTTTTCCAACATTCATGATTTAGCAAGAAAGAATTTTTTTATGTAATTATTTAGATTCACCTACACTGTTCACTCTCAGTATTACGTATAAGAAAGTCCCATGTTACCTACGGCAAACACACACACTGTTCAATCTCTGTAATACGTATAAGAAAGTCCCATGACACTCATATTTATAAATTATATTTTCTCCTATTTGTTGAATTTTTCCAAATTGGCTAAACCCAAATTTCAAGTTCAAATTAAAAAAAACTGGTAAGCAGAAAATTCCAAAAATTTGGATTTCGACTATGCTCGACCAATATCACAGTCCACAATGCTATATGGTAGCTTTTTTGGCTCCGCACTTTTTTTGTGTAGCTATGTTATTAATAGAGATTGGAAAAATAGTTTTTTAACTATTGCGTAAAAATACATGTATTATAATTTGTATTACATATCTCCACTGTTCAAAAAAACTGGTTTGATTGAACACGATTTGAAATAAACTATTTGCAACTACCATTCCAACTATTTTTAAAACTATTTGCGACATTTTTTACTGCTTCGTTTGCTATTATTAAATCGTAAAAAAACTATTTATCAACTATTTCCGAAAAAAAATTCAACTAGTAACTATTTCATTGAAAATAACAACTATTTTTCCAATCTCTAGTTTTTAATACCTATTTCAAATATTACGAGTATTTTTCATCCTCATTATTTCTAAACATTTTACGTCAGTGCACTATGGGCCAGGAGACCCTGTTCTATGGCCAAAAGTCCAGAAGTTATCCGATTTAATTAAAATTCATTTTATAAGGGTTTTTTGGGACGCTGATTTCAAATTTTTAATAAAAACTCAAAAATTCAAAATGGCGGAACTAATATGGCGACTAATATATTTCAAAAGTTATCCGATTTAAATAAAATTCATTTTATAAGGTTCTATTGGGACACTGATTTCAAAATTTTTATAAAAATTTAAAAATTCAAAATGGTGGATCCAATATGGCGACCAATATATTTAAAAGTTATCCGATTTAAATAAAATTCATTTTATAAGGTTTTATTGGGACGCTGATTTCAAATTTTTTATAAAAATTTTAAAATTTAAAATGGCGGATCCAATATGGCGACCAAGATATTTCAAAAGTTATCCGACTTTAATAAAATTCATTTTATAAGGTTTTATTGGGACGCTGATTTCAATTTTATTATAACAATTTAAAAATTCAAAATGGCGGATACAATATGGCGACCAATATATTTCAAAAGTTATCCAATTTAAATAAAATTAATTTTATAAGCACGCGGTGTAAACAAATAACAATCTAAATACAAGTAATCTCCTTACAAAAATCCACAACAAAATTTCGCTCTAACACTATGAATGAAACTAAAAATTGCATAAACTCACCCCCTGACTACCCCGGCCATTAGGGGTTGAGTGTCGATTTTTTATTTTTATTGAAGACTGTTTTGTCCAAATTCACCTGTATAACTAAAGCAACTATGCAGATAACATATCAAAATCCCACCCTCGTCCACCTCTTACGCTATTAGGGGTTGAATTCTTTTGAATATATATTTAATTAATATTATTTAATTGACTATTATTATATTTTCTCCGAATTTACCTTAATATCGCAAAAAAGTATGTAGATAAATATATCAAAAATGTGGTTTTACTTCAGTAAAACTGAAAATAACGCATTCATGTGACATTTAAAATTATTTTATAACTTCCACGAATGAAATAATCCAATTATACGGCTTGGAATTTATGACTTTACAATAAATATTACATTTTACAAGCGACAGTGACATACATTTTTTTTATACATTTTTCAACTTTGCACCCCTGTCATTTGAACAGGAATTGATTAATCAACATGTAATTGTCATCATAACTACTTCAACTAATGCTGAATTCAGTTGTCTAATTCGTTTTCTCAAATTCGAAAGTAGACTTTTGGCCACAGAACAGGGTCTCCTGGCCCATAGTGCAGTGCTAAGAACTTTTTACTCCACGTAATAAAAGGTCAGATGTCTATGTATGTTACTACATTGTACTACATGTCTTGCTACCATTCCATGAAACCCCATTCTGTCATTAAGATATTAAAAGCACTCATACCAAGCACAGTAATGTTTATTTTCTGTTATTAGTATTACATTTATATCATAGAAAATACCACACAATATGTTCCACATTAAACAATAATAGACAGAACCGGCCTTAGCAAGTCTAGCATCCTAGTCAAGATTTTTTTTCGCCCCCCCCCCCCCCCCCACACCTACCCTTCGGATTGATCAGTTCATTAATTCGACCATTAAAAATATATTTTATTATTCTAATAATTAAAGAACAAAATATTGCTTCCTCGCAATATCGATTGAGACAAAAAAAATGTTCTCCGATTTCAAAATTTTAAATTTATCTTTCCGTTTCACGTCAAGATAAACACTTTTCGTTCCGTGTCTGTTTGTCTGTCCGTCCTTGTATCCGTCCGTCTGTCCCCTGAATCCTTGTCATACGCATAACTCATGAACCACAGAACCGATATTATTGAAACTTGGTCGGATGGTTGAGTCTGGCTTGAGGACGGTCCCATTTCAAAATCATCAAAATCGTATGTAAGTGGGAGGAATGACACCCCAAAATATTTATTTTTTTCACGATATCTCAAGAACGACACATGTTACGTGAAAATTTTATAGAATATTTTTTGTAGAGCATTAAATTTCCTATGTTGTAAAATATTCCCTTACAAAGATTTTTCTCAATTTATTTTAAAAATTCGTGTTTTGTTTTTCTAAATTGATATTGCTTGGATATATTAAATGTCATTTTGACGTTTTAAATGTCATTTTGACATTTGCATAAATTTAGATTTAGATTGAAATTTCCAAAAATTCAGGTGCGTTTTAAGAAAAATTTCGAACAAATATTTTTTAGTAAAATTGTATAAAAATTAAATGGTTAACCAATTCCTGGCAATTTATATAAACACTATCGGTTTTTATTTAAATTGTTGAATAATGAACTACCTTTGGTGAATTTAGCACGAGGAAGCACTGTGCATTTACTTGGCAGATGTTTTTAATCCATACTTTGAAATTTAAGTATTAAGAAAATTTACGATTTTTTCGTAAGAATTAATAATTTTTACAAAAATTAAAAAAAAAAAAGATATTTAAGCCTTACATTTAAGTTTACTGTGTTGCTGAATAAGCAATATATTTTGGAAAATCGGGCTTGACGGATCGATAAAGAATTTAATTACAAATATTTCATATAAAAAATTATTAACTACTCGAAATTGTAGCCTAATTTGAAACAAAAATGTCACTTTTATACCCCACTGTATTGGTTTAGTTCCCAGCTCCCCCCCACCCCTAAGCCGGCACTGATAATAGTGCCGGCTTAGTTTGTGGTATATATTACATGCATATCTACAATATACGATCACGCGAGTTTTAACTGTAATTGAATATAAACTACAGAACAACTCTAATATCACAAAATGTAATGTCTATATTTTATAATTCAAACATATTCGTTTTATTATTTACAAGTTTATACTACCAAGAAATACTTATATCTACATACTAATTTATTTCTAAGTATATTACTATACATATGTACTAACCTATTTATTTTTTAAATCAACAAGTTGTACCTCTTATAAAACAATATTAACAACATAGACATAGAGCATAGGTGTCCAACCTTTCGAACCTTCTGGGCCGCATAGCATAAATTCAATTTACTAAGAGCCGCAAGCCAGAATATAAAACTTTGTTTTTTTAGTCGTGTAGGTTTATTATTATAAAATTATTATTATTTTTTAATTATCCTCGCGGGCCGCTTGACATAGAGCATGGACAACAGCGCATTCTGTATTAACACAATGGTGTAACATTAGTTCAAAAAGTGAGAGAGAGATATAGTGTAATTTGAAATATATCTATCTCTTTTTCTGAGAATCTGATTGGTAGCTTACTACAGTTCAGGGTAGTATTTCTGTCAGATATATTTTTGTATATCATAAGTTTTTTATTAGAAAAGTAAATAATATAAACAATAAACATACTATAATGGTTTATATTTGTTTTGTGTGTAAGTGGCGGTTGGATAAAGATCCTAAAAGATATTTTCCCCGTTAAGTAAATTAAATTTTCAATAATATTAAATAATACTTATCGGTAATTAATTAATTATAAATCTGTTGTCACAGATTCCCACTTAAAGAAGATGGAAAGCAAAAATGGTTAAACATTATTGGTGAAAAAGTTGCAATTGTAAGAGAATGGACAATTCTGTGTTGTTTACATTTTGATGAAAGTTGTTTCTATTATGGTCTATGAAACTTATATTATTTAGAAATCAACAATCGTTTTTTTTTTAATAAAATTTTTTTATAATTTTAATTATTTTTTGTATTTTAACCTCTTTATATGTATGTATCTATGAATATTTTTAATGTTCGGGGCCAAGAATGAATAGTTGCACTCCTTTTTAAAAAAAAGGACAAGTATATTCCAAACCTGTTTCCACCTCTTTCTTTTGCACGTCTTTGTTTTCGAATCAAATGCGTGGTCCATGCTCTATGTCTATGATTAACAACTATTTTTTGGGTTATGTTGAACCAGTAGTAATATACTTGATAACATGAAAATAGTGTCTCTATATACAGGATGGTCCGGTTTGGGATACAGAGATTTTAGGAGCTGATTTCTTGGCTTGTTGTGAGTAAAAAAATGTACGGGAAGAGGGAGTCTATCTTCAACACCCTCTGAGCTACAGGGTGTTTAAAAAGTTTCTTCAGAGTAGTATTTACAAACAAAGATTATCTCATAAATTAATAATTATTACTGACTCCCTTGAGCCTGTCTTGTAGAGCTAAGTTTTTTGAAAGAAGATTTAATAAAATTATTGTATGAGGGGTGGGGGGGGGGGGCGATGAGAATTGTGATTGAAAATTGGGTCGCAAACACTAAAAGGTTGACTACTTTACTTTATAAAAAGTTAAATACAAAAAAAACTTAATAATTTCAGTGGAATTTAATGCATTGAATTTAAAATTATTTCATAATCACTTCCACTCATATTTTGAATCTTTAAAAAGCTCTTATCATAGAAAGTATACGATGCTAAAATATTAACAACTAAACTAATAATAAAAATTTCAAATATTCTGTAACTTTTCTCGTTCAAAGTTTTACCTTCAATAATTAAAAAAATTATAAAAAAAAACATGTTTGATAAAAGGTTTTTGTAACCTTTAACCCATTGGATGGAAGATAATCTTTATATTTACTTTTTTAAATAACTTTATTAACTCAAGAAAATTGAAATAATAATATAATATTTCTCCGAATATAAAATTATATTGACGTCTATGATAAATATACAATTTATACATATTGTATGTATATATATATATACATTTTTATTATAAAAAAAGTTGTACGTCTTATGTAATAGTATAAACAATTTCATAGTTTTTATTTTTAACACATAATAATTATTGTTTATAATAAAATAACAACGTTTAAGTGGGCAGACCCAATTGGGATTTCCAAAAAAGCTCTTTTTTAGGATTTCTTTTTGGCCACGCATTAAAATAATTAATAACAAATATTTTTCCACATGAAAGATATGTGTTTACAGAAAATATTATAATTTTTTATGGCAAAATATTAAAAAATAAGTGAGATACTGCAAATTTGGGTGGGGTAAAAAAAAGTGTTTTGCCGTGATCACTGCTGCTCGTCACTAGATCATCTGAAAAAACAAAAGGGATTATTAGCTAATGACATGCTCCGGATGAACGAAGAGATTTGAAAAAATTTGAATTTTCACAAAATGGCGGATATTGAAAGTCAAAGTTCTTTATTTTATTAAAATTTCACTCGCATTTTCGGTTTAAAAAAAAAAAAAAATCGTCCAAAATAAATCCTTCGTTCATCCGGAGAACAATTATGTATAGAATAAGTGAGAAAAATTTCAAACCGATCGGCAAAGCCGTTCTCAAGTTACAGTAATCACCAACTTCGAAAACATGGTTTCGAGAAAAACGCGTTTAAAGTTTTGAGTACGATTTGCATGCAAATAAAAAATTTATTTTGGAACTTACACTGAATCGTCTATAGACAGGACATTTGTCTGAAATTTTCAGAGAATACTTTTGAAATACTCTACTTTGAGAAAATGCAAAATAATGGATTTTTTCAAAAGTCTAATTGGGTCTGCCCCCTTTAGGTACTGGTACCAGTCTTAGCAAGTACCCCAGTAATGGCAAATTTTTAATTAAATGTACCGAATTAGAAATATATGTTGATATTTGATTACTACCATTTCTGAATATTAATCTATATACATTTAACTATCTTACAGCGTGATTTGATGACAATCGGCCAATAGGTGTCAAAATGGTGGACATTTAAACTAATTATTAGTATAATTAATTTATTAATTATTATATTATCAAAATTATCATAGCAACTGCTTAAAATTTTATTAGCAAGTGTCCATCACTACGTGCTCATTACTGGTTTTACCTTTGCCATTACTGGAGAAAAAACACGAACAAAATAAAAGGTTTTAATTAATTTAAAAAACAAACTATATTTTCGGACTTTGGTAATTTAATTGATTAAATAAAGAGTTACTTGTTTTATTAGTAACATGAGTTCATGAGAATTACAAAAAACAATCCAAAAAAAAAATGAATACTTGCTCTAGCGGCCATAACCTTATATTTGTTTCTTTTAATGCGATTAGATTTCTAATATAATTAAATATTGATTATATAATTTATAAAATAACGCAATTCAATAAAATAGAATACCTAATATTTATTTGGATACATATTTCTCAGAATCTAAAATTGCATCGGCGCCGATGATAAATATATAATTTAGTTAACTGTTTATTTATATCAGCCCTGTCGTACTAAAAATAGTGCTTGATCCATTAACATAATGTAAGTATTATATTCATCACAGCTCGAAATAGAGTGTCGTCTTAAAATTACATTGAGTTTTCATTTTTTTACATGATTTATTAATACTTTTGAAAATTCCCACGTATATATCATTATAACTATGATAACAAGGTTTAATAATTAATTATAATGATTACACAGACACAGCTTCACAAAAAAAAGCTTGTTTGCGGGGATCTGACCCACTGTAGTATATGTAACATAATCAATAGAGATTGGAAAAATAGTTTTTCAACTATTGCGAAAAATGTAACTATTGTAATTTTTATTACATATCTCCATCGATTTCAGAAAACTGGTTTGATTGAACCCAATTTGAAATCAACTATTTGCAACTATTTTTAAACTATTTGCCTTTTTTATATCCAACGTTAAAAATTTTGTAGTTTTATATATTTTTAGAAATACATGTTGTCTATTATACAGATATTTTTATAGATATTTATGTTGTGTTTTTACATATTTATTTGTTTTTCCTTTTTTTTAGCTTCTAAAATCTATCTAGAATCGACCACAACATGTTTTCCTCGAAGATTTCAGATTTCACTAAAATTTATTATTGTTAAATGTTTAAAATTTTTAACTATTTTGATTAAAAAAAACTATTTGCCAACTATTTTACAGAAAAAAAATCAACTATATAGTAACTATTTCATTTAAAATAACAACTATTTTACCAATCTCTAGTAATCAAACATGCTGAAACCGAACCCGAAATCCAAATAACCCCATCACGTCAGATTTTTTTCCTAACCTCAAAAAATAAACAAACTGTGAGGTGAGGTGAGACCTTTTAGGTTCACACAATCAACTTCCCAACACAGTATGATTATAAATACTTGAATACTGATTATTTATTGTTTCCATATATTTAGTTTATGTGATTTTTTTTTTAATATGTATTATTTGTATTATGAATATTAGTTTTTTAATATCCAAATGTCAATAATATAACACATTTTTAGAATAACTTCTTTGACAATTTGAATTAAATTGCATTTGTTTTATAAAACGTAACTAGTCTGACAATTTAAATTTAATTGCATTTGTTTCCAAAGCAACATGAATTATAGACTTATTTATTAGTATTTAAAATTCAAATTTTGAGGGTGGTTTTCGCCTTTCACCCCTTGTATAACTGTTTACGTACGTATAACAAAAAAATACTGAATTACAATTTTCATTATTTGTATTGTAGAATATTTATACTAGGTTTCAAGTAGATCCGACCAAAAAAAAAAACTTTACACCCCTTTTTACCCCCTTAGGGGTTAAATTTCGAAAAATCATTTCTTTCAGATCATAATCACGGCAAGACGCTTCGATTGGCACCCCAACGAAGTCAATAGCATAACCCAAAACCCTATAACCCTAAACTCTAAAAACCCATAACCCAATTAAAAAGATACTTATGCGCGTTCAAGCAGTGAAAATCAATATGTTTGAAACAGCTAAGACCTTTAACCCCTCTACCACGTAACCTTAAAACCCCATAATCCTAAACCTCATAACCCATTGATGGAGTTATGGGGTTATGGAGTTTTTAAGGTTATGAGGTTTGTGATTATGGGGTTTTAAGGTTGTGGGGTTGATGAGATATATGATTATGGGGTTTCGTTTGGGTTTTTATTGAATTTTATGACTTTTTTATTTTTTGAGGTTAGGAAAAAACCTCGATTACATACAGTACAGTGGGTCAGATCCCCGCAAACAAAATTCGGTTTTTTTGTGGAGCTGTGTTATAGTTCGATTTGATTTTATCTTATATAGAACTGTTTACATTTGTAATCATGGTTTTATGAAAATATTAAATTGTTAATTTTAAAATTTCAATTATAATTAATTCTGATTAGGATTACTTAATGGGGTGATCAAGGCTGGAAACGAAAATAGTTACATTTCTTTCAATAAGTATTTTTATACATTTCACGCTTATTCGAATATTTATTGTAAACTAAGATACTGGCACCAGTTTTGGCCGCTTTAAGAATAAGGTTTATGCCCGGTATTATAAAGGACCTAACAAAATTTGTTAGCTAGCAATTACATTCATATGGGGTATTAATACTGTACTAGTATCTATGGATTAGTTATGGAATTTAGAGCAGTGACACTTCAATTAAATTGTAACACAGTTGGCATCTTTGACCGTACAAAATAATTTTCATAACTTCACCACTGTTTTAATACCGTTTGTATTTACCTTCAACGCGTGCGCGAAACTTGTCAAAGTCATCAACAAACTCCAAAAGAACTGTCATATATGTTTGATACCTCAGTTGAAAGTGTTTGTTAGCTAACAAATTTGTTAGGTCCTTTATGATACCGGACATTACTGTTGTTTTTTTTTTTGGAGGGATTAATGGGATCTTTTTTTGTAATTCTCATGAACTTATGTTACTAATAAAACAAGTACTTCTTTATTAAATCAATTTAATTACCAAAGTCCGCAAATATAGTTTTTTTTAATTATAGCCATTTATTTTGTTTATGTTTTTCTTCAGTAATGGATAAAGTAAAACCAGTAATGAGCACGCAGTTATGGACACTTGCTAATGATTACAAAATGACAAGTATTACGACATAAAATTAATAAAATAAAGAATCGTAAAATTTGTTTAAATTTCCACCAATATGACACCCATAGGCTGATTGCCATCAAACTAAACTTTATTTACAATTAAGTATCGACAGATTATGATTAACAAATATTTATAATATAGTGCACTTAATTAAACAAGAACCCAACACTGGGGTATGATTCAAGACAGGTGCCATTACCTTATCTTTACACACCCAGTTTCTGAAAAAATATCAACTCCAAAATGTATACTCCTCTAATAACTATTATAAATATGAATAACACCAAAACTGTCTCATGAAATCGCCAAAGTGTTTCGTATATGCGTAAACTTGAGACATTTAACTATAGAAGTAAACCTGGAAATAACGAGCATGAAAATGATGTTAGGTACCGTAATTAAAGAGTTCATAACACAGCAAAATGTCGTCTAACGTCTCCCTTTGCATAACGCCCACATACCGTTTTATTCAAGTATCTTTTTGAAAAACTGTTACAGACGAAAAGAAAATAATAACACGTACAAGTTACTGACCTATATAATGAATACAGAAATGCTTAAACAAGGCTGGCCACTTTATTTTAGTGTATAGGAATTTAAAGTATTGCAGATCTATAAATAGTAACTTACAGACAAATGAGTATTTTTTTAACTTTCGTTTTACAATACATAACAGTGTTTTTGGAAATCCTTAATATATATAAACCTCAACGTCTCTATGTCTGTCTGTCTGTCCGTTAGTGCGCTTATCACTCGAGAACCACTTATCAGATTTACGTGGTTTGTTTTTTTTAAATTCATAGGTACAATCTCTGGCCAGATTATAGGCTATATGACGATAATAGTAAATCAAGTCAGAAAAAAATTGCCATCGGTGCGTTATTTTGTAATACGCTGCCTAAACCGTTCAATATTGAACAAAATAATGTATTAAAAAATTGTGTAGAATCAAAAGATCTACAATAACGTCAGCGACACCATATTTCTAAGTTTTATATTTAAGCCACAATGACTGCTTTTATGTTACAAAGAAAATTTTAAATATTTGGGTTTTGTTTACGTGGACTTATGACCTGCAAAACATTAATCCTTATCGAAATAAATTATTTCATCGTCATATTTACTTAATGTAGATATAATTTACCCTTTACAGCATCCAATTTGGTCGTATAGTTTAGAAAATATCGAAATATACATACGGGAACATATTATTCGCGCGATGGCGACCCGTGTCGCGGCGTGCGGCAAGGAGGGAGCGTGCCAAGTAGACGCAGGGCAGAGGGAATGATCACAGGCCGGTATTTACTTTGTTTTCAATAATTAACTTTTAAATTTAAATAGAACAAAAATAATTTTTACTTTTTGTTCTGATTCGTTTTTGTTAGGTAGGTAATTTAAGTGTTGTTTGGTTCTTATTACAATAATAACTAATCGTGTTTGTACTTAATTCAACTATATATTTTTTTAAATCCTAAACAATAATTCCGTCGTTTACGCGAGCAAAGCCGCGTGGGCCCAGCTAGTATTTTATAAAATTTTAATATAATTTACCCGATAAATACGTATAACAAGGGGAAGGGGGCAATTGCCTAGCGTGATATGTGACAGGAAGCGGGGAGGGGGTCCGAACAAACGTGACGTGAGGCAACATTTGAAATACCTACATCAATTTTATCCCTCTATAGATTTTATTCTTCAGTCGCGATGTAAAGAACGTTATTGACAATTTTTTTCGTTTATAAAATAATCATTCATTTAGGAAGATCCTAAAAAAGAAAAGATTCTAAAAAATGTATTTATGACTTTTTGTTAAAATAAAAACACAAAATACAGCAATCCGCCATGTTAGATAAAACACCAGTCAGTGTGGATGACGTCACGGCTAAGTAAACATCATTTTTTTAGGTTTCCGTAGAAAACTAGGAAACCTTATAGTTTCGCTATTTCCGTCCGTCCGTCCGTCCTCAAAAATTTTAAGCCGATTAAGATAAAATTTGGTATACGGACGAAGACTGATAACCCAAAAACAGAAATGATAATATTTTTGAAA
This sequence comes from Sialis fuliginosa, assembly GCA_961205875.1. NCBI lineage: Eukaryota > Metazoa > Arthropoda > Insecta > Megaloptera > Sialidae > Sialis > Sialis fuliginosa. The sequence goes on along the minus strand of OY540814.1, from coordinate 1,145,799 downwards.
AAAAAATTTTTTTGGACCCCCTTTCCATAGACTGAAAAGTATTTTCAAAAAAAAATTTTCACTTAATCCATTAAGTGGATGTCTTTAGATAGGTCTCCTAAAATGCAATAAAAAATGTAATATAACATTTTGATTTTAACCCTTCAGTCACGATATATTTGAGTTCAAAGTCGTGATAAAAGCGTCCCCCCACCCTAATTTCTAAACTATCAATTTAAAAAATCTGAAAAAAATTCATAATGTACCTTTGAATTAGTACTTTCACTGAAAATTATAACGAACACTGTCAAAATTATTTTGGACCCCCTCCCATAGACTGAAAAGTGAACTCACATTTTTTTTTCACTTAACCCATTGAGTGGGTGGTCATTGGATAGGTCTCCTAAAATGCAACAAAAAATGTTGAATGATCTTTTGATTTTAACCCTTCAGTCACGATATATTTGCATTTAAATGTCGTTATCAGAGTGTCCCCCCCCCCACCCTAATTTCGAAACTATCTATTCAAAAAATCTGAAAAAAATTCATAATGTACCTTTGAATTAGTACTTTCACTGAAAATTATAATGAACACTGTCAAAATTATTTTGGACCCCCTCCCATAGACTAAAAATTGTACTCAAATTTTTTTTCACTTACCCCATTGAGTGGGGTATCTTTAGATAGGTCTCCTAAAATGCAACAAAAAATGTTATATGACCTTTTAATTTTAACCCTTCAGTCACGATATATTTGCATTTACATGTCGTTATCAGAGCGTCCGTTGAAATGACTTGTTTATAAATCGTAATGACTACGGAAACCTATCATGTGCGTGCCCAACACGCACTTGGCCGTTTTATTCTTTATTGTTTCATTAATATCTGCACTGTTTATAAATTATTTTGTGGTTTTAAATTATCAATTTGCTGTTTTGTGTTACCAAAACTAAAACCGAGAAACGTTAGCGATTGAACAAGGATTTATTATTGTTGACAAGGAATCTTTACATAGGCGTGACGTCAAAAATGCGCCATGACACCTGCGAACGTTTTGGCGTCAAATTCAAAATTAGTTTTAAAAGAGTCAATTTTTGTGATTAAACCTTTATTTTCTGCAGAAATAAGTATTTTTTTGGAAATACGAGACACGTAAGATCATTCATACAGCGTTTACATAAAGACGCATTGGAAATAAACAACTGTCAATAACTAAGTTTTATGTATATAACGGTACGGTACTCTCAGGGCGCGAATCCTACTCGCAGTTGTCTATCTTTTATTTAAGCTAAAATTGCGTCGAGTTTTATTAGCACCCCTGCATCGTTAAAGAAACGTTCACATACTCGGTTAACAGCCGGGTGGTTCTAGCACGAGTGTTCCGGTGCGTTGATGCGGGCACAGAGGAAACGCACGCTTGTAACACTACCTACCTGTGTCTTCCGCGAGATATTGTTATTTGTTATTGGACTATTGTTCCGCCGAGACCACTGTCTAAGTCTACGTTGGATTATTTAAACGTTTAATTTACATAAATGTACGAGTAGTTTTTTAACTCATTTTTTAGATAACTTAAATGGTACCCTTGCTAATTAGAAATATTTATTGATATAAGGTAGTAGCACCAGTTATGGCCACTATAAGAGCAAGGTTTACTGTTTTTGTGATTGATGGGTTTCTTTTTTGTAATTCTCATCATCTCATGTTACTAATAAAACAAGTAACTCTTTATTTAATCAATATAATTACCAAAGTCCGCAAATATAGTTTTTTTTTTTAATTAAAGCTTTTTATTTTGTTTATGTTTTTTCTCCAGTAATGGATAAGGTAAAACCAGTAATGAGCACGCAGTGATGGACACTTGCTAATGATTTCAAAATGATAAGTACTACGACAAAAAAGATATAAAAAAATTGTCAAATTTCAAATAATGTAAAGCAGTTGCTATGATAATATAATAATTAATAAATAAATTATACTAATAATTAGTTAATGTCCATCATTTTGACACCTATTGGCCGATTGTCATCAAATCACGCTGTAAGACAGTTAAATGTATATAGATTAATATTCAAAAATGGTAGTAATCAAATATCAACAAATATTTCTAATTCAGTACATTTAATTTTAAAAATAACCATTACTGGGGTCATATCCAAGACTGGTGCCAGTACCTTATTTGATTACTGCCATAACTAAATCATAATCTATAGACACTTAACTGTAAAACAACTTAATTTGATGACATTCGGCGAAGGAATGTCAAAATGGTGGACATTAACTAATTATTAGTGTTTATTAATTATTATATTATCATAGCATCTGCTTTGCATTGTTTCAAATTTGACGATTCTTTCTTTTATATGTTTTGTGTCGTAGTACTTATCATTTTGTAATCATTAGCAAGTGTCCATCACTAGGTGCTCATTACTGGTTTTACTTTATCCATTACGTTAGTTCGCTGCAGTTTGTTTAGAATTGCTATAATCCATGATTATTTTTATACCAGCAAACTTCCTGTTTCGGTTATCAAATTTAAACACATAAAAATCATATCAAAAATAGTTCAAATGATCTTTAAAGGAGGTCAAAATAAGGTCATATTTTTATAAAACTAAATGATATATTTATATGTATAAATAACTCTCTTTAAACAACGATTTATTTAAATTTTATACGAGATTTGAACCTAGCATATATTAATTAGACTGAATGTATTATATATTACAGCAGTTATTAATTGTAATTATCTTTGTTTGTTTCAGGTACTTGCTTATCCTTAACGATCAAGAATTTAAATGTCCCCAGCCTTCTGGAGTTTGGGACCAAAAATGAAGTGATTTTGGACTGTGATTATGAGCTTAAACAAGATGAAATTCCAGGACTTGTAGTCAAGTGGTTCTTAAAAACGCAAAATGAAGAAAATAATCAAATTCAGGTAAAATTGAAGTACAGTCGGGACTCGTTTATTCGAAGTCTCGTTTATCTGAAATACCGAGTTTCGTTTATTCGTAATTTTTTCTCCTCCTTCACCTCCCACCATTCTCGAGTCATGGCGTAAACGAACATATTTTTGAAATTTTGTGTAGAATGAATTAGAGCATTTGTATTCATCTCATTGACTGTACAATATTTTTCAAAAGATTTTAATTTTTGTGATATTCATTGCATGCTACGAACGCAACGAAAATCATATCTATAGATTTGAGGTTAGGTCAGATAGAATACATACATATTATAATTTACACTTATCACCGTCGTCACTCGTCACCTTGCTCATATTTTGGCATATTCGAAATTAAAAGTAAAGTAAAATTATTTCACTATCACGATTAACTATTAACGATAAATATTAAATACCAAGGTATATAGACATTTATCACAGAACGTATTGCCAACTTAAGAATAGTAAAAATGACACTTCCCGAATAGACAAAATTGTCTGTGATAGCTTTTTCATGATTTTGCAATGTCCAATTTGTACTTCTTTGATTGTATATGTTGTTAAAATATCAAAATATACGAAGACAAGAATAAATAAAGGATTTCTTGTAATTGATATTCTATTATACATTTATAACATTTGAATACATCCCCCAAGTGACGTCAATTCCCGCGCCAACGCTGATTGGTCAAGGATCTATACATAACTTGGTGGGAGCCCTCTCGACTTGGAATAAACGCAACTTCCTCGCTTCAAAACGATTCAGAAGGCTTAGAATAAACGAGTCCCGACTGTATTGATTATTATTTATTATTAATTTCTAACAAATGAAAGATAATTAATTCTGAAATAAGGCCAGAATCCGGAGCCAGGTTATTGGTAGACATTTAAATAATTGCAAATACATTTCCCTAGTGAGAATAATTCAACTTCCTTATCGAAATTACAGGGTAATTTCAAATCAATGTTGAGTGGAAATTATAACAAGAAAAATTAGTTGTTTAATTCAATAAACAAAGAATGTTGGATATTTTACTATACAGGATGATTAGGGTGACCAGATTTTAGTTTTGGTAAACCCTGAGATGTAAATGAAGACCCGTTTTTTATATTTGTTTCTGTCGACTCATACTTAATATTATGAACCAAAATTTTTTCAACTAAACTCGATTCAATTGATATAATTTAACATTTAACTCGCATTACTATACAGGCTGTCCAAAAAATGCATGGGGATTTCCTAAACGATAAGAGATACTGATTTGGTTAAATGAGATTAATTATTTATAAGGAAAGGGTGACTATTTCTACATCAAAAAATATGTATTGATAATTGTATGTGGTTTAGGCGGTGTATCCAAAAATCTGAAAATTCGAAAATTCTTTAAATGGCTATAACTTTTTTGTTAAAGTAGATAGGTACTTTTTGTTAACGGTTTCATAAAACATTTTTTGTGTAGAATTGATCGGTATATTAAAAATTTTTATATCACTTTTAATTTCCGAGTTATAAGTCCGTATTTTAGTTTTTCTTATGCGCCACTAAGTTGACTATAGCATATTTAACGTGTTTTTTACTCTACTTTACAACGATATGTAACTTGTCATACTTACTATCGAAAAAAAGTAAGGACATTTTTTTTTGTATAGACCAGGAGCTAGAAGGAAGTGAGTGGACATAATATGACAACCGGCAACTATGTTCAGATTCGTATACCTGAGACCTCAAAGAACTTAAAAAAGTCAAGGTGCCAGTCGGTACTTGGGTGCAATTTTTTTAAATCGCGAAAAGGCCCTACAAAAGAAAAAAAATGTTTTTTTAAATCAAAACTTTTTTTGTATCATTATTAGGCCTTCCCGCATAACTGTAACTCTACTCATTTATTTGTTATAATTTTTTTAAAGTTCATAAAATCTTGAATTTGGGTGTTTTCAATCATGAAAATGTACACTTTAAAACTTATATATTCATATTTAAAAAAAAATTTATAATCTTAAAATGAATGATAACAATATGGTATACTTCAATTTTAAAATTATTAACGGCACCCACCTTTATTTTAATTAACAACCAAGCGCCTTTCTCTACTCTGTGAGGGCAATTAACACAGGGCAATATGAGCGCGCAGAGTAGAAAAACGCACATAGTTGTTAATTAAAATAAATGTGGGTGCCGGTAATAATCTTAAAATTGAAGTATACCATATTGTTAACATTCGTTTGAAGATTATAAATTTTTTTTTTAGATATGATGATATTAGTTTTAAAGTGTACATTTTCATGATTGAACCGACTGGCACCTTGACTTTTTAAGTTCTTTGAGGTCTCGGGTATACGAATCTGAACATAGTTGCCGGTTGTCATATTATGTCCACTCACTTCCTTCTAGCTCTCCCGGTCTAGTAATATTTTATTGTTTTCAAATATTCATTTGTTATTGTGATTTTTGTTTAACAATTTTTATTTTTCATGGCCTACTTAAATGTTTGCATAAAAATACTTTATATAGTATTTAGTACTTCGACTTATTTTCGAAAATAAATATGACAAGTGACATATTGTTGTAAAGTAGAGTAAAAAAACATGTTCAAATAGTCTACAGCCAACTTTGTGACTCATAAAAAAAACTAAAGTTAGGCCTTGTAATAAGGAAACTAAAAGTGATATAAAAATTCTTAATACACAAATCAATTCTACACAAAAAGTTCTTTAAGAGACCGAAAAAAAAGTTATACTTAGCCATTTTAAGAATTTCCGAATTTTTAATTTTTTTGGTATACCGCCCAAACCACATACAATTATTAATATTTTTTGATGTAGTAATACTCACCCCTTCCTTACAATGAATTAATCTCATTTAACCGAATCTATATCTCTTACCGTTTAAGAAACCCCCATGCATTTCACGTTTATCTTGGACACCTGTATTGCAAAAATATAAAAAAATCTGTTATCTGCAGGTATATCAATGGATAATGAACAACAGAGCTCAAGATCTGGGTTTATTGAGAGGACGTCTTAACACGTCTTACCAAGCATCCAGCTTGCCTGAGAAAATGTACAGAGCCCTCTACATCAAAGAACTGGACCCCAAACTATCAGGAAATTATACTTGTGTGGTGTCTACCTTTTTCGGAGAAGTCCACAAGTCCAAAGCTATGATAATTTACAGTAAGTACTTGTTATTTAGGCATAAGCTGTATTATCGACTTTCTTCTCCAGCATATTAATAATGTATAAATCATATTTATAATTTACAATAAATTCTCGGTAGCTTTGCTTGCGTGCATTTCAAAATCAGTGAATGTTCATAGGCACCGCATTTCCACTATGACAAGAGTGATGTTAATTTTTCTTTTAATTTTTATGTTTTGCTTCCTCGCAATATCGAAGATACGAAAAGCTTTGTAATCGTTTCAGATACTTATTTCTGCATAAAATAAATAAAAGGTTTAATCACAAAAATTGACTCTTTTAAAACTAATTTTGAATTTGACGCCAAACATTCTTTTCATTTTTATGTTTTGCTTCCTCGCAATATCAAAGATACGAGAAGCTTTGTGATCGTTTCAGATTGAGAAATAAAATTCTCCGATTTCAAAATTTTAAATTGATCTATCCGTTTCACGTCAAGACAAACACTTTTCGTTCCGTGTCTGTCTGTCTGTCCGTCCGTTCGTCCGTCCGTCCGTGTATCCATCCGTCTATTCCCTGAATCCTTGTCACACTCATAATTCATGAACCACTGAACCGATATTTTTGAAACTTGGTAGGATGGTTAGGTCTGGCTTGAAGACGGTCCCATTTAAAAATCATCAAAATCGTGTGTAAGGGGGAGGAGTGACATCCCAAAATTTTATTTTTTCAAGATATCTCAAGAACGACACATGTTACGTGAAAATTTTATAGAATATTTTTTGTAGAGCATTAAATTTCCTATAATATGGGTCTACAACGTTTGTTGTAAAATATTCTCTTACAAAGATTTATCTCAATTGATTTTAAAAATTTGTGTTTTGTTTTTCTAAATTAATATTTTCTTGGACATATTATTGTCATTTTGATGTTTGAATAAATTTAGATTTAGATTGAAATTGTCAAAAAATTAAAAATATACGAAAACATAATCAGGTGCGTTTTAAGAAAGATTTCGAATTAATATTTTTTAGTAATATTGTATAAAAATTAAATGGTTAACCAATGCCAAGCAATTTATCTAAACACTATCGGTTTTTATTTAAATTGTTCAATAATTAACTACCTTTGGTGAATTTAGCACGACGAAGCACTGTACATTTACTTGGCTAAAATTAAAATATTAATCTCTATATATATTTGCGAATTTACGACCACCTGCATTGATCGATTCATCGGCAACTTCTCATTCCGTTTTGTGTGAAGAATGGGCGTATATTCTTCAAATAAATCTATCTGAATAGGTTAAATTCGGAAGAAGAAGAAGAACTTTTAATTTTTACAAAAATGTATATAAATATGTACAAAAAAATGTAATTTGGTTAATAGTTTTTTATCATAAAAATATGTAATAAGAAATTTTACCCACTTTAATGTCATCATTTTAAAACAATACAAAGCTTTAACAAAGGGCATTTTTTTAGATCAACTAATTCCATTAACTCAACCTATTTGATATAAATTTATTGAGCATAAAAGAAGACGTACCACATATCTATAAAAGAAACTATATAAAAATACCCTAGTTGTAAAACTGAATACAAAGATAAGTATATCTTAGCACGAAATTGTAATTTTTAATTAGATTTAGTGAAACATACATTCAAATGTATTTAATATAATACATACGAGTATATATGTTTATATATATTTTTTTAAATAAATGGGATACTCTGGTCTATAAGTTTTTTATTTTATTTATTCTTACGTTTTGATCAATATGATCTTCATGCTGTGGAAGCCAACTTTAATAAAAAAATTGATTACTTCTGATTTTTTTGTACATTTCAATTCTTTAGTATTTAAAGAACATTTTAATACCAAAAAGAAAAAATCGCCTTAGCGCTTTTTTTTAATAATTCATAAAATAAGAAACCGTATATGCAGAATTATAACGCGAATTTTATTTAGCATTTATTGTTTATTAACTTTTTACTCTACATAATAAACAAACAAATAAAAAAAATTTAAAAATATTGGGATTCGAACTTGAGACCCTTCGTTTACAAGAAAAAATAAACATATATTGGGATTCGAACTCGGGACTTTTATTTTGTATAGTAAAAAATTAATAAATAATAAATAATACAAAAAATCGCGTTCTGACCTGTACATGATTTATGTATTTTTTTGTTTTATGAATTATTAAAAAATCGCCAAGGCGATTTTTTTCTTTTTGGTCTTAAAATGTTCCTTAAATACTAAAGAATTGAATTGTACAAAAAAAACAGAGGTAATCAATTTTATTACTTAAGTTGGTTTCCAGAGCACTGTGTCATATTTTTAGTCTACAAATTTTTATAACATTAGTATAGGTACATATAAATATTAAATAGGTGTTAAAATACTTGTTTACAAATAATTTTTATATTCACTTTAATAAAAAAAAAAGCTTACTTGAGTTGAATTTTAATATTAATATAGCAAAGTACAAAGTATATAAATTAATTATTATATTACATTATTGTTAATATTATATAATAAATAGGGTTGTAGAAAAAATTTTGTGTGCAACTCGGGTGTAAAATGCATTTTTCCCACTCGTGCGAAAATCTGCTGTTTTACACCTTAGTTACACAAATAACTATTTTTTTGATAATCAGTCAATCGAATTTGATAGCGCTTATAGTAAATTATCGAGGTACTTATTACTCACCAGAGGTAATATTTTTATGATCCTCTGTACATACTAAACCAGAAAAAAACAAACTTTGGGTTGAATACTGATTATTTATTGTTTCCATATAATTTATGTGAATATTTTTTTAATATGTATATGAAAAATTTTAATGGAATTGGTCAGAAATAAAACTCACCTTTGTATTATGAATATTAGTTTTCTAATATCCTAATGTCAATAATATAACACACATTTTTATAATAACTAATTTGACAATTTGAATTTAATTGCATTTGTTTCCAAGGCAACATGAATTGTAGACTTATTTATTAGTATTTAAAATTCAAATTTTGAGGGTGGTTTTAGCCTTTCACCCCTTCTATGTCTGTTTAGGCACGTATAACAAAAAAAATACTGAAATACATTTTTCATTATTTGTATTGTAGAATATTTATGCTAAGTTTCAAGTAAATCCGACCAAAAAAAAAACTTTACACCCATTTTTACCCCCTTGGGAGTTGAATTTCTAAAAATCCTGTCTTTCAGATCATAATCACGCCAAGACGCTTCGATTGGTACCCCAAAGAAGTCAATAACATTTTTTATTTACGAGATTTCGTTAACGTAAAAAATGACACGCACATACTTACGTACATACACACACAGACATCTTTCTGAAAATAGTGTAAATATACTATAGTGACCTTAAAACATACAAATATGTTGAAATTTTTTATTTTGATTTTCGGACTGATTACAATCCATACTAATATTATAAATACGAAAGTATGTTTGTCTCTCTGTCTCTTTGTCTGTCTGTCTGTTTGTTACCTTTTCACGGCTAACCCGTTAAACCGTTCTTGATGAAATTTGACAGGGAGATAGCATGCACTCTGAGAAAGGACATAGGCTACTTCGAATCCCGAAAAAACAACCCCTAAGGGGCTGTTGGTTTTTTTGCTAGATTCAATGCTGGTTTTAAAGCGTGTTTTGGCGCTGGATTGTTGTCATGGTTTCAATGTGTGTTGGCTTCACACGATACTTGATTTTGTAGATGGTTTTGATGCGTGCTAAGTGACAATTCTAATATCAACATAATACTATAGTGCAGTGGTGGCGAACCTTTTTGAGCTTGCGTGTCATGAGTTTTTATTTTTTGTGCAATATTATGCAGCGTGCCTATAAGAAAATTATAAAGTATCCTGTTTGCGTAGTTTTAAAAAAAAATATGAAAAATAAAATATAATAAAAAATACACTCCTTTTATTAGGTATAATATATGTACATAAGTATGTAAATTAAAAAACAATGAAAGAAAATCAAAAAATTATTCATTTTAATTGATCAAAAAATAAAATTTAATGTGATTTTTGCATTTGTATGGCAGCTGCCAAATTTTTTACATCCGGTTCATAACTGGTGGCTTTGAGCAGGATACAAGCAGCACTACTTTCATCTGTAAGTCTACTTCTTATATCCGATTTTATCAAATTCATTGAAGAAAACAATGCTTCACATGTATATGTGGATGAAAAAATGGTTAAAATTGCCATTGCTATTTTTTTTAATGAACAAAAAATGTCTGGCATGGATTTCCAAGTTTTTAATAATTCTGCTTCGGCACTATTTTGGGTTCCTCCAGATAATCGATCTCGCTCCATATCTTCCAAAATATTTCTTAAATCTATAAATTTTTGTCTCCATGTAAACAGAACCCAAATATTTTATGTTTTGTTTGTAACATAAAAGCAAAAGAACTTCAGTATAATTACCGCGAATTTCAATTATTGTCATAAAGAAATCTTAAAAAGACATTAAAACTCAATATATTTAGAGTTACAAAATAGAAAAACAGATCGTGGAAGAAAAGTGCATCATACAAAAATATGTTAAATAGAAATATTATCTCTCCATGCAGTTAATATGGAACACAGTATTAGTATAAGTTATAGTGTATGTACAATTAGTATGAATTTTTAAATTTCCCTTGAAAAAAGAAATCGTCAAATCAGAAATTTTGCGTGCCTACCAAAATCATCACGCGTGCCACTTGTGGCACGCGTGCCATAGGTTCGCCATCACTGCTATAGTGGATATGGATTATGAAAATAAAAAAATCCTTTGGGTGAACAATATATAATTAATGTTTATTAATTTCAACAGTTAAACTCAATGAGCTAAGTTTAAAATTTCACTACAATTAAGTTTTCTCACATTTATGACATGCAGGATCGATCTTATGAGGTATATTTAATAAAACTCACATTTGAATATTTGTAAAATGGACATTCGAAATCCACGCGAGCGAAGCCGCGGGTAGCAGCTAGTAAATAAATAAAGTTAATTAATACAATAAAAATGTGGTGTTTAATTACTTGTCAAAGACTTCATGAAACTCAAAGAGAACTGTCATATAAGTTTAAGTGCTTGCATGCTAGCAAATTTTGTTAGTTAAGCTGTAATACTGGACTTAACTTACATATTTTTCAAAATCTAGTAATGTACATATGACATACCACACATTCTTTTGTATACAAACGAGTATGTAGATCGGTATGACCGGGGTACTTTCTCTGCACGGTTAAGAAGCAGTGGCACGAGTCGCGGAAGACGTTGGCTTTGTTCTGAGCCACCGGAGCGCAAACCCTGCAGTCGCGTGCCGGACCGGTGGACGTATGCCCTCGCCTCACACCCCCCCCCCCCTCACCCTCTCCCTCTGGAGATTACCACACTGTGTTTGTCTTCATTGTGATATACATCACACATATGTTGTTCAAATTCATATTATTGTGATGACAATTTAAGTATGTAACGTCGCGCGACGTTGTGCATCAAACACGATAATATTTTATTAAGGGTGAGCACTGAGCATCTATCTTCAAAAGAAAAATTTTATCATTTTGCCATTTTTCTATAAAAAATATCTGCCTTGGGAACCACGGGACTTTCTTATACCTAACCTAACCTAACAGTGAATTGTATACGTGATTCTTTGTTTATTAAAACATTTCTAACAAAATAAAACAAAATGAATAATATAGGTACCTAATATTATTCTCTCCATTAAATAACAAGTGATTTTTTTTAACGTAATAACTGAAAACGGATGTTTACTCGTAAATTTTTGGATTTTTGAATTATTTTTGAAATAAGAAAAAATGTTTTAAATAAAAAATGTCGAGTATGTTATTATCTATAATTTATTCCCCATACATTTTTTTCCAACATTTATGATTTAGCCAGAAAGAATTTTTTTATGTAATTATTTAGATTCACCTACACAGTTCACTCTCAGTATTACGTATAAGAAAATCCCATGACACTCATGGCAGATATTTCTCCTCTGTTATGAACCATTTGAATTATAATTTTTTTTTTTCAAAAATTCGTTTTTACAAAAAAATGAATAGAACATAAATTATAGATATAGATATTTCCTACATTTTTTAACTTGACCATTTTTCTCTATTTTGCACTGTTTCAGAGTAATTCGAAAAATTAAAAAATCGACGTAGGTAAACATTCGTATCCGGTTGAAAGATCGTTTTCAAAAATAGGACGTTTTCTTCCCAGCCAAAAATTAATCTTAAATATAAAATATCAGCCTTCTACGATTCGTCGTATTTGAGTTACAGCGCTTACAGACAGACAGACGGACACACAGACATCATGGCGAAAATAGTCAGAATGGATTCAGGGAAGGTCAAAATAGATAATTCCGTCAAAATCCGGAGTTCGAAAAAAATCGGCTTCACTATACTTACTAATACTAATGTATATTTCATATACATGGTATAAGAAAGTAAAAACTTGGAAAAAATATTTTAGGCAAAAAACTTTATATGAATATATGTCCGAAATTTTTTCAGCCCTCGAAAGATTTTGTCCAAAATTAGTTTCTATTACTTTCTTATACCCATGTATATGAAATATACATATAGTCATTTTTTTGCCATTTATTTTCATATACAACCAGTTATTAACGTCACTATGCCACTACCAGACATGGATGACTAGGGGGGTCGGGAAGTGCTCTGGGACAATCAGGGCAGGAAACAGTCACGAAGCCCATAGTAGTCATATATTAAACACTCTTGTTTAATATGTGATATTAATATACATATAGTAAGTATAGTGAAGCCGATTTTTTTCAAAATCCAGATTTTGATGGAATTATCCATTTTGACCTTCCCTTAATCCATTCTGACTATTTTCGCCATGATGTCTGTGTGTCTGTCTGTCGGTCTGTAAGTCAAATACGACAAATCGTAGAAGGATGAAATTTTATATTTAAGATTAATTTTTGTCTGGGAAGAAAACGTCATATTTTTGAAAACGGTCTTTCAACCGGATACGAATGTTTACCTACGTCGATTTTTGAATTTTTCTAATTACTTTGAAACAGTGCGAGATAGAGAAAAATGGTCAAGTTAAAAATTGTAGGTAATATCAATATCTATAATTTATGTTCTATTCATTTTAAATTATTATAATTCAAATGGTTCATAACAGAGAAGAAATATCTGCCATGAGTGTCATGGGACTTTCTTATACGTATTACAGATATTGAACAGTGTGCGTGTTTGTTATAGGTACCATGAGACTTTCTTATACGCAATACTGAGAGTGAACAGTGTGGATGAGTCTTATTGTTAGTAATATTATGAGATAACAACATCGTTCTCACATTTAAATCTTTATTAATAGCCTGACGATGATTCTGTGAATCGAAATCTTGCGATTACCTTTTCTTAAATAAATTTTAGACGATTTAGACAACAAGTTTGTTTTTATGAATAATATTGTCTATATTATTCATTTTATTCTATCTTATTAGTTTGTCAGAAATGTTTTAATAAAATAAAAATCACGTATACTATTCGCTATTAGGATTACGCATAAGAAAGTTATATTAATACCTTGAGAACGCAGTTATGAAATAGGTAGTCGCTTTACTTTTTATAATAAGTGTTTTCGATTTCTAGTATCAACCAATAATACTTGAGAACAGGGCTTGTCGATTTCTATCTAGTATTTTTTGTTCTTTAATTTTTTTTCTGAACTGGCCACTAGTATCAGATAATATGATACAAAATACACTTTGGTCATTTGTCATAGGATCAATCGTTTACGAAAAATATCGGAACAAAAGAAAGGACTTAATACGAATGCTTCAAATTATACGAAATAATCTTATATTTGTTTTTTAACCCGCCGTGAGTAATTATTTGGAAAATTATATTATATTACCGGGCGTATGTGATAAATTATTATGCAATTACTACTTTAGTTCCAAAACTAAATTCCATTATTTTAAATTTAATTCACGATTCAAGCTTCATTAATTCTTCTATCAAATAATTAATAGTAAAACTTTTAAATAACGGACTAATTTCCGATAAATCCCGTTATATTTAAACAAGGTTATTGTACTCGTATGTTAAAAATAGCATGGCTTGGCCATAAAATGCACACCCCTTAGACTTAGATTGTTTCAAAAGTCTTAAGGGGTGTGCACCTTAGACTTTTGAAACAATCTTTTTTGAAGGATGTTTAAAAAATGGTAATTTTCTATCTACTCACATTTCTTGTAAGAAATCGATTTTAATAGTAATAAATGACATAACCTCACTTTCAAATAGTATATTTTCTTAAAACAATTTGTCACAAAAGAATAAATAAATACAAAACCTGAAAAACATATTCTACAAACAATAAATAATACATTTTAATTTATCATAATATGTTAATCCTACAATTATAATTTTTCGGAATTAATATTAAATTTCAACTATTCAAAATTAAAAATATCTGCCTTGGGAGCCACGGGACTTTCTTATACCTAACCTAACCTAACCTAACAGTGAATTGTATACGTGATTCTTTGTTTATTAAAACATTTCTAACAAACTAACAAGAAAGAACAAAATGAATAATTTTATATTTATATAACAAGTGATTTTTTTTAACGTAATAACTGAAAACGGATGTTTACTCTTGTAAATTTTTGGATTTTTGAATTATTTTTGAAATAAGAAAAAAATGTTTTAGATAAAAAATGTCGAGTATGTTATTATCTATAATTTATTCCCCATACATTTTTTTCCAACATTTATGATTTAGCCAGAAATAATTTTTTTATGTAATTATTTAGATTCACCTACACAGTTCACTCTCAGTATTACGTATAAGAAAGTCCCATGTTACCTACGGCAAATACACACACTGTTCAAATCTCTTTAATACGTATAAGAAAGTCCCATGACACTCATGGCAGATATTTCTCCTCTGTTATGAACCATTTGAATTATAATAAATTTTTTTTTTCAAAAATTCGTTTTTACGAAAAAATGAATAGAACATAAATTATAGAAATAGATATTACCTACATTTTTTAACTTGACCATTTTTCTATATTTCGCACTGTTTCAAAGTAATTCGAAAAATTAAAAAATCGACGTAGGTAAACATCCGTATCTGGTTAAAAGATCGTTTTCAAAAATAGGACGTTTTCTTTCCAGCCAAAAATTAATCTTAAATATAAAATATCAGCCTTCTACGATTTGTCGTATTTGAGTTACAGCGCTTACAGACAGACATACAGACAGACATACGGACACACAGACATCATGGCAAAAATAGTCAGAATGGATTCAAGGAAGGTCAAAATAGATAATTCCGTCAAAATCCGGAGTTCGAAAAAAATCGGCTTCACTATACTTACTTATACTAATGTATATTTCATATACATGGTATAAGAAAGTAAAAAAACATACCATACCAACAATGAAACATATGAAATTCAGAACACAGAACAATATCCAGATGTTTATTACCGTCGTATATTTTCATAGAAAAACGTATCAAACAATAAGTGACAATAACATAATTTATTATAATACAAAATTTAAATGTACATTTTTTAGCTGTAATGAAAGATGTAAGTAGATGTATAAAACATGTCAGTTCACGCGACGCGGACGGTCGCGCTTAGCGGATATTTTTCAAACTTTCCTGAACCACTATATATTTGCGAAAAAAATTGACGTTAAAATACGTAAAAAATATTTAAATAAACTGCAAATTTCCTTACTTCTAGTTATCCGATTTGGCTGAGTTTTAATAGGGTTCTATTCTGCAAATAGATGAAGCGAATTCAAAAGGTTTGATGTTAATTTATTACGTATTACGAGCTGCAGTTTGTTGCCGTGGTGTAAAAATGGGTCTAAAACGATAAATTGAACTTTGTTTATATTTTTATGACAGAAAATTAAAACCAATCGATATTAAATTAAGTTAATATGGAGACTATAATGTTCTCTTTCAGAAAATGTAAACTTTTAAGTGAGTTACTGAAGAAATTTAAGATATAATACTCATTTTATCAATGTATATATGTAAACAAAATTGGACGATAATAGACCACATTCCAAGCTATGCTTGGGGTGTGCAATAAATAAATTCTAAATCCATATGCGAAAGTAATTTTGTATGTCTGTTTGTTACCTTTTCACGGCTAAACCGCATAACCAATCTTGATGAAATTTGGCAGGGGAGTAGTTTTCATCCTGAGGAAGAACATATAGTCCAGTAAAGGAAGCATTTTGACAAGAAATTAAGAGGGCAAGCAATTTTATGATTGATTCTTATAGATTTTGAACCGGAGAATTCGAAAAAAATAACCCGGACTAGCAAAAAGTGGTGCAACACCCTTAAAAATGGGGTTTAAGGGGAAAACCCCATTTCCAACCGTTTTTTTTAATTTATCACAAAATCTAAAGCGATGATGGTATATTTTTATAGTTGATATACATATGTTCAGGATATTTAGACGAATCGAGTGTGACCACATATACTAAATTTGGCCAAAAATTACCTCTTCCAATGGGCTTAAAAGACGTAAAATTGCACTTACCCATAAACATTAGCGATTTTCATTGGTTAAACCACTAATATTTTTTTAAATTATGTTTGGTCATTATTCTTTGGAACTTCAGGAATAATTTGAGCCTAGTTACAAGTCATTTGGATGATTTCAACATAAGTTATTAATTTTTAAACTATTTTCGCCGAAAGATGCATTTTTACGTCTTTTAAGCTCTTTGAAATTTTTGGCCAAATTTAGTATATGTGGTCACAATCGATTCGTCTGAGTGTTCTGAACATATATCAACGATAAAAATATACCATCGTCGCTTTAGATTTTGTGATAAATTGAAAAAAATGGTTGGAAATGGGGTTTTCACCCTTAAATCCCATTTTTAAGGGTGTTGCACCACTTTTTGCTAGTCCGGGTTATTTTTTTCGAATTCTTCGGTTCATAATCTATAAGAATCAATCATAAAATTGCTTGCCCCCTAAATTTCCCTTTTTCTCACTTTTCACTGCTTCCTTGACTGGGCTAATAAGCTATAATTGATTAGATTTAAAAAAAATCGAATTTCAAGAGGATGAAGTCGCGGGTAACAGCTAGTTGTAATTTTTCCCTGACATTTTTAATTTCACACAAAAAATATGTATATTTATCGACGAAATTATCAAATCAAATAAAAAGTATAAAAACGAAAAATATACATACCATCAATTTTTGCCCCATTCATTAAAGGTTTGTTATATCGGCTTGTACTGTATGTAATTCATATAAGAAAAACCTTATAGGTACTGGCACCAGTTATGGCCGCTATAAGAGCAATCATTAATTTATTTAATCAATTTAATTACCAAAGTCTGCAAATATAGATTGTTTTTTAAATTATAACTTTTTATTTTGTTTATGTTTTTTCTCCAGTTATGGATAAAGTAAAACCAGTAATGAGCACGCAGTGATGGACACTTGCTAATGATTACAAAATGATAAGTACTACGACACAAAATATATAAAAGAAAGAATCATCAAATTTGAAACAATGTAAAACAGTTTCTATGATAATATAATAATTAATAATTAGTTTAAATGTCCACCATTTTGACACCTATTGGCCAATTATCATCAAATCACGCTATAAGACAGTTAAATATATGTATATAGATTAATATTCAGAAATGGTATTAATCAAATATCAACAAATATTTCTAATTCATTACATTTAATTTAAAAATTGCCATTACTGGGGTCATATCCAAGACTGGTGCCAGTACCTTGTCTATAATTACAATTGATAATTTAATCAAACATTTAGTTTGTATGCTAATCAAATAATTTGAATCCAATAATTATTCCAACATACATCAGCTTATTTGAGATCGTGTTTAATTTGCATACAACTTATTTATTATTGAGGAAGCAAGGAAATAACATGAATGCTTCAAACGGAAATCGAATACACCACCTTCGACACGGTATTTTAATATTCATATTAACCGGATGACAAAAACAGGATTGCCTTTTAGTTTATATACATTCTATATGCTTACATATAATATACATAATTCCTCCCTAACTTATGTTATTATGCACATTAAAACAGGCCCGAATTTAAGAATTTGGCGCCCCTTGTAGTCAGTTGGGAAAATCCCTCCCCCCTCTTTTCAATTTTTTTTGTTGTGATTAATAAAAAAAAAACGTGAACTGTCACTTATTGTTAATTTCGCGTCGATTTTTGGGTCGGAATAAATTCTTGTAAAAATAACGATCCTGAAAAGTGTAAAGGTGGTTACACACGTTACTGCAAACTTGACAAGTATGCATGATCCATATTTTTGTAGAAGCAGTCTGTAGCGTCTGCAGGATAATTTTGTGCAAGTATTTTAATTGTACAAACCGCTTTAAGATTGATTGAATTTGAATCATGCAAACTTGAACCTATGTTAGGTTCATCATAGTTCGCGCTAATAATATGTTATTGTATTTATATTTCACGTTATTTCCTAAACCAAAAGACCAAATTTGATTCTGTAAAGGTCAAATTATATCTACATTAAGTACTTTATGACTTTATTTCGATAAGGATTAATGTTTTGCAGGTCATAAGTCCACGTAAACAAAACCCAAATATTTTTAAATTTCTTTGTAACATAAAAGCAGTCATTATGGCTTAAATATAAAAGTTAGACATATGGTATCGCTGACATTATTGTAGATCTTTTGACTCTAGCGTATTGCAAAACAGCGCGCCGACGGCAAAATTTTTTCCGACTTGATTTACTATTATCGTCACTGCTTAGTTGTTATGTTACCTAACGTAAAAAAATATAGCCTATAACCTGGCCAGAGAATGTACCTATGAATTTAAAAAGAAACCACGTACATCGGATAAGTGGTTCTCGAGTGATAAGCGCACTAACGGACAGATAGACAGACAGAGAGACGTTGAGCTTTATATATATATTAAGGATAATACGCTTTTGTAAATCGAAACTTTTCTCAATTTGGGGTTTTTCCACTAATTATGTTGGTATACGTGAATCAACTAAATAGGCAGAAAATCTTCAAATCGAATGTTCCAACCTCATCTAACCTTACATACATTCTTGGTTCCAATATTGACACTACTGTACTCGCGGGTAAAACGATTTTTTTTTAAATTTACCGCCCTAGGCAGCTGCCTACATTGCCTATTTGGTAAATCCGGGCCTGACATTTTAAACGTTTTCTCAACCTTTTGAACACGACGATATCGTGAAACACTTATTCCTAAAAACATGCACATTTTCTGAAAAATAAAAAAACATCTGCCAAGTAAATGCACAGTGCTTCCTCGTGTTAAATTCACCAAAGGTAGTTAATTATTCAACAATTTAAATAAATACCGATAGTGTTTAGATAAATTGCCTGGAAATGGTTAACCATTTAATTTTTATACAATTTTACTAAAAAATATTAAATTGAAATTTTTCTTAAAACGCACTTGATTATGTTGTCGTATATTTTTAATTTCTTGACAATTTCAATCTAAATCTAAATTTAAGCAAACGACAAAATGGCATTTAAAACGCCAAAATGACATTTAACATGTCATAGAAAATATCAATTGAAAAAAACAAATGACGAATTTTTAAAGCAAAATGAGATACATATTTTTAATATATATTTTACAACAAACGTTATAGACCCATATTATAGGAAATTGAATGCTCTACAAAAAATATTCTATAAAATTTTCACGTAACATGTGTCGCTCTTGAGATATCTTGAAAAAATAAATATTTTGGGATGTCATCTCTCCCCCTTACACACGATTTTGATGATTTTGAAATTGGACCGTCCTCAAGCCAGACCCAACCATCCGACCATGTTTCAACAATATCGGTTCAGTGGTTCATGAGTTATAAGTGTGACAAGGATTCAGGGGACAGGCGGACGGGCACACGGACACACGGACAGACAGACAGACACGGAACGAAAAATGTTTGTCTTGACGTGAAACGGATAGATCAATTTAAAATTTTGAATTCGGAGAACATTTTTTTGTCTCAATCAGAAACGATCACAAAGCTTCTCGTGGTCAAATTTTATTTTATTTAAATTCATTCATGATGAATTTTGTATGAAATTGCATATAAGAAAGTTGATATTCGTGTGTAGTATATTGAAGATTAATATTTTAGTAAAACGAATTTAAACGATATTTTACATAAACTTATGTATACTTGATATAAAAACAAAATTTTAATTTTTGGAACTTTTTGAGCGTGGTAAATGGGTTATCCAAAAAAAATGTTTTTATTCAATTCCAGCGAATGGAGTATCAAATGAAAGCCGACAAAGTTAAAATGTGGAAATAAAGAATGTATGAAATTGTGGCTATTTCGAACAATCTACCTGTATAGGATAAACCATACATATTTTATATTTTCGACCGTAACATGTACCTACAATAAAAGTTAAAACATGTTTTATATCAATCATATTTCATACTATTCGTGTATTAATTTTCTACTTCATAAATCAGCGGTATAATAAACTTTATATCATAGTTTTTTATGATTCATTTAATTCAATTTCCAGTAATATCATGATTATTAATATAAAAAACCGTGGTCACACAGATTTTTTATAACTAAATAAGTACTATTTCGATATAATATTTTATATGTGTAATATAGTATAATATATAAATAACAGTGTATTCCAAGTTGATTAAGACATAGGGAATTTAACATGGGGGCAATTAGAAATGTTGTAGTAACCTTTGGTCAAATTTAACGATGTGTGATTGGTGCATTTTGAAATGCCGCCACAAAATTTAATAAAATAGTAATTAGTATTTTGTTTTCAAATTTATATCTGCCAAAAAATATTATTATAATTTTATCTAGGAACCTTATTTTAATATATTTTATTGTTGAAAACAAAATACTGTTGATTAATTTAAAATTTATCAGTTGGTTTCGAGGTAACATATCAAAATGCACCAATCACACTTCGTTAAATTTGACCAAAGGTTACTACAACATTTCTAATTGCCCCCATGTTAAATTTCCTATTTCTTAATCAACTTGGAATACACTTTATAAACATTGATTTTTAAAGTTTATTAATAGTCCAGGCTGGCTAGGCTAAAAAGTACCTAAAGTAAGAATTTTTACGTACAGTTTTAATATTCACAAGATTTGTTACAAAAGTGGTGTAGAATATTACCCTAATTTTGCTCCGATTTTGGTTGTCCGTGACAGGAGTTAACCATGGTTCAGTTGCAAAATTCTTCAGATTTTCTGATTTTTACTAAATAGCGGTCTAAATAAGTATTATATAAAAAAAAGTTTCAAATAAAAGTTATTCGCTACAAAATTCCCTACAACCTCCATTTTGAAAAAAATTAAAAAAATCATTTTTTTATCCGCTACACTGATTAAAATGGTTGAAAACATATTTTTTAAGCTGTAATAACAATAACTAATAAAGTTTAACGTTTTTTAAGTTGATACACCTGGAAAATAAACATTTTGTAATACAGAATATTTACTGAAAATTAGAACCTGATATCTTCAACTGTTTTTGTTTTATTAAATAATGAATCATGCTTGTCTTTAATTAGTAATCAAAGTTTTTGTAAAACCTTTATTTTTGTACAACTGTTTGTATGTGTTCTCAAAGACTTATATAATCGATTCCCACCATAAAAAAATGTTTTTCAATTCTTTGGCAAACGGTAGCACTAAAATCTTGACAGAGAGACGTTGAGCTTTTATATTAAGGATATAGATATACATGGCTGATTTTCAAAAAAAATCTAAATTGTTGTCCTTTCTGATTTCTATAAAACGAGATCGAAAATTAAAGTTAAGGAGATTCTCTTATGAAACTACATCACTAAGTGTACCGAATTGTATATTAATTTTATTTCAGTTATTATAAATTGTAAAAATATATTAAAATTTATACCTCAAAAATCATTCCCTCACTGTGTCCCAACCACCAAATTTAAATACATTTCTAATTTGTTTCGAAAAGTTTTCTAGTATGTGTTAAATAACTTATTATTTATTCATTTATAACAATATTCTCTATTTAAAAATGTACAACAGTAAGTAAAACACAAACAGAAAAAAACAGAAAATAAATTTACAAGTATGTCCTTAAAAAACGAATCATTCCCTCACAATTTCTGTAACAGTGAAATTAAACCGTAATTTTAAATCTATCTGAACGCAGTGTTATTGTTTTTATAATGTGGCAATACTGACATTAAAAAATAAATATGGCGAAAGGGCTGAGTGTTGAAGTGTATTGTTGAAATTGTTTTAAAGTATTATTATCCAAATTTACATTTTCGCTTGTCATTCCCTCACTAAGTGATCATTCCCTCACTAATACAATAAGCTATCATATCCTCACTTTTGAATTTTTGTTTTAACCCCCTTTAAAGTCAAAAATATTGGGAACCACTATAACCCTAGATACATTTTGTTTTATCGCATACATACAAATATACAATTTTTGTTTTCAGGTAAAGAAGAAAATTTCGATTTGAAGTACAAGAAGGTGGACGAAAACACACTTGAAGTAATGTGTTCAGCTGAAAATATTTACCCTCGGCCTAACATAACAATATATAAAGGAGGAATGTAAGTGTAACATATGACGTACAACATACAAATTTCAATTTGATATATTGTTCAGGTGACAGTGAAACTTTAAAACTAATAATAAGGTACTGGCACCAGTTATGGCAGTTAAAAGAGTAAGGTTTACTATTTTTATGATTGACGGGTTTCCTTTTTTGTAATTCTCATTTTCTCAATTTAATTACCAAAGTCCGCAAATAAAGTTTGTTTTTTAAATTATAACCTTTTATTTTGTTTATGTTTTCTCTCCAGTTATGGATAAAGTAAAACCAGTAATGATCGTGGCAGTGATGGACACTTCCTTGCAAAATGATAAGTACTACGACACAAAAGATATAAAAGAAAGAATCGTCAATGAAACAATGTAAAGCAGTTGCTATGATAATATAATAATTGATAAATAAATTATACTAATAATTAGTTTAAATGTCCACTATTTTGTCACCTATTAGCCGATTGTCATCAAATCACGCTGTAAGACAGTTAAATATATGTATATAGATTAATATTCAGAAATGGTAGTAATGAAATATCAACAAATATTTCTAATTCAGTACATTTAATTAAAAAATAGCCATTACTGGGGTCATATCCAAGACTGGTGCCAGTACCTTACCTCATGATGCATATATAAAAGTTATATACACATCTATAACTTTTATTAGTTTGATTCTTTAGAGAAAATATATCATAAATTCAATTTGCATGCACATATGCATTTAAATATTTATTATAATAGTAGCTATGTCAATACCTACCAAGTCACATGGAAAATATGAACGTTGAGTTATTAATACATATCGACACAAGAGATTAATTTGCATGCATTTATAAAAATACATATGAACCTCCAGAATAGTTGTTCAATACACAAAAACAATATTGGATTTTTTATTTCATTTCCGGAATTACAATATAGATATTTCATACACAGTTTTTAATTAAACCGAAAAACATGGAAATATATATGAGTTTTTTTATGAATTCCAGTTATCGATAAAATATTAATATTTAGACCAAGGCTGGCCAACTTGCGGCCCGCGACGCTCTTATTAACAAATAAAGTTTTTGTAATGTTTATTTTAAGTATCAAGAGTTTCAGAATGACAGTTAATTTACTTTAAAATATTGTTCTATTTATGTGATTTAATTACTCATTTTAATTAATTAATCTTATTTTTAAAATCTATATATATAAAAATGAATCCCTATTTCCCTTGGTCACGACATCACGCGTGAACGGCTGGACCGATTTCAATATTTTTTTTGTTGTGTTTGTTATTGTCAGGAGAAAGTTCTTATGAAAGAAAAAATTAAAAAAATTGCGCGGAAAATTAGAAAAATTAGAAAAACAGAGAAAACCAATGATACAAACCTATCTTAGACACAAACCGTATTACAGTTTCGGTTTGTATATAGCGTTTGTATGGAAGCCGTTCACGCGTGATATCGTGACCAAGGGAAATAAGGATTCATTTTTATATATATAGATGTAAAAATACTTCTAGGTTGGCGTTACAAATTTTTTCATAGAACCAGAAATATTTAAAAAATAAAAGCGAAGAACTGCTCTGAATAATTATTTATCTATTGGTGAAAACCGCATTAAAATCGGTTCAGTAATTTTCGATATAAGCGATAAAAGATACAAAAATAATCTTCTTTTTATGTAGGCTGAGTTAATTAATTGTATAAACAATCAATTTTTATAAAAATTGTTTAGTGTGCAATATACATTAAATAACTCAAAAACTTCTGAACCGATTTTAATGTCAGGTTTAATTGAAACAGTTACGTAATGAAAGAAGGGGGAGGGGGTACTTATTACTTACAGATCCTTACAAGGGGGGAGGGGTTGAAAATTTCGGAAGAAGTTAATATAATCTACCAAACAAATACCCATTTTTATAGAATTAATTAACACGTGAACAAATTGCAATTTCAGCCCATATCAAGATAGTGAAAGAGAAAATATTACAACAAACAAAAGAGGATTTTGGGATATTTCAACATCAGTCCTAATGGACTTGGACAGTATGGACGAAACGTTGGTGTGCAATCTAGCAATACCGGAAGCGGACTACTCTATCAAACTAGAAATCGTTTACTCAGGTATTTATTAAATATAAATAAGTAATTAAAATATGTACAGTTATGAATAATAATGTAAATATAAATAAATGGGTTATAGGTTATGGGTTCTCCAATTTACTATACGTTTTGTAAATATTAATTTCAAAAAATGCATGGTATGATGAATTTATTTAAATAAATTGTACAATATTTCTGGTTATCGATATTAGATATAAAAAATCACGGGCCTCCAGACAGTCGGTGGGCTCCCTAAGAATTTTTTTTTCAACCAGTTTTTTTGTTAAGTTTGAGTTACCTTTTTTAAGGTCTTTCAATAAGAAGAAAATTTATAGGAATTTTGGAATTACCATAGACATAGAGCATTCTGTATTAACACAATGGTGTGACATTTGTTCAAAAGGTGAGAGAGAGATGCAGTGTAGTTTGGAATATATCTATATCTTTTTCTAAGAATCTACAGTTCAGGGTAGTATTTCTGTCCGATATATTTTTGTATATCTATCTTGTGATTTTTGTGCAGTAAGTTTTTTATTAGAAAAGCAAATAATATAAACAATAAACGTACTATAATGGTACATATTTCATCGAGGAAATTTTTGAAAAAAAACATCAATTGATCTGATAGAAATTTGCAAAATTATGAACGGATATTCCGGGGAAATAACATTTTTGCTACCAAAAATATTAAATATATATTAATAAAAAATAGTTTTAAATCAATTCCCATGAGGTTGCTTTGCTACAAAATGATGAGGTGAATTTCTACACTTACAAACAGCACATACAAGATTTACTTAACAAAATTTTAATTTTTTTTTTATATTAGGTTGCATTACGAAACTACGATGAAAGAAGAACACGATATTAAAATTGGGTCAAAAAATTCGAAACTTATATTATTTAGAAATCAATAATCGTTTTTTTTTTTAATAAAATTAAGTTAATTATTTTTTGTTTTTTAATCTCTTTATATATTTATAATATTTTTATGTTCGGGTCCAAGAATAAAATAGTTACACATCTGTTTAAAAAAAAGACAAGTATATTCCAAACCTGTTTCCATCTCTTTCTTTTGACACGGCTCTGTTTTCTGTCCCCTCCCCCGCGGAATCGGCACCAATGCTGTCACCGATGCATATTTTTTATTATAGTTACTATATATTATATACAAAGTGACTACATACAATGTAATCATCTTACACTAATACCGCACAATGCATCACCATTCACAAGTTAAGAATTTATGGCCACTTGATTTATAAACAAAAGATAATTGGTGGTCCTATGCAAAGATATATATAATACATTATCATATTACAGACGATACCTACGTATGCGTAAGACGTACGCCTGAACAAATAGGGCATTGTAGACGCCATTAATTATCAAAATAGCTTATCACAACAACTATGAACATCTCCGGGTTTCAAATTATTAGGATTGCATACCTAATGGCTTGTTTCTCACGTAAATATACGTTAGAATTATTATGTAAATTATGTGTTGATGTCGTAAACATAGTTGATATTTGTTAGCAAGGCTGGGATGCGCTAACTTGCTCGCAGGCGTTACTGCTCAACTATAGATAAATATGTTAGTGGAAACGAAAATGTTTTCGTTCGCAACTTACTGCAGGGAACTGAAAATTGATCCTGAACGGTATATGTATACAGGGTGACCCATTTTAAGTGCACACCTCTCATAACTTTTGCTTCCTCGCAATATCGAAGATACGAGAAGCTTTGTGATTGTTTCAGATTGAGACAAAAAAAAATGTTCTCCGATTTCAAAATTTTAAATTGATTTATCCGTTTCACGTCAAGGCAAACACTTTTCGTTCCATGTCTGTCTGTCTGTGTGTCCGTGTGTCCGTCTGTCCCCTGAATCCTTGTCACACGCATAACCATGAACCACTGAACCGATATTATTGAAACTTAGTCGGATGGTTGGGTCTGGCTTGAAGACGGTCCCATTTCAAAATCATCAAAATCGTGTGTAACAGGGAGAAGGGGTGACACCCCAAAATATATTTTTTTTCAAGATATCTCAAGAATGACACATGTTACGTGAAAATTTTATAAAATATTTTTTGTAGAGCATTAAATTTCCTATAGTATGGATTTACAATGTTTATTGTAAAATATTCCCTTACAAAGATTTATCTCAATTTATTTTAAAAATTCGTATTTTGTTTTTCTAAATTGATATTTGCTTGGATATATTAAATGTCATTTTGACGTTTTAAATGTCATTTTGACATTTGTCAAAAAATTAAAAATATACGAAAAAATAATCAGGTGTGTCTTGAGAAAAATTTCGAATTAATATGTTTTAGTAAAATTGTATAAAAATTAAATAATTAACCAATTCCAGGCAATTTATCTTAACATTATCGGTTTTTATTTAAATTGTTCAATATGGTGAATTTAGCACGAGGAAGCACTGTGCATTTACTTGGCAGATGTTTTTATGGTGAAAAGATATCAAAAAAAATTTCAGATAAAAGTTGCACGGTTTGGAGGGGGACATAGAAGTACTCGGATGAATTTTTGTTAGATTTATATATTAATTGATCTAATAAATAAGACTAGATATTTTTAAATTTTAAAACTTTTTCAATTTATTTTATTTAAGCAAAAAGACTAGATGTTAAAAAAAAATTAGAATAATTCTCCAAGTTTTATTAGACAAAATACACATTTTTTGTATCTAGTACCTTTCCTCTAAAGTTTATGGTTTCTGAGTAAAAAGTTATTGAAAGTTCAGAATCTCGAATTATTTTGTTAGATATCTCGAAAAGATTAATTTGTTTAAAAAAAAGTTTTTAATGAAAGATTCGTGTTTTTTCACGTAGAACAAAATAACTAAATAAAAAATATAGGTTCTCATTTAAAAAAATGAAGTTGACCTACATGTGACCTTTAAAACGCCATCTAACAAAAATTCATCCGAGTACGTCTATGTCCCCCTCCAAACCATGCAACTTTTATCTGAAAAGTTTTTTGATAACATTTCATCATAAAAAGTGATGAGAATTTTGCACTTGAAATGGGTCATCCTGTATACAGAATTATTTACAACTAGTGTAAAAAAAATTAACAGTAGATCGAGGATGTAATTCTAAGCAAAAAACATTATGTGAACCTATGTCCGGAAATTCCTCGTGAGGGAGCTACAGTCTTTTATACAAAATTAGTGTTTATTTAATATCTAGAGAACCCGAACCGTAAACCCGAAAAACCCCGTATTTTTCATTAACCTGAACCCGAACGAACCGCTATATACCAAAGTCAACGAACCTGAACCTGAATTCGAACCTTTTCATAGATACCCGGTAACCATGTATTTTTAAAAGGTTCAATAAATTATTTTTAATAATTTAATATTTTTCTCCAATAATTTTTAAAAGAGATTCTAAAATGTACTAATACTGAAAATCTGTTTGAATTTTATGATATGATGTGACTTATCAAGTCAATCATTAAAATTGACATATTTTTTACTTTCTTTTTTAATTTTATAACTGAATTACATTTCAATTTTTCGAAAAAAAAACCGAAAAATAAAAATTTCAGTCTTTAAAATGTAATTTAATTTGCCCTTTTTTTTTCTAGAAAACTAGAAAACCTTATAGTTTCGCCATGTCCGTCCGTCCGTCCTCAAAAATTTTAAGCCGATTAAGATGAAATTTGGTATACGGACGAAGACTGATAACCTTAGTTTTACCATGTCCGTCCGTCCGTCCTCAAAAATTTTAAACCGATTAATATGAAATTTGGTATACGGACGAAGACTGATAAGGGGCCATCCATAAATTACGTCACACGAATTTCATGATTTTTTACCCCTTCCCCCCCCCTACCTAGTGTGACGTCACATATTTTGCAATTTTACACCTTAAAATTATTAAATTAAAACACCCCCCACCCTAATTTCTAAACTGTCAATTTAAAAAATCTGAAAAAGTTCAAGAATGTAACTTTTAATTAGTACTTTCACTGAAAATTATAACGAATACTGTCAAAATTATTTTGGACTCCCCTCCCATAGACTGAAAAGTGAACTCACATTTTTTTTTCACTTAACCCATTGAGTGGGATGTCATGAGATAGATCTCTCAAAATGCAACAAAAAATGTTAAATGATCTTTTGATTTTAACCCTTCAGTCACTATGTGTTTGTATATGTATTTGCATTTAAATATTGTTATCAGAGCATCCGTTGAAATAACTCTTGTTTATAAATCGTAATGACTACGGAAACCTATTATGTGCGTGCCCAACACGCACTTGACTGTTTTATTTTAAGCAATATTTTAATGACTGAATGTTTTTTTTTCTTCGGAAAATATTTTATTATAATTTTTTTTTCGAACAAAATAATTTTCTTTCAATTACAAACTTGAACCAGGTATAACGGTTTTTGAACCCAAAGAGTTTTTAACATGTTGAACCCAAACCCGAACCGAAATTTATATTTAAACCCGAACCGAACCCGAACCATAAATAAATACCCTAGCTATTATTATGTAAATGACAAAAATGTTTAATAAAATAACAATAATACGTATTTTTCATAACTGTACATCTTTACGTTACTTAATATTACTTATCAATAAAATAAATTTAAACATTTAAGTTTATAATTATACTAAATAGGTACATAAATATTAATAAAAATGACTAAATATTCGTATTTATGTTTACGTTAAATCGTCGTTTTTTTATGTGAATCGCCCTTTATTGAGAACGGGGCTATTTTGATGGACTTTCGAAATACAATGTATGCTTGCCCTTGGCTTAGTAGTTAGAGCAAAATTTGTTAAACTGACGTTGCATGGTTTCATTAACAATGATACAAGTAATCCGAATAACACAATGTAATAACAATTTTAAATTGTGCGTATTTTGTGTGGTGACAAAACGTCAATTTATTATACAGTGGCGTGCGTACTCAATATCAGATTATCTTAAATATATCCTAATATAAAAAAAAACTTGTTTGTTTAAACGTCAAAAAATTTATTAAAGAAAAGGTAATCGCAAGCTTTCGATTCACAGAATCATCGTCAGGCTATTAATAAAGATTTAAATTTGAGAACGATGTTGTTATCTCAATAATAATCATGCGATTACCTTTTCTTTAATAAATTTTTTGACGTTTAAACAAACAACTTTGTTTTTATTTATATTTAACGTCACTACTATTATATTATCCTAATATATATATTAGGGTGGTCCATATAGGGGTTAGGACGAATTTTGACCGCCCCCCCCCCAAATCAGCTCCAAATAATTCAAAAATAATGTGGAAAAAGTTTCAACCCTCCCTTTCCCATTTAAAATACACGTGTTTTTTCGATTTTTCAAAGACCTGCATACTAGAGTGTCTTAAACTCTTTCTCAAAATTTAGAATACTCACGAAGTATTCCTGGTACTCATATTCCATATCAACATGGATAAATTAAATTTGTGATTCAACGTTGACAACTATATGGGCCATTTGGTCATTTCATCAAGAGAAAATTTTTAACAATTTTTTTTGTACAATTTCTGGATAATTTTGGCAGAAAAATGTTTGAAAATAAAAACATTGATCTTGAAATAAATAAAAAATTGATTCTCAAATCAAAAAAAATTATTCCATATCAATTTCTAACTGGCGCGACCAATTTTGTTTTGTTAATTTTAATTTTAGAATCAACATTTTTTATTTAAAGATCAATATTTTCATTATCAAACGTTTTTCTGAAAAAATAATCCAGATATTATATTTTAAAAAAATGTTAAAAAAATTTTCTTGATAAAATGACCCATATAGCTGTCAACGTTGAATCACAAATTTAATTTATCCGTCTAGATATGGAATATGAGTACCAGGGATGCTTTCATGAGAATTCTAGATTTTTAGAAAGAGTTTAAGACACTCTAATACGCAGGTCTTCGAAAAATCGAAAAAACACGTGTATTTTAAATGGGAAAATCACCCCCCTCTGACAAAATTATCCAGAAATTATACCAAAAAAAAAACTAACTTCGAAATTAAGAAATAACACATCCATTATTTAACCTCACTGTCGCAAATGAGGCGACCTTGGATTTGGAACGTATTTACGTCAATCCCTCGACTGTGCATTCCGACACACATTTTTTTGACTGTGTTATTAAATATTAATGTTGTCGCTAACATTATCAACCACCTCTATCGAGAAGAAATTTTTTTTGTTCCACAAATAAAAAATAAAACAGAATATTACATATTTATGTTCTATATACTAGAATTTTAAATATACTACATTTTTTATACGTACCCGTATGGGGAAAAGTGCATACATATACAGTTAAAATTGTATACAGGGTGATTTACAACTAGTGTAAAAAAAATTACAGTAGATCGAGGATGTAATTCTAGGCAAAAAACTTTATGTGAACTTGTGTCCGAAAATTCTTAGTGAGGGAGCTACAGCCTTCCAAAAAAATTACCATAAGTTAGTGTTTATTTAATATCTAGAGAACCCATTGTGATACCGGCATGGGCGCTGGGAGGGGGGTGCAAAAAGGTGCACTGCACCCCCCCCCCCTGACAAAAAGAACAAACACATGAAAAAATTAAGAAATACAATTTTTATTTTAAAATTCAATCTTTGAATAACAGTTTAAGTCATAGGTGTCCAACTTTTTGAACTTTCTAGGTCGCAAGTCAGAATTTAAAACTGAGAATCTTCTTTTTTTTTATTGCGTTAATTTCAATTTCTAATTTTATAAATTTTAGTTTTCAATACAGGTTTATTATTACAAATTTTTTTTTTATTATCCTCGCATGTAATTTAATTTTATATATCTAAATGCACCCCCCTGAAAGAAATTCTGCCGGCGCCCATGGATACAGGGTTTAGTATTAATAACTGTTATCGATTTCCAATATCAAACAATCATAATTTAGACCAGGGGTGTATGGGGCCAGTAGGCTGATTTTTATCAAATAATCTTCTACAAGTACCCAACTCAGGAAAAAATTAAAGAACAAAAAATACTTGATAAAAATCGGCGGGCCCACTGGCCCCATACATCCCTGGACTAACTTATGACTGTCTGATATTGGAAATCGATAACACTTATTAATACTAAACCGTGTATCAAATCTTGTAACTGTATCACATTATTAATTAAATAAACATTAATTTTTGGCAAAATTTTTGGAAGTCTGTAGCTCCCTCAGGAAGAATTTCCGGACACAGGTTCACATAAAGTTTTTTGCTTAGAATTACATCCTCGAACGACTGTTAATTTTTGTTTACACTAGTTGTAAATCATCCTGTATATGAATATTATGTAATATGAGTTACATCTTATATCCCAAAAGTCATAAATATCTATATAAAATATATCTACGAATGTCAGGTAGTTTCCTTCACTCTATAAAATAAAAATAAGTAGGTACAGTCGCCTGCAAAACTCGTCTTCCATCCTAAAGGCCAGAATCGCTTACAACAGGTTCCAAATTTAAAGACAAACATCACCTTTTTCTAGGGCGGAGCTTATATAGTTATATCATCAATATATATAAAGCAGAACGTCTCTCTGTCTGTCCGTTTGTGCCCTTTCACTCGAGAACCACTTATCCGATTTACGTGGTTTCTTTTTTAATGCATAGGTACATTCTAATGTAGATATAATTTGCCCTTTGCAGCATCCAATTTGGTTGTATAGCTTAGAAAATATCGAAATATACATACGGGAACATATAATACGCACGACGGCGCCCAGTGTCGCGGCGTGCGGCAAGAAGGGAGCGTACCAAGTAGACACAGGGTAGAGGGAATGATCACAAACCGGTATTCTGTTGATTGTCAATTGTTTATTTTGTTTTCAATAATTAACTTTTAAATTTAAATAGAACAAAAATTATGTTTACTTTTTATTCTGATTCGTTTTTGTTAGGTAATTTAAGTGTTTTTATTACAATAATAACTAATCGTGTTTGTACTTAATTCAACTATATTTCAAAAAAAATCTTAAACAATAATTCCGTAGTCCACGCGAGCGAAGCCGCGCGAACCGAGCTAGTTTTATATAAAAACAGAAATATACGTCCATTTCAAATAATGATTTATTATTACAAATTTTGTTTTTGATATCTAATTTCTTATACTCACTATAGTTATTTACTATGATTATGTATAAGAATTTAATTGCACAAATATATATGAGTACCTATTATAAACGAAGAGTAGTTCTTTATCTAGCAAATGAGTTTCAAAATATATGTCTTTGTTTGATACATGGAGAAATGATTTAATGCAGAACGTCTGGCACCCTAAAGGCTAGAATCGCTTACAACAGATTCCAAAAAAGACAAACATCATCGGTTATCTTTTTATTTATTTTTTTGTTTAATTTATTTAAATACTAAAATTCGGAATATCAAATATTTATTGCCACAAAATTTACGTATACAATTTTTAATAGATTACATAGGTAATAATTTAATTACACAAATATATGAGCCGTTTATTTTGAAAGTGGTCTAACACCATTTTTCGAATTTTTTTGTTGACTGTAGTAACGTGTATAATTAGAAGTAAACTATCATAAACAACAATTTTTGGTTAAATATATTCAAAGGAAAAAAATTTTTGAACACATTAATTTTCACACTTAATTTAAAGGTAAAATGTTTATTTTGAAAGTGACCTAACTCCACTTCATTATTAATAATGTTGTTTTATTTATTACAATAGCAGGGAAACGAAAGCTTTCTATGGAAAATGTTTGGTACAAAAGTTTTAGGATTTGGCGGGGCAAACCCAATGAAGGTAACAATTTTGACCTTGAGTGGAGGTTTTAAGGTCATTTTGGAGTCAGAAAATTTTTTTTAAATAAAAACTTAGTTATTTTTTTGCAGATTAGTTAGGCCACTTTCAAAATCAACGGCTCATATATGAGTACCTATTATAAACGAAGAGTAGTTCTTTATCTAGCAAATGAGTTTCAAAATATCTGTCTTTGTTTGACACATGGAGAAATGATTTAAATATTATAATATAATAATCAAATGAGAGGAGCTTACTAAGTTTGTGATAAGCGAAAATGAATACAAACTGGAAGACGAGTTCTGCAGGCGACTGTACATCTATATAGCATTAATGTGAATACACATATTTAACTTCCATTCGCCACGTATCTACATCTATTTAAATCATCTCTTTTAGAATAAGTAAACATTTTATTTTAATGACTCTAAAACAAATGGAAAAAAATGTTTGCACATGTTCCTTTAATTGGGTCACCGACGCACTGATCCACATCTAATACCGGGTAAACCAAGAGCCGCCGGGTCTAAATTAAAACAATCTAAGTTTATCTTCAACACCGCTTTCGTACTTGCTTACCCGAGGTGTAGATTGCGTGGGGCGCATTGGGTAACATGTGGGTAACAGTTTAGTCTTAGACAGAGCTTACACGATCATTCTGTCATTCCATTCCATCAGTTCAGTCCGTGACTTTGATCAAGACTGGACGTGTAATGCATTGAATGACGGACTGATGGAATGACAGAATGATCGTGTAACCTCTGTCTTACTCGCTCAGTCTTGATCAAGGTCACAGACTGAACTCATGGAATGGAATGACAGAATGATCGTGTAACCTCTGTCTTAGGACAACCGAATCCTTATTCAAATATCGGTATGGAGAACCATACATGACTTCCATGTTCTTTCTATCTTTTTAAATAATTTTTAAATATAAATTTTTTGAAAAATATTTTATTAATATAATCTACTACTATGAATATAAATTTCGTAATACATAAAAAACATATATACTTACGACGGTTACAACTTTTTTTGCCATTTGTATATAAATATTTGTTTTCTAATGTCAAAAACATAATTCACATTCGTAGAAAAACTAATTTGACAATTTGAATTTAGTTGCATTTGTTTCCAAGGCAACATGAATTAATGACATATTAGTATTTAAAATTCAAATTTTAAGTGTGTTTTTCACCCCTTTAATGGCTGTTTAGGCACGTACAAATAATAAATGTCCCTTAAATTCAATTGAACTGCAAATGTACCAAATCTTATCAAAATTAGTGAGATAATACTCGCAATATTCACTTTTTAGACGAAAAAAGTTACAAAATTTCGAATATTTCCAAAACCCCTAATCCGATTAGCACCAAAATCAATAGGTCTGGAGTACTCACTGAGACAAACATTTTCCCCAAAAATAATTCAGATCGGTGCATTTTTACAGTAGTTATCGTGAACGAAAGAAAATTCTACATCCGCACAGACACACAGACACACAGACACACGCACAGCCGCCATGCGGAAATTAACTTTTCTTTAAGTTTTGAAGTTAGTACAATCAGAATTTGTCATTTTCTCGGACACGATTTTTCGATGGTATTACAATACTTCCATTTCTTTCAGAACATGGAAGTAAAAATATATGTAGTTATCGTAAACATTTTATTTGAGGTTATGTTTATCTTTGCAACAATGATTGTTAATGTCAGAAAAGTGTATTTTGCTTCCTCGCAATATCGAAGATACGAGAAGCTTTGTGATCGTTTCAGATTGAGATAAATAAAATGTTCTCCGATTTCAAAATTTTAAATTGATTTTTCCGTTTCACGACAAGACAAACACTTTTCGTTCCGTGTCTGTCTATCTGTCCGTCCGTCTATCCCCTGAATCCTTGTCACACGCATAACTCATGAACCACAGAACCGATATTAATCAAACTTGGTCGGATGGTTGGGTCTGGCTTGAGGACGGTCCCATTTCAAAATCATCAAAATATTTATTTTTTCAAGATATCTCAAGAACGACACATGTTAGGTGAAAATTTTATAGAATATTTTTTGTAGAGCATTAAATTTCCTATAATGTGGGTCTACAACGTTTGTTGTAAAATATTCCCTTACAAACATTTATCTCAATTTATTTTAAAAAATCGTGTTTTGTTTTTTTAAATTGATATTTACTTTGATATATCAAATGTCATTCTGACGTTTGCATAAATTTAGATTTAGATTGAATGAAAAATTTAAAATATACGAAAAAATTATCAGGTGCGTCTTAAGAAAAATTTCGAACTAATATTTTTTAGTAATATTGTATAAAAATTAAATGGTTAACCAACTCTAAACAATTTATCCAAACATTATTAGTTTCTATTTTAAATTGTTGAATAATTAACTACCTTTGGTGAATTTAGCACGAGAAAGCACTGCATTTTCTTGGCAGATGTTTTTTAAATGAAAAAGACGAATAAGTGCGAGTAAGACTCGCGCCATGAGGGTCCCGTACTGAAAATAGTTATGTTTACAGGACACCCTATATAATATAAGAAAGTAAATATACTATTAGTGAACTTTTCATTTTTTTGTTTTTTTTGAAAACTCAACGTAGTGTTTTGATGCGCCACTGTCGGTACCTCTCACGTCTTATACAGAGTATGAGTGCCCGCTCACGCACGCGTTTCTATTACGCTGAGGATCACAGTGTTGACCTATTTCACCCACGTCCCGTTTGCGACATATCCCGACGGGCTTCGTTCAAACTAGCACGCATCAGACGTTACACAACTAATTCATATATCCATAACATGTGATCCCGTATCATATCAACGATCAAAACACTCTGGAATAAGTTTTGTTTAATTTCTGTTTTGCAACATACGCGTGGAGAA
Organism: Sialis fuliginosa; assembly: GCA_961205875.1. NCBI lineage: Eukaryota > Metazoa > Arthropoda > Insecta > Megaloptera > Sialidae > Sialis > Sialis fuliginosa. Next base: position 1,109,255 of record OY540814.1, on the reverse strand, counting down.
CATTTTAGATTCACTACATAGAACTTGGCTTCTGGGTGTGAGTCGCGTCGATTTCGTCGTGTTATCGGCCAACGTTTCTTTACACATTGCAGTGGACATATTCAGGCATGCACTTCTAGAAGAAGCCTGATACAATATACACAGTGACGTATCTAACAAGGGGAAGCAACAGCACGGTTAATGTGAATTTCAATGAGCTTGTGGTATGTCAAACTAGAGCAAAAATAAAAAGGCACGTGTCCAACAATTTGATCTCATAGGCCTTAATTACAAAGATAATTAACTTTGAAAATTTGTGTATTCAATATAACCGTGTATTATGTTCGTGTAATAATGCTGTCGTAAAATCTTGTTTCAATTATTTACACACAAATTAAACCAAATAAAAATATTTTCATTAACTAGTAAATTATAGAATTTACTTTTTCAGAATTAAAACCCGAAAATAAAAAAATAAAATGATTTCACATGAAAATATTGATATATACGCCAGTACATAATTATTAATTTGTTTTAAAGTAAATTTAATTTATTATTGACACAACTCATTAGTTTTTAATTAATAAATTGAAAAGTTTTAATAAAAAACAAACTTGAAAGAAACCACAAACATCTATTGTCAATAATAATATATGTTTTATTTATGTCTAATTTATCGATTTTTACGCAAGTGGTAGAGGTAATGTGTACAAAAAAATAAAAAATAATTGTAAATAAAAATTAAAATCAAAATCTTCAAACCGAAATTCGAACCATCGTTTTCCAGGCGAGACGCCAGTGCGTTGACCGCAGGGCCGTGTTTCGAGCGAACATAATACACGGTTATATTGAATACACAAATTTTCAAAGTTAATTATCTTTGTAATTAAGGCCTATGAGATCAAATTGTTGGACACGTGTCTTTTTATTTTTGCTCTAGTTTGACATACCACAAACTCATTGAAATTCTCATTAACCGTGCTGTTGCTTCCCCTTGTAAGTAGTACAAATCTTGAGGCTTCCGCGGTGATGTTGATATGGATCTTGGCTTCTGGGTGTAAACCGCGTTGATTTGGTCGTGTTATCGGCCAACATTTCGTCACACATTGCAGTGGACATCTTTAGACATGCACTTTTAGAACAAGCCTGATATAAATACACATATTGACTTCTGAGTGTAAGCTACGTCAAGGTCGTTATAAGCAGTTGGTCGCTTAAACCGGTGTCGTACTATACGGATATATTTTCATAGTACGTCTATATATGTAAAACCTAATTTGAGTTTGTATTTTCGTCGCTATAAACTGTTAGCCGTTATATTTTACAAAAAAAATCCATTAAGAACAAATTTAATTATCCGAAAATAACCTTTCATTAAGTTCTTTAATGTTTCAATAATATTGATATTATAAAGGTCAACCTTTCTCCAAGAGTGTTAACAACAGTTTGGTAAATAACGTCCAAAGTACACACAGTTACACAGCACGACGAGTTCCATCCCCGAAATATCTCACAAAGTTTGTTATGCATATATGGAGGTAACATGGTAACGAATATTTGTACCTCTACTAACTTATTCTAAAGTAAAAGCTATCCGATTTCTATTGATTTAAGTGTTCAAAAAGATTAAAGTTATTTTTAACCTTTACCATTTAATCAATCATAAACCTGTTGTTACATTTAAAAAAAACATCTGCCAAGTAAATGCACAGTGCTTCCTCGTGTTAAATTCACCAAAGTTAGTTAATTATTGAACAATTTAAATAAAAACCGATAGTGTTTAGATAAATTGCCTGGAATTGGTTAACCATTTAATTTTCATACAATTTTACTAAAAAATATTAGTTCGATATTTTTCTCAAGAAACACCTGATTATGTTTTCGTACCTTTTTAATTTCTTGACAATTTTAATCTAAATCTAAATTTATGCAAATGTCAAAATTACATTTAAAACGTCAAAAAGTGGCTATATTTACCATCCGGCTGCGACATATCAAAGTAAATATCAATTTAGAAAAATAAAACACGAATTTTAAAAATAAATTGAGATAAATCTTTGTAAGGGAATATTTTACAACAAACGTTGTAGATCCAAATTATAGGAAATTTAATGCTCTACAATAAATATTCTATAAAATTTTCACGTAACATGTGTCGTTCTTGAGATATCTTGAAAAAATAAATATTTTGGTGTGTCACCCCTCCCCCTTACACACGATTTTGATGATTTCGAAATGGGACCGTCCTCAAGCCAGACCCAACCAGCCGACCAAGTTTCAATAATATCGGTTCAGTAGTTCATGAGTTATGCGTGTGACAAGGATTCAGGGGACAGACAGACACACACACAGACGGACGGACAAACGGACAGACGGAGAGACACGGAACGAAAAGTGTTTGTCTTGACGTGAAACGGAAAGATAAATTTAAAATTTTGAAATTTTTTTGTCTCATTCTAAAACGATCACAAAGCTTCTCGTATCTTCGATATTGCGAGGAAGCAATAATCTAATTTGATAACGGAGGTCTTAATCTGGTGAAAACTCGAAATAAACTTTCTCTCCTGACCCCCAAAATTTTTTGTTGTCGTCAAAAAGTTGAAAAATAAATTATATCAATTTTGAGAGCTTCCACGAGCCGTGATAATATTGTTGACCAAATCTAATTAATGACTTTTGTAGATCAGTTTTTTCTCTTCAATTGTATTGCTGTATGACCTTTGTGAAGTTAGCCCCCCAATACGTGCGAAAAAATTCGAAACGAATGCCATTGATTGCTCGGCGTTTGCTCGTGATTGCCATTTAAAAATTTTCGTTTGCCCCTTTTCAGTTTAGAAGTTAGGAATTTTTCAAATTTGGGGGGGCCAACTTCCGCCCCCCAACATGAAAATTTCGGATTTTTTTCCATGACCATTTTTGACCGAATTATTTGCGATAAAAACACAAACCACACTTTTAACGAGAATAAACGATAAAAAAAGTTTCAAGGGCAGATTTGGAAAGCTGGCAGTTTTGCTTATGTTCTCCGATTTCAAAATTTTTTCACGTCAAGACAAACACTCGTTCCGTGTCTGTCTGTCTGTCCCCTGAATCCTTGTCACACGCATAACTCATGAACCACTGAACCGATATTGTTGAAACTTGGTCGGATGGTTGAGTCTGGCTTGAGGACGGTCCCATTTCAAAATCATCAAAATCGTGTGTAACGGGGAGGGGTGACATCCCAAAATATTTCAAGATATCTCAAGAACGACACATGTTACGTGAAAATTTTATAGAATATTTTTTGTAGAGCATTAAATTTCGTATAATATGGGTCTACAAAGTTTATTGTAATAAATAGGCATCAGTTATGGCCGCTATAAGAGCAAGGTTTACTGTTTTTGTGATTGACGGGCTTCTTTTTTGTAATTCTCATGAACTTATGTTACTAATTGAATAAGTAACTCTTTATTTAATCAATTTAATTACCAAAGTCCGCAAATATAGTTTGTTTTTTACTTCCATGTTCTGAAAGAAATGGAAGTATTGTAATACCATCGAAAAATCGTGTCCGAGAAAATGACAAATTCTGATCGTACTAACTTCAAAACGTAAAGAAAAGTTAATTTCCGCATGGCGGCTGTGCGTGTGTCTGTGTGTCCGTGTGTCTGTGTGTCAGGATGTAGATTTTTTTTTCGTTCACGATAACTACTGTAAAAATGTACCGATCTGAATTATTTTTGGGGAAAATGTTTGTCTCAGTGAGTACTCCAGACCTATTGATTTTGGTGCTAATCGGATAAGGGGTTTTAGAAATATTCGAAATTTTGTAACTATTTTCGTCCAAAGAGTGAACATTGCGAGTATTATCTCACTAATTTTGATAAGATTTGGTACATTTGCAGTTCAATTGAATCTAAGGGACATTTATTATTTGTACGTGCCCAAACAGCCATTAAAGGGGTGAAAAACACACTTAAAATTTGAATTTTAAATACTAATTAATACGTCATTAATTCATGTTGCCTTGGAAACAAATGCAACTAAATTAAGATTGTCAAATTAGTTGTTCTACGAATGTGTATTATGTTTTTGACATTATATATTTATATACAAATGGCAATAACTGCTGTAACCGTCGTAAGTATATATGTTTTTATGTATTACGAAATTTTATATTCATAGTAGTAGATTATATTAAAAAATATTTTTCAAAAAATTGACATTTAAAAATTATTTAAAAAGATAGAAAAAACATGGAAGTCATGTATGGTTCTCCATACCGATATTTTAAATTATATCCTTTTATTTTGTTTATGTTTTTTCTCCAGTAATGTACAAAGTAAAACCAGTAATGAGCACGCAGTGATGGACACTTGCTAATGATTATACAAAATAATAAGTACTACGACACATAAGATATAAAAGAAAGAGTCGTCAAATTTGAAACAATGTAAAGCAGTTGCTATGATAATATAATAATTAATAATTAGTTTAAATGTCCACCATTTTGACACCTATTGGCCGATTGTCATCAAATCACGCTGTAAGACAGTTAAATGTATATACATAGATTAATATTAAGAAATGGTAGTAAACAAATATTTCTAATTTAGTACATTTAATTAAAAATAGTCATTACTGGGGTCATATCCAAGACTCGTGCCAGTATCTTATTTTCACAGAAGAGAAAACATTTAGATATGTCTGAAAGTCCTATGTACTGTAGTAAACTTTGACACCCGGTATGCTCTATGATTTGTCTGTGAAAACAACTCGTTTTCGATGTTTTACTCGACAAAATTCCAATATACATTTGTTTGCATTGAACACAAACAAATATCATGCTACTACTGCAATGCAAAACACGGAACATTCCTGTTACATAAATTTAGAAACAAAGAAACTATCAGTTTACAAAAAACTTTATTCTGCATATACATACATATATGTATAGTTATATGTATACTTAATATTTTTAAAATGCAAAATAAGGAACATTCCTGTTACATTTTATAAAACAAAGAAACTATCAGTTTACAAAATACATTGTTCTGCATATATTCTTAATATTGCTTCCTCGCAATATCGAAGATACGAGAAGCTTTGTGATCGTTTCAGATTGAGACAAAAAAAATGTTCTCCGATTTCAAAATTTTAAATTGATTTATCCGTTTCACGTCAAGGCAAACACTTTTCGTTCCGTGTCTGTCTGTCTGTCCGTCCATCCATGAGTCCGTCTGTCCCCTGAATCCTTGTCACACGCATAACTCATGAACCACTGAACCGATATTATTGAAACTTGGTCGGATGGTTGGGTCTGGCTTGAGAACGATCCCATTTCAAAATCGTGTGTAAGGGAGAGGGGTGAGCATTAAATTTCCTATAATATGGGTCTGCAACGTTTGTTGTAAAATATTCCTTTACAAAGATTTATCACAATTTATTTTTAAAATTCGTGTTTTATTTTTTTAAATTGATATTTGTTTGAATATATTAAATGTCATTTTGGCGTTTTAAATGTCATTTTGACGTTTTAAATATCAGTTTGTCATTTGCATAAATTTAGATTTAGATTGAAATTGTCAAAAAATTAAAAATATATGAAAAAATATTCAGGTGCGTTTTAAGAAAAATTTCGAATGAATATTTTTTAGTAAAATTGTATAAAAATTAAATGGTTAATCAATTCCAGGCAATATATATAAACACTATCGGTTTTTATTTAAATTGTTGAATAATAATTAACTACCTTTGATAAATTTAGCACGAGGATGCACTGTGCATTTACTTGGCAGATGTTTTTTAATTGAGTACATATTAAAGTATTTAAATAAATACAAATAGATATTGCACTGACAATGAGTCAAATAGAAGAATTTTCCTGTTATTTAAACATGCAATTTGTTAATTACAAAAATTAATTTTAATTACTCGGAATTATATTATGCTATATTTGTAATTTCAACAAACTTTTCCCTAGTACTTTTTACTTTTTTGTTTACCGGCAATGTATGTAATTCAGGCATTGTATAGAATTCCTAGGAATTCTATACAATAATGCCTGACGATTTCAGGCACAGTATTATTTGTTTAATAGAAATTTATTATATATGTATATTATATATGAAATCGGAAAACATTTTCTAAAACGATCACAAAGCTTCTCGTATCTTCGATATTGCGAGGAAGCAAAAATACGTAGGGATGGGGGCGGGGCGAAAATAAAGAAATTGATAGAGAGTGAAGAGTAGTGAAGACTCAAGTAATAACTGAAAAGTTTTAAGTGCATTCTCTTTGATAACTAGTAAAAATAATTATTTTAACTATACAAAAAAACATGACTGATATTATTTATAAATCTTTAAAATTTCAGTAAGACACTTGCTGTTGAAAAAACAAGCTAGCTGTTTGTTTTGTTGTTAGTAAAGTTTTGTTAATTAGGTACTTTACACTTTGTACTCCTTTTCAGTTGCTTCTGATATTAAAATTTTAGAAGACATTGGACATTCAAAATTGTTTTTTTTCTGATTTGAATATAAATAGAGGAACTTTCTCTATTTCATGAATAATATAATTTAATTTCTTCTTTATTTTACTTCCACGTTTGAAAGAAATGGAAGTATTGTAATACCATCGAAAAATCGTGTCCGAGATAATAACAGATTCTGAATGTACTAACTTCAAATCTTAAAGAAAAGTTAATTTCCGCATGGCGGGCGTGCGTGTGTCTGTGCGTCTGTGCGGATGTAGAATTTTCTTTCGTTCACGATAACTACTGTAAAAATGCACCGATCTGAATTATTTTTGAGAAAAATGTTTGTCTCAGTGAGTACTCCAGACCTATTGATTTTGGTGCAAATCGGATTAGGGGTTTTGGAAATATTCAAAATTTAGTAACTTTTTTCGTCTAAAAAGTGAACATTGTGAGTATTATCTCACTAATTTAGATAGGACTTGGTACATTTGTAGTTCAATTGAATCTAAGAAACAAACAATTATTTGTACGTGCCTAAACAGCCATTAAAGGGGTAAAAAACACCCTCAAAATTTTAATATTAAATACTAATTAATACGTCATTAATTCATGTTGCCTTGGAAACAAATACAACTAAATTCAAATTGTTAAATTAGTTGTTCTACGAATGTGTTATATGTTTTTGACATTAGGACATTAGAAAACTAATTTTTATATACAAATGGCAATAACTGCTATAACCGTCGTAGGTATACATATGTTTTATGTATTACGAAATTTATATTCATAGTAGTAGGTTATATAAATAAAATATTTAAAAAAATTATATTTAAAAATTATTTAAAAAGATATAAAGAACTGGAAGTCATGTATGATTCTCCATACCGATATTTAACTGAGTACATTTTTATATACAACATAATACAAGTATATGTAAATTATTTTTTGAAATTTTCCTTCCTTTTCGGCTTTATAAAATGAATATGGTTTTCACTAAAATACTCCTCATTAATATCAATTACGAATTAATCAATATACTTTCTATAACGGCATCAGTAAATAATGGTCAGTCAATATTGAACTCAATCAGCGGTCGTTTAAAAGTTTAGTTTGTTTTAATTTTATATAAATATGTAAGATAACCTACTTTTCAATATTCACGATATTGCCTTATATTTTAAAATATTCGACATTTCCATCAAACGTGTATCAGTCAATCGTTTATTAATGCAGAACATTTTAATGATTTAAAGTTATTCGATCATTAGAGCAAAGTCTAAAAATTTACCATGTTATTTATATTTACTAAATTATTTTGCTTCCTCGTAATATCGAAGATACGAGAAGCTTTGTGATCGTTTCAGATTGAGACAACAAAAATGTTCTACGAATTCAAAATTTTGAATTGATCTTTCCATTTCGTTCCGTGTCTATCTTTCCGTCTGTCTGTCCCCTGAATCCTTGTCACACGCATAACTCATAATCCACTGAACTATTATTGAAACTTGGTCGGATGGTTGGGTCTGGCTTGAGGACGGTCTCATTTCAAAATCATCAAAATCATGTGTAAGGGGGAGGGGTGACATCTCAAAATATTTATTTTTTCAAGATATCTCAAGAAAGATACATGTTACGTAAAAATTTTATAGGGTCTTTTGTGTAGAGAATTAAATTTCATATAATATGGGTCTATAATGTTTGTTGTAAAATATTCCCTTACAAAGATTTATCTCAATTTGCTTTTAAGAATCGTTTAAATTGATATTTACTTTGATATATTAAATGTCATTTTGACGTTTGCATAAATTTAGATTTAGATTAAAACTGTCAAAAAATAAAAAATATACGAAAAAATAATCAGGTGCGTCTTAAGAAAAATTTCGAACTAATATTTTTTTTAGTAAAATTGTATAAAAATTAAATGGTTAACAATTGCTAGGCAATTTATCTGTGCACTTTATCGGTTTTTATTTAAATTGTTGAATAATTAATTACCTTTGGTGAATTCGGCACGAGGAAGCACTGTGCATTTTTTTTAAAGAACTAATTATACCCCTCGTAAATAATTCCATATGCGGCCCTGTTGTACAATTGTGAATGGAAATATGACGTGTGTAAAGCACATACTCACAATTGCCGCAGTGGTACACTTTTCTGCTTTTTTCTATTGTGTTTACCCTATTCTTATCTTCTGATCGTATAGAATGAAATGTAAATAAAAACGCTTAGATATAATATCGTATAAATAAGTCGGAAACGGAATTGTAATATTTATTAACATTATATAGCATACACTTCAACCAACATTACAATAACTGATATAATAGTGCGTGTTTATTTACACAAAACTATGAAGATTAATTTAATACAAGTACTTATGAATTAATAATTATGTCGAAAGTAATAGTACAGCGGTCAGATAGTGAAAAGACGTCTAGAAAAGAAAGCGTGACTAATGAAATATATACAGGCTAAGACATGGTGGAATCGATAGCTAGTACCTAGACCTACATTTTCGTGTAATTTTATTTTTATTTTAATGTTCCTACATAAACTTACTAAATTCCCAAAATAATTATTGGATTGTTTTTTTGTTTTTGTTTTATTCGAGTGTTTTTTGTATTTTATTAATTATCTTGTTATATTGTTATATTATATATTTATAGGTCATTTTTATATTGATATATGCACTTTATGTAAAAACAAGATCATTTAAATTCAAAAATGCCCTACAAATATATAATACAACAATATAACAAAATTATTTATAAAATACCAGAAAACACTCGAATAAAACAAAAACAAAAAAACAATCCAATAATTATTTTGGGAATTTAGTAAGTTTATGTAGGAACATTAAAATAAAAATAAAATTACACTGAAAAGACGGGATCTTCTACCCCAAAAATGGGTCTAATGGTAAAAAAACGAGTTTTTTAAAAATATCTCCGAAAGTTTTATTGGTACGTAAATTTTTTTTGGGGCATTAGCTCCACTCTTTTCAGTTTTATTAATTTTTTAAAATTCCTTTAAATTAGATGTGTTTTGTCGAGCAAGCGCCGAGATTACGCCCGTACTAAACGTACCGCGCCGCATCGCACGGCGTTCCTTATTTTAAAACACTTGCCATTTCTTTTGTACTGCTCAAAAAAATCTAATTTTTCACAGAAAACTTTATCAACTAATACTTCATAGTGTTATATAGTTTTTAAAAATAAACTTGAAAATTCCCTCGACTCTCCAAGCATTTGAAAAAAACTAACCGTATTTTCAACTTTTTTTAATAAATCATTTATTTATAACGAATTGAGCCTTATCAGATGTTTAAAAACTACACCACTACTTTCGGTAAGAACTAAGTAAGACCGTGTTAAAAAATGTTTAGCCCAACTCAAAAGGGGAAAAAAATACAACGAGTTTAAGATGAAAAATAAGAATTTTATAAAAACGCAAAAAATCAACCTTTTCGCGATTTAAAAAAGTTCTACGCAACAAAATTTAAAAAAAATTACACGAAAATGTAGGTCTAGGTACTAGCTATCGATTCCACCATGTCTTAGCCTGTATATATTTCATTAGTCACGCTTTCTTTTCTAGACGTCTTTTCACTATCTGACCGCTGTACTATAATTAATACTGTATTTTAAACATTTGTTTGTAGTGAATAGAATAGGCATGATGCCTAATTTTTAAAAACTATTTTATGATGATCTTACGTGTCTCTTATTTCCAAAAAAAGGTTTAATAACAAAAATTGACACTGAATGTCTTGCCCGAATTTTTATTACAAGAATAACTATTCGTGTTTGTACTTAATTTAACTATATATTTTTTTAAATTCTAAACAATAATTCCGTAGTCCACGCGAGCGAAGCCGCGCGGGTCCACTTAGTTTATTATATTCTATAATATTAATTTCCGTTAGGCGTGAGGTCAAATACAAAAAATAATTATTTAATATTGTAAAAACTGCTTTTAAAATCAATAAGTATTAACTTTTAAACACGCAACTTATTTTACATTTCCAATCTAAAAAGAAATCTATTTAGTTTTTTCGATAATAAAACATAAATTTCTGCCTTGGAAACCACGGGACTTTCTTATACGTAATCCTAACAGTGAATAGTATACGTGATTCTTATTTTATTAAAACATTTCTGACAAACTAACAAGATAGAATAAAATGAATAATATAGGTAATATTATTCTCTCCATTATATAACAAGTGATTTTTTTTAACGTAATAACTGAAAACGGATGTTTACTCATGTAAATTTTTGAATTTTCGAATTACTTTTGAAATAAGAAAAAAATGTTTTAGATAAGAAATGTCGAGTATGTTATTATCTATAATTTATTCCCCATACATTTTTTTCCAACATTTATGATTTAGCCAGAAAGAATTTTTTTATGTAATAATTTAGATTCACCTACACTGTTCACTCTCTGTAATACGTATAAGAAAGTCCCATGACACTCATGGCAGATATTTCTCCTCTGTTATGAACCATTTGAATTATAATAAATTTTTTTTTTCAAAAAACAAAATTATAGATAATGATATTACCTATCATTTTTAACCTGACCATTTTTCTCTATTTCGCACTGTTTCAGAGTAATTCGAAAAATTCAAAAATCGACGTAGGTAAACATCCGTATCCGGTTGAAAGATCGTTTTAAAAAATAGGACGTTTTCTTCCCAGACAAAAATTAATCTTAAATATAAAATTTCACCCTTCTACGATTTGTCGTATTTGATTTACAACGCTTACAGACAAACAGACCGACAGACGGACACACAGATATAATGGCGAAAATAGTCAGAAGGGATTCAGGGAAGGTCAAAATGGATAATTCCATCAAAATCCGGATTTCGAAAAAAATCGGCTTCACTATACTTACTTGTACTACCTATATGTATATTCCATATACATGCGGGTATCATAAGGTAACATTATATATTAATTCAATTTTTTACCTTTCAAAGATATTTGAAAAATAATTGAATAAGAAATTTCATAAAAGGTACTTTATGAAATTGATGCGACCGCATATTGTTCTGTAAGAATAATAATTCTATTATTATACTAGATTGCTATTTCACCCTAATTAGCTACTACGTAATTTACATTTTTTCTTTACAATGGGGTAGATGCAATATAGTGGTAAAAGTATTATTATTTATTTTTCTATATGTAATTGAAGCAGTTTGCCATTTCTTGAAAGCTTCAAACACAACAAACAAAAAAGCTGGGGTAAATGTACATAATACGTTACCACTCTATCTCATTTGTGATTAAAATAGGTATTCAGTAACTCTAATTTAAAAATAAATGTGTATAAATACCTGTTACGATAGTTTGATAGGTCAATCCACCCCAGCAAAAAATAATATAGGGGGAGTTAGGGAGGGTTCATACATTTTCTGTATCAAAACATTAAGGTAGTTCTCGTGCAAACGTCAAATCGATAGAATTTTTTTTAAAATTCAGGGCATAAAAAGAATAATGATATCTATCCAAACGTGAAATTTTAAAGAGATCGACCGTTTTAAACTCGAGATAATTATCATCAAAGCTTGCCACTTTTGTACGTATCCACTATATCAAGTTCGTATTATGTCCAATCTCATGACTAAAAACTTCGACAGATTTTGATAAAAAAACTATCAAACAGTAAAGGCTTATAATTCTGATATGTGATAAAAAAATTCCAAATGATTGACCGTTTTGTTTTTGAAATAAACCTTGTATTTCAAAAACAAAATTATTGATCGTTTCGTATTAGAAATACAATTGTATTTCAAAAACAAAACGGTCAATCAATTTGAATTTTTTATCACATATCAGAATAATAACCCTTTACTGTTTGGTAGTTTTTTTATCAAAATCTGTCGATGCGTTTAGTCTTAAAATAAAGAAAACTGACCTTATACGTACTAATACAACAATAGACGGCTTTGGGTATAAACTTGATCAAAAATTCTCTGTAGCAACACAATTATTTTCGATATTTTACCATGGTATTATGAGCGTAACTTTTTGATACTACTGTAGCACGAGAACTACCTTAATATCGGTATGGAGAACCATACATGACTTCCATATTATTTAATATCTTTTTAAATAATTTTTAATGTATGAGAAATTTCAATGGAATTTGTCAGAAATAAAACTCACCTTTGTACACTCACGGAAAAAATAAAAGGACCACTTTTATTTTTCGAAAAAATTGCTCATTTTCAAAGTAATGCCGATAGGTCAAATATGATCCGTTTTTTACTTATAGGATATGAAAATTGAAGGAAATTTTATCATCTTTTCGAATTTAGGGGTATTTTTGTGTTATTAAATTTAATTTTGTGACCAAATCGCGGTTTATTAAAAAATAAAAAAATTGATTTTTTTTTGCAATTTTGAAAGATGCCCACGGAGATGTTAAATTTTTTTTCTTAAATTTCAAGATAACCGTTTTGAATGAAATTTTTTCAGCTTTAAAATGCTTTTTCAAATTTGTTTTATAATTTTTGGTGTCGCGATATTCGAGTTTGAATGAAAAAAGTACCAAAAAGTTTTAAACGACCATAAAGAGCCTAATGTTGGTCACACAGAAAAGAAAAAAAAAGAATATTAAAGCTTAAATAATCACCTATTGTCTAGTAGCATTTAAAAAAAAATTAATTTTAACTTAACCCTTCAAATACGAAAAACAAAAGAATGTTCAAATTTAAATAATCCTGTAAAAATAACCTTTTTTTAATCATAGATCTAATGTTTAAAATGTATCCAGAAATTAAGTTCTATCAAAGAATATGAAAATTAGACTTATTACCTTCTATGTGAACAAAGATTCCAGTAAAAATCTTTTAATTTGGCTGAGAAATTGCATTTTGAATTTTTTGTATACGTTTAGGACTTGACCGTACTTTTTATAACAAGTTTTTCTTTGGGATTTTTTTTTTCGAAAAATAATCAATTTTTGAGAAATATTGTAAGAGGAAAAAAGTTTTTCTTTCTTGTTAAAGAATATTCATAATTTTTTTCAGATGTTTTATATCAATATTGTGGGATCAAGTTTATTTTTAATAGGGTACTTTTTCATTCAAACTTGAATATCTCGGCATCAAAAAATGTGACAATCATTTTTTAAAAAGCATTTTGAAACTGAGAAAATTTACTAAATGATGAATATCATGGAATTTTGAAAAAAAATCATCCCCGTGTGAAACTTCCATAATTGCAAAAAGTTTCAATTTTTCAATTTTTAGTCAACTACATACGTGTGGTCATGAAAAAACGTTCAACAACATATGAAAGACTCTTGATTTCGACAGTTAAATTAATTTTCATTGAATTTTCACCGTTTATTCGTTCAAAGTAACTGAATTTTTTTTTGTCCACACGTAGTTTACTAAAAAAAATTAATTATTTATTTGCAGTTATAGAAATTTCACACGGGGATGTATGATTTTTTTTCAAAATTCCATGATATTCATCATTTAGTAAATTTTCTCAGCTTCAAAATGCTTTTTAAAAAATGATTGTCACATTTTTTGATGCCGAGATATTCAAGTTTGAATGAAAAAGTACCCTATTAAAAATAAACTTGATCCCACAATATTGATATAAAACATCTGAAAAAAATTATGAATATTCTTTAACAAGAAAGAAAAACTTTTTCCCTCTTACAATTTTTCTCAAAATCTGATTGTTTTTCGAAAAAAAAATCCCAAAGAAAAACTTGTTATAAAAAGTAAGGTCAAGTCCTAAACGTATACAAAAAATTCAAAATGCAATTTCTCAGCCAAATTAAAAGATTTTTACTGGAATCTTTGTTCACATAGAAGGTAATAAGTCTAATTTTCATAGTCTTTGATAGAACTTAATTTCTGGATACATTTTAAACATTAGATCTATGATTAAAAAAAGGTTATTTTTACAGGATTATTTAAATTCGAACATTCTTTTGTTTTTCGTATTTGAAGGGTTAAGTTAAAATTAATTTTTTTTTAAATGCTACTAGACAATAGGTGATTATTTAAGCTTTAATATTCTTTTTTTTTCTTTTCTGTGTGACCAACATTAGGCTCTTTATGGTCGTTTAAAACTTTTTGGTACTTTTTTCATTCAAACTCGAATATCGCGACACCAAAAAATTATAAAACAAATTTGAAAAAGCATTTTAAAGCTGAAAAAATTTCATTCAAAACGGTTATCTTGAAATTTTAGAAAAAAAATTTAACATCCCCGTGAGCATCTTTCAAAATTGCAAAAAAAAAATCAATTTTTTTATTTTTTAATAAACCGCGATTTGGTCACAAAATTAAATTTAATAACACAAAAATACCCCTAAATTCGAAAAGACGATAAAATTTCCTTCAATTTTCATATCCTATAAGTAAAAAACGGATCATATTTGACCTATCGGCATTACTTTGAAAATGAGCCATTTTTTGGAAAAATAAAAGTGGTCCTTTAATTTTTTCCGTGAGTGTATAAATAATGTCCTAATGTCAAATAATGTCGTAAAATAACTAATTTACCAATTTGAATTTAGTTGAATTTGTTTACAAGGCAACATAAATTAATGACATTAATTTGTATTTAAAATTCAAATTTTGTAGGTGATCTTTACCCCTTCAATAGCTGTTTAGACACGTACAAATAGTAAATGCCCCTAAGGTTCAATTAAACTACAAATGTACCAAGTCTTATCAATTAGTGAGATAATACTCGCAATGTTCACTTTTTAGACGAAAAAAGTTGCAAATTTTCGAATATTTCCAAAACCCCTAATCCTATTAGCACCAAAATCAATAGGTCTGGAGTACTCACTGAGACAAACATTTTCCCCAAAAATAATTCAGATCGGTGCATTTTTACATTAGTTATCGTGAACGAAAAAAAATTCTACATTCGCACAGACACACACATGGGCGCCGACTACATGGGGCTTGAAGGGCTCAAGCCCCCCCAATAAATGTATGCCTTCTGCCTGTGTAGTTGATTATAATAAAAGTATATGAAAAGCATACGGCACCGTCAACTAGAACCTACAATACAGTTGATTCAGTACTGTCGTGCCAAAATTTAGTTAATTGAGAAAAATATTTTAAGCAAAAAACTCTATATTAACATGTGCCCGAAATTTTTTCATAAAGGAGCTACATAACACTCCGAAAATTTTTCGAAAATTAGTTTTTATTTAATATCTTGAGAACCTATTGTGATGCAGTTATGTAATTTGATAATCGGTTTAGTATTAATAAGTGTAATCGATTTCCAGTATCAAACAATAATAATTTAGACCGGGACTGTATGGGGCTAGTCGGTCCGTCGATTTTTATCTAGTATTTTTTTGTTCTTTATTTTTTTACTGACAAGGGGAAGCAACAGCACGGTTAATGAGAATTTCAATGAGCTTGTGGTATGTCAAACTAGAGCAAAAATAAAAAGACACGTGTCCAACAATTTGATCTCATAGGCCTTAATTACAAAGATAATTCACTTTGAAAATTTGTGTATGCAATATAACCGTGTATTATGTTCGCTCGAAATATAAGTGTGTTGGCTCTACGGTCAACGCGCTGGCGTCTCGCCTGGTTTTAAGATTTTGATTTTAATTTTTATTTACAATTATTTTTTATTTTTTTGTACACATTACCACTCCCACTTGCGTAAAAATCGATAAATTAGACATAAATAAAACATATATTATTATTGACAATGAAAATATTGATATATACGCCAGTACATAGTTATTAATTTGTTTTAAAGTAAATTTAATTTATTATTGACACAACTCATTAGTTTTTAATTAATAAATTGAAAAGTTTTAATAAAAAACAAACTTGAAAGAAACCACAAACATCTATTGTCAATAATAATATATGTTTTATTTATGTCTAATTTATCGATTTTTACGCAAGTGGGAGAGGTAATGTGTACAAAAAAATAAAATACCGGTAAATAACTTCCATGTTCTATCTATCTTTTTAAATAATTTTTAAATATACATTTTTTAATTTTAAATATTTTATTTATATAACCTACTACTATGAATATACATATCGTAATACATTAAAAAAACATATATACTTACAACGGTTACAGCTCTTTTTGCCATTTGTATATAAATATTAGTTTTCTAATGTCAAAAACATAATTCACATTCGTAGAAAAACTAATTTGACAATTTGAATTTAGTTGCATTTGTTTCCAAGGCAACATGAATTAATGACATATTAGTATTTAAAATTCAAATTTTAAGTGTGTTTTTCATCCCTTTAATGGCTGTTTAGGCACGTACAAATAATAAATGTCCATTAGATTCAATTGAACTGCAAATGTACCAAATCTTATCAAAATTAGTGAGATAATACTGCGAGTATTATCTCACTAATTTTCATTAATATTCATTTTTTTACGAAAAAAGTTACAAAATTTCGAATATTTCCAAAACCCCTTATCCGATTAGCACCAAAATCAATAGGTCTGGAGTACTCACTGAGACAAATATTTTCCCCAAAAATAATTCAGATCGGTGCATTTTTACAGTAGTTATCGTGAACGAAAAAAAAATCTACATCCTGACAGACAGACAAACAGACACACGCACAGCCGCCATGCGGAAAAGTTAGTACAATCAGAATTTGTCATTTTCTCGGACACGATTTTTCGATGGTATTACAATACTTCCATTTCCTTCGGAACATGGAAGTAAAAATAATTGTAAATAAAAATTAAAATCAAAATCTTAAAACCAGGCGAGACGCCAGCGCGTTGACCGTAGGGCCAACACACTTATATTTCGAGCGAACATAATACACGGTTATATTGCATACACAAATTTTCAAAGTGAATTATCTTTGTAATTAAGGCCTATGAGATCAAATTGTCGGACACGTGTCTTTTTATTTTTGCTCTAGTTTGACATACCACAAACTCATTGAAATTCTCATTAACCGCGCTGTTGCTTCCCCTTGTGAGTTAGGCACTAATATACTGTAAGATTATATGACACATAACCCAAAAAATATACTGTTAAACGTAAGTACACGATATTATTATTTTGTCTTATATAAAGGAGAAGGGAATCAAAAAAAATTGGGCCCCCCCAATATTTTTAACAAGTCGGCGCACCTGGACACACAGACACATGGACACACAGACACACACACAGCCGCCATGCGGAAAATGTTTGTACATTCAGAATCTGTCATTATCTCGGACACAATTTTTCGATGGTATTACAATACTTCCATTTCTTTCAGTACATGGAAGTAAAAATGTGTTGGTCTAGTATCTAGCATACGTTTTTTTTGTGTGTCTGTGATATCTATATTTGTATAAGTAATTATATTTTTCTTGGAAACGTGACTTCACGACAATTTTTTGTTTATTTAATCCATAACCCATAAATAAATAAATAAACTTCGATATTGGTGGTTGAAAACAAACTAAATATTATTAAAACCAGTTATAAAAATGACGTGGTATAAAATGACTCATATCCCCAACAAGTACCATAAGTTGCGTGCTTGTTAATACTGTCTTAATATGAACATTTAGTACAATAGACGTACGCCACTGTATCGCGTTTCGCATTTGAATGGTGTTTTACATTAAATTAACTACTGGGCTGAGATAATAATACATTAGCTGTCTGGCTTGCGTTTTACCTGTGTCTGCTTTGTAGGCGCTACTGATTTTGACGTCAACAAGATCTCAGAAAAGAGCGTCGGGTCTGCTGAAGACGACGCCTCAGGTATGATCTTACACAAAACTTTACCTAGCACTGTACAGTACAAGCTTGTACTCAAATCTTATATAAATTATAACTAAGGTACTGACACCAGTTATGACCGCTATAAGACCAAGGTTTACTGTTTTTGTAAATCTCATCAACTCATGTTACTAATAAAACAAGTACCTCTTTATTTAATCAATTTAATTATCAAACATGGTGCTCTGGAAGCCAACTTTAATAAAAAAATTGATTACCTCTGATTTTTTTGTACAATTCAATAATTTAGTTTTATTGAGAGGATTCTAAAACATATTTGATATTATCGATCCAATAATTAGTAGTCGAGATATGAACTATTTTCAATTTTATTATAAGACCTTTTTCTTGCGGACTCTCTAGCCCAAGTTTGTCCAACCCGCGGCCCTCGAGGACCCTTGGTGCGGCCCGCGAGCATAATTTTAAAAAAATAAAAAAATTTATGATAATAAATGTACATAGAAAATAGTATCTACGACTAAAAAAAAAAAAAAAAGGTCTTTCCAATCAAACTCTCTATCCGCATATATCTATTTATATATTATATTTATAATAAAATTAGGAATTGAAATTGACGCGACCGAAAAAAAAAAAAAGGTCCTCAGTTTTTAACCTGCGGCCCTTAGTAAACCAAATTAAATAAAAATTTTGCTATGCGGCCCGGAGGGTTCAAAAGGTTGGACACCTATGCTCTAGCCTTTCAGATATTCTTCCGATCTTTTTCAAACTTGGTAGAAAAATCGATCTTGTAAATACTTCAGTTAGTTTCGTTAGTTAGCGGAATTCCTCTATGAATTTCAAGATGGCGGCCGTTCAAAATTGAAAATAATTCATATCTCGGGTATTAATTATCGGATTGATAATATAAAATATGTTTTGGAATCCCCTTAATAAAATAGAATGATTGTGTCTCTTGTAATTTTTCGATATAAAAAACCGTTTCGTTTATATTTCAAAATTTACAAAAAATTATAAAAGATCTTATAAACAATGGGTCCCGAGTTCGAATTCCAATAATTTTTTGTTTTTTATTTTTTTTGTTTATTTTGTAGAGTAAAAAGTTAATAAACAATAAAAAATTTAAAAAAATCGCGTTATGATCTGCACACGATTTATGTATTTTTTTGTTTTATGAATTATTAAAAAAGCGCCAAGGTGATTTTTTTTCTTTTTGGTCTTAAAATGTTCCTTAAGTACTAAAGAATTGAATTGTACAAAAAAATCAGAGTTAATCAATTTTTTTATTTAAGTTGGCTTCCAGAGCACCGTGCAAAGTCCGCAAATATAGTTTGTTTTTAAAATTATAGCCTTTTATTTTGTTTATGTTTTTTCTCCAGTAATGGATAAAGTAAAACCAATAATGAGCACACTTGTTAATGATTACAAAATGATAAGTACTACGACACAAAAGATATAAAAGAAAGAGTCGTCAAATTTGAAACAATGTAAAGCAGTTGCTATGATAATATAATAATTAATAAATAAATTATACTAATAATTAGTTTAAATATCCACCATTTTTACACCTATTGTAGGTAACACAGTTAAATGTATATACATGCATAGATTAATATTCAAAAATGGTAGTAATCAAATATCAACACATATTTCTAATTCATTACATTTAATTAAAAAATAACCATTACTGGTGTCAGTACCTTATAGTAGATTTTGAGATAACGAGATGTTCTTTCTTTCTAGTATAGGCACTCTGTCAGTTGTAACTTGCTCGAATTTTTCTTGTAATTTAATTGCTTGTTTATGAATTGTGTAATATCAAATTCTATGTGTTATGTAATTATGTATGTATTTTTTTTTGGCCTTCCATCTTCGATGATTTAACCAGGACTCTTTATTTTTTGCTTTTGTTAAATGCAATGTACATTTCTTTCTTTTCTGTCCTTGATTAAGCCTTGGCTTTTTACAGAAACGGTCTCCGTCAGCGTTTTAATCTTGCAAATCTATTATATTATGTCGCCGTGGCGTTTCGACGCAGCTAACATGCCACTTATATTGGATCACACATAATAGATTTGCAAGGTCGAAGCGTTGACGGAGACTGTTTCTGTAAAGTGCCAAGGCTTTATACAATATCTCTAAATAGGTAAAACTGAATAAAAGTATTATTATTATTTAGAAGTGTACCGGAATTCTGGCCGGAATTCAGGTCTAACGTCACTGCTATTATATTTTAAATATAAATACATAAATTATTATCTTAAATTAATATAACATTATTCTATATGGTATTTCTTTAAGAAAATACATTAAATTATAAAAATTGTGTTTTCTACATATTCTGCAAATTTTACAGCTTCGTAAAATTATTCATATAGCTATAATTTCGTTAAATTATTTGTATAGCATACGTTCTCTCGATCGAATGTAATTACATTTATAGTGTCAATAATAATATGATATAAAAATAATAATAATATAATAGTAGTGACGTTAAAATATTCACTATAAATCTACATCGTGAGTTCCGGCCGGAATTCCGGTACACCTCTATTATTATTATAGAAATTCATGCACTTTAGAGATGAGATTTTTCTCGATCACTTACCTATCTCTCGTCACGTTTCGTGTGCAGCCATTTTACACTAATATTGTATAAATTAATTAAATAATTATGTATTTCTCAATTATTTCTGTAAAACAAATACATTTTGAAAGCGCATATTATGTTACATTTACATGTAGTGGTCCAATATACCATACTTTCCCCTATTCTGCTTAGTTCTATTGATAATACGATAGTTAGTTAAAGGAGCATTTAATTAAACTAAAAATATAAAAATTATTGTAATTAATATTAGATATAGGTATCATAATATATAGCACTATTTTTTTTAATTTTCCCAATAATAAACACATAATTATCTGTTAGTATGTACTTGAATTAGTTAAAACATTGTTTTACACAAAACACGTAGTAAAGTTAAATATACAGGATGTTAGAAAAGTTTGGAAACAATACATTTCTGATAAAAATATTTCGAACCAAAATTGTAGTGTTTAAAATATACATTTTTATTTATTTTTTATTTTATTGAGAATTGTCTGATTATTATCCAGAATGTACCAAAATACATGCTTTGAGGCTTCCGCGGTGATCTGGATATATATCTTGGCTTCTGTGCGTAAGCCGCGTCAATTTGGTCGTATTATCGACCAACGTTTCATCGCACATTGGAATGGACATCTTTAGGTGCCTTTAGAAGAACCTTGAAGATGTCCATTGCAATGTGCGACGAAACGTTGGCTACGACCAAATTGACGCGGCTTACACTAAGAAACCAAGATTCATGTAACAAAAACCCGTCGAAATGTTTTTTTGGGGGGGGGGGTATACTACAAAATGGTGAAACCCAGTTTTTAGTACATTTTTAGTACATTCTGGATGATACTAATGCTGGCGACACCATAAATACTAAGATCTTTAAAGCCTTGGCACTTTACAGAAACGGTATCCGTCTCCTTTTCGTCCTTGCAAATCTATTACATGTTAGCTGCGTCGAAACGCAGCGCCGTTTTGATGCAGCTAATATGCCACTTGTATTGAATCACACCGAATAGATTTGCAAGGTCGAAGCTGTGACTGAGACCGTTTCTGTAAAGTGCCAAGGCTTTTAATACTGTGTGATAAAAAATTATGTTGGCCTTGACCTCGGCTTGACCCTTCCAGTCAAGGTCAAATGGATATAAACATTGAATTACTCTTGTGTAGTTCACGAACGAACTAGTTCAAAAAGCGCTCCACACGAGAACTAGAGGAACTAGTTCGTATACGCTCCGCTCTTTTAGTTCAATAGTTTCCGATACACTTCAAATACACTGTTCTAAAAATGAGATTGTACGATTTTTATGTTTAATAATTTACGTTTGCAATACTTTACTACCAATTTGGAATTTATTTTACTAAAGATATATTATATTGATTTTTTTTGTTCACATGAATATGTCTGTCAAAAGGACGTAATTTTTGTATTATTCTATGACAATCAACAAAAAGGAATGTCGCAGATTTTATATGAAATTGAAATATATTGTTTAAATAACTATACAATAAATAATGTATCATTGAAGATGTTTCATAATTTTCATATATATCGAGGGTTCGATTTTCAAAAAAAAAATTGTTGCAAATATATTGTCTATAAATTAATAACGAATTAAAAGTTGCAGCAGTTTGCATTTCTATAGTTTGATGAAAAAATATATATAAATACAAAATTACAAATTAAACAATTAAATTATACATTAAAAATCCAACAATGCAATATATCTAAATCAATAAATTGACATTGTTTAGTCTGGAAAAAATTCTATGAACTAAAAGAACAAGAAAAACGAACTAGTTCATTAAAGGCCACTGAACTAAAATGCCCAACTCTGAATAGATTTTTTTAAATCCTACAACTTTGGTTCGAAACATTTTTCTCAGAAACGTATCGTTTTCGAAATATTTGACCAAGTCCAGACTTTTCGAACACCCTGTATGTATTTTCTAATTAAGACAACAGAAATTCAATAACAAAAAAAAACTAATATCGTGTTTCCAATCTTGTTACACGAAAATAACAGAAACAACCAATTTTCTGTTTTATTCAACATTCAATTCGAGTGAACACAAAAACGAATAAATGAAAATGTTATTATTTTCAACTACTGTATAAAGACAACTGTTATAAATTCGATATAATAATGTGGATACATTTATCTGCGTATGGTTTAGTCAGACAGAATTTCAAGCTCGATAAACAATAGTAAATATTTATTTCCATTAGGTGTCGGATTACAAAATTTATCTTCTTTGACATTTGTGATATTCGAACCGTGTTTTAACAAATCTATACGAGTCTCTCTGTTTACAATCAAAATGAAATATAAATACAGTGAAACTTCGTTATAACGATCTTGAGCGGATCAGATCAAAAACGGAATAGCTAAATTAAGACAAAATAAATATTTTACCTAAGAATATGTTTAAATGCAGAATCATAATTTTATTATGATATAAAAAATACATATAAAAAACCTTTTTTTTAAATAATTTGCCTTTTAAAAACCGACTAAAAAGCTGAAAATAAAATTCAATTAGACTCATTTTGTACTTAATATTGCATTTTAAAAAAAGTTTTTTTTGTTCATATTAGAAGAGTTTTAAAAAATGTCTCTTCTATGAACAAAATCAACTTTTTTTTAAATGCAATATTAAGTACGAAAAGTGTCGAACTGAATTTTATTTTCAGCTTTTTAGTCGGTTTTTAAAAGGCAAATTATTTTTTAAAATAGTTTTTTTTTTTTGAGTTTTTAGTTATGTATATACCAAGAAAAAATTCAAAATACGTACATGTTCTGTCCTGAATATTTATCAACAAATAACCATTTTTAATTTCGTTTTTATGTCAAGTTTGTAATGATCATTACGAATATATTTTTTGTTATTATTTTTATAAAAAATACGTACGTAATAGGCATGATGCCAGTAACAAAGTATCACTGGAATTGTGATTTTAAATAATGAAATAGGTTAAAAAGATTCTAAAATATTTATTTATTTTTATATTAAAAGCGAGATTAATATGATTTTTGTTAAAATAAAAACACAAAATACAGCAATCCGCCATGTTAGATAAAACACCAGTCAGAGTGGATGACGTTACGGCTAAGTAAAAATCATTTTTATTTCAATAATATCTGCACTGTTTATAAATTATTTTGTGATTTTAAATTATCAATTTGCTCAGTTTTGTTTTACCAAAACTAAAACCGAGAAACGTTAGCGATGGAACAAGGATTTATTATAGTTGACAAAGAGTGTTTACATAGGCGTGACGTCACAAATGCGCCATGACACCTGCGAGTGTTTTGGCGTCAAATTCAAAATTAGTTTTAAAAGGGTCAATTTTTGTGATTAAACATTTATTTTCTACAGAAATAAGTATTTTTTTGGGTAATAGGAGACACGTAAGATCATCATAGAATAGTTTTTAAAAATTAGGCATCATGCCTATTGTATCGACTGTTTATTTTATGGAGTTAGCAGTTTTGGCTTCACTGTAGCTCATAATATTATAAAGATAAAAACTATTTTTTACTACTTTGTGAGTTAAATTCACATATTTATAATCAAAAATAAAGTATACTAGGATAAAAGGAACATAAAAGTGACTAGACTACAAAAAAAATAAACGTTGCATTATATACATTTTCATTTTATCTATAATGAATATATTATGTGTTAAAATTTATAGAAGATACGTAAATTTTTACATAGAATTTTTTTTTTTAATCAGATATAATTTCAATTATGAAAAACATCAATTTTATATCATTTTTCATAAAATTAAGTCAATAGTTAATATATCTATAAATATTTATTTTGACTTCGAGGTTTTAGGTCATTATATGTCAATAAAATCGTTATATGTGATATAACATTATTTATTATTATAGACGTTTCGTCATGTTTCAGACTTCATCGGTATCTTTTGATAACAATGATACTTTTACATAGTTCTATTTAATAATAAGACTATTTTACAACACTTATATTATTTATTGACATATAATGACTTAAAACATCGAAGACAAAATAAATATCATAAATATGGTCATTTTCTTAAATTCTACATAAATGAGTTATTAAAGTTTTTTTAAATTAGACATCATGCCTATTAACGGGAACGTTATATCGAAGTTTCACTGTATATCATAATGCACTAGTTTGCATGTTTGCATGATGTGAGTTTAATTTATGTTCAACTCTTTACGATATCTTTTATTTGTTACAATTGGCAAATTGATTGTGTAGTAATGTATGCATGGATATAAATATATGATTATACAATTGCATTATATAATTATTTGTATGTTTATGGTGGAGGTATTAAATACAAAACACGTTTACCACCTCCTCTGCATAAATACGATATACGCTCATCAAAATAATTAAGGGATCAAATCAAATCAATGGTGTAACCAACGGAAGGGAAGGTCGTGCTTTAAAATTCGAGAGGGGGTAGTTTTTTTGTAATTATATGTAATTTCTATTATTAATTTATCACAATTGTTAGATTAAATAATGTATACAGGGTGTCTAAATACCAGGAGACAGTATGGGGATCTTGGAAACTATAAGAGATAGAGATTCGGTTAAATGAGAGAAAAGTTACCTTTAAGAGGGGACAGTTCAATGCTGAATTTACATTTCATACAAACATAGCCTACTAGATATTAGCCAAAAACCATTTTAGTCCGAATTTTTCCATCGTGAATATTTCTTAAGCGACTTGAAATTTAAAAAAATGTTTCAAATAAATGCTGTAGGGTTTAGTATTGTCTATTTAGAAATATTTTTTTAATTTTCAGAAATTTCGTAGTTTTTGAGATATGAGATTAACTTTTTTTTCTTAAATAGAAGCAATATGAAATTTTGTAATTTTTGAACAGAATATTTTATTATCTTTTCAATGATGTGCAACTTGATGTACTTACTTTTCGAAATATCTCAAAAAATGATCAGAAAGTATTTTTATTTATTTAATACCCTGTATGATCCAAAGATGGCTATGACAATCAACAATAAGATTTAAAAACAACTGAAAATTTACTTATGAGCTAACATAGCATGAATTAACTATTGTTTTAATAAAAAATTTATTTAATACACAATACCAGCCAAAGATGGCTATGGCTATCAACAACAATATTTAAAAAAAAAACAATTGATAATTTACTTATAAGCCTTTTTATTTATGAAAAAAAAAACAACATATTTTAATTTATTTAATACACAATACCATTCAAAGATGGCTATTTTCAGTTGTTTTTAAATCTTATTGTTGATTGTCATAGCCATCTTTGGATCATACAGGGTATTAAATAAATAAAAAATAATTTTGATCATTTTTTGAGATATTTTGAAAAGTGAGTACATCAAGTTGCATATTATTGAAAAGGAAATAAAATCTTCTGTTCAAAAATTATAAAATTTCATATTGCTTCTATTTAAGAAAAAAAAAGTTAATCTCATATCTCAAAAACTACAAGATTTCTGAAAATTTAAAAAATATTTCTAAATAGACAATACTAAACCCTACAGCATTTATTTTAAACATTTTTTTAAATTTCAAATCGCTTAAGTAATATTCACGATGGAAAAATTCGGACTAAAATGGTTTTTGGCTAATATCTAGTAGGCTCATTTTTGTGAAATGTAAATACACCATTGAACTGTCCCCTCTTAAAGGTAGATTTTCTCTCATTTAACCGAATCTTTATCTCTTATAAGTTCCAAGATTTAGACACTCCTGTATACTAAAATGACTAAAAAACGAAAACATTTCTTTTAAATATGCCATAGTTCTGAGATAACAATTTGTAACACTTTAAATGCCCCACCCTGTATAATTTCAAATCAAATCACCCGATCCTAAACTGTATATAATTTCTATTTCCACATTAAATTCACAAGAATTACGGATTGATGTTATATATCTACAGAAAATATAAACCATAGTTTATTAGCACTGGCGGACTAAGTAGCGTCTCCTAAAAATTTACATTTGCACCCCCCTGCAATTTGTTTCCTCATGTCTAGAGATTGGAAAAATAGTTTTTCAACTATTGCGTAAAAATGCATTTATTGTAATTTTTATTACATATCTCCACCGTTTTCAGAAAACTGGTTTGATTGAACACAATTTGAAATAAACTATTTGCAACTACCTTTCCAACTATTTTAAAACTATTTGCACCACTTTTTACTGCTTCGTTTGCACTATTTATTATTAAATTTAAAAAAAAACTATTTTCCGAAAAAAAATTCAACTAGTAACTATTTCATTCAAAATAACAACTATTTTTCCAGTCTCTACTCATGTCACTTGACCCCCCCCCCCTAATCCGCCACTGTTTATTAGTATTATTCTCTTTATTTTTTCCAAAATATAATAAAACTATATTTACCTATAATAATCAATTATTTTTATATATTTTCAGGAGCTGCAAGAGTCATTTTCACTTCACTGTTATTATTGGCAACAATGATAATTATAACAAATATATAAAAACTGAAAACCGATGGTTACTAATACCAAATTACAAGAAACCAAATATTATGTTAAACAATCACTTAAAATCTAATATAAATAATAGAATTACTTTTGTAAAATATATAAATTTTGTACAGATTCTATGTATGTATGTAAATCGTCATATAAATTACCAAAATAATTATTTATAAGTCGTCATATTATTATAAATTATAGCAAGTTCTAAATAGAGGTGTACCGGAATTCCAGCCGGAATTCACGTCTAACGTCACTACTATTATACAGGGTGGTCCGGTTTGGGTTACAGATATTTTAATAGCTGATTCCTTGGCTCATTGTGAGTAAAAAATTGTACGGGAAGGTGGGGTCTATCTTCAACACCCTCTGAGCTACAGGGTGTTTAAAAACTACCTTCAGAGTATTACTTACAAACAAAGATTATCTCATAACTTCCAAAGTAATGTAACTAGAGCAACCACAATGAGTAAGTTTCATAGGTAATTAACTAACGTATTTTTCAGTATTAGCGTTATTGCTAGCCGTGTTTCCAGTTCAGAGTTATTACAACAAAATCAAAAAAAAAAAAAATTAATTTTTATGAAAATGATATTTTTCTCTAAAAGTACCTATAATATGAGATATTTTTTATCATTATCTTGGTACGTCATAATTTTACCTACAAATTCACCTAGCAAAGTTTGGACCTGGGCCTTACAGTTTTCCAGTTATAAATTTATCTAAATTAATTCCCAAAGTGAATATTTTACTATATAAATGAAACAGCCATACTTTTTTTTGTTTATATTACATTTTTTTATTGTTAACGGTAATTTGTATAATTTTAAAACTAATTTTGTAATTATAAACAAAAAAATTGTATGACTGTTTTATTTAATATGGTAGGTAGCAAAATAATCACTTTGGAAATTAATTTAGATAAATTTATAACTGGAAAACTGTAAGACTTAGGCCCAAACGACGCAGAGTGAATTTGTAGGTAACATTGTGACGCACCAAAATAATTATAAAAAATACCACATATTATAGGTACTTTTGAAAAAAAATATCATTTTTGTAAAAATTTTCTAAAAAAATAAATATATTTTTTGAATTTGATGAATAATAACTCTGAACTGGAAACACGGCTAGCAATAACTCTAATACTGAAAAATACGTTACTTAATTACCTATGAAACTAACTCATTGTGGTTGCTCTAGTTACGTTACTTTGGAAGTTATGAGATAATCTTTGTTTATAAATACTACTCTGAAGGAATTTTTTTAACACCTGTAGCTCAGAGGGTGTTGAAGATAGACTCCACCTTCCCGTACAATTTTTTACTCACAATGAGCCAAGGAATCAGCTTTTAAAATATCTGTATCCCAAACCGGACCACCTTGTATTTGAAATATAAATACATAGATTATTATCTTAATTTAAAATAACATAGTATTTCTTTAAGAAAATACATTAAATTATAAAAATTGTGTTTTCTACATATTCTGCAATTTTTACAGCTTCGTAAAACTATTTGTATAGTAGGTACTTATTTATTTAAAAAATTTGTATAGCATACGTTCGTTTCGATCGCATGTAATTATATTTATAGTGTCAATAATAATAAAATATAAAAAATAATAATAGTAGTGACGTTAATATATTCACTTTAAATTTACATCGTGAGTTCCGGCCGGAATTCCGGTACACCTCTAATTCTAAACTGATCAGTTTTATACACGTGTATTTCGATTCAACAACTTCTAATATTGTCAGAAGTATCTATTTTTTATAAAATAAATGGAATGTCGATATAAAAGTCAAATACATGTAACCAAATTTTATAAATAATATAAAATATGTGTACAGCATGGAATTTAAAATGCGCCGACTCTAAATAATAATAATAAATGATTATTTACACCTTAGCCCTTAAGCGTAAAGGCTTGACGTCTAAGAATAATACAAGTCTTGAGGCTTCCGCGGTGATCTAAGAATAATGTCCGGTATTATAAAAGAACTAGCAAATTTGCTAGCTTGCAAGCACTTTCAAATGGGGTATTAATTCTGTACTAGTATCTATGGATTAGCTATGAAATTTAGAGCAGTGATACTTCAACTTATTGTATGTAACACGTTGACGACTCTGGCTGTACAAAATAATTTGGGAATGTTGAATATAATATTTTATTAATTAAAAAAATAATAATTTAATAATTATTTCTGTAAAATAAAACAGTAAGAATCAATAAATAATTTACTACCTTCGCGAATTTATAATCATTGAATAATAAAAATAGGATCAAATTCATAACCTAATGACCTAATTCACACCTAAATCCTATAAAGCCATAGACTAGGTAAATATAATAATAATTCATGTTGCCGTTGCCGGCAACGGAGTCAGTCCCCAATAATTTTCATAATATCGCCACTGTTTTAATACCGTTGGTGTTTACATACCACGCGTGCGCGAAAATTGTCAAACACTTCATGAAACTTCAAGAGAACTGTCTGATAGGTTAGAAACCTCATTTGAAAGTGCGTTTAAGCTAGCAAATTTTGCTGACTCATTTTGGTTAATACGGAGAATATGGATGTCATGACGTCACAACTGTCAAAAACACGCTTGCCCTCCCCCCTTTAGCTCGTGGACAAAGAGTAACATATAAATCAGTTCATTGGCTAAATATTGATATTCCTAGGCAAAATCTATATTTTAGATTCGAAAATTTAAATATTATTGTGTTTTTTTTTATTGCAATATCTTGTTATAGCGGGTAAATTTCCATAACCTTTTTACAATTCCTCGACAATAATCAAGAACATATCGAAAAATTGATTTGTCAAGTTAATGAAAATCATGTAATTTCACGAGCTAAAGTTCAAAGTTGCAACGAAACGATAGAATTTAATTTAAGAAAATAAGATTTACCAAATTATGTTTACATTAATGGCCATTTATCAGAACCGTACTTACACATTTCGAGACCCGAGGCGCTAAAAATTTGAAAAGGTTTTTTTGCTCTTTAACGCCCAAAAAATTTAATTACCGGCTGTTCGAGCCCTCCACCCCCTCTCTTTACTTCGGGGTCCTAGGCAAAACACGCCAACTAAATCGGTTACAAAAAAAAGATTTTCCCTCCTCCTGAACAAAATCCTGGCTACGCCCATGTATGCACCTGCACATCAACACATGATTTTTGATAGTAATGACGTCGGGACACCCGTATTCTCCATATTAACCCTCGTTGATGCCGTATTTAATAATATGAAATATATTTTCAGTCACATTACAGTGTTATTCTTAGATGCTTGTGTCCGGTATTATAAACGAACCAGCAAATTTGCTAGCTAGCAAACACTTTCAAATGAGATATCAAACTTATATGACAGTTCTTTTGAAGTTTGTTGAAGACTTTGACAAGTATTAAAACAGTGGTGATATTATGAAAATTATTTTGTCCGTGAAAGATGCCAACTGTGTTACAATTGGTTGAAGTGGCACTGCTATAAATTCCATAACTAATCCATAGATACTAATACAGAATTAATACCCTATTTGAAAGTGCTTGCTAGCTAGCAAATTTGCTAGTTCCTGTATAATACCGTACATTAGCCTTAAAGGAACTGTGAATATAGTTATTAGGCAACTCATAACTGTATCAATCATAGACATAGAGCATGGACAGCGCATTCTGTATTAACACAATGGTGTAACATTTGTTCAAAAGGTGAGAGAGAGAGATGCAGTGTAGTTTGGCATATATCTATCTTTTTTTCTAAGAATCTGATTGGTAGCTTACTACAGTTCAGGGTAGTATTTCTGTCAGATATATTTTTGTATATCAACTTGTTATTTTTTGCAATAAGTTTTTTATTAGAAAAGTAAATAACATAAACATAAAACATACTATAATGGTTCATATTTGTTTTGTGTGTAAGTGGCAGTTGGATAAAAATCCTAAAAGATATTTTCGCCGTTAAGTAAATAATATTTTCAATAATATTAAATAATACTTATCGGTAATTAATTAATTATAAATCTGTTGTCACAGATTCCCACTTAAAGAAGATGAAAAACAAAAATGGTTAAACATTATTGGTGAAAAAGATGCAATTGTAAGAAAATGGACAATGCTGTGTTGTTTACATTTTGATGAAAGTTGTTTCTATTATGGTCTACGAAACTTATATTATTTAGAAATCAACAATCGTTTTTTTTAATAAAATTTTTTTATAACGTAAATTATTTTTTGTATTTTAACTTCTTTATATGTATGTATCTATGAATATTTTTAATGTTCGGGTCCAAGAATGAATAGTTACACTCCTGTTTAAAAAAAGGACAAGTATATTCCAAACCTGTTTCCATCTCTTTCTTTTGACACGTCTTTGTTTTCGAATCAGATGCGTGGTCCATGCTCTATGTCTATCGTATCAATGACATTTTCAATATAAATATACAGTTTGTTTATATTTTGCATCAGATATAAAAATAACGCCGATTTATAGAATGAACTATCCAAATAGTGAACTAATACTTAATAGCTATAAGCTAACTAACATACATTTTACCGTAAAATATTTAATATTATGTTGTGATTGAAAATATTGCTATAAATGTAAATGTTTTATAATCGTCCCATACAAGGCTTGATGTAATTTTACGTCCAGTTGAAACAGAATATTCAGAAAAATATAACAAAGCTGATTTATTACTAGAGATTGGAAAAATAGTTGTTATTTTCAATGAAATAGTTACTATACTCTATTTCATCTAAGAATGCAGTGGTTGCCAGGGTTTTGACGGTACGAATCGTGCATTTTACCGTCAAAAACCACCGCAATCACTGCATTCTTAAATGAAATAGAGTATAGTTGATTTTTTTTGGGAAAATAGTTGGTAAATAGTTTTTTTTACGATTTAATAATAATTAGTGCAAACGAAGCAGTAAAAAGTGTTGCAAATAGTTGGAAAGATAGTTGCAAATAGTTGATTTCAAATTGTGTTTTCTGAAAACGGTGGAGATATGTAATAAAAATTACAATAAATGCATTTTTACGCAATAGTTGAAAAACTATTTTTCCAATCTCTAATTATTACTTATTAATTTATTATTACAGGTATATATAGTGGAGGCAAATTAGACAAAAAGTGTGTTGTCTTATAGAAACCAGTTCAAACTACTTACTTTTGAATTTTTTTTTTAATTCCTGAAACCTTTATGGATTAAAAATCGACGTTTAACGTAATTAACTTCAAATAATTATTTGAAATGTGTCCGAAAAGTTTTCGTGAGGGAGCTACAGCCTTATCCCATTAGTTATTAACTATTCCAACCCGCGGTCAGGGGGGGGGGGGGCAGGACGACCCTCAAAAATTAAACTTACCTAACTTTGTTTGCCGTTCTTAAAATTCAAAATTGACTTCACTTTTCTTTAACGTATTTAATATCGTATTATTTGTTTAAAAAAATGAACAAAGATACTTTTCATTTTTTTTTTGTCTCTGACTAGACTCGTGGTAATATTTTATAATTTGTTTGCAAAAATTAAACAATTTTTAAGAGTAAAAAATTACACTAAATTGACTAAACTCACTAAAACATTCTAGTTTTTTAATCATTTGTTGAAAATTTTTTTTCAAAAAATTGAAATTAAAAAAAAAAATTTTTTATCAGAAAGAAAATTTTGGAGTTAAGTGAACAAAAACAGGATCAAAATTTGGGGGGGGGGGCAAAAAGTAGTCATTGCCCTCCCACTGAAAATATTGGGTGGGCAATTTCTCCTCACCCCCGACTCCGGTGCCACTGATTTCAACTGAAATTATGTAGTATTTTCTTTTTGTCAATATTTCTCGTAAACGGTTGGACCTAATGATAAATGAGCAAAGTAGTATTTTTTTGTTATATTTTTATGATCAACTGTGAAAATAATGACATAACAAGATCAAAAACGAAGGGCCCACTGGCCCTATACACCCCTGGTACTAGCTCACGGAGACTTTCCGGACAGACATCCATATAAAAAAATTTGCTCCAAATTAACTTCATTGTTGAGTTGATTAAATTGAAAAATGTATTATAAATTAGCTTTGCCTTCATAAACTGTAAAACATAGTCATTTTTAATTTTAACTTAAAAAATTATTTGATTATTACTTTTAAATTTTAGTAAATTAACAATAAGTGTTATATTTATATTCCCCTCAACTATTGTTATAAAAAATGAATGTTAAATATAATTGTTTTACGTGCCTATCGATTAACATTTTTCTCTAATTTTACTAGACCATATTTTAATATTATTTTTAAGATTTTATATTTTAAACAATCAAATTGTCAAAGATTGTTGAACGCTAAATTTTGGTCTAGTGCAAATCTCTATGGGGATAGGTGTACACTTGTACACGTTAACATATTATTTAAAAATCAAGTGTCGTTATTAAAAATAAAATTAATAAAATATAATTTAGTCATAAAACTTATTCGAATGTCAAAATATTTGTTATTTTTATATTTTATTAAAAATGAAAAAGTAATGTCACACATTTTTACTTATTATAAAATTAAAAATATATTTAATAGTTATACGTATTTTATTATTGTTCACAATATAGTTTTATAATTATTAATGTTAATAATTTTAACAAAATTATTCATTGTTATAAAAAATATTTGTTTTTACTATACGAACATACATTTTAATTAAAGAAATATTTATTAATTACAAAATTAAAATGTATTTAAAATTTTGAAAATTGTATTTTCGTATAGTATCCAAATTTAAGGTAATTAATTAATTAATGGGTATTTTAATTACAAGGTTTGATCAAGGACAATAATTTTTTTTCTAAGATCTAAATCTAACAACATTGTAAATACTATTTCTCAATCTTGTAAATAAAAAACATAAAATATATCAATGTTGCTAGTCCTTACACTCATAGTCAAATATTGTACATTTTATTATACATAAAATAAACATGTTTTATATATTTGTTTTACTTCATATTACCTTTTTCATTAATAAAAAAAATTCCCAGCACCTACACCAAGAATGTTTAATTCTGGGATTTTTGATACCTATCTCATTGTCGCCCTAACTCCTGGTAAATTGATACCAGTCTATTATATTAAACTTCTGATGAGGACTTCTTGTGAAGTTGAAACACGTATCTACCTAGTAATTTTTTTTTATTATGGTCAAGGTGTATAAACATTTTTTTAAGAATATAAACTTATTTAATGTAATCTGAAGCATCCGTATTAAGTAAAATTCTAGTCTTTTCTTTTGTATCGATATTTCTCGTAAATTAACAATTTTTTTGTGTATTTTGCATCAGTGCCAGCCTCAAAAAAATAATAAATAACAATATATCTGTAATAACAATGTATCTGATTCAAATAATAGTTGAAATTTGGAGAAGTTACTTCTTTTTAAATCTTAAGTACCCACACAAAATTTCAAAAGGTTTTACAACATAGTTTGAAAGTTATTATAAAAAGTTATTAAAAAAATATTTCAGGTAAAAATTGCTTATTTTTCCTCGTAAATTATGAATCTGCAACAAAAAATATAGGTTTAGATTTGAAAAAGAAAAGTTGAACCTGAAAACCCATTAAGATGACCTTTTCAAGGTCAACCCATATTGTTAGTATGGAGCCCCCTCGAAACCATGAAAGTTTTGTATGATACATTTTCTCTGAAAATTCGTTATTTAGGAAATAATCCGCTAGGTGTTTAAAAAAACACCCGGTCTATAAATACACAGGTTACTTCGTAATTTATATATTATATATAAACCTCGAGTAAAATGGGGTAAAGGACACCAAGCTCACAAACTAAGCTGCAAAACCTGACTTATTTATTAATTAACTTATAAACATTTTACTGTGGTTATTGGGCATTCTATTAACTAAAAAAAAAATAATTAATGACGGATTTATTAAAATTTGAAACTTTATTATACATAAAAGAATACATGAGCTGCTTACATATAAATCGCTAATATTAATATACATTTACTTAAAATTATATATAGTAATAGTTTTTATGAGAATCATTATAAATCATATTATCAATTAGTTATTAATAATAAACAATTAAGTCACAGGTAAATACAACAAATATGAAAGAAATTCTTACTACATAGATATAATGAGCACTTTGTTAATAATAAGTCAATTAAATTGGGTCTACAAAAATTGAGCAAAATAATATTATCATTGCATTTAAAATCTTTGAAACTGTTAAAGCCCAATGTATACTCATTAGGATGTTTTTTATTTTTATTTTTTCGGTCCCATTGGCCTATGTTTTAGTTTTGAATCAAAAGTTAATTGTCCCAAAATTTCAAACTCATAGATCAAACCTGTGAACGACGCAAACCGAGTCTTTTTCCTATTTGATTAACATGGGAAAAATTACTTTTTTACTTACGCGTGAATATCTCGTTTTTTTGAAAATTTCTCAGAAGAATATTTTGTAAAGAATTAAGTGCTCAATTCATAAATCCAATAAATTTTAAGATACGTTTTTTTTAAAATTATCATAAAAATTGGATTTTACTTTTTATGAAAATGTTTAAACAAACATATCTTTAAAAATACCGAATCTATGAATTGAGCACTTACAAGGGAACCTTTTCAAGTGATAAAATCGTATCGAATTCAAATTTTGTATATAGTTAGAGGGGGTCAAGGGTAGTAAGAAAAAAATTATTTTAGCTGCGGTAAAACGGTTTAAGGAGGTGAAATACTCCTATGAAAATGTACCAAAAAATCGTATATTTCAAATTACTCCGAAACTAATGAAGATTTCAAAAAATCTATAATACAAAATTTTCATGATTTTTTATACTCTTTCAAATAGCAACAGTCGAAATTCGTAAATGTGAAAGCGTTCAGCCCCACCCCCCACCCACCCTATTATTTTTAAAGTTTTTTTTCTTCTATTCACTAAATATAATTGTATTATACAATTGTAATTCAAATATATAATACATATTTCACAAAAAAATATTTAACCCTTTCATCGCCACATTATAATATTTGAAAAATATATACATAATTTTTTTATTACGTCATAGTGATAAGAAAATTGTTTATAGTTGAAAAGTGGCCAATTAAGAAGGATATTTACATTTCAAGACCCGTAGAAACCAGTAGAGATTTTTTAGCGCAAGTTAGTCTAGAAAATAGCCGGATAAAAATTGTCATATTGTACGTATGTTTCATATGAAATACTACTTTATGTTACTGTTATAATATTTAATCCATCTTCGGAACCTTTTCAAGTGATAAAATCGTATCGAGTTTAAATTTTGTATATAATTAGAGGGGGTCAGGGGTAGTAAAAAAAAAGTTATTTTAGCTGCGGTAATACGGTTTAAAGGGGTGAAATACCCCTATGAAAATATGTAAAATAATCCTGTGAAACCGTTTACCCTCACCCCATTAATTATTTAAGATTTTTATTTCTATTGAATAAATTTTTGTGTATTGTAGAAAAGTTATCATAATTTCAAATTTTCATTTAATTATTTTAACCATTTCTTTGCAATATATATATTTTTTAATTTGCAATGAAAGAGTTAAAATATTTAAATAAAAATTTGAAATTATCATAGTTTTTAATTACTTTTCTATAATACACAAAAATTTATTCAATAGAAATAAAAATCTCAAATAATTAATGGGGTGAGGGTAAACGGTTTCACTTGTTCGAATTTTGACTATATTATTATAACCATTTGAAAGAGTATAAAAAATCCATAAACTTTTGTATAGTATATTTTTTTACATTTTTATTGGTTTTGAAAATATTTGAAAAAAATGATTATTTTACATATTTTCATAGGGGTATTTCACCCCTTTAAACCGTTTTACCGCAGCTAAAATAACTTTTTTTTTACTACCCCTGACCCCCTCTAATTATATACAAAATTTAAACTCGATACGATTTTATCACTTGAAAAGGTTCCGAAGATGGATTAAATATTATAACAGTAACATAAAGTAGTATTTCATATGAAACATACGTACAATATGACAATTTTTATCCGGCTATTTTCTAGACTAACTTGCGATAAAAAATATCTACTGGTTTCTACGGGTCTTGAAATGTAAATATCCTTCTTAATTGGCCACTTTTCAACTATAAACACTTTTCTTATCACTATAACGTAATAAAAAAATTATGTATATATTTTTCAAATATTATAATGTGGCGATGAAAGGGTTAAATATTTTTTTTTTGAAATATGTATTATATATTTGAATTACAATTGTATAATACAATTATATTTAGTAAATAGAAGAAAAAAAACTTTAAAAATAATAGGGTGGGTGGGGGGTGGGGCTGAACGCTTTCACATTTTCGAATTTCGACTGTTGCTATTTGAAAGAGTATAAAAAAATCATGAAAATTTTGTATTATAGATTTTTTGAAATCTTCATTAGTTTCGGAGTAATTTGAAATATACGATTTTTTGGTACATATTCATAGGGGTATTTCACCCCCTTAAACCGTTTTACCGCAGCTAAAATAATTTTTTTCTTATTACCCTTGACCCCCTTTAACTATATACAAAATTTGAATTCGATACGATTTTATCACTTGAAAAGGTTCCCTTGTTAGTCATTTTTGTAAGAAGTTTAATTCTCTTTAATATGATGCTGTAAGAAATTAAAATAATTAAATTTTTCAACGAGATATTCACGTATAAGTAAAAAAATCAT
Source organism: Sialis fuliginosa (assembly GCA_961205875.1). Lineage (NCBI taxonomy): Eukaryota > Metazoa > Arthropoda > Insecta > Megaloptera > Sialidae > Sialis > Sialis fuliginosa. Next base: position 1,071,228 of record OY540814.1, on the reverse strand, counting down.
TTTTCCCATGTTAATCAAATGGGAAAAAATTTTGGGTCAGTTATTTTTTGATCCAAAGCTAAAACATAGGCCAATGGGACCAAAAAAATAAAAATAAAAAATAAATTAAAAACACCCTAATTACTTATGCGACATCTCGCCTGAATTTTTGTTCACAACGTTGCAGACAATTTAAAACATGTTGACATGTCGTTATCATAAACAAATATACAACAGGCTTAATTAAAGGCGTTTTTCCACACACCGGTTGCAATGTAATCAAATCAGAGCTTTTCCACGTAGACCGGCCCGGCTAATTTGCCGGTGACTACACCGGTACCATCAAATGCTACCGGCGTTGAACTCGACCTTACAGTCAACAGAGGATGTACCCAATACTGCCTTTTTTATATTTGTGATTTATATACTTCCTTCGGAGGTCAGGGGTTGAAACAAGTTCAGTGTTCAAAAAGACTGATTTTACTGACACAGAAATCTAAAAATACTCACTTTTACTGACTATCTGAACCGAGTTAAAAATGTAGGTGTTATGTATTAAAAAAAACTTTTATAATTATTGGCCTCCACCATCTCCATAGACAACTCTTACCACCTTTTTATTATGGTCATAACATTACAGTTAATTTTTGTTAATTTTTCTCACCGAACTTGGCATAGCCAGTGCTATACATACGTTACAATTATGTCATAAAATATCTTCTAAAAGTTGGTAATAAACAATACAAATAAGTAAACAAAATAGAACATTATTTATAACTTGAATATATTTTTCACGGTAATTGTGTCGTTTTGAAGTCAAATAGTGTTTTTCACGATAAATAGGGCTCCGATGTGAAAACTTTGAGTACGAAACCCAAAGAACTGACAAAACTGACTTTAACTGACCGGGTTACAAAAAACTGACTTTTACTGATTCTTCTGACCAGTTTTGACCCCTGTGAGGTATAATAACCCAAGAAGGTAACGCTTATTGAACACTGCAGACATGTTTCTATCACCACAACTAGAACTCAATTGCACCGGCACTGGGAATGCCGGTGTGTGGAAAAACGGCCTGAGACAGATCATACACCAAAAAAACTAGTTTCATGAGACATGGACTATCGTATACATAAAACCAGTCTAATAAGTACATACTTTATACTAGAGAAGCTTATTTCCAAAATATCTTTTGTCTTTCCACTCAAGTTTTTAGTAAATCAGGAAAAATAAATTTTAAAAGCGGATGGCTGTACTTATGTATATGCCAAAGAAGTTATACTAGTGACATCTAGCGTGAAAATGCAAAATGAAACCTGTTTTACCAACTTTAATAACAGAAATCTGTATTATCTACACATAACCTAACTTTATGATGTTAATTTGCAGTTATATTCTTAGATTAGGAAAGACTATGGATACATAACAACCAATGCTAGTCCGTATATGAAAGTGTTACCAAAATTTGTCGGCGGCTTTCTTTTTTTAATTGTCAAAATCGCATATTATCCCAGAGGGGTCAGTTGAACATAATATGCAAATATGTTTTACATTACAATTGAATTTAGTATGTATGAGAGATGATAGTTCCAAATAGACATTTATCTGTTAATCAATTATCACTGGAAATACTCTTAAAGACAATATAAAACATTTATTATTAATTTAATTTTATAATTCAAAACAATTGATATTTATTTTAAGATCTGAATGATACGCCAATGACTCGTGGAGCGATATGGTAACAAAACAACGCTAGGTAATGTGTTATTTGTTCTTTATCTTTCCTTATCTAAGGTTATATTATTCAAATGCGCCTAAAAAAGTATAACTTCAATAAAATAAGCTCTTCTCGTATTACTTATTTAAATTAATTTTGCTGGTTTCATAGTATAATGAGATTACAGACACATGTTTCTAAAACTAGTATCTTTAGTATTCCAGTCGTCAGACAATTTCGTATAGAGGTGGCGCTAGAAAAAAATGACGAAATACATTTTTTTTTCAAGAAATTGCTAAATTTTGATGTATAGAACATGGCAATAACTTTCTAGGGGCTTACAAAGTTGTCTAAAATCTCTTATTTGGGAATAACACTGGGGCTATCAGTTTTAGGATAAAATAGGTTTTATAAATCTTAAAGCTGATAAAATTTCGAACAAAATGGTGTTTTTAAAAATTATCTATCATATATAGTTATTGAAATAGAGCCCGCGAAAAAATCATTTAGCGACGTCGAGTTTGGAAACCACGTCTAAAATGTTTCGTTCAACCGCTGTGTTTAATATGTCTTTAATTGAATTTCGAAATGAAATATTAAATTATAATAGAGAAAAGAGTGCCCTAAATAAGGCTATATTTACCTATAAAGACAAATTTTAAAAACAAAAACTCTTAATTTACACTGTTTTTGGAAACAATTGTGGTAATTATAATTTAAATTATGTGCTTTATATATTATTATTAACCTATAACTTGACCAATTTAAAAATTATCACGGTCGGCTAGAAACCATTATTTAGGGCATTAAATGTACTATAGATCCCTAGCTGGGTTTTATCTTATTCGGCGTAGAAGGTCTTCTTTGTGGTTATCGAAAAACATGAATAATTTTACTTAAATGTTTGTAATACTTAGAATTTTGGGTGCTTATAACTCAAACATTTTTCGAGATTTCGACATTGGGTGCAAAGCATTATTTAGGGCACTCTTTTCTCTATTATAATTTAAAATTTCATTTCGAAATTCAATTAAAGACATATTAAACACAGCGGTTGAATGGAACTTTATATTTTAGGCGTGGTTTCCAAACTCGATGATTTTTTCGCAGGCTCTATTTCAATAACTATTTATGATAGATAATTTTTAAAAACATTATTTTATTCGAAATTTTATCAGCTTTAAGATTTATAAAACCTATTTTAACCTAAAACTGATAGGCCCAGTGTTATTCCCAAATAACTGATTTTAGACAGCTTTGTAAGCCCTTAGAAATTTATGAACCCCCTTCGAAGAGGGGAAAAGTTATTGCCATGTTCTATACATCAAAATCTTTCTTGAAAAAAATGTACTCCGTCATTTTTTTCTAGCTCAAATCTTCTAATGACCGGACTATAATGGCTGATCATAAAAACAGTATTTTCAATCATATTTGATGTTGAATTAATTTTTATACAAAAATATACTATAAAGGAGTAGTTGATAAGGCCCTATATCACATGCGCAATATTTTTACTCTTATTGTTGTATTCAGTGGCGTAGGAACGGGGGGGGGGGGTCGACCCCCCCCCCGAAATTTTAAAATATATGAAATTAGTATTACAATTTTGAATTAAATTACCTTTTTGTGATAATAACCCCCCCCCCCCCCCCCCGAAATATTCAATGTTATTAAAATATGCGAAAATTTTGAATTTAATGACCTTTTTTTTTGATCATATAGCTAACTGTATTTTTTTTAAAAAAAGGTCTTTAACAATAATTTTAATTTTCAATTGTGTGACCTTTTTTTTTATTCATAAAATTAAATCGAAATAAAATTTTAGGTCATTCAATTAGAAACTCTAATAATAATTTCACATATTTTCGGAATACCAAACTTAACCCCCCCCCGAAAATTTTTCTTACTACGCCACTGGTTGTATTCATGTAGAAGTAAATGATTTAAGTATTGCGACATGGGTAATTTAACCCCTTATCGCCACTCCTCCTTTAAAATAAAAAAAAATTGTGCATGTATGAAAAAAACAACAACATAAAATGCACAAATATAACCAAAAAAAAAATATATATCAACTGTATGAAAAAATGTATACTAATTTGGACATTTACTTATAATATTTAAATCACATTAAATGAACGGAGCAGTATGAACAGCATGTATACATATCTACAAGTGGTCCAAAAGTCCGATGTAATTATATCCATAAAGTATATGTAGTGAGCAACAGATTGTACGTAAGTAATAATTTGTGACACGACTTTTAGACCAGCATGTGTATTAAAGTACGGTTTATTTAATTTTGTTCCAATCATATACAGTTGCAGCAAAAAAATCACAGATAAAGCTAAATATTATCATTAACGTAGGTATTATGAGCATTCAATGAAACACTTAATAAAAAAACATAGTTTTTTATTTCAAAGTTGTATAATTTTTATCTTTATTTATAGAGAGCAAAATTAATCACAATTAGTTAATCAGTTGTTTTAAAACCGTTATTACGTCAATTCTAAAAAATAATCACGGTTAAAAAATTATCATATTTAGTGAATTTTTCATTTACAAATTGAGATTAAGTTTACAATTAACATTAATCATGATTTAAAAACAACTGATTAACTAATTGTGGTTAAATTTCTTTATGCAATCCGAGGTTAGTAACTAAAAAATGATTTTTCAGGGTGCCCACTGTTTTTTGAAAATAAAATTCCCTGACTTTTCCCTGAATTTCCGTGATAACAGATTCAAAATCCACTGACCACTAGAGGCTCAGGGGCAAGAAGTGTCAAGAGGCTTCCAAAATGTGTAAAAAAAAAAGACTTTTTTTGCTAGTCAACTGAAATTTATACACTTTTTTCTTCTTCACTGACTTTCCAAAAAAATGTTATAAATTCCCTGACTTTTCAGAATTTTAAATAAATTCCCTGACCACTTTAGGCTTCCTTGACTTTCCAGAAAGTGGACACCCTGTTTTTTTTTAAATATAATATAAAATTGGTAAAGTTATAAAATATTCAAAAATATTCTTTGGATTTTTGGAAAATACTTCACTAAATTAATTAAGCATCATGAAACCAAAAACAGCATATCGATAAAAATGGACTAGATATTTTAGGAGCTAATTCCTTGGCTCATTTTAGTAAAAAAATGTACAGGAAGGTGGGGTCTATCTTCAACACCCCTGAGCTACAGGTGTTTAAAAATTTCCTTCAGAGTAGTACAAACAAAGATTATCTCATAACTTCCAAAGTAACGTAACTAGAGCAACCACAAAGAATCAGTTTCATAGGTAATTAACTAACGTATTTTTCAGTATTAGCGTTATTGCTAGCTGTGTTTCCAGTTCAGAGTTATTGCTCATCAAAGTCAAAAACTATGTTTAATTTTTTGAAAATTTTTATGAAAATGACATTTTTCTCCAAAAGTACCTACCATATGTGGTATTTTTTATCATTATTTTGGTGTGTCATAATGTTACCTATAAATTCACTATACAAAGTTTGGACCTTGGTCTTACAGTTTTCCAGTTATAAATTTATCCAAATAATACCCAAAGTGACTACATATTTTGCTACGAAGTTTTTAAACACCCTGTAGCTCAGAGGGTGTTGAAGATAGACCCCCCTTCCCGAACAATTTTTTAACTAAAATGAGCCAAGGAATCAGCTCTTAAAATATCTGTATCCCAAACCGGACCATCCTGTATAAAAAATACTCTATCAATATGAAATTAAAATTCAAACCACTGTCTTTTTTCACAGAACAAAATAATGATTTAACATTTCCAAAGAGCTTGGTTAGTAAGCTATATTGCCGTTAAATTTTGTTGATTAAATAACAATAATTGGCATCAATCCGCCATGTTAGGTAAAACACCAGTCAGAGTGGATGACGTCACGGCTAAGTAAACATCATTTTTATTTCATTAATATTCATAAATTATTTTGTGGTTTTAAATTATCAATTTGTGTTACCAAAACTAAAACCGACAAACATTAACGATGGAACAAGGATTTATTATTGTCGACAAGGAGTATTTACATAGGCGTGACGTCACAAATGCGCTATGACACCTGCGAGCGTTTTGGCGTCAAATTCAAAATTGGTTTTAAAAGAGTCAATTTTTGTAATTAAACCTTTATTTTCTGCAGAAATAAGTATTTTTTTAGAAATAGGAGACACGTAAGATCATCATAAAATAGTTTTTTTAAAATTAGGCATTATGCCTATTGTATCGACTGTTTATTTTATGGAGTTAGCAGTTTTGGCTTCACTGTAGCTAATAATATTATAAAGATAAAAACTATTTTGAAACTTATTTAAATCACTTTGTGAGTTAAATTTCACATATTTATAATCAAAAATAAAACATACTTGGATAAAAGGAACATAAAAGTGACTAGACTACAGAAAAAATAAACGTTGCATTATATACATTTTCATTTTATCTATAATGAATATATTATGTATTAAAATTTATAGAAGATACGTAAATTTTTACATAGAATTTTTTTTTTAATCAGATATAATTTCAATTAAGAAAAACATCAATTTTATATCATTTTTCATAAAATTAAGTCAATAGTTAATATATCTATAAATTGTGTAAATCAGCGATCACCAAACTACGGCCCGCGGGCCGAACCCGGCCCTCCAAAGTTTTTCATCCGGCCCCTGATTTTTATATATAAATATTTTTTATACATATAAGAAATATTAATTTTATATAATTTAAGGATTTGATCAGGGCCGTAACTAGAGGCTCAGGGGCCCCGGGGCAAGAGTTGACCGAGGGGCCCCCAGATATGCAAAAAATAAAAATTGAAGACATTTTTTTGGATCATAGCTTACAAATTTTATATTTGTTACTAATTTTTATTTGAATGACTTTTTTTGCTTGCCAGCTAGAATTTTACACTTCATAGTAATTTTAATGGATATAATAAGTGTAAAATTGAAGTTCATAAGCCGAAAAAAAGTCATTAAAATCGAAATTAGTAATAAGTAAATTACATTTTCAAGTTAGCATCAAATACATTTAAAAAAATCTTTTTTATTTATTTTTTCTTGCTCACTGCGGGGGCCCCCTAACCCCAGCTGCCCCCGTGGTAGTTACGGCCCTGGATTTGATGTAAAGATGTGTATTTATCTACATTTGAATAGATATTTTCCATTATTTTCGATATATACTCTATTTACATAGCTAATTACACGTAAATAAATGTTCTAATAGGATTCCAACAAGAATATTTTTCGTCCGGCCCTCCATGTTTAAAAAAAATTCGATCCGGCCCGTTTCTCGAAAAGTTTGGTGACCCCTGGTGTAGATATAAATAATACTATTTAGATATAGTATTCGTAAAAATATCATTTTTTGTATTTATGTTTTGTATATTTATATTTATAAATAGAAGTTTATTTTGAATTTGAGTTACAAGATGTGTTCCAAAAAAAAAACATTTATTTCCTCACTTTTGTTACAAGATAAGTTTATTTATAACCTAAAAATATCCTTTACAGTCCTCGGTCCCGGCTTTAAATTTTGAAATAAAAAATACTCCTCTGAAACTTCGTGAGTGGATTCATTTTGGCGTAACCTACAACTTTTTTATCTTCGAAAATTCTGAGAATTGGGGCGTTTTTGATGTGGCGTGCGTCAAACATGTTTAGGGCGTAGGTCAGGGTAAAAGACCCTTGATTTTTGTAGGCCAGTATAACCATAACATTTTACTATTATTTATCTAGCAAATGTACAAAAATCAGCCGATTATTTATAAATTACATAACATCATGAATTTGACATGTTGAGGGTGTAGGTGTCGCTAAATGCCCCAATATTTTTGTAGTTCAATATATTTCCCGATGTTTGCAATATAAAATCTTGTAATTAAAGTAAAAAAGAAAGGGTTATTCGTAAATTTCCTATAACTAACATAAAATTGACATATTTGACGTACGCCACATCAAAAACGCGCCAATTCTCAGAATTTTCGAAGATAAAAAAGTTGTAGATTACGCCAAAATGAATCCACTCACGAAGTATTTTTTGTTTCAAAATTTAAAGCCCAATTTTAAGAGATGCTGCATAATATGAAAAAATGATTCTTCAATACTTCAGTTTGTATTACTGATTCATGAATTTTTTTCAGAATATTAACTTGTAGAGAATTAAATTCTCTACAAAAATAATCACAAAGTATTTTTTTTTTGTTAAATTTTACATTTAAAAAACTATTGTCAAAAATATGTTAAATTTCAATTTTGTACAATTTTGTAATAGTCCAGATATGGGTTAGAATTTATACATTTAAAATATATTTTGTACAAAAATCAATATTTTATTAGTCGGGATCCCAGGATTGGAAGAACTTTAAGAATTACTATGTTTTTTAGCAAAAAGCATAAAATGTTAATTTTAGTAAAAAATATATTCTATAAGTTTAAGATTCAGCCCATTACTTTTGTAAATAACTAAATTCTCTATCAAATAATATCCTGATATTTTTTTCGTCAGTAGACATAATTTATTAATGAAGAGGTAACGCCACTTTAGGATCTTGAAAAATTCGATTTTTTTTGCTTAAACAATTTTTTTTGCCGGAGCATTATGTCATTAATTAGCTAATGATCCCTAAAAAATTACAATATTTTCTGTAAATACACATCTTTCATGTGGAAAAACATTTGTTATTAATTATTTTAATGCGTGGCCAAAAAAAAATCTTAAAAAATAGCTTTTTTTGAAGTCCCAACTGGGTCTGCCCTCTTAACTTATGTAATTTCTTCTGTATCATGATGTATAAAAAAAGTCTTGTGCCGACCAGGGCAGATTTTTAAATATATTACGCAGAATAAATCTTCTAAAAAGAATTCCCATTCTTTTTATTATACTCCCAAAAAAAATTATGAATTTTTCAGCCACTAGAATGGTGTTACTCCTTAATACAAACTATGTAGTATTATTTTTTATATTATTCGCAGCGTGCGCGATGACAGCGCCGACTAGCAGTTACAACTAGGGCGGGCTTTTGTCATAGCTGTCAAAACGAAAAGTAAGTAAATAAACAAATAATTTAAATAAAATACAGGGTGAGGCAATTAAAGTGTTACAGTTGATTATCTCAGAACCATCGCATATTTGAAAAAAATGTTTCAACCAAAAAATATTTGGTTGCAAGGGGGTAATCGAATAGTAATATTTATTTGCTATTTTAATGTGGCCTTCAAGGATATTTGAAGGTCAACATCATTTTTTTAAATAGGAACATATAGTTTTTATTTAGTAATCTTATTCTACGTGAAAAAACACGAATCTTTCATTAAAAACTTTTTTTTGGACAACCCAAGCTTTCCAAGGTATCTAACAAAATAATTCGAGATTTTGAACTTTCAAGAATTTTTTACTCAGAAACCATATACTTTAGAAAAAAAGTAAAAGATACAAAAAATGTTTATTTTGGTCTAATGAAACTTGGAGAATTATTCTAGATTTTTTTTAACATTTCGTACTTTTTTTTGTTTTTGCTAAAATAAAATAAATAGAAAAAATTTTAAAAGTTTTTAAAATTTTTTAAATAATTCTCCACGCTTTATTAGGCCAAAATAAATATTTTGTGTATCCTGTACTTTTTTTCTAAAGTTTGTAATTTCTGAGTAAAAAATTCTTGAAAGTTCAAAATCTCGAATTATTTTGTTAGATACCTTGGAAAGCTTGGGTTGTTTAAAAAAAAGTTTTCAATGAAAGATTCGTGTTTTTTCATGTAGAATAAGATTACTAAATAAAAACTATAGGTTCCTATTTAAAAAAATGATGTTGACCTTCAAATATCCTTGAAGGCCACGTTAAAATAGCAAATAAATATTACTATTCGATTACCCCCTTACAACCAAATATTTTTTGGTTGAAACTTTTTTCAAATATGCGATGGTTCTGAGATAATCAACTGTAACATTTTAAATGCCCCACCCTGTATAGTAAAAAATATATTTTTTAGTTGATTCTTTATAACAATAGTGTGGTTAATCGTGTTGACCTTTCTATTTTCAGTTAATAATGAGCCCGCCACAAGTTCCCTTTTGGCCACCTCGTGCGCTGCGATCGAATTTCGTTTCCCCCACCACCTACTTCGCACTCACCCAATAAATTATTTCGTAACAAGAATGAATGTTTTTTTAGAACACCCTAATGTGTTAATACATAAGAAGAAAATGGAACACAGATAAGTTCATCTCCGTTTATAAAAACCGATCGCATTCATGCCCCTTTCTTATTTTGTTACTCCTCTTTATGAACCCTACGTAGGCAATTTATGAGCATTTTTGGAATTGTTCACTCTTCTTTTTCTCACATATATATATTAAAAAATTAAATATTTAAAAAATATCATTGTATAAAGCTAAATATATTCAAAGAGACTATGTGAGTATTTTAACATACTGTGCAATTTTTTATACAAATTTGTTTAGTTTTTTTTTTAATAAATTTCTTCATTATATTACAATTTGTATTAAAAATAATCAAAAAATTGTTAGCTCATACTATTTCTGTCTCTATCTCTTTGTAATTCAGTGTTCCGCGGATTCTGATCTTGTTTGAAAAACTCACATATAGTATTCAAAAGAAACTGTTTATCGTGTCCTTCAGAAACCAATAACTTTCTTAAAAACTCCTCCGATCGTTTATTTGCACTATTAGCAACGTAAAAATAATACAACGATAAAATTAAAATAACTAAAATAGGCACGATAAATGTAGACGTTCCGAAGAAAAATATTATCTCTTGGAACCAAAAAGGGGATAAAATAAACGTCGTGGTAACAACAGACCAAGCAGAAAACATTCCTCTGAATGCTCCGCAAGATTTAGACGGATTAATGTAAACAATTGAAAATACGATAAAACACACGGTCAGAACGTAAGAACCAAGTAAAGCGAACATAAACACGGAATGCGACCGAGATGCTCGAAACACGGCAGACGGTGGTTTGCTGTTGATTAAACAAGCAAACTTCTTAACGTAAAATAATACGAAACACAAAACCGAACCCAAAATAGGCAATAACGGAACGTAAAACGATCCTAACCAACACAACATTTGAAAATAAACTATATCGAGTACTTGTTTCGGTAGATTGAACTCCTGTTCCCCTATAAATTTGGCACATCGATTATCAAAGTATTGAGCGATCAACGATCGTGGCAAGTTAACAATGAAAGTTATGAGCAAGTGTGCTACGAAATCTGTGATCATTAATTTGTAGATTTGTTGACCGACGTAAGTCTCCCAGCACGGAGGAGTTGTGCAACTATCACCTACACATGATTCACTTTCAGGTGATCGGCAAGGGTTTAAATCATACAGAGATGTAAACAGCGCGATCAAGGAAGTAAGTCGTAACGTAACCAATCTCGTTACGGATATCCACATGTACAGATTAGGTGTGTAATATTCGTAACTGATTAAAAACCGAAAGACAAACGGAACCACAGTATTAAATGCAATAATAGTAAACGATGGGACGTACTGTAAAAATAAAACCAAGATACTATTTTCGGTAAATGTTAATTTTTCTTCAATGCGTATTGAATAATACGACAGCTGTTTAAACGTAAAATCAAAAATATAATAAATCGAGAATGCCACACCTGCAAAAACGCTTAAGACTATTACATTAACGAGAGTTCTTACAAAAACCAGCCTTAATTTTTCTGAACTTGTTCTGTTTGTTTGATCATCTTGTAAATCAAGATTCGCTTTGATTTCATTACGTAAAGCTTTCTGTTTTATTTTAGTTGATTTCTCTGAATTTATACAAAAATCCCAACCACTGAAAATCAAACTAGAATATTGATAGAAAACTCCCTCGTGTTCTATTAATCTTGCTTTTAATCCCTTCTCCGCAGATCTTAATATTACAATAAATGTAATGAATATATTAACAAGTGTTACAATGACGTACGCTAACGGTAAATCATAATAGAAGCTCGGACTAGTAAATCTAGTATCGTTTAATAGTGATTCATTAAAAGTATCATCAAAAATAATCTTGAACAATGCAGACTCATTTTTAGATACGTTATAAGTACCTGTATATCCATTATCGTAGTTACCAAATGTCTCGTAACCGTAAATAGTATTTGTATAAAATCCATAGAAAAACTGTGAATGTTCTAACCATCCAGTACCTTGCATAATATCAATAAAAGATACAAGAGTAACTGATTCGTTTGAGTATTCCTCAGAACAACATTCTGACACGTTTCTATTATCCAAATCGCAGTTTAAATTTGCCGGTGTCTCAAAAATTAATGTAGGTAAGACAATAAATAAGGAAACCACTATGAACCAATACATGTTTAAAAACACCAACCATTTTATAAACAGGAAATACTCTACTACCGTGTTACCGAAGGTGCCTTCTATTTTCTTAAAACTGTATTTCCAAAGCTCTAGTTTTGAATAGCCATCTTTCCATAGTAGGCTAAATGTCTGCCAGGTTTTCTTTAACTTCCATTTGAAACGTTCGTAGCCTTGAAGACGAAGATAAGTAGCGTTCTAGATAGGTACATACAATATTCAAAATTAATTAAAATAAATAAATACAGTTAGGGTCAACTAGGGTAAAAGTGAAACAAAATACAAATCTTACATGTTTTTTGGCAGTTAACGATACAAATTCATACTTTAATTTTTTCTACTATACCTTTTACAGTATAAATTCACACTTATGAAACATAATTTCACATTAACGAAAACAGATTTCACATATTATAGGAAAATTAATTTATCAAGTGTGAAATTAATATCAAAAATTCAATGTAGATTTAATAGTTTTTTATTCCTTATAATATTAAATATACATGTTAATTATATCACATTTCAATAAGGTCTTCCTGGCGCAATGATGCAGCATAATATCGTTCGACATGGTTTGCATATCCAAGATGTTATGAAATCTCTTAAATTGCCACATTAGCAATATTTTTTTTAAGTGGAGTTCCTTTGAACCGTTAGTAGAATGATATATCCAGGGAAGAATACATGTAGGTATATTGAATTATACATGTGCTAACAATCAAGCACCAATCATTTTAAAATTTTGAATGTGTATTTTGGAAGACATTGCTCCATGTCAAACAATATTATGCTGTATCATTGTACCAGGACGATCTTATTAAATGTGGGATTTGGTTAACCCCTATGTAGGGTCCTAAGGTTAATATAATAGGGAATAAAAAACCTTTAAACATGTATTATTTTGTTAAAAAATTAATTTTCCTATAATACGTGAATTCTGTTTTCATTAGTGCAAAATCAATTTTCGTTAGTGTGAAATTATATTTCATTTGTGTGAAATCTGTTTTCGTTAATGTGAAATTATGTTTCATGAGTGTGAATTTATACTGTAAAAGGTATAGATGCCCTTATGAATAACCATTTTAAATACTTACGTCATTTGAACTGTACGATACAACACGGACTTTCAAAATCAAAAAACTGTGTTTCATTTTTAACCTCTAATTTGGGAAAAAGTGAAACAGGCCTCTAATGGAAAATGTTTCTCGAAAAATTAAAAGAAAAGCTACTTTAGCAACTTTGATTTATCTTCTTTGTGGCATATCAATGTGAAATTTAAACTTTAATTAATATCTGAGCTATACAGAAAGTTATGTGCAAAGAATTAAAATTTAATTCACACGTTTTGACATCGACTAACAGGGAAATCTGTAGGGGTGACACATCACTTATTAGGCGATTCATATTTTCAGGTCGCTTTAACAAACCTTTAAAGATGAGGTCAGTTTTTATAATTCTCCTATAAACAAATTAGTTTTTTAGTTGCAAGCTTGTTTCACTTTTATCCTATTTTTTGGTGTTTCATATTTACCCCGCTCGACCCTACATTTAGTATATTATTTATTTTCATACCTGTAATTTAGCTTTCCTTTCCCTTTTCCGATGCATTGGAATAGGTAATGCTTTTATACGTGCAATTTCTTCCCATGTACGTTCTTCATTTGACAAATTTTCAGATAAATCCGGCATAGAAACCACTGCATCTTGATTTACAGTAGAAGTTCTTCGAACTGTCGACTGTCTAGATCTTATTGATGCTCTCCGTCTCATTGTTCTTGTATCTGTGTTTCTAGTCATTCGATGTAATGTGTTAGCTGTTCGAGATTTCTTACTAGGTAATAAAGTTGAGATTCGAGTAGGGTCCCTTCGTAATACATCTAGTTCAGAATCTATTCCTGTAGGATAACTTTCAGAATAAAATTCAGCATTGGCTTTTTCCCAACCTTTCTCACGCTCAGAAGTACGTTTTTTACCAGGTCCACTGCCACCAGACATTGTCTAAAACAATAAACAATGATATTATAATCTAATAACAAAATTCTCTTGTTAATCGCGAACCGGCAAATTAAATATACGGATACAAAATTAAAACGTACCAAACAATGTATGTTATAGTTATTAATAAGTATATTTTGTCACAGTTTCTTATTTTCTCACAAGGTATTAGTTTTGCAAACTCCTATTACTATTATAAAATATAAATACAATTAAAAACGAACGTCCCATTTTTGACCACTTTTTGACAGACAAAGCTATAAAACGCATTGCGCACGCGCTACAACGCCATTACAAAATTTTAAAGAATCAATTCTCATTGTTCAAATTATTTTATTCTAAAAATATGTATTAAAATATTTCTTCCGAATGTTTGCAGATGTATATTTTTTTCAATATATGATAATTAATATTATTTGTACGTATTATATTAATGTACAGTCGAAAATTGATATTGAAACATTCATTATGTAATCATTGATATCAATATTATACAAAACAACAATGAAAATTAAAATGTATTGTTGCAAATTGCAACCTGCAATCTTTTCTGTCACCATCACCCTTTCGATTGAATTTTCCGCCCATTAGCCTCAGCGCCCCCGGCTAAACCCTGCTGCCTAATTCAGTGGCGTCGCTAGTGGGGGTAACACCCGGGGCAGAAATCGAGTGTCACCCCCCCACACGCTTCCTCACAATATCGAAGATACGAGAAGCTTTGTGATCGTTTCAGATTGAGACAAAAAAAATGTTCTACGATTAAAAAATTTTAAATTGATCTTTCCGTTTCACGTCAAGGCAAACACTTTTCATTCCGTGTCTGTCCGTCCGTCTGTCTCCTGAATCTTTGTCACACGCATAACTCATGAACCACTGAACCGATATTGTTGTAACTTGGTCGGATGGTTGTGTCTGGCTTGAGGACGGTCCCATTTCAAAATCATCAAAATCGTGTGTAAGAGAGAGGGGTGACACATCAAAATATTTTTTTTTCAAGTTATCTCAAGAACGACACATGTTACGTGAAAATTTTATAAAATATTTTTTGTAGAGCATTAAATTTCCTATAATATGGGTCTACAACGTTTTTTGTAAAATATTCCTTTAAGCGTCGATTACATTGAGCGAGTTTACAAGCTAACAAGCCAGCTCAATGTAATCAACCCTTTACAAAGATTTATCTCAGTTTATTTAAAAAAATCGTGTTTTGTATTTCTAAATTGATATTTGCTTGGACATATTAAATGTCATTTTGACGTTTGCATAAATTTAGATTTAGATTGAAATTGTCAAAAAATTCAAAATATATGAAAAAATATTCAGGTGCGTTTTATAAAAATTTCGAACTAATATTTTTTAGTAAAGTTGTATAAAAATAAAATGGTTAACCAATTCCCAGCAATTTAGCACGAGGAAGCACTGTGCATTTACATGGCAAATGTTTTTAACACGAGTGTCACCCCTTTGAGGGTGATACCCTTGGCGGTCTGTCCCCCGCCCCTTTTTAGCGACGTCACTGACCTAATTATGAGCGAAAGTAACTTCTTACCCTTCTTCTTTCTAAAAATGTAAATAACTTGATATAAAATTCAACTAAAAACTCAATTTCTAAAAAATTTTAGTTTACGATCTATTAGATTAAAATTAGTTCATGGATATGTAAAAAAATATCTGCCTTGGGAACCACGGGACTTTCTTATACGTAATCCTAACAGTGAATACTGTACGTAATTCTTATTTTATTAAAACATTTCTGACAAACTAACAAGATAGAATAAAATGAATAATATAGGTAATATTATTCTCTACATTATATAGCAAATGATTTTTTTTAACATAATAACTGAAAACGGATGTTTACTCTTGTCAATTTTTGAATTTTCGAATTATTTTTGAAATAAGAAAAAAATGTTTTAGATAAAAAATGTCGAGTATGTTATTACCTATAACTTATTCCCCATACATTTTTTTCCAACATTTATTATTAAATATTTAGCCAGAAAGAATTTTTTTTATGTAATTATTTAGATTCACCTACACTGTTTACTCTCAGTATTACGTATAAGAAAGTCCCATGACACTCATGGCAGATATTTCTCCTCTGTTATGAACCATTTGAATTATAATAAAAAATGTTTTTTTCAAAAATTCGTTTCGAATAGAACATAAATTATAGATAATGATATTACCTACAATTTTTAACGACCATTTTTCTCTATTTCGCACTGTTTCAGAGTAATTCGAAAAATTCAAAAATCGACGTAGGTAAACATCCGTATCCGGTTGAAAGATCGTTTTCAAAAATAGGAAGTTTTCTTCCCAAACAAAAATTAATCTTAAATATAAAATGTCACCCTTCTACGATTTATCGTATTTGAGTTACAGCGCTTAAAGACCGACAGACAGACAGACACACAGACATCATGGCGAAAATAGTCAGAATGGATTAAGGGAAGGTCAAAATGGATAATTCCGTCAAAATCCAGATTTCGAAAAAAATCGGCTTCACTATACTTACTTATACTATATGTATATTTTATATACATGGTATAAGAAAGTAAAACACATGGATATGCTTGATTTCTCAAAAAACAAGTTTATTACGTAATGTGTACGTTAAAGGTTCTTTTAAAACCCAAATTATATTTGGATCTCGCAATCAGTATCATTTTATCTGTTGAATAAAACTACATATTAAAAATTAAATTGTTAATAATGTTATCATTATTATATATCTTTGTGACAGTAATCTTGTTGTTATTGATTCGAAAATATCGTGAACATCAATGGGGTTGGTGCAAAAATAAAGAATCATTAGAAGGGAAAGTGGTTTTAATAACTGGAGCCAATAAAGGCATCGGATTTGAAACAGCTAAGGATTTAGCGCGGAGAAAAGCTACAATTATTTTCGCTTGCAGAGATGTACGCTGTGCTCAAAGAGCTATTGATAAAATTAAAAAATCAGTTCGAGATTGTCGTGAAATGGTAAAGTTATTATTCATTAATGTTATGTTTTATAACACGATATATGTAAATGTATTCTATTTTTGTAAGTTTTAGTAGATGTCATGCTTTTTTGTTTTCATGATTGGGTTTTTATTTTTCTCGGTGAAATAATACTAAAAGAAATATTTTTGCTTCCTCGCAATATCGAAGATACGAGAAGCTATGTGATCGTTTCAGATTGAGACAAAAAAAAAGTTCTCCAATTTCAAAATTTTAAATTGATTTATCCGTGTCACGTCAAGACAAACACTTTTCGTTCCGTATCTGTCTGTCCGTCTGTCCGTCCGTCCGTCCGTCCGTCTGTCCCCTGAATCCTTGTCACACGCATAACTCATGAACCACTGAATCGATATTATTGAAACTTGGTCGGATGGTTGATTTTGGTTTGAAGACGGTCCCATTTCAAAATCATCAAAATCGTGTGTAAGGGGGAGGGGTGACACCCCAAAATAAAATATTTCTTTTTTCAAGATATCTCAAGAACGACACATGTTACGAGAAAATTTTATAGAATATTTTTTGTAGAGCATTAAATTTCCTATAATATGGGTCTACTACGTTTGTTGTAAAATATTCCCTTACAAAGATTTATCTCGATTTATTTTAAAAATTCATGTTTTGTTTTTCTAATTTGATATTTGATTGGATATATTAAATGTCACTTTGACGTTTTAAATGTCATTTTGACATTTGCATAAATTTAGATTTAGATTGAAATTTTCAAAAAATTAAAAATATATGAAAAAATATTCAGGTGCGTTTTAAGAAAAATTTCGAACTAAGATTTTTTAGTAAAATTTGTATAAAAATTAAGTGGTTAACCAATGCCAGGCAATTTATCTGAACACTATCGGTTTTAGTGAATTTAGCACGAGGAATCACTGTGCATTTACTTGGCAGATGTTTTTTCTACAACCGTCTAAAAAAGTAGACTTTCTCATTGACATTTCAGTGTGTAAAGTAGTACATTTGCCCTCGCCGTGCGACAAAGTTACTTTTACGCCCGGGCGGCGTGCGCAAAAGTGTTTACTGTTTTCATAGTAACATACATTTTTTACGATTAATGAATTTAATAAATATTAGTATTATGTCCGGTATTATAAAGGAGCTAGCAAATTTACTAGCTTGCAAGCACTTTCAAATGAGATATCAAACTTATATAACAGTTCTTTTGGAGTATTTTGAAGACTGACAAGTAAAATACCAACAGTATTAAAACAGTGGTGATATTATGAAAATTATTTTGTACGGTCAAAGATGCCAACTGTGTTACAATTAGTTGAAGTGTCACTGCTCTAAATTCCATAGGTAATCCATAGATACTAGTACAGAATTAATACCCCATTTGAAAGTAATTGCTAGCTAGCAAGTTTTGCTAGCTCCTTTATAATACCGGACATTAAACTAATTACTAAAATTTAAACACTATATTAATTATTGTAATAAAAAAATTATTAATAAAATTAAATAAATTATAAATAATACCTTAAGGTTTTTTTCTTGGCACAATTCATGGTGTTATGCATAGACATAGAGAATGGACAGTGCATTCTCTATTAACAACTCAATGGTGTAACATCTGTTGAAAAAGTGAGAGAGAGATGCAGTGTAGTTTGGAATATATCTATCTCTTTTTCTAAGAATCTGATTGGTAGCTTACTACAATTCAGGGTAGTATTTCTGTCCAATATATTGTGATTTTTGTGCAATAAGTTTTTTATTAGAAAAGTAAATAATATGAACAACATACTATAATGGTTCATATTTCATCGAGGAAATTAAAAAAAAACATCAATTGATCTGATAGAAATTTGCAAAATTATGAACGGAAATTCCGGGAAAATAACATTTTTGCTACCAAAAATATTAAATCTATATTAATAAAAAATAGTTTTAAATCAATTCCCATGTGGTTGCTTTGCTACAAAATGATGAGGTGGATTGCTACATTTACAAACAGCACATACAAGATTTACTTAACAAAATTTTAAATTTTTTTTTTTGATATTAGGTTACATTACGAAGCTACGAAAAAGGAAGAACAAGATATTAAAAGTGGGTCAAAAAATTCGAAACTTATATTATTTAGAAATCAATAATTGTTTTTTTTAAATAAAATTTTTTTATAACGTTAATTATTTTTTGTTATTAAACCTCTTTATATTGTATATGTATCTATGAATATTTTTAATGTTCGGGGCCAAGAATGATATAGTTACACTCCTGTTTAAAAAAGGACAAGTATATTCCAAACCTGTTTCTATCTTTTTCTTTTGACACGACTCTGTTTTCGAGTCAGATGCGTGGTCCATTCTCTATGTCTATGGTGTTATGTGTAATTTTCATATATCAATTTAGATTGTGCAGTTAGTAAATTTAAAATAACAGAATTTGCAGCTTCTGATATCTCTGGTGTTGTACACTTATGTTCTTTCTCAGTATCGCCACTTATCCATCTTATATTATAGAATAACAAATTAAGAAATACATTTTAATGAAAATAGAACTGCCAAAAATTTTGTCCAAAGCTTACTAGAGTTAAATTTTAATATTAATATAGCAAAATACAATTATTATATTATATTATTGTTGATTTTATATTATAAATAGGGCTGTAGAAAAAATATTGTGTGCACCTCGGGTGTAAAATTCGTTTTTCGCACAACTATCATTTTACACCCTAGATACACAAATAACTATTTAATAAATAAAGGCATCTATACACCACCCAATCTGCAGGGCTGATTTGTCGGGAGGTAGAGTGTGGATACTGCAGATTGTGTCGTGTATAGGTAAATCGAGCCTATTATTCCGCGAAAAGTCGGATCGATTTGTATTTACGATAAATCGGCCCTGCAAATTGGGTGGTGTATAAAAGCCTTAAATATAATTGTCATTAGGGGTGATCGATTAAATACGTCACGCAAAATTTACAAATTTTTGTCCCCTCCCTCTTTCTTTGTCATGCTGCATCATATTTTTCCAACCTCCTACCTAATAATACGTCACAAAATCTGGACCCCTTCCCTAAATGAACGATTATTTTTATCAACAAAGAAAATTGTCAAAATTGGTCATTAAAAAACGTCCTAAATACCAGGGTACAGTATGGGGATCTCGGAAACTATAAGATATAGAGATTGGGTTAAAGAAGAGAAAAGTTACCTTCAAGAGGGGACAGTTCAATGCTGTATTTACATTTCACAAAAATTTCATAGCCTACTAGATATTAGCCAAAAACCATTTTAGTCCAAATTTTTCCATCGTAAATATTTCTTAAGCGACTTGAAATTTAAAAAAATGTTTCAAATAAATGCTGTAGGGTTTGGTATTGCCTATTTAGAAATATTTTTTTTATTTTTTGAAATCTCGTAGTTTTTGAGATATGAGACTAACTTATGTTTTCTTAAATAGAAGCAATATGAAATTTTGTAATTTTTGAACAGAAGATTTTATTACCTTTTCAGTGATATGCAACTTGATGTACTTACTGTTCAAAATATCTTAAAAAATGATTAAAAAGTATTTTTTATTCCCATTTTTATATATTTTTGCATAAAAAACATAAATTTTCTATAATACGGAACTGGACTTTTTTTTTAAATGAACAAATTTCCGGATATGGTTTTCCATGTCGGCCTTAAATTTTGTCGTAAGTGTAAATGTATAGATACATTTAACATTTCACCATCACTTGTCTAGGTCATGGTCCATTTGGGTCAATCCATATGAACTGGTCCAGCACTGGTTGCTCGATCATTCTAAAAAAAATTGATTTTTTGTGTGTAATTACCCTAATATGTTGATAGTTTGAAACGACCATCATTTTAATTTTATTGTTTTTTGTTTTCGCGTGACGGCCAAATTTGTTCTACAGGTCGCAGCATTTTTTGTACTTTAAAGGGT
Organism: Sialis fuliginosa; assembly: GCA_961205875.1. NCBI lineage: Eukaryota > Metazoa > Arthropoda > Insecta > Megaloptera > Sialidae > Sialis > Sialis fuliginosa. The sequence goes on along the minus strand of OY540814.1, from coordinate 1,050,261 downwards.
TTGCGGAAACTAAAATATCTCAGCTTCTATCAAACCTTTCAACATCGGAGTGAAAGCAAATTATTCAGAATAAAACGGGCTACAAGATTACTTCTAGACATTTTCACCTAAATGTTATTCTAAAGGGGGAAATTTCAGCCTTAATTCTTAGTTTTATTTTTGAAAAAATCCCATTTTCAATGGAATGTTTTTGCAAGAAGGGGAAAAGTTAACAAGTCAAATTATTTTTTACAAATAGGTGGGTACTATTTGTATTCACACACCTAAGTTCACCTCTGAGACTTGCCCCCCTTTATTTAAAAAAATTCTCAAAATTTGAAAATTCGAGATAATGGCACTTTTCAAAGCTAAATAACTCTGGTGGGGGAGCAGATAAAAATCTGAAATTTTAACCCATAATAGTACTACATAATGATATTATGTACCAAAAATTTTGAGATTGAGATTTGACTACAAGCAGTGGTATTGCAACCACAAAAATGCATGTTTCAATTAGCGTATATATGTTTGTTGTTATTTTGTTTCAATAATAATTAAAACATGTTATATATCTTTGTTATGAGTTATTTTAAGTTATTATATGTGTTATAAATTTTTAAAGCTGACCTAATTTTCTATCTAAAAATAAAATATATATAGGGTGTAACCTTTGAAAAACAAAAGTCAACCGGAAGTGAGAAAATAAAAAATGAGATTTTAAAAACATTCACAAAAAATACAATTTTGTCTTCATTCAAGCATTATTCTATTTCCAAGAAGAAAAAAGATAGTAATAGATATTATATTAATGTTGACACTCTGTATTAACATATGAACTACTATGGAATATTGTGGTTGCAATATCACTGCCTGTAGTTAAATCTCAATCTCAAAATTTTTGGTACATAATACCATTATGTAGTACTATTATGGGCTAAAATTTCAGATTTTTATCTGATCCCCCACCAGAGTTATTTAGCTATGAAAAGTGTCATTTTTTCAAATTTTCAAATTTTGAGAATTTCTTGAAATAAAGGAGGGCAATTCTCAGAGTTGAACTTTGGTGTGTGAATACAACTAGTACCCACCTATTTGTAAAAAATAATTTGACTTGTTAACTTTTCCCCTTCTTGCAAAAACATCCTCTTGAAAATGGGATTTTTTCAAAAATATAACTAAGAATTAAGGCTGAAATTTCACCCTTTAGAATAACATTTAGGTGAAAATGTCTAGAAGTAATCTTGTAGCCCGTTTTATTCTGAATAATTTGCTTTTACTCCGATGTTTAAAGATTTGATAGAAGCTGAGATATTTTAGTTTCCGCAAACCCTTTAAAGTACAAAAAATGCTGCAACCTGTAGAACAAATATGGCCGTCACGCGAAAACAAAAAAACAATAAAATTAAAATAATCGTTTCGAACTACCAACATGTTAGGGTAATTACATACAAAAAATTATTTTTTTTTAGAATGGTCAAGCAACCATTTAATTTAATTTTGGACCATTTCATATGGATTGAACCCAATGCTCTTTAACAAAAACTTATACAGCTGCATGGGCGTAGCCAGGGTGGGGCAGGGGGGGGGGCACTTACCCCCCCCCTAGCTTGTGGACAAAAAGTAATAAGTAAATCAGTTTTATTGTCAGAATGATGTCCATTGGATTTTTGAACGTAAATTTATATTTTGAGTCCAGAAAATCAAATATCAAAGTTTTTTTAATCACAATCTTTTATTTTTACATGTAAACTAAAATATCAGAGAAAATTAAAAATAAAATAAAAACACCTAAAGGCAAAGGTCGCAGTGTTGGCAAGAGTGAAAACTGTGTTTTGTGTTAAAATAACTACCCACAAAGCTTGCCCCTCCCCCTAGCTCGTGAACTAAGAGTAACAAATGAATCAGTTCATTGGCGAAATATTGACAATTTTAGATTTGAAAATTTAAATATCATTGTTTTTTTATTGCAATCTCTTGTTATAGCGGGTAAACTATTCATGGCATTGCCTTTTTATCCTTTTTATACAAAAAAAAAGTTTTTTTGATATTTCAACTATACATGTGTATTATCAATTCAAATTAGATCGATTTTTTACAATAAATAAAAAAAACACCAAAATAGCAACGTAGAGTACATTTTTGTAGAGGATTTTGTCTTCAAAAAGATATGCACATACATATAAATTTAATTGATTGAAAAAAATGTGGCGAAAATAAAGGAAGAAATGAAAAAAAGAATGACTTTTCATTGTTACTTTTTGCGCACCTATCTAGAGATATAATAAATAATGAAAATGTAAATTTTTTCATAGCTCTTTTACAATTCCTCGATAATAATCAAGAACGCACCAAAAAATTGATTTATTAAATTAATGAAAATCACGGATTTTCACGAGCCAAAGTTCCAAGTTGCAACGAAACGATAGAATTTAATTTAAGAAAAAAAGGATTTACCAAATTTTGTTTACATTAATGGCCATTTATCAGAGTCGTTCTTACACATTTCGAGGTCCCAGACGCCAAAAATTTGAGGTCTATTGAAAATATTTTTATTAAAAAAATTTTTTATAAAACTTTTTAGGTAAGGTTACCATAATAATGCGAGAGCTTTTTTTGCTCACCCCTCTCTCATTACCTCGGGGTCCTAGGCAAAACACGCCGACCAAAAAAAAATCCCCCCCCCCTGAAATAAATCCTGGCTACGCCCATGTACAGCTGCATCAAGAAACGTGTTTGGTGCAATATATTACGCAATTTAACAATATTAATAATATTAATCTGTTTCAAGGTAACCGTTCAGCTGAGCCTAATAGATGTACAAAACATAAAATTAAGTGTGAGAGAAATTACGCAACGTTTTCAGAAAATCGACATTCTTATTAACAATGCAGGGGTTTATTTCCCTTTATACTATGACCTCCAATCCTACGATAGAAACGAAATACATTTATCTACCCATCATCTGGGACCTTTTCTTTTCACAAATTTATTATTGGAAAATATAAAAAATGCAGCACCCGCTCGTATAATAAACGTCACATCGATTTTCCACGAAAAAGGATATATTGATTTAGAAGATTTGAACATGAAGAAGTTTATAAATGACAATATAAATTATTATAAAATACCAATACTGAAGAATTTTTTGGTGAATCCTGCATACGCGAATTCTAAATTGGCTAATGTTTATTTTGGAAGGGAGCTAGCTAAAAAGCTCAAAGGTACAGGCGTAGATGTGTATAATGTTTGTCCGGGTTATTCGTATACTGGATTATTCAAATACACGACCAATTTCCTCATCGATATGATTGCTATTCCTGTTTCCTATTGGTACCTAAGCAGCAGTCGGCAAGTAAGTATAAATATCTGCCTTGGGAACCACGGAATTTCTTATACGTAATCCTAACAACATTCTTATTTTATTAAAACATTTCTGACAAACTAATAACCCGGGGAAAAATTTCAGATCTGAAGTGATCTCGGTTGATCTTCATTTTGGAACAAATCAGATCTTTGTAGATAAATAAACTTTTGTCTACCTTAAATAACAAATTAATACACATATACTATATAGAAACGTTGTTTATAATTTAATCAATTAAAGAAAAATTGTACAGAAACGTATTGAATGATATTTGAGGCCCGTGTATTAAATTAATAAATAAATTCACAACTCACCCCCTGTCACAGATGAAGGGTTGTAATTGGTCTTATTCGATCCAGCGGGAAAAATACTTCGGGATACTATGTGAATTTTTCTCTGTTTCGCTACTTATGGTATTCATTATAGAAAATCGTAAATATCTCGACTCCTGTGCTAGATAGAGGGTTGTTTTGCCCCCCACACCTCTAGTATCCCGAAGTATTTTTCCCACTAGATCGAATGAGACCAATTACAACCCTTCATCTGTGACAGGGGGTGAGTTGTGAATTTATTTATTAATTTAATACACGGGCTTCAAATATCATTCAATACGTTTTTGTACAATTTTTTTTTAATTGATTAAATTATAAACAAGGTTTCTATATAGTATATGTGTATTTGTTATTTAAGGTAGACAAGAGTTTATTTATTTACAAAGATCTGATTTGTTCCAAAATGAAGATCAACCGAGATCACTTCAGATCTGAAATTTTTTCCCGGGAAGATAGTATAAATTGAATGGAACATAAACTATAGATAATATTATTCTCTACATTATGTATCAAATGAATTTTTTTGAATGTTATAACTTTATGGAAGGGTGAAATTTTATATTTAGAATACATTTTTGAATTTTTAAAAAATGTTTCAGATAAAAAATGTCGAGTATGTTATTACTTATTATCTATAATTTATTCCCCTTACCACGCGGACGAATTTGTGAGTAACAGCTAGTATAATATAAAATTAATAAACGATAGGTATATTAAAATCAATTGCTGTTTCGCGCTTCTCTAAAAATAGATTATTGATAAATCTATATTTTGACTAAATTTGCATTGTAATTACATATAATACCGTGTTAAATAAAACGTTACTACTTTTTCATATCGAAAATTAAGCTACTTACACAAAATAATTTCACACAAAAATTAATCACCTTAAGGTAATATAATGATATTTTTTAATTGTGGGTGTCACTTTGATTTTTTTAATATTTTTGTTTCAAGGATCTAATACTTCGTGAAAAAATAATAAAAATTTTGTTTTTAGTAGGGCAGAAAGAATTTTATATAACAAGTGTAATAATTATATGCCCCTTACATCTTATCACAGGCCCCTGGGTAAAGATTTTCGACGGGCCCAAACCTACAGTGGCGTAGTAAGGGACGAACCCCCCCCCCCCCCCCCCCCCGAAATATTCTGTGTTTTAAAAAAACGTATGTTTTGAGAAAACATCAGTTCAAAATACCTTCAAAAAATTAACTCATATGTATTTAACCCCCCTCAAATTTTTTTCTTACTACGCCACTGAAAACTTAAGACGTTTTTTACTACGAATAAAAAAAAACTGTTATCTCGCCGCGGTGGGCTCCCAGGCTAAAGCCCTGTCAGACCCCTCCCATTTTGGAGGTCATGGTAATAAACATTGTTTTATGAAACTCATTTTCAAAACCCCTTTTAAAAAAATATAATAATAGTTTGAGAGTCACTGGTATAAAATATTAAAATATTTTTATTTTTAGGGCGCCCAAACCGTAATATACTGTGCTACAGAACCATCTTTAAAAGGGCAATCAGGAAACTTTTATAAAAACTGTAAATTGTATGCACCAAAAATCAAATACGATGAAAATGTGTCAAAAAAATTATGGACAATCAGCTCTAAAATTGTTGAAATATGATAAAAGTACTTTTTGAAATGTTTTTTTAATATTTTTTGATGAATAATTATAAATATTTTGCTGGCGACATATAGATACATATATTAAAAACAGAAACTATATTATATTTTATATTTATTCATTTCTTGTTTTTGGGTAAAGATGAAATTAAATTTGTGTATATTACTCAAAAATTAAGAACAATTAATAAGGTCATGGAGGTAAATAAGGCCCACCTTAATTAAAAATGCTATATTTCGGGTAATAAGTTATTTATATTAAATAAAACGGCCAAGTGCGTGTTGGGCACGCACATGATAGGTTTCCGTAGAGTTATTTCAACGGACGCTCTGATAACGACATTTAAATACAAATATATCGTGACTGAAGGGTTAAAATCAAAAGGTCATATAACATGTTTTGTTGCATTTTAGGAGACCTATCTAAAGATACCCCACTCAATGGGTTAAGTGAAAAAAAAAATGTGAGTTCACTTTTCAGTCTATGGGAGGGGGGTCCAAAATAATTTTGACAGTGTTCGTTATAATTTTCAGTGAAAGTACTAATTGAAAGCTACATTCTGAATTTTTTTCAGATTTTTTGAATAAATAGTTTAGAAATTAAGGGGGAGGGACGCTCTGATAACGACATTTAAATACAAATATATCGTGACTGAAGGGTTAAAATCAAAAGGTCATATAACATGTTTTGTTGCATTTTAGGAGACCTATCTAAAGATACCCCACTCAATGGGTTAAGTGAAAAAAAAGTGTGAGTTCACTTTTCAGTCTATGGGAGGGGGGTCCAAAATAATTTTGACAGTGTTCGTTATAATTTTCAGTGAAAGTACTAATTGAAAGCTACATTCTGAATTTTTTTCAGATTTTTTGAATAAATAGTTTAGAAATTTTATAAAGTAAAAACTTAAAAACAATAGAAATCAACGTTTTACCATAAACTTTAAGGATCGAACTATTACCTGAACAAATAAGAAACAAAGAATACATAAATTTTTTTAACAAAAATTAAGATTATTTGTTGGTTGTTTTTATAAAAATCTCTCGCAACAAACTCAGAGGTACCGAAAAATTAGCGCGGTGAGAGACTAATCGGTGTATAGTTAGCTTTGTATAAGTACCTTCTATGTGTATATAAAAATCCAGACCGATCCAACTATTGCAAATGTGTTTTTTTTCACGTGGGCCTTATTACACCCTGGGCCTTATTTGCCGCAGGTACCTTACAATAAATATATATATCATCGTTATCATTGCAACCATTTTTTTGTTAAAAAAAAAAATTATACTAAAATTCAAATAAATATTTTACAATGCCTAAAGGCATTTTTCTCTCTTCAAACAAATAAAGAGGTCTTCAAATATCAGGATGTCCACTGGTTTTTGGAAATAAAATTCCCTGACTTTCCCTGACCACAGATTCAAAATTCCCTAACTCGGGGGGCCCCGGAGCAAGAATGTGCAGAAATAATATTTGAAGACCTTTTTTTTTGGTCATAACTTGAAAATTTTGCACTTGTTACTTACTTTCAATTCAATGACCTTTTTGTTTTTTCCCTGACTTTCTAAAAAAAATTACTAACTTTTCAGAATTTTAAATAAATTCCCTGACTTTCCAGAAAGTGGACACCCTGAATATACATACATTTTTTTAACTTATTCCCTTAGCTCGGGCCACTCTTTACCTCGGGGCCCTAAGCAGTTGCCTAAAGTGCCTACTGTGTAACGCGCCACTGATAGCAACAGCTTAAATTTTAGTTAAATATTTATATTATATTTGAAAAATAAATATATCATAATTATGTTAAATATTGTTTTATTAATTCTACAAATCAACATCTTTTAAAACTTACCACTTATTTGTAAATAATGTATTTTTAACAAATTTAACCCAGATTTTATGCACTTGTATCTTTCACATCAGAAAATAAGTTCATTTTCTGAATTTGTATGCAACACATAATGACAATTTTTAATTATTCATAATGTTTATTTGTAAACTGTAAAATATACAAACGCTACATTATTTTTAAATAACATATTTGATTGAACAATGTAAGGAACAATGTGTCAAAACCGCCATCATTGTTAATTCAAAAAATCCATAAATACCACAGAGAACAGAACAAAACTATAGATAAAGTAATATCCGACCCGAGGTTAGTAAATGAACAAGTTGACTCATAACTTTTTGACCAATCAGCGGCCGCGTGGGAATACGTCACCCTGAGGAACTCTTCAAACGTTGTTTTCAAATTATTTCGAATTTTTGGATATTTATTATTAAAAAAAAGTTAATATTATTGTTTATTAAAGAAGCACAAATTATTACATATAATTTTTCTTCATAAAATTTTTTAAATGATGTCAGAAATCAATTATTAATGAAAATACATTTGTTGGTTAGACATTAAAAAAACAATTGTTTAAAACTATAATTTATAATAATAAAAATTTAGATTTAAAACTACAAATGAAAATATTTAAAAACAACTTACAATAAATCAGCTAACTAAAACAAAGAGTAAATACGGTAAATACCAAGAGTAGATATAGTTTGACAGCCATTTATACTGTCAAAGAATTCCTCACGATTACGCAGTCTCCCCTTTCATGCCACTCCCCGCACAGAGTTATGAGGCAACCTGGTCATTTACTAACCTTGGTGTTAACCTGTGGCGCCATGGTGGCGCCTATAGTGTTTACTGCTCTTGCTACCTTCCCTAACAGCCCACTCTACTGATTTTGTTCCTTTCTTCATAATAATAAAAACGGTAATCATTCAATTATACAAAATTTATTTTTTCCTTTCTACCTAACAATTTTTTAACACAAATTAATAAAATGGAGAGGAGGAGGCCACATAAGTTTAACGTCAGGAGCCTCGAGAATATATGCCTTCATTAGGTTTTCAAAAATAGATAATACAAGAAATATTTACAAAATATTTTAAAATAATTTTATCATTAAATAAAGAGTTGGTCCATGTAATAGACTCAACCAAAAAATGTCATGACGAACAAATGAAATTATTTAAATTTACATCGTAAAAACAAATCAAATTGGAAACGTTTAATTTTCGCGCTTTTTAATGTGATTTTTCATAGATGTAAATGATGTAAGCTATTATTTAAATTTTATTTTGTATCTATGCTGTAAAACATGTCTGAAGTTTGCTTTTAAAACGTCAGGAAATGTCAAGATATATCGAAAATGCAGATTTTGAATAATCGAGAAGTTTATTTGATTCTAAAATATAGATATTTATTAAATTAGTGCAGTGATTATAAATATAAACATGGCAAATCAAGACAAGATTGTCAAATCTTTAGAAATACTTAGAATTTTAATTGTATCACCAGAGACGTCAGATTTGACAGCTAGGTAAGGAAATTTTAAAATGCTGTTGCAGTTATGTATTATAAATTATCGTACTTTTTAGGAAAAAAGATAAAATATTTCATTGTACAGTCATACATGAGTACATAAGCAACTCGGTTAATAGAACAAGCAAAAACTTTTTAAATTTAATCAATGTTTCATTTGAAACGCTATTACAACTGTGTGACGACAATGATGCTGATATCCGAATGGTGGCCGATGAAAGTCTTAATAGAATAACTAAAGCACTACTAGATACCTATTCAATTAAAATACTGATTGAATTGCTTAAAGAGATTAAAAAGAATGGTGCTGCAAGATCATTAAGAACAGCACTACGAAGATTTTCATTTATATGTCACATGGTTCGACCTAGTAAAGGAAAGCCATTTGTACAAGAATTAGTTCCATCATTTGTAAAAATTGCATCAAGTGATAATGAGTCTGTACACGAAACCATGTCGGAGAGTTTGCCTCGAATAATGACATCATTAGGTAGTTTTATGTCAGATAATAATATAAAGGTAATTGTTGCGAATGTACTACTTAAATAAAGTATATTTAAAATGATATTTATTTCAGATTCTTCTGAAAGTGTTTTTACAAAATTTACAAAATGAATCAACAGTTATAAGACGAACAGCCGCTTCTTGTATTGTTACCATTTGTGAAAAATGCAGAAAACCTTTATTCTTTACATCCTTCATACTAAATGAGTTATTAGGTAATGCATGATACATCCTTTTACATTTACACTTTAAACTACGGCAATATTATGTATTTACTATTTGAATTTATGAAATAAACTTTAATTTTTAGATCTTATTTTACCTATAAATGAAGATTGTTCAGTGAATTTAATACTAGGAGTTTTTAATTGTTTGAAAAATGTAATCCCTTGCATTCCACAAAATAATTTGGATCATCAAATACAAGGAAGCTTCGGTGTCCGAGATAGTTTTCGTGAAATGTCTTTTACAGTAGATAAAATGATTCAGGTATAATATATTTATAATTATATATCCTATAATCTTAGCTATGTGTTACTTTAGATATTATTAGGGTTCCGAAGAAACCCTAATAATCTCACTTTATCGTCCATCCGTCCGTCCGTTCTTTTCACTCAAAGCTAAACAGCTCGTAAACTATACAAACTAGAAACTTGAAATTTTTACTGAACATGTAAAATGACACCCTCTAGTAAAATATGTACAAATTTATTGAATAAATAATTTTTCAGGGGGGACAATAAGGAGCTAAAGTTAGGTAAAAACATATTTTTTTTTATACCAAGGCATGTGGCACGTTAAAATGTATAACCAAACAAGCGGAATTTGACCCTTTTTCAATTTTTTTTCTAAATCAAAAATGGTGCCTGTAGGGGGCTTTAAAGCAAATCCAAAAAAAAACAAAAAAATTGTATACCAAGACGTGTGGCATGTCAAAATGTAGATCCCAATTAGTAGAATTTGACCATATATTTTAATTTTTTTCTAACTTAAAAATGGCGCCTGTAGGGGGCTAAAAGCAGTATTTTATTTTGTCCCCCTCAAACTCTGTAACTACCGGCTCAAAAAATCTGAAAAAAATTTGGTAACGAGGTTTTGGTGGGACTACCAACGACAAATACTAAAATCAACAATATAATTTTAAATTTTGGAATTATAGGGAGGGGCGTCATATAATTTTTTATTTTGATATCTAGGCAAGTGGGGTGTCAAAATATAGATCTCAATTAGTAGAACTTGAAATTTTTTTATATTTTTTTCTAACTTAAAAATACACTTGTAAGTGGTTCCAAACATTCCACGTAGTACGTACTTCGGAACCCTTATGGCATACACTCGTGTATGTCTTGCCCGAATTATTACTTATATTTTCATTTTGTTTTTATATTTTCAGGTTTATGAATTATGCATTTTCTACACAACTCATACAGATCATAATATTGTTAATTCAGCCTTAGAAACACTTGCTTCATTGTTAGAAAACTGTACAGCTGAATTAAGAGACATTTTATTATCTCCTACAGGAATTACAAACTCAAGAATATTGGAATCCGATATCAGCATGTATGCACGGACATTAAGTAAGTAATTACAAAAAAATATATAAATAAAAATAAATGTAACTTCTAATTGTTATATGCCAGTAAAAGTTATTTTCAACTTACCACATAAAAAAGCTTGCAAGCACTTTCAAATGAGATATCAAACTTATATGACAGTTCTTTTGGAGTTTGTTGAAGACTTTGACAAGTTTCGTAAGTAAATACCAACGGTATTAAAACAGTGGTGATATTATGAAAATTATTTTGTGCGGTGAAAGATGCCAACTGTGTTACAATTAGTTGAAGTATCACTGCTCTAAATTCCATAGCTAATCCATAGATACTAGTACAGAATTTGAGAGTGTTTGCAAGCTAGCAAATTTTGCGAGTTCCTTTATAATACCGGACATAAATGTACAAATGTCCTAAACTTTATCGCATTGACCAAAAAAAAAAGGTCACTAGGTATTATTTTTCAGTTTTCTCTATTTGGGGCAGGCATGAGCATATGTAGACTTTCAAAGACCAAAAAAGATCAATCAGCTTACTTCCCCCCCCCCCACACAAGTCCTTCGTAGAATAGAATAATACATCAATTTACTCTATCCCAGGGGGAGGGAATTAGTACCCCGTTTGCCCTCTCCGTGTGGAGTTCTGAAATTATGAAAAACGCAAACGCTCGGTATTGACCTAAACTCTATGTGCGGCTTTATCAACTCCCATGCAAGTTTTTTTGGGTCAAACATGTCTATATTTCTGATATTAGTAAAATATAATACACACCCATAAAATAAAACCACTATTTCTTACAAAAATGATGAAAATAAAAATCGAAGCACAACCAAAATAGTTACACCGTTAGGCGCGTGGCATACATGCGTAGACCAGCCATTTTTGATTCGCTATAATTCGAAAAACCGTGCTAAAACACTGCAACTAATTAACTAATAATATATAAGGATATGTAATCTGCAGCTATGAAAAAGGGTGTGTGTGTAAATAGGGTATAAGTTTTAGTTATAACAGTTTGTATATGAGTGGTCTACGCATGTATGCCGCGCACCTGTGTAATGTGTTTCTTAAAACATGAATGTATATCCGATTAATATTAATATATTTCACACATTGTTGGTTATAAAAAGAGACGGTGGTAGAATATTGTCTTATTTGACCACGTCACACTTGTATCGGCTCAAGGCACACCAGTTGCAGAGCACTGCTTTAGATTATTGAGACAGAAAATCAAATTGTGGCTCTAATATACTTACTGTTTATTTAAGGTCAAATGAGTATTGCAACTTCTATTCACCAGAGCGACGAAACACTTGAAATAGATAAATCTTTGATGTCAGATTTACATAATTGGACAAACACATCCAAACTTTCTCATATAGATGCTAAAGATGCTACTGTTATTTCTGAAGATAGACTGTCTTTGAATAATTATTTTGATGAAAAATCAGAGAACGTAGAATCTGATGAGCAAACTGAAAATTATTGTGGTTACAGTAATTTGTACATAAGTGATTTAAATATGATTGATAAGGAAATGGATAATTCGCTTAATGTAGATAGCATTAAGAAAATTAATTCAATAGATAATATAGCTTCTCCTAAAAAAATGTCAGGTGATACTCACGATTCTTTGAGTATGTTGTCATCCGACGATTTATTGGAATATTGTAATAAGGTAAATATATTTTTAAAATATCCCTCACTCTGTATCTTATTCATGATAGTTACAATAGAGCTGGGCGCGGGCCGTGAATTTTTCGAATCACAGTCGTGACCCGCATGAGCGTGAGTGATTTTTAAATCTTACATCGTGAGCGGGCGTGATCGTGAATCAAATTAAAACAACTGTGCGTGAGTACATTTTTTTCGTGCGTGAGTCCATGAGTATATTTTGAACATAATTTTTTTTATAAACTTATTTGATCTTTTTTTAATATCTGAATGTTTGACATTAAAAAATATAGTATAAAAAATAAATGTTATTTTTAGAAGCACTTTCACATGGTCAGTATTGCCAACTATATCAGAACACCGAAAAAAGATTTTAAAATGCATTGTAGCTTTATTTTCTTATTGTTTTGCTTGTTATTACTGTACTAGAATGCAATTTAGAAGAAAATAATATGAATATAAAATATACACAATATAGTGCACGTAAAAAACATCAATTTTCATCATTTCAAAATTTAATTTACAACAATTAGATTAAATTGAGTCACGAGCGTGACCCACCGTGCGTGATCGAGTGTGAGTAAAAAAATAGAATTCGTGAGCGTGCGTGAGCGTGAGCAAGAATTGCTCATGTGCCCAGCTCTAAGTTGCAGTCTATGAGGTTCGATCAAAAAGTTCCTGGAATTTTTGTGTATTTAAAAAAATACGTATTTATTATTTTGAAGAAAATATCAATATTGGTGAATAAATATGTATTTTTTTAACAACATATGAGTAGACAGTGGAAAAAATAGGTAAATTTTGTGAATTATTATCTCAAAAACTATTTGTTCGATTTCATCCAAGTTTATTTTATTCTAAAGTATATACAGGTTGGTCTGGTTTGGGATACAGATATTTTAAGAGCTGATACTTTGGCTTATTGTGAGTAAAAAATTGTACGGGAAGGTGGGGTCTATCTTCAACACCCTCTCTGAGCTACAGGGTGTTTAAAAACTTCCTTCAGAGTAGTATTTACAAACATGCTTACAAACAAAGATTATCTCATAACTTCCAAAGTAATGTAACTAGAGCAACCACAATGAGTCAGTTTCATAGGTAATTAACTAACGTATTTTTCAGTATTAGCGTTATTGCTAGCCGTGTTTTCAGTTCAGAGTTATTGCTCATCAAAGTCAAAAAATACATTTATTTTTTGACATTATTTACATATACTACGTATGTAATTTTCCTCACCGAACTTGGCATAACCAGTGCTAGGGTGAGATTATGTTGTTTATATGTTCACGTATACATACGTATATCTTCTAGTTGGTATTAAACACAAATAATACAAAATAGAACATTATTTATAATTTGAATATATTTTTCACGGTAATTGTGTCGTTTTGAAGTCAAATAGTGAGTTTTTTCACAATAAATAGGACTCCAATGTGAAAACTTTGAGTACTAAACCCAAAAAAACTGACAAAACTGACCATTTTTCCAAAAAACTGACTTTTACTGATTTTACTGACCAGTTTTGACCCCTGAAAATGGAACAAATAGTTTCTGAGATAGTAATTCCCAAAATTCACCTATTTTTTTCCACCATCTACTCATATGTTCCCCCTTGAAACATAATAGGGAAAAAAATTATTTTTCTCTGGAATTTGATTACAACAATGAAATTTTGAGTTTGTGTTCTAATTAATGTATTTTGTTATTCTAGAATATTAATATTGGATGTTTTACTGATGCCAATGTACCTTTAGCATTCTGCTGTAGACACTTATCGAAATTATTTCTTCTTAGTGGAGTTCCAAGTTATTTAGTACCAGATAAAATAGTAAGAGTGTCAGTGAAGTCATTAGCATTAAATTGTATTGCGAAAATTTTGAATTTATATCCAGACGTTTTCTTCTGTTATCTAAGTAAAATAAATGATAAAGACAAATCAGGAAGTTGTGAAAATATTGAAAGACATCAAAGGATATCGGATATTTTGTTGTTTTCAAATCATTCAGATCCACAACTGAGAGGTGTAACACAAATTTTAATTGCCTCGTTAATTAATTCCATCTTAGTTAACAATGATTTCGACTATACAGCTTGGTGTTTACGTCATGAAGGTAATACAGAAATGGAAATGCTGGGAATCGATCATCTTATTCAAATAATGTGTCGGGTAAGTAACTATTGAATGATTTATTTTATATTTTAGGCGGCTATTACACTATCAAAGAAATATGATAAAATTTCTTTGATCAAAGAAATATGACAGTGTAATAAGTCAACTTTTATAATATTTACCTTCATAATATTTCTATGATCATAGTTAATGACAGTCTCTTATATTTGATCAAAGTTTTTTGACGTCAAAAACAAAATGGCGACTACCAAGTTATCACTGACAGTTACAGCTACATAATTATTAATATATGAATATCAACAAAATCCAGTATTATATGATAATCTTCTTATTGATTATAAAAACCACAATACACGGTTGTAAATTCAAACCTCGATCGCGTCAATTGACGAACATCCACGCACTGATATTCAAAAGGCACCAAAAAAGAAGAAAATATCCCTAGATAATATTGAGAAAATATTATCAAATATTTTATGTAGTGTAATAAAATAAAATCTCGTATTTTATCAAAGAAATATGATCAAATCTTTGTCAAAGATCTTTGACATATTTATTTGATAGTGTAATGGCCGCCTTACTAACAGTTCTTTGCAGCTCGTCCATGTGCTTTTTAAAATCGGTTTGTGCACCCCATACCATATAAAATAAAAATATAGGCAATATTTTTAGGTTTCCGTAGAAAACTAGGAAACCTTATAGTTTCGCCATGTCCGTCCGTCCGTTCTCAAAAATTTTAAGCCGATTTAAATTAAATTTGATATACAGACGAAGACTGATAACATAAAAACGGAAATGATAAGATTTTTGAAAAAAAAAATTTTTTTTGGACCCCCTTTCCTGAAAAGTATATTAAAAAAAATTTCACTTAATGCATTAAGTAGGGTGTCTTTAGATAGGTCTCTTAAAATGCAACAAAACATGTTATATGATCTTTTAATTTCAACTCTTCAGTCACGATATATTTGCGTTCAAAGTTGTTATCAGAGCGCCCCCCTCCCTCTATTTTCTAAACTATCTATATAAATATTCTGAAAAAATTTGAGAATGTAGCTTTTAATTAGTACTTCGACTGAAAATTATAACGAATACTGTCAAAATTATTTTGGACCCCCCTCCCATAGACTGAAAAGTGAACTCACTTTTTTTTTTACTTACCCTATTGAGTGGGATGTCATTAGATAGGTCTCCCGAAATGCAACAAAAATGTTAAATAATCTTTGATTTTAACCCTTCAGTCACGATATATTCGCATTTAAATGTCGTTATCAGAGCGTCCCCTCCCCCCTTCTACTTTCTAAACTATTGATGCAAAAAATCTATTAAAAAAATCCAGAATGTAACTTTTAGTTAGTACTTTCAATGAAAATTATAACGAACACTATAATAGTTTATAAAAAAAATTGAAAGAACTCTTGTTTATAAATCGTAACGACTACGGAAACCTATGGCCGTTTTATTATTGTATAAATGTGAGAAAGATTTCAGGCTGTAAAATTAAATAAAATTAAATTTATTTTAGGGTCTTGAAGATACTTCATCCACTTGTGCTCGTCAAAGTTTAATATCAGTTGAAATATGTTTGCCAGTATTTTTAGAATCTAATAACTGCAATTTAGTAAAAAGTATTTTAAATATTCTTCCATTTTTAATAATAAATCCATACTGGTTAGTTAAAGTTAAACTCATCGAAGTTGTGGAAGTGTTGCCGTATGATGCGATTTATTATTTGATAGGAGATAATTCATTTCAAGATAAAATTTTACACGGTGTTTTATTTGTTGCATTGAAAGATGAAGATTCACGTGTCCGAAGTGCAGCAACACGAGGAATCATCAGGTTTGTAATTTTATATTTAAATAAATATTTTAAATATATGTCAAGTGCAAGCAGAGCCTTGCTTATTAGTGTCCCCAAAGTGTCCACTTTATGGAAAATCAGGGAAGCCTAAAGTGGTCAGGAAAAGTCAGGGAATTTATTTAAAATTATTTTTTTAAATAATTATTATTAAATTTTTTTTTGAAAAGTCAGGAAATTTCTTTAAAATTCTGAAAAGTCAGGGAAATTATTATCAGCGTGTCCACTTTCTCAAAAGTCAGGAAGAAGTCAGGGAAGCCTAAAGTGGTCAGGGAATTTATAAAAAAAAATTTGTAAAGACGGGGAATTTCTTTAAAATTCTGAAAAGTCAGGGAATTTCTTTAAAATTCTGATGTCAGGGAATTTATTATCAGGGTGTCCACTTTCTCAAAAGTCAGGGAAGCCTAAAGTAGTCAGGGAATTTCTTTAAAATTCCGAAAAGTCATAGAATTTATAAAAAAAAAATTGGAAAGTCGGGGAATTTCTTTAAAATTCTGAAAAGTCAGGGAATTTCTTTAAAATTCTGAAGTCAGGGAATTTATTATCAGGGTGTCCACTTTCTCAAAAGTCAGGGAAGCCTAAAGTGGTCAGGGAATTTCTATAAAATTCTGAAAAGTCAGGGAATTTCTTTAAAATTCTGAAAAGTCAGGGAATTTATTATCAGGGTGCCCACTATCTCAAAAGTCAGGAAGAAGTCAGAGAAGTCTAAAGTGGTCAGGGAATTTCTTTAAAATTCTGAAAAGTCAGGGAATTTCTTTAAAATACTGAAAAGTCAGGGAATTTATTAAATTTTTTTTGGAAAGTCAGGAGAAAAAGTGTATAAATTTAAATTGACAAGCAAAAAAAAGTGACAAGTGTAAAATTTTCAAGCTATGACCAAAAAAGTCTTCAAATTTTATTTCTGCACATTCTTGCCCCCGGGGCCCCCCAAGTCAGGGAATTTTGTATCTGTGGTCAGAGAAAAGTCAGGGAATTTTATTACCAAAAACCAGTGGACAGTCACTGAGGAATTGTATAAATTTAAGTTAACGAGCAAAAAAAAAGGTCTTCAAATTTTTTTGCACATTCTGAGGGGCCCTCAATCATTTCTTACCACTGAGCCTCTAGTGATCAGGGAATTTTGAATCTGTGGTCAGGGAATTTTATTTTCAAAAAACAGTATATTATTATATTGGGGAAGTCAATGAAGAAAAAAAAAAGTGTATAAAAGTTGACAAGCAAAAAAAAAAAAGTTTTCAAATTTTTTGCAAATTCTGGGGGCCCCTTGATCACTTCTTGCCCCCAAGCCTCTAGTGATCAGGGAATTTTGATTCAATGGTCAGGGAAAAGTTAGGGAATTTTATTTTCAAAAAACAGTGGACACCCTGTATAATTTTTCAATTTATTCAATTATTTTAACACTAGTATTGTAAATCTTTAGAAATGTTTAGAAACAATTTTGTAATCAGTGGTCATATTATATACCAAATTAAACAGAATGTAATTAGTTTTAAAATTATCAAAAAGGTGTCAGCACATTGTATTTTACATTTTTATTATTATCCCGTTGCCAATTTATCGTTAATTTATTTGTAAAAAATATTAATAATTTCAAGCGTTATGGATTTTTCTTTATTCAATGTTTTTATGTATGTATAAATAATTATGTTACAGAATAATTCCACATCTTTATTTCGATGCTAATAATTTAAGTTTTTCACCAATTATATCAAGAGCTAAATCGTATAAAAACAATTTGTTAAATAACAGCTTGCGAGTGGATACAGATTGTCATATATCTCACCATCATTCAATGTGTGATTTACCTGAACCATTTTGTAATATAGAAAAAGACATTTACTGTGATCAAATAGAAAAATCATTGTTTAAGATTGTAAATTATTTATCAGAAATGTTATTAGAATCTTCATCTAAATATTTAACAGTAAGTAGTCACTTCTATGCAAGGTATATAAAGACAACATAGACATAAAGACATGGACAGCACCATCCGTATCTTACGAGTGTAAGAAAGTGGACACAGAGACAGAGCTTGGTTTAACCAGCTTCTATCTCATAACGGCAGCGTGTAAGAAAAAGATAGAATATGGTTTCACCCCGCTCCATCTCTCTTTTCTTCACGACCATTTTAAAATGCGGATCACGCTGTCCAGTACTACATGTCTATGAAAGACAAGGTAGTCTCATCAACTCCTTGACCAATCAGCGTTGACACAGGAATTGACGTCACTTGAGGGATATATTCAAATGTTATAAATGTATAATAGAATATCAATTACACAAAATTCCTTTATTTATTCTTGTTTTCGTATTTTTTGATATTTTAACAACACATACAATCAAATAAGTACAAATTCGACATTGCAAAATCATAGACAGCTGTCAAAATTACAGAACGTATTGCCAACTTAAGAATAGTAAAAATGACGCTTCGCAAATAGACCAAATTGTCTGTGACACCTTTTTTATGATTTTGCAATGTCGAATTTGTACTTATTTGATTGTATGTGTTGTTAAAATATCAAAAAATACGAAATCAAGAATAAATAAATATTGTAATTGATATTCTATTATACATTTATAACATTTGAATACATCCCCCAAGTGACGTCAATTCACGCGCCAACGCTGATTGGTCAAGGAATTGTTGAGACTACCTTGTCTTTATATACCTTGCTTTTATGGTCTTATATTGTAATATGATAACTGACATTGGTCACGTTCACAACTGACCAGAAACAGTGAACAACGAGCTTTGATTGGTTTATTTATGGAATTTAAAGAATGTTATTTTTTAAGCGTGTAAGGAAGTGAGACAGAAGTAACCATAAAGAGATAGAAACTAGTGTTCTGACAGAAACGCTCAACATGAAGTGAACATAAAACTTCTTTAGTTAGCCTGGTCACTAGTTTCTATCTCTTTCTAGTTACTTCTTTCTCACTTCCTTACACACTTAAAAAAATTACATTCCTTAAATTTCTGGTACATTCCACCAGAAATTCCATGAATCAACCAGTTGTTCACTGTTTTTGGTCAATCGTGAACGTGGCCATTATTTCGATTTACTTTTGTCTGTTATTTCTTTGGTCTATTCATTTGAAAAGTACATTAAAATAAATGATATCTCAAAACTTTAAAATCTCTCTCCTGAGAAATCACATTTTTGTAGTTATCATGTTATGACCTAAGACTTAAATTATATAAAATATTAATTTTTATATCTTTTTTACTATGCAGTTTAATTTTACCAGGAAAAAATTTCAGATCTGTTGTGATCAAATCAGATCTTGATAGATCTGCATTTTGGTTTTTGATCTATGGAGACCTGCAAAGATCTACAACGATCTACAAAGATTTACAAAGATCTCTGAAGATCGTTGTAACGTTGAAATTTCATTAATTTTCAACATTTCAATCTCAATCACGATCTTCAACAATCTTTAGAAATCTTTGTAGATCTTTGTAGGTCGTTGTAGATCTTTGCAGGTCTCCACAGATCAAAAACCAGTGTAAAAATATGATGTTGTCTCAAAATTCAGATCTAACAAGATTTGATTTAATCTGAAAATTTTTCCGGGTTATTTTAAATAAATCAAGCTTATTCAATTTTTTAAATATTTGTTCTTAAGGTATTTCTCGGAAAAATTAAAAGATTCAAGAGTAAGCTCAACCCTTCCGTCAATCAGGTCAATCTTCAGAATCCCATAATTTGACAACTAAACCTTAAATAAAAAAAATATTATGTGTACATGTTCATATCCTCTAGTAGTACAAATATGCCTAATATGAACGAATTTCAGAACCTCACTTTTTTTTCGTTGTCCGCTTCACGTGAAATGCCCCATATAACAAATTCAGCTACAAATAATAGTACACGATATCACATCAAAACATTAAATAATATGTAGCTGTCATCGGGAATACAAAAGTCGCGCATGCGCAATAGAAAATATATACTCAACGTTGCCAAATTTTATTTTAATTTATGCCATGGCTATCTTGATTTTATACTACACTTTTTTTTCCTGTTCTAACATATAGCGTACCTTGTTTCTCCCCGAGAAATACTTTAAAAATCGTTAAATCAGAAAATTAATATTAGTAAAAAAAGTAAATTGTATTTTAAGATTTTTATCTCACCTTCAAAAATAGTAGAACTTATACGATTTATAAAAACTATTTTTGCAAATAACTTTCTATTAATTTGCAGTACGGATGCTTTGAAGTATTGCATAATTTATCAGACATATACGATACGATTACATATTTCAATGCATGGGATTGTATTTCTGTTTCACCAAAGATGAGTAAAGAATTACATGAAGTATTCGATACCAATCAGACGAAACCACAATCTGTCGTAAAACTCAGTAATACTTCGATACTTCTGAATACTTCCATTTCAATGTTAACTTCCTCCATACTTAGTCATAATCTGATTTGTCATAGTTGGTTATTGCGATTAGCTGGAAATGTTTATTCAGGTAAATTATTTTATATATTATAGTGCTTATATGGTTTAGTATACAGGCTGTCCCAAGACTGTGTCAAAGTTCAATATTTCATTTATTATAACAAGTGGAAGAAAACTTTAAATACAAAAGTTATCAGGTTAGATAAGCTGCATATTTTAAAAATAGTTACATTTATATAGGGTGTCCCATAAGTGTGTTACAAATCAGTTTTATTTTTTTAAATTGATAATTTAAAAGTATTTATATTCTTCTGAATATTTTGATATAAGCATATGTGAGAATATAGTGAACAGTTTAGAAATTATGACCATTTTTGTAAGAAAATTGGGTTATTTTCAACACCTTGTAATTATCTAATTACAACAAAAAAAATTTCGTTTTCTGCTAAAAATAGTTTTGGCATATGCTCTATTATTGCGATATTACATTAAACATTTACAAAATTGTATTCTTTTTACAGGTGTATCAAAACCCTGAACTTAATTTTTTCAAAATTTTCAAATGGAACACCCTATATATTTTCACATTTTCGAATTGCCTATTCAATTCTAAACACATTTTATAAACTATGTTCTATACCTAAATCTAGCCTGTAAATAATTATTTGGAAGATTTTAAAAATCTTAACATGTTTTATAAAAACAATACAACTTTATTGTAATCCATAAAACAATTTGTTAGAACTAACAAACTTTGACAACATAAAAATTTTGAAGTTAAATAAACAAAATGATACACAAAAGTTAATTTCTTTGTTCAAAATGTCTACCAGCAACGTTAATACAAAGTTGTAACCTATCATTAAAATTAAATTAATAACTTTTTAACGGCTGGATTTAGGTATAGAATATAGTTTATAAAATTTGTTTAGAATTGAATAGGCAATTCGAAAATGTCAAAATATATAGGGTGTTCCATTTGAAAATTTTGAAAAAATTAAGTTCAGAGTTTTGATACACCCTGTACAAAGAAATATAATATCGCAATAATAGAGCCAAAACTATTTTTAGCAGAAAACAAATTTATTATTAATTTATTTATTTATTTATTTTTTTATTAAAATGGTCATAATTTCTAAATCTCTCAGTACACATGCTTATATCAAAATATCCAGAAGAATAAATGCTCTTAGATTATCAATTTAAAAAATACACTTTATGTTTAAAAAAACATAACTTTAATTTGTAACGCATTTATGGGACACCCTATATAAATATAACTATTTTTAAAATATGCGGCTTGTCTATCCTTACAACTTTTGTATTTAAAGTTTTCTTCCACTTGTTATAATAAATGAAATATTGAACTTTGATACAGTCTTGGTACACCTATATATATACATATGTTATATACAGGGTGGGGCATTTAAAGTGTTACAGTTGATTATCTCAGAACCATCGCATATTTGAAAAAAATATTTCAATCAAAAAATGTTTGGTTGTGAGGGGGTAATCGAATAGTAATATTTATTTGCTATTTTATATTTCAAGGATATTTGAAGGTCAACATCATTTTTTTAAATAGGAACCTATAGTTTTTATTTAGTAATCTTATTTTGCATGAAAAAATACGAATCTTTCATTGAAAACTTTTTTTTGAACAACCCAAGCTTTCCAAGGTATCTAACAAAATAATTCGAGATTTTGAATTTTCAAGAATTTTTTACTCAGAAACCATAAACTTTAGAAAAAAAGTACAATATACAAAAAATGTTTATTTTGGTCTAATGAAATTTGGAGAATTATTCTAGATTTTTTTTAACATTTCGTACTTTTTTTTGTTTTTGCTAAAATAAAATAAATAGAAAAAGTTTTTAAAATTTTTAAAATAATTCTCCACGCTTTATTAGACCAAAATAAATATTTTGTGTATCCTGTACTTTTTTTCTAAAGTTTGTGGTTTCTGAGTAAAAAATTCTTGAAAGTTCAAAATCTCGAATTATTTTGTTAGATACCTTGGAAAGCTTGGGTTGTTCAAAAAAAAAGTTTTCAATGAAAGATTCGTGTTTTTTCACGTAGAATAAGATTACTAAATAAAAACTATAGGTTCCTATTTAAAAAAATGGTGTTGACCTTCAAATATCCTTGAAGGCCACTTTAAAATACCTAATAAATATTACTATTCGATTACAACCAAACATTTTTTGGTTGAAACATTTTTTTCAAATATGCGATGGTTCTGAGATAATCAACTGTAACACTTTAAATGCCCCACCTTGTATACATATATATATTTATTTATTTTTATGTTCTTAGGTATTGCTATCAGAAACATAACACCGGTTGAATCTCTAGAAAGTAAAAAACGTAATCCGTGGGATTTTTTTGAAGATAAAGTGATTTCACAATGTTCTGAAGTACTTTTAACACATGTTATAAAACTGTTAAATATTTTTTCTCATATTATTGATGATATAGTTCCAATCAATTATTCAAAACCTATTCTTCCTAATTTACCCAATACTTCAAATTTATCTCCAATAAAACGCAAGATTAAAACCGATGGTGTTGTAGAGAAGAATAAACTCATGTCACCGAACAAGTCAGTCAATGGTAAATAATTATTTTACGTACAGATAATATTTATTTAATTAATACACAGGTTTTTTTTGATTGGTTTATTTTTATTTAAAAAAATAATCTATTTACTATTTTTTACGAAATTTTTTTCTCAAAATTTCAATTAACTGTTTTATTTTCTATTTGTAGAAATATTTAGGTAAACAAAATAGTGAATTGCCAAAATAAACGAAGGTTGCTATTTATATTTCTGGCCTAATAATAAAAAAACGAATATTGATGATCGAAATTGGTTTTATTGTTTTTCAAAATATTCTCCATGAAAATCAATACACTTTTGCATGCGTTTAAACTAATTTTCAAAGCACTTTTTCCACACCTTGAAGTAAGCCTTCTTATGAGCGTTTGTCAGATTATGCGGGATCCAACGCGAGTAAATCTTTTTTACAGCCAAATAATCATGCAATATCTTATTGATGCTTGTCATACTAATGCCCAAAGATGACTCAATCTCACGGAATGTCACATGACGATCTTGCTTTATCAGTTCACGCACAGCATCGATGTTTTCTGGCACAACAATCGATTTTGGACGACTTTCGTGGAATTCGTCCTGGAGCGAATATCGGCCACGATTGAATTCATTATACCAGTTTTTTACAGTGCTGTAGGATGGTGCTTTATCACCATATAAAGAATTAAATTCATCGATACACTCTTGTCTTGATAATCCACGTCGAAAGTTATGAAAAATAATCGCACGAAAATGTTGACGAGTTAATTCCATTCTTTACCCGAGATGTCTTTTTCAAGTAACTGTTAACAACACAAATCGCTCTCAATTTACAAAATGTTCTGAAGAAGGTTATATTCAATAATGTCTAGTTTCCAATGAAAACGACAGATGGCACCTGACAACAATGTTGCCAAAGTCAGAAATATAAGTAGTAATCCTCGTATTAAAATTAGAAAGGTTTTTTTATATTAATTTAAATCTAGAACTCCATTTTGGGTTTAACTAACGACTAACGCTAGGGTTAAAGAACCAATTTTAACATTTTTATAAGTTCTAAATATTATTTTACAAAAGTTTTTATCTTTGGAATTAATTTATCTAAGTTACGTTAGAGTAATGTAGTTAATGGTCACGTTCACGTCTGACCAAAAAACAGAACAACGAGCTTTGATTGGTTGATTCATGGAATGAGAAAGAAGTAACTAGAAAGAGATAGAAACTAGTGACCAGGCTAACCAAAGAACTTTTATGTTCACTTCATGTTGAGCGTTTCTACCAGGACACTAGTTCTTCCTCACATCCTTATACGCTTAAAAAATGACATTCTTTTAATTTCTGGTACATTCCACCAGAAATTCCATGAATCAACCTATCAAAGCTCGTTCCGTTTTTTGGTCAGACGTGAACGCTCCCAATATGTGATTTTTTTATATGAGCTACTTGTGCTTGTAACAGATACATATTTACATTTAAAATAATTGTTTACAAATGAGTTATTTTTACCTAGAAAAAGATGAACCAAAAGATAGAAAAACTGATTTAAATACAAACATACTTGGATATTTCGCTGCTTGTCCTCATTACATGAAAATTTACGAATTGTTGAAAACAGCATTTACTAATTATAAGGTAAGATTATATAAAACATGTTTGATTTAATCTAGATTTGATTAATTTTATATTAGGGTGCCTTAAACTAAATTTTTTTTAATAACTACTGGTCTAGATTATCAGTTGCTTCCTCTGATGTTAGGTTACTAGCCACCACTGTCTGTGTATTATAACAAGCTTGTCCAACCTACGAGGATCTTTAGTGCGGCCCTCATTGGATATTTTTCTAAAATAGATAATATTGATTGGCAACTTACGAACAAAATATATTAAAATGGTTTTAAAATAAAAACAAATTTGAATATTTCGGAATATTTTTTATAATATAATTAATTTGACAGCTTTTTTGGAATAAAAAAGGAAAAGTTACAGGTATCTGAATTGGAAGTTCCGATAGATTTAGCTATTAAAACTGAAATTCAAAAGAAGTCTTTTTAAAGCTCTGTCTGAACAAAATAACAGAAACACTGGTAACTAGGGGTTGGCGAATCTGGCCCTCGCCGGGGGCGCCAAACATATGTCGGCAAAATGGGTTTGAATAACATTATTATCAGAATTAAAAAATGACACGAGGAATAAAAAAGTTTTCAAAAATTAAAAGATGGTGCAAAAGTAAGTTTGATGACAACAAAAAAAGGGTCTTTAATTATAACAGGGGGGGGGGGGGGCTATTGTTATGTCACTGTTTCTGAGTAGTTTTTTTTTCGTATGAAACACAAAAATTGTATGTGCGGCCCTTGGTAGATTGAGTTTGTGCTATGCGGCCCAGAAGGTTCAAAAGGTTGGACACCTATGTATTATAACAATATATTATCTTGTAGATAACTATCGATGTCGGAGAGAGTGAAATATTTTCAACGCTCTTAAAAACGACACTGGAAACCCTAACGCAGATTTTAGAAATAGCGAGTCTAAACGAAACAGGAAGAATAGCATCTGAAATATTAACATATTTACAATCGTCTGTACTTCTTGAGCCAAAAGTATCCATTCAATGTGTTCAGCAGTTGTTAAAATGTTTATTTGGAACAAATTTGTGTTCACAAGTAGATAAAAATGAAATTACTACGGATAAATGTGATGTTCCAAAATTTGTACGTATAAAATAGTGGTACTAATTTGAAGTACAGTTTATCTAGTAAGAGTATGACCAACATAACTATTATAACTGCCGTTGCCAATTATTATCTAAAGCAGGGGTGGCCAACCTGTTGCATACTGTGCGCAGACGTTCAGATGCGCCGTGTAACTCAAGCACTTTTTCTACCTTCTTACTTTCACGGTTATAACTTTTTGCAAATTTTCTCTCATTTCAAATCTCTGAATTCTCATCTGTTTAATGCGCTTGCTCTGCCAAACTGTAAGTATAGCTTGAAAATAATAGTTAGCTATGAAACTGTCAAAAAATAGGACGAACTGATTAGTAAGAAGGCTGTAAAAAAAGGCTAAATTGAACTGAGAACACTTTGGTGTTGAAAATATGTACCATATTATATGAAAATGAATTCAGTTATGGCGTTATGGCGTCTACTTCAAAAGAATAAGTAGGCGCAAGGATTCAATGCGTCCAATGCGCCACATTTGGCCACCCCTGATCTAAAGCCTAGTCCAGACTAACCGCTACTTTACTGACTTTTTTGTTTTATTTATTTCGTGCGTAAAAAGTTCACTTCTTGATAAATTGATGCCTAAATGGTAAGAAATAATAAGAAAGAACACCCTTTACATATTATCTATATCAATTGTGTGTAATACCCGTTACACTTATCAAAAATCATTAAAAATAGATAAACATACAATCTAACTTCATTTTATATTAATAAAGTTATACAGGGTGGGGCATTTAAAGTGTTACAGTTGATTATCTCAGAACCATCGCATATTTGAAAAAAATGTTTCAACCAAAAAATGTTTGGTTCTAAGGGGGTAATCGAATAGTAACATTTATTTGCTATTTTAACGTGGCCTTCAAGGATATTTGAAGGTCAACATCATTTTTTTAAATAGGAACCTATAGTTTTTATTCAGTAATCTTATTCTACGTGAAAAAACACGAATCTTTCATTGAAAACTTTTTTTTGAACAACCCAAGTTTTCCAAGGTATCTAACAAAATAATTCGAGATTTTGAATTTTCAAGAATTTTTTACTCAGAAACCATAAACTTTAGAAAAAAAGTACAAGATACAAAAAATGTTTTTTTTGGTCTAATGAAACTTGGAGAATTATTCTAGATTTTTTTTAACATTTCGTACTTTTTTTTGTTTTTATTAAAATAAAATAAATAGAAAAAGTTTTTAAAAGTATTTAAATTTTTTTAAATAATTCTTCACGCTTTATTAGACCAAAATAAATATTTTGTGTATCCTGTACTTTTATCTAAACTTTGTGGTTTCTGAGTAAAAAATTCTTGAAAGTTCAAAATCTCAAACTATTTTGTTAGATACCTTGGAAAGCTTGGGTTGTTAAAAAAAAAGTTTTCAATGAAAGATTCGTGTTTTTTCACGTATAGGTTCCTATTTAAAAAAATGATGTTGACCTTCAAATATCCGTGAAGGCAACGTTAAAATAGCAAATAAATGTTACTATTCGATTACCCCCTTACAACCAAACATTTTTTGGTTGAAACATTTTTTTCAAATATGCGATGATTCTGAGATAACAATCTGTAACACTTTAAATGCCCCACCGTGTATAGTTTAAAAGTACCTCTCGTACTTAAATTTTTGATATAACCGTTTTCCAAAAATAAGTTTTTTTGGTCAAGCTCTTATTAGACAAACAATTTTAATAATTGATTTAAATTAAATTATATTCTTTCAGAATAAAAATGTTGATAATATATATTCAGTTACGTTTCAAAATTTTTTTATGTCTTTAACATCTTCTATTCATTCTTTTAATATAAACAATAAAATAGATGAAAGTACAATTGGTTTGGGAAATTCTTTAAGAAGAAAAAGAATCAGAATGTACGGTTCTTTACGAGGAATACCATATAATGCAGATAAAACATCATTAGAAAATTACATTCGGCTTTTTGAACCAATGGTTATAAAATCTTTAAAGGTAATTGAGAAATAATTACTCTTGTTTTTAATAATTATTTATATAATTTGTTTTTGCAGCTTTATACAATTACCAGTGACGTAAAGTTACAGTGTAAAGTGTTAGAACTTCTTAATCAACTAGTCAATCTGAGAGTTAATTATTGTTTACTCGATTCTGAGCAAATATTTATTAAATTTGTGTTAGAACAATTGGAATTTATTGAGCAAGGACAAATTTTGTAAGTATATATGCATAAATATCTGATAAGACAATATTACACTCAGACAGGGTTGCGTTCTGGCAAAATTCAGAAGTGAAGTGTTAAGTACAGAAGGTGTAGCTGCTTAATTAAATAAGCGTTGACGTTTGCTAGAATTAGTTTCTGATAAATCAAGTGTTGCTTATTCTAGCAAACGTCAACGCTTATTTAATTAAGCAGCTACACCTTCTGTACTTAACACTTCACTTCTGAAGAAGACCACGAGATGTTGGTCGAAACGTCAAGTTACAATAAAGTGCAACGCGGTATACAACCCAACAATCAAATGTTTATACAATTAAATAACCGCGAAAGTCTACGTTCAAAAATAAATTAACTCGTTTCATAAAATGTCTAAAATACGTATAGATTTTTGAAATTTATCAGCACATCCTTTATTAGCCTGTAATTTTTTTAGATGTCAATTAAAAATAAAATTGATGATGAAATCTTAAAATAGAGATTTCTAGCTTTAATTTTCTTTTTGAAAAATTTAATTGTGATCATCTTTACCAAAGTTACAGCTATTTGAATTTTGCGCAATTTTTGAGGAAAATATTAAACTACAAATTATGATCTGTATTAAATATTTTGACAGTTTTATTAATTAATACAGCATTTCTCAACCTTTTAGTATTTGTGACCCAATCTTCAATCACAATTCTCATCCCCCCCCCACATACAATAATTCTATTAAACCTTCTTTCAAAAATAATAATTATTAATCTTGTTTTTAATTTAATATTGATAAGTTAATTATTTATTATACATTTAGTACAGGCAAATTAGATTTTAATTAAAACATAATTATTAGATTAAATTTTATTTCGGAAATGAATCCAATAGTATTTCTCATTAAAGAATTCAATGAGTCCCGAGGTCAGAAGTTGTTGCGTTTAAGGGAAAGTGGGGTAAAAAGGATATGTTAGATCAAATGCATGAAAATAATTAATGTCCCTGTATTAAATAGTTTATAACGTACATTAAGTAATTAATGAGGTCAAAATTAATGTTGGGAAGAGTACTGAGGGTTATAGAATGACAAAAAAATAAATAGTAAGACAAAATTAATTATTTTGTAACGGTAAATATTTATTTACATAAAATTGACACGTATGCAGTAAAATTAGGTTTTATTAAGGAAAAAATGGAAAGATTAGAAATACTTTCTGAAATGGCTTCAGAAATACTTTATCTTTAAGAAACCGAAGAGTCCCTAGTCGGGATTGTGGAGCTTTAGCCGGTATTTTGATTTAAAGTAGGGCGCGTCAAATAAGCGATGAAGCTAGTCTTGATTTTGATCACTTACCGGTTTATCGTGTTCTACAAACAAATTTTATGAACATTGGATAATATATGTCTCATAGAATGTAACCCTTCTATTTTTTTTAATTATGGAGAAGGAGAACCCCTCCATAAACAGCTTTGAACGGCCGCGTATTGCCAATGCTTTAAAAAATTGTTAGCTCTTTAGTTTTTTTAATAAACTTTGTCCTCATTTTTTCTCGATATGCTCGCGCCTCTCATTTAGTTTTATCACGCCCCACTAAGGGGGCATGCCCCCACATGTTGAGAATCACTGAATTAATAAGAATAAATAACTATAATAGTGATCTTTTTCAGAAATACCGAGAAGCTTATACCAAAAATATTTGCATTTCTTGTAAATCTTTCATACGAAAAACAACACAGCAAAACTATTATCAGTATACCTAAAATAATAAATTTATGCGATGCTTTAATGGCTAGCGGAGAATCTCCGTTGACACATTGCATTCCAGCATTATTTCCAGTAATACAAGATATTTTTGTTGATCGTGGTTACGATAGTGGCACTATTGATTTAAAAGAACTCGAGGCCACTCGTGATGTATTATTTTCAATGTTATTACGACTTGTTGAATATCACGATGTTATAGAAATGATTACGTTAATAATAAATGAAGTTCATTACAGTAGTAACAGTGGTGAAAAATGGACGCAGTTATCCAAAATGGTTGTTGACAGTTTATTTCCATTACTAGCACAACGTCGTGTTAGATTAGAGTTTATGAATGCTCAAAATGCATTGCATTTATTGTTATCTGTATTAGATCCAGATGTATATAAGCCAACAGACGTTCTCTTAGATGTTTTGTTTCATAAACCACCTGCATTTGTAAGTAATAATAATAATGAGTACGTTTACACAGCGCCGTTATTCCGGTTTTACTATAACCGATGTAATAAAACCGGGTGTAAAAGTTCGTATCGGGTTTACTTATGCTATTCCTTTTGCTCTACAGCAGGGGTGGCCAACCTTTTGCATACCATGCGCCAATTTTTTTGGAGATGAGTTCAGATGCGCCGTGTAACTTGAGCACTTTTTCTACCTTCTTACGTTCATAGTTATAACTTTTTGCAAATTTTCTCTCATTTCAAATCTAACAATTCACAGTAATTTCTGAATTCTCATCTGTTTAATGCGCTTACTCTGCCAAACTGTAAGTATGGCTTGGAAATAATAGTTAGCTAGGAAACTGTCAAAAAATAAGATGAACTGATTAGTAAAAAGGCTGTAAAAAAGGCTAAATTGATCTGAGAATACTTTGGTGTTGAAAATATGAACCATATTATATGAAGATGAATTCAGTTATGGTATTATGGCGTCTGCTTCAAAAGAATAAGTAGGCGCAAGGATGCAATGCGCCACTTGTAATCATTCAATGCGCCACGTTTGGCCACCCCTGGTCTACAGGAATAGCATAAGTAAACTGGAATATATCAGGAATAAAAATGCGTGTAAACTGCATGGACATAGTTATATCCATTTAGCCAACCTCAAAAAATATAAGTATCTACAAAGTATAGAAATTTCATCGTAATACATTTTGCATTAACATTTGAAAAGGCGTTGTCAGTTAAAATATGGTTAAAACACTTGAGACGAAAAGATGGAAAACAAAAGAAGCGTGATTCGTGGGACATAAAAGAGACGAAATATTTTTGAGATTTCTTGTTTGTACGCCATCGAACTTATAACGTATTTAAAATCGAAATTATAATTCCAGCTGACGTCAATTATTCTCGTATGTGTAAACAGCACCACTTAAGGGGGCAGACCCAATTAGAATTTTTTTTAAATCCATGCATGCAAATCGTACTCAAAACTTGAAACGCATTTTTCTCGAAACCATGTTTTCGAAGTCCGGTGATCACTGTAACTTGTGAACGGCTTTGCCGATCGGTTTGAAATTTTTCTCACTTATTCTATACATAATTGTCCTCCGGATGGACAAAGGATTTTTTTTTTAGAATGATCTCTTTTGTTTTTTTTTTATTTCAGATGATCTAGTGACGAACAGCAGTGATCACGGCAAAACACTTTCTTTTTTTGACCCCTCCAAAATTTGCTGTATCCCACTTATTTTTTAATATTTTACCATAAAAAAATTACAATATTTTCTGTAAATACATATCTTTCATGTGGAAAAACATTTGTTATTAATTATTTTAATGCGTGGCCAAAAAAAAATCCTAAAAAAGAGCTTTTTTTGGAATTTCCAACTGGGTCTGCCCCCTTAAAACGGTTTTATTACATCGGTTATAGTTAAACTGGAATAACAGCGCTGTGTAAACGTATTCATTGTTTAATATTTTCTAGGTTAAAGTTCAAATGGAACTATTTTTATCTATGGATTTTTAAATTAAATCAATTGTTGTAATTAATTTTTAGCAATCATCGATAATAACAATGAGTCGTTGGTTGGGTTCAATAGTATCTGTCTTTCTTCTTATTTTACAAATTAAAGAAGAACTACTGTTATTACATTTGAATGGAATTAAACTTGATATTCGTCTGGATAGTATATATGACAATCTTACGTATACTTATGACCCTCTGAACGTTTCTATTAGTGGTTATTGTTCCAAAGATTTACCTCCTCAAATGATATTTACTAGATATATATTTCGAGTGATTGAAGTAGCAAGTGAAAAATGCGTTGAGATTTTAATTGGAGGGAAAGAAGAATCTCATTTTTTACAACAATTGGATATGTTTTTAATGATTTGTTTATACATGTTTGAATCAGGTATGTCTTATTGTTAATACAATTAATACCGCGGCTGTGGCCCTTTATTTTGTCAACTACATACAGGATGTCTCAAGACTGTAGCAAAGTTCAATATTTCATTTATTATAACAAATGGAAGAAAACTTTAAATACAAAAGTTGTCAGGTTAGACAAGCCGCACATTTTAAAAATAGTTACATTTATATAGAGTGTCCCATAAATGCGTTACAAATCAAAGTTATGTTTTTTTTAAATACAATGTATATATTTTTGATTGATAATTTTAAAACATTTATTCTTTTGGATATTTTGATATAAGCATGTGTGGGATTATACTGAGCGGTTTAGAAATTATGACCATTAATACAAAGTTGTAACCTATCATTCAAATTAAATTAATAACTTTTTAACGGCTGGATTTAGGTATAGAACATAGTTTATAAAATGTGTTTAGAATTGAATAGGCAATTCGAAAATGTGAAAATATATAGGGGTTCCATTTGAAAATTTTGAAAAAAATTTAGTTCAGAGTTTTGATACATCCTGTACAAAGAATACAATTTTGTAAATGTTTAATGTAATATCGCAATAATAGAGTATATGCCAAAACTATTTTTAACAAAATCAATATAAATTTCTAACTGGCAAGACCAAATTTTTTTTTCAATTTTAATTTTATAATCAAAATATTTTTTTTCAATGTCAAACATTTTTCTGACAAAATTATCCAGAAATTATATAAAAAACTTTTGTTTAAATTTTCTCTTGATGAAATGACCCAATGACCCATATAACTGTCAACGTTGAATTAGAAGTTTAATTTATCCATCAAGATATGGAATATGAGTAGCAGGGATGCTTTCATGAGTATTCTAGATTTTTAGAAAGAGTTTAAGACAGTATTATTACGCAGGTCTTTGAAAAATCGAAAAAACACGTGTATTTTAAATAGGAAAATCACCCCCCTCTGGTAATGGCCAATTTTTGAAGATAGAGGGCTGAAACTTTTGCCACATTATTTTTTAATTATTTGGAGCTGATTTAGGTGGCGGCCGGGTCAAAATTCGTCCTAACCCCATGTAAGGACCACCCTAATGTACAGTGTTTGTTCCACTGATACAGCATATGTTTTTGATTTATTTGGCAACAATGGTTGAAATTGCAATCCCTTAAAAGTGAAAGTTAAAAAAAATGCGTTTTGATTGTTAAAAAATTATCAATTTATGAAATTTATTTGATTATTTGTATATAAAAACATTATTCTAACTATAAATAATTAATTCTAGGAAGTCATTGTATTGCTACAAAAACAGCAATGGATTTAATAAATAAAAATGATGAATTAGAAGATTTCATTGATATTGAAACATTAAATATAAATTTTTTGAAGATCGCTCATTTTAAACCAATTCTGTCATATAGATGGTGTTATTT
Organism: Sialis fuliginosa; assembly: GCA_961205875.1. NCBI lineage: Eukaryota > Metazoa > Arthropoda > Insecta > Megaloptera > Sialidae > Sialis > Sialis fuliginosa. The sequence continues at coordinate 1,016,433 of OY540814.1, read as the reverse complement.
ATTGATTCTTTTAAATTATTCAGATAAATTATATTGGTCGAAAATTTTACAAATTAATAATAATGAAAATAAATCAGAAGTTGTACATAGACGACCAATTTGTAACAATATAAATATGAACATTCTTCAGATGTGTGGTGTCATAGCTTTCAGTGATTATGTAGTAAGTAATATTTTCTCTCAATTTATATTTTAGTTTAACTCAATCGTTCCCGATGTTTTTTTTTGTTACCGATATTGCTGATTTTTCTGTCATCAATTCATACCTATCTATATATACTAAAACTTCAGGACGTTCGTAATTGCATTGTTAATGTATTCAATCCAATACTCGAAAATAAGTATGATTTCAAACCCATTTGAATTAAAATAATCTTACATCAAACGCAAAATCTTAACAAAAGCGCTCTGTTACATACAGTTTATGATGAAAGGAACAAATTCGTTTAAAATTCAGGTAATTATTTTGTGCAAAAACGTTCGGACACGTCGATTAGTATTTTTAGTTGCGGATTTTTTGACATTAGAAAATTGTATACAGAGTGTCTCAAGAAAAACATATACAGTCATCATTGATTTTTTTAAATGGAACACCCTATATATTATACCATTTTTGAATTGTACGGTGTATTCTGAACACTTTTTGTACAACATACCATATCTCTAAAATCAGCGGTTTTTGGAATAATGGCGTTTGAAAATTGACATTTTGAAATACACACAAGTCAAATAAAATGATTAAATTGAACAAAAACACCTTGAACATTTTTTTAAAAGCCAACAAAAACAACCTGGTATTGCAAAAAAAAGAAGAAAAAAAGAAAAAAAAGGAAAAAAAAGAAAAAGGAAAAATAAAAGAAAGAAAAAAGTTCAATGTTTTTTTTTGCCATACCAGGATGTTTTTGTTGGCTTTTAAAAAAATGTTCAAGGTGTATTTTTTCAATTTAAACATTTTATTTGACTTGTGTGTATTTCAAAATGTCAATTTTCAAACGTCATTATTCCAAAAACCGCTGATTTTAGAGATATGGTATGTTGTACAAAAAGTGTTCAGAATACACCGTATAATTAAAAAATGGTATAATATATAGGGTGTTCCATTTAAAAAAATCAATGATGACTGTAAATGTTCTTCTTGAGACACCCTGTATACAATTTTCTTATGTCAAAAAATCCGCAACTAAAAATACTAAACGACGTATTCGAGCGTTTTTGCACAAAATAATTACCTGAATTTTAAACGAATTTGTTCCTTTCATCATGTAATGCTAGGCACGATTGGGTTGATTAACTTTCAGATAAATATAAAATCATTATGATTTTGAATTTTAGTTTTAGGGAACAGTTTTTTTTTTTTTTTTGTTATAAACCTTGTGGATGAGGCTAACTAATTTTTTAAACAAAACCTCTTAATATTATTTGGAAACAGAATTTCACATCTCAAACATTTTTTAGATTTGATCTACAATTGGTTTTTACACAAGTTGAATAATTGGCTTCTAGTTTATATAAATATTAGAAATATAATTTTAATTTTTATAGTGTGAAAATATAGATGATGAAGAAAAACTTACATGGTTTTTGGAAAATCACATTGAAACTCTTATTTTACTTTCAAATGAAGAACCAGTGCACGAATTGATATCGGCTATTCATCGGAATTATAATTATAGTGGAATGTTTCTTAGTACTGTGATAAAATATTGCAGTAATAGAACAGAGGTAATTATTATATACACTTTAATTAAATTCTATCGAGTGGTCCTCAACTTTGTTAATTTCAAAGTATATTTTAAAGCAATAAGTTGTCATAACATGCCATGAGATGTGTCAGCTCTTAACATTTTTGGTTTAAGGTATTTCTCAGAAAAATTAAAAGATTCAAGAGTTAGCTCAAATTTTGTAAAAAACTAAAAAAAGGTTATTAGAAGCTACATTCAAAATTTTAAAATGATGGACCATCTGTGAGCGAAGATATCGTCAAAATAAAATCAAAAATTTAACATTGCGAGTATAGGGATTACGATATTTTAAGCGGATTTTCAATGAAAAAGTAAATAGTTTTATGCGAAGGAAGATCAAGAAATTTATGAAATATTGAGAAAAACTAAATAAATATAATTGGAGTTATTATAAAAAATCTAAAGTATTTTCACCACCCCGTTTTTAAGTTATAAGTAAAATAAAAACTTATTTTCTGATAAAAAAATATCACGGTAATTGTACGTGCTGAATATATTGTTCTTTTAATTTCAAGGAATAATAAAATTAATAAAAACTATTTCTTAATTATAAACTTATAATATATAACAAATTCAACTGCAAATAATAGTACACGTTATCACATCAAAATATTAAATAATATGTAGCTGTCATCGGGAATACAAAAGTCGCGCATGCGCAATAGAAAATATATACTCAATGTTGCCAAATTGTATTTTAATTTATACCATGGCTATCTTGATTTTATACTACACTTTTTTTTCCTTTTCTAACATATAGCGTACCTTGTTTCTCCCCGAGAAATACCTTAACATGCCATTAATTTATATATTTAAAAAGTCATCTGGGAAGTCAAATTGCATTGTTGCCCTGCAAATTGAATGAAATTCAAAATGAAACTTTTTAGTTACGATGGCAATTAAAGTCAATGACCACTCTGCCACCTATCGGATAAAACTTGAACCTTTCTGAAGGTCCCAAACAGCCATTTGAATTCAAATTAAGATTTCTATTATTCATATTATTTACCGTTCAATGTAAATGTACTATTGGGAGTAAAGTGTGAACAGAAAACATAAATATTTTAATAATAAATGGAGGTTAAGTTTAAATTTTTCACCCATATTTCTTTGACAGCTGTAACAGATGAAAACTTGAATGAATTATTGTCACAATTTGGTACAGCACAAAGATATAGTTATTCTTTAATTCTTGATTGCATTTTAATAATTTTAATAGCTTATTTACATAATTTTTACATTATATTTAAAAAATTCAAATGGCTGTTTGGGAACTTCAGAAGGATTCAACTTTTATCTGATAGGTGGCAGAGTTGTCACTGACCATAGCAAATATGGACTATGTGTTTTTAAACTGCGTGTCAGAGTTGTGTAAATATCGTTAGTAGGGTGACCAGATTTTAGTTTTTGTAAATCCTGACATGTAAATAAAGACCCCTTTTTTATCTTATTTTATCCTTTTTATTTTTATTTTAATAAAATTTAAAAATGTATTACCCTAATCTGCACTTTTGCGCCTCTGCTCTATTTTTGACGACCTTTTTTTTTAATCGTCATCATCATTACAAAACCCGGAGAAATTGCACCGAAACCCTGAGCCCGGAGAAACAGTATACAAACCCTGAGACTCTGGGTCAAAACCTGAGACCTGGTCACCCTAATCAAATGCAATTTGACTGCATAAATGCGCATAATATTGATACATGTTTTATCAATTTCAGCCATATTTTATGATCAAGTTATTAAAATGTTTGGAAAATATGCATAATTTACAGTCTTGTATATTGTTGAAATACTTAATCTCAAAAATGTTAAATTATTGGTTATCATGTATATCAAGATTAGCTGATAGCATTGCGTGCCATAGAATTGAGTTGTTGTTAACGTTAAAAATTGAAAACGTAACAGAACAATTTACCGAAGATGATTTTATTTTTATAAAAAATTCATTGATTGAAAATGAATCTATAAGAAAGTAAGTTTATTTTACATGTACATAAATTAGTTTAAAAAGTAAAACCCCGTTGACCTGCTCAATAGTTGAGTCAAATTTTTTAGGTTATTACAATTTTATATGCAGACCGTCAGGAAGTTAGTGCGGGCTAGTAAAAAATCAATTTTTTTTAGCTAAAAAAATTACTCTTCATATATCTGTAATTGCTCCAACTCTAATTAAAGTGAGAAATTTTAATTATGACTTTAAAATATTGATAATTTTGAAAAACTAAGGGGAGAGCATTTTGGAGTAATTAATTGACCATAAGAATTATTACGAAAAACGATTAATTTTTTTAAAATACCATATTAGAATAATTTTTTTGTTTAGTTAACTTTTGTTTATATTTTATTAGAGTTGAAGCAATTTCAGATATACGAGGAGTAATTTTTTGAGTTAAAAAAAATTTGGTTTTTTCACTTTCCTGATGGTGAAAGAAATAGTCCAGCCAATGAAGCAGAAAAAATGGTCAAAAATGGAAATTTTCCAGAACAACAATTTTATGGTTGATTCTTATATGAGGAGTGGGACTTCACCCCTAAAAATGGGGTAAAAAGGGTGAACATCAAGTTTTTTTCCCGTTTTTTCGATTTATTTCAAAAACTAAATCGACAATGGGGTTATATTATGGTTGATATTTGTAGCTGATACTCAAATGAATCAATTAGTTATCAGTTATATAAAATTTAACCAAAAAACATCTCTTCCAGAGGGTGAAAAAGCCGTAAAATTGTTAATTTTCGGTCCTAATCAATAAAAATTGAATAACTCTTGGGCATATCATCGCACAGACTCGTATATTGGCTTAAATTCTTCCTAAAGCTCCAAAGAACTGAGATCAACCATATTATAGCCAAATATGAATAGATTTACCAATGATATTAGCCAATATTTAAGGGTGTATCACAAAATATTTTTTAAAATTTGTGTTGCACTAAAAACTAAGTAAAAAAATCAGGAATCAATATTTTTTTACCAAATTGCACTTGTAGCTTCTATTTATACCTAAAATCAAGGCTGCGTAAGAAAAAAAGTTTTTCATGCACATAAATGCATTTAAAACGCATATCAATATGCATCAAATCGCATTTTGTCGTAAAAAATTAAAAAAGGTATTTTCGAGAAATAAATTCTAAAAATTTATTGAAGTTGATTCATAACAAATAACAACCTAACACTTGTATATTCACCCTTATCAACCCATATAAAAATTCACAAAATGCATTTTTCATAATAAAATGTAAGAAAGCATAATAAATAGCTATAGTACGCCTGGTATGTAAAATAGCGATGCATTTTTTGATTGGAATATGCCATATTCTGTGGTCATAGATAGAGTCAAAAGGAAGATTTTTAGATAGGGAGCTACATGAAAATCCATGCAGGACACAAAATGGTGGCTATCAAAGATGGCCCCCATAAATATCAACCATAATATAACCCCATCGTCAATTTAGTTTTTGAAATAAATCGATAAAACGGGAAAAAAACTTGATGTTCACCCTTTTACACCATTTTTAGGGGTGAAACCCCACTTCTCATTTTTTCCGTGTTCAGTAGCTCAAAATCTATAAGAATCAACCATAAAGATGCTGTTCTGGAAAATTTCACATCAAATTGCTTCATTCACTGGACTAAAAGGCTATTCTACTTTTTGTTTTACGGCAATGTTTTGGAATCTAATCTGCCGTTAGAGCGGGGTACTACTTTTTTATATAATTAAACATATTATTTACTAATTCCCGTTATTTTAGACATGGTTCACTTGTTAGCTTGGTAAACAAATTAGCAAATAAATGTTATTCATTGGTATTAATCAAAAGCGATGTTGAACCAGCTGGAAAATCGAAAAATATTTGTGACATAGAATTAAATAAGACTTGGTACTTGTCACAAGTAAAGAATCGTTGCTGCCAAAGTATTTATTTAGGAAAAGAATCTGCAGAGCTACTGAATAACTTGGAATATAATGATATAACTTTTATAATGTCGCAAGAAAATTTTAATAAAATGATACTCAAAGATTGTATTTCGTTATCAATGAAATGTTTAAATTCAGGTGATAAAGAATCCATGTTACTGAATGCTGTTATTGATTCACTTATGAAGCATGTTATGTATTTAAAAAGTTTAATGCCAAAACCACATCAAGTATGTATTATTGGATTATAAATAGAGGTGTACAAGAATTCCGGCCGAAACTCACGTCTAACGTCACTACTATTATAATTTAAATTTAAATACATAGATTATTATCTTAAATTAATATAACATTGTTCTATATGGTATTTCTTTAAGAAAATACATTAAATTATAATAGTGTTTTTTACATATTCTGTAATTTTTACAGCTTCGTTAAATTATTTGTATAGCATATGTTCTTTTCGATTGAATGTAATTACATTTCTAGTGTCAATAATAATATAATATAAAAATATTAATAATATATCAAATACAAATAGAAATTGTAAGAGTTTAGACTTACACGTGTTTCAATAGCAATGCTATCACTAACTTAAATCTAAATAACTACGACTATTTATATACCTTAGAAACTACTGAACCAGAACTTATCCTGGAACAGTAATCGTTGACCGTGTTGGTTTGAGTCATTACTTTAATAAGGTGAAAAGGTTGGTCCATTGCCGGAATTAAATACTTTACCCTTATTTTTGAAAATCTCCATACTTTCATAGCAATTTAAATCTTTACTGTTAGAAACAGCTTTCAATAGATTAAGATCCTGAATTCTGTGGTGATTTTCAAACATATGAGTAGCTGCACTGGACTTATTTAATCTTAAATGTTTTACATTGGCTATATGTTCTTTAAATCTTACATTGATGGCTCTTCTACTCTGACCAATGTACAAAAAAAAGTATGGAGATTTTCAAAAATAAGGGTAAAGTATTTAATTCTGACAGTGGACCCCTATGGTCCAACCTTTTCACCTTATTAAAGTAATGTCTCAGACCAACACGGTCAACGATTACCGTTCTAGGATAAGTTCTGGTTCAGTAGTTTCTAAGGTATATAAATAGTCGTAGTTATTTAGATTTAAGTTAGTGTCTTTAGGACTCCGATGATGATAGCGTTGCTATTGAAACATGTGTAAGTCTAAACTCTTACAATTTTTATGGTTGGGGGATTTGTATTTTATAAGTCATAATTATAGTTTGTGTCTGTTGTTTGTTATAATAATAATATAATAGTAGTGATGTTAAAATATTCACTTTAAATCTACATCGTGAGTTCCGGCCGGAATTCCGGTACGCCTCTAATTATAAATATTCTTGTTTCTAATTTAATATTTAACCATATTTATTTAATTTTAGGTTTATTGCATACATGGGTATGAATCTACACATTCTGAAGAAAAATATGAAAATAGCATAGATCAATTATTTTCTAGTGCGAATTATTGGAAAATATTAAATCAAATTACTCCAGCAGTTATTAGTTATTTAGAATTACTATCATCTTTTAAACATGTTCAAATAAAAGACATGTATTTTGAAGATCTTTGCAAATTTGGTGTACTCTGTTTAGAGAATATTGCATATATAACAATTAAAAATGATAATTTTCTTCATCAATACCCACATTCGGTAGATTTACTATTACGCTGTGCTGATTTAATTTTTCAAGAAAAAAACTTGAGTAATATTCTTGCTCTGGATACACATATAACATGGCTGTGTTCTTCAGTTAACGCTATATATAGACTGATTTTACAATTAATTTTAAACAAAGATACTTTGCCAACAGTTTCGATTTCTCCTCTTAGAAATACTTTAGAAAATTTAGAAACAAAAAATGCAGCTGTTTGTTGTAATCAATTGTCAACAATGGTATTGTGGTTAGAGAATATTCAACAAGAATATGTATATATAAATGAATTCCTCTTTAAAATACTCAAGAGTTTGATTATTTGTCTTGTACGTCAACCTGTGGTTAATTCTTATGTTCTCACTCCAACCACTATATGGGAACAAGAATGGAACACAGAATTCAGTGGACAATTTAAAACACAAGTGCCAGCTCTGTCCATTGCTTATTTGCACGATGTTAAAATATTAGAAGAATTTATATACAGGTAATTTCATTGATATTTAACTTTTGAACACCACATTAGGTTACACCTTAGACCAGGAAAGATAAAGGACAAATAACACATTACCTAGCGTTGTTACCATATCGCACCACGAAAAATCGCTCCACGAGTCATTCAGATTTTAAAATAAATATCAATTGTTTTGAATTATAAAATTAATTAATAATAAATGTTTTATATTGCCTTTAAAAGTATTTCAGTGATAATTGATTAACAGAGAAATGTCTATTTGGAACTATCGTCTCTCGCACATAAATACTAAATTCAATTGTAATTTAAAGCATATTTGCATTATAAATTTTCAACTGACGCCTACTTTCAGAAAGAATCCATTTACAAGTAAAATTACAAATACTTTTATTTGTTTTTTTTCGAGGTATACCTAGTGCAATATTTATTTATTTCTTTTTATTATTAATTTATTTTTTAGGACCAACATTAAGTTCATATTTATGCCCCCCGTTAGGTCCTTTATATGAATAATGTAAAGGAAAATTTTGGAAATAAATTATTATTATATTTTATAGAATAAATTTAATTGGTTGGAGAAATCGTCAACAATTTGAAGAAACATGGATGTCTCTCTTAAGTGTTTTGAGTTGTTCTACAGAAGAAGACAGTCTTGCAGATGATATTACAATTACAGTACAAGCAAATAGTTTAGCCGTTCAAGGCTTGACTGCTCTTTTATTGCAAACGTTAATGATTCCTGTCCCTGGAAACCCTAATATTTCAAAATACCTTCATATACCAAGAAATAAAGCAATCAACAATAATTCTACAAGGTTCGTTTTTTAATAGTCACGTCAATGAATACATAAAACAGGCAATATTCATAAGTCCTCAAGAACAGCTCTGATTTTGATGATTTTTTTTTTAATTTTGCTATTTTTATATGTGCTTGATACCAATAATTATTTAAATTGTGCCATTTTAAAATATGAAATCAATGATTTAATAAAATTTAAATCTAACAAAAAATTTGAAAGATACAAGTGAAGAACTGTAAAAATATTTATGTTGAAATAATCAATCCATGGCAATCTTTCTTTTCATGTTGTAAAATGCATTATTTTGTGTTTATTTACACATTGTGGGCAAACGGTTATACTTACAACTTCATATCAAGAGATTCAATTTATAGAGAATAAAATCACCTACAAAATGCATTATATTTTTTTATTCAACGTTGGATAGTTTTTAAAATACGTAATACCAAAAAAAGGTAAAAAATTACAAAAAAAAATCTCTTGATGTAGCTCCTATAGTTACAATTCAAAGTGAAAACCATATACGAACCCATAAATATCTTCTCTATAGTATCTAGTAAAACAGTGAATTTTTAAAAATTTTATATTAATCGTTAAATAGCAATATTCCTTTTTACAGCTGATCGGGACATAAAGCGACATTTTTCAAAAATTACATTTTAGTCATGAGATTTTTGACGACCATCACTCAAAAAATATTAACTTTAGAGATATCAACTTTATTATTTTTTATAGGAAATTTCATTCTCTATCAAATGGGTCCTGTTCATTTTTGCTCTAGCTCCCATTGTTTTCGCTGCATCGATGATTTAAACATAAGCGATGTATTTCCCGGTGGTCCCCGCTCCAAAAGGTTTCTGATTTTAAATAAAATAAAAAACAAAATTAAAAAAAAAAATCATCAAAATCGGAGCTGTTCTTGAGGACTTCCAACCAAAAGGCTTCGTTGACGCGACTATATACTAAGTCCTGTTAATATTGTTTATTTCAGTTTTGAAAAATTAAAAGCTGTTTTGTGTACACTTTGTTGGAAATTAAAAGAAAACGTGCATATTCCTAATTATGATGTTAATAAAGTAAATATATCAGAAAGACCTAATATCGATAGAATAAACGATTACGCAAAGTACAGTTATGGTCAAGTATCGATAGAATATTTATGGATTGCAAGTAAAACAGTCGAAATACCATTAGAAAAAAGTGATGCGTTAATAAAATATGAAATTAGAAATAAATATTTAGAAGATTGTGGAATCGATGTTCATTCGTGTATACAGTTCCTTTTAGATTTATATTCACAATGGTTGCAACCCCAGGTATGTAAATTATAGGGTCGACTGGGGTAAAAGTGAAACAATATAAATCTTTCATGTTTTTTGACAGTTAACGATACAAATTCATACGTTAATTTTTTCTACTAGATGCGCTTATGAATAACCATTACGTCATTTGAACTGTACGATACAACACGGACTTTAAAAATAAAAAAAGTGTGTTTCATTTTTAATCTCTAATTTGGGAAAAAGTGAAACAGGCCTCTAATGGAAAATATTTCTCGAAAAATTAAAAGAAAAGCTACTTTGGCAACTTTGATTTATCTTCTTTGTAGCATATCAATGTGAAATTGTAACTTTAATTAATATCTGAGCTATACAGAAAGTTATGTGCAAAGAATTAACTAACAGGGAAATCTGTAGGGGTGACACATCACTTATTAGGCAATTCATATTTTCAGGTCGTTTAATGATGATGTCAGTTTTTATAATTCTCCTATAAACAAATTAGTTTTTTAGTTGCAAGCTTGTTTCACTTTTACCCTATTTTTTTGGTGTTTCATATTTACCCCGCTCGACCCTACATTAAGTTGTGCTTGAAACTGAAGGTATCTATAAATCAATTTAAAATTTCAGAATGCTACACCGTTGCGATTATTAAATGAAGTTGTCAAGTCCATAATAGCAATTTCTGACTTATTTACTGAAAAATCACAGTTTCAATGGATGTTAGACAAATTTTTAGAATTGTCAAAAACGCATCCTATTGAAGATGATTTGTTACATCATCAGTTGATTTTAGGTATAGCAAAGTCCGTAGCAGTTCTGATACCGGTATGTTAAATATTTTAACTATTTGGTTTTGAGTATTTGTTTTAATTCTGATAATTTTATTTACAGGAAATAGAAACGTATGAAATTGTAAAACGTCTCTTAGAAATGAATTTGAAAAGTGGATTTTTACCTGCACGTTTATCTAGTCTAAATGGCATTTTGTATTTACTTCAAGGTACTATAATGGCAAATACTGTTATAGGAGGATGTTCAGAAGAAATGCTTTTGATTCAACCAGTTGCAATTGATTATGTTTATCATCATATGACAAATAACAATGGGTATGTAACTATATTTCTTTATAGTAAACGATGAAATCAAAATTTTGAAGTCTACCGCTCCATTAAAAAACATTCATATTTTATATATTATGTTCTAACTCGAATACTTTAAAGTTACTGCTAGTTTTTGAGCGAAACCAAACTTCGTATTTTTGTTAACTTTGACCGATGCTGAAGAAATTGTATATTAAATTCTTAAGAAGCTGGGGAATAGATAGTTTTTTTAGTATCTGTTTGCAGAATTTTAATTTAAAAGTTTTTTGTTATTATTTTAATTTTTTTGATATTAAACCTTGCTGCCGATTTAAAACTATGTTGCTGGAGAAAACCTCTAATGTCATTTTTTATAGAAATTATGAATTGTAACGATTGTAACTATATAAAAAAATCTTAACCTAACTTTCTTGTGAAATTAAAAGTACTTTATCAAACGCTCTAAATCAAATGCTATTAGTAGGGTTGCCAGAATATCTCTTTTAAAGAGAACATGTTCTCTTTTTGAGCGTTGATCTTTCTTTTTCTTTTTTTATATTGAAATGTCCTCTTTTGTTCTCTTATGTAGCATATTTTGACTTAATCCTTGTTTTTATATTAGTATTTGTAAATACGTAAACCCCATAAAAAGGTGCCCAAAATTTCAATTTGAGAGGTGCAATAATTCAAGATAAAAATCATAAACTAAAAAGAACCTAAAAACGACATTTAGTTGTTATTTTTTTATTATCTTTCTGGATACAGAGTCCCAATTATCTCATATTAGTTTTCATCATCTTTCATGTATCATAGAATTTAAAAAAAATCCAAATATACTTGGGTTAGATTTAAGGGACTATTTTATATGCGACCGGTGACTAGGGGTGTACTTTTGCCTAGGCAAATGCCTAGAGACCGTAATTTAAAAGTGGAAGAGAAAAAAGGTGTTCAGATATTAATGAAAACAATTAAAATTTGCTAAAATTGCTAAATTATTTTGAATTTTTTATTTAACGGAGTCTGCAATGGGAACCTTGCCTAGGGCCTTATTTTTCCTTGGTTCGCCATTACCGGCAACAGTGAATAAATATTTAACTATTTTTAGTTTAAACTTATGTAAAACAATTTTAACAAAAGTTACTTATTAAAATAATTAATACAAAATAAAAGTCCTTTTTTGTTCTCTTTTTTAAATGGAATTGTTCTCTTTTTACATTTTGAGTTTCTGACAATCCTAGCTATTAGTCATACGAAAAAAAATAGTAAATGTTGAATTTGTTGTAAATTTAATAAACTACGATGGTGATTACCTGTTACTCATAAAATCAGGGCCGTAACTAGAGGCTCGGGGGCGCCGGAACAAGAAGTGATCGAGGGCCCCCCAAAATATGCAAAAATAAAAATTGAAGACCCTTTTTTTTGGTCGCCAATTTCAATTTAATAAGTGTAAAATTCATATTGGCAACGAAAAAAAAATCAAAATTTATAATAAGTATAACATTTTCAAGTTAGAACCAAGTAAAATAAAAGTTTTACTCTGCCGCGGGGGCCTCCTACCCTTGAGGGCCCTAGGGCACTGCCCTGTTGCTCCGGTGGTAATTACGGCCCTGCATAAAATCAATGGGAAAATCAATAAAGGGACGATAAAATTTTATTTAAGGGGGTTCTTGAATTTTACCTTTAATCATTTTTTTTACTAGTTAATTCTGAACAAAAATAAATATCAACTGTACTATAATGATTGTTTTTTTTCCAGTGTATTAAATAAAAGTGAAACTCATCAGTTATTAGTTTGGACACTGGCTTTTTATTTAGTAGAACATTTGGAAGAAAATATATCTAATGCTGTATTGATGCCATCCATATTACAAAATGTTACAAATTTATTAATGCAAAAAAAGTTATCTCTCACTATGTACATAGCCCTACTACAGGTATTATATTCTAAATAAAATACAGAAGACATTTCATACTGTAAACTTCCCACTCCTCAAAAATCCCCTTCTACTCGTCTTTGATTGATCGAAAAACACACAGGAGGAGGGGGTTTACAATATGGATAGTTTAGCAGTATATGTATAATGTCTACCGTAGTTTAAATTCTGTGCAAAAATTATTCTCCTACGTTACTTTTATTTTTAGGGATTAGAACAATTAATTATGATAAAAAGAATTTCAAGTGGTTCTCTAGAAGTAGTAACTAAACTTTCAATGGATTTGTTAAATCATACAAATCCAATGTATATGGTACCTGCCTTACAATTGTTATTTGTTTGTATGTATACAGGTAATTTATTATTACAAATTAATAAGTATTTTATATTGATATTTATGTAAATAAAAACAACTTGTTTGTCTAAACGTCAAAAAATTTAATAAAGAATAAGTATTCGCAAGCTTTCGATTCACAGAATCATCGTCAGGTTATTAAGAAAGAACAAAATGTGAAAACAATGTCGTTATCTCAACAATATAACATGAATATTGTTGAGATAACGACATCGTTCTCACATTTTGTGACGATGATTCTGTGAATCGAAAGCTTGCAAAGGTATCGCTGGACCCCGTGGCATTATGACTTCCACTGAATGAAATATATAATATTCACTATTATTGTATTCTTTAGAACACCTACATTACGAAAAGGGGAGGAAGGATTTATAAAAATCTACCAGTAATCTAGAAATTGTATTTTATTTTTTGAAAATGACACTTAAATTTAGTCGCCATATTGTCTAGTTCTGTCAGATATTTTAATGATGCGGCAAAGGCGTATAATAATATATGCATGTTTGTCTAGTGGTTCTTAAAGTTTTTAGGTCATCTATTGGGGCGAAATCGAGTTGAATAGTTTTGGATTGGTTAGTTTTAGGTTAGGTTAGGTTAGGTCTATTCTAACACATCAACACGTGATATTTGATTGTGTTTGATAGTTGTGATGTCGGTAACGGCATATTCTGTACATAACACCAATATAGATGACTGCGCAGCTACTACGCGAGTCAAAACTTTCCAGCAATATGACGTCTATTTAACGTCAAACACTTGACATTTTTTGTGAAATTAAGGGCTTTTCTGACAATGACACTAATTTTTGTCATTAGGAATAACTGTTATTTATTGAAACAATTATATTTTGTATCTACTTTATAGTCTTCTCTTAGTGATAAATTTGCAAAGTGGAAATTTCTCTAAATGCCATGGGGTACTAAAGTATCCTTACGAATACTTATTCTTTATTAAATTTTTTGACGTTTAGACATACAAGTTGTTTTTATTTATTATATTTTACGTCACTACTACTGCTAGTATAATATTATGATATTTATGTACATGTTTTAGATGCTGAAGAAAGATTTGATAAACGTGGCGATGTAAACGTTGTTGAAAATGATCCTGAAGTTTTAGTACAATCAATTGAAAAGATTTCAGCAATTTTTAATCGTATTAAAAAAGGATATCCGTTTGAAGTTGAAATTATTTGTTCCGTGTTACCGAGAGTTTTAAATGATTTTTTCCCACCGTCAGAAATAATAACAAGGGTTATTGGAGAATTTCTATCTCCACAACAGCCTCATCCAAAATTTTTGAGTGGTGTTGTTTTTGAGGTTTGTTTTAAATTTAAATTGTTATATTCCTGCAAGTTCTCTGTGAGTACGTTTACACAGCGCTTTTATTCAGGTTTAACTATAACCGATGTAATAATAACAGAATAAGTGATGTCAGCTGGAATTATAATCCCGATTTGAAGTACGCTATAAGTTCGATGGCGTACCAACAAGAAATCTCAAAAATATTTCCTTTATGTCCCACAAATCACGTTTCTTTTGTTTTCCATCTCTTCGTCTCAAGTGTTTTAACCATGTTTTAACTGATAACGCTTTTTCAAATGTTAATGCGAAGTGCATTACAATGAAATCCCTATACTCCGTAGATACTTATATTTTTTGAGGTTGGCTAAATAGGTATAACTATGCCCATGCAGTTCACACGCATTTTTATTTCTGATTTATTCCGGTTTACTTATGCTATTTCTGTAGATCAAAAGGAATAGCATAAGTAAACCCGATTAGTTTGTCAGTTATAAAACCCCATCTACACGAACTTTTACACCAGGTTTTATTACATCGGTTATAGTAAAACCGGAATAACGGCGCTGTGTAAACGTACTCTGTATTTAAACTTCCACGTTAAAATCTATAAACAACTATCAACAAATGATATTCCGTTTAGATTTTGCTTTCCAATAATAGATTACAGTTGGGACTCGTTTATTCTAAGCCTTCTGAATCGAGGAAGTCGCGTTTATTCTAAGTCGAGAGGGGCTCCCACCAAGTTATGTATAGATTCTTGACCAATCAGCGTTAGCACGGGAATTGACGTCACCACGAAGACGTATTCAAATGTTATAAATGTATAATAGAATATCAATTACAAGAAATCTTTTATTTATTCTTGTCTTCGTATTTTTTGATATTTTAACAACACATACAATCAAAGAAGTACAAATTGGACATTGCAAAATCATGAAAAAGCTATCAAAGACAATTTTGTCTATTCGGGAAGTGTCATTTTTACTATTCTTAAGTTGGCAACACGTTCTGTGATAATTGGTATTTAATATTTATCGTTAATAGTTAATCGTGATAGTGAAATAATTTTACTTTACTATTTAATTTCGAATATGGCAAAATGTATGTATTCTATCTAACCTAACCTCAAATCTATAGATATGATGTTCGTTGCGTTCGTAGCATGCAATGTATATCAAAAAAATTAAAATCTTTTGAAAAATATTGTACAGTCAATGAGATGAATACAAATGCTCTAATTCATTCTACAAAAAATTTCCAAAATATGTTCGTTTACTCGAGAATGAGTGGGAGGTGAAGAAGGAGAAAAAATTACGAATAAATGAAACTCGGCATTTCAGATAAACGAGACTTAGAATAAACGAGTCCCGACTGTATTTTTAATTTCATTATATTACAATTAAATAAAATAATATTTACAGATATTTGAACGAGCTTATGAACAATCACAATTACCACTTTTGCAAGAATGGGTAGTATTTAGTTTATCAAATTTCACACAAAGTTTCCCTATTGGAATGACGACCTGGTGTTTGACTTGTTTCTTTATTAGTGCCAGTAAGAATAAATGGCTACGCTCTTTTTTTCCACACGTTCAATCACGTATTGGTAAATATGAACAAGAAGATAAAAGGTTGTTCTGTTTATCCGGTAAAGAGTTTTATAATCAGTTAACGACTGAAAATTTAAAGATAACATTTACAAACACATTCGAGAAAGTTGCAGATCAACCAGAAATGCCATTTAAGGATTTGTTAGTTTTATTAAATAATTGAATATTAGTCGCAAGTATATTATTGTTTTTCATATATAAATTTATACATGCAATTTACAGGTAACGTTTAACAGATACAGTTGACGCTCGTTATTGTTAATATTACCATCAATCCCCTCTACGTGTTATCTTCAACTTGTTTACCGTCCACTTCTGGTTTTTAGTGTACTAATTATAAGTAATTTTTACGGCATCCGCACCGGGGCATTTAATTCTATTGAGTAAATAACATGTTAAGTGACAGTTTTGTTACCATTTTTATATTCTGCACATGTACACCCTAGGCTGTTTATTTTATTTTTATTTTTTCGGTCCCGCAAGCCTATGTTTTAGCTTTGGATCAAAAGTTAACTGTCTCAAAATTTCAGGCTCATAGATCAAACCTGTGAACGGCGCAAACCGAGTCTTTTTCCCATTTGATTAACACGGGAAAAATTACTTTTTTACGTACGCGTGAATATCTCGTTGAAAAAATGTTTTTTTGAAAATTTTTTAGGGGAATATTTTGTAGAGAATTAAGTGCTCAATTCATAAATCTAATAAATTTTAAGAAATGTTTGTTTAAAAATTATCATAAAAATTAGATGATAATGTTTAAACGAACATATCTTTAAAAATACTGGATCTATGAATTGAGCACTTGGTATTTTTTTTGTAAAAAATTTAATTCTCTTTAATATGCTGCTTTAAGAAATTAAAATAAATAATTTTTTCAACGAGATATTCACGCATAAGTAAAAAAGTAATTTTTCCTATGTTAATCAAATGGGAAAAAGACTCAGTTTGCGCCATCCACGATTGATCTACGAGTCTGAAATTTTGGGACAAATAACTTTTGATATAAAGCTATAACATATGGCAATGGGACCGAAAAAATAAAAATAAAAAATACACCCTATTACACACATCACTTACAATTAGACACATGAGAGGGAGAGAAAAATAGAAGGTGATGGTAATAACAATAAACGTAGTTTGAATATAACATGCGCCTATTGTATAACAAATAGATTTCAAACACAGAATATGGGAGAAGTAAATCTCACCAGTTTCAATAAATAAGAATTTATTTAGTTTATATTATAGCTATCTCATTCTGGAATATTAGTACGTCTGGTACGTAAAAAAAACCCTGCACTTTTTGATATGATATGACACTTTCTGTGATCATAGATAAGGTCAAAAGAATAATTTTCAGATAGGGAGCCATTTTAAAATCCATATAGAACCAAGGTTAGTAAAGTAATAGGTTGCCTCATAACTCTGGCGGAGAGTGGCGTGAGAGGGGAGAACGCGTCATCGTGAGGAACTCTTTGACATTATAAATGGCTGTCAAACTATATTTACTCTTTATTTTAGTTAAGCTGATTTATTGTAAGTTGTTTTTAAATATTTTCATTTGATATTGATAGTGTACTGAGTTTTAAATCTAAATTTTTATTATTTTATTATTATAAATTATAGTTTTAAACAAGTGTTTTTTTATGTGTAACCAAGAAATGTATTTTCTTTAAGCATTGATTTCTGACATCATTTTAAAGTTTTTATGAAGAAATATTATATGTAATAATTTGTGCTTCTGTAATAAACAATAATATTTACTTTTTTTAAATACAAATATCCAAAAATTCGAAATAATTTGAAAAAAAAACTTAATATATGAAACAACGTTTAAAGGTTCCTCAGGGTGACGTCATCACACGCAGCCGCTGATTGGTCAAAAAGTTATGAGGCAACCTATACATATACTAACCTTGATATAGAACACTGTTATATGGGCTATTAAAGATGGCCCCCACCTGTTTTTTTTAAATTGGCTGTATCTCAGCTCCTAGTCATCCGATTTCAATTTTCTTGTGTTTATTTTAAAGTTATTATTGAGAAGATTATTTTTTGTTATTACTCATTTTTCTCTAAATCTTAAGGGTTCCCCACAATTTTCGAAAAGCTGAAAATTTCACTTTTCTTACGAACTTAATTTTTATATAACTTTTTTATTGTGCCCAATATCATTTTTTTACCTCATATAAAAAAGAATGACATTTTTTTCAGCGTTCCACTGATAACAAGATAATACTGTTTTAATTTACAACTTCTTTGGAAATAGCATGTTAAACTAAGAAAAATAGAATATTTTTTGATAGCCAATATAACAGTATTCTACACGGATTTTAAAGTGGCTCCCTATCTGAAAATCTTTCAATTGACCTTATATATGACCATAGAAAGTGGCATACCCCAATCAAAAAGTGCAGCGTTTTGGTTTTATTTGCCACGAACCTGATGTACTAATATAATTGTTTTTGTTTGAAATATGTTTCTATTAGTACAAGAGCTGATGACATATTTTTCTGCCCCATCTGAGCAGTAGGCAGACTTATGGAAATCGTGTATTCATGTGTTGTACATCATGGGAAAAATAGTCCCAACCTCATCACCCGGGGATAAAGGGGTTTAATTCCTTAGTGAACATGTAAAGAAAAAGTGAATTTTTGCCCCATATGAGCACTAATAAAATCACCACAGGGAGTTAGTTTATGAATAGTTAGATAGTGAAAGTGCAATGGGCAGATGTGTAGAGTGGGAATAAGGGGTGGGCAGACGCAATTGAAAGTGTTATCCTATTTTTTTTAACTGGGTTGTTTTGTAATTTTTTTTGCTGGAAGTTGCCCGCAAAGAGTCTCTGGATAACACATTAGTTCTCAGAAAACACATTTTTTACCCTCAACTAACGTGAAAAGGAAAAATTTCATTAATATGAAAATCTAAAAAAAATAACATTAAATGTGTAAAAAAGTAGGCGCTGAAATTTTTTTTTACCATATTTTGATTATTTTCTTCTTATTCTGTGTAATAAACAAAAAATAAATAAATAAAACAGAACTCTTTGGGACTTTTAGTTTTGTAAATTTATAAATTTCAGCAAAACGGTTCTTTATATCAAAAAACTACAAGGGAGATATTATTTTCTGCTTATTTAGATGATTCAAAAACATATTTGATGTCATCCGTGGAATATTTAGTAACGGAGATACAATGTTTTTAAAATTTGTATAATCCTTTGCCACTTTCAATTGCGTCTGCCCACCCCTTATCCCCACACTACGCGTCTGCCTATGTTTTTTCGGTTATCTATAGATCAAAACTTATCATCCTTAAAAAAATTCATCAATGCTCAAATGAGACAATTTTCTTTAAAAAATTGCATGTTTGAGCGCGTCTTCCCGTCCCTTATCCCCATCTTACGCGTCTGCCTTTGTTTTTCCGGTCATCTACAGATCAAAAACTGCCATCCCTCCAAAATTAATCAATGCTCAAATGGGGCAATTTTAAAAAAAAATATTGCATCTTTGAGTGGGTTTGCCTGCCCCTTATCCCCACCCTACGCGTCTGCCCATTGCACTTTCACTATCTAACTTTTCATAAACTAACTCCCTGTGGTGATTTTATTAGTGCTCACATGGGGCAAAAATGCACTTTTTCTTTACATGTTCACTAAGGAATTAAACCCCTTTATCCCCAGGTGTGGGGGTTGGGACTATTTTTCCCATGATGTACAACACATGAATAAACGATTTCCGTAAGTCTGTCTACTGCTCAGATGGGGTAGAAAAATATGTCATCAGCTCTTGTACTATATGTAAATGTTATCTATATAAATATTAATATTTTTAGTGATATATAAATGTTCTATATTTTTTTAACAAAAAGAGTAAAAATATAAAGTACATAAGTAATTAATTAATTAATAAACTTCAGCAAAAATTATTTTTATATTTGTATAAATAATTGTTTTTGGTAGATTTTTATAGGTATATTTGTTTTAAAAATGCATATTTATTTTTTTTGTATACAATTAATTAAATTAGAAAAACAGTGTTACAAAAAGATACTAATTATTTTTTTCTCACCATCACTTCGTTTATTGACACTACAGCATATGTGTATCATTTTGTAGCGTATTTCTTCTTCTACATATGAGTTTTAATATCATTATAATACCTGGAAAAAAATGATCAGATCTGATCCAATTGAATTAAAAAAATAATTCTTATTTAGCTACAACTTATAGTAAGTGAAAACAGCTTAAAAGTTGTTTTTTTAAATTAGTTAATTGAAATAATACTTGCAAAATTTTAATGAGTTGAAACATCATTTTGATATTTACATTTATAATAATAAGTTTAAAATAATATAGGTAGGGTCAACTGGGGTAAAAGTGATACAAATTCATACTTTAATTTTTTCTACTAGATGCGCTTATGAATAACCATTTTAAATACTTACGTCATTTGAACTGTACGATACAACACGGACTTTCAAAATCAAAAAACTGTGTTTCATTATTAACCTCTAATTTGAGAAAAAGTGAAACAGGCCTCTAATTGAAAATATTTGTTGAAAAATTAAAAGAAAAGCTACTTTGGCAAGTTTGATTTATCTTCTTTGTGGCATATCAATGTGAAATTGTAACTTTAATTAATATCTGAGCTATACAGAAAGTTATGTGCAAAGAATTAAAATTTAATTCACACGTTTTGACATCAACTAACAGGGAAATCTGTAGGGGTGACACATCACTTATTAGGCGATTCATATTTTCAGGTCGCTTTAACAAACCTTTAATGATGATGTCAGTTTTTATAATTCTCCTATAAACAAATTAGTTTTTTAGTTGTAAGCTTGTTTCACTTTTACCCCATTTTTTGGTGTTTCATATTTACCCCACTCGACCCTACCTGGGAAAAATGAACAGATCTGATCCAATTGAATTGAAATAATACTTGCAAAATTTTAATGAGTTGAAATAACATTTTGATATTTACATTTATAATAATAAGTTTAAAATAATATTAGGTCAGTATTGGTGCGCATTTATACAAACAATGTAATAATAAAATGTTTGCTGTTATTTAATTAATATAATCAGTTTTATTAACAAAATTTGTATGTAAATATGTAAAAAATGTATATTCTTAAAATTGTCCAAATTACTGTAGATATATGCTTAATTAATGAGAAATAAGTATTTAATAAAGTTTATATTTTAAATTCTGTCAAAAGGGTCAAATTGTTTTAATATTGTTATTACAAATTATTGCTTTTTTGTTACTATTATTATTATTTGAGAAATGAAATAAAATAAATAAGCTAAATCTACTTTGTTTACGTTATCTTCGCTGTTACTGTGGTAATATTTTATTGTTTCTTATATTGTCAATTCTATTTCAAATATATTTGTTACTGAAATATATGCAAGAAAATAATAAATAATAATGGTTAAAAACAAGACTAAAAAACCAGCTAAAGTAAGTGAAAAGATATATTATTAATCCTCGGTCCCGGATTTAAATTTTGGAATAAAAAATTTCGTGAGTGGATTCATTTTGGCGTAACCTACAACTTTTTTATCTTCGAAAATTCTGAGAATTTGGGCGTTTTTGATGTGGCGTGCGTCAAATATGTCAATTTAACGATAGTTATAGGAAATTTACGAATAACTCTTTCTTTTTTACTTGAATTACAAGATTTTATAATGCAAACATCGGGAAATATATTGACCTACAAAAATATTGGGGCATTTAGCGACACCTACACCCTCAACATGTCAAATTCATGATGTTGTGTAATTTATAAATAACCGGCTGATTTTTGCACAATTACTAGATAAATAATAGTCAAATGTTATGGTTATACTGGTCTACGAAAATCAAGGGTCTTTTGCCCTGACCTACGCCCTAAACATGTTTGACGCACGCCACATCAAAAACGCCCCAATTCTCAGAATTTTCGAAGATAAAAAAGTTGTAGGTTACGCCAAAATGAATCCACTCACAAAGTTTCAGAGGAGTATTTTTTATTTCAAAATATAAAGCCGGGACCGAGGACTGTATAGTTAATATGTGGTTTTAAGTTATTAACTATTGACATATATATTTTAGACGAATAATAACTGCCATATATGCGAATTAGAACCCGAAGAAGATGAAGTTGATATTCTTTTTCGCAAAGGATCGATTTTTGGTCGCTGTTGCTATTATTTTCACAAATTTCATATCATTAATGAAAATAATTACTTTAGTAGAAAATATTTAGGAAGTAAAGCAGCGATAAAAAAAGAAAGAAATAGACAAATTAAAAATTATTTTTTTATAGTACATCCCTTTAGTAAATTAAGGTAAAATATTGATTTTAATATAGTTATTAATTAAAAAAAAGCACGTACAATTTATTATAAACAAGGCTTCGAACCGGAAAAACCGTTATTTTTTGCCGAATCGAAAACCAAAACCGAACCGAAATAAAAATATCGTTTTTTTTGGTTCAGTACATGTTAAAATACGCGTATTAAATTATCTTATTTCCCACTTGAATTGTCTTTCGGGCTATCATACAAGTATCTACTATAAAATGTTATAAATTATGGTAGAAAATAAATTTTTAATACAAATAAATTTTTTTTATCAATCACTCGGAGCTGAACAGAAAAAACCGTTATTTTTTTCGGAACGAAAACCGGAACTGAACCGAAATATATTTTTTTACTCGAACCGGAACGAAAACTGAAACGGAAAAAATAACGGTTCGAAGCCCTGATTATAAATACTAAATAAATAAAAAATATAAAAATTCGAAAAACATGATATGAACATAAACATGTGTCTCGAAATTTTTTTTGAGGGGACTACAGCCTTCGAAAGATTTTATTCAAAATTAGTTTTTATTTAATATCTGGAGAACCTATTGTGCTAAAGTTATGAAATTTGATACAGGGTTTAGTATTAACAAATGTTATCGATTTCCAGTATTAAGCAATTATAATTTAGATCAGGGCTGTATGGGGCCAGTGGGCCCATCGATTTTTATCTAGTATTTTTTTGTTTTTTAATTTTTTTCTTTTGAATAAGACTGTATGAGACAAAATACACAGAAATGTACTTTGCTTATTTACCATGGGATAAACCGTTTACGAGAAATATGGATGCAAAAGAAATGATGCAGAATTTCACTTAATACGGATGCTTCAAATTACAAAAAATAAATTTATATTCTTGTTCTATGATAAAAATAAGATAAAAAAATAATTTAAATATATGTACCTCCAAAAATTCATCCTTCCCAACAAATAGCCATTTTAAGTATCACTTTTTAGTTATGTTAATAACGTACTTGCAACATTTATAGAACTGGCAATAGGTCTAAGAGGACACGTATTAGTTGATATACTTTTTTTCTTACCTTTAGTCAAAGAACAGGAATATAAATTTAGTTTGTGTAATTTGAAGCATCCGGATTAAGTAAAATTCTGTATGCTTTCTTTTGCTTCGATATTGTTCGTAAACAAACGGTTTATCCTATGATAAATGAGCAAAGTATATTTTTGTGTATTTTGTGTCATACAGTCATATTCAAATTTTTAACTCTGAAAAAAATTGAAGAACAAAAAAATATGAATAAAAATCGACGGGCCTCCTGGGCCCATGCAACCCTGATCAAAATCACTATTGGTTGATACTAGATATCTATAACACATATTAATACTAAACCCTGTAGCAAATTTCATAACTGTAGCACAATGGGGTCTCAAGATATTAAATAAAAAGTAATTTTGAGTAAAATCTTTGGAGGGCTGTAGCCCCTTCATGAAAAATTTCCGAACACATGTTCATATAATGTTTTTTGCTTAAAATATTTGTCTCAGTGTACCGTTCAAGTTTGGCACGACAGTACTGAATCAACCTGTATAGTAACTTTTTTTATTTTTTGTCGTCAAAAATTTTATTGAAAAAAATATATTTTGTAAAAAAGCCCGGGATCGACAATTTGCATGATTCTAGTTGAGAGTAATTAAGGGCATAATATATGTTTACAATATTGCTCTTAAGTTAAAATTGCTTTGTACAGTCAAATACTGATCATTAGAAAACGCAATTAATATTAATATAAAGTTTTTTTTCTACTAGAACGGTATTTGAATGCTTTATGATTTTTGGATACTGCTTCCAATTTTTTATGATACCGCTGGCAGCAATAAGTTACAAACAGGATATACCGGTGCAAGTTTATACTTGTTATACTATATATTTCATAGATATTGTGATGAATTTCATGTCAGGTTATTATAAACCAGAAAGCAATGAAATTGTTCTTAGTTATCGAAGGGTAACGTGGTAAGAAAAAAAAACACAGTTTAAATCAAATTGTAAGTACATAATTATGAACTCCGTGGCATTTAGAGAAATTTCCACTTTGCAAATTTATTTAATGACAAAAATTAGTGTCATTGTCAGAAAAGCCCTTAATTTCACAAAAAATGTCAAATGTTTGACATTAATTTTAACCTAACCTTACCTAACCTAATGAAAACTAACCAATCCAAAACTATTCAACTCGATTTCGCCCCAATAGATAGCCCTAAAAACTTTAAGGACCACTAGACAAAGATAGTAAATACACCTTTGCCGCATCATTAAAATATCTGACAGAACTACCTACACCTTTTCCAATTGTATTTCAGAAAGCGTCAATTCAATTTCAGAATAGTCAATTGTATTTCAGAAAGCGTCAATTCAATTTCAGAATAGTCAATTGTATTTCAGAAAGCGTCAGTTCAATTTCAGAATAGTCAATTGTATTTCAGAAAGCGTCAGTTCAATTTCAGAATAGTCAATTGTATTTCAGAAAGCGTCAGTTCAATTTCAGAATAGTCAATTGTATTTCAGAAAGCGTCAGTTCAATTTCAGAATAGTCAATTGTATTTCAGAAAGCGTCAGTTCAATTTCAGAATAGTCAATTGTATTTCAGAAAGCGTCAGTTCAATTTCAGAATAGTCAATTGTATTTCAGAAAGCGTCAGTTCAATTTCAGTATAGTCAATTGTATTTCAGAAAGCGTCAGTTCGATTTCAGAATAGTCAATTGTTTTTCAGAAAGCGTCAGTTCAATTTCAGAATAGTCAATTGTATTTCAGAAAGCGTCAGTTCAATTTCAGAATAGTCAATTGTATTTCAGAAAGCGTCAGTTCAATTTCAGAATAGTCAATTGTATTTCAGAAAGCGTCAGTTCAATTTCAGAATAGTCAATTGTATTTCAGAAAGCGTCAGTTCAATTTCAGAATAGTCAATTGTATTTCAGAAAGCGTCAATTCAATTTCAGAATAGTCAATTGTAATGACTTAACGTTTAACTGAAAGTTTTTTTTTCAATTATACAATGTTATTACTCACAATTTCTATATTTTGAAATACAATTGACGCTTTCTGAAATACAATTGCTGCTTTATGAAATACAATTGATGCTTTCTGAAATACAACTGACTATTCTGAAATACAATTGATGCTTTCTGTAATACAATTGACTAATCTGAAATACAATTGATACTTTCTGAAATTGAATTGACGCTTTCTGAAATACAATTGGAAAAGGTGTAGACAATATGGCGACTAAATTTAAGTGTCATTTTCAAAAAATAAAATACAATTTCTAGATTACTGGTAGGTTTTTATAAATCCTTCCTCCCCTTTTCGTAATGTAGGTGTTCTAAAGAATATAATAACAGTGATTTTGGAATATTTCATTCAGTGGAAGTCATAATGCCACGGGGTTCAGTGATACCAAATTGAAAAATGGTTTTATTCATTTCAGGAACTATTTGAGAACATACTTTATAATAGATTTAATCGTTTGTTTCCCTTCGTACGATGTTTACCGTTTTTTAAAATATAAATGGAAATTAGCACTTTCCATAATAGCTATATGCAAATATCTTAAATTTTTTAGAATGATTACATTGTACAAATTTATGAGGAATATAACAGAGGTAATTATAGATACAGGATGTAAAACTACACTAGTGTAAAAAAAATTTACAGTGATTTTAAGCAAAAAACCTTATGTGAACCTGTGTCCGGAATTTCTTCCTGAGGGAGCTACAGTCTTTTACACAAAATTAGTGTTTATTTAATATCTAGAGAACCCATTGTCGTACAGTTATAAAATTTGATACAGGATTTGATATTAATATATGTTATCGAATTCCAGTAGCAAATAATAATAATTTAAATCAGGGGTCTGCCGATTTTTATCAAGTATTTTTTTGTTCTTTAATTTTTTCCTGAGTTGGGTTCTTGTAGAAGATTATATGATACAAAATACACAAAAATATACTATGTTTATTTATTATAGGACAAACTGTTTTTGAGAAATATTGATAAAAAGAAAGTATTGTAGAATTTTACTTACAATTAGTACGGATGCTTCAAATTATACAAAATACGTTTATATTCTTGTTCTATGATTAAAAATAAGATACAAAGTTAATACAAAATACATATACCTCCAAACAGTGGCGGAGCGAGGGGGGGCAAGGGGGTCTATCATGCCCCGGGCGCTACTCGCAAAGGGGCGCCAAATGGACCCCAAGGCGAAGATATTCTATATATTATATTACTTTATGTTTTTCAGGGGCCCCAAAAAGGTATCGTGCCCCGGGCGCCAATTATGCTCGCTACGGCACTGCCTCCAAAACTACATTTCTATCAAAAAATAGCCATTTATAGTTCATTTTTAATATGATTTTGTAACAGTAATACAACTGACTGTAAGTCTATGATGACAAGTATTAGTAGGTATATTTATATTAACTTTTTATCTTATTTTTAATTATAGAACAAGAATATAAACTTATTTTGTATAATTTGAAGCATCCGTATTAAGTTAAATTCTGCAATACTTCTTTTTATCAATATTTCTCGAAAACAGTTGGTCCTATAATAAATAAACAAAGTATATTTTTGTGTATTTTGTATCATATAATCTTCTACAAGTACCCAACTCAGGAAAAAATTCAAGAACAAAAAAATACTTGATAAAAATCGGCGGGCCCACTGGCCCCATACACCCTGGTCTAAATTATTATTATTCGATACTGGAAATCGATAACACTTATCAATACCAATCTCTGTACCAAATTTCATTACTGTAGCACAATGGGTTCTTAGATATTAAATAAACACTCATTTTGGGTAAAATACTGTAGCTCCCTCAGGAAGAATTTCTGGACATAGGTTCACATAAGGTTTTTTGCTTAAAATTACATCCTCGATCTACTGTTAAATTTTTTTTAGACTAGTTGTTAATCAACTTGTATATGGATATCTATATTTTTAAGAACTAATTGTAAGTAAAATTTAACTTTTTTCAGATGTTCAACGTGTCAACTGTAACATTTCATTATACTGCTATCGCTTTGTTTGCCGTTATATATATACATACTACAGGCTGTTTTGTGTATACTATAACTGTTTTGGAAGAAACATATTTACAGTAATTATTTTTTATATATGAATTTAAATTACAAAATATTTGCCAATATTTGACTTGAACCGGAATTTATTTATGGTTCGGGTTCAGTTCGGGTTCAAACATAAATTTCGGTTCGGGTTTGGGTTCAACATGTTGCAAACTATTTGGGTTCAAAAACCGTTATTTGTTTAGGGTTCAGGTTCGGGTTCGGGTTCAAGTTTGTAATTGAAAGAAAGTTATTTTGTTCGAAAAAAAATTTACTGAAAAAGAAAAAAACATTAATAGCCATTAAAATATTGCTAGAAGAAAGGGCAAAAAATAAAATTACATTTTAAAGATTGAAATTTCTATTTTTCAGATTTTTTGAGCCAATACTTGCTATAGAGGGGGGGGGGGGGGTATATATAAGAAATTACTGTTTCGAACCTCTTACTGGCACCATTTCTTAATGAGACAATAAAAATTTGCGTAGGCGCAAACATTTTTTTTGCCTAACAATTAACCACTTCCTCGATTAATATATTTTTTACATTTATACCCTGGAGATCATAACTTTGCATCTTTGGTTAAAATTTAAGTAGGATTCAGGTTCATAATATCAGTGCCGGATTAAGTCGGATTTCCGCCCTGTTAGTCCCCACAGGGCGGAAATCGATAGTGGCCGTCTGCCCGAAAAAAAAGTAAATTGGATTTATTTTTTGTACATTAGGCAAGTGTCACTCCCTGTGAATTTTTTACAACAGAAAAAATATCAGTGGGCTCTATTTTTTTTTAATAAATTGGACAGTTATTACCCCTTATAGACAAAAAATATTGACAAAAAAAAGTGAATTGATTCAATTTATTAGACATTTTATCCCTTGGAAGCTTTTGTTGTGAACCGCACGCGCTGTATAGCCACGCGCTTGGATTATTGGCAAGTCATTTCCACAATTACAATTTGTTTCCCAAGCGCGTGTAAAAACGCATATTTTGCATAATTGTCGGCTATATAACGGTGCAGCAAAAATATGACAAATCAGTGATCTTGGAAGGAATTATTGATCGCTGAATGTATATTTAAATCAAATAAAGTAAGGGTATTTAAAATTAAATTTGTTGTATCCATTTTGCACCTTTTCTACATCATCAAGCTCCCTGGCCAACGTAGACACCATAACTCACACCAGAGTATTAAGTTGTTGATTTTAGGCAACTAGGTCGCAACACTTTAAATAACCAAAAAAGGAGGTAAATAGGCTTTATTTTATTAACAAATGAGGTGTCACCCGGGGCGTTTAATGTGGGCAAATTTAGAAAAATCGATTTAAAAAATCAAAGATCGCAGCTTTAAAAATTGATTTTTCCATTAAGGGTCAATCCATATGAACTGGTCCAGTACTGGTTGCTCGATTATTCTAAAAAAAATTGATTTTTTGTGTGTAATTACCCTAACATGTTGGTAGTTCGAAACGACCATTATTTTAATTTTATTGTTTTACTTTCATGTTCTGAAAGAAATGGAAGTATTGTAATACCATCGAAAAATCGTGTCCGAGAAAATGACAAATTCTGATTGTACTTCAAAACGTAAAGAAAAGTTAATTTCCGCATGGCGGCTGTGCGTGTGTCTGTGTGTCAGGATGTAGATATTTTTTTCGTTCACGATAACTACTGTAAAAATGCACCGATCTGAATTATTTTTGGGGAAAATGTTTGTCTCAGTGAGTACTCCAGACCTATTGATTTTTGTGCTAATAGGATTAGGGGTTTTGGAAATATTCGAAATTTTGTAACTTTTTTCGTCTAAAAAGTGAATATTGCGAGTATTATCTCACTAATTTTGATAATATTTGGTACATTGGCAGTTCAATTGAATCTAAGGGACATTTATTATTTGTACGTGCCTAAACAGCCATTAAAGGGATGAAAAACACACTTAAAATTTGAATTTTAAATACTGATATGTCATTAATTCATGTTACCTTGGAAACAAATGCAACTAAATTCAAATTGTCAAATTAGTTTTTCTACGAATGTGAATTATATTTTTGACATTAGAAAACTAATATTTATATACAAATGGCAAAAAGAGCTGTAACCGTTGTAAGTATATATGTTTTTTTAATGTATTACGATATGTATATTCATAGTAGTAGGTTATATAAATAAAATATTTAAAAAAATATATATTTAAAAATTATTTTAAAAGATAGATAGAACATGGAAGTCATGTATGGTTCTCCATACCGATATTTTGATGTATATTCCGCTGGCAGTCCCACTATAGCACCCCTCAAAAAAACCTATTGCATAATTTGTTGCTATTTTGTTGCTATTTTGTGCCACCAAGCCCGATTTTGTAACTTGCTCCATTCTCGAGAAAAATGGGGGAGGCCAGCGTCAGTTCTCGCTAGCAGTCCGCTCAATTACTCCGTAACTAATAAAGCTGAATAAAAAAATTTTGCAGGATATTTTGTTGCTAGTTGAGTACTTCCGGATACCAATAAAATTTTTACCCCCCCCCCATTTTTTTATATATTTTTTTTAATAATAATAAATGAAAAAATAATATTCAAACCAGTTTCTAATTTGTTGCATCCAGCACTACCCCCCCCCCCCCCAAAAAAAACATGCTCTGTCATTTTATCTAAAAAGTTAACATAAGCGCCATCATATGGAGTATAATAATCTTACATGTTAAATTAATATTCAAACTAGTTTCTAATTTGTTGCCGCCAGCACCCCCCCAAAAAACCTTCATATTTACCTTAATATATTATTATTTAATATTTCTAAACCCTAAAACATTTTGTTGCTCCCTCATTTTATCTAAAAAGTTAACATAAGCGCCATCATATGAAGTATAATAATCTTACATGTTAAATTAATATTCAAACTAGTTTCTAATTTGTTGCCGACAGCACCCCCCCAAAAAACCTTCATATTTACCTTAATATATTATTATTTAATATTTCTGAACCCTAAAACATTTTGTGGCTCCCTCATTTTATCTAAAAAGTTAACATAAGCGCCATCATATGGAGTATAATAATCTTACAAGTTAAATTAATATTCAATCTAGTTTCTAATTTGTTGCCGCCAGCACCCCCCCAAAAAACCTTTATATTTACCTTAATATATTAATATTTAATGTGTTTAAGCCCTAAAACATTTTGTTGCTCCGTCATTTTATCTAAAAAGTTATCATAAGCGCCATCATATGGAGTATAATAATCTTACATGTTAAATTAATATTCAAACTAGTTTCTAATTTGTTGCCGCCAGCACCCCCCCAAAAACCTTCATATTTACCTTAATATATTATTATTTAATATTTCTGAACCCTAAAACATTTTGTGGCTCCCTCATTTTATCTAAAAAGTTAACATAAGCGCCATCATATGGAGTATAATAATCTTACATGTTAAATTAATATTCAAACTAGTTTCTAATTTGTTGCCGCCAGCACCCCCCCAAAAAACCTTCATATTTACCTTAATATATTATTATTTAATATTTCTAAACCCTAAAACATTTTGTCGCTCCCTCATTTTATCTAAAAAGTTAACATAAGCGCCATCATATGGAGTATAATAATCTTACATGTTAAATTAATATTCAATCTAGTTTCTAATTTGTTGCCGCCAGCACCCCCCCAAAAAACCTTTATATTTACCTTAATATATTAATATTTAATATTTCTGAACACTAAAACATTTTGTGGCTCCCTCATTTTATCTAAAAAGTTAACATAAGCGCCATCATATGGAGTATAATAATCTTACATGTTAAATTAATATTCAATCTAATTTCTAATTTGTTGCCGCCAGCACCCCCCCAAAAAACCTTCATATTTACCTTAATATATTATTATTTAATGTGTTTAAGCCCTAAAACATTTTGTTGCTCCCTCATTTTATCTAAAAAGTTAACATAAGCGCCATCATATGGAGTATAATAATCTTACATGTTAAATTAATATTCAATCTAGTTTCTAATTTGTTGCCGCCAGCACCCCCCCCCCCCCCCAAAAAAAACCTTCATATTTACCTTAATATATTATTATTTAATGTGTTTAAGCCTTAAAACATTTTGTTGCTCCGTCATTTTATCTATAAAGTTAACATAAGCGCCATCATATGGAGTATAATAATCTTACAAGTTAAATTAATATTCAATCTAGTTTCTAATTTGTTGCCGCCTGCATCCCCCCCAAAAAACCTTCATATTTACCTTAATATATTATTATTTAATGTGTTAAAGCCCTAAGACATTTTGTTGCTCCGTCATTTTATCTATAAAGTTAACATAAGCGCCATCATATGGAGTATAATAATCTTACAAGTTAAATTAATATTCAATCTAGTTTCTAATTTGTTGCCGCCAGCACCCCCCCCCCCCCCAAAAAAAAACCTTCATATTTACCTTAATATATTATTATTTAATGTGTTTAAGCCTTAAAACATTTTGTTGCTCCGTCATTTTATCTATAAAGTTAACATAAGCGCCATCATATGGAGTATAATAATCTTACATGTTAAATTAATATTCAAACTAGTTTCTAACTTGTTGCCGACAGCACCCCCCAAAAAACCTTCATATTTACCTTAATATATTATTATTTAATATTTCTGAACCCTAAAACATTTTGTTGCTCCCTCATTTTATCTGAAAAGTTAACATAAGCGCCATCATATGGAGTATAATAATCTTATATGAAAAATTAAGGTAAAGTAATAACACAGTTTCAATATATTTAATTAAATTATGTCAACTTTTTAGATAAAATGAAGGAGGAACAAAATGTTTTAGGGTTCAGAAATATTAAATGATAATATATTAAGGTAAATATGAAGGTTTTTGGGGGGGTGCTGGCGGCAACAAATTAGAAACTAGTTTGAATATTAATTTAACATGTAAGATTATTATACTCCATATGATGGCGCTTATGTTAACTTTTTAGATAAAATGACAGAGCATGTTTTTTTTTGGGGGGGGGGGGGGTAGTGCTGGATGCAACAAATTAGAAACTGGTTTGAATATTATTTTTTCATTTATTATTATTAAAAAAAAAATATTAAAAAATGGGGGGGGGGGGGTAAAAATTTTATTGGTATCCGGAAGTACTCAACTAGCAACAAAATATCCTGCAAACATTTTTTATCCAGCTTTATTAGTTACGGAGTAATTGAGCGGACTGCTAGCGAGAACTGACGCTGGCCCCCCCCATTTTTCTCGAGAATGGAGCAAGTTACAAAATCGGGCTTGGTGGCACAAAATAGCAACAAAATAGCAACAAATTATGCAATAGGTTTTTTTGAGGGGTGCTATAGTGGGACTGCCAGCGGAATATACATGATATTTTGTTTTCGCGTGACGGCCATATTTGTTCTACAGGTTGCAACATTTTTTGTACTTTAAAGGGTTTGCGGAAACTAAAATATTTCAGCTTCTATCAAACCTTTCAACACGGGACTAATAGCAAATTGTTCAGGATAAAACGGGCTACAAGATTACTTCTAGACATTTTCACCTAAATGTTATCCTAAAGGGTGAAATTTCAGCCTTAATTCTTAGTTCTATTTTTGAAAAAATCCCATTTTCAAGGGTATGTTTTTGCAAGAAGGGGAAAAGTTAACAAGTCAAATTATTTTTTACAAATAGGTGGGTACTAGTTGTATTCACACACCAAAGTTCAACTCTGAGACTTGCCCCCCTTTATTTTAAAAAATTCTCAAAATTTGAAAATTCGAGAAAATGGCACTTTTCAAAGCTAAATAACTCTGGTGGGGGACCAGATAAAAATCTTAAATTTTAGCCCATAATAGTACTACATAATGGTATTATGTACCAAAAATTTTGAGATTGAGATTTGACTACAAGAAGTGGTATTGCAACCACAAAAATGCATGTTTCAATGAGCGTATACATGTTGTGATTTTGTTTCAATAATAATTAAAACATGTCATTGTTATATCTTTGTTATGAGTTACTTTAAGTCATTATATGTGTTATAAATTTTTAAAGCTGACCTAATTTTCTATCTAAAAATAAAATATATATAGGGTGTAACCTTTGAAAAACAAAAGTTGACATCATTTCCGGTTCAACCGGAAGTGACAGAAAATAAAAAATGAGATTTTAAAAACATTCAGAAAAAATACAATTTTTTTCTTCATTCAAGCATTCTTCTATTTCCAAGAGGAAAAAAGATAGTAATGGATATTATATTAATGTTGACACTCTGTATTAACATATGAACTCCTATTGAATATTGTGGTTGCAATACCACTGTAGTTAAATCTCAATCTCAAAATTTTTGGTACATAATACCATTATGTAGTACTATTATGGGCAAAAATTTCAGATTTTTATCTGGTCCCCCACCAGAGTTATTTAGCTTTGAAAAGTGTAATTTTCTCGAATTTAAAATTTCGTGAATTTTTTTAAATAAAGGGGGGCAAGTCTCAGAGTTGAACTTTGGTGTGTGAATACAACTAGTACCCACCTATTTGTCAAAAATAATTTGACTTGTTAACTTTTCCCCTTCTTGCAAAAACATCCCCTTGAAAAAGGGATTTTTTCAAAAATAGAACTAAGAATTAAGGCTGAAATTTCACCCTTTAGGATAACATTTAGGTGAAAATGTCTAGAAGTTATCTTGTAGCCCGTTTTATTTTGATTAATTTGCTTTTACTCCGATGTTGAAAGGTTTGATATAAACTGAGATATTTTAGTTTCCGCAAACCCTTTAAAGTACAAAAAATGCTGCGACCTGTAGAACAAATATGGCCGTCACGCGAAAACAAAAAACAATAAAATTAAAATAATGGTCGTTTCGAACTACCAACATGTTAGGGTAATTACACACAAAAAATCAATTTTTTTTAGAATGGCCAAGCAACCATTTAATTTAACTTTGGACCATTTCTTAAATCAAATCGAGATTGGAAACCCTAAAATTAAATTATTAATTACTGTAGATTTGGGCACCCCGTATCAATCATTGGACGGTAGACGGTATATCCAATAAAATATATTTTTCCGAAAAACCGCGGGGCCCTCAAAGCCCGTAGCATTTGCTATTCCTGCTACGTTGTTAATCCGGCACTGTATAATATTACTATTTCAGTCGATAAACATTATAGCCGCTAAAAACAAGCAGTGTTGTTGCGCCAAAGTTTATGTTTAAAATAATTAATTTAATTTCAGTAAAAAGACCAAAACTCAATACCAATCATACTTTTTACTATTTTTTCGAGGATCTAGTATTGCAACAGGTGCAGATTTCTATATTCTTGATTTACATAATTATTTGGAAGTATTCATTTGTTGTCTTATGGGATGGCTCTCACAAGCACTTTTTTTCGTCTTTGTTGGTACGTATAAATCTACATTGTAAAATTAAATGTATGTATATTAAGGTGATTTTTTTTCTGTCATGTTAGCCTATGTTTTAGCTTTGGATGAAAAGTTAACTGTCCCAAAATTTCAGACTCGTAGATCAAACCGAATCTTTTTCACATTTGATTAACATGGGAAAAATTATTTTTTTACTTATGTATGAATAGCCAGGGCCGGATTAAGAAAGCGCGGGGCCCGTAGCAAATGTTATAAAGAGGCCCTTGGCATTGGCGTCGGGGGAGGGGGGGGGGGGGGTGAAACTCTGGGTATCAACTCTCTCTGAATAATGAGAATTTATACAAATAATGGAAAATATAATATACATTAAAAACTGAAGTCGCGGGGGCCCCCAAAGACGCGGGACCCGTAGCATTTGCTACTCCTGCTACGTTGTTAATCCGGCCCTGTGAATAGCTCGTTGAAAAATTTATTTATTTTAATTTTTTGCAGCAGCATATTATAGAGAATTAATTTTCCTACAAAAATTTCACAAGTGCTCAATTCATAGATCCAGTATTTTTAAAGATATATTCGTTTAAAAATTATCATAAAAAGTAAAATCCAATTTTTATGATAATTTTTATTCAAACATATCATTAAAATTACTGGATTAATGAATTGAGCACTTAATTATCTACAAAATATTCCTCTGAGAAATTAAAAAAAAAAATTTCAATGAGATATTCACGCGTAAGTAAAAAAGTAATTTTTCCCGTGTTAATGAAATGGGAAAAGTACTCGGTTCGCGCCGTCCACAGGTTTGATCTATGAGTCTGAAATTTTGGGACAATCAACTTTTGACCTTAAGCTAAAACATAGGTCAATTATTAGTAGGTTTAAAAATCTACTGGTAATTAAATAACTTAACTCTTAATGAGTTAAATGTACTGCAGATTCACTTTAGGTGTCTTCCAAAAGAGCGGTGTTTTGCCAGTGGCGTAGATAGGGGGGGGGGGGGGATTAAGATGATTTTTAATAATAAGAAGTAAAATAAATTCAGTTTATATGATCAAAAAAAAACAAAAAATGTCATTAATTCAAAGTTACAATAATATTTTTTTTTATTTCGCAGCCACCACTCATACCCCCCCCCCCACCCTATCGCAAAAAGCTTTCTACGCCACTGTGTTTTGTACCAGTTCAGAGAAATGTATCTTCTGATTTATGTGGTACATCGAATCAAAACTGATTCATTAAAATAAACCGTTTTATGCCGTTAATATTTTATTTAATATATTATTTGTGTTTAATATTTAACAGCAATCATAATGCAAACTGAACAAGTAAGAAATTCTTCTCAATCAAAATTTTTATTAATGGAAAACCAAACACAAGAATATTTAACACATAAGCAGCTCCCTCATAGTTTAAAACGTCGTGTAAAAAAATATTATGAATTTCGATATCAAAATAGTTATTTTCGTGAAGATGAAATATTAAATTGCGTTTCTGGACAATTAAGACATGTAGGTGTTTAATCTCTGTATTTGTTAAATTTATGTCTGGTATTTTAAAGGAACTAGCAAAATTAGCTAGCTAGCAAGCACTTTCAAATGGGGTATTAATTTTGTACTAGTATCTATGGATTAGCTATGGAATTTAGAGCAGTGACACTTCAACCAATTGTAACACAGTTGGCACCTTTCACCGTACAATATAATTTTCATAATATCACCACTGTTTTACTACCGTTGGTATTTACCTAAAACGCGTGCGCGAAACTTGTCAAAGTCTTCAACAAACTCCAAAAGAACTGTCATCCCGGGAAAAAATTTCAGATCTGAAGTGATCTCGGTTGATCTTCATTTTGGAACAAATCAGATCTTTGTAGATAAATAAACTTTTGTCTACCTTAAATAACAAATTAATACACATCCTTAATATATATAAAGCTCAACGTCTCTCTGTCTGTCTGTCTGTCTGTCTGTCTGTCTGTCCGTTAGTTACCTTATCACTCGAGAACCACTTATCCGATTTACGAGTTTTTTTTTTAATTCATAGGTACGTTCTCTGGCCAGGTTATAGGCTATATTTTTTTACGTTAGGTAACATAACAACAAAGCAGTGACGATAATAGTAAATCAAGTCGGAAAAAATTTTGCCGTCGGCGCGCTGTTTTGTAATACGCTGCCTAAACCGTTCAATATAGAACAAAATAATGTATTAAAGAATTGTGTAGAATCAAAAGTTCTACAATTAAGTCAGCGACACGATATGTCTAACTTTTATATTTAAGCCACAATGACTGCTTTTATGTTACAAAGAAAACATAAAATATTTGGGTTTTGTTTACATGGACTTATGACCTGCAAAACATTAATCCTTATCGAAATAAATGATTTCATCGTCATAAGTACTTAATGTAGATATAGTTTGCCATTTACAGCATCCAATTTGGTCGTATAGTTTAGAAAATATCTTAAAATATATTTATAAAGATAATATCTTAAATGTATGGTGTCGTGCCGCATCGAAGCGAGTAGTACATCAGACTGGATTCGCGTACGCTCGGTAGATATTCGGAGTCCCTCGGCTGATCGTTTGTGTTTATTTTGTTTTCAATAATTAACATTTAAATTTAAACAGAACACAAATTATTTGTACTTTTTTCTTCTGATTCGTTTTTGTTAGGTAATTTAGGTATTGATAAATTATTATTACAATAATAACTAATCGTGTTTGTACTTAATTAATTAAACTATATTTTTCAAAAATCCTAAACAATAATTCCGTAGTCTACGCGAGCGAAGCCGCGTGGGCCCAGCTAGTATACTACAGTAGCAGTAGTGTGAAAATGAACCGCAACACTACCTCTGATTTAACCAATTATTGCTTTTCTTGGAAAGGGATTATCATTGATTGACTCACATATTAATCTTATTACCTAGGTTGATTTACTACCCTATCCACATAGAAACTATCGAAAATTAAAATTATTTCAGTTTGTTTCTGTTAGTGATACAGTGAACATCATAATAATGGCAAATTATAAGTTATTGTCAAATGAACAAAAAGCTGTTGTTTTAGCTTTAAGAAAACTGAAATTATCAATTCGAGTGATAAGCACTCGAATTAAGTGTAGTCCGTCAACAGTAAGCCGTTTCTTGAAGAAATTTGAGGAAACTGGCTCCACTGAAAATAAAAGACGTGGTGGTCGACAAAAAAAAACAACATCAAGAGATGATCGTGTGCTAGAGCAACTTTGCCTGCAGAATAGAGCCGGGACATCGACAGAATTGTGTGGTGAGTGGAATCGAGCAACAGGAGTCACAGTTTGTGCGTCTACTGTGAGACGTCGCCTTAAAAAAATGGGTTTAAATGCGTACCGTCCTCGCAAAAAGCCTGTTTTGACTAAAAAAATGAGGCAAACTCGGCTTCAGTGGGCTCGAGATCACCAAAATTGGACAGAAGACGAGTGGAGTAAGGTGATTTTTTCAGACGAATCGAAATTTAATGTCTGTGGCACCGACGGAATCCAATATGTACGAAGAAGAAAAGGTGAAGAATTAAAAGACAGTTGTTTGAAAAAAACAATGAAGTTTCCCGCGAGTGTAATGGTGTGGGGGTGTTTTTCAAGCAAGGGTGTAGGTCCACTTCACATTATAACTGGAACTTTAAAGGCACAGGACTATATTAGAATATTAAGTGAATGTTTAGTGCCAACGATAGAAAGACAATTTCAAGGTGCGGCTAACTGCATATTTCAAGATGATTCTGCACCCTGCCATCGTGCAAAAACTGTATGTATTTAATGTTTTTATCTTTTTTTGTGTTTGTTCTGTTATTTAGAATCATTTTAAAACGTTAAATTATTTCAGGTGAAGAAATTTCTGCAAGAAAATAAAATTCATTGTCTGGAATGGCCAGGAAATAGTCCGGATTTGAATCCTATAGAAAATTGCTGGTATATAATATCAAGAAAAATAGCGAAAAATAAACCAAAAAATAAAGAAGAACTAACCCAAACTCTGATCAGAGTCTGGACAGAGGAGTTAGGTTTAAATTATCTAGAAAATTTGATAAAATCTATGCCAAGCCGTGTACAGGCTGTGATCAAGTCAAAAGGGGGGGCAACAAAATATTAATATATTTTATTTTTATGGAAAATAAAGATTATTTGTTCCTAAGACGAAATACTTGTTTTATTTTAATCCTACTTTCAATTTTCAGAAGTCAAAACTTAACTCTTCTTATTGCCTGAATCATGTAAAAACGGTATTATATTTTTCCTGAATTATTAAAGTTTCAGTAAAACGTTAAATGAATCAAAATCGATTAAGATATGCTTCTTAAATATCTAAAATAATAAATGTATATTATATTTTCCATTAAAGTTCAAAAGGAAAGCAATAACCATTGAATATCTTTAAATTTATATGTGTTGCGGTTCATTTTCACACTACTGTATATAGAAACCTTGTTTATAATTTAATCAATTAAAAAAAAATTGTACAGAAACGTATTGAATGATATTTGAGGCCCGTGTATTAAATTAATAAATAAATTTACAACACACCCCCTGTCACAGATGAAGGGTTGTAATTGGTCTCATTCGATCCAGCGGGAAAAATACTTCGGGATACTAGGTGAATTTTTCTCTGTTTCGCTACTTATGGTATTCATTATAGAAAATCGTAAATATCTCGACTCCTGTGCTAGATAGAGGGTTGTTTTGCCCCCTAGTATCCCGAAGTATTTTTCCCGCTGTATCGAATGAGACCAATTACAACCCTTCATCTGTGACAGGGGGTGAGTTGTGAATTTATTTATTAATTTAATACACGGGCCTCAAATATCATTCAATACGTTTCTGTACAATTTTTTTTTAATTGATTAAATTATAAACAAGGTTTCTATATAGGTAGTATATGTGTATTTGTTATTTAAGGTAGACAAAAGTTTATTTATCTACAAAGATCTGATTTGTTCCAATATGAAGATCAACCGAGATCACTTCAGATCTGAAATTTTTTCCCGGGATATAAGTTTGATATCTCATTTGAAAGTGCTTGCTAGCTAGCAAATTTTGCTAGCCAGGGCCGTATTGCCCCAGGACCCCCGAGCTTGTAGTTACGGCCCTGTTGCTAGCTCCTTTATAATACCGGACATAATTATTTATTTTAAAATGTAATTTTTCTCTCAGGAAGTTGTAATGCACAGTTGCAGACAATTAGTTGAAAATGTAATATTTTTCAAACAATTACCATTCTCGTTGCTTGTTCGCATTGTGTCATGTTTAAACTTTGAAACATTCCTTGCTAATGACATTATCATACGAGCTGATACTGTAGGCAATTCGATGTACTTCATTGCATCTGGTACTGTCGCTATTTATACAAAATCAGGTAAATAAATCAAAATTTAATTGATGTAATTTTTCATTACTATTGTTTGTTGTACAGAATGATTTACAACTAGTATAAAAAAACATTTGCAAAGTAAATGCACAGTGCTTCCTCGTGCTAAATTCACTAAAACCGATAATGTTCAGATAAATTGCCTGGCATTGGTTAACCATTTAATTTTTATACAAATTTTACTAAAAAAATTTAGTTAAAAATTTTTCTTAAAACGTACCTGAATATTTTTTCATAAATTTTTAATTTTTTGACAATTTCAATCTAAATCTAAATTTATGCAAATGTCAAAATGACATTTAAAACGTCAAAGTGACATTTAAAACGCCAAAATGAAATTTAAAACGTCAAAATGACATTTTATATATCCAATCAAATATCAATTTAGAAAAACAAAACACGAATTTTTAAAATAAATTGAGATAAATCTTTGTAAGGGAATATTTAACAACAAACGACCCATATTATAGGAAATTTAATGCTCAACAAAAAATATTCTATACAATTTTCTCGTAACATGTGTCTTTCTTGAGATATCTTGAAAAAATAAATATTTTGGGGTGTCACCCCTCCCCCTTATACACGATTTTGAAGATTTTGAAATGGGACCGTCCTCAAACCAAACCCAACTATCCGACCAAGTTTCAATAATATCGGTTCAGTGGTTCATGAGTTATGCGTGTGACAAGGATTCAGGGGACAGACGGACGGACGGACAGACAGACACGGAACGAAAAGTGTTTGTCTTGACGTGAAAAGGATAAATCAATTTAAAATTTTGAAATTGGAGAACTTTTTTTTTGTCTCAATCTGAAACGATCACAATGCTTCTCGTATCTTCGATATTGCGAGGAAGCAAAATTCAACAGTAGATCGAGGATGTAATTTTAAGCAAAAAATCTTATGCGAAACTATGTCCGAAAATTCTTTTACCCAAAATAAGTGTTTATTTAATATCTAGAGAACCCATTGTGCTACAGTTATGAAATTTGATACAGGGATTGGTATTAATAAATTTTATCGATTTCCAGTATCAAACAATAATAATTTAGACTAGGGGCTAGGGGTGTATGGGACCAGTAGGCCCGCCGATTTTTATCAAGTATCTTTTTGTTCTTAAATTTTTTCCAGAGTTGGGTTCTTGTAAAAGATTATATGAAACAAAATTCACAAAAATATACTTTGTTTATTTATTATAGGACCAACTGTTTTATAGAAATATTGATAAAAAGAAAGTATTGCAGAATTTTACTTAATACGGATGCTTCAAATTATACAAAATAAGCTTAGGGGCCATCCATAAATTACGTCACACGAATTTCATGATTTTTTTACTCTCCCCCCCGTCCTTGACACAGCTGGTCACATTTGTGAGACCCCCCCCCTACCTAATGTGACGTCACATACATATTTTGCAATTTTACACCTTAAAATTATTTAAATGTTTAAAATGTCTATAAAAAAGCTAGTATATTATATTTTGAAATGTGATGTCACGAAATTTAGGACCCCTTCCCACCGCTTGTCACACTTCGTCGACCCCCTCCCCCCCCTTAACGTGTGACGTAATTTATGGATGGCCCCTTATATTCTTGTTCTATGATTAAAAATAAGATACAAAGTTAATACAAAATATACCTCCAAAACTACATTTTTATCAAAAAATAGTCATTTTTAAAATGATTTTGTAACAGCAATACAACTGGCTATAACTCTATGATGATAAGTATTAGTAGGTATATTTATATTAACTTTTTATCTTATTTTTAATTATAGAACAAGAATATAAACTTATTTCGTGTAATTTGAAGCATTCGTACTAAGTCAAATTCTGCAGTACTTTCGTTTTTCGATATTTTTCATAAACGGTTGATCTTATGACGAATAAACAACATTTGTGTATTTTGTATCATATAATTTTCTACAAGTACCCAACTCAGGAAAAAATTCAAGAACAAAAAAATACTTGATAAAAATCGGCGGGCCCACTGGCCCCATACACTCCTGGTTTAAATTATTATTATTTGCTACTGGAAATCGATAACACTTATCAATACCAATC
Source organism: Sialis fuliginosa (assembly GCA_961205875.1). Lineage (NCBI taxonomy): Eukaryota > Metazoa > Arthropoda > Insecta > Megaloptera > Sialidae > Sialis > Sialis fuliginosa. Next base: position 973,976 of record OY540814.1, on the reverse strand, counting down.
TCTGTATCAAATTTCATTACTGTAGCACAATGGGTTCTCTAGATTTTAAATAAACACTAATTTTGGGTAATTTTCGGACATAGGTACACATAAGGTTTTTTGTTTAAAATTACAATCTACTGTTAAATTTTTTTTACACTAATTGTAAATCATTCTGTATTTCAAATTCCAATAGGTAAAGAAGTCTGTCACCTTGAAGACGGTGCATATTTTGGTGAAATAGCTCTTGTACTGCGAGAAGAAAAACACATGGCATCCGTAATTGCTGTAGAAGCCTGCGATCTTTATAGATTGGAACGTAAAGACTTTGAACGTGCTATTCGTCCGTTCCCAGATCTATTTGAAAACATTCAGTATATTGCAACTGAACGTATGGAACGTACAATAATGTTGGATGAACAAAATCGTAGAAGACTTGCTGCTCGTAAAGAATAAATAATATGTTTAATGTTTATATTAAAAATATTTATGTTAATTTTGATAAAATTAGATGCATAATTATATTATTAAAATTAATTGTAATTAGACTTGAAATATGTATAATAAATAATTTTTGGTTCAGTTCATTGTTTTGTGGATTAGCGTGCTAAATAGTTGAGATTTAATATCTCAAGAACCCATTATGATACAGTATAGTTATGAAATTTATATATTGTTTAGTATTGATGAGATATCAATTTAATTAAATTAAATATCAATTTAAATTATGGGGTCAGTTTTATTCATACTATTTTAACCATAAAACAAGATTATTAGCATAGACATAGACCATGGACCGTGCAATTCTGTATTAACCCTTTCATGCATACATTTTTCTTGAAAATTTCTTGAAATTTGTCATTCGGGGGTTTTTGGGGTCGCTGATGACGAATCTGTGCACAGAATTTCAAAAAAGCGGATAAAAGTACAAAAAGTTGCTCGATGAAAGTGAAAATGGGCACTCGGGGGTTTTTGAGGTCGCTGATGACGAATCTGAGCACAGAATTTCAAAATTCAAAATGGTGGATCCAATATGGCGGACAAAAGTACAAAAAGTTGCTCGAGGAAAGTGAAAGTGGGCACTCGGGGGTTTTTGGGATCGCTGATGGCGAATCTGAGCTCCGAATTTCAAAAGTCAAAATGGCGGACAAAAGTACAAAAAGTTTTATTATTTTTGTCCGCCATATTAGATCTGCCATTTTGAATTTTTGACTTCAGATTCGTAATCAGCGACCCCAAAAACCCCCGCATACTAGTTTTCAACGTAATCTAATAAATTTTATCATTTTCGTCCGCCATATTAGATCCGCCATTTTGAATTTTGACTTCATATTCGTAATCAGCGACCCCAAAAACCCCCGCATACTAGTTTTCAGCGTAATCTAATAAATTTTATCTTTTTTAACCGCCATATTGGATCCGCCAATTTGAATTTTGAATTTTTGACTTCAGATTTATAATCAGCGACCCTAAAAACCTTTATAAAGCTGATTACCGATTTTTTAACTGTAATAGATTTGCCACAGTTACATTTAATCTGCAAAATAGCTACTTTTTGCTCTTTATTTATTTATAAAATGCAGTAATTATTTAAAAAAGCGCATATTACTTTTCTTTTATAACAATTGATGTCCTAGGATACTTACAAAATGAATTTAGTCAATATAAGTGCATGAAATATATGTTATAATATTAAAAAACTGCATTAGAAAAGGTGTTGCTGTACAGCAACACTATGCAACAAAGGGTTAACATAATGGTGTAACATTTTTTCAAAACAGTGAGAAAGATGTGGTGGCATTTGGGATATATCTATCTCTTTTTCTAATGCCCGGTATTATAAAGAATTTGCTTGGCTGCAAATGCGAAATTAGCTCCCAGCTAACGCTATCTGTTAGATGTCAAATTGTTATGAAATTGCTCGATATTTTACAACTGGTAATAAATGGTATAAATGCTATGCAGGTACATTTGGCAGCACTTATTTTAAGTCGCTGGTTTCTACTTAATACACATGCGTCAAAGTCATTATATGTTTGATTTCATTGGCTGCATCTGTGAGTGGTTGTCATTTATATCTAATACTTAGCAGATAGCATTAGCTGGGAGCTAATTTGCATTTGCAGCCAAACAAATTCTTTATAATACCGGGCAGTGGCGTAGCGAGGGGGGGGCAAAGGGGTCTATCATGCCCCGGGCGCTACTCGCAAAGGGGCGCCAAATGGCTCCCAAGACGACGATATTCTATATATTATATTACTTTATGTTTTTCAGGGGCGCCAAAAAGGTATCGTGCCCCGGGCGCCAATTATACTCGCTACGGCACTGATACCGGGTATTAGAATTAAATAATTACTACTGTTTAAATAAGGACAAGTATATCTCAAATCATTTTCTATCTGTTTCTTTTGACACGCCTCTGTTTTCAAGTCAGATACCCGGTCCATGCTCTATGTCTATGATTATTAGCTTATTTAAAATTCTGCAGTACTTCCTATTGTAATTGGTTTTATGACAAGTAAGTTAAGTACTAACAAATACAGAAATGAAACACATTTTTTAAAAGGATTCAATAACAAAGTTTTAAAAATAAGATATTTATTTAAATAATTCTACTAACAGGAACTACAAAAATATATTAAATCACAAAAGAAATAATCATTCAGTACAAAAAATTTACATTATTTTTATATGTAAGTACAGAATTAAATAACACTTAACAACTTTTTTTTATTTTGTACGCACATAAAATATATGATGTGATATTTAAACAAGTCATAATCACGACATGTATTATTTAGAAAGTTTGGTCTGAATGAGTGATCGCAAAAAATACTGTTTTTTAACCTATTTTTTGGACCTCGCTAGCGACCTGGGGAAAAAATATAAAAATATGTTACAGGTACCAAATTACTCGTTATTGAAAACCAAAGTGAGTATCGCTTTTCCTTTTTTTTTTATTCAGGAGTTGTAAAACTTCCAAAAAATTAAAAAATCAAAAATACCACTAATTATAAAATCATTTATCATTTTATTTTTTCTATAAAATAAAAAAAAGTCTAATCACGTATTTTTTGTGGGTTAAAAAACCACTCCAAAGCTCTCCCATGGGGTGAAATCATCCCCAAAATATTAAGAAAAATGAATCTATTTTTTTTTAAATTCCAAAAAAATATTTTAAGTGCTTGAAGTCAAGGAAAATGTAGTATAACTATATTATATTAGTCCTGATGAGAAAACCACCCCTAATCAAATTTTTAAAAATTATAAATAAATAAGATAAATGATTTTATAATTAGTGGTATTTTTGATTTTTTATATTTTTAATATTTCAACCCCTGAAATTTTCAAAAAATGAAAAGCGATGCTCACTTTGGTTTTCAATGACAAGTAATTTGGTACCTGTAACATACTTTTATATTTTTTCCCCAGGTCGCTAGCGAGGTCCAAAAAATAACTTTGCGGTCACTCTTTTTTTTAACACATACAGTTGGACTCCTATAACTTCGAGTTCCCCTAGATCGGAGGAGAAGTTGTTTCCCTCACTCCTTACCGTCTTTGATTGCGTTGGCTCTACATGTCCAGTACGCTGTGCAATACTGAGCATGCGCAAACGGTGATAAAATAATTATTAAAATAATTTCACAATTATATAGATGGAAAAGACGAAAACAAACAATATGTAATCAAATACTTGCATTAGTATTCAAATAAAACATAAATATAGTCACTACATATCTTCTTTTGAAGACGCCATACATTACAAATGACGAAATGCTATATAAACTTTTCAATTATACCACCAGAGGGCCAGAGTCATTCACGTGGGTTATGTTAGATTATTCTGAGTAAAGTGTGTGAGTAAGAGAGAGAGAGAGCAAGCTATTCCCGTCTCATTTCATTAGATTGATATTATGATGGAAGGGGTACCCTGTATCTTCTAATTCCTAGAATTTACAGTCCCGTAGCTTAGAACGTTCGAGAATATACCTACTAGAGGCAGCCTTGCCGCTCGGCCGTGCAAAACAAGCGTGCGAGAGAGAAAGCGCGAATAAGTTTACATCCTTTTTCTCTCGCTCCGCGTCCTGAATTCGGCGAGCGAAAGAGAAAGGTTGTAGACTTATTCGCGCTTTCTCTCTCGCACGCTTGTTCGCACGGCGGACGGAAAGGTTGCCTCTAGTAGGTATATGCTCAAAGCTTAGAACTTATAGGAGTTCTACTGTAAACCAAACATTACAATAAAATACATTTACTGGCAAAATGTTCTTGAAAAGAAAATTTATTGTAAAAAATTATATTTTTGGAATTTCAACCTGAAATATTTTCTTTTTGTATAAATTTAGTATTCAGTACAAACACATTACATACTATAAATATACATAACAGTAATAGTCCCTGATTTTAAAACAACAATCAAATGACTAACGTACTTAATATTATCTACCTGATACAAGTAACAAAATTACAATACTTGTTTTTAGCACCTCGTTTTTGTACTAAATAAATGTAAATATATACAGAAAGTTTCAAAATTGATGCAACCCTGGGGGTAAAAGATTAACCTCGGGTTAAATAAAGCAAAATTAACCACAATTAGTAAATCAGTTATAAAATTTATCATAACCGTGATTGTTTTTTAGAATTGACGTAATTAATAATGGTTTGAAAACAACTGATTAATTAATTGTGATCAATTTTGCTTTATGCAACCCAAGATAAAACTTGACGTGACCAGGCTAACCAAAGAACTTTTATGTTCACTTCATGTTGAGCGTTTCTATCTCTTTCTGGTAACTTCTTTCTCACTTCCTTACACGCTTAAAAAATTACATTCTTTTAATTTCTGGTACATTCCACCAGAAATTCCAACCAATCAAAGCTCGTTGTTCCGTTTTTTGATCAGTCGTGAACGTGACCAATATTGTCAAGTTTAACTCTCTTGCATCCTTTTTGAATTCCACTGTATAATGTTTATAACTAAATGCTATTTACATTTTGTACTGAAAGATTCATTCAATGTTATCGTACACCGTAGACATTTCGTAATGTAATTAACATATTTTTTAAAGCTTCTTGTGCATTGTTTTCTTCAAAGTATATTAATTCATCTAATGCGCATTGAATATGCTTCATCAGTAATTGTCGTGACTGTTTAAGCCCGAGACCCTTAAAAAAGAAAATAATTAGAATTTTTGCATAAGCATTATAAATCTTTTCTAAGTTTTTCTTTGATTTTTTATCATCCCTGCCAATTTTTACAATAATTAAAAAACATCTGATAAGATATAACTAATTATTGAACAATTAATAATAACAATAAAAACCGATACTCAGATAAATTGCTTAGAATTGTTTAACCATTTAATTTTTATACAATTTTACTAAAAAATATTAGTTCGAAATTTTTCTTAATATGCACCTGATTATTTTTTCGTATATTTAATTTTTTGACAATTTCAATCTAAATCTAAATTTATGTAAACATCAAAATGACATTTATTATATCAAAGTAAATATCAATTTAAAAAAACAACACGATTTTTTAAAATAAATTGAGATAAATCTTTGTAAGGGAATATTTTACAACAAACGTTGTAGACCCATATTATAGGAAATTTAATTCTCTACAAAAAATATTCTATACAATTTTCACGTAACATGTGTCGTTCTTGAGATATCTTGAAAAAATAAATATTTTGGGATGTCACCCCTCCCCCTTAAACACAATTTTGAAATGGGACCATCCTCAAGCCAGACCCAACTATCCGAACAAGTTTCAACAATATCGGTTCAGTGGTTCATGAGTTACGTGTGTGACAACGATACACGGATGGACGGACACGGAACAAAAAGTATTTGTCTTGACGTGAAACGGAAAGATCAATTTAAAATTTTGAAATCGGAGAACATTTTTTTTATCTCATTCTAAAACGATCACAAAGCTTCTCGTATCTTCGATATTGTGAGAAGCAAAAAATAAAAATGATTTCAAAGGCTTATTAAAAATTTTCCAAACAACATCTTACCTTCTTTACTTCTGAATGTATATTTCTATATTCAATATTCAGTGGAGATTTATGTGCATTTAAAATATTTTCATATATATCAATATTATTTTTCAACGCGTACATTACTGGAATTGATGTTAAATTGAAAGGTTGTACAACTGTATTTATGTCAGAATAATCAATTGCAATAAACGGTAATAATTCAACACAAATCTGTAACAAAATATTTACATAATTATGTTAAAAATAATAATTGTTAGTAATCGTTATTTTACCTGCCACGCTATAGCAAAATGTTTGCCAAATTGAAATGCATGTTCTTGCATTTCTTTAGAATGCTCAGCAATAATCATTGCTGATTGACAAGCACGGCCTAGAAGTCCAGCTAAACAAAATAATTTATTAACGTAATGATTAAAGAATATAAAAAATAACAGCACGGTACTTGTCTATTATATCCCCCGCATTTGTAGATGTGCAAGTCTCATGTATTAAAAGATATAATCAGCGCCAATGTGATTAAGTGCGTAAACAAAACCCAAATATTTTTAATTTTCTTTGTAACATAAAAGCAGTCATTGTGGCTTAAATATAAAAGTTAGACATATGGTGTCGCTGACTTTATTGTAGATCTTTTGATTCTACACAATTCTTTAACACATTATTTTGTTCAATATTGAACAGTTTAGCGCACCGATGGCAAAATTTTTTTCGACTTGATTTACTATTATCGTCACTGGTTAGTTGTTATGTTACCTAACGTAGCAAAATATAGCCTATAACCTGGCCAGAGAATGTACCTATGAATTAAACAAGAAACCACATAAATCGGATCGTGATAAGCGCACTAACGGACAGACAGACAGAGAGACGTTGAGCTTTATATATATTAAGGATACTCCTATATAACCAGCCGAGAGAGAAGTTTAGAGACTACACTAGAGTGCAGACAATTGTTTCTCACTCGTACAGAAGTACCCGTCCGCGTCCTGCTGCGCATGCTCGTGTTCACCATTTTGATTTCCATGTGATTTCCTGACGGACGATTTGTACACAAAAAGTCTTATTTCAAATTGTACCACACCGCGCATGCGCAATTGAGAGAGAAGGTACTTATCTGCATCTCACTCTGACGTTTCCCGTTCCTCTTACATGCTCAAATGGGCGGCTAGTCATATAGAAGTATTATATACAGGCTGAGTCATTTTAATCAACGCAGTCAAATATCTCGAAAAGTAAGCGAAATTGAGAAAAACGTTTCAAACAAAAGTTACTTGGTTTCAAGGGGGTCAAACAATGATGACTTTGCGGTTGACCTTCAAACCATTTTTCAAGGTCAAATCAAGGTCAACTTTGATTTTTTAAATAAAAACCTATATTTTTTATTGCATATTCGTATTCTACGTGAAAAAATTAGTATCTTTAGTAGGAAAAATTTTTCTTAAAAATGCTTTCTTCTCTCAGTAGAAGGCGCTGTAAGATTAATCAACGAACTCAAATATCTGAAAAAAAAGTTGCACCTAATACCTCAAACTACTTTTAGCATTACCCAGAAACAACGGCGTGGACATAGTAGTTGTATGTTTCCTTTGGGGTGCTTTTTTAATGTGAGTCCCCTTGCCTCTCACATTAGGGCCTTTTACAACAGTTGCTTAAAATTACCTTTTGGCTAAAAAATTGTTTCTGGGTAATGCTGAAAGTAGTTCGACTTTAATAAGCTATTTGGTGCAACTTTTTTTCAGATACTTGACTGCGTTGATTAAAATGACACCCTGTATATAACTTCATGTCACTTGCTATCTGTAAATGCCGGAACATAATAGACAAGCACCCTCTGCACTTACCTCCTATAAACATCTGCTTCGATAACCATTCACCTTCATAATCATTTTCACATTTATTAAATATAACTGTATCGTTTATTTTTTCTTTGGTTGGTATAGGTTGTGATGGTATGGAATTATTATTTTCATCTTGTAATCCAATAAATTCTGATTCCATTAGTTCTTTTAATCCAATTGACATTATTTCTGTTACATATGGATTAGCCAATTTTGCCAATTCTAAGGTAAAATTAGCTAAGAGGAAGTCACCTAAAATAATACAATTCTTTATCGATAACTTATTGAATTAGTTTTGGTATCAGACTTTGCGTTCTGTTTTTTCAATCAATTAGAAATTTATGACATTGCAATAGCGAAAGAAATTATTTTAATACAGTAGCCGTTCCATAATGTGAACTCAGTACCTGCCATAGTTATTTATACAGTTGTCATTTATAACCAGGGCTTCGAACCAGAAAAACCGTTATTTTTTGCCGGAACGAAAACCATAACCGAACCAAAAAAAACAATTTGAACTGTCGTTCAGTTATTAACGCAACATGTCTTATACGTTTTGGGTATTCGGTCTTATATTCTTGGGTCTACTAATTGTAAGTATTAATTTTTTAAATTGTGTTCTTTATTTCATTCGTTAATACAGTGAAACCCCGTTTTTGAAAGGACTAACGGGAAAAAAACATAATTAGAGGGAAAACGACAAAACGTATAGTTTTAATAAAAGAGATCATGAAATGAAAACAATGACACGCCAATGCCTCATTTTAAAATTCGCTACAAGCTTTAATAGAATCATTTAAAAAATATATTTGCAATAATCACTTATTTTAATCAGTTATAAAAAACAAAAAAAGAAAAAAACAAAAAAGGAAAAAAAGTTCAATGTTTTTTATTGTTGCCATACCACGATGTTTTTGTTGGCTTTTAAAAAAATGTTCAAGGTGTACATATTTTTTCAATTGAAAAATTTTATTTGACTTGTGTGTATTTCAAAATGTCAATTTTCAACCGTCATTATTCCGAAAACCACTGATTTTAGAGATATGATATGCTGTACAAAAAGTGTTCAGAATTTATCGCACAATTCAAAAATGGTATAATATATAGGGTGTTTCATTTAAAAAAATCAATGATGATTGCATATGTTCTTCTTCAGACACTCTGTATACAATTTTCTTATGTCAAAAAATCCGCAATTAAAAATACTAATCGACGGGTCCGAGCGTTTTTGCACAAAATAATTACCTGAATTTTAAAAGAATTTGTTCCTTTCATCATGAACAATAATATACATTATACAAATATGCAAGATTATACAAAATAAAAAAATAAAATTATGAGATATCTATATTTATATCAAGTTTAGCAACATATGTATTTCAATTTTATTAAAATTCGTGAAATCAAATTTTTATTTGACTGATCTAACTGCATTAGTTTGTAGTTTTGTAGAAAATATATCCGTTATATATAATATAATATCCTCATAGAAAAATGAGGATGCGAATACAAATAAAAAAAAAATTTATTAATCTCTCGAGCTTAACCAAAAACTGAAAAAAACGTTATCTTCTTCGGAACGAAAACCGGAACTGAACCGATATATATTTTTTTGAAAAAAATAATGGTTTGAAGCCCTGTTTATAACAGAACAGATTGCGCTGGTTTAGAAATTCACTATATAGAACGTCTACTGTAAAACAAGTTAAATTCAATAAAAAAATAATAAGAAAAATGAATACAAACCAGCTAAAACTGCTGTATTATTTGCAGCTACGATTTCTTTGTTGTATTCAAGCATTTTGTTTGGATTTTGGAAATTAATAAGACCTTAAAAAATCAAAATTGAATAAACATTTTATTTTACACTAACAATCAGTACTTGTCTATAATGACCGACCGAAACTGATTTTTGAGCCAAAACCGAAACCGAATTTCGGTTTTAATTTCAGTTTCGGCTGAAACCGAAACACAAAAAAATTTTTAAACAAGTTTTTTATTTATGTTTTTGCACATTTTTGGCTAGGGAAAATAATATAGAAATAGAATAATTTAAATCTGCTTAAAAATTCAACATTAATAGCTTAAAACGTTAAAACTAAACTCAAAGCAACTACATATTTATATGTAATATAATATATTTTGAATATGTAGTATAATTTATTATGAATCATTTATTATTGCAACAACAAAAAAGTTATATAAAATAATATCTTTTTCATAGAAAAAAACATTAATTCTGCACACGGAACATAAAATTACGCCAAGACACCAAGTATTCGGGCGAACGTACTTATCAAGTCGAGTACAGCCGAGCGCTTGGCGAAACGTGAAAACACAGTTTCGGCACGGCCGAAAGTTTCGACCAATTTTTTGGCCGAAACACGGATTTTAGGCCGAAACCGAACCTTCGGTCGGTCATTACTTATCTATTATGCTGACACCATATGAACGAGTGTGCATAGACTGAATAGTGTTGGCGTAATAGACAAATACCTAATAATCAAGAAGTATTACCTTTATGTAAAACATATTGATAGTGTAACATTAATGTAACTTCAGCAACTGTTCTTTGCTTATGTAAAATAACATCATTTTCATCTAGCTCTGTATTTGATTTTAATGTATAGTCACTTGCTGCTTTTGATAAGAGTAATATCACCAAGCCCCATTCCTAAATATAATTATAATTACCAATATTTATAAAATAGCTTTTGTATTCAAATATTATACCTGATGACTGTGATTACTTCCATTATAGAAAAAGTTTTTTGCTGTATTTAATATAGGGTGATTCGATATTGTCAATTTATTTAGTTGCAGTGCGATTGTCAAAAAATCATCATGTAACAGCCAGCGTAAATTAAAGAATGATACTGGGTATTTAACTATTTTTTCTGCTTGATAGAGAGCTTGGTTCCAGCTATTGTTATCTGGACTGTTTTGAGATAACACTGTAACCTGTCGAAATTGTTTCTGAAAATAAGAAAAAAAATTAAAACCTTCAAATTATAACAATAATAAATTGAAAATTACAGATTTATAAAAGAACTTACAAATGGATGTATCAATTTTCTTTTAAAAATAAATTCATTTACAGAATTTAAATATTTATAACAATTTGATATTCTATTTTGAAATATATTCATTTTTTATATACATGGACAACAAAGTAAATTTATATCACATTAATTTCACTAGTTTGATATTTAATACAATTATATTTTAATATACATAGTAGTAACAATTATAAAATTAAACATGTTAAAAACATAACTCTAAATTAAAAGGATATCAGAAATATGACATTCATATCTATCCAAAGCCAATCAAAGGCCAAAGGATTAAAGTTCGTTTTTTATACTAAAATATAAACTAAAACTTTATATTTATAAACATAAATGTTTTGAAAAATATATGATAATTAATAACACCAAAATATACACAAAACTGATTTTAATACTTAAAATTATAAATAAAAATTTAAAAACTTAAAAATTAAATCGTTTGCTACATAAGTGCAAAAAGTGCAGTATGTAATTGCAGTACATCAAAAAAACGGAACAGTTAAATTATTGACAGTCAGTGGAACCAGCATGATGTCGCCAATGTAACCAATGATAATGTATTTTCTATATTTGGATTGATTTTAAAATAAATATATTTAATTTTCCATAAATTCAATTTAATATTCGACAATAAAAATGTTATTTTATTTTTGAACTGAACACAACAGTCATTATAATAAAAATAAAAACCATTTTGTAATTCATACCATATTTAGGGTCTTTCTTTGCGCATGCTTATAGTACTATTGTTATTTTGACGACCATGTGCTGATGTCAATTTGAATTGTCAAATTCATATTTCCTATAAAAGTAATTGATTTAAATGCTTACATTGCGCGTATTAAATAGTTTGAGTAAACTGGTACGTTAGTAATTAATATTAAATACTTTGTAGAACGAAAATTTTCTATATTGAACGTTTTTATTTACTTTTATCAATATATAAATTCTATTATTTAAAATATAAAATAATATATTTGCGATTTCAAATCTTCATTTAAATCACATTTATATACTATACAATTATTATATTTTAGAGTTTTAATTCTTTATATTGTGCGAGCAGAAATTCTTTCTATAAACAATTGTTATCGAATAATACAAGTGTGTTTATTTCGAGATTTCATAAGAAAATGAGTGAAATAGAAACAATGAGTATCCCGAACAAAACTGCAACAGTCGAGACTCAGTGTGGCGATGCTTCAACTGTTGACGAGGAAAATACATTTGTATTTCCAAAATGCTACTCACCGCAGCTACCACTTTCTCCAAGTCCTGAAAATGCAGTCGGTGAAAATGCTGATACTGAACAGGTAGATATTTAAAATATTTATTAGATAATATGAATTTTACTTAAATATTGTATTAAATTTAAGAACATTAATTAGAAATGCATTTTATTGTTCTGCTTGCCATCTATTGTTATGAACGTAGACTACGGAGTACATTCTATACCTTTTATAGTTGGTTTTAAAGTTTTTACAAGAACTTTTATCTTCATTGTAACAAATAAACATGTAATTCAACACTGTCGTATCAAACTTAAACAGTGAATTGATAAAAATATTTTAAGTAAAAAACTTTATATGAACATGTGTCCGGAAATTTTTTCGTTAGGGACCTACAGGCCTTCGAAGATTAATAATTTTTATTTTTTCAATAGATTTTATCTATAGATTACAAAGTAACCTATATTATTTAATTAATTTAAAAAAGATCTTTTATAATAAAAAAATCAGTCATAAGTCCAATGTGACTTTAGTTTTATAAAAAAGCAATACTAGCTTTTGGCAACAGAAATATATAGGTACACATAAAAAATGAAGAAATGAACCTCCTTTTCTTGAGACCATTTTTTTCATCTAAAATTGCTCCCCTTGGGCTTTTATCCCTTCTCAAGGAGTATAATTTAAGATTAACACTATGTATAATTTATAATAATATTATATACATATAATATTAAAATTGAATTTATGTAATTTTACCTATTATGTTTTGTTTCATTGAATATAAACTAGAAAGTTTAATTCAGGGATGAACTAAGGAAAAATTGGGCCTTAAGCAAGGTTCTCATTGCGGGCCCCGTTAAAAAAAACAAAATCCAAAATATTTTTTTGTAAAATTAAATTTAAAAATTGCCCGTATTAAAATCTGGGTTCCCAGAAATTACGGGCCTTAGGCACGTGCCTAGTCTGCCTAGTCTAAAGTCCATCCCTATAGTACACAGGGTGGCTGATTTTTCATTGTTCAGCTCATATCTGCTAAAATATCGAAGTTACAAAAAAAGTTGAATTAGAAACTTGTCAAACAAAAGTTGATTTACAAAATGGCGTAAGCAATTTTACTTCCATGTTCTGAAAGAAATGGAAGTAATGTAATTAGTATAGGAGCCAGCTGCAAAATCGGTGTAGATTTAACAACCGTCTGCCGTTGTGATTTTTTTTGAAGTAATCACTCAGACAAAGCTCGGACGATGAGTCCAGTCCACTAGCTTGTAGGGATTTAATAGATAGGGCCCACGAAAAATACGCACAAAAAAATCACGTAACAACCGTTTGAATGAGACGGTTGCTTATAGTAGACCCCAATTAAAGATATTTTGGATATACGGCAGAAATTTTTGCGTAGGGGCTTAATTACAGGAGCCCCTCAAAATTTCGACCCAAAAAAATCAGATAACAACCGGACCAGACCTGGTGCAAAATGTTTATTTGCACGTATACTTACATAAAAACATAATGCCTGAATTTTTTATGTAGAGACTTCGGTGCTATAAGGCCTACAAATGGCTAGAACTGGGCCCTAATCTTAAAAATGCTGTAAAATCTAAAATACCGAATGAAAATTTCTGCCGCGCGGTGTATACCTTTGTTATGAACTATAAAATAGATATATAGATACCCATGACAGAAGTTTTTATCCATGCCATTCTCCACAGCCCCCCAAACATTACATTAATCATAAAATTAAAAATTTAAAAAACTAAAAAATTAAAATTAAAACTTCCTCTTGGTGAGGAATAGCATAAATAAAAACTTCTGCCATGGGTATATATTTATTTTATAGTTCATAACAAAGGCATACACCGCGCGGCAGAAAATTTCAGTCGGTATTTTAGATTTTACAGCATTTTTAAGATTAGGGCCCAATCCTGGCCATTTGTCCCTACATAAAAAATTCTACCTTTATGTTTTTATGTAAGTGTACGTGCAAATAAACATTTTGCACCAGGTCTAGTCCGGTTGTTATCTGATTTTTATTGGTCGAAATTTTTAGGGGCTCCTGTAATTAAACCCCTACGCAAAAATTTCTGCCGTATATCCAAAAAATCTTTAATTGGGGTCTACTAAACACAAAACTATTTTGATAAACTTCTCGACGAATATCTATTCGGACCGATTACAATAACTTCCAGTTGGAAAGTTAATAACTTTTACTAAATTTTGACGGTAGATCCTCTTATGCCTTCCCTGATTAATAAATCGCTTTGAAAATATTTTCGGTCAAATAAATAAATGAAATGAATCTGATAGTAACATAAATAACGACCAAAGTGTAACAATATTTAATTACGGTATAAAAATTGAGCCAGTGGTTCTGTTTTTGATTGATGTATAATATGGTAAATACTTATTTCTATTTGGATAATTTCGCTATACTACGTCTGACAGACTGATTTAAAGATGAATAATGATCAACAAAAGAGTAACTTTACAGATTTATATAACGCAGGTCATATGTTATATAGGAGGCATACGTTTTAGCCTGTCACTGCAATGCGCTTCGTGAATTTAAATAATTTCTTTTCACGGTTTTCCGTTTGTATGAGCACATTACGTGAAACGCCCCTGTTTAATAATTGGTCATTAGTAGCTACAAACCGTTAATACTGATTGGCCAAGTACATTCTCGAGGTTAGCCAACTTTTCAACTTTGAAATCATGCAAATTTAAATTATTTGTAGAGTGTTTTTATTACTTTTTTTAATACGAAGAATACATTATATTAATGTATATGTATGACTGAAAGAGGGTAAGGTACTGGCACCAAGGCTCGGGGGTCCCGGGGCAAAAAATGACCGAGGCCCCCCCCCAGATATGCAAAAAATAAAAATTGAAGACTTTTTTTGGATCATATCTTACAAATTTTACATTAGTAACTAATTTTTATTTGAATGACTTTTTTTGCTTGCTAGCTAGAATTTTACACTTCTTAGTAATTTTAATGGATAATAAGTGTAAAATTGAAGTTCAAAATCAAAATTAGGTATAAGTAAATCACGTTTTCAAGTTAGCACTAAATACATCTAAAAAATTCTTCAATTTATTTTTTCTTGCTCACTCCAATTTTTACGCTGCTGCGGGGGCCCCCTAACCTCGGGGGCCCCGGGGCACTGCCCCGGTTGCCCCGGTGGTAGTTACGGTCCTGACTGGCACCAGTCTTGGATTTGACCCCAGTAATGGTTATTTTTGTAATTAAATGTACTGAATTAGAAATATTTGTTGATATTTGATTATTACCATTTCTGAATATTAATCTATATACATTTAACTGTCTTAAAGCGTGATTTGATGACAATAGGTGTCAAAATGGTGGACATTTAAACTAGTTATTAGTATAATTTATTTATTAATTATTATATTATCATAGCAACTGCTCTACATTGTTTCAAATTTGACGACTCTTTCTTTTATATCTTTTGTGTCGTAGTACTTATCATTAGCAAGTGTCCATCACTGCGTGCTCATTACTGGTTTTAACTTTGCCATTACTGCAGAAAAAAAATGAATAAAATAAAAGGCTATATTTAAAAAAAAAAACTATATTTGCGGACTTTGGTAATTAAATTGATTAAATAAAGAGTTAGTTGTTTTATTAGTAACATGAGTTGATAGAATTACAAAAAAAGAAGCCCGTCAATCACAAAAACAGTAAACTTTGTTTTATAGCGGCCATTAACTGGTGCCGCTACCTTATATTGTAATAGATTTCAAGACACAATCATTCTGTTGTATATGTTGTCATTGACCCCCTAAAAAAATCCTATCCTCTCCTAAAAAAACATGGCTAGGTACGTCACTGTCACCAACTTTTTCGCAATCTATGTTTCGTTTTTTTTAACTAATTTAATTTTAAAAAACATCTGCCAAGTAAATGCACAGTGCTTCCTCGTGCTAAATTCGCCAAAGGTAGTTAATTATTCAACAATTTAAATAAAAACCGATAGTGTTTAGATTAATTGCCTGGAATTGGTTAACCATTTAATTTTTATACAATTTTACTAAAAAATATTACTTCGAAATTTTTCTTAAAACGCACCTGATTATGTTTTCGTATATTTTTAATTTCTTGACAATTTCAATCTAAATCTAAATTTATGCAAACGTCAAAATGACATTGTGGTTTATGAGTTATGCGTGTGACAAGGATTCAGGGGACATACGGACGGACGGACAGACAGACAGACACTGAACGAAAGATCAATTTAAAATTTTTTTTTTGTCTCAATCTGAAACGATCACAAAGCTTCTCGTATCTTCGATATTGCGAGGAAGCAATTGTTTTATTACAAATAACTATATAAGTTGTAAGAGTAAATAGTATAGTATATGCTAATTATGAATAAAAGATTTTAGACATTCAAAATTATAATTTTTGTAATTATATCCTTTTGTCTTTGTAATTGATTATTTGAAGTTATATTAACATTATTATATAGAATCGTGTGTATAACGTTTATGCATTAACCCTGGTTCGACGCCTGGAGTATTGGCGTCGTAAAGCCCGGCTAAGGCGCCACTAATTAGCTGGGTTTTAGCTTGCCTAATTAGGTGTAACGTTACAACATACGCGTTGCTATCGCTGTGTGAGTGTTAGAGAAAGAGGTGTAGAGAGAAAGAAGATCATCGACCCTATTACTTCTCATTTCAGTGTTTGGTTTTAACAATTTACACCCTTTAAAATTTTTGGGTGAATGCTTAAACGGCTTTGTGGTTTTAAAACCTTTGAAATGATGAATGTGTTGTATAAATATATGTATAAAGATAATATTGTATTTGTATCAACCAGTGGCGTAGATAGCTTTTTACGATGGGGGCGATATGACAAGTGGCGACTGAGGGGCCTCTAAAATATGCGAAAAAAAAATGATATGTAATTTAAAATTGAATGATTATTACTAAAAAAATATCTGCCTTGGGAACCTTGGGACTTTCTTATACCTAACCTAACCTAACCTAACGGTGAATTGTATACGTGATTCTTTGTTTATTAAAATATTTCTAACAAACTAACAAGAAAGAACAAAATGAATAATTTTATATTTATATAACAAGTGATTTTTTTTAACGTAATAACTGAAAACGGATGTTTACTCTTGTAAATTTTTGGATTTTTGAATTATTTTTGAAATAAGAAAAAAATGTTTGAGATAAAAAATGTCGAGTATGTTATTATCTATAATTTATTCCCCATACATTTTTTTCCAACATTTATGATTTAGCCAGAAAGAATTTTTTTATGTAATTATTTAGATTCACCTACACAGTTCACTCTCGGTATTACGTATAAGAAAGTCCCATGTTATCTACGGCAAACACGTACACTGTTCAATCTCTGTAATACGTATAAGAAAGTCCCATGACAATCATGGTAGATATTTCTCCTCTGTTATGAACCATTTGAATTATAATAATTTTTTTTTTCAAAAATTCGTTTTTACAAAAAAATGAATAGAACATAAATTATAGATATAGATATTACCTACATTTTTTAACTTGACCATTTTTCTCTATTTCGCACTGTTTCAGAAAAATTAAAAAATCGACGTAGGTAAACATCCGTATCCGGTTGAAAGATCGTTTTCAAAAATAGGACGTTTTCTTCCCAGCCAAAAATTAATCTTAAATATAAAATATCAGCCTTCTACGATTTGTCGTATTTGAGTTACAGCGCTTACAGACAGACATACAGACAGACATACGGACATCATGGCGAAAATAGTCAGAATGGATTCAGGGACGGTCAAAATAGATAATTCCGTCAAAATCCGGAGTTCGAAAAAAATCGGCTTCACTATACTTACTTATACTAATGTATATTTCATATACATGGTATAAGAAAGTAAAAAAAGGTAAAATTTAGATATACATATGTGAAGACCTTTTTTTTTATTTTACTCTTAATTTACCAAATTTTTCCCATTTACTTCTACTATTTTGTTCATACTTAAGAAGTTTAATATCTTTGAATTTTCTCTGACTAAACTCATGGGGGGTGATTGATCATCTCAATCACCCCCCTATCTACGCCACTGGTATCAACGTCACACATTTATTTAATATAACGACGCAAAATTTGTTGTCACAAATGTATAATTTTTCAGGAGAAATTTAAAACTTACTAATATTATTAATATACAGGTGTCCCAAGACTGTGTCAAAGTTCAATATTTCATTTATTATAACAAATGGAAGAAAACATCTGCCAAGTAAATGCACAGTGCTTCCTCGTGCTAAATTCAGCAAAGGTAGTTAATTATTCAACAATTTAAATAAAAACCAATAGTGTTTAGATAAATTGCCTGGAATTGGTTAACGATTTAATTTTTATACAATTTTACTAAAAAATATTAGTTCGACATTTTTCTTAAAACGCACCTGAATATTTTTTCATATATTTTTAATTTTTTGGAAATTTCAATCTAAATCTAAATTTATGCAAATTTCAAAATGACATTTAATATGCCCAAGCAATATCAATTTAGAAAAACAAAACACGAATTTTTAAAATAAATTGAGATAAATCTTTCTAAGGGAATATTTTACAACAAACATTGTAGATCCATATTAGAGGGAAATTTAATGCTCTACAAAAAATATTCTATAAAATTTTCACGTAAAATGTATCGTTCTTGAGATATCTTGAAAAAATAAATATTTTGAGGTATCACCCTTCCCCTTTACATACGATTTTGATGATTTTGAAATGGGACCGTCCTCAAGCCAGACCCAACCATCCGACCAAGTTTCAATAATATCGGTTCAATGGTTCATGAGTTATGCGTGTGATAAAGATTCAGGGGACAGACGGACGGACACACGGACGGACAGACAGACAGACACGGAACGAAAAGTGTTTGCGTTGACGTGAACCGGATAAATCAATTTAAAATTTTGAAATCGGAGAATATTTTATTTTTTTTCAATCTGAAACGATCACATAGCTTCTCGTATCTTCGATATTGTGAGGAAGCAAAACTTTAAATACAAAAGTTTTAAAAATAGTTACATTAAATAAATGCTTTAAGATTATCAATCAAAAATATATACATTGTATTTAAAAAAAACATAATTTGTAACGCATTTATGGGACACTCTATATAAATGTAACTATTTTTAAAATGTGCTGCTTGTCTATCCTCACAACTTTTGTATTTAAAATTTTCTTCCATTTGTTATAATAAATGAAATATTGAACTTTGACACAGTCTTGGGACACCTGTATTTGTTTTGGCAAATATTGCAGATCCCTGCAATAAGTGCATCCATAATATGTTTTAATTTTCCAATAGATGGGACCACCTGTCTATTAGCGTCACTAATCAGTTTGCAACGATTTATGTTTAAACTTGATTATTGCGTTTTACAGTCGTAATATAATTATTGTTGTGGTCATACGTTCCATATTTTCGTATTTTTTTATACCTGTTATATTAATCCACCAACCAAGAAAAAGTGTGTTATTTCAAAGAGTGTATCGTGTAGTTTTGTTTTGTGTAATATCCTAATTGCCACCAAGACTTATCTGAATTGAATAAAGAAGGATCTTATTGTTAGTGAAAACGTGACGATCCTAACCTCTATTTTACCTAAAATTTACTCGTCACGCAGGAGCTAAAATCCATCGCAGGTATCAGTTGAGATTTCACCGGAGTTTCAAAGGTTTGTGCCAAAATATTCAATCAGATAAGTGTTATAACCATACAGTTCATTATTTCGAAAAATTACCACACAGTGGCCAATACGCCCACACCAATATTATTAATATCAGAATTTGTAACTGTATTGTCTGTTGTACCTAGTTTTCGGGAAGTTGATTTTTGTCCAGTACATTGTGCGTTTTACCAAAAATGACTCTCAGCAAATTTAGATTGTCATCAAATTAAGCTGTTTTATAGTCAAGTGTTTATAACAGCGGTTCTTAAACTTATAGGGTGTAGGACCTCGTTTTGAACAATTATTTTTCAGGCCCCCCTTCTTCCGGATTAATAATTAATCACTGGTAAATAGAAATGTAAAAGTACTTTAATTTATGTCAAACATGTTTCACGGACCCTCGACAAAAGTTCAGCGAACCCCCGGGGATACGCGGACCCTAGTTTGAGGATCAACAATGTTTTCTATTTTGCTTTCTCGCAATATCGAAGATACGAGAAGCTTTGTGATCGTTTTAAATTGAGACAAAAAAAATGTTCTCCGATTTCAAAATTTTAAATTGATCTTTCCGTTTCACGTCAAGACAAACATTTTTTGTTCCGTGTCTGTCTGTCTGTCCGTTTCTCCCCTGAATCCTTGTCACACATAACTCATGAACCACTGAACTGATATTGTTGAAATTTAGTCGAATGGTTGGGTCTGGCAGCCATTTTTCTCTCGTGAGCGTGCGTGATCGTGAGCAAAAATGACTCACGCTCCCAGCTCTACTTTATACCACTGTGCGCTGGCCGCTAGCTTTCGCTATGGTAGTTTCAGTGTCTTTTCATTATAGTCAGCAGCACGTTTAACTTAACGAGTTTAACGTGCTGCTGACGCGCCCGGTTGCAAGATTTTGAAGGCTGATTATAATAAATGGGGTTCTTACTTAGTATACTGCTTATAAATAAATTTTCAGATTTTATAAAGTAGTTACAACATTTTTACAAAAATAAAGCCGCCCCTGCGCTAAACGCTAACGAAACTAGCAGGCTGTATCTCTACACCATAAAATTTGACGTAATATCAAAAAATTCGGGCAAGACATACACGAGTGTATGCCATAAGGGTTCCGAAGTACGTACTATGTGAAATGTTTGGAACCACTTACAGGTGCATTTTTAAGTTAAAGTTAAAATATAAAAAAGTGTCAAGCTCTACTAATTGAGATCTATATTTTGACATACCACATGCCTAGATATAAAAAAATAAAAATTTTATGACGCCCCTCCCTATAATTCCAAAATTTAAAATTATATTGTTGACTTTAGTATTTGTCGTTGGTAGTCCCACCAAAGCCTCGTTACCAAATTTTTTTCAGATTTTTTGAGCCGGTAGTTACAGAGATAGAGCGGGAGGGGGACAAAATTAAACACTGCTTTTAGCCCCCTACAGGCGCCATTTTTGAGTTAGAAAAAAATAAAAAATATGAGCATATTCTACTAACTGAGACGTACATTTTGACGTGCCACCCGTCTTGGTATACAATTTTTTTGTTTTTTTGAATTTGCTTTAATGCCCCCTACAGGCACCATTTTTGATTTAGAAAAAAAATAAAAAAAGAGTCAAATTCCGCTTGTTTGGTTATACATTTTAACGTGCCACATGCCTTGGTATAAAAAAAAATATTTTTTTTACCTAGCTTTAGCTCCTTATTGCCCCCCCTGAAAAATTATTTATTCAATAAATTTGTACATATTTTACTAAAGGGTGTCATTTTACATGTTCAGTAAAAAATTCAAGTTTCTAGCTTGTATAGTTTACGAGCTATTTAGCTTTGAGTGAAAAGGACGGACGGACGGACGGACGACAAACCGATATTAATAGGGTTTCTTCGGAACCCTAAAAATCAGGCTTTATAAAGTAGTTGCAATTTTTGTCGCTCACCTCCCTGACTATTATCTTAAGATTAGTTAAAGTGCAAGCTTCGACCATCAGACACTGTACATTATTAACACAAATTCAGACACGTCACGTTCAAAATATATGCATATTTCATATGCCTCGAATGCATAATAAAATCCAGGACATCATGAATAAAATATAGAAAATATCAAGTAAATTTTAGTGGACACTTGCAACGAAGATAAAAATCGCTCTCGTAGTTTAGTTAACGACACCATCGGGAACTGTTTAAAATATAAAACAGGTGATGTTTTTAATAATACATATGAGTACATGTGGCAAGTCTCCCGTCTCTCCCTGAAGTCCAACAAGGACATAAAGTGAAACAAATGAACAAGTGCAACTTAAATTACCGGTCGGCATTTGTAAAAACCCACGAGACTTGTGTGTCTGCATCCCTCTGTGCCCTCTACTGCGACAGACTAAATCTGACGGTTATTTGTAAAGATAGGTACTTGCAGGGGCGTCGGGAGGTGTAAGGAGGGGCACTTGCACCCTCCCTGTCAAAAAAACATCTGCAAAGTAAATGCACAGTGCTTCCTCGTGCTAAATTCACCATAGGTAGTTAATTATTCAACAATTTAAATAAAAATCGATAGTGTTTAGATAAATTGCCTGAAGTTGGTTAACCATTTAATTTTTATACAATTTTACTAAAAAATATTACTTCGAAATTTTTCTTAAACCGCACCTGATTATGTTTTTGTATATTTTTAATTTTTTGACACTTTCAATCTAAATCTAAATTTACGCAAACGTCAAAATGACATTTAAAACGTCAGAATGACATTTAATATGTCCAAGCAAATTTCAGTTTAGAAAAACAAAACACGAATTTTAAAAATAAATTGAGATAAATCTTTGTTTTGGAATATTTTACAACAAACGTTGTAGACCCATATTATAGAAAATTTAATGCTCTACAAAAAATATTCTATTAAATTTTCACCTAACATGTGTCACCCTTCCCCCTTACACACGCTTTTGAAATGGGACCGTCCTCAAGCCAGACCCAACCATCCGACCAAGTTTCATTAAGGAAAAAAGTACCTACTTGCAAATAGATTTAATCAAGGATTCTCAGAGAATTTTTTTTATTCAAATTTAATATTAACTTTTTTAATAAAGTAATTTTTTTGAAATTTTGAAGAAAAAAATTAAAAACAAATAAAATAAAAATCTCTGAGAATCATTGTCTAAATCTAAGCACTTTTTACCTCTTATGATTATTTTTGAATATTAATAAGTAGTTTTCGAGTAAAAAAATATTGAAAATCCAAAAATTTCTCTTTGTTTTGCTCCATATCATAAAAAATAAACATTTTCAGAAAATATGTTTCAGATAAAAGTTGCTTATTTTTCCTCGTAAATAACGAATCTGCAACAAAAAAATATAGGTTTTGATTTAAAAAAGAAAAGTTGAACCTGAAAACCTATTGAGGTGACCTTTTCAAGGTCAACCCATATTGTCAGTATTGAGCACCATCGAAACCATGAAACTTTTGTATGGAACATTTTCTCTGAAAATTCGTTATTTTGAAAATAATCTGCTGAAAAGTCTTTAAAAAAAACACCCGGTATATGTAGGTACTCTACTATTCTATTATACATACCATTTATTATTTAAAATGAAATATCATGATACGAATTGTGACATAGCGATCTCAAATATTTACTTTAAAATAGATAAAATGATTGTTGATTAAATACTATTTATTTACTAAGCTGCATTTTCAACAAGTGTATTTTTCAAAAAAACCATTAGGGAAAATAGCACATTAAATGTCAAAATGATCAATTTGTTTTCCTTGTTTTGAATAATTAATATAAACGTATGACATCTCGTATATTAGCGTCAAAGTATTATTATTCATATTCTGTATTTGAAATGTCGTTTTTATTTGTTGACAATTTGCACTTGACAAATCATGTGTATACAGTTAGGCCTCTTTTTACGCGGTAGATACGTTCGCGTATAAAAAATCGCCTAAAAAACCACATTGTAAAATTAGGGATAGATACGTTCCAAATCAATCAATTAAAATAGGCCGAAAATCGCGTAAAAAAGTTTATGAAAATTCACGAAAATATGAAAAAAAACTTCAAATAAAATACGTTTGTTTTTCTACAACCGTTTAAAAAAGTTGACTTTTTTATTGACATTGTGTAAAGTAGCAGTAACACATACATTTTAATTTTTTTTTTACGATTAATGAATTTTATAAATACTATTGTATTATAGTCAGGCCTGCACAACATACGGCCCGCGGGCCGCATGTGGCCCGCCAGCACCTACTTTGCGGCCCGCGAAGACTTTGGTGAATATTCATAATATTATAAATTTTCCAAAATAACGAATTTTCAAAAAAAAAAAAATGTATCAAACAAAAGTTTCATGGTTTTGAGGGGGCTAAATATTGACATTATGGGGTGAGCTTAGTAAGGTCAATTTGATGTGTTTTCAGGTTCAACTTTTCTTTTTAAAATCTAAATCTGTATTTTTTGTTGCAAATTAATAATTTAAGAGATAAACTAAACAATTTTTGTTTGGAACATTTTTTCTAAAAATTACAATTTTTTATTATAAAGAGCAACCAAAGAAAACTTTTTGGATTTTCCGTACTTTTTTACTCGAAAATTACCTACTAATTTTTATAAATAATCGCAAGAGGTAAAAAGTACTTAGATTTATGCAAAGATTCTCACAGAATTGTTTTTTAATATGTACCTAATTCAATTTTTTTTTCAATTTTTTTTTTTTGCATAAAACTTTTTTTTATTATTTCGCTTACCGGTCGAGTTATTTTCCATTAAAGGTTAAAATGGTCCACCCGGTATATAGTAAATTTGTTATCATGAAACTCTATCTTCAATAGTTTAGGCGTAAAACATAGTGGACGGGTGGTTTGGAACACCCGGTATAGATTATACATTTCTAAAACAAATTGTAACTTTACAGTTTGTGTAATTAAAAGTACCTAGGTATAGTTTCTTTTCTGTTAATAATAATATTTTTTTTACTTGCTTTAACAAAGTTTTTAATTAAAAGTTACAAACTTTAATTATTCAACAATTTTGAACGCCGAAAACAAAAATCATTGTTTCAAAATAAAACTCCAGTTGTTTAAAAAAATCTTGAATTAAAAATATTTAACATCAATATAGTAGGTACATACAAACGTATAGGCATTTTTGTTATGTTATTCATCAGAGCTTATATGCACATACATCAGGGCCGTAACTAGAGACTCAGGGGCCCCGGGGCAGCAGGTGATCGAACTCCCCCCCTCCTTATAAAAAAGTTTTTGAACAATTTTAAAGTATGAGATTATTTTCGAAAAAATAAGTTTCACAATGAAAATGTGAATGCTTTCAAATTTTAATTATTGATATTTTTTGTAAACAATGAAAACTACACCAGTAAATAATTTTTTTCAAATAACAAACAATAATTTCTCATATCGAGCTGCATAAAACTCGATTTATAGTGCAGTCATATCAGCGAAATTTTTTATACCTTGCTTAAAAAACGACCAGTTTTTCGTGGACGATTTTTTTTAAATATCTCCAATTCTATTGACCGGAATGCAAAAATAAAAAAAATCATTTTATGAATTTCCATATAAAACTAAATTTTTAAAAATCTTATAATTTTATTACAGAACCTATTTACAAAGACCAATAAAATCGATTAAATAAAATTTTTTGGGAAATATATTTCCTTATGATTATAAATATGTAAGTGTGATTATAAATATGTAAGTTCCAAATCAAAACGGCTAAAAAACACATTTAAAAATAAAAATTGATTCGTTGATATCTTATGAGCAACAAATGGTAGAGGGACATTCTTTTTTTGTAAATTTTTTATGTACTATGAGATAGCGCTAAAGATAATTCTATAAATGTATTAAACCATAGACATAGAGAATGGACCACGCATCTGACTCGAACACAGAGCCGTGTCAAAAGAAAGATATAGAAACAGGTTTGGAATATACTTGTCCTTTTTTTAAACAGGAGTGTAACTATTTCATTCTTAGTCCCGAACATTAAAAATATTCATAGATATTATCATATATTAATCTACTGTTGATTAATATATGATATTATTATACTATTTGTATATAAAGAGGTTAAAATAATTAACGTTATAAAAAAAATTTATTTAAAAAAAGAAACAATTATTGATTTCTAAATACCTAATATAAGTTTCAAATTTTTTTAACCAATTTTAATATCTTGTTCTAATATCAAAAAAAAATATTTAAAATTTTGTTAAGTAAATCTTGTATGTGCTCTTTGTAAGTGTAGCAATCCACCTCATCATTTTGTAGCAAAGCAACCACATGGGAATTGATTTAAAACTATTTTTTATTAATATATATTTAATATTTTTGGTAGCAAAAATGTTATTTTCCCGGAATATTCATTCATTATTTTGCAAATTTCTATCAGATCAATTGATGTTTTTTTTTT
Source organism: Sialis fuliginosa (assembly GCA_961205875.1). NCBI lineage: Eukaryota > Metazoa > Arthropoda > Insecta > Megaloptera > Sialidae > Sialis > Sialis fuliginosa. The sequence continues at coordinate 947,724 of OY540814.1, read as the reverse complement.
AATTTCCTCGATGAAATATTTATATATTTATTGTTTATATTATTTACTTTTCTAATAAAAAACTTATTGCACAAAAATCACAAGATAGTATACAAAAATATATCTGACAGAAATACTACCCTGAACTATAGTAAGCTACCAATCAGGATCTTAGAAAAAGATATAGATATATTCCAAACTACACTACATCTCTCACTCACTTTTTGAATAGATGTTACACCATTGTGTTAATACAGAATGCACTGTCCATTCTCTATGTCGATGTATTAAAAATTTTTTTTTGAGTTTTTGTTATTGAAAAATTTTCTCCGTGTTAAATTAAAATGAGTTTAACTCAAAACTTTTTAAATCCGATTTCGTAAAAAATACCTATCTTTTTCGGAGGCCCCCGGGCACAGCCCCGGCTGCCCCGGTGGTAGTTACGGCCCTGCTAGCAATATTATATGCACATACACAGTTTGTTTGATTGCGACGAAATAACAATGAAACCAACAACACACGGCTATGCAAAGTACAAATAAAATAATAACCGCCACTAGTGAATAAATAATTGTTACCCCAGGAGGTATTCCCCCAGTTTTTTTCGGTTTTCGTGCAGCTTTTAATTTTTAATTCGTTCATGTCGACAGATGTTTATCGCACGTTGTTTCGTGATTGATTGAATAAGAAAAATATAACGATTTTCATTTTTATGTGTACACAGTGACGTCTCACGATGGGGGAAATATCTGCAATCTAAACTGATTTTATATACAATGTGTTCATTTTAAAATATACTAAGGTACTGGCACCAGTTATGGCCGCTTTACTGTTTTTGTGATTGACGGGTTTCTTTTTTGTAATTCTCATCAACTCATGTTACTAATAAAACAACTAACTCTTTACTTAATCAATTTAATTACCAAAGTTCGCAAATATAGTTTGGTTTTTAAATTATAGTCTTTTATTTTGTTTATTTTATGTTTTTTCTCCAGTAATGGATACAGTAAAACCAGTAATGAGCACGCAGTGATGGACACTTGCTAATGATAAGTACTACGATACAAAAGATATAATAATAAGAATCGTCAAATTTGAAACAATGTAAAGCAGTTGCTATAGCATTATGTTTAGTTTAAACCATAAGTTCCCAAACTTATTTGTCCCACTACCCCCTTTTTAGCTATAAAAAAATCACAAGGCTCCCCTGATAATTTATATTTTTTCATATATGTACAGTCGCCTGCATTAATGGTCTTGCAGTTTGTATTCATTTTCGTTTATCACAAACTTAGTAGGCTCCTCCCATTTGTGCAATTATAATATTTAAATCATTTCTCCATGTATCAAACAAAGACAGATATTTTGAAATTCATTTGCCAGATAAAGAACTACTCTTCGTTTATAATAGGTACTCATATATATTTGTGCAATTAAATTATTATGTAATTTATTGAAAATTGTATACGTAAATTTTGTGGCAATAAATATTTGGTATTCCGAATTTTAGTTTTTAAATATATTAAACTTGATAGAAAAAGATAACCGATGATGTTTGTCTTTAAATTTGGAATCTGTTGTAAGCGATTCTAGCCTTTAAGGTGTCAGACGAGTTCTGCAGGTGACTGTACATTGTACGTTTATTTCCACTCACATCGTTCAACAGCACCAAGCGACAAAAATAAATAGTTTTGGGTTTCTGTCAAACATAGAGAATGCGTATAGAGATTTCATATCGTGTTTAATTGTAGTGTTCTTATTTGGAAATTTTTGTTGTAAAAGTACTAATAATATATAAAATATATAATTATAATTAGGGGTACCAATAAGAAATTGCGTTTTTTAATGAATTGGCTGATCGTAAAAAATTGAAGAATGGAAATCTACTGTTGAAATGCCAGATAAATGAGATAATTTAATGCATGTTATTAAAGTTTGCCAGACAAAGCGAAACTGACTTTGTGGCAGTGGCGTAGTAAGAAAAATTTTCGGGGGTTTTCTGGGTCCTCAACATAAGCGAAATAATTATTATAATTTTGATTCGAATGACCTTTTTTTTTTTTTTTGATCATAGAATTAACTGTTTTTAGTTTTATGATTAAAAAAAAAAGGTCAAACAATTCAAAATTAAGTGATAAGCAGAAATTGTAGACCTTTTTTTTTTAGTCATAAAAGTAAATACAGAACTATATGATTACATTGAATATTTCGGGGGGGGGGGGGGGGGGTTATGATCAAAAAAATAATAAAGGGTCATTCATTTCAAAATTATAATAATAATTTCGCATATTTTAAGAACATTGAATATTTCGGGGGGGGGGGAGGGTCGCCCCCCCCCGTTCCTTAGCCACTGCTTTGTGGAACACCTAATATTTATTTTCAAAACGATGTGTACATAACTTTGTCTTCAAATAATTGTATTATCTCCAAAACGGCAAAAAAACACCAAAAACTATAAAGAACAGGTAGTGTTGAACTACTTTCATGAATCAAACAAATTAGATACGTACATTGTGTAATAAAGGGTTTAATAATATTAAAAAGTTCCCCTTTTGTCCTTCTGGCATACGCTGCCACTGTATTTATACGTATATGTGTTACATTAGTACGCTAAAATTTATTACGGAAATATTTAGCATATCGTAATAACAGTCTTTGAAATTATTTTGTGTATCGGCTTTTGTTACAGAAGTCTGCCTAAATTTAGAATTTGTGGAATGTATTAAACTTACTTCAATTTTATAGAATTATACATGGATGTAAATTTTTAATAAAATTTGTTATTTATTTCCGATTCAAATAAAAATTAATATGTATTCCGGCTGAATGTAAACGTATTTTTGAATTTTGTAAATACATGACATCAAGTCCAAATTTTCAGTGAATGTTCTGTACTACAGAATGTTTATTTTCCAGAGGTATCAATTTAAGAAACGTTAAACATTAATTGTTACTACAGCTTAAAAAAAAGTGTGTTTTCAGCCTTTTTAATCAGCGTAGCAGATAAACAAATGAATTTTTAAATTTTTTTCAAAATGGAGGTTGTAGGGAATTTTGTAGAGAATAACTTTTATTTAAAACTTTTTTTTGTATAATACTTACATATTTAGACTGCTATTTAGCAAAAATCAGAAAATTTAAAGAATTTTGCAATTGTACCATGAATAACCCCTGTCGCGGACAACCAAAATCGGAGCAAACTTAGGGTATTATTCTACACCACTTTTGTAACATATCCTGTAAGTATTAAAACTGTACGCAAAAATTCTTATTTTAGGTACTTTTTAGCCTAGCCTGGACTATTAAGAAAAATTTCGAATTAATATTTTTTATGAAAATTGTATAAAAATTAAATGGTTAACCAATTCTAAGCAATTTAACTAAACACTATCGGTTTTTATTTAAATTGTTCAATCTTTGGTGAATTTAGCGCGAGGAAGCACTGTGCATTTACTTGGCGGATGTTTTTAAGATGATTGGTAATAAATTAATACCTATCTATCAAATAGATTTTTCAGGAATTTATTAGCATATTCAGTGTATATTAGACCATTATTGTGGTCTACTATTATGCGAGTGAAAGTATTTCCCCTATATTTTACCTAAATCTCTCCATCATAAAACATTTTTATGATTTTAACATTCGAATTATTTATTAAGTTTGAGGGAAATTGCGTGTTTGAAGCGGTACTTTAAGTGTTATCGAATAAAATATCGCGAAGACTTTGTTACTTGGTTTCTTAGTGCTTCGTAGAATTCTTGAAAATTTGAAATACTTTTTAGTTATTTGTGTTTTTATTATATCATTGTTTTGTATTTGTCTATGCTAATTAGGGCTTAAGTTATGAACTTATCATTTATTCAGAGGTGCCGACTTGTAATATGTATTTGGGAAGTCAATTTTGCTTCCTCACAATATCGAAGATACGAGAAGCTTTGTGATCCGTTTCAGATTGAGACAAAAAAAATGTTCTTTCCGTTTTACGTCAAGACAAACACTTTTCGTTCCGTGTCTGTCTGTCTGTGTGTCCGTCCGTCTGTCTCCTGAATCCTTGTCACACGCATCTGATGAAAAAATTTTTGTAGCTTTTTTTGGACCTATAATTTTTATTTTATTTTACTCCAATGCAATAAAAATTGGCCGATATACGGTCGTTACAAATATGGCGAAAAGACATATTTTTACCCCTTTCACCCCTTGGCAAACTACTCCAGCATCGATTTCTTCGTGTATAAAACTATACATCTGTACCAATTTTGGGTTTTTGTAAAAATATTTTAGAATACTCGTCATATAATTTATGTACAATTTTGTTATGTGTTTTTGTGTTTAAATGACGATTTTCACTGTATTAATACCATATTGAATTCTTAGAACTGAATTTTAGTGAAAACAAAAATATTCTACGAAATTTTATGATAATACCTATAATTTAATATTGCTTCCTCGCAATATCGAAGATACGAGAAGCTTTGTGATCGTTTCAGATTGAGACAAAAAAAATGTTCTCCGATTTCAAAATTTTAAATTGATCTTTCCGTTTCACGTCAAGAAAAACACTTTTCGTTCCGTGTCTGTCTGTCTGTCCGTGTGTCCCCTGAATCCTTGTCACACGCATAACTCATGAACCACTGAACTGATATTGTTGAAACTTGGTCGGATGGTTGGGTCTGGCTTGAGGACGGTCCCATTTCAAAATCATGTGTAAGGGGGAGGGGTGACATTCCAAAATACTTATTTTTTCAGGATATCTTAATAACGACACATGTTACGTGAAAATTTTATAGAATATTTTTTGCAGAGCATTAAATTTACTATAATATGGGTCTTCAACTTTTGTTGTAAAATATTCCCTTATCTGAATTTAATTTAAAAAATCGTGTTTTGTTTTTCTAAATTGACATTTGCTTGGACATATTAAATTTTGTCGTTTTACTGTCATTTTGACGTTTTAAATGTCATATTAACGTTTGCATAAAAGATTTAGATTGAAATTGTCAAAAAATTAAAAATATATGAAAAAATATTCAGGTGCGTTTTTAGAAAAATTTCGAACTAATATTTTTAGGAAAATTGTATAAAAATTAAATGATTAACCAGTTTCAGGCAATTTATCTAAACACTATTGGTTTTTATTTAAATTGTTAAATAATTAACTACCTTTGGCGAATTTCGCACGAGGTTGCACTATGCATTTACTGGGCAGGTTCTGTGTTCTTACTAATATTTGGTTATAGTGGTTATAAGGAAACTAAAGTATTGGATTGGCAAAATAGAGTTTAAATCGTATTACCACTATAATAAATAATAATCCTTATTGTACATATATAGGTATATAGTAAAAACTTCTTTTGTGGTATATTGCGGTGAAAAGTTATTATTTAGTTAGATCGACATTTCTATGTAATCACGAATATGCATGCATTCATATTAATGTAAAATATAATATGTGGAGTTTTCGTAGAATAATAGTTGTCTGTATAGCTGACAATTGTTCTCTGTTAATCTCAAGCTGCGAGGTGAAGCATTTTCAGGGAAACACTTAATTGTGAAGTATTTTTACTTTCTAATACCCATGTATGTGAAATATACATGCAGGGTGTCCCAAGACTGCATCAAAGTTCAATATTTCATTTATTATATCAAATAGAAGAAAATTTTAAATACAAAAGTTGTCAGGTTAGATAAGCTGCATATTTTAAAAATAGTTACATTTATATATAGGCTGTCCCATAAGTGCGTTACAAATCAAAGTTATGTTTTTTTAAATACAATGTGTATTTTTTTTATTGATAATCTAAAAGTATTTATTTTTTCGGATATTTTGATATAAGCATGTGTGGAATTATACTGAACGGTTTAGAAATTATGACCATTTTTATAAGAAAATTGACATATTTTCAACATCTTGTTATTTTCTAATCACAACCAAAAAAATTTGTTTTCTACTAAAAATAGTTTTGGCATATGCTCTATTATTGCAATATTACATCAAACATTTACAAAATTGTATTCTTTGTACAGGGTGTATCAAAACTCTGAACTTTTTTTTTTTCAAAATTTTCAAATGTGACACCCTATATATTTTCACATTTTCGAATTGCCTATTCAATTCTAAACACATTTTATAAACTATGTTCTATAATAAAAATTTTTTTTGTATAATTTCTGGGTAATTTTGTCAATAAAAACATTGATCTTGAAATTTTTAGTTTAGAATCAAAATTTTTTATTTCAAGATCAATATTTTTCTTTGGTCCCTTGAGTTTCAAATTATCGAGAGTCGACTGTACTTGTACTAATAATAATTTAGTGTGGTACTGGTCGATTACATAAAAGTTAATAGGAAACCATATTTTTTTCATCCATAGAAACTCTTTTCTAATTATTATTTTAGTTAGTAAAGCCAGTGAATATGTAGCTATTTAATAAAATTACTTCATAAAGCAAACCAATTTGCGTAGCAGTTGCAGTGCTTCGGTGCAGGGCGTCTAATTAAGCTTTCACAAACTGTACAATTTGCACTGGCCAGTAATAACGTTCAAATGTAAACTACAGTAATTGAATTTGCAAAAATATTTGCAGCATATGAAGAATTGTTAATTGCTCGATTGTGCTGCTATTTCAATAAAAACGCTGCACTAAGCGAGTGCACTGAAACGGATTTTACATATAACGTTTATTAGATTTTGTTTATTGTTTGTCAAAGGTAAAAGGTTTTATTTATTTCTATGTAAATAAACCTATTATTTCCCGACTTTTTATTTCTTCGAATTTTTCGGTCATGTTCTCAATTCTTGTTTAAAATACGACCAAAAAGATAAATTCAATACAAGATATACTTAATAATAATCAGTCAGACAGTACTAGATTATTACCATGAGTTTCCAGTGTCATATTTATAGAATAGCGCATTTTAACGACAACAGTCTGTACCTGGATTTATTTTTGAAATGTATTGATATTATTTTACTTTATTTACACTCTCATAAGTAATATTATATATATAAACATTTGATTGTTGGGTTGTATACTGCGTTGCACTTTATTGTCACTTGACGTTTCGACCAACATCTCGTAGTCTTCTTCAGAAGTGAAGTGTTGTATAGAAGGTGTAGCTGCTTAATTAAACGTTTGTAAACGTCAACGCTTATTTAATTAAGCAGCTACACCTTCTGTACTTAACACTTCACTTCTGAAGAAGACCACGAGATGTTGGTCGAAACGTCAAGCTACAATAAAGTGCAACGCGGTATACAACCCAACAATCAAATGTTTATACAATTAAATAACCGCGAAAGTCTACGTTCAAAAATAATATTATATATAGTTTCGTCAATTTAAAAACACTTAACTAAGTGGAAAAAAGTTAACTATAAAAGTCGGCTAGCTGGCATAGAACACGATTACTCTAAAAGGGTTGTAATTTGTCATTGAATGGACTCTAGAGGTGTCCATGAAATTTATTGTAAGTAGTGAGAGTTAAATAACATATTAGTAATGTAAATCAAATGAACAACTTTTCGTTCCGTGTCTGTCTGTCTGTCCCCTGAATCCTTGTCACACGCATAACTCATGAACCACTAAACCGATATTAATGAAACTTAGTTGGATGGTTGGATCTGCCTTGAGGTCGGTCCCATTTCAAAATCGTTTGATAATTAAATACCTTTGATGAATTTAGCACGAGGAAGCACTGTGCATTTACTTGGCAGATGTTTTTATACATACTTGCATATCTACAATTAGACATTTTCTTGTGTTTAAGCGGTAAAGCCACTGTGACGGGAAAAATCGATTTTTGAATTCATTTTTTAAAAGAACCATATTCAAAAATACATAAAACAAGAGCAAGGTTTACTGTCATAGTGATTGACGGGCTTCTTTTTTGTAATTCTCATCAACTCATATTACTAATAAAACAACTAACTCTTTATTTAATCAATTTAATTACCAAAGTTCACAAAAATAGTTTGTTTTTTTAATTATAGCCTTTTGTTTTGTTTATGTTTTTTCTCTAGTAATAGATAAAGTTAAAATTATTAGTACTACGACACAAAAGATATAAAAGAAATAATCATCAAATTTGAAACAATCTAAATAATTTATACAAATAATTAGTTTAAATGCCCACCATTTTGACACCTATTGGCCGATTGTCATCAAATCACGATGTAAGACAGTTAAATGTATATATAGATTAATATTCAGAAATAGTAGTAATGAAATATCAACACATATTTCTAATTCAGTACATTTAATTAAAAAATAACCATTACTGGGGTCATACTCACTACCTTGTTTGTAATTAAGTACCTAATTACTTAATCAAGTCATACTTCCTTATACTATCTGCAATTCAAAATCTCACCCAGAAAATTCATATCTTATAGAAACATTTCAACCGTTTCATGAATAATATGCCTTTGTATATTATACCTTTGAAATGTTCAGTGCACATTTGATATTCTGCTGGCTAAAAATTGCTGATTTTTTATTTAAATTTCAATACGTTTTCGACATTTTAAGAAACCCGTAGTACAAGTTTCTTATTTTGGATAATTCAATTTTAGAAGTAGAGTTATTTTTTCAATTGCACTGTTGCATCGTTGTTTCTGACATTGATGTTTCCACATTCCGGGACAAATGTGTTTTAGTACGGGCCCTTTAGTCATTAATATTTTACACAGCCTTCTTTAGTAGGTATTTTTTATGAATCTTTTGCACAGAAGAAACTTTTGTATTTGCGTATTTCTAAACTTAGGGTTATAAGCAGAGGAACTTGAACCGGCATTTATTTATGGTTCGGGTCGGGTTTGGGTTCAGCATGAATTATTTGTGTTCAAAAATCGTTATTTTTTTAGGGTTCCGGTTTAGGTTCGTATTCAAGTTTGTAATTGAAAGAAAATTATTTTGTTCGAAAAAAAAATTAATAACCTTAGAAATATTGCTAAATAAAACAGCCAAGTGCGTGTTGGGCACACACATGATAGGTTTCCGTAGTCATTACGATTTATAAACAAGAGTTATTTAAAAAAAATTTATAAACTATTCTAGCTACAGTGTTCGTTATAATTTTTCAGTGAAAGTACTAACTAAAAGTTAAATTCTGGATTTTTTTATATATTTGTTGTATATATAGTTTAGAAACTAGAAGGGGCGAGGGAACGCTCTGATAACGACATTTGCAAATATATCGTGACTGAAGGGTTAAAATCAAAAGGTTTTTGTTGTATTTTAGGAGACCTATCTAAAGATACCCCACTCAATGGGGTAAGTGAAAAAAAATTGAGTACAATTTCAGTCTATGGGAGGGGGTCCAAAATAATTTTGGCTGTGTTCGTTATACTTTTCAGTGAAAGTACTAATTAAAAGCTGTATTCTCGAATTTTTTCAGATTTTTTATTTTGATAGTTTTGAGAACGACATTTAAATGCAAATATATCGTGACTGAAGGGTTAAAATCAAAAGATAATTTAACATTTTTTGTTGCATTTTAAGAGACTTATCTACTGACATCCCACTCAATGGGGCATGTGAAAAAAAATGTGAGTTCACTTTTCAGTCCAAAAAAGTTTTTTTTCAAAAATCTTATCATTCTGTTTTTGTGTTATCAGTCTTCGTCATAATACCAAATTTCATCTTAATCGGCTTTTATTAACGTTGTATGTTTTAACGTTGTATTTTAATAATTAACTTTAATGATTAATAACGCAACTTTATTTATATTTTTTATTTAATAATTCATAACATTTTCCCATTATATACATTATAGTTTATTTAATTAAAAGAGGAAATAATTGTAACTTAAAAAAGTCCTTCATAATTTCCATTGTAACCATTAAGGCACAGAAAATATTTAATCTACAATTTTCCGAACGTGACTTTCCAAGTGGTTATATTTTATATTTTACAGAGCCACTTAAACATTTGTATGTTAGTCTTTTATTTCCATTAAATATGTTTCTAGATTAAAAGCAGGAAATTAAAATAGCACATTCTTCAAATGCCCCAGTTGTGTTTTGTGTACTAGTAACGTTTTTCTCGAGAATTTCGTAAGAGTAAATTAAATAGATGGTTTATATTTCAATGCTTTTTATTATGTTTTATTGCATGTTTCATATTACTAAAATAAATAATATTTATTAATGGACTGTATATTTTATAATGATTGATTAAAACAATAAAATAAACTTATTGATCGTCAAATAAAAAAAAAATTAAGCTTATACGTCAAGCTTTTGTGTACAGGAAATTTAGCTGAAAATTATAAAAAAAACATCTGCCAAGTAAATGCACAGTGCTTCCTCGTGCTAAATTCACCAAAGGTAGTTAATTATTGAACAATTTAAATAAAACCGATGCTCAGATAAATTGCTTAGAATTTAATTTTTATACAATTTTACTAAAAAATATTAGTTCGAGATTTTTCTTAAAACGCACCTGATTATTTTTTCGTATATTTTTAATTTTTTGACAATTTCAATATAAATCTAAATTTATGAAAACGTGTAATTGACATTTTAAACGTCAAAATGACATTTAGCTTAAATGACATTTAAAACGTCAAAATTACATTTAAATATTCAAGCATATATCACGAATTTTTAAAATAAATTGAGATAAATCTGTGTAAGAGAATATTTTACAACAAACGTTGTTGCATATTATAGGAAATTGAATGTTCTACAAAAAAGATTCTATAAAATTTTCACGTAACATGAGTCGTTCTTGAGATATCTTAAAAAAATAAATATTTTGGGATGTCACAACTCAACAATCACACTAAGTTTCAATAATATTTGTTTAGTGGTTCATGAGTTATGCGTATGACAGGGATTCACGGGACAGACGAACACACGGACGGACAGACAGACAGATACGGAACGAAAAGTGTTTGTCTAAACGTGAAACGGAAAGATAATTTTAAAATTTTGAAATCGGAGAACATTTTTTTGTCTCAATCTGAAACGATCACAAAGCTTCTCGTATTTTCGATACTGCGAGGAAGCAATTGTAGAACTACTGATTTGGTGTATATATATGTATGCACAAACCTACATGAATAAAATGTGTGCATTGTAAGTGAAATAATTATAATAATGTGACCTTTCCATAAGGATCATATTATTATCTATCCGCATTAGCATATATTTGTTCTGTTTTTGAAATTTCGTTACTGTTGAAATATAATTGTTTCGTGGAAGTGTATAACGAAAGCAATTAAGTAAAAGTTTACAGTTTTAATTTAGTACAAAGTGTCACATTTCCATCCTTCGTCTCCCGTAGGACGTGACATTTTGTGGTTTAACCTCACTCTTTAACTGTGTATGAACACGTCTCTCAAATAAATGCGAGGATATCATATAATGTCAAATATGTTTGAATCCGGTACAGTAGGACTTCTATAACTTCGAACAATTTGAGAGAAGTTGTTTCCCCCACTCCTTACAAAAAAATCTAAAAAAATCCAGAATGTAGCTTTTAGTTAGTACTTTCAATAAAAATTATAACGAACACTGTAGCTAGAATAGTTTATAAAAATATCGGTATGGAGAACCATACATGACTTCCATGTTCTTTCTATCTTTTTAACCTTCAAGCAGTCGCGCGGCGTCGAATCGACCGCTCTTGATATATTATTGTTCATAATTTTGAATATTTTCGTCACAAACATTTCTCGTCTCAAGTACCCTCTTCTAAGTTCACTACAAACAAAAACAACTAATTACTCCTTTCCCCGCGCGTCCCGCGTTGTACAAATAGCTTTTGTTTTAGTCGCGGCGATGATTCTGATGAGGAAGGAAACTGAGATTTTGGATTTTATAATTTTTTTTTTAATTTTTGATTTCTTATTATAAGGATTTATGTTGCCAAATTGTTTTGCCAGTGTGTTTTTTTATAATTTGATTTTATTTAATTTTATTGAAATTTTGATCCAATCCAAAGAAAATATGTGTTAATGCTTCCTCGCAATATCGAAGATACGAGAAGCTATGTGATCGTTTCAGATTGAGACAAAAAAAAAGTTCTCCAATTTCAAAATTTTAAATTTATTTATCCGTTTCACGTCAAGACAAACACTTTTCGTTCCGTGTCTGTCTGTCTGTCCGTGTGTCCGTCCGTCCGTCCGTCTGTCCCCTGAATCCTTGTCACACGCATAACTCATGAACCACTGAACCGATATTATTGAAACTTGGTCGGATGGTTGGGTTTGGTTTGAGGACGGTCCCATTTCAAAATCATCAAAATCGTGTGTAAGGGGGAGGGGTGACACCCCAAAATATTTATTTTTTCAAGATATCTCAAGAACGACACATGTTACGAGAAAATTTTATAGAATATTTTTTGTAGAGAATTAAATTTCCTATAATATGGGTCTACTACGTTTGTTGTAAAATATTCCCTTACAAAGATTTATCTAAATTAATTTTAAAAATTCGTGTTTTGTTTTTCTAAATTGATATTTGATTGGATATATTAAGTGTCATTTTGACGTTTTAAATGTCACTTTGGCGTTTTAAATGTCACTTTGACGTTTTAAATGTCATTTTGACATTTGCATAAATTTAGATTTAGATTGAAATTGTCAAAAAATTAAAAATATATGAAAAAATATTCAGGTGCGTTTTAAGAAAAAATTCGAACTAAGATATTTTAGTAAAATTTGTATAAAAATTAAATGGTTAACCAATGCCAGGCAATTTATCTGAACACTATCGGTTTTAGTGAATTTAGCACGAGGAAGCACTGTGCATTTACTTGGCAGATGTTTTTTTTAATTATCATTTTAATTGCAGCTACTTCGATTAGAACATATTTTTAATAACTAAATAGTTTCCTGACTGAAAGATAATTGTTTTAATTATTAAAAATATGCGATTAATTAACTATTTGGTGTTTTAATTCCCTAAAATCTTCAATAGGTCTTTTAGGTTACGCGTGACTGACTTATTGACTACGCGCCTGCTTGAAGGTTAAATAATTTTTAAATATATATTTTTTAAATATTTTATTTATATAACCTACTACTATGTATATACTAGAGATCAGATCGGACCTTAAAAAAGTAGCCCGATCCGATCCGAAATTTTTTTTTTCGGCCCGGTCCGATCCGGTCCGATTTATACGATTTTATATTAAGGTCCGATCCGACTCGGTCTGGTTTATACTAACAAGGGGAAGCAACAGCACGGTTAATGATAATTTCAATGAGCTTGTGGTATGTCAAACTAGAGCAAAAATAAAAAGACACGTGTCCAACAATTTGATCTCATAGGCCTTAATTACAAAGATAATTAACTTTGAAAATGTGTGTATTCAATATAACCGTGTATTATGTTCGCTCGAAATATAAGTGTGTTGGCCCTACGGTCAACGCGCTGGCGTCTCGCCTGGTTTTAAGATTTTGATTTTAATTTTTATTTATAATTATTTTTTATTTTTTTGTACACATTACCTCTCCCACTTGCGTAAAAATCGATAAATTAGACATAAATAAAACATATATTATTATTGACAATAGATGTTTGTGGTTTCTTTCAAGTTTGTTTTTTATTAAAACTTTTCAATTTATTAATTAAAAACTAATGAGTTGTGTCAATAATAAATTAAATTTACTTTAAAACAAATTAATAATTATATACTGGCGTATATATCAATATTTTCATTGTCAATAATAATATATGTTTTATTTATGTTTAATTTATCGATTTTTACGCAAGTGGGAGAGGTAATGTGTACAAAAAAATAAAAAATTGTAAATAAAAATTAAAATGAAAATCTTAAAACTAGGCGAGACGCCAGCGCGTTGACCGTAGGGCCAACACACTTATATTTCGAGCGAACATAATACACGGTTATATTGAATACACAAATTTTCAAAGTTAATTATCTTTGTAATTAAGGCCTATGAGATCAAATTGTTGGACACGTGTCTTTTTATTTTTGCTCTAGTTTGACATACCACAGGCTCATTGAAATTCTCATGGACCGTGCTGTTGCTTCCCCTTGTAAGTACCTACCTACTTTTTTCCTCTTATGATTTTTCTAAAAAATTTATAGTTTTCGGGTAAAAAATTATTGAATATCCAGAAATTTATTTTTGTTTTGCTACACATCATAAAAAATGGACATTTTCAGAAAAAATGTTTCAAGTAAAAGTTGCTTATTTTTCCTCTTAAATTACGAATTTGCAACAAAAAATGTAGGTTTAGATTTGAAAAAGAAAAGTTAAACCTGAAAACCCATTAAGGTGACATTTTCAAGGTCAACCCATATTGTCAGTATTGAGCCTTCTCGAAACCATGAAACTTTTGTATGAAACAATTTTTCTGAAAATTCGTTATTTTGGAAATAATCACAGCCTGGACTAAATTGTTTCTTAACTAATTCAGTACAAGTGGATAATATAGTTATATTTTATGTACTTCAAGTTCAAAATTGCTGACTCCAAATAAATTGAGAAATGCCTGTAAAAACGTGTTTATTAATAATACCGCAATATTTTAATACCGGTTTAATACAAGTGAGCGCGAGATAAATTAATTCTGCACATGTGTTATCACGTACCGAAACTTCATACGCACCAGACTGTCTCCCCCCTCCCTCTACTGACCTCCCCGCACCCCCCGCCCACGTCTCGGCCGCCCACGCTTGCACTCTCCATCTTAGCTGTGATGTGCGAATCTGAGGCACACATGTTACGTAATACCAATTTTCCAGAGGATGCCTTCGTCCTAATTACACGTTGTAGCGAAGCAATACGGACTCTTATGTACACACTACGTGTCCTTCTTTAGCCCCTTTCCTCTACACCATAGGTTCCCAATATGTACATTGTATTAGTGTTATATAATAATAATATATAATACAATTGTCGTACGTTTTTTTTAGTATCTTTAATAATAATATATATAAAGCTCAACGTCTCTCTGTCTCTCTGTCTGTCTGTCTGTCTGTCTGTCTGTCTGTCCGTTAGTTACCTTATCACTCGAGAACCACTTATCCGATTTACGTGGTTTCTTTTTTAATTCATAGGTACATTCTCTGGCCAGGTTATAGGCTATATTTTGTAACGTTAGGTAACACAACAACTAAGCAGTGACGATAATAGTAATCCAAGTCGGAAAAAATTTTGCCGTCGGCGCGCTGTTTTGTAATACGCTGCCTAAACCGTTCAATATAGAACAAAATAATGTATTAAAGAATTGTGTAGAATCAAAAGTTCTACAATAAAGTCCGCGACACCACATGTCTAACTTTTATATTTAATCCACAATGACTGCTTTTATGTTACAAAGAAAACATAAAATATTTGGGTTCTGTTTACATGGACTTATGACCTGCAAAACATTAATCCTTATCGAAATAAATGATTGCATCGTCATAAGTACTTAATGTAGATATAATTTGCCCTTTACAGCATCCAATTTGGTCGTATAGTTTAGAAAATATCGAAATATACATATTGGAACATATTATTCGCGTGATTGTGACCGTGCGCGGGGTGCGGCGAGGGAACGTGCCAACACGCAGAACAGGCCGGTATTCTATTGATTGTCAATTGTTTATTTTGTTTTCAATAATTAACTTTTAAATTTAAATAGAACAAAAATTATTTTTACTTTTTGTTCTGATTCGTTTTTGTAAGATAGGTAATTTAAGTGTTATTTGGTTTTTATTACATTAATAACTAATCGTGTTTGTAATTAATTCAACTGTATATTTTTTTAAACTTAAACAATAATTCCGTAGTCCACGCGAGCGAAGCCGCGTGGGCCCAGCTAGTTTATTATAAAAGGAGGCGAATGAAACTTATGTCATTCATAGAGATTGGAAAAATAGTTGTTATTTTAAATGAAATAGTTACTATTTAGTTGATTTTTTTTTCGTAAAATAGTTGGTAAATAGTTATCTTTAATCAAAATAGTTGTGAAATATACAAAAATTTTTTCTATAGTAATTTTTTTCTCGATTTAGTCGATAAATTAGTGAAGTCAACGTAGTAAAAAGTGTCAAATCCGAAATTTTTGGGATAAACATGTCAAAATTATTAGGAAATCACAACAAATATATATTTTTTAAACTAAAAATATACACCTTAAAAATGTCACTTGACACGTGTTTCACAACACCTGATGAGGACTTCTTGTGAAGTCGAAACACGTGTCGAGTGACATTGTTTTATTGTGGTTAAGGTGTATATTTTTAGTTTAAGTGACTAAGAAACCACAGTTTCTCCGTTTTTCCAGTAGTAAATACATGTAATGTTTATTTTTTTATAAAATCATATAATATTTTTGGTTGAGGCATACTGGTATACAACAACTATTGTAAATTGTAACGGCCTATAACTTATTATTACCAAAAAAATCAATATTAATAATTATAACTATTTGAAAGTTTGTCTTTATGATTTTTTTTCAATGCAAAATTTTTAACGTTTGATAAAAAAGGCAAATAGTTTTAAAATAGTTGGAACGGTAAAATAGTTGATTTAAAATTGGGTTCAATCAAACCAGTTTTCTGAAATCAATGGAGAAATGTTATAAAAATTACAATAGTTGCTATTTTTCCAATCTCTAGTCATTCCAAAGGTACTGTGCCATAGATGTGCAAAAGAAATCATGTTTATATGTTGCCGTTAAGACAGGTAAAATAAAGTTAACATACACACATGATTTCCCCTCTCACGTGTGTATGTTGCCGTCAAGGCAGGTAAAATATTGGTCGAATGTCGACCATAGGCGATACTAGTAAAATATAAAACCATAATAATATAAAATCATAATTATAATTAGGGGTACCAATAAGAAATCGAGTTTTTAAATGAATTGTTGCTAAAAAAAACTAACATTTTGGATTGGAAGAATGGAAATCTACTGTTGAAATGCCGGATAAATGAGATCATTCAATACATGTTATTAAAGTTTGCCAGACAAAGTGAAACTGACTTTGTGGTACACCTAATATTTTTTTGCTTACACAGATGTAGCTTTGTTTGTGTGTGTAATAAAGCTGTGGGCTGTTTTGTTAACTGGGGCATATTGTATAGTTTTACCCTATGGAAAGTAGAAATATTCGTGTAGAGTCGAGTGGGGTAAATATAAAACACGAAAAGAATGGGGTAAACGTGAAACAAGCTTGCAATTAAAAAACTAATTTGTTTATAGGAGAGTTATAAAAACTGACATCATCATTGAAGGTTTGTTAAAGCGACCTGAAAATATGAATCGCCTAATAAGTGATGTGTCACCCCTTCTACACCCTGTTAGTCAAAGTCAGTTAGTCGATGTGAATTAAATTTTAATTCTTTCCACATAACTTTCTGTATAGCTCAGATATTAATTAAATGATATGCCACAAAGAAGATAAATCAAAGTTGCCAAAGTAGCTTTTCTTTTAATTTTTCGATAAATATTTTCCATTTAGAGGCCTGTTTCACTTTTTCCCAAATTAGAGGTTAAAAATGAAACACAGTTTTTTGATTTTTAAAGTCCGTGTTATATCGTACAGTTCAGTAATATGGTTATTCATAAGCGCATCTAGTAGACAAAATTAAAGTATGAATTTGTACCGTTAAGTGTCAAAAAACATGAAAGATTTGTGTTTTGTTTGAGTTTTACCCCAGTTGACCCTAATATAAATGTGAGGAGCACTGATTTATGACGCAGTGTCTCACGCGAGGCTGGTTCCATGACTCTCACTCACTAGACACGCTCATTATGTTGTGAAAATGAAGGGAAAAAATCTCCGAGTATTTCGTAATTTGACTATATGTTGGTGTTCAATTTCATGTAGTAATAACCGAGAAAGCTCCGTCATCTGATAATAATGCTCTTAAACTGACACACCCACGACCCCCCCTCCCTCCCCCTTCCGCCACTTTAGGTCAGTGGCGTAGGGTCTCTGATTATATTGACATAAGTTAAGAGAATTGTCATAGTTTGTATTTGTGGTTTTTGTACCATCTGTGATTTAATTTTATTTATTAAATACGTGAATTATTTAATTGCCTCATGTTAAAACATTGGGGTATGAAATTGGTTTCTTTTTGATACAGTATTCGGCTGATATTCTGTTTGGCTAAACCAGTGTTTATACAGGGTGGGGTATTTAAAGTGTCACAGATATTATCTCAGAACCATCGCATATATGAAAAAAATATTTCAAATCAAAAAATAATTGGTTGTGAGAGGGTAATCGAATAGTAATATTTATTTGTTATTTTAACGTGGCCTTCATGGATATTTGAAGGTCAACATCATTTTATTAAGTAGGGAACTATAGTTTTTATTTAATAATCTTATTCTAGGTGAAAAAATACGAATCTTTCATTGAAATTTTTTTTCCAAGATATCTAACAAAATAATTCGAGATTTAGAACTTTCAAGAATTTTTTACGCAGAAATCATAAACTTTAGAAAAAAGTACAAGATACAAAAAATATTTATTTTGGTTTAATAAAGCTTGGAGAATTATTTTAAAAATTTAAAAAACTTTTTAATTTATTTTTTATTTTGGCAAATACAAAAAAATGTTAAAAAAATTTCTAGAATAATTCTCCAGGTTTCATTAGACCAAAAAAAAAACATTTTTTGTATTTTGTACTTTTTCTCTAAAGTTAATAAAGTCTTAAGTAAATAAAATCTTAAATGTTCAAAGTCTCGAAATTATTTTGTTAGATATCTTTTAAAGTTTAGGTTGTCAATGAAAGATTCGTATTTTTTCACCTAGAATAAGATTACTAAATAAAAACTATAGGTTTCTATTTAAAAAAATGATGTTGACCTTCAAATATCCTAGGCCACGTTAAAATAGCAAATAAACAAGCTGGAGTGGGGTGAAGACCCTTTAGGTCCACACAATCAACTTCCCAACACAGTAGGATTATAAATACCTACTTGAATACTGATTATTTATTGTTTCCGTATAGTTTATGTGAATATTTTTTTAATATGTATATGAAAAATTTTAATGGAATTGGTCAGAAATAAAAC
Source organism: Sialis fuliginosa (assembly GCA_961205875.1). Classification (NCBI taxonomy): domain Eukaryota; kingdom Metazoa; phylum Arthropoda; class Insecta; order Megaloptera; family Sialidae; genus Sialis; species Sialis fuliginosa. The sequence goes on along the minus strand of OY540814.1, from coordinate 928,743 downwards.
TCAACTTTGTATTATGAATATTAGTTTTCTAATATCCTAATGTCAATAATATAACACATATTTTTAGAATAACTAATTTGCCAATTTGAATTAAATTGCATTTGTTTTATAGAACGTAACTAGTCAGACAATTAAAATTTAATTGCATTTGTTTCCAAGGCAACATGAATTGTAGACTTATTTATTAGTATTTAAAATTCAAATTTTGAGGGTGGTTTTCGCCTTTCACCCCTTCTATGGCTGTTTAGGCACGTATAACAAAAAAAAAATACTGAAATACATTTTTCATTATTTGTATTGTAGAATATTTATACTAAGTTTCAAGTAAATCCGACCAAGAAAACAACTTTACACCCCTTTTTACCCCCTTAGGGGTTGAATTTCGAAAAATCCTTTCTTTCAAATCATAATCACGTCAAGACGCTTCGATTGCTACCCCAACGTACGTACATACACTCACACAGACATCTTTCTGAAAATAGTGTAAATATACTATAGTGATCTTGAAACATAAAAATATGTTGTAATTTTTGATTTTGATTTTCGGACCGATTACAATAACTTCCAGTTGGGAATTTAATAACAAAATATAATAAGAAAGTACTTAAAATTGGTAAAAAATGACATGTGTTATACACAGAGAGAAAAGTCATGATAATTTTTATACCGAAAATCTTAGAAAAATTACTGTGCTCTCTTATAATGCGTGCGCAATCGACGATAAAAGTAAAAAATATTTATACGTCCATATAAAAATTATCAGTGATTACATTTTAAAAATTGCTTTCCTGGCACGATAATAATTGCTATCCTAGCATGGTAAAATTTGAGTTTGGAATGATGTATCAGAAAACTTCCTTACCGATTCAGTAAAATTTCTTTTTTTTCAAACAGAAAGGTAAAAACAATAAAAAGCAATTTCATTTTAAGAAAGTTATCGATTTATTTATATAATATACATTATTTTGAATTTTACAATTAATAATATTTTACAAATATAGTTGTAGAACAATTTACATAAAGATATGACAATCAATACATGTGCAAGAACTACTTATGTTATTGATTTTATATAAACTATACAAAATTTTCTTTTTATCTTTGAAAATCCATTAAAAAATCAATAAATCGATTATACTTAAAGTAATCACGACAAATTAAATATAAAATAACGTATTTTCAATATTTAAAATCTAAACTAACCTATATCTGTCAAAACTTATTTTACAAATAAAACTTCTAAAAATAACACATTAAAACCGAGCAAAACATTATTGTAAAACATTTATCACCCACGTTCATTTAAAATTCGCACAATAATAATATATATTTAATAAAATAAAAACAATCATTGAATCTAAATATCCTAAATATGCTACACTTCTTGCTTTAAATATTATTCATAACACTAAAAACACTTTTGAATATAAATTAAAATATACATAATACTTTAAAATCACGATAACATAGAAAAAGATCGTTAAAATAGAAAACACTACACAATTACAATATGTACTTTTAAAACAAATACACATTCCAAATATGTAACTGTCAACTTTCCTTATACGCCGTCGGAATATAATCGAAACTACCCGACTGTACCCGAAGTAAAGCTTCTTTGTTTATGCTGATAGTAAAATTTGCTTTACATCCTAACTTTCTATTAAAATATATCGAAAACCATAAATCTGAGATCTAGACATGATGCGTATGATTTTTAGAGAATCGTTTTACAAACAAAATAAAACCATATATACATCTCCACGATTAACAGTTAATGAGATATTACATTTTTAGTTTTTGTGTTTTCAACATAATTGGTATCTTCTGTATTTTTCTTTCTTTCTGCTTTTGCCAGATATCTTTGAAATATCATTGAATTTTATAAGTCAGAATGGTAAAATATATTAGACCGCCTAACATTTTACATCAACTTAAATAGCATTTTTTTTAAGAAAAACAATTAAAAAATACAAATTTGTCGAGATACGAACTTTTTACTGTGCTGTTTTATAAATTTCGCTGGGCTGTATTTTAAAAAATAATATTGTGTCCTTTACATTTTATATTAAGAATTTTAATTTTTCTTATTTTGCCGTATAAAATTGACCATTTTCGACTTTCGCACATCGTTTATAGTGCAGAGCACAGTAATTTTTCTAAGTTTTTTCTCTCCGTGTATAAGCTGTAATAAGTTGGGTCACATCTCATGGGCGGAATGCTCCATTTGCCCTCTCCCCCTGCGGACGCCCATGGTTGGAAAGAATTAATAAAAAAGACCTAGGCCGGGTATTCAGTTTCAACAAGCTTGTGATGTTCTTGTATTTACACCACTACATTTTGGCCAATTAAAACGCTTATGAAATATTCTAAGTGACGGATATGACGGGCAAACGTAAACGATATTTTTATTTTATATTTAACATTAACGCGGTACCTTGCGGCGGTCTTTGCGGTTGGTGGACTGCGAAATTAAAAAACTAATCAAAATGTTTTACGAATTTATGATAATTTGTATATGGGCAAATCCACAGAACGTGGCCGCTTTGGGGGAACGGCAATAGTGCGCGTGTGGGAATGTATATTACCCACCCATAAGTACACGAACTCAAAGTATACTTTATTGTGGATGTAAACATGGAGTTACAAGTCGATTGCTTGATTCATATAAAAACTGCTGCACAATTTGCATTGAAAAATCGGTTATTTTCACGTTTTCAGAATGGAACTTTTAAAAAAAGAAAAATTCATACCACCGCAATTTTCTCAAATTCAAACCAATGAATTTGGTACAATGAACCTTTTCCCGGAGTTTCAAAGGCGCACACCTCTTACATTTCATATGCGCGATTGTTTTATCCAGCGAACGGCAATTTCAGCGTTTTTTATTTGGTTTATTTGCTGTAACATTTGGAACATCCGAAGCACACTCCTGAAATTGAGACCAATTATTCTTCTCTTTGTTACGAAGATTTTGAGACGACATAGAAGAGTGTGTGTTCAATGCTCCATTTTGAAGAAGCATTTGAGTATTTTAATTTAAAGCTAATGCGGCCACGTTCTGTGGATTTGCCCATATATCTATGATGCAAACACTTGGAGATTAATTTTACTTCCATGTTCCGAAGGAAATGGAAGTATTGTAATACCGTCGAAAAAACGTGTCCGAGATAATGACAGATTCTGATTGTACTAATTTTAAAACGTAAAGAAAAGTTCATTTCCGCATGGCGGCTATGTGTGTGTCTGGATGTAGATTTTCTTTCGTTCACGATAACTACCGTAAAAATGCACCGATCTGAAATATTTTTTGGGAAAATGTTTGCCTCAGTGAGTACTTTTATTGATTTTGGTGCTACTCGGATTAGGGGTTTGGAAAGTTTCGAAATTTTGTAACTTTTATCGTCTAAAAAGTAAACGTTGCGAGTATTATTTCACTAATTTTAATGAAACTTGGTACATTTGTAGTTCAATTGAATCTAACGGACATTTATTATTTGTACGTGCTTAAACAGCTATTGAAGGGGTGGAAACCACCCTCAAAATTTATATTTTAAATACTAATTAATACGTCAATAATTCATGTTGCCTTGGAAACAAATGCAACTAAATTCAAATTGTCAAATTAGTTATTCTACGAATGTGTATTATGTTTTTGACATTCGAACATTAGAAAACTAATATTTATAATACAAAGGTGAGTTCTATTTCTGACAAATTCCATTGAAATTTTTCATATATTAAAAATTATTTTAAAAAGATATGAAAGATACTTGTATAAAGTAAATCATAATAATTCACGATTAGATATCAACATTTTAACATCGTAGGAAAAATTGCTAACATAACATTAACATTTAAAATGATTAATAAACTTCCCCAGATACAAACTTATCCTGGCTATGTCAAAGTGGAAAACGACACCACAGCGGGTGGGGTATGATTACATGCTATAGTTTTACTTGTTACGTGACTGGTATGTGATTTTCTGATAGAATTTAGAGCAACTGTTTAATTAGGTTTTGTTACAAAATATGAAACAACTAGCTGCTACCCGCGACTTCGCTCGCGTGGATTTCGAAACCCTTCATATGTGACAGGGGGTAAAATATTAAATTTATCTTATTTTTAGTTTTCTTTAATTATACAAAATCGTAAATGTGTCGGCTCCTATGCGAGATAGAGGGGTTTTTCCGCCCTAAAACCCCCACCCCCGTGGTATTTTTCCCGCTGGATCGAATAAAACCACTTACAACCCTTCATATGTAACGGGTAAAATATTAATTACTAAAAAAAATTTAAAATTTTCCTCCCCCTTGCAATTCCTTAGGGGTTGAATTTTCGAGATATGAAATAGCCTTAATCCGTCCTTGGGATGTAAGCCATCTCACTGCCAAATTTCATCAAAATCGGTAAAGCAGTTTAGTCGTGAACAGGTAACAAATAGACAGACTGAGAGATACACTTTCGCATTTATAATATAAGTCGCGACTCCTATGTAAGATAAGGGGTTGTTTTGTCCCCCTAATAATCCCTCTTCCGTAGTATTTTTGCCCGCCAGATCGAATGTAATCAATTACAACTTTTCATATGTGACAGGGGGTAAAATATTAAATTTTTCTTATTTTTAGTTTTCTTTCATTATACAAAATCGTAAATATCTCGGCTCCTATGCGAGATAGAGGGTTGTTTTGCCCCCTAAAACCTACGCCCCCGTGGTATTTTTCCCGCCGGATCGAATAAAACCACTTACAACCCTTCATATGTATCGGGGGGTAAAATAATAATTACTAAAAAAAATTAAAAAATTTCTACCCCCTTGCAATTTCTTAGGGGTTGAATTTTTAAGATACGAAATAGCCTATGTCCGTCCTCGGGATGCAAGCTATCTCACTGCCAAATTTCATCAAAATCGGTAAAGCGGTTTAGCCGTGAAAAGGTAACAAACAGAAAACAGACAGACAAACACACTTTCGCATTTATAATATTAGTATGGATATCGTAAAATGTCCAAATATTACTTTACTTAATATTTTATTAACTAATTAAAATTTGAACAATAAAACTTAAATTTTTCGAAAAATTGTTCATTCGAAGAATTTTGATTTGAAAAATTGTGATTCGAAAAATTGTGTTTCGAAAAATTTACACCAAACCTAATAATTAATTTCGATATTTTACCTTTCATAGAAGTGAAATGTTTCTTCATATTTAAATTTTCAATCAATATAGGCATTTCAAAATATTTAATTGTTAATATGTGTCAAAAATCATTTAATTGTTCGACAAAATATTTTAAAGAGACATAATCATAGTAACCTAAATTAATAAAATAAAATATTGAAACCGTAAATTATAAAATTCCGTATTCCATGGCTAGGTACTATGTTTTTATATACCTAAATTATAACATACCTGGTTAAATTATTTCTATATCGTCCCCTCCAAGGCAAAGTATCGTAAGATACACTTTTTGCGAAATTGAGTTATCGATTCTAAAAATCTCATATATAAGCGACAAAATTCTCTTTTCCGCTAAAAAATCTGTTAAAACTTTTACTATCGTATTCCTCCAGACAATGTATTCTAAGCACCGATATCTGTTTTATGAAATATCGTAACCAACAATAATATAGTATCGTAACCAGTGACGTAGCTAGCCCTGAGTGGATCCTGACTGGCCTATATGGTAGGTACTTTCCCGCGACGGAATAATATAGTGCTGTGACGGAGTGCTTTCTTATTTATTCATTAGAGCTGGGTTTTTATCAATTTTAATTTTATTAATTTTAAGATATTTTAGAAAAATCGTACCTGTTAAAACTTTATTGCACAAACTAAATATGGTTTCTCTATGAGGTTTTTTCAATATATTTTTTACCCTCAATAACTCAATTTGGTTGATATTGAAGTATGATGTAGAACAGTGCTTCCTAAACTTTTCCTACGACAGAACACTTCACAAATCCTGAAATTTTAATGGAACGTCTTGGTTATTTTGTAAGTAATATATAAAATAAGGAAAAAAGTAAATTTAAATCAGTCAAGCATGTTTGAACTTCTCGCAGCATTTAAAAACATTGAATATTAACTTTGATATTTTTTACGCTTAAACTGATAAGACATACGTTATATATCGTAGTACAGGTATTCCTCGACTTACAACCGAGATAGGTTTCTAAACATCGATCGTAAATAGAATAAGTTGTAAGTTAACACGTACAATATGTACATATTTTTGCTTTGGACGTTTTCCTTGATGTGAAGCGAATCGCATTTTCTATACATAACAAACAGTTGCGGGTTCCCAAAAATATCTACATAAATAATAATAAATTACATTTTTGGGAAATTCCCGGAACTGTTTGTTTCATTTATGTAATATGTGCATGTAAGAAAGAGACAAAGACAATTATAAGTCGAGGATTACCTGTATATTTGTTTACGATGCGTTTTCAACTCTTGTCGTATGAAAATATATTGCATACTAAATACATATTATGACATTTGTTTCTGATATGACAACGACAAAAAATTATTTTATGACTTCTGGTACATGTATTGTATTACATCATGTACTTACATGATTTGAACATTTTATGAATATTAAAAATAATTTCATTTTTGGTTTTTCTGCTCGTGTCTTTCAAAAATTCATCAATGTGTCTATATAAATACATTATTAGCTCTTGTAGATACTCGTACACCCTTTGTACAATTAATTAATTAATTACAATCAAATATAGGTCTTGTCAATTGAATGAAGCTTTCGTAACAATTTGCAATAAATCAACATCTTGTTTTAATTTTGTAAATGTACATTTTAGGTTAGTACATTGGGTAAAGATGACAGATATACAGTTTCAAACAACAATTAAAATAATATCATTTAAAATTACAATGTTAATTTGAAATTATATAAATTCTTCTGATATTTATGATTACAAATAAATATAATAAAATACCTATACCTATGAAAGTAAAAATATTGATAATTCAATGACTTAAGATTAAAAAAATGTCATTATATACTTAATTTTTATTTGTACCGGGAACACATATCTATCGCCGAATGTTGGTCGAATTGTGTCCGAATGCTGTAATTGTTTGTCTTCAATTTTTTTGTCAAATTTATTTATGAAAATTTTAATTATATATTACATTAGAGTTGTGCATATTTTTTCATTCGTTATGTTCTTTATATTTCTTTTTTGTTATATTTTATTGTTCACTTCAAAATTTTAAATGGCCACTGACATTTAAATTTTTTTAAAATAATCAATAAAATATAATGTATCCATAGTTACGACATTTGCAATTAATTTAGTAAATGCTTAAAGCGCATTATATGTAAACGTATTTTGTTTATTTTCTCCTCTAACATATCTTTTTCAAAAATCAGACACGGGTTCATGGTTGTCAATTAACCAAAGTATTTAAAAAAAATTAAAAAAATCTAAAATCGATTTTCGTTTTGATAGTTTTTTACATCAAAACTTTTTTTTTCCTTTTTTTTTCTTTTTTTTTAAATCTGAAATTTGAACCTTACATTATATCGCCCAAGGAATATAAAAAAAATAATAAAAAAATTCTAACTTTTTTTTTGAAAAATTGGGGGCCCCTTGTTACCCCATTTATAAACTTTTTCAAAAAAGGCCCACTAGTTGTTATTTTTTACCCCCAAGGAATATATATACCAAATTTCAAGGTTCTCCGATGAGTGGAAATGGTCAAAAAAATGATTATCAGTGAGTGAGTGAGGACACTTCGTTATATATAGTAGATATTCCATGTTTTTGTATGTATGTTTTGTAGTAGCCCATTATAAAAGTTGTTATTGTGGGTAAATGTATTATGTTTGTTTTCACATTGGGTATTTTAATTTACAACTATCGTGTTTGTACTTTTGACGTTTTCAAAGTAGAGTAGTGTGGGGTAAATTTATACAATTTTTAGAGAATGATTTCTAAAAGAAAGATATTTAAATGTTTGAAATAAGTCACTGTTTATTTTACCAGGGTGTCCACTTTCTGGAAAGTCAGGGAAGCCTAAAGTGGTCAGGGAAAGTCAGGGAATTTATTAATTTTTTCAGGGAAAAAAGTGTATAAATTTAAGTTGACGAACAAAAAAAAAGTTATTCAATTGAAAGTAAGAACAAGTGTAAAAAAAAGTCTTCAAATTTTATTTTTGCACATTCTTGTTCTGGGGTCTCCCCGAGTCAGGGAATTTTGAATCTGTAGTCAGGGAATTTTATTTCCAAAAACCAGTGGACACCCTGTTTACCTTACCGTATAGTTTAAAGAATCATAAACTGTACCAAAAATTGTAAGTGCTTTTGTGGAAAGAATTAGGTACTTGGACAAATATTCAAAATTTCTCAAGAGCCAGTTCAGAACATTTTAATTTTACAGTACGATCCGTCAACAAGCTAACCAACTGTTCTTCTTCATGTGTTTAAATAAATTGCCTAGCATTAGTTAACCATTTAATTTTTATACAATTTTACTAAAAAATATTAGTTCGAAATTTTTCATAAAACGCACCTGATTATTTTTTCGTATATTTTTAATTTAATGACAATTTTAATCTAAATCTAAATTTTAACATGTTTAAATGACATTTAATATATCAAAGTAAATATCAATTTAAAAAAACATCTGCTAAGCAAATGCATTCATCAAAGTTAGTTAATTATTCAACAATTTAAATTAAACCCGATAAAGTGTTCAGATTAATTACCTACCATTTAATTTTTATACAATTTAAAAAAAATATTAGTTTAAAATTTTTCTTACGATGCACCTGATTATTTTTTCGTATTTTTTAAATTTTTTGACAATTTCAATATAAGTCTAAAATGCAGACGTCAAAATGACTTTTAAAACGTCAAAATGACATTTAATATATCCAAGCAAATATCAATTTAGAAAAACATAACACGAATTTTTAAAATAAATCTTTGTAAGGGAATATTTTACAACAAACATTGTAAAATCATAGGAAATTTAATGCTCTACTGAAACGGAAAGATCAATTTAAATTTTGAAATCACACTTTTTTTCAGGGCTTCGAACCGGAACTGAACCGAAAACCGGAAAAACCGTTATTTTTTGCCGGAATGAAAACCGGAACAGAACCGAAATAAAAATATCGGTTTTTACGGTTCAGTACATGTTAAAATACGCGCGTTAACATGATCTTATTTCCCACTTCAATTGTCGTTCGGACTATTATACAAGTACCATAAAATATTCTCAATTATGGTAGAACATTTTTTTTTGATACAAATAATTTTTTTTTTAATTAATCACTCGGAGCTGAACCGAAAACCGGAAAAACCGTTATTTTTTGCGGAACGAAAACCGGAACCGAACCGAAATACATTTTTTTGCTCGAACCGGAACGAAAACCGAAACGAAAAAAATAACCATCACAAAGCTTCTCGTATCTTCGATATTGCGAGGAAGCAAAATAAATAAATCATGCTATAGCAAATCCGGATTCTCCCACTTGGTTTATAAAATCAACGTTTTAAATTAGTTCAAATACACATTGCTCAAGAAAAGTTTGTGTAGTTTACGTAGCGAAGAGAGTACGCTTGTTAACGTGGATGATAAAAAATAAACACTCCGATGGAGTCAATTGCGAGGAAAAGTCCAAAAGTTTTATATGTATATAGAATTGTATTCCGGGAGACACAGATAAATGCCGCCACCTGTTGTACGAGATTCGTATCATTACTAGTGGCTCGTAACAGCCACTCTCTCGTTTGCTGTGTGTTTGGTGTGGTGGAGGCGCGTACATTGGAGCCCTAGTTAGCGTCGTAAGTCGCAATTGTCGATATTGACGAAAAGATTCTATTGTTATCTGCTTTTTCATTTCATTTCATGCTGGATTTAAATTTGTACGTGCGTCTGGGAAAATTCGTTTGTTATACAGGCTGTCCCAAGACTGTGTCAAAGTTCAATATTTTATTTATTACTAGCTGGGCCCCGCGCGGTTTCGCCCGCTTGGACTACGGAATTATTGTTTAGGATTTTTGAAAAATATACATAGTTGAATTAAGTACAAACACGATTAATTATTATCGTAATAATAACTAATCAAAACCTAACGTACCTAAAAAAAAAACAAATCAGAACAAAAATTACAAATCATTTTTAGCCTAGTTATAACCTGGCCAGAGAATGTACCTATGAATTAAAAAAGAAACCACGTAAATCGGATAAGTGGTTCTCGAGTGATAAGGTAACTAACGGACAGACAGAGAGACGTTGAGCTTTATATATATTAAGGTTAACAAATGGAAGAAAAATTTTACTGCAAAAGTTGTCAGGATAGACAAGCAGTTTTTGAAAATAGTTACATTGATGTCCGGTATCATAAAGGACCTAGCAAATTTGCTAGTTAGCAAGCACTCTCAAATGAGGTATCTAACTTTTTGTTGATGACTTTGACGCGTTGTAGGTAAATACCAACGGTATTAAAACAGTGGTGATGTTATGAAAATTATTTTGTACGGTGAAAGATGCCAACTGTGTTACAATTAGTTGAAGTGTCACTGCTCTAAATTCCATAGGTAATCCATAGATACTAGTACAGAATTAATACCCCATTTGAAAGTAATTGCTAGCTAGCAAATTTTGCTAGGTCCTTTATGATACCGGACATTATACAGGTTGTGTCAAAAGTTGTTTTAAAAAAATACAAAGTACATTTTTCTGGACATTTTGATATAGCGTGTGTAGTAGAGCTGAGCGCATGAGTAATTTTTGCTCACGATCACGCACGCTCACTCACGGTTTCAAAAAAAAGTATTCACGCTCATGCTTCAAGATTTGACAATCGCTCACGGTCACGTGGGTCACGGTCGTGACCCGACGTGACCAGGAAAATTCACGGCCCGCGCCCAGCTCTATATTGAGCGGTTTGTCTTGTTTTCTTTCGATAACTACTGTAAAAAGGCACCGATCTGAATTATTTTTGGGGAAAATGTTTGTCTCAGTGAGACCTATTGATTTTGGTGCTAATCGGATTAGGGGGTTTGGAAATATTCGAAATTTTGTAACTTTTATCGTCTAAAAATTGAACGTTGCGAGTATTATCTCACTTATTTTGATAAGACTTGGTACACTTGTAGTTCAGTTGAACCTAAGAGAAATTTATTATTTGTACGTGCCTTAATAGCTATTGAAGGGATGAAAATCACCCTCAAAATTTTAAATACTAATTAATACTCGTACATCACTAATTCATGTTGCCTAGGAAACTAAATTTAAATTGTCAAATTAGTTATTCTAGTCCAGGCAACTTAGAATTTTTTACTGCTGTCAAATTTGGAAAAATGTATGAGGTGTCATATTTAAACAGTGATTAGAACACGACCAGATGTGTATTTCCTGAAAACTCCCTAGCAATGTTTGCTCCGAAACACCCTCAACCAAGGGCCTAAAGTTTTGTTTTACAAGGATTTTGTAAACACTCTGTATCTAATGAACAGAATGTTCAATCAACCCCGTCTTTCGCATTTTTAACAGATAATTAAATTTTTTACAACCTTTATTACTATTATTTTAACCAAAAATAATTGTAAACCTTTCAAATTGTCAAATTAGTTGTTTTACGAACGTGTATTATGTTTTTTACATAAGGACATTAGAAATGTAATATTTATAATACAAAGTGAGTTTTATTTCTGACAAATCCCATTGAAATTTTTCATAAATTAAAAATTATTTAAAAATACCGATATTTTACAAAATATTTTAAAAGATGAATATTCTTATTTTGCGGCATAAGGGAATGTATTTTTAGAATTGCTCATAAGTCTAGATCTAATAAAGGAGATGATATCCTTATAAAAACGTGCAACTTAACTGTAAACGATGACACGGCAAATTTGATGATAGATAATGATCGAATTATCGAGACTCAACAAAATTCCTTTTTACTTTAAACACAATAAAAATATGTGCATGCAGACACAGATCGTTTATCTGAAAAAGGGACAAAGATAATTGTATCGACTTGATCACGGATTGCGAATAATCTGAGTAACCAGGGAGGGGAAGGTTGACTATAATATGTATGTTTGGTTTATAGTTACGTGAACGGAAATTATCGCATTTCTGCAATGGATGTCTCAGCGATTTTATTGCATTTGCAGCACAAATATAATGTGTGTGTGTCAGCGGCGAACGCAGAAGAAAATTCGGGTGGGGGGGGGTAATTTTTTGTTTGTTATTATATAGTTTTCAGGGGTCAAAACCGGTCAGTAAAATCAGTAAAAGTTAGTTTTTTTTGTAACCCGGTTAGTGAAAGTCAGTTTTTTGGAAAAATTGTCAGTTTTGTCAGTTTTTTGGGTTTGGAGCTCAAATTTTTCACACTGGAGCCCTATTTATCGTGAAAAAACTCACTATTTGACTTCAAAACAACTTAATTACCGTGAAACATATATTTAAATTAGAAATAATTATCTATTTTGTTTACTTATTTGTATTATTTATTTATTACCAATTTTTAGAAGATATTTTATGACATAATTGTAATGTATGTATATATACTATGTTAACATAATGAACATATAAACAACATAATCTCACCCTAGCACTGGCTATGCCAAGTTCGGTAAGAAAAATTAACTGTAATGTTTGTTACTTTTGTTATGAACATAATAAAAAGGTACTAAGGGGATGGTGGAGGCCAATAATTATAAAAGTATTTTTTTAATACATAACACCTATAATGGTAGTTTTCCAATTACGGGAGCACAGTGCGACTCAGTGCCGCATAATGTCGCATTAGCAGAGGTTTAGTTGAAACAGATTAGTTTTCAAAGACGACATCTATAAATTTTATGTTAACTTATTGGCATCACTTGCGCATTACACCAGCAAGCAGAGCTTTTCTTAGTGCTCGTCTGTGCGAGGCGTTGCCGACGATGGAACACTCGATGCTGCGCACAATGTCGCATTATGCGCTCTTGTGCGGTAATTGGAAAACTACCAATATGTTTTAACTCGGTTCAGATAGTCAGTAAAAGTCAGTATTTTTAGATTTCTGTGTCAGTAAAATCAGTATTTTTAAACACTGAACTTGTTTCGACCCCTGAGTTTTCGTTTTTAGTAATAATTGTTAAATTAAATGGGGAAACCACATGATGAAGCTGAATTTTAAGCTTTATTGTTAATTTTTTTAGACGGAAAAAATAATTAGAATTTATTTAAGGATGTATGGCAGGTATCTAATTTCAACGAGAAATAGTTGACATTTGAGAAAGTTACTCCTTTATAAATCTTAAGTACCCACACAAAATTTCAAAAGATTTTACAACATAGTTTGAAAGTTATTATTTTTTTAAATTAACATGGGCTCTTATGGTAGAATGGTGTATTGACGGTTATAGTCCAATAAAACACATGGTTTAAGCATCGGGAAAAATCTGAAATTTTCACAACACGTCACTTACATATTTAGCAACAAGTTTCATAAAAAAAATTATACACATACAGAACTAAATTGTGAGAAAAAATAATTACTGCTGAAAAATATTGAAAAAAAAATGGCGTACTGAAATGTAATGATTTGTTTTTATTACATATTTTTTCATATATGTAAGCATATGAAGTACTAAAAAAAAGTACTTTTTATAGTTTATATAGTGTATAAACCAATTTGACTTTCTTATAAGCATTTAAAGTGAATAATTCATAATTTGATTTTGATCGTTCATTGCATCTAAATTTACATTATTTTTGACTCAGACTGTACGTGCCATACATCCTTAAACTTTGAGGTCATTTTATTCATGTAATATTTTTTTCAAGTCGTTTTTGACGGATATGTCAAAGTTATAAGCTACCGCCCATTGAAGGTTATCGTTAGAGTTAGTTTTTTTATTTATTTATTTATTGGCAATTTGTCAATACAGCTAGTAATTTCTATTTATTTATTAGATTCTACCCCACACCTGACTAGGATTACTTGAAGGAAAGGGAGTTGCCTTGGGGTAGAGTTAGTTGCTTGCGTGCAATATTGAGGTCACAATTTTGATCTGAAGACAAAACGAAGGTTTTCAGGTATTCAAAAATAATAATGAACCGAGAATCGATCCTTGTGGTACTCTTTTATTAATTATTAATTGGTTAGAATAGTGATAATTTATGCACACTTTTTGATATCTATTACTCAGGTAAGACGATATCCAGTTCAGAGCTGTACCCGTAATACGAGGGTTGCTATTTATATTTCTGGCCTTGGCAAGATTGTTTTGCCAGGTGCCATCTGTCGTTTTCATTGGAAACTAGACATTATTGAATATAACCTTCTTCAGAACATTTTGTAAATTGAGCGCGATTTGTGTTGTTAACAGTTACTTGAAAAACTCATCTCGGGCAAATAATTGAATTAACTCGTCAACATTTTCGTGCGTTTATTTTTCATAAACGTAGATTATCAAGACAAGAGTGTATCGATGAACTTAATTCTTTATACGGTGATAAAGCACCATCCTACAGCACTGTAAAAAACTGGAATAACGAATTCAATCGTGGCCGATGTTCGCTCCAGGACGAATTCCGTGAAGGTCGTCCAAAATCGGTTGTTGTGCCAGAAAACATCGATGCTGTGCGTGAACTGATAAAGCAAGATCGTTATGTGACATACCGTGAGATTGAGTCATTCATGGGCATTAGTATGACAAGAATCAATAAGATATTGCATGATCATTTGGCCGTAAAAAAGATTTGTTCATGTTGGATCCCGCTCATATCGGAGTGAAAAAAGTGCTTCGAAAATTGGTTTAAACGCATGCAAAAGTGTATTGATCTTCATGGAGAATATTTTGAAAAACAATAAAACCAATTTCGATCATCAATATTCGTTTTTTCATTATTAGGCGAGAAATATAAATAGCAACCCTCGTAGTATGTCTTTTGTATTTCAATTCTTAGTTATCAAATAATAAGATATAAGAAATATGAAAAAAGATGCAAACGTTAATAGCGTAGATTACTTACGTTAAACAAAAAATGGTCTGGAGTAGTTTACAAAGTATAAGGTTTTTTTCATATCAGTAAAACATTCTAACAGAAAAAAAAACTTAATAACGTTAGTATAAAAACTTAATAGAACGATCTTAAATTTCTGTAAAGCAGATAAAAAATCATCATTCAATATTTAACTTTAATTAATATTCAAATTTAGGTGAAAAAATAAACTAGTACCGAGTTTATTTAATATTCATGAATAGAAAGTAATTTTTAATTAGTTTCCTCTTACAGATCAGAGTTTTTGTAATGGAATTTAGAAGGGGAACCCTCGAACCTGTTCTTTCCGATTTTCTTCATATTGAAATAATTTGTAGAGGGAGGTTTCCTGAAAACATCTATACCCAGTTTTGGGCGTAGACGGGTAATAGTTTAGAAGATATGATCCAAAATATTTTTTATACTGCATTTATACTATGCTTATGTCTATAGTTTGAACAAACATTTTGAAAAATAAACATTGAAAATAAATTCATAAATTATTGTAAAGAAGAACTATATATTTAAATAACGTCACTGTGTGCAATTAAAAATAAAAATTTGAGAGCACAAACTGGGAATCGAACGCGCGGGTCTTTTATCATTACCGCTTGGCCAACAGACGCTTATGTGTACAGTTTTAACAAATAGGTAAAAAAAGTAATAAATTTAACAAAATAGTCATTGGGGAGGGAAAATTAGCTTCATATATGTAAGTTAACGACTCTAGCTATAATTTGTATCATTTATAACTTCTATTACGAAGTTTATAACGTAAATATTTGTACATGTCCGTCTATATCACCCTTAAGTGATTACTCTCCCAAAAAAGTCGCAATACGGTTTTATACCGAACAAACAAATGCAATTAGCTAATTTCGAATAAACTGAAGGTAGGGAAATGATAATATTGCGCGTTTATAATATATGAAACATCACGTGATGGAAAGTGTGAACAATAAAAAATCCCGTGAGTAATTTAACGACGAATTATGCAAATGGTGCCTGGCACTGTCTATACGATTTTGTCGTGTAGATATACATACCTTGCCATTTCCAACTAATGTGGGAGGGGGTGATATGGTTTAGCGGTACAAATACCACCACCATGCAGAGCCGCTTTTTTACTTTCTTGTACGGGTATTTTTATGAAATGCATATATGATACATAGGCGCTGATTTTACATTTTACTCAGGGAAGTGTGCGGGGTGGGGGGGGGGGGGGTAAAACTTTTTCTAATAAAAAATGGTTGGTAACAATAATCACGATGAAATTTTTCAAAATTAAAGTGTTTTTAAAAACCGGTTTTGGCCAAAATTTGTAAAATTCGGAAACCGGGGTTTTCAAGTTGGTTTTTGTATAAACCCAAGTCGTTAAGAGTTTACGTAGCTTTTTTTTAATAAATACCTTACTTGTTATTACTGTCAATTGAAATTATTTTTTGTTCTTGACTTTAAACAACGAAAGAAATAGATAAAAATCTATTAAAATTAATAAATATGTATATATACGTGATGTGTTTTAGTGATAATCAATTTACAGTAAAATAGTTATTTGTGTAACAAGGGTGTAAAACAGCAGTTTTTGGCATGAGTGGGAATGTTTGTTAGTCGAGACGCCAGCCGAGACTAACAATCACACGAGTGCGAAAAACGCATTTTACACCCGAGGTGCACACAATATTTTTTCTACAAACCTATTTATTTTATAATATTAACAATAATATAATATAATAATTAATTTATATACTTTGTATTTTGCTATATTAATATTTAAATTCAACTTTAGTAAGCTTTGGACAACAGTTCTATTTTCATTAAAATGTGTTTCTTAATTTGTTATTCTATAATATAAAGATGGATAAGTTGCGATACTGAGAAAGAACATAAGTGTGCACCACCAGAGATATCAGAAGCTGCAAATTCTGTAATTTTAAATTTACTATCTGCAAAATCTAAATTGATATATGAAAATTACACATAATACCATGAATTGTGTCAAAAAAAGGTATTGTTTATAATTTATTTAATTTTATTAATAATTTTTTTCATTAAATTTTGCGCACGCCGTGCGTAAAAGTAACAATTTACGCACGGCGAGCGCAAAAGTACTAATTTACACAGTGAAATGTCAATGAAAAAGCGTACGTTTAAAAAAGTAAACTAATCGTGTTTGTACTTAATTCAACTATATTTTTCAAAAATCCTAAACACTAATTCCGTAGTCGACAATAAAAATAAAAATGTTTTTTTTTTTTAATTCTGGAGGTATGTTACCCTTTAATGCAGTGCCACTGGTTCAAATTGAGTAGAAAAAGGAGTAGGGGGTTAGTCACGCTATAACTGCGGTAGTGACAAAGATTAACAATAGAATCATGCACATTGAATTTATCCTAATGTACTGAAGTATACAACAATCTTACACGGAGGAACTTACAAATGTGAGTTCTGCTAGAGTTTAAATCGCTATATCGGTTTAAGAACTTTTTTATTTATCTTTTTGTCGGATTACCACATACTATATAGTGCTACATATATACCGGATGTTCCAGACCACCCGTCTACTATGTTTTACGCCCAAACTATTGAAGAAGAATTTCAGGAAAATATTTTCAATCTCCTAAAACCCCTTCTTGGGGAATAGTTTGAAGGGTACATATCAGCAAAAATCAAATGGAACGGTATATCCAAAAGTAGATAGTTTTAAAGATCATAAAAAAGTATGAAACTTTTGTTAAAATTTTTTTTTCATAAGTACATTCAATTGTTTAGATAATATGGCGTCTTGTTCCCAAATTTTAGGGTTTTATTAAAAGTGCTCTAGTTTCGTTAAATATTAATGAAATTTATTTTTTAGAAAGTAGAAATAATGAACTTTTTAATGATGTATGATAATTTGAGATTTGGATAATTTAAAGTGTCATACGCGACATATCAAAAATACAAAAGTTCAATGAGGGATAGTTCAAAATTTTTAAATGAAATGATATATCAATTAGTACTTAATTTAAAATTTAAAATTATATTTAAAAATTATAATTTTTTATTCAATAGTTTGGGCGTAAAACATAGTGGACGGGTTGTCTGGAACACCCGGTATATGTATATATTTTTTTCATTAAAAAAAAGTTAACAGAGTTGATTAAATGAAATTGTTGTACAACTACTTCCTTTATTACAAAAAATATTAAAGCTTGTTGAGAACACTATTATTACTTTTCAGATAGTAATGTTATTTTTAGAATTTTAACAGAAGTAGGAATTTGAACCTGAATTTATTTATGGGTCGGGTTCGATTCATGATTCAGGTAGAACGACGTGTTGTGACGAAACTAGATTTTTTTAGGGGTGGGGGTACATTTCGATCTTTATGAAATTTGGTAAGTAGATATCTTGGACATAGGTTACTTTGTACCCCAAAAAACTTATTAGAAAAAAAATGGGGTGTGTCATTTTAGGTTACATTTTTTTGGCGTAGACATAAAAATCTGTTTTATCGATTATCATCATAACAGAAATCTGTATTACCACGTGGACGAAGTCGCGAGTAACAGATACTATATTTTATATAGAGATTGGAAAAATAGTTGTTATTTTCAATGAAATAGTTACTAGTTGAATTTTTTTTAGGAAAATAGTTTTTTTTACAATTTAATAATAACTAGTGCAAACGAAGCAGTAAAAAGTGTCGCAAATAGTTTTAAATAGTTGGAAAGGTAGTTGCAAATAGTTGATTTCAAATTCTGTTCAATCAAACCAGTTTTTTGAAAACGATGGAGACATGTAATAAAAATTACAATAAGTGCATTTTTACGCAATAGTTTTTTTTTTTTTTTTAATTTTAATTTTGTCTATCGAATTGTTCGTTCATTTAGACAGCTGTTTTATGTTCTGTTTTAGTTTATTTTTATGTTATTTTATTTTATGTTTTTGTTAATTGTTTGATTTTATACGCAATAGTTGAAAAACTATTTTTCCAATCTCTAATTATATAGTATAACCATTTGGCCCCTCGCTGGTCAGAGCACCGGGTTTTAAACCCAGTTTTTTGTCAAGTTTAGGAAAAAAGTTTATAGAATTGTAATTTTATTAGTTACTCATTTTAAAAAATATGAAAATTCCGAATTTACTTTATTATTATTCTAAATAAAGGTACTGGCACCATTGACTGTCTTCTTTTTTGTAATTCTCACGAACTCATGTTACTAATAAAACCAGTAACTCTTTATTTAATCAATTTAATTACCAAAGTCCGCAAATATAGTTTGTTTTTTAAATTATAACCTTTTATTTTGTTTATGTTTTTTCTCCATTAATGGATAAAGTAAAACCAGTAATGAGCACGCAGTGATGGACACTTGCTAATGATAAGTACTACGATACAAAATATATAAAAGAAATAATCGTCAAATTTGAAACAATGTAAAGCAGTTGCTGTGATAATATGTATAATAATTAATAAATAAAGTATACTAATAATTAGTTTAAATATCCACCATTTTGACATCTATTGGCCTCATGTCATCAAATCACGCTGTAAGACAGTTAAATGTATATAGATTAATATTCAGAAATGGTAGTAATCAAATATCAACAAATATTTCTAATTCAGTACATTTAATTAAAAAATAGCCATTACTGGGGTCATATCCAAAACTGATGCATGGAGATTTTATAATTATGTACTTTTAAACGTATCTACCTTCTTTGAAATAACTTTTTTTTAATTATCGAGCCTGTAATTGTCAGGAGTTATATTTTGAAAATCAAAATAACGAGATTTTATTTGAATCTATTTTACAATTTATTTACATCCCGAATTGAAATAAAACGTATCGACAAATGCATTTATGTGTAAATGGGCGTGTAATGTGTTGGTGGTTTTCTTTGAAAACCAGGAAATTGTTGTGAGTCACAAAGGCGTTGCGTGACACAGGAACTGCAGGTGACAGACCCCGAAAACACTTTCTTAGCGTTTCCCTTACAAATCATTTCGTAATTATTATGTTCGATTTTTTATTACAATTTTTTTACAGTTTCTGTAAACTGAATGTAATTAATTGTTATTTCGATGAAAGTGACACGAAAAGTTGTCGTATATTATTTTAATTCACAATTAGCACAGTAAAATTAGGTTTTAATATGGAAAAAACATCAGCCAAGTAAATGCACAGTGCTTCCTCGTGCTAAATTCATCAAAACCGATAGTGTTAAGATAAATTGCCTGGCATTGGTTAACCATTTTATTTTTATACAAATTTTACTAAAAAATGTTAGTTCGAAATTTTTCTTATGACGCACCTGATTATTTTTTCGTATATTTTTAATTTTTTGACAATTTGAATCTAAATCTAAATTTATACAAACGTCAAAATGACATTTAATATGGTCAAGTAAATATCAATTTAGAAAAACAAATTTTTAAAATAACTTGAGATAAATCTTTGTAATGGAATATTTTACAACAAACGTTGTAGACCCATATTATAGGAAATTTAATGCTCTACAACAAATATTCTATAAAATTTTCACGTTGTTCTTGAGATATCTTGAAATCTCGTATCTTCGATATTGCGAGGAAGCAAAATGGAAAGATTAGAAATTCCTTCTAAAGCTTTCCAGTACTCTTCGGTTTCTTTCAGAAAGAATTTATAATCCTTCCATTAATCTCACATTGTCATCCGTCCGTCCGTCCGTTCGTCCTTTTCACTAAATAGCACGTTAACTATATAAGCCAGAAACTTGAAATTTTTACTGAACATGTAAAATGATACCCTATAGTAAAAGATGTACAAATATATTGAATAAATAATTTTTTAAGGAGGGCACTAAGGAGCTAAAGCTAGGTGAAAAAATATTTTTTTTATACTAAGGCATGTGGCACATTAAAATGCATAACCAAACAAGCGGAATTTGACCCTTATTCTATTTTTTTTCTAAATCAAAAATGGTGCCTGCAGGGGGCTTTAAAGCAAATCCAAAAAAAAAACAAAAAAATTGTATACCAAGACGTGTGGTATGTCAAAATGTACATATCAAAAGGTAGAATATGACCATATTTTTTATTTTTTTTCTAACTCAAAAATGGCGCCTGTCGGGGGCTAAAAGCACTGTTTAATATTGTCCCCACCACCCCTAACTTTGTAACTACTGGCTCAAAAAATCTGAAAAAAAAATTGGTAACAAGGATTTAGTCGAACTACCAACGACAAATACTAAAGTCAATAATATAATTTAAAAAAATGTAATTTTAATTTTTATGTCTAGGCATGTGGGGTGTCGAAATGTACATCTTAATTAGTAGAATATGACTATATTTTTATTTATTTTTTCTTAGTCGAAAATGGTGCCTGTAAGTGGCTCCAAACAGTCCACGTATTACTTCGAAACCCTTATGGCATAGACTTGTGTATGTCTTACCTAAATTATTTTCATTTGATTTAATTATACACATTTGTGTGTCGGTAAAGTTTGTAATTTGTTTTTTTTTATTTAAAATTACTGCGGTATATTTGATAACGGCTGCACAGAGGCAAATACTTTTAATAATGTTATTATAATCTGTCATTGTTTCGAAATCCGGTAGTCGCAGTGCCGGATTAACCACATAGGAAATGCTAAGGGACCCGCGGTTTTTCAGAAAAATATCTCTTATTGGATTTACCTGGTTGATACGGAGTGTCCAAATCTAAAGTAATTAGTAATTTAATTTTAGGGTTTCCAATCTCGATTTGATTTAATCAAAAAAGCGATTTTTAAAGCTCCGATTTTTGATTTTTTAAATTTGCTCTCATTAAGGGGGCAGACCCAATTAGAATTTTGAAAAAAACAAACATTTTTTTGCATTTTCTCAAAGTAGAATATTTCAAAAGTATTCTCTGAAAATTTCAGACAAATGTCCTGGAATAGACGATTCAGTGTAAGTTCCAAAATAATTTTTTTATCTGCAGGCAAATCGTACCCAAAACTTTAAACGCGTTTTTCTCGAAACCATGTTTTCGAAGTCGGTGATCACTGTAACTTGAGAACGGCTTTGCTGATCGGTTTGAAATTTTTCTCACTTATTCTACACATAATTATCCTCCGGATGGATGAAGGATTTTTTTGGACGATTATTTTTTTTATAGCCGAAAATGCGAGTGAAATTAGCAACAAATTATGACACCAGTTTGAATTCGATAGCTTTATTTTTCACTGAAATATCGCGGAACAACTGTTTGAAGCTATTAAGTTAGCTAATCCGGATTTTCTCGAAAACGAATAGAGCAACAAAATCAGGATTGGCGGCACAAATTAGCTACAAAATTTCCACGTATTTTTTTTTGGAACCGCTATAAGGTCCCCGCTAACTTTATATACGTGTCGAATAAAGAACTTTGATTTTCAATATCCGCCATTTTGTGAAAATTCAAAATTTTTCAAACCCCTTCGTTCATCCGGAGCATTATGTCATTAGCTAATGATCCCTTTTGTTTTGTTTTTTTATTTCGGATGATCTAGTGACGAGCAGCAGTGATCACGGCAAAACACTTTTTTTTGGACTCCTCCCAAATTTGCTGTATCCCACTTATTTTTTTTTAATATTTCGCCATAAAAAAATTATAATATTTTCTGTAAATACATATCTTTCATGTGGAAAAACGGTTGTTACTAATTATTTTAATGTGTGGTCAAAAAAAAATCATAAATAATAGAGCCTATTTACCTCTTTTTTTTGTTATTTAAAGCTTCCAAGGGGTAAAATGTCTAATACATTGAATTAATTGACTGTTTTTTGGTCATTGTCAAGTCTATAGGGGGTGGTAACCGTATAATTTATTTAAAAAAAATAGAGCCCACTAATAGTTTTTCTGTCGTAAAAAATTCACAGGGGGTGACACTCGCCTAATGCACAAAAAATAAATAATATTGACATTTTTCGGGGGGAGAGGGACACTATTGATTTCCGCCCTGAGTCACCCCCTCCTCGTAGCGACGCTACTGCCAATAGCCTCTTTAAAACATTTTCTACAGGTCCCGCGGTGACTGAATCCGGCACTGGGTAGTCGAGCTTACACACTCGAAGTTGACATTGTTCCTGGATTTATTGTAATTTATTTGCTCTTTATTTCCCATTTGCTCTTGGATAACTGCCCGTGTTTAAAACAGGGACGGCAAATTTATGTTTGTAATTAAAGTAAATATAAACTTGATTTTTTTTTATAGGATAAGCATTACTATATTTTTAGTAATATGAACGCTAAATACATTTTCTAACTAATAACTTAAAAAAACCTGCTTTATACCGACTATCATAACAGAAATATGTATTATCTACACGAGTGAATATGTGTTTAGGATGTATCCACACCTAACCTAACCTAACTTCATCCTGTTTCGTCGATTGTACTCTTGTATTTCGTTGCATTACGAAAATTTAACCCTGAACGCGCCTAAAGAAGTATAACTTAAATAAAACGGCCAAGTGCGTGTTGGGCACGCACATGATAGGTTTCCGTAGTCATTACGATTTATAAACAAGAGTTATTTCAATTTTTTTTATAAACTATTCTAGCTACAGTATTCGTTATAATTTTCATTGAAAGTAGGTACTAACTAAAAGCTATATCCAGGATTTTTTTTTAGATTTTTTGCATCGATAGATTAGAAAGTAGAAGGGGGAGGGGGTGCTCTAATAACGACATTTAAATGCAAATATATCGTGACTGAAGGGTTAAAATCAAAAGGTCATATAACATTTCTTGTTGCATTTTGGGAGACCTATTTAAAGTTACCCCACTCAATGGGGTAAGTGAAAAAAATTGTTAGCTCACTTTTCAGTCTATGGGAGGGGGTTGCAAAATAATTTTGATAGTGTTCGTTATAATTTTCAGCGGAAGTACTAATTAAAAGCTACTTTCAGAATTTTTTTCAGATTTTTTAAATTTATAGTTTAGAAATTAGGGGGAGGGGACGCTTTGATAGCGACATTTAAATGCAAATATATCGTGACTGAAGGGTTAAAATAAAAATGTCATATAACATTTCTTATTACATTTTAGGAGACCTATCTAAAGACACCCTACTTAATAGATAAAGTGAAAAAAAATTTAATATACTTTTCAGTCTTGAATTTTTTTTTCAAAAATCTTATCATTCCTGTTTTTGAGTTTTCAGTCTTCGTCCGTATACCAAATTTCATCTTAATCGGTCTAATTTTTTTAGGACGTACGGACATGGCGAAACTATAAGGTTTCCTAGTTTTCTACGGAAACCTAAAAAATGGGTGTGAGTGTGTTGGGATGCACAGTCGAGGGATTGACGTGAATACGTGACAGTGGGGTTAAATAAAACTCAGACTCACGGATTGAAACATCTTTAATTTTTTTGATACACAGAAACGTTATTCAAGTCAAAAAATCGTATATATATCTGACAGAAATACTAGAACTATAGTAAGCTATCAAACAGATTCTTAGAAAAAGAGGTAGATATATTCCAAACTACACTGCATTTCTCTCTCGCTTTTTGAACAGATGTTACACCATTGAGTTAATACAGAATGCACTGTCCATTATCTATGTCTATGGTTGAGATAGTCAGTATTTTTAGATTTCTGTGTTAGTAAAATCAGTATTTTTGAACACTGAAATTGTCATTTATACATACAGAATTGATTTGACTTTTATCAAAAAAGACAGGTTGTTTATTAAACCTAAGAGCGGCAGGTGCATCGGCATAATGTTCGCACAGACGTCGTGCAACAGCAGCGCCAACTGGCGGCGGTGTTTGCAAAACCGCAGTGATATTTCTACGCCATCTCTGAATAAATGTTTCGCTTTCAGTGTGTCGAGGACTCCGCCAGCCAGGCCATTACTCGGCGTTGCTAATGTCTGCAACAACAACAGCGGCGGCGGCACTTGTTTCTCTTGTCTTGAATTAATTATCAATTTATTTTTAGAGCTTTGCAAAGACTCATCGGCCGTCTCTCAACGCTCGCGCTGCCATCATCCATTTGTATTGCTTTGCGTTCTTGTTGGTTACCTACGTAAAACAAACATCTTCTATTTGGAACAACTATGAGTACGTTTACACATCGCTTTTATTCCGGTTTAACTAATGGTGTGTAAAAAATAATTTGTAAATCATAATCAAAAATATTATTTACACACTTGAGTGTGTTGAAATGTCACGTTTAATATCTACTAACACACTTTTTGGAGAACTACACACTTTGAAAATAAACACACTTGTTGGTGTGTTAGAATATAATATAGGTGAATATAGCCTATATACATTCGATCTTTCTCCCTCTATAGTCATGATACCATATTCGCTCTCACTCTTTTGCCATATAGAGTATAGAACGATTTGACATTCATCATGTCGCGTCATAATCTTTCGTCATTTTGAGTGAATTGAGCTTGATATTTGTATATTAAATTAATATAGAAAAGAAAGTTTATTGTCTGATAGGTGAAATGTGTAAGTGCATTAAATATTCACCACAAAAAGATATATCGGGTGTAGAATTGATACGTCAAGGATTAATAAACGCAACTACAACTGACAGCATTCTGAAGATGATGCTATAGGGAAAATTAATTATTTTATAAAAAGAAGACCCGGATAGAAATAATAAAATATGTGACGTGGAATTGTAGATGAAATTTCGGATAAAAGTGATGTCCAATGTCCATATTGTTTTGATATCATCAACTAAAAGTGATAATAATATCGTGCCAGAGGATAAAATTGTTACAATGAATTTAGATATGCTTTATGTGGCTGATTAATCGAAGAAGAAAAAAATTATTATGTAGTGTATATTATTTAAAATCATTGTATTTATATTTGTTCAATAATAATTTCTTAATAAAATGTGGTTTACAGATTTATTACAATAACACGCTTTGTAATGTGTTAATTCACTAACACATTACAAAGCGTGTTCAAAAAACGTATTAAAACTACACACCTTAAAGTGTGTTTATAAAAGAACACACCAAAAAAGGGATTAAATATGACTACATGAAAACGACACACTTAGGTGTGTCAAAATAACACACTTGCTTTTTGCAGTGTATAACCGATGTAATAAAACCGTTTCAAGTGGTGCTGTTTACACATACGAGAATAAGTGACGTCAGCTGGAATTATAATTCCGATTTGAAATACGCTATAAGTTCGATGGTGTACCAACAAGAAATCTCAAAAATATTTTGTCTCTTTTATGTCCCACAAATCACGTTTCTTTTGATTTCCATCTCTTCGTCTCAGCTGTTTTAACCATGTTTTAACTGACGACGCTTTTTCAAATGTTAATGCGAAGTGCATTACGATGAAATCCCTATACTCCGTAGATACTTTATATTTTTTTAGGTATAACTAAACTATGTCCATGCAGTTTACACGCATTTTTACTCCTGCTCTATTCCGGTTTACTTATGCTATTCCCGTAGACCAAGAGATATAACATAACTAAACCCGATTAGTTATGTCGGGTGTAAAGTGCCGTTTACACGGAGTTTTACACCCGGTTTTATTACATCGGTTATAGTTAAACCGGAATAAAAGCGCTGTGTAAACGTACTCTATGCTAGATACATGTAGTTATTTCAATTGTCTATTGTTGAATATTTTTAGTACATTTATTTATAGTTTACCGATACAGTGACATGGACGAAATTATTTTTGTTTTCTTCGTAATACCTACAGGGTTGCCCATTTTGATTATGGTTCACAATATAATGATTATTTTAGTATTAACTCAATCGTTCCCGAGGTTTTTTTTTGTTACCGATATTGCTAATTTTTCTGTCATCAATTCATACCTATCTATGTATACTAAAACTCCAGAACGTTGGTAATTGCATTGTTGATGTATTCAGTCCAATACTCGAAAATAAGTATGATTTCAAACCCATTCGAATTAAAATAATCTTACATCAAACACAAAATCTTAACAAAAGCGTTCTGTTACATATAACGCTGGGCACGATTGGGTTAATCAAGGTATACGAATATTTTGAAGGAAGGTAGAATGAGTCATTTGGAATACCTATATACAAAGTGCAACAGTTTTTTTATATCGGCCATTTTAGTAAATTTTTGAAAAAATCCAGATTTATATATGTTAATCGCAAAAGTTCAAAAGTTAAAGAGCCTATATTTTTTAAACATGATTTTTATATTACTTAAATGTTTATGCTACACTATCAGATCAAAATAAAATTTATGAATAGCAAAAATAAAAAATGGCTGCAGTTTAACATTTACAAACTTATTATAAAACTTTGATAAAATTATTTCTTTAAATAATTATTTTATAAAATCTAGTACACTTACAGATGTTCAGATGGTTTTAAAAACTGCTCTATTTTATACCTTTTCGAAAAACCTATAGGTAAAGGTGGTATTATGCGCACCCATTTTGTTTTTTTACAATAAAAAGTACAATAACTCTTCAATCAATCTGAAAATTGAAAGAAAGTATACTGTGACATTTGGTTAACACATTATGTTGTTATTTATGTCATAGGCCTACTACTTAATGAGTTAAAAAAAAATTAAACTAAGTACTCTTCGAGAAAATTCAGAGTTGTGCTGGTAATATGGGCACCATGGTAAATACCGAAATAAATCTAATTTTATGGTACAAAACAAAGTTTTATTGTGAAAAATTACAAAAAATGGATTTTTCCTGGGTGGGGTTAGTTGTTTACGTGGCATCTGCAATAAAACAAAATATTGAATTTTAGTGATTGTAATATTGGCACCTTACAGTAGGGGACCTCTGTGAAGTTAGCCCCCCAATACGTCCGAAAAAATTCGAAACGAATGCCATTGATTGCTCGGCGTTTGCTCGTGATTGCCATTTAAAAATTTTCGTTTGCCCCTTTTTAGTTTAGAAGTTAGGAATTTTTCAAATTTGGGGGGGCCAACTTCCGCCCCCCAACATGAAAATTTCGGATTTTTTTCAATAAAAACTTGTAGCATTTCGTTTGCCCTTTATTGACCTATACTCAGTTTAGCAATTAAAAATTTATCAAATCTGGGGGGGGAAACTTCCACCCCCAATATGAAAATTTCGGATTTTTTTTAATAAAAACTTGTAGCATTTCGTTTGCCCTTTATTGCCCTATACTCAGTTTAGCAATTAAAAATTTATCAAATCTGGAGGGGCCAACTTCCGCCCCCAATATGAAAATTTCAGATTTTTTTCAATAAAAACTTGTAGCATTTCGTTTGCCCTTTAATATCCTACGCTCAGTTCAGCAATTAAAAATTTATCAAATCTGGAGAGGGGGAGGTCAACTACCGCCCCCAATATGAAAATTTCGGATTTTTTTCAATAAAAACTTGTAGCATTTCGTTTGCCCTTTATTGCCCAATACTCGGTTTAGCAATTAAAAATTTATCAAATCTGGGGGAGCCAATTTCCGCCCCCAACATGAAAATTTTGGATTTTTTTCAATAAAAACTTGTAGCATTTCGTTTGTCCTTTATTGCCCTATGCTCAGTTTAGCAATTAAAAATTTATCAAATCTGGAGGGGCCAACTTCCGCCCCCAATATGAAAATTTCAGATTTTTTTCAATAAAAACTTGTAGCATTTTGTTTGCCCTTTATTGCCCAATACTCGGTTTAGCAATTAAAAAATTATCAAATCTGGGGGAGCCAACTTCCGCCCCCAACATAAAAATTTTAGATTTTTTTCAATAAAAACTTGTAGCATTTCGTTTGTCCTTTATTGCCCTATACTCAGTTTAGCAATTAAAAATTTATCAAATCTGGGGGGGGGGCAACTTCCGCCCCCAATATAAAAATTTCGGATTTTTTTAAATAAAAACTTGTAGCATTTCGTTTGCCCTTTATTGCCCTATACTCAGTTTAGCAATTAAAAATTTATCAAATCTGGGGGGGCTAACTTCCGCCCCCAATATGAAAATTTCAGATTTTTTTCAATAAAAACTTGTAGCATTTCGTTTGCCCTTCAATACCCTATGCTCAGTTCAGCAATTAAAAATTTATCAAATTTGGAGGGGGGGAGGTCAACTTACGCCCCCAATATGAAAAGTTCGGATTTTTTTTTATAAAAACTTGTAGCATTTCGTTTGCCCTTTAATGCCCTATGCTCAGTTTAGCAATTAAAAATTTATCAAATCTGGGGGGGCCAACTTCCGCCCCCAATATGAAAATCTTGATTTTTTTCAATAAAAACATGTAGCATTTCGTTTGCCCTTTAATGCCCTATGCTTAGTTTAGCAATTAAAAATTTATCAAATCATGGGGGGCCAACTTTCTCCTCCCAACTTGAAAATTTCAGATTTTTTTCAGTACAAAACTTCTAGTGTTTCGTTTGCCCTTTAATGCCCTATGCTCAGTTTAGCAATTAAAAATTTATCTAATCTGGGGGGGCCAATTTCCGCCCCCAATATGAAAATTTCGGATTTTTTTTCAATAAAAACTTGTAGCATTTTGTTTGCCCTTTAATGTCCAATGTTTTGTATTTTAGCAAAATACACATGAGTATTTTATATATGTATAAAGTACTTATGTGTATTTTGCTTCTAGAAATTTAGTTTTCCATATATGTATTTGCTTGTCACAATTTTAAATGTACGAGTAACACCCGATATAATGAAGAATTATTATAATAATTATTCAAAGAGATTGCCGATTATAAAACTCTGAAACTGAAGGACGAATAACGAAACAGAGCATTGGGCATTAAAGGGCAAACAAATGCTACAAGTTTTTATTGAAAAAAATCCGAAATTTTCAAGTTGGGGGCGAAAGTTGGCCTCCCCCTAGATTTGATAAATTTTTAATTGCTAAACTGAGCATAGGGCATTAAAGGGCAAACGAAATGCTACAAGTTTTCATTGAAAAAAATCTGAAATTTTCATATTGGGGGCGGAAGTTGGCCCCCCCAGATTTGATAAATTTTTAATTGCTAAACTGAGTATAGGGCAATAAAGGGCAAACGAAATGCTACAAGTTTTTATTGAAAAAAATCCGAAATTTTCATATTGGGGGCGGAAGTTGGCCCCCCCAAATTTGAAAAATTCCTAACTTCTAAACTAAAAAGGGGCAAACGAAAATTTTTAAATGGCAATCACGAGCAAACGCCGAGCAATCAATGGCATTCGTTTCGAATTTTTTCGGACGTATTGGGGGGCTAACTTCACAAAGGTCAGTAGGGGTCCATAATACCAGCACAAAAAAATACCACCCTCGCCATATTGGAAAACAAAAGACCACCAACAATTAACTTTAACCTCAAATCACTAAAAAATTACTGTAATACAATCTTAGTATGTCCACAATATACAGTATGACTAATATCATGTAATTAATTATGTATAATGGTTTTAAAATCAGTATAATAATACATTTTCTTCTTCTTCAGATATTAAGGGTGCCCATATTGCCCTCAGGTGCCCATAATACCACCTTTACCTCTACCATAAAACCTACATGAATTGACTATTTTTGTTAAAAAAACTTACATTTATTTCAGAATAAGTAAGATTTTTACATTTTTACAGTGAGTCGATCGTAGTATGCTATTCTAAATAAGTATTTAAAAACGTGATACTTTTCAAATATTTTTTTATACTCAATGAACAGGATCATCCTTTGCACAGGAGATGTTACACTGTCCAATGTGTACCTATAATTTTGTTTTGAAAAGTATCGCATCACCTCAATACGTGTAATTCCGTTAAAATCTCGAGTTGGAATTTTTTCATGATCACTATACTTTATTATACAGTACATTTCATTTATGCATAAAAAAGTAAAAATAGTATGTTCTAGTTTTTCTGCATCGAAAAAAGTTATAATTCAGTAAATATATTTTATTAGTGTTTATTTTTACAATAATACTAAAAAATGTTATATTAAATTTTATGTTTATAATTTTAAAGTTTGACAACTCCAAGTTAAATAGGCCGTTAAGATTAAAAGGGGTTTTAAAATTTTATGTTTTCAGTATATAACCTTATAAAAATTCATAACGTTATAGAAATTTTACTGTTACTTATAAAGGCTATATGAATTTAATTTATATTAAAATTTTTAATTTAATGTTTTATATAAATAGTTTATTATTTTATGTTTCTAAATGTTGCTTTATTAAATTTATAAAAGTTATTATTTTCATTTACATATCTTGCAGCTGTTTCATAAATTACGATATATCTACGATTATTCGATTAAGAATATTTTAGGAGCTTAAAACTTTTAATGTCGGTATCTATGAATATTTAAATTTGAATAACATGATCAATATATTAATGAGGAATTTGTGTTTTAAAAAAAATCACATAAGGTATAGTGGCACCAGTCTTGGCATGGACCCCAGTAATGGCAAATTTTTAATTAAATGTACTGAATTAGAAATATGTGTTGATATTTGATTACTACCATTTCTGAATATTAATCTATGTATATACATTTAACTGTCTTACAGCGTGATTTGATGACAATCGACCAATAGGTGTCAAAATGATGAACATTTAAACTAATTATTAGTATAATTTATTTATTAATTATTATATTATCATAGCAACTGCTTTACATTGTTTCAAATTTGACGATTCTTTCTTTTATATCTTTTATGTCGTAGTACTTATCATTTTGTAATCATTAGCAAGTGTCCATAACTGCGTGCTTATTACTGGTTTTACTTTATCCATTATTGGAGAAAAAACATAAACAAAATAAAAAGCTATAATTTAAAAAACAAACTATATTTGCGGACTTTGGTAATTAAATTGATTAAATAAACAGGTACTTGTTTTATTAGTAACATGAGTTCATGAGAATTACAAAAAACAAGCCCATTAATCCAAAAAAACCGAAAATTTGCTCTTATAGCGGCCATAACTGGTGCCTTTATCTTACTTCTGTCTAGGGTTATATAGGGTGTTTTACAATAAATGTAAAAAATGTAACAGTAGATTGAGGATGTTATTTTAATCAAAAAACTTCGTATGAACATTTTTCTTGAGGGAGCTACAGACTTTAAAAAATGTTTTTATTTAATATCTGTAGAACCCATTGTGATACAGTTATGAAATTTCATAATAGGTTTAGTATTAATAATAGTTGTCGATTTTCAGTATCAATCAACAATTATTTAGCCCAGGGGTACTTGGGGTAACCGGGTCCTTAAATTTGTATCTTGTATTTTTTGTTATTAATTTAATTCATACACTCCTGTGTTAAATAACACAGTTACACAAAAAAAAGTGCGGAGCCAAAAAAGCGACCTATATAGCATTGTAGTATTGAACGAGCATAGGCGAAATCCAAATCCTTGAAGGCCTATTTAAAATAACAAATAAATATTAATATTCGATTACCCCCTTACAACCAAACATTTTTTGATTGAAACATTTTTTTCAAATATGCGATGGTTCTGAGATAATCAACTGTAACACTTTAAATGCCCCACTCTGTGTATTTGAAAGAATCTACATTTTACTTTTATGTTAAGGAGGAAAAATAATGTTTATTTTTATTATAATTTTGTCATAAGGAATTGTTTTTCGTGTGTTATCACATACCGCCTACAGTATTTTCTTTAACGATGTCTGTTTTCCGCCCACATGACATGAGAATAAAAATAAAATAGATACATGTGTTGCTGTCTGTCGGCCTGGAGCAAGTGCGTACGCGTGCCGACACAATGCGTCGGTTACGCGACTCACGTGTCAACTGTCACAAGTACGGTAATTTGGAAAGGACTGACTAATAATCATAGCCACTTTTTATGTTATCACTTATCATAAATATGTAATCATCTGTGATATGTTAATATAATAAAATGGCCAAATGCGTGTTGGGCATTCTTACTACAATTTATAAAAAAACATCTGCCAAGTAAATACACAGTGCTTCCTCGTACTAAATTCACCAAAGGTAGTTAATTATTCAACAATTTAAATAAAAACCGATAGTGTTTATATAAATTGCCTGGAATTGGTTAAATATTTTGGGGTGTCACCACTCCTTCTTACATACGATTTTGATGATTTTGAAATGGGACCGTCCTCAAGCCAACCATCCAACCAAGTTTCAATAATATCGATTCAATGGTTCATGAGTTACGCGTGTGATAAGGATTCAGGGGACAGACGGACGGACGAACAGACATGGGACGAAAGTGTTTGTGTTGACGTGAAACCGATAAATCAATTTAAAATTTTGAAATCGGAGAACATTTTTTTTGTCTCAATCTGAAACGATCACATAGCTTCTCGTATCTTCGATATTGCGAGGAAGCAAAAGTCTTATTTCAAAATTTTTCATAAACTATTGCTGCCTCGCAATATCGAAGATACGAGAAGCTTTGTGATCGTTTCAGATTGAGACAAAAAAAATGTTCTCCGATTTCAAAATTTTAAATTGATCTTTCCGTTTCACGTCAAGACAAACACTTTTCGTTCCGTGTCTGTCTGTCTGTGTGTCCGTCACTCAACTCATGCGTCAAACATGTGAATTTAACGATAGTTATAGGAAATTTACGAATAACCCTTTCTTTTTTTATTTGAATTACAAGATTTTATAATGCAAAAATCGGGAAATATATTGACCTACAAAAATATTGGGGCATTTAGCGAGACCTACACTCTCAACATGTCAAATTCATGGTCTTATGTAATTTATAAATAACCGGTTGATTTTTGCACAATTACTAGATAAATAATAGTAAAATGTTATGGTTATACTGGCCTACAAAAATCAAGGGTCTTTTACCCTGACCTACGCCCTAAACATGTTTGACGCACACAACATCAAAAACGCTTCAATTCTCAGAATTTTCGAAGATAAAAAATTGTAGGTTACGCCAAAATGAATCCACTCAAGAAGTTTCAGAGGAGTATTTTTTATTTCAAAATTTAAAGCCGGGGTCGAGGACTAATAGTCCAGGAACATTAGATTTTCACTGGGGAAAAATTCGCAATGAGCTGAATTTTTGTATACACCTTTATTTTGTCTTTATAAATAAAGTACCAAAAGTTCGCAACAATCCCATGCGAGCATACTTTTTTACAGCCCACAAAAGGTGCTTACAATTAGTTTTAAGTAAATATCTCTGTTAGTATTGGTTCTATGACTAAAATAGTTATTATCAAATATAAAGTTTAGAAAATTACCTATAATAAAGACCTTACAACTTTTTTCGTACAAGTAATCGTTTTCGCTTATTAAGAGGGTATTCTAGTCTAAAAATGTGAAAATATCAAATTTTTTTTGCATTTTATCAATAAACAGGGTTTCAAAAATATGTGTTCAAAACCCTATACCTCAATTCCAAAAATTGACGGAGTTACAGTGATTTGAAGATGATGCGTAGCATTGAATAAACTTTGAACGCGTTTTTCTCGAAACTGAAAACTGAAAATGGCTGCCATAATATCACAAGATCTACTGAACTGATTGACTTCAAATTTGCTGTGTATATACCTTCAGTACACATGTTATTACCACCGTTAGCAGAATTGAGTCAAAAACATTTTTTTTATTGTATAGATAGCGAAAGATTAAAAATTGAAAATAGAAATGAAGGTGTATACAAAAATTCAGTTCATTGCGAATTTTTCCCCAGACACATCTATTTTTTGTCTAAATGTATGGGAGAAGTGGGTGACTTGATCCCTATTTTATGTTTGAGCCTATAACTTATTTAATAGTTTGTGAAAAAAAATCGTCTTATGTTAAATATTTCGTGTATTTACTTGTTCTTTAAATTCTCGTGAACTTTTTTATATATCTTTTACTGGATCTAAAATTTTCAAGAAAAACACAGACCAGGGAAAAGTAATCAAGTCTCCCCGGTTATGGGAGACTTGATCACAGAGTTTGGGAGACAATTCTTGGGTGAACAAATATCCTACAATTATTTATTTTGTATGAAATAGTATCTGCATTTGCTTTCTGTGACCTAACACATAGGTGTCCAACCTTTTGAACCTTCCGGGCCGCATAGCAAAAATTTTATTCAATTTGGTTTACTAAGGGCCGCAGGTTATAATTAGAGATGAAACGGATAGTGTTTTGGCCGGATATCGAATACCGAATATCCGGCGAGCTGTAAGGCCGGATGGCCGGATATCCGGCGGCCGAATATCCGGCGGCCAAATATACGTTTTTTTAGCAAAAAATATATGAAAAACATGTTTGTAGCCTATAAACATTTATAATTTTAGTGTTTAGTCATACCTATAACATAAGTACACATAAAACTTTAAACAGGGTGCATTTTATAATTAAATAATTTTTTTCCAATTTTTAATTTTTGACGTAGGGCTATTGTTATATACAGGTCAATTTAACACAATTATCTCTCTTTTCTACTCAATATGTCCAAAGCTTATTTATTTTAGTAGAACCATTATATAACTTTGCAAAAGCTTAGGTAGAGATTTTGAACACAAAATTGGACAGGAATGGTAATTTTTCATAAATCGCTATGTGTGTAGTTCTACTAAATGTGATTAAAATTGATTAAAAATGATTTTTTAATATATCCGGATTGCACACCTTATAGAGAATTGTCTAGTCTTTAATTTTTGTCCTGTAATTTTTTCACGTGCAAATAGTCATATGCTAATAGTCAAATCTCATAGAGTGCGTCATACCGTATGCGAATATATAGTCATACTTTACACCGTAACGAAGGTGTATACAAAAAATCAGCTAACTGCTATTTTTTCGCAGATTGAATAAATTCATATCTAAAATTACTAGACTACAAGTCAATTTTGTATTATTTGCGTCACAAATATTTTTTTTTTTTGCAGTTTTTAAATAAAAAATTGTAGTATTTAATTATCCGGTATCCGGCCGGATAATTCGTTACTATCCGGTTTTCAGCCGGATAACAAAATAAGGCCGGATAGGCCGGATACCGAATAGTTACCGGATATCCGTTTCATCTCTAGTTATAATATAAAACTGAGGACCTTTTTTTTTTTTTTTTCTTGTCGCGTTAATTTCAATTCCTAATTTTATTATAAATATAATATAAAATAGAGAATTCGATTGAGAAAACCTTTTTTTTTTTTTTTTAGTCGTAGATATTATTTTCTATGTACATTTATTGGCATAATTTTTTTTAAATTATGCTCGAGGGCCGCGGGTTGGACAAGCTTGACCTAACATATCTTTTTAAAGTCATTACATTCAAACCAAATCTTTTAGCGGTACCCTTAAAAGATGTATTATCTTTTATTACAGATATAACTGCTTCTTCTAGCTTCTCGCTATCTATTGCTGGTCTCACTTTAGCTCCACACTTCCTTTTATAATTCCGCGGCATGCCCTGTAGACAAATAGTACCTACTTACTAAACTATACATATGTATATTCATAACTTTAACTACATTGATTCCCGGGATCAAATCTCCCCGACTAAAGGGGATCAAGTATCCCCATATCTACTTTGCAGTTTATTTTTGAGATTATTACAAAATCTTTAAGGAACCTTGATATTCGCTATCAGTGACTTATTTTTGGAGACTTCATGCTAAAACAAATTTAAAAAATATAACGTACTTACGTCGTAATAGATTAACACACATATTGCACTTAAAACTGTAATAAATGTTTGATTGCGCAATTTTTGCTTCCTCGCAATATCGAAGATACGAGAAGCTATGTGATCGTTTCAGATTGAGACAAAAAAAAAGTTCTCCAATTTCAAAATTTTAAATTTATTTATCCATTTCACGTCAAGACAAACACTTTTCGTTCCGTGTCTGTCTGTCTGTCCGTCCGTCCGTCCGTCTGTCCCCTGAATCCTTGTCACACGCATAACTCATGAACCACTGAACCGATATTATTGAAACTTGGTCGGATGGTTGGGTTTGGTTTGAGGACGGTCCCATTTCAAAATCATCAAAATCGTGTGTAAGGGGGAGGGGTGACACCCCAAAATATTTCTTTTTTCAAGATATCTCAAGAACGACACATGTTACGAGAAAATTTTATAGAATATTTTTTATAGAGAATTAAATTTCCTATAATATGGGTCTACTACGTTTGTTGTAAAATATTCCCTTACAAAGATTTATCTAAATTAATTTTAAAAATTCGTGTTTTGTTTTTCTAAATTGATATTTGATTGGATATATTAAGTGTCATTTTGACGTTTTAAATGTCACTTTGGCGTTTTAAATGTCACTTTGACGTTTTAAATGTCATTTTGACATTTGCATAAATTTAGATTTAGATTGAAATTGTCAAAAAATTAAAAATATATGAAAAAATATTCAGGTGCGTTTTAAGAAAAAATTCGAACTAAGATTTTTTAGTAAAATTTATATAAAAATTAAATGGTTAACCAATGCCAGGCAATTTATCTGAACACAATCGGTTTTAGTGAATTAAGCACGAGGAAGCACTGTGCATTTACTTGGCAGATGTTTTTTAATGGTTACGTACCAATGTGAGCTTATGAAAAACACTATATAATAGTTCCTGACGTTGTCTTAATAAGACTGCTACGTATTGTTGCTAACATAAAGGTTTCAAATACTATTGTTGTCAAAATATCTATGGGTGATCAAGTCTCCCAGAGGATGAACTCTCCCACTTCTCCCCTACTGGATTATAAATTGCATCTCGACAATTTTCTCATAACTCTAAAAGCTGGTAAGATATATGGGATGGTCAAATTGTGGTTAAATGGACCACCCTGTGTATCATCTCATACATATGCAGACATGTAATAATACATTTGAAACAATTCACACATAATAAGTTGTCAGTGTGTTGGTTTGTGTAGTTAATTCTCAACATGTATCATATCGCATTGTTCCAAATTAAATCAGGCAGGTAGATATTACACGCAAGACGGCAACAAATGGGCGACACTTGGCGCACGATTCATATGTAAATTAATATCAGGAGTTTGCTTTTTGCATTTGAAGAGCTGTCTTTGGCGCTTGACGTTAATGAATTTAAGATGTTGCCGTACACAATCGAGTTAAGCTTTGGACCGTATTATTTTGATTTATACATGTTTTAGTATCTTTCGTTGGGTTAGTTTCGGGGATTAGAATAATTTATGTTTTAGGTTGGTTTAGAGATTATGAAATTGTAGAAAAGTTTATATGTAACTGGGGCTGCCACCTTTGCTTACTTCAAAAACAAACCGCAGGTATGAAAAATAGCTGTAACTTTTGAACAGTTGGAATAAGACTTGTGTAGTTCACGAACGAACTACAGTCGGGACTCGTTTATTGTAACTCTCGTTTATCGTAAATGCCGACTTTTGTTTATTGTAAATTTTTTCTCCTCCTTCACCTCCCACCATTCTCGAGTCATGGCGTAAACGAACATATTTTTGAAATTTTTATAGAATTAATTAGAGACACTTATCACCGTCGTCACTCGTTACCTTGCTCATATTCGAAATTAAAAGTAAAGTAAAATTATTTCACTATCACGATTAACTATTAACGATAAATATTAAATACCAAGGTTTACATACATAGTCTCTATAGCTCCTTGACCAATCAGCGTTGGCGCGGGATTTCAAGTCACCACGAAGACGTATTCAAATGTTTGACATCACAGAACGTATTGCCAACTTAAGAATAGTAAAAATGACACTTCCCGAATAGACAAAATTGTCTGTGATAGCTTTTTCATGATTTTGCAATGTCGAATTTGTACTTCTTTGATTGTATATGTTGTTAAAATATCAAAAAATACGAAGACAAGAATAAATAAAGGATTTCTTGTATTTGATATTCTATTATAAATTTACAACATTTGAATATGTATTCGTGTTGACGCCAATTCCCGCGCCAACGCTGATTGGTCAAGGATCTATACATAACTTGGTGTGAGCCCCTCTCGACTTAAAATAAACGCGAGTCAAATGATTCAGAAGGTTTAAAATAAATGAGTCCCGACTGTAGTTGAAAAGAGCGCTCCCATACGAGAACTAGAGGAACTAGTTCGTATGCGCTCCGCTCTTTTAGTTCAATAGTTCCCGATACACTTCAAATACACTGTTCTAAAAATGAAATTGTACCATTTTTATGTTTAAAAAATTTACGTTTTCAATACTTTATTACCAATTTTGAATTTATTTTACTAAAGATATATTATATTGAATTTTTTTAGTTCACATGAATTCAATGTCTGTTAAAAACACGTGATTTTTATATTATTTTATGACAATCAACAAAAAGGAATGTCACAGATTTTAATGAAATTTAAAAATATTGCTTAAATGACTATACAATAAATAATGTATCATTGAAAATGTTTCAAAATTTTCATATATATCGAGGGTTTGATTTAAAAAAAAGATTATTGCAAATATACATATACATTTGAAAATATCGATCTTGTCTATAACTTTGCATTTCTATAGTTTGTTGAAATAAATAATAGTACAAAATTACTAATTAAACAATTTAATTATGGATTAAAAATCCAACAATCCGATATATCTAAATCAATAAATTGTTATCGTATAGTCCGGAAAAAAATTCTATGAACTAAAAGAGCTAGAAGAACGAACTAGTTCATTAAAGACCACTGAACTAAAGGGAGCGCTCTCTGTCATCAACTAAAATGCCCAACTCTAGTTGGAATTGATTTTAGTTGACGAATTTGAAATCATTGTGTCAAAATCTATATAATGACATGTAAAATACTTCCAAGGGTCAAAACTGGTCAGTAAAATCAATAAAAGTAAGTTTTTTTGGAAAAATGGTGGTTTTTTGGGTTTGGCACTCAAAGTTTTCACATCAGAGCCCTATTTATCGTGAAAAAACTCACTATTTGTTTTCAAAATGACACAATTATCGTGAAAAATATATTCAAATTATAAATAATGTTCTATTTTGTTAAATTATTTGTATTGTTTATTTATTACCAACTTTTAGAATATATTTTATGACATAATTGTAACATATGTATATTTTATACACATTGTAACATATAAACAACATAATCTCACCCTAGCACTGGCAATGCCAAGTTCGGTGAGAAAAATTAACAAAAATTAACTGTAATGTTTGTTACTTTTGTTATGAACATAATAAAAAGGTACTAAGGGGATGGTGGAGGCCAATAATTATAAAAGTATTTTTTTAATACATAACACCTATATATTTTAACTCGGTTCAGATAGTCAGTAAAAGTCAGTATTTTTGGATTTCTGTGTTAGTAAAATCAGTATTTTTGAACACTGAACTTGTTTCGGCCCCTGTACTTTAAAACTCGACAAAAAAAATTTCGCAAAAAATCGAAAAAATTAAAATAATGTCGATTTTTGGTCAATTTTTTTTTGTCTGAAGTATTATACATGTCATTATATAGATTTTGACACTCTGATTTCAAATTCGTCAACTAAAATCAATTCCAACCACACGTTCAAAAGTTACGGCTATTTTTCTCCAAAATTTTGAAAAAAACTGAAACTTTGAGAGGCAATATCTCGAAAATAGTTTGAGATACAGACCTGCGGTTTGAAAATTTCAACTTTTCAGCTCATCTTCTATACAAAAAAACGTACTTTTAACGAAATCTAAAATTCAATATTTTTTAGTCATATTTCCTGCTTCAAAAATCAACTTTCCATAGAAAACTAAATTTTAAGATAAGAAAATTAGAAGGAACATTATAACTTACTTAATAAATAATAATTTTCATTATTAAAACATTAAAATGCGAGAATATAAAAAAAAATATCTGCCTTGGGAACCACGGGACTTTCTTATACCTAACCTAACCTAACCTAACAGTGAATTGTATACGTGATTCTTTGTTTATTAAAACATTTCTAACAAAATGAATAATATAGGTAATATTATTCTCTCCATATTCACCTACACAGTTCACTCTCAGTATTACGTATAAGAAAGTCCCATGTTACCTACGGCAAATACACACACTGTTCAATTTCTGTAATACGTATAAGAAAGTCTCATGACACTCATGGCAGATATTTCTCCTCTGTTATGAACCATTTGAATAATAATAATTTTTTTTTTCAAAAATTCGTTTTTACAAAAAAATGAATAGAACATAAATTATAGATATAGATATTACCTACATTTTTTAACTTGACTATTTTTCTCTATTTCGCACTGTTTCAGAGTAATTCGAAAAATTAAAAAATCGACGTAGGTAAACATCCGTATCCGGTTGAAAGATCGTTTTCAAAAATAGGACGTTTTCTTCCCAGCCAAAAATTA
The DNA here is from genome assembly GCA_961205875.1 of Sialis fuliginosa. NCBI lineage: Eukaryota > Metazoa > Arthropoda > Insecta > Megaloptera > Sialidae > Sialis > Sialis fuliginosa. The sequence continues at coordinate 887,502 of OY540814.1, read as the reverse complement.
ATCTTAAATATAAAATATCACCCTTCTACGATTTGTCGTATTTGAGTTACAGCGCTTACAGACAGACAGACAGACAGACGGACACACAGACATCATGGCGAAAATAGTCAGAATGGATTCAGGGAAGGTTAAAATAGATAATTCCGTCAAAATCCGGAGTTCGAAAAAAATCGGCTTCACTATACTTACTTATACTAATGTATATTTCATATACATGGTATAAGAAAGTAAAAATAGCTTACGTTTATTGGTTAGCAATAATAAATTAATAATTCTGTGTTTGAATATCACAAATTATTTCTTTGGATTAAAAATAAAAATGCGTTTTATAAAAAAAAGTAATTGCTTTCGGTGATGAGGTAGTAAAAAAATATATGTAAGTAAAATAAAAATTAAAATTGTATGTTAGAAACGCGTGTCGTGAAGGGTCGCATTTAACAAGCCAACAATTGTCGGTGCTGCCATCTGATAGCCGTTACGCGTTTTTATGTTTTGTTTGTTTTTTATTTTATTCATAATAGTTTTTTTAGTATCAACATCAGAAAAAGCATTTCCTTTTGTTTGCATTTCTCTGTGTAGTTTGGTATTTAAAATATTTAAAACATTTTGTTCATTAATGTATTTTTAAGTACGTTTTTACATTTATATTTGACGTTTAAGAAGGTACTTTTTTTATTGTATTTACTTTGTCAGTGTAAATTGTTCGAATACAATTCGCCGATATTTTTAAACTTTGCATACACGTAATACATCGAAAAACATTAAACACGTGTTTTTTTTATTTTGGCTAACAACATAGCCATAGAAAATGGACTCGAGAACAGAGTCGTGTCAAAAGAAAGAGATAGAAACAGGTTTGGAATATACTTGTCCTTTTTTTAAACAGGAGTGTAACTATTTCATTCTTGGCCCCGAACATTAAAAATATTCATAGATATATGACGGATTCCACGCTCGATCAGACAGAGCGCTCGCGCGGGCCTTTTTTAATGTATCGCTACTTTTCTATCTCGCTGTGTCCAGCGCCCACGGGGCTACAAAAAAAATCTGCATACGTAATTGGATAGATTTTTGTCTGCTCTTTCTAATGGTGTCCTCATTTTTCCCGGAAAATGCATTTTTCACCAAGAAAATCGACTTCAAAGTTAAAGCGATTTATCGGAAAATATGTATCTTTCGAACCTGGCTTAAGTTATATCAATTGATAGATAATCTAATGATGAACATCTGTGCGAAATTTCAGGATGGAGACTTTAACGGTTCAAAAGTTATTAACGAATAAACATCGAACAACGTGGTTTTGCGGCCGCGCATGCTGCTATAAACAGCGCTACAACGCACGTAATGTTTAAATTTAATAGTCTTTTGCATTTTTGCATTCGTGCAGAGGCGTATTTACTTACTGATATAACTTAAGCCAGGTTCGAAAGATACATATTTTCCGATAAATCGCTTTAACTTTGAAGTCGATTTTCTCGGTGAAAAATGCATTTTCCGGGAAAATTGAGGACACCATTAAAAAGAGCGGACAAAAATCTATCCAATTACGTATGCAGATTTTTTTTGTAGCCCCGTGGGCGCTGGACACAGCGAGATAGAAAAGTAGCGATATATTAAAAAAGGCCCGCGCGAGCGCTCTGTCTGATCGACCGTGGAATCCGTCATATATAAAGAGGTTAAATTCTTCCTTTTTCGTAGCTTCGTAATATAACTTAATATCAAAAAAATCAAAAATGTTATTTTCCCGCAATATCCATTCATAATTTTGCAAATTTCTATCAGATCAATAGATGTTTTTTTTAAATTTCCTCGATGAAATATGAACCATTATAGTATGTTTATTGTTTATATTATTTAATTTTCTAATAAAAAAACTTATTGCACAAAAACCACAAGATAGATTTATAAAAATATATCGAACAGAAATACTACCCTGAAATATAGTAAGCCACCTATCAGATTTTTAGAAAAAGAGATAGATATATTCCAAACCACACTGCATCTCTCTCACTCACTTTTTGAACAGATGTTACACCATTGTGTTAATACATAATGCACTGTCCATTCTCTATGTCTATGGCTAACAAGGCGTTTTAAAGTTAGAAAACGTATTTATAACATAAAAATATATATTTTATCTTATTTTCGTAAAAATTCCTTCATTTTTACATTAATTATTGCATTATTAGTGATAAAAAAAAAATTTCGACATTTATTTTTATTTTTGAAGTTATGATGCGTTTGAAAAGTAACGCTACCTATGTAGTTCTATAGTCTATTAACTTATAAGTATTTTAATTATTTTTTTCCTACGACCTATAGAACCGGAGATATTACAAAAACAGTCTAGCGATACATTCGAAATGTATCAAAAATGCACAATTATGCAATTTTCTCAGGACGCACATAGCCGATTTTTCCAAATTTTTGATTTTTAACTCATCTTCGAACATGTAAAGAGAAAATCCAAAAAAATCCAACTTCCCGAATGCATCACTATTTATGTCTCTATTCCCTCTACTAAACTGCTTAGTTACGAGCCAACCTGTATAGTTTAATAACCTTGCCTATATTACAGTTTTTTGACATATTTCTTTGATAATGTAATAGCGTAGCGACCTAAGAGAAATATTTAATAACATTATAACTTCTTTGGCATAGTACACTAGTTAAAATATATAAAAATTATTTCAATATATTTCTTGATATAAATATTTGTGCGTACGAGTATAAGAAATAAATTATTCGAAAACTTCAAATATACCATATTAATTAAAACATAACGTGCAAAAATAAATCAGAAATACCGCAGTCAACAACTAAAATATAGTTAAAAGTGGACACAATCAGCGTCGTGGAAACAGAATTAATAACGTCCAGTAGAAACGACATTTTTTTTTATTCAGTTTCTTTGAACTGAAAGCTTTTTTTTCTAGCGGGCAACGAAGTGTAAAACCTTTTCACAGTTTTCAGCGTAGAAGATTAATTAAAATTTACTAAACACAAGTACACAAAGTATTTAGCCACATAAACATATATGCACACTATGTACATAGGGGAAAGTATGGTATATTGGACCACCCTTATATCTCGAAAAGTAGTTTTCTGATTTCTGAAATGGCAACACCGTGAAATAGGCGCCTAACTTTATTGCATATCGGTTATATTGTTTTCCTTGATATGTTGAATGTTAGTGTTTTGTTTCCGCAAATGTAAATAAATGATTTTTGATGTAATTTTGAGTGATTCGTGCTAAGGGTGTAGTTAGTACAAAAGTAAGCATACAGCGTTTTTAATTTATAGTTTCCAGCAGCAATTTATCAGCAATTAACTGTCATGGATTGATTGACAGCTTTGATAGGTTATATTTTTTTTCTCACTTTTCACACTGTTGGTTAAAATGGACCGCACGTAGTTGCCATAGCTCGAATCATGAATGTTATACCAATAATCCTGACATATGTGATGATTGTCTTTCTTGAATAATTTAAATGAAATAATGTAACGAAACTGATTTCTTATAGTTTTTAGTTTTAATACTTATGATAAATAATTGTTTGCTAGTCTGTAATTCATAAATATATATTATGTTTTGTTTACAGGTGTATTTAAGATAATATTCTATTAAAGTCCAATTTACAGTACTGGTTGGCTAAATTGAAACAAAACTCCGATTTCACATTTTGTTGATTTTTGTCGAGTTTATAATAATTATGTTGATTAATACTTAATAAAAGCAAAATATATCAACTGCTGTTGCATTTCATAAAAAAATAATTTGTCTAAATCTAAACCTAGTAGGTAAACTAAATATCTTAATTTTAAAAAATTGTCTAAATTAACCGACTTTCCCCTATATGCACATTTGTAAAAGCAAACAAAAATCACAAGACTGTTGTCTTTTTCTGAATAATTATTTTATTTTTAATGAGAAGAAAAGTAGGCGTGAAAAGATTACATACTTGTCATAAATGTATTAATTATTTTTATGATAATTTATTACTGTTTTTATTTACACTTGTTCTTTCTGTTATCTTTAACTGTCATTAAGTAGTTTATGCCTGATTACATTTTAACAGGTTTTTGATAAATAAATATTTTTTAGAAACAAAATGGCACGTTCTAAGGGACAATAGGCATGATGCCTAATTTTTAAAAATTATTTTATGATGATCTTACGTGTCTCCTATTTCCAAAAAAATACTTATTTCTACTGAAAATAAAGGTTTAATCACAAAAATTGACTCTTTTAAAAAAAAATTTGAATTTGACACCAAAACGCTTGCAGATGTCATGGCGCATTTTTGACGTCACGCCTATGTAAACACTCCTTGTCAACTATAATAAATCCTTGTTCCATCGCTAACGTTTCTCGGTTTTAGTTTTGATAATACAAAACTGAGCAAATTGATATTTAAAACCACAAAATAATTTATAAACAGTGCAGATCACAGTGACGTCATCCACTCTGACTGGTGTTTTATCTAACATGGCGGATTGCTGTATTTTGTGGTTTTGTTTTAACAAAAATCATATTAATCTCGCTTTTAATATAAAAATAAATACATTTTTTAGAATCTTTTTAACCTATTTCATTATTTAAAATTATAATTTCAGTGATACTTTGTTACTGGTATCATGCCTATTACCTACGATTAACTCGAAAAAAAAACAATTTAAGAAAAATATGCGTTCGATAAAAGTTGTAGGGATTCGAAGGAGAAAGAAGATGGCGTTGCATGTTTGATTTTGGGGAAGTTAGGTTCGGTTTTATAAATGAAAATTCTAATTTTTTTACTGCATGGCTGAAAAGTCTTTGGGCCGACATAGAAATGGTTACATAAACAAAAATCCGTATGCTTTCCATAGAGTATCAATCTTTATTAGAATACTGTCAAAATTTCATGACATTTTATGTACTCTTGTTTAAGTTACAGCCTTCGAAGTGACGCTTATTTTTACTTCCATGTTCCGAAGGAAATGGAAGTATTGTAATACCGTCGAAAAATCGTGTCCGAGATAATGACAGATTCTGAATGTACTAACTTCAAAACTTTAAGAAAAGTTAATATCCGCATGGCGGCTGTGCGTGTGTCTGTGTGTCTGTGCGGATGTAGAATTTTCTTTCGTTCACGATAACTACTGTAAAAATGCACCGATCTGAATTATTTTTGAGGAAAATGTTTGTCTCAGTGAGTACTCCAGACCTATTGATTTTGGTGCTAATCGGATTTGGTGTTTTGGAAATATTCGAAATTTTGTAACTTTTATCGTCTAAAAAGTGAACATTGTGAGTATGAACATTATTTCACTAATTTTGATTAGATTTGGTACATTTGCAGTTCAATTGAACTTGAGGGACATTTATTATTTGTACGTGCCTAAACAGTCATTGAAGGGGTGAAAAACACCCTTAAAATTTGAATTTCAAATGTTTTTGACATTAGGACATTAGAAAACTAATATTTATATACAAATGGCACTAACAGCTGTAACCGTCGTAAGTATATATGTTTTTTATGTATTATGAAATGTATATTCCTAATAGTAGGTTATATAAATAAAATATTTTCAAAATAATTTATATTTAAAAAGATAGAAAGAACATGGAAGTCATGTATGGTTCTCCATACGGATATTTGTTATTTTTTTAATCGTGTTTTGATTAAACATTATTTTTTGATAGAAAAAAATACCGTTCAAACAAAGGAATGGCTTGATAAGTGTTAGGGTACATCTGCCCCAGCTAATTCAACCGTAAAATATTGGTTTGCTGAGTTTCATCGGTGCGTCGTATGCGTGTCTGTCTGTGCGCGATTTTCTCAGTAATTACTGAACGGATTTTATTCCGGTTTATACTAATAGAGCAGTGGATATTTTGTGTAAATTTTATTCGGAAAAAAACAATCGTCGGAGAGGTATCTAACAATGTTTAATTGGTTTATAACAGATTAAATTTATATCCCCTGGCCACACCGGGTCCAATGCGCAAGTAGATTCATAAATTGTAAAGATCGAGTAAATTAATATGATTTAAACTTGATATAATAGACTAGGCGCGCGCATTATTTATTCTAGTGGTGTAGTACTTGCTGCGGGAGCTACTAATCGTCCAGATGGCCAGTCATGAAAAGTATACATTTAAAACTCGTTACGTGATACGAGAACGGAATCAGTATTTCACACTTAATTAGTGCAAGTGCACTGCGACGTTCATTACTTGACTGGAGATGTTTTGTTGCTCCCACCGACGTACAAGCGGTTCATCATATATTGTAGGGGAGAGGTGTCATCAAAGTGACGGTCTTTGAACTGGACACAGTGGTGTAGATAGGGAGGGGGGGATAAGGGGATCAATCCCCCCTCATGAGTCTACTTCATGAGAAAACTTTGACATTTTTTAAAACTCTTCTAGTATGAACAAAATCAACTTTTTTTAAAATGCAATATGTTGGTACGAAAAGAGTCTAATAGAATTTTATTTTCAGCTTTTTAGTCGGTTTTTAAAAAGGCAAATTAATTTTTTTAAGCGTTTCTCTCACTTTGTCGTCCGTCAGTCCGTCCTTTTCACTCAAAGCTAAATAGCTGTAAACTATATTAACTAGAAATCTGAAATTTTTACTGAACATGTAAAATGACACCCTCTAGTAAAATATGTACAAATTTATTGAATAAATAATTTTTCAGGGGGGGCTAATCGGATTAGGGGTTTTGGAAATATTCGAAATTTTGTAACTTTTATCGTCTAAAAAGTGAACGTTGCGAGTATTATCTCACTAATTTTGATAAGACTTGGTACATTTGTAGTTCAATTGAACTTAAAGGACATTTATTATTTGTACGTATCTAAACAGCTATTGAAGGGGTGGAAACCACCCTCAAAATTTATATTTTAAATACTAATTAATTCGTCACTAATTCATGCTGCCTTGGAAACAAATGCAACTAAATTCAAATTGTCAAATTAGTTGTTCTACGAATGTGTATTATGTTTTTGACATTAGGACATTAGATTATATTTATATACAAATGGCAATAACTGCTATAACCGTCGTAAATATATATGTTTTTTTTATGTATTACGATATTTATGTATATTCATATTAGTAGGTTATATAAATAAAATATTTAAAAAGATAGAAAGAACATGGAAGTCATGTATGGTTCTCCATACGGATATTTTTGCTTCCTCGCAATATCGAAGATACGAGAAGTTTTGTGATCGTTTCAGATTGAAACAAAAAAAATGTCCGATTTCAAAATTTTAAATTGATTTATCCGTTTCACGTCAACGCAAACACTTTTCGTTTCGTGTCTGTCTGTCTTTCCGTCCGTCCGTCCGTCCGTCTGTCCCCTGAATCCTTGTCACAGGCATAACTCATGAACCACTGAACCGATATTATTTATACTTGATCGGATGGTTGGGTCTGGCTTGAGGACGGTCCCATTTCATCAAATCGTATGTAAGGGGGAGGGGTGATACCCCAAAATATTTATTTTTGTTTTCAAGATATCTCAAGAACGACGCTTGGATATACCTATTAAATGTCATTTTGACATTTGCATAAAAGATTTAGATTGAAATTTCCAAAAAATTAAAAATATGTATATGAAAAAATATTCAGGTGCGTTTTAAGAAAAATTTCGAACTAATATTTTTTAGTAAAATTGTATAAAAATTAAATGGTTAACCAATTCCAGGCAATTTATATAAACACAATCGGATTTTATTTAAATTGTTGAATAATTAACTACCTTTGGTGAATTAAGCACGAGGAAGCACTGTGCATTTACTTGGCAGATGTTTTTTTTATTAAAAAATCAACAGAATTTTTGTCCGTGTAAGAAATGTGCAGTTCCAGTACGGATATGAATTATGACCGGACGCGATTCGTCTTGGCCGGTCGACAGCTCAAGTGGCGAATAATTGAACGGCTGCTGCAACCGCACTAATGGATACAGATTATTATTCTCCGCTGATAATGCATCTAGCGCGAATTATCTAGAGAGGTGTTCACGACAAACTCAAACAATTCATCGTATTGCTTACATAATGAAAACTCTTGTTGATATTGGAGTTAGTATAGATAGAATATGTCTATTTGATGTGCTGTTGAAGTAAATTCAATATTAGTTGTATTTTGGTCTTATTATAACATAAAATTAATGCTGTATTTATCTATCAAATAAAATACAAAATTGTGTATAAAAAAACATTGCTAAGTAAATACACAGTGCTTCCTCGTGTTAAATTTACCAAAGATAATTAATTATTATGAACAATTTAAATAAAAAGCGATGCTCAGATAAATTGCTTAGAATTGGTTAACCATTTAATTTTTATACAATTTTACTAAAAAATATTAGTTCGAAATTTTTCTTAAGACGTACCTGATTATTCTTTTCGTATATTTTTAATTTTTTGACAATTACAATCTAAATCTATGAAAACGTCAAAATGACATTTAAAACGTCAAAATGACATTTAAAACGTCAAAATGACATTTAAAACGTCAAAATGACAAAACAAAACAAGATTTTTAAAAATAAATTAAGATAAATTTTTGTAAGGGAATACCGTAAAGTGCGCCAACTTTGTGCCACTTTTTGAGGTTTTTAAGCATATCTTCCTTATTTATTGAGATAACGGGATGGATATTTTATCCAGCATAACTACACATCTCAGAAATATAATCCTGTTACTGAAAAATATCTATGTAGCATGGGAAGGGAGGGAGAATTTTTTTCGTGTCGCAGAAAATGTATACATAAGTGCGCCATCTATGTGCCACTCATCTAAAATGCGTGTTAAACTTACCCTAGCTCAAAGTTGTCACACTCCAGTTATTCACGATTGAAAAGAGTATAAAAAAAGTTTTAATTATTGCTTCCTCGCAATATCGAAGATACGAGAAGCTATGTGATCGTTTCAGATTGAGACAAAAAAAAAGTTCTCCAATTTCAAAATTTTAAATTGATTTATCCGTTTCACGTCAAGAAAAACACTTTTCGTTCCGTGTCTGTCTGTCTGTCCGTGTGTCCGTCCGTCCGTCCGTCCGTCTGTCCGTCCGTCTGTCCCCTGAATCCTTGTCACACGCATAACTCATGAACCACTGAACCGATATTATTGAAACTTGGTCGGATGGTTGGGTTTGGTTTGAGGACGGTCCCATTTCAAAATCGTGTGTAAGGGGGAGGGGTGATACCCCAAAATATTTCTTTTTTCAAGATATCTCAAGAACGACACATGTTACGAGAAAATTTTATAGAATATTTTTTGTAGAGCATTAAATTTCCTATAATATGGGTCTACTACGTTTGTTGTAAAATATTCCCTTACAAAGATATATCTCAATTTATTTTAAAAATTCGTGTTTTGTTTTTCTAAATTGATATTTGATTGGATATATGAAATGTCATTTTGACGTTTTAAATGTCATTTTGACGTTTTAAATGTCATTTTGACATTTGCATAAATTTAGATTTAGATTGAAATTATCAAAAAATTAAAAATATATGAAAAAATATTCAGGTGCGTTTTAAGAAAAATTTCGAACTAAGATTTTTTATTAAAATTTGTATAAAAATTAAATGGTTAACCAATGCCAGGCAATTTATCTGAACACTATCGGTTTTAGTGAATTTAGCACGAGGAAGCACTGTGCATTTACTTGGCAGATGTTTTTTTTCCCAAGTTATTGGTGAAATAAAAAAAATTATTTGAACATCAACATTTTATTAATCTGTATACTCGTACATTTAACTGTCTTACAACGTACCTAATTAAAGAAAGTTGTATAATTGGTATAATTAAACAATAATTCCATAGTTTTAAGCGGGCGAAGCCGCGCGGGCCTAGTTAGTACACATATACATATGATAGTGTAGCTTATATACCCGTCGATATTTTGTATTGTTGTTTATCTTTATTTTATTTTTTATTAGTCTTAAATCCGATCAAGGCTTTGTCAACTGAAGTGTAAATACGAATTGAATTTGGGATTATCCTTCTTCAGAAGATATTCCTAGAAATGTCCATTCGAGTTTATGAGCTTTTTGGAAAATTACTTTTTCCACAATTTAATTTTTGATTAAATATATAAACATTTACGTACCTACAAAATTGTATTTTAGTATATTATAAATTTAATTATAATGTTGTAAAACATCAATAATGAATCTTTGAAAAACTCGGTTTTTAATAAGGATGTATGGCACATGTACAGTGTACAGTCTGAGTCAAAAATAATGTAAATCTAGAGGCAATGAACGATCAAAATCTAATTATGAATTATTCACTTTAAATGCTTATAAGAAAGTCAAATTGGTTTATATACTATAAACTATATTAATACATTTGTTTAAAACCTTATTTCCCATTATTGATTGTTATTTTAGAATTTTAGCCAAAAAATTAATATTTGTGTTGATAATACGAAAAATTTTTATTCTGAATTCATCTGTCAGATATAAAAACAAAATGAGTACTTCATATGCTTACATATGTATATGAAAAAATATGTAATAAAAACAAATCATTACATTTCAGTACGCCATTTTTTTTTCATTATTTTTTAGCAATAATTTTTTTTCACTCACAATTTAGTTCTGTATGTGTATAATTTTTTTTTATGAAACTTGTTGTTAAATATGTAAGTGACGTGTTATGAAAATTTCAAATTTTTCTCGATGCTTGAACCATGTGTTTTATTGGACTAACCGTAAATACACCATTCTGCCATAAGAGCCCATGTTAATTTAAAAAAATAATAACTTTCAAACTACCTTTTAAAATTTTGTATGGGTACTTAACATTTATTAAGGAGTAACTTCTCCAAATTTCAACTATTTCTCGTTGAAATTAGATACCTGCCATACATCCTTACGGAGGTATTCTAGTCTAGGGGTACAAATTTTGGGTGTTTTTTAAAATTCGATAAAAAAAACAGAATATTTTTACTAGCCATTTTTTTATTAGATATTTTTTGATATTTTAACAATACAAAAAAAAAAAAATTTTTTGAAAAATGAAAAAATTACAGGCTGGTAAAGTGGGGGGGGGGGGGGGTGAAAAATAAGGGTGCGTCCTTCTTGACATAATTCCAACCCTTCTGGTGATCTGAAAAAGAAAAGAAAAAAGATTCTTAATTATGTAACCAATGAATGTTTCTAATAAGCTTTAGAATTCCTAGTCCGAGCTCGACTAGCCATGTATTTTAATTACTATGTAACGCCATTCATAAACCATACGACTGCTTATTCAAATTACTTTACGTGATAACGTACACTAAATCTTGCTTAGCGTTTTAATAAGTTTTTTGTAGTTTAAATTATGCATATTAAAACTAATTTTGTATAGTATATTATATAGAAATCTATTGGCGAGTTTAAATAACTAAATCATTTACTGATCACGAATGCAAAATTAATGTAGTTTAGTAGTTCATACCTATATCCATACTAGTCCATACTAATATTATAAATGCGAAAGTGTGTCTGTCTGTCTCTCTGTCTGTTTGTTACATTTTCACCGCTAATGATGAAATTTGGCAGTGAGATAGCTTGCATCCCGAAGACGGACATAGGCTACTTCGTATCTCGAAAATTCAACCCCTAAAGAATTGCAAGGAGGTGGTAATTAATATTTTACCCCCCCGTTACATATGAAGGGTTTTAATTGGCTTTATTCAATCTGGTGGGAAAAATACCAATAGAGGGGGAGGGTAGGGGAAAAAACAACCCTCTAACTCGCATAGGTGCCGAGAAATTTACGATTTTGTATAATGAATGAAAACCAATAATAAGAAAAATTTAATATTTCACCCCCTGTCGCATATGAAGGGTTGCAATTGGTTTCATTCGATCCGGTGGGAAAAATACCACAGGGGTGGGGTTTTAGAAGGAAAAACAACCCCCTATTTCGCATAGCAGTCGAGATATTTACGATTTTTCATAATGAATGAAAACCAAAATATAGAAAAAAATTATATTTCACATTCTTTTACATATGAATGGTTGTAATTATTTTCATTCGATCCAGCGGAAAAAATATCATCGGGATGAGGGGTTTCGAAATCCACGTGAGCAAAGCCGCGGGTAGCAGCTAGTTAATATTATAAATGCGAAAGTGTGTTTGTCTGTCTGTCTGTTTGTAACCTTTTCACGGCTAAACCGCTTAACCGATCTTGATGAAATTTGGCAGGTTGTAATTCAAAATGAATAATTTAAAAATTGGAAACTAACTTCATTTTGTATTATTTAGCGTAAAAGCTTTTACAACAAATTTTTTTTTTTAAAACAGTTTTTGCCGCTTGGCAGTGCGCTATAAAGGTTGAATTTCGAAAAATTATTTCTTATTGGGTGCTACCGTCATAAAATAAAAACATCACTTAAATTTCACGTTTTTAGGTCCAAAGAAAAAATATTTTTCGGACATTTCGACATATAGAGTAAAAGCGGTAAAAAATGGTAAACTTTGAATGGCTATAAAACTTTTTCGACCAGCCATTTTGATAGGCATGGCTTCTACTCTTTATCTTGAATTATAGAGGTTTTACTCCTTTTATAATAAATACTAAACAAACGTACGACAATTTTCGATGTTAACATATTAATATATAGATTTATAAAAATTAGTTAAAAATGTTTTTGTTTATTTTCGGGTGGATTTTTATGTTGAAGACAAAACAACATTTTATGCAGCGTTTGTATAATAAAAAGCTAATTAGTTTTTTTGCTATAACGGAGTGATTAACGGATATGTTTGGAGCATCCTCACTGTCTTGAAAAAAGTTCACATAAAGGAGAATTAATTACACTTTTACACAAAAAATCGTACAGAGATAAAATTAAAATTAAATAAAGTTAAATAAGATTAATGTCCGTGAACTTTTTTTTTGCTTTATTTAAAATTTTTGTTTTCTAGGTCAATACTTCCGTTTTGTGATAATTATTTGGCTATCGTATTCATTAAATGTGTTTTATTAATCGTATTCTGGATCAATTGTTTTGTGTTACTAAAAACTATTGCGTAATATACAGGTGTTTATTTTAAAACATACCATCTCTCAATTTTCTGAAACTATAAGCATTATTTTTACTTTCTTATACTATATGTATATGAAATATAAAGTATAGTGAAGCCGATTTTTTTCAAAATCCGGATTTTGATGGAATTATTCATTTTGACATTCCCTTAATCCATGATGTTTGTGTGTCTGTCTGTCGGTCTGTAAGTGCTGTTAGTCAAATACGATAAATCGTAGAAGGATGAAATTTTTTATTTAAGATTAATTTTTGTGTGGGAAGAAAACGTCCTATTTTTGAAAACGATCTTTCAACCGGATACGGATGTTTACCTACGTCAATTTATGAATTTTTCGAATTACTTTGAAACAGTACGATAGAGAGAAAAATGGTCAAGTTAAAAATTGTAGGTAATATCAATATCTATAATTTATGTTCTATTCATTTTTTTGAAAAAAACGAATTTTTGAAGAATTTTTATTTATTTATTATAATTCAAATGGTTCATAACATAGAAGGTACCATGGGACTTTCTTATACGTAATACTGAGAGTGAACAGTGTGGGTGAGCCTAAATAATTATATAAACAAATTCTTTCTGGCTAAATCATAAAATGTAATAAATTATAGATAATAACATACTCGACATTTCTTATTTCAAAAATTATTTGAAAATTCAAAAATTTACAAGAGTAAACATCCGTTTTCATTTATTACGTTCAAAAAATTCATTTGTAATATAATGTAGAGAATAATATTATCTATATTATTCATTTTATTCTATCTTATTAGTTTGTCAGAAATGTTTTAATAAAATAAAAATCACGTATACTATTCACTGTTAGGGTTACGTATAAGAAAGTCCCGTGATTCCCAAGGCAGATATTTATATTATACATAGGATAAAATGTATAGTTTTATAGTTTTAAATGTTCAAAAAAAAGAAATAAAATAAATCCATATACATAATATGTATTACACGAATAAACATAAAGTGAATTTTGAATTTATGATAAATTAAGTTTGTACATTAACGTTAACGTCGTATTACAGAGAAAACAGAGTTATTTACAAAGCAATTTAACGGGTTTTCGGGATAAATCTATACGGTTATTAAAATAGTTCTATATCAAAGGTATCAAAACTTCAACATTAATGAATAAATATGATTTATATAATGGACGAGATCAATTTGTTTGCAGTTGTAAGTATAAATAGTGAGTATTATGGTTGGCTTTGAGCCAATTGACGACATACAAATAAATAATGTTCGCTTTTATGAATAATGATTTGGGTTTAAAAATTATAACACTGACTTTCATAAAATATAATACATTGGCTATTATGATTGATGTCTTATTGCCCGGGGAGTTTTTAAAGATAATGTAACGGGTGGTTTCTTTTGCTTCCTCGCAATATCGAAGATACGAGAAGCTTTGTGATCGTTTCAGATTGGGACAAAATAAATGTTCTCCGATTTCTAAATTTTAAATTGATTTATCCGTTTCACGTCAATGCAAACAATTTTCGTTCCGTGTCTGTCTGTCTGTCTGTCCGTGTGTCCGTCCGTCCGTCTGTCTCCTCAATCCTTGTCATACGCATAACTCATGAACCATTGAACCGATATTGTTGAAACTTGGTCGGATGGTTGGGTCTGGCTTGAGGACGGTCCTATTTCAAAATAATCAAAATCGTATGTAAGGGGGAGGGGTGACACCCCAAAATATTAATTTTTTCAAGATATCTCAAGAACGACACATGTTACGTGAAAATTGTATAAAATATTTTTTGTAGAGCATTAAATTTCCTATAATATGGGTCTACAACGTTTGTTGTAAAATTTATATTAAAAATATGTATCTCATTTTGCTTTAAAAATTCGTCATTTTGTTTTTTTAAATTGATATTTTCTATGACATGCTAAATGTCATTTTGGCGTTTTAAATGTCATTTTGACGTTTGCATAAATTTAGATTTAGATTGAAATTATCAAAAAATTAAAAATATGTGAAAAAATATTCAGGTGCGTTTTAAGAAAAAAGAACTAATATTTTTTAGTAAAATTGTATAAAAAAATGGTTAATCAATTCCTGGCAATTTATATAAATACTCGGTTTTAATTTAACTTGTTGAATAATTAACTACCTTTGGTGAATTTAGCACGAGGAAGCACTGTGCATTTACTTGGCAGAAGTTTTTTTTTTAAGTGTGTGTTATTCATATACAGGGCGGTCCGGTTTGAGATACATATATTTTAAGAGCTGATTCCTTGGCTCATTGTGAGTAAAAAATTGTACGGGAAGGTGCGGTCTATCTTCAACACCCTCTGAGCTACAGGGTGTTTAACAACTTCCTTCAGAGTAGTACTTACAAACAAAGTTTATCTCATAACTTCCAAAGTAACGTAACTAGAGTAACCACAATGAGTCAGTTTCATAGGTAATTAACTAACGTATTTTTCAGTATTAGCGTTATTGCTAGCCGTGTTTCCAGTTCAGAGTTATTGCTCATCAAAGTAAAAAAATATGTTTATTTTTTTGAAAATTTTTATGAAAATGATATTTCTCCCCAAAAGTAGGTACCTATAATATGTGGGGTCAATCCATATGAAATGGTCCAAAATTAAATTAAATGGTTGCTTGGCCATACTAAAAAAAAATGATTTTTTGTGTGTAATTACCCTAACATGTTGGTAGTTCGAAACGACCATTATTTTAATTTTATTGTTTTTTGTTTTCGCGTGACGGCCATATTTGTTCTACAGGTCGCAGCAATTTTTGTACTTTAAAGGGTTTGCGGAAACTAAAATATCTCAGCTTCTATCAAACTTTTGAACACGGGACTAAAAGCAAATTATTCAGAATAAAACTGGCTACAAGATTACTTCTAGACATTTTCACATAAATGTAATCCTAAAGGGTGAAATTTCAGCCTTAATTCTTAGTTCTATTTTTGAAAAAATCCCATTTTCAAGGGGATGTTTTTGCAAGAAGGGGAAAAGTTAACAAGTCAAATTATTTTTTACAAATAGGTAGGTACTAGTTGTATTCACACACCAAAGTTCAACTCTGAGACTTGCTCCCCTTTATTTCAAAAAATTCTCAAAATTTGAAAATTTGAGAAAATGGCACTTTTCAAAGCTAAATAACTCTGGTGGGGGACCAGATAAAAATCTGAAATTTTGGCCCATAATAGTACTACATAATGGTATTATGTACCAAAAATTTTGAGATTGAGATTTAACTACAGGCAGTGGTATTGCAACCACAATATTCAATAGGAGTTCATATGTTAATACAGTGTCAACATTAATATAATATCTATTACCATCATTTTTCTTCTTGGAAATAGAAGAATGCTTGAATGAAGAAAAAAATTGTATTTTTTCTGAATGTTTTTAAAATCTCATTTTTCATTTTCTGTCACTTCCGGTTGAACCGGAAATGATGTCAATTTTTGTTTTTCAAAGGTGACACCCTATATATATTTTATTTTTAGATAGAAAATTAGGTCAGCTTTAAAAATGTATAACACATATAATAACTTAAAGTAACTCATAACAAAGATATAACATGTTTTAATTATTATTGAAACAAAATCACAACATGTATACGCTCATTGAAACATGCATTTTTGTGGTTGCAATACCACCGCTTGTAGTCAAATCTCAATCTCAAAATTTTTGGTACATAATACTATTATGTAGTACTATTATGGGCTAAAATTTCAGATTTTTATCTGGTCCCCCACCAGAGTTATTTAACTTTGAAATGTGCCATTTTCTCGAATTTTCAAATTTTGAGAATTTTTTAAAATAAAGGGGGGCAAGTCTCAGAGTTGAACTTTGGTGTGTGAATACAACTAGTACCCACCTATTTGTAAAAAATAATTTGACTTGTTAACTTATCCCCTTCTTGCAAAAACATCCCCTTGAAAATGGGATTTTTTCAAAAATAGAACTAAGAATTAAGGCTGAAATTTCACCCTTTAGGATAACATTTAAGTGAAAATGTCTAGAAGTAATCTTGTAGCCCGTTTTATTCTGAATGATTTGCTTTTAGTCCCGTGTTGAAAGGTTTGATAGAAGCTGAGATATTTTAGTTTCCGCGAACCCTTTAAAGTACAAAAAATGCTGCAACCTGTAGAACAAATATGGCCATCACGCGAAAACAAAAAACAATAAAATTAAAATAATGGTCGTTTCGAACTACCAACATGTTAGGGTAATTACACACAAAAAATCAATTTTTTTTAGAATGATCGAGCAACCAGTGCTGGACCAGTTCATATGGATTGACCCTGTGGTCTTTCTTATCATTATTTTGGTGTGTAATAATGTTACCTTCAAATTTATTCTGCTAACAATAAATTTGGACCTGGGTCTTACAGTTTTCCAGTTAAAAATTTATCTAAATAATCCCCATTTTTGCTACCTACCCTTTTAAATGAAAGTCATATTTTGTTGTTGTTTATAATTGCATAACTAGTTTTAAAATTATGTAAATTACCATTATCAAGAAAATTATATAAACAAACAAATTTTATGGCTGTTTGTAGACTAGACGAAATTAGGTTTAAATTAGTTTCGTTTCGTCTAAATTCTCATATTTACTTAAGAGGGGAAGAAATCAATAGATGGATAACCCTATATATTATATCTCTAATAGGGCACCTAAAGAATTTTTATTTTATATCTAATTAACATAAATGTATATCATACCATTTACAATCACCCAGATTGATATAATTTTTTCCTGGATACCTGCATAGGTGATATAATTCGAATTTACTGCCCAGATTTCGAGATATTTTCAAAATTCGCTGAATATAAACCTTACCTTCACAATTTCAATGTGAAGTAGGTATTTGTTTTTTAATTCCATGTTCTGAAAGAAATGGAAGTATTGTAATACCATCGAAAAATCGTATCCGAGATAATGACAGATTCTGAATGTACTAACTTCAAAACTTAAACAAAAGTTAATTTCCGCATGGCGGCTGTGCGTGTGTCTGTGTGTCTGGATGTAAAATTTTCTTTCGTTCACGATAACTACTGTAAAAATGCACTGATCTGAATTATTTTTGGGGAAAATGTTTGTCTCAGTGAGTACTCCAGACCTATTGATTTTGGTGCTAATCGGATTAGGGGTTTTGTAAATATTCGAAATTTCGTCTAAAAAGTGAACGTTGCGAGTATTATCTCACTAAATTTGATAAGACTTGGTACATTTGTAGTTCAATTGAACCTAAGGGACATTTATTATTTGTACGTGCCTAAAAAGTCATCGGTTCAGTGGCGCACCCATGTTATGTTAAATTAAATAATGTATATTGACAAAATCAAGAGGGGGAGGGGTTACCCCCTACCATGGTTGTGTCATCGGTTTATTTATAGATTTGACATAATGAGGTTATTTTTGTATAATCGTTTTAAATTTCCTTAGCATTAATTCCGTATTAAAATTCATGAATTTTATTATTGAAGTTAATTAAATTTAAATAGAAGGGGTATGTAAATTTATAAAGCTTGATATTTAAATTACTGCAGATTTGTTTTTGTACAAGCAGATGTTTAGATAAATTGTATTTTACTTGCTTGTTAGTTTTTCCAAGTATTTGTTTTATTTATCAAAAGGTAAATATAATCAAGGAGTAATTAACTGTGCGTGATTGTAACTATATTTACGTTTTTACATATGTTTTGCTTTCTCGCAATATCGAGGATATGAGAAACACCAGTCAGAGTGAATGACGTCACGGCTAAGTAAACATACATTATGTTTCATTAATATATGCATTGTTTATAAATTATTTTATGGTTTTAAATTATCAATTTGTTCAGTTTTGTGTTACCAAATCTAAAACCGAGAAACGTTAGCGATGGAACAAGGATTTATTATTGTTGACAAGGAGTGTTTACATAGGCATGACGTCACAAATGCGCCATGACACCTGCTGGCGTTTTGGTGTCAAATTCAAAATGAGTTTCAATTTTAGCGATTAAATCTTCTGCAAAAATAAGTATTCTTTTGGAAATAGGACACACGTAAGATCATCATAAAATATTTTTTTTAAATTAGGCAGCAGTTTTTAAACTAGGGTCCGTGAAACATGTTTGGCATAAATTAAAGTACTTTTACATTTCTATTTACCAATGATTAATTACTATCTAACGACCTTCTTTTTTTTCTGTCAGGGAGGCGGGGGTTATTTTAGTGTGTAGTTGTAGCTTGTTTCTACAGTTGTAAAAGCTAATTTGTGTAGTGCAAATAATTGAAAAAATGTATAATAAATAAATAAAATCATAAAATGTGTGGAAAAAACGTCATTGCAGTTGTAAAACCAAAAAATGTAAGAAATGTAGAGCAAAAAGAAGTCATTGCAGTTGAAAATCAAAAATTGTAAGTACAGTAGGACTCCTATAAGTTCTAAGTTATGGGACCGTAAATTCTAGGAATTAGAAGATACAGGGTACCCCTTCCATCATAATATCAATCTCTCTCTTACTCGGACACTTTACTCAGAATAATCTAACATAATCCACGTGAATGACTCTGGCCCTCTGGTGGTATAATTGATAAGTTTATATAGCATTTCGTCATTTGTAATGTATGGCGTCTTCAAAAGAAGATATGTAGTGACTATATTTATGTTTTAATTGAATACTAATGCAAGTATTTGATTACATATTGTTTGTTTTCATCTTTTCCATCTATATAATTGTGAAATCATTTTAATAATTACAGGGGTCGAAACTGGTCTGTAAAATCAGTAAAAGTCAGTTTTTTCTTACCCGGTCAGTTAAAGTCAGTTTTTTCGAAAAATGGTCAGTTTTGTCAGTTTTTTTTGGTTTGGTACTCAAATTTTTCACATCGGAACCCTATTTATCGTGAAAAAACTCACTATTTGACTTCAAAACGACACAATTACCGTGAAAAATATATTAAAATTATAAATAATGTTCTATTTTGTATTATTTGTAATTTTATTACCAACTTTTAGAAGATATTTTATGACATAATGTAACGTATGTATACGTGAACATATAAACAACATAATCTTACCCTAACACTGGCTATGCCAAGTTCGGTGAGAAAAATTACATACGTAGTATATGTAAATAATAGTATCTAAAAAGAATTTTATTTTACTAAATTTAAGAATTTATGTATACAAATAATATTATGTAAATGGTTGATATTTATGTAGTACAAAAATGCCAAAATAAACTTATAGCTCAGGAAAATAAATCGAAAAAACGACTGCTGTGCGAAAAAAATCCGAATAAATTTTTCTCACTGGGATTATCTTTATTTAGCCATAAGAAATAACGTCTGAAAATTTTATTACGAAATCGTGTGCACAAAAAAAGTTATCTAGATCAAAAGTCGCGAAAATCGTTTTTTTACAAATATCTCGTAAACTATTGGTTTTATGGCAATTTTAGTTATTATAAAATTTGTTCTTTAGCTAATTTTATATACGAAAAGTCCTGTACACAATTTCCGTAGGACCAATAGTTCTCGAGATATACGGCTGAGAAAAGTTAAGCGTTGTGATACATTTGATTCGACTCCACCATCTTTACAATACAATGCAAGGCGCGTTGTTTTATATCGATTCAGATAGTCAGTAAAAGTCAGTATTTTTAGATTTCTGGTCAGCAAAATCAGTATTTTTGAACACTGAACTTGTTTAGACCCCTGTAATTATTTTATCACCGTTTGCGCATGCTCAGTATTGCACAGCGTACTGGACATGTAGAGCCAACCATAGACATAGAGAATGGACAGTGCATTCTGTATTAACTCAATGGTGTAACATCTGTTCAAAAAAGGAGAGAGAGATGCAGTGTAGTTTGGAACATAGACATAGAGTTACACAGTTATTCCAAACCTGTTTCTATCTCTTTCTTTTGACACGGTTCTGTGTTCGAGTCAGATGCCTGGTCCATTCTCTATGTCTATGGAGCCAACGCAATTAAAGACGGTAAGGAGTGAGGGAAACAACTTCTCCTCCGATCTAGGGGAACTCCAACTTAAACGGTTCGAACTTATAAGAGCAGGGCCGTAACTAGGGGCAGCAGGTGATTGAGGAGGCCCCCCTTATAAATTTTTTTTGACAATTTTGAAGTTTGTGACTATTTTCGAAAAAATAATTTTTTCAATAAAAATGTGAATGCTTTCAAATTTTAATTATTAATATTTTTTGTAAACAATGAAAACTACACCAGTAAATACATTTTTTGAAAAAACAAACAATAATTTCTCATATCGAGCTGCATAAAACTCGATTTATAGTGCAGTCATATTAGTGGAAATTTTTGTAACTTGTTGAAAAAACTACCATTTTTACAGTTTTTCGTGTGTGATTTTTTTTAAATATCTCCAATGCTATTGGCCGGATTGCAAAAATAAAAAAATCATTTTAAAATTGATGTTATGAATTTACAACAACCAATAAAATCGATTTTAATAAAATTTTGGGGAAAGATATTTCTTATGATTATAAATATGTAAGTATCAAAGTATCAAGTTCCAAATCAAAACGGCTAAAAAACACATTTAAAAATAAAAATTGACTCGTTGATATCTTGTGAGCAACAAAGGGACATTATTTTTTTGTAAATATTTTATGTACTATGCGATGGCGCTAAAGATAATTCTATAAATGTATTAAACAATTTTTTTTTGAGTTTTTGTTTTTGAAAAATTTTCTCCGTGTTGAATCAAACTGAATTTAACTCAAAACTTTTTAAATCCGATTTCGTAAAAAAATACCTTCCTTTTTCGAGCCCCCCCTAAGCTCGGGGGCCCCGGGGCACAGCCCCGGCTGCCCCGGTGGTAGTTACGGCCCTGTATAGGAGTCCAACTGTATGGAGCAAAAAAATAAAGTTGTACAAATTTCTTAAAATAACCTCTGCAGGGAAGGAGTCCCTGAAAAATAGGTAATTGTTGAAAAGGGGGTTCCTGGACTACATAAGTTTAAGAACCGCTGGGCTAAGGTATTCTGAACGTGTCTGTAGTGTTTACAAGCCCGTGTTGTTGTTGTGCGTACGTCGTAGCGTCTGTCACGTGACCGCGGACACAGAGCGAGGCTTTACATAATAATGACGCGGAACTGTGTGTGTCGTCTCACCGCGCGCCGCCGTCCAGAAATAAAGCGCGCACAGACGGGCCATGGCGGCACCGTCTCGACGCTCGCGTTGGCTTACCCCCCCCCACTACTTGATTGTACTGTGTCGTTCTAGCCGTAGGTCTCTCGCGCTGTATCATTAGTGTAAATAGTGGTGGAGTAGAGTGTTAATTATTTGAAATTCTAGAAATATGGAAGAGGCAGTAAAAAGATGACAAAACGTTTTTTTTTATTATATAGTTGAGCCCGCGCGGCTTCGCCCGCTTGGACTACTATTGAAAAATATTGTTGAATTAATTAAGTACAAACACGATTTATTATTATCGTAATATTAACTAATCAAAACCAAACGTACCTAAAAAAAACAAATCAAATCAGAACAAAAATTACAAATCATTTTTGTTCTGTTTTTTTAAAAGTTAATAATTGAAAACAAAATAAACAACTGCCGGCCGAGCGCTGTATCTTCCCTCTCCCTGCGACACTTCATCATAGTTCGCGCGAATAATATGTACTGTAAAGGGCAAATTAAATCATTTATTTCGATAAGGATTAATGTTTTACAGGTCATAAGTTCACATAAACAAAACCCAAATATTTTTAATTTTCTTTGTAACATAAAAGCAGTCATTGTGACTTAAATACAAAAGTTAGATATATGGTGTCGCTGACTTTATTGTAGATCTTTTTATTCTACACAATTCTTTAATTATTGAACGGTTTAAAGAGCGTATTGCAAAATAGCGCGCCGACGGCAAATTTTTTTCCGAATTGATTTACTATTATCGTCACTGCTTAGTTGTCATGTAACCTAACGTAACGAAATATAGCCTATAACCTGGACAGAGAATGTACCTATAAATTAAAAAAGAAACCACGTAAATCGGATAAGTGGTTCTCGAGTGATAAGCGCACCAACCGACAGACAAACGGACGGACAGAGCCGCAAATATAACAAATAAATATATTATTGTTGAATATTATATACAGGATGGTCATCATATTCTACTAATTGAGATGTACATTTCGACACCCCACATGCCTAGATATCAAAATAGAAATTAAAAATTCCATGACACCCCTCCGTATTATTTAAAATAATATTGTTGACTTTAGTATTTGTCGTTGGTAGTGCCACCAAAGCCTCGTTACCAAATTTATTTCAGATTTTTTGAGCCAGTAGTTACCAAGTTAAAAGGAGGTGGGGACAAATAAAATACTGTTTGGAGTCCCCTGCTGGCGCCATTTTTGAGTCAGAAAAAAATAAAATAAAAAATATGCTTATATTCTAATAATTGAGATTCATTTCGACACCACACACACGCCTTGGTATACATTTTTTTTTGATTTGCTTTAAAACCCCTTGCAGGCGTCATTTGTGATTTAAAAAAAATAATAAGAAAGAGGGTCAAATTCCGCTAGTTTGGTTATATATTTTAACGTCTCATATACATTGGTAAAAAAATATTTTTTACCTAGCTTTAGCTCCTTAGCCCCCACCCCCCCACCCCCTGAAAAAATGTGTTTCAACAAATTTGTACATCTTTTACTAGAGGGCATCATTTTACATGTTTAGTAAAAATTTCAAGTTTCTAGCTAATATTAATATTAATATTAAGTTTACGAGATATTTTGCTTTGACTAAAAAGGACGGACGACAAATTGAGATTAATAGGGTTTCTTCGGAACCCTAAAAATCGAGATGTCAGTAAATTCGCTTAATCATGTTATGATTGAGCGAGTTTTGCTCAAAACTAAGATTACAATATGAAATAATGCCAAAAATTCTTTCAAAATCCGCTGACATATCGAAGACTCGGTTTGCGCCGTCCACAGGTTTGACCTATGAGTCTGAAATTTTGGGACAATTAACTTTTGATTCAAAGCTAAAACATAAAAAAAAATATAAAAAAAAACATTCTAACCAATATACATTACTTTGTTATGTTATACAGTTCGTAATAAATGTTATATGCATCATATTATGTTGATGTGTGTTTTTCATATATTTATTTTTCAGTCATTTCGATGCTTATGATATTTATCTTATTTACGAATTAATAAATTGTATTTTTGTTTATTTCAGGTGAGTTTGATGTTTTGTCTATTTAATGGAATGTATTGAAAAGGTATGTAAACATTTATTTAATGTGTTTGTTATGGTTTAAACTGAAATGTTGTTTACTCTGTTCATTATGGAAGAGTATGATAAACAGTGTTAACAGAAGTTAATTATTATATCATATTTTATTTTTTTATACTTTTTTGTGTATTAATGAAGCGGGAAGTATATTTCTTTTTCAATATAACAAAAGTTAATTTTTAATATATATTTGATCTCATTTACACTAATTATGTATTAAATTATAATAATATAGTCGTCATCAAAAGATTTTGCTAGATAAAAATGACGGAGTACATTTTTTTCAAAAATCATTTATTTAGGAATAAAACTGGAACTATCAGTTTTAGGATAAAATTTTGAACAAAATAGTATTTTGCACACCCAAAGCAAGCTTTGAAGTGTGTATTACTCTCGTCCTATATTTTTTTTCGTATGAAATTTGATAAAATCAGCATTATATATTAAATTTCTTCAGTAACCCCCTTAAAAGTTTACATTTTCTGAAAGAGAACATTACAGTCTCCATATTTACTTAATTTTAATATCGATTGGTTTTATTTTTCTATCATAAAAATATAAACAAAGTTCAATTTGTCGTTTAAGACCCATTTTTACACCACGGCAACAAACTACAGCTCGCAATACGTAATAAAGTAACATTAAACCTTTTGAATTCGTTTCATCGATTTGCAGAATAGAACCCTATTAAAACTCAGCCAAATCGGATAACTAGAAATAAAGAAATTTGCAGTTTATTTAAATATTTTTACGCATTTTAACGCAAATTTTTTGTCAAATATTATTACAGGGTGTCATTTTATGAACGCAGTCAAGTATGTGAGTCTCCTTGCCTCTCACATTAAAAAAGCACCCCAAAGGAAACATACAACTACTATGTCCACGCCGTTTCTGGGTAATACTAAAAGTAGTTTGAGCTATTAGGTGCAGTTCGTTGATCAATCTTACAGCGCCCTCTACCGAGAGAAGAAAGCATTTTAAGAAAATTTTTTCCTACTAAAAATACTAATTTTTTCACGTAGAATACGAATATGCAATAAAAAATATAGGTTTTTATTTAACAAATCAAAGTTGACCTTGATTTGACCTTGAAAAATGGTTTGTTTGGCCCCCTTGAAACCAAGCAACTGTTGTTTGAAACGTTTTTCTCAATTTCGCTTACTTTTCGAGATATTTGACTGCGTTGATTAAAATGACTCGCCCTGTATAGTGGTTAATTTGTATTTATCAATAAAACGTTTTCTAAAACAAAGATTGGAGAAAGCTACAAAAAGTGCACTTTACAAATTTTTTTAAAACATAGGCCATAGTTTGGGGAGCGCTGGATTAGACATATATACTTACTAGGTATGGAATAAAGTATGTATTTATTCGATATGTATAATTAAAGATTCTTTCAAATCAAATATGTATGTACCGAAGTATTTTCTAGAAGAGAGAATTTTCATAATTTCAAGCAGTAATAAAACCAGTAGAGTGGAAATACTTTATTACAGTAAATGTAGAGTTGAGTGCTTTTAGAAATTGAACTATGTGATTAAAATCCTTCCGTTATCATCCACTAAGTTCTTGTTTGTTTAGTACAAAACTACATTTTATTCGAGTATACGTTTTTGCTGTTGAGAGAAAACATTTACTTATTGATTAGCTAAATTTCCTGATTTTATCATACAGGCAAAACCGTTGTGATAGACTAAGAAACATAGGCAAATGAAATGCCTAGGGCGCCTATTGGTTATGTAGCTTTTAGTTAGTACTTTCAATGAAAGTTATAACGAACATTGTAGCTAGAATAGTTTATAAAAAAAATTGAAATAACTTTATAAATCGTAATGACTATGGAAACCTATCATGTGTGTGCCCAACACGCACTTGGCCGTTTTACTAGGTTTCCATAGAAAACTAGGAAACCTTATAGTTTCGCCATGTCCGTCCTCAAAAATTTTAAGCCGATGAAATATGGTATACGGAAAAAGACTGATAACACAAAAACAGAAATGACAAGATTTTTGAAAAAAAAAATAGTTTTTGGACCCCCTTTCCATAGACTCACATTTTCCACTTACCCCATTGAGTGGAATGTCATTAGATATGTATGTCTCTTAAAATGCAAATAAAAAATGTTTTATGACATTTTGGTTTTAACCCTTCAGTCACGATCTATTAAAAAAATCTGAAAAAAATTCAAAATGTAGCTTTTAATTAGTACTTCCACTGAAAATTATAACGAATACTGTCAACATTATTTTGGACTCCCCTCCCATAGATTGAAAAGTGAACTCACATTTTTTTTCCACCTACCCCATTGAGTGGGATGTCATTAGATAGGTCTCCTAAAATGCAATAAAAAATGTTAAATGATCTTTTGATTTTAATCCTTCAGTCACGATATATTTGCATTTAAATGTGGTTATCAGAGCGTCCCCTCCCCCCTTCTACTTTCTGAACTATCGATGCAAAAAATCTATAAAAAATCCAGAATGTAGCTTTTAGTTAGTACTTTCAATGAAAATTATAACGAACACTGTAGCTAGAATAGTTTATAAAAAAAATTGAAATAACTCTTGTTTATAAATCGTAATGACTACGGAAACCTATCATATGCGTGCCCAACACGCACTTGGCCGTTTTATTTGTTATATTGGCCGGTCATATTATGGTAGTCAACGTATTAAGTTAAACTACGTTTTGTCGAGTTATTTTCCTTTTGTATCTTATACAAAAACATTTATTCTGTATCGCTCAAAAAGGATTAGCTTTGTTAGTGAAATGTCACGTACATGTATACAAAGATACATTGGGCAGTTATGTAGAAAATTGCTTTTAATATTGTAGGTATCTTTATTCGTTGTAGACATTATACATTACCGGATGAATTTATTATTGTATTTTATTTAATTATACATGCTATTAAAACTGTACACTTTACACTTAAAGTATGTATGTACATTAGGGTGTTTTTAAAAATTTTTTCTAGTTTTATTTTTTCGGTCCCGTTGGCCTATGTTTTAACTTAGGATCAAAAATTAATTGTCCCAAAATTTCAGACTCGTAGATCGAACCTGTGAACGACGCAAACCGAGTCTTTTTTCCATTTGATTAACATGGGAAAAATTACTTTTTTACTTACGCGTGAATATCTCGTTGATTTTTTTTATTTTAATTTCTTAGAGCAATATTTTATAGAGAATTAAGTGCTCAATTCATAAATCCAATAAATTTTAAGAAATTTTTGTTTAAAAATTATTATAAAAATTAAATTTTACTTTTTAAACGAACATATCTTTAAAAAATACTCGATCTATGAATTGAGCACTTGGGATATTTTTTGTAAGAAATTTAATTCTCTATGATATGCTGCTGTAAGAAATGAAAATAAATATATTTTTCATCGAGATATTCACGCATAAATAAAAAAGTAATTTTTCCCATGTTAATCAAATGGTTTGATCATTGAGTTTGAAATTTTGGGACAGTTAACTTTTGATCCAAAGCTAAAACATAGGCCTGCGGGACCGAAAAAATAAAAATAAAAAAAAAACACCATAATGTACATGCTGAACTTTGCATGTTATAATTACGGGTAACAATACGTAATATTTAACATAATCATTTTATTTATTTTTTACATTTCTTAAACCCATATAGGTATATGAAATATACATGGGTATCTTTTTTGTTGGAATTATTTATTTTGACCTTCCCTGAATCCATTCTGATTATTTTCGCCATGATATATGTGTGTTTGTCTGTCTGTGGGATAAAAATGTCATCATATTTTTTTGGGTTATACCAAATTTCATCTTAATCGGTATAAAATTTATATAGTCGGACGGACGGATACAACGAAACTGTAAAAAAAAATCGGATTCACTATACAGGTAAACGTCGTTTTACGCTGGGGTTCCGTTCCGAGAGACACCGGCGTAAAATGAACACAAATATAATGGACGATATAAGGTTAAATAACATAAAAAATATAATCATACCTTTTTATTTTTTTTAAAAACAAAACGAAAACTAACTCGGAAACAATTTCACACACACAATAGGCTGGTCGCGTACACAGTAATAGAATAAAACAACGTGTAAAAGTGTGTCTGCTATTAGAATCGCGGCGCCTACGTCTGGAGTCGGCCGAACCGGGGAACCCTCGCCGGCATCAACCGGCGTAATTGTGAACCGGCACAAAACGATGTTTACCTGTACTTACTTACACTATATGTACAGTACAGGCCAAAAGTTTGAATACACCTAAAGAAAAAATTTTTTTTTGAGTTTATTTGATTATTTCACGAAATCAACGTACTTTATTTACATAAGTTTATTGTGTTTAACATATGTGGTTTAGACATTTTTATTATTATTATTAATGTATTTTATAGAAATCAAATCAATTTTGAACATCGAAGAAACGAAAATGTTACTTTAACCGATTTTCTTAAAAATACCCACCTTTTTAGGGTTCCGAAGAAACCCTATTAATATCGCTTTGTCGTCCGTCCGTCCGTCCTTTTCACTCAAAGCTAAATAGCTCGTAAACTATATAAGCTAGAAACTTGAACATGTAAAA
Organism: Sialis fuliginosa; assembly: GCA_961205875.1. Classification (NCBI taxonomy): domain Eukaryota; kingdom Metazoa; phylum Arthropoda; class Insecta; order Megaloptera; family Sialidae; genus Sialis; species Sialis fuliginosa. Next base: position 858,625 of record OY540814.1, on the reverse strand, counting down.
TGACACCCTCTAGTAAAATATGTACAAATTTATTGAATAAATCATTTTTCAGGGGGGGCAATAAGGAGCTAAAGCTAGGTAAATTTATTTTTTTTATACCAAGGCATGTGGCACGTTAAAATGTATAACCAAACAAGCGGAATTTGACCCTTTTTTAATTTTTTTTCTAAATCAAAAATGGTGCCTGTAGGGGGCTTTAAAGCAAATCCAAAAAAAACAAAAAATTGTATACCAAGACGTGGCACGTCAAAATGTACGTCTCAATTAGTAGAATATGCCCCTATTTTTTATTTTTTTTCTAACTCAAAAATGGCGCTTGTAGGGGGCTAAAAGCAATATTTTATTCTGCCCCCCCCCCCATCTCTAGCTCTGTAACTACCGGCTCAAAAAATCTGAAAAAAATTTGGTAACGAGGTTTTGGTGGGACTACCAACGACAAATACTAAAGTCAATAATATAATTTTAAATTTTGGAATTATAGGGAGGGGCGTCATAATTTTTTTTTTTTATATCTAGGCATGTGGTATGTCAAAATATAGATCTCAATTAGTAGAACTTGACACTTTTTTATATTTTAACTTTAACTTAAAAATGCACCTGTAAGTGGTTCCAAACATTTCACGTAGTACGTACTTCGGAACCCTTATGGCATACACTCGTGTATGTCTTGCCCGAATTATGTATTAATGATTTCGGCGCAAATTTTTGGTATTATTTGAAAAGTGATGGTGGCTCAGTGATGGTTGGGGTCTGATTCAGACGCGTGAGACAACCACAAACATTACAAAAACTTGTTGAAATAATGCCAAAAAAATCCCGTTGAAGTAACATTTTCATATCTTTGATGTTCAAAATTGATTTGATTTATATAAAATACATTAATAATAATGAAAAAACGTCTAAACTATGTTATGTAAGTTGATTTCGTGAAATAATCAAATAAACTCAAAAAATTGTTTGTTCTTTAGGTATATTCAAACTTTTGACCTGTACTGTACATTTCATATACATGGGTATCAGAAGGTAAAAAACTAAAAAGAATGTCAAAGTCACAACTTTTGAAAATATGTAATTAATAATAATGAATTTTTAGTTAAAAATACAATGTGTGTAAAATGATGTACTAAATTCTCTCTTTGAATATGCTATTTAGAATTCTAATAGCTGTACTTTTCATTTAACTTACTAAATAGATTTATGAGGAAGTTTTTTTGTTGTTGACAATTCACATATGAGACTCAGTCTAGGAAGAATCAACAAGATTTTTGTCGCGAGACCTTGATTATAAAAATAGCTTCTCGTTGTGTTGTGTAAAGATTCTCATAGTTTCAAAATAAATACATTCTAGGGCTGAAACTGATAGTCTATTTTTTTGTTTTATTTTTACGTTTCTTCTGTTTAAATAGAAGTTTGGTATTTATTTTTAGAAATGTCTTGTGGTTGAAAGGTGATGAAAAACTAGTATTTTTTCTGTGAAAATAATCACTCAATCGCTAATTGATTTTTACCGATTTCATTCGCAGTTCATTAAATTGTATAAATTAAAATAAAAATACTCTTAAAAAAAATGTACAAAATAACAAGTAGCTTTTACAGGAAAGTAATATACACAAGTAATTTCAGTATAGCTATAAAAGTACTTAAGTGTATTTGATATAATAATATGTAGGGTCAACTGGGGTAAAAGTGAAACAAAATACAAATCTTTCATGTTTTTTGATAGTTAACGATACAAATTCATATTTTAATTTTTTCTACTAGATGCGCTTTTGAATAACCATTTTAAATACTTACGTCATTTGAACTGTACGATACAACACGGACTTTAAAAATAAAAAAGTGTTTCATTTTTAACCTCTAATTTGGGGAAAAGTGAAACAGGCCTCTAATGGAAAATATATCTCGAAAAATTAAAAGAAAAGCTACTTTGGCAAGTTTGATTTATCTTCTTTGTGGCATATCAATGGGAAATTGTAACTTTATTTAATATCTGAGCTATACAGAAAGATAGGTGCAAGGAATTAACTAACAAACATTGACTAATAGGGTGAAGGGGTGACACATCACTTATTAGCCGATTCATATTTTCAGGTCGCTTTAACAAATCTTTAATGATGATGTCAGTTTTTATAATTCTCCTATAAACATATTAATTTTTTAGTTGCCAGCTTGTTTCACTTTTACCCCATTTTTTTGGTGTTTCATATTTACCCCGCTCGACCCTACTTAATATGAACATTATTAAGTAATTAAATACTCTGATAAGGGGAGGGATTGGGTCGGAAATAACAAATGAAATAAATAGCATGACGTGGTTAATGGACAGTTCTTATAAAAATGTATGTCTGATTAACATTTTTTAAAACTTTGTATAGTAACGATTTTCAAAAAATGATAGTCGCTTTCTTTTCAAAATCATTATCAATTGTGGTGTGTATTATTACTTTTGCATGCGATAGTACGTTTAACCCATTAACGCCCGCCATACACATATATGTACAGTTCATGTTATAATTCGTGTTGCTTTCTATGGATATTAATTCACAATATTTCCTTAAAAATTAGATGCTAGTAGTGCAACAAACAAAATCTGTTAACGTTATTAGTTTCATGAGTGTTTAAACGTGTTTTAATTGCTGCCAATTATTTATATATGAATAGAGGCATGTGATATGCTAATATATTTTATCCAACTGAAGCATGTGATTTCGAATTTTGTTTAAATCATATGGAATAACTTAAATATACATATAATTTGATTTTTAAATGTAATTTATTTAAAAAAAAATTATATCAGTAAAGCAGTCTCACACAAAATAGGCTTCATATCTGCCAAATTTACCCGCACGAATGCACACCGTTATTTTTTTCTAAATGTAAAAAAAAAGTTTTTGTTGTAATATATTTAGTTAAATATATTATATGTGTACTTAATTTCATTTAAAAAATTTTCTGCGTGTTTTTGTTTTCTTTTGGGCATTAATGGGTAATCAGGGTGTCTACTTTCTGGAAAGTCAGGGAAGTCTAAAGTGGTCAGGGAAAGTCAGGGAATTTATTAAATTTTTTGAAAAGTCAGAAAATGTATTACATTTTTTTTTGGAAAGTCAGGGAAAAGTGTATAAATTTAAGTTGAGCAAAAAAAAAGTAACAAGTGTAAAATTTTCAAGTTATGACCAAAAAAAATGTCTTCAAATTTTATTTCTGCACATTCTTGCTCCCGAGGCCCCCCAAGTCAGGGAATTTTATTTCCAAAAACAATTACTTTCATTCGAGAAGTAGTGGGTACAGATTTTAATTTTCAAAATATAGAAAAAAATTCGTTGTAGTATTAATTTTATAATTTTTTTTATTTTGTATGTATTTTGTCCATCGAAATAAGATGATTTAGATTTAAGATAGCCTTTTAACATTAATAAATTTTATAAATATTAATTCAAAATATTTAAATATAATTTAAAATATTACAGAAAAACTTTGAATCTTTGTATAAAGCAGTATCATCTTTAACTGCTTGTATTCTTTTAAAAATACAAATGCAATGCAGTTGTTTTTATAAAATCAATTTCAGTAAAATTGATATAACAAACATTAGAATAAAAATCATAATATGTACATATATTAGTTATTAATAACGTAAAATTAAAGCTGTTATAAGTGTGCAGTAGTGATTTATTTAATCTAAATAGATTGCAGATACACTGCTTGTCACAATTAGTGGGACACTTTTTCAATGTAACACAGTTTTGGTAAAAATTGTCATATTAATATGAAAATTCATAAAAATCATTAGTGTGGTGTTGTTTCAAAGCCCAAAGAGTAAAAACTTTGTGTGTGCATCGATAGCGGGTGTACAACTCTTGGAGGGGTGAAAAATGGAAAGTGACAATTTCAAGTATTGAAAAAAAAGTTTAAAAACTGTTTATTCCAAGATAATGATAAAATTCACATTAATTTTTATACGTAGAACTTATTTGAACCCTAATGGTATAAACTATTTTTTTAAATCAATATTTAATTATATTTACCACCTGTTATCATCCCCTAAATTTAGGTTATTAGAAATATAGGAAAATATGAAAGAAATTTTAAAAATCTTCAAGGGTTGTTAGAAATAATCACAATAAATATCAATTTACAATTTCAATAAAATCCGGTAATTTTCAACCACTTTTCTACCCTTTAATATTCAACCCCCTGTGTATTACAATTAATTCGAACAACGTAGGTAAAGATAATTTTTTTAAATTTACAAAATAGGTAGTAAACTGTATATACAACGGTACTGTGTATTAAAAAACACAAATAAATTATAAGGGTAGGCAACAACCCTTAAATACTAAACTGCCCCAAATAGTAGGGTAGAATATTAAATTTAAGTGTGATTTTATAAGAAATCAATTAATGCTCTTATTTGAAGATTTTTGTGAAAATTTTGGGCACCATAATTCACCCCTACGGATGTAGCTACCCTAAATTTAAAAAATATACACTTTTTTTAAAACATCGTATCTAAAATTTCAGTGGAATTTTTTTGTCATCCTTTCGTAATATAAAAGGCCGACATTTGATCTTTCTACACCGGTAAAATTAAAACAATACACTATCAGGAACTACCCTTAAATTATTATTTCTTAAAAATTAAATAAATTTTATGTCAATTAATATTGAAAATATAGGTATCTATGGAAATTAATGGACAATTTACGAGTTTCTTCGTAAGTTTGGCTCAAATTAATTCAATCATTCTGAGACGTTGAAATTTACTAAATGTGTAGTAAACTGTGTATACAACAGAATTGTATGTTAAAAAACACAAATAAGTTATAAGGGTAGTCATCAACCCTTAAAAACTAAATCACCCCCGATAATAGGGTTGTAAATTGAATTATATTGCGATTTTATGAAAAATCAATTAAAACTGTTATTTAACAATTTTTTTGAATATTTTGTGCACCACAATGCACCCCTACGGTTATAGGTACCATCAATTTAAAAAATATACACATTTTTTTAAATATGGTATCTAGACAGTCCGTGGTATTTTTGTTTCATCCTTTCGTAATATAAAAGGCCGACCTTTGTTCTTTCGTTACCGGTAAAATTAAAACAATACATTATCAGAAACGTCTCAAAACGATTGAATAAATTTGAACGAAACTTACGAAAAAACTCGTAAATTGTGCATTAATTTCCATAGATACCTATATTTTCAATATTAATTGACATAAAATTTATTTTATTTTTAAGAAATAAGAATTTAAGGGTAGTTCCTGATAGTGTATTGTTTTAATTTTACCAGTGTAGAAAGATCAAATGTCGGCCTTTTATATTACGAAAGGATGACAAAAAAATTCCACTGAATTTTTAGATACGATGTTTTAAAAAAAGTGTATATTTTTTAAAGTTAGGGTAGCTACATCCATAGGGGTGAATTGTGGTGCACAAAATTTTCACAAAAATCTTCAAATAAGAGCATTAATTGATTTCTTATAAAATCACACTTAAATTTAATATTCTACCCTACTATTTGGGGCAGTTTAGTATTTAAGGGTTGCTGCCTACCCTTATAATTTATTTGTGTTTTTTAACACACAGTACCGTTGTATATACAGTTTACTACCTATTTTATAAATTTAAAAAAATTATCTTTACCTACGTTGTTCGAATTAATTGTAATACACAGGGGGTTGAATATTAAAGGGTAGAAAAGTGGTTGAAAATTACCGGATTTTATTGAAATTGTAAATTGATATTTATTGTGATTATTTCTAACAACCCTTGAAGATTTTTAAAATTTCTTTCATATTTTCCTATATTTCTAATAACCTAAATTTAGGGGATGATAACAGGTGGTAAATATAATTAAATATTGATTTAAAAAAATAGTTTATACCATTAGGGTTCAAATAAGTTCTACGTATAAAAATTAATGTGAATTTTATCATTATCTTGGAATAAACAGTTTTTAAACTTTTTTTTCAATACTTGAAATTGTCACTTTCCATTTTTCACCCCTCCAAGAGTTGTACACCCGCTATCGATGCACACACAAAGTTTTTACTCTTTGGGCTTTGAAACAACACCACACTAATGATTTTTATGAATTTTCATATTAATAATACAATTTTTACCAAAACTGTGTTACATTGAAAAAGTGTCCCACTAATTGTGACAAGCAGTGTATACAAATACATGCAATTCATCCATTACAACGCGGTAGCCCACGTATAGTAGGTCTCCAGTTTATTACGAATGCATATATTTAAGTAGGTACAAATCAACTACACATATGATTCAAGTCTCCATTGAATGAATAGTATTAATAAATTATACAAAACGAATTAATTTTCATATATTTATGCATGTAAATTTTAATCTACAGATAAGGATTTATAAAAATAGGTAAGATACTGGCACCAGTCTTGGATATGACCCCAGTAATGGCTATTTTTTAATTAAATGTACTGAATTAGAAATATTTGTTGATATTTCATTACTACCATTTTATCTGTCTTACAACGTGATTTGATGACAATCAAAATGGTGGACATTTAAACTAATTATTAGTATAATTTATTAATTAATTATTATATTATCATAGCAACTGCTTTACATTGTTTCAAATTCGACGATTCTTTATTAACTTCCCTATTGGAAGTTATTGTAATCGGTCCGAAAATCAAAATCGAAAATTTCAACATAATTGTATGTTTTAAGGTCACTTTAGTATATTTACACTATTTTCAGAAAGATTTATGTGTGTGTGTGTGTGTTTATGTACGTATGTGCGTGTTATTTTTTACGTCCACGAAATCTCGTAAATAAAAAATGCTATTGACTTCGTTGGAGTGCCAATCGAAGCGTCTTGACGTGAATATGATCTGACAAAAATGATTTTTCGAAATTCAACCCTTAGGGGGGTAGAAAGGGGTGTAAAAGGTTTTTTTTGGTCGGATTCACTTGAAACATAACATAAATATTCTACAATACAAATAATGAAAAATGTATTTCAGTATTTTTTTTGTTATACGTGCCTAAACAACCATAGAAGGGGTGAATGGCGAAAACCACCCTCAAAATTTGAATTTTAAATACTAATAAATAAGTCTTCAATTCATATTGCCTTGGAAACAGATGCAATTAAATTTAAATTTAAATTGTCAGATAAGTTATTATAAAAACAAATGCAATTTAATTTAAATTGTCAAATTAGTTATTCTAAAAATGTGTGTTATATTATTGACATTAGGATATTAGAAAACTAATATTCATAATACAAAGGTGAGTTTTATTTCTGACCAATTCCATTAAAATTTTTCATATACATATGGAAATATGGAAACAATAAATAATCAGTATTCAAGTATTTATAATTATACCGTGTTGGGAAGTTGATTGTGTAGACCTAAAGAAAACTAATATTCATAATACAAAGGTGAGTTTTATTTCTGACCAATTCCATTAAAATTTTTCATATACATATGGAAATATGGAAACAATAAATAATCAGTATTCAAGTATTTATAATTATACCGTGTTGGGAAGTTGATTGTGTGGACCTAAAGGTTCTCACCTCACCCCTAGCTTGTTTTATATCTTTTGTGTCGTATCATTAGCAAGTGTCCATCACTGCATGTTCATTACTGATTTTACTTTATCCTTTACTGGAAAAAAAACATAAACAAAATAAAAGACTATAATTTAATGAACAAACTATATTAGCGGACTTTGGTAATTAAATTGATTAAATAAAGAGTTACTTGTTTTATTAGTAACATGAGTTCATGAGAATTATAAATAAGAATTCCATCGATCACAAAAACAGTAAACCTTGCTCTTATAGCGCCCATAACTGGTGCCAGTACCTTATCTTCGTTGCATCGAAAAAATAGTAAGAACAAAAATAGACAGTAATATTCTTTATAATTTTAATAATCACGTTGTAAGACTGTTAAATGTATATAGATTAATATTCAGAAATGGTAATTATCAAATATAACAAACAACAGACAAAAACTATGGTTATGACTTATCAAATACAAATCCCCTAACCATAAAAATTGTAAGAGTTTAGACTTACACGTGTTTCAATAGCAATGCTATTATCATCAGAGTCTTAAAGACACTAACTTAGTAGTTTCTAAGGTATATAAATAGTCGTAGTATTTAGTTTTAAGTTAGTGTCTTTAAATCTCTGATGATGATAGCATTGCTATTGAAACACGTGTAAGTCTAAACTCTTACAATTTTTATGGTTAGGGGATTTGTATTTGATAATAATCAAATATTAACACATTTAATTTAAAAATAGCCATTACTCGGGTCATATCCAAGACTGGTGCCAGTACCTTATTTATTTGTGTATAATTATATACACAAACATTATCTGTAAAAAGGTTAACGTACAATTAAAAAACAACAAGTTTGTTGGTTGGTTAATAACGACAACAATTCAACATACGCGCGATGTATAACAAGAAGTTATTTCTAGCAGCTGGCGGTTTTTTTGCAACATAAAACAACACATTTTCGTGTGTCAGCGGATAGATGTAACCAATATCTCGCGACGCTTTGATCCGACAGTGGCGCGACGTGCCCGGGGTCTAGCTGTCTGTCATTCAGGACATGTGATGTACAATACACGGAAATGCCTACATTCTTTATTACTTATTCGTTTAAGTACCATATGTATATATGTAAGTGCTTTTGTATAGGTACATTTACTAATTATTGTATGCTTAGGGTGACCAGATTTTAGTTTTGGTAAACCCTGAGATGTAAATGAAAACCCCCTTTTTTTATTTTTTTTATTTTATTTTCATAAAAATGTTTACCATAATCTGCACTGTTATGTTCCCTGCTCTATTTTTGATGACCTTTTTAGGGTTCCAAAGAAACCCTATTAATCTCACTTTATCGTCCGTCCGTCCTTTTCACTCAAAGCTAAATAGCTCGTAAACTATATAAGCTAGAAACACAAAAATGGTGCATGTAAGGGACTTTAAAGCAAATCCAAAAAAAACAAAAAAATTGTATACCAAGACGTGTGGCATGTCAAAATGTACATCTCAATTAGTAGAATTTGACCATATTTTTTATTTTTTTTCTAACTCAAAAATGGCGCCGGTAGGGGGCTAAAAGCAGTACTTTTTTTTGTCCTCCACCCTCTAACTCTGTAACTACCAACTCAAAAAATCTGAAAATTATTTGGTAACGAGGTATTGGTGGGACTACCAACGAAAAATACTGAAGTCAACAATTTAATTTTAAATTTTGGAATAATAGGGAGGGGCGTCGTAGAATTTAAAATTTTTATTTTCATATCTAGGCATTTGGTATGTCAAAATATACATCTCAATTAGTGGAATATGACCATATTATTATTATTTTTTCTAACTCAAAATTGGCGCCTGTAGGGGGATAAAAGCAATGTTTTATTCTGCCCCCCCCCCCCCTCTAACTCTGTAACTACTGTCTCAAAAAATCTGAAAAAAATTTGGTAACGATTTTGGGATTATAGGGAGGGGCGTCATAGAATTTTTTATTTTGATATCTATAGGCAAGTGGGGTATCAAAATATAGATCTGAATTAGTAGAACTTGACACTTTTATATATTTTTTTCTAACATAAAAATGCACCTGTAAGTGGTTCCAAACATTTCACGTAGTACGTACTTCGGAACCCTTATGGCATACACTCGTGTATGTCTTGCCCGAATTATTTTTTTAGTCGTCATTTTTTATAAACCCCGGAGAAATTGCACCTAAATCCTGAGTTCGGAGATCTAGTGTGCAAACCCTGAGACTCCGGGTCAAAACCTGAGACCTGGTCACCTTATGTATGCTTCATATATAATAAGGTACTGGCACCAGTCTTGAATATGTCATATGACCCCAGTAATGGCTATTTTTAACTTCCCAACTGGAAGTTATTGTAATCGGTTCGAAAATCAAATTCAAAAATTTCAACATAATTGTATGTTTTAAGGTCACTATAGTATATTTACACTATTTTCAAAAAGATGTCTGGCTGTGTGTGTGTGTGTGTGTTGATTTAAAACTATTTTTTATTAATATACAGTGCGTTCACGATGAAAGGAACAAATTCGTTTAAAATTCAGGTAATTATTTTGTGGAAAAACGCTCGGACCCGTCGATTTGTATTTTTAGTTCCGGATTTTTTGACATAAGAAAATTACTACTGGAAAAACGGAGAAACTGTGGTTTCTAGTCACTTAAACTAAAATATACACCTTAACCACAATAAAACAATGTCACTCGACACGTGTTTCGACTTCACAAGAAGTCCTCATCAGGAGCCTAACAGTTCCAGACTGAAGATAAGAAAATTGTATACAGGATGTCTTTAAATAGAACACCCTATATATTATACCATTTTTGAATTGTGCGATAAATTCTGAACACTTTTTGTACAGTATATCATATCTCTAAAATCAGTGGTTTTTGGAATAATGACGTTTGAAAATTGACATTTTGAAATACACACAAGGCAAATAAAATGTTTAAATTGAAAAAATAAACTTTGAACATTTTTTTAAAAGCCAACAAAAACATCCTGGTATTGCAAAAAAAAGAAAAAACATTGTGAACGCGCACTGTATATTTAATATTTTTGGTAACAAAAATGTTATTTTCCCGGAATATCCGTTCATAATTTTGCAAATCAGATCAATTGATGTTTTTTTTAAATTTCTTCGATGAAATATGAACCATTATAGTATGTTTATTGTTTATATTATTTACTTTTCTAATAAAAAACTTATAACACAAAAATCACAAGATAGATACACAAAAATATATCGGACAGAAATACTACCCTGAACTATAGTAAGCTACCAATCAGATTCTTAGAAAAAGAGATAGATATATTCTCACTTTTTGAACAGATGTTACACCATTGAGTTAATACAGAATGCACTGTCCATTCTCTATGTCTATGCTATGTATGTATAGATTTTTGTTTTTTGTAGTATTAATTATACGTTAAAGCTAAGTTATATTTCAATTATTTATTTTTGTTAAAATAATAAGAAATAAGCGATAAACGTAAATATGTAATTTTCCCTACGAAAGAAAATTTTTCTTAGTTTACCATCTTCTCATAACGTTATCGCAATTTTCTTTGCTCAGGATAAACATCGTAACAAATTTTCATTAAAATTACTGTAGCTATAACTATTTACTTAACTTTATTATGGTTTGCTTTTATTATTTTCTTAAAACGTCGTTTGGGATCGTTTAGAAAAGTATTTTATTTTTTATTGCGTTTGAAACTGCTTCAGGTATTACACGGATGTATGTTTATATTATTTTAGTCTTGAGTAGTTTAATATTCAAGTAAGTAGTTTTAATAACATTTTTCAGAAGTTTTTATCTTGTTTTCTCGTTCTTTTTAATTTTCGTAAAAATATGAACGTATTATAAATCACATCTGATATTCAGGTCATTAATTAATACAGGGTGTCTCTTTTTAAATTACCCAATTAAAAAGCTTTAAAATTACTTTTATATAAAAAAGCGTTCTTTCTGCTTTAACTCAGGAATGAGTCTAAATATAAAAACAAGCTTGGGGTGGGGTGAGACCCTTTAGATCCACACAATCAACTTCCCAACACGGTATGATTATAAATACTTGAATATTGATTATTTATTGTTTCCATATAGTTTATGTGAATATTTTTTTAATATGTATATGAAAAATTTTAATGGAATTGGTCAGAAATAAAACTCACCTTTGTATTGTGAATATTAGTTTTCTAATATCCTAATGTCAATAATATACTTAACCCATTTTTAGAATAACTAATTTGACAATTTAAATTTAATTGCATTTGTTTCCAAGGCAACATGAATTGTAGAATTATTTATTAGTAATTCAAATTCAAATTTTGAGGGTGGTTTTCGCCTTTCACCCCTTCTATGGCTGTTAAGACACGTATAACAAAAAAAATACGCAAATACATTTTTCATTATTTGTATTGTAGAATTTTATGCTAAGTTTCAAGTAAATCCGACAAAAAAAGAACTTTACACCCCTTTTTACCCCCTTAGGGGTTGAATTTCGAAAAATCCTTTCTTTTAGATCATAATCACGTCAAGACTCTTCGATTGGCACCCCAACGAAGTCAAAAGCATTTTTTATTTACGAGATTTCGTGAACGTAAAAAATGACACGCACATACGTACGTACACACACGTTGTATAAATGGCCCCATTGTCAAAGTAGATATACAATAAATCCATATGAATGCAAAAATGTATCCAAATATTTATAGATATCAAAGACTTTTTTATTTAACCAATTGTATTTCGGTGCATTTAATTATAAAATACACGGCTCTTTCTAGTATATGTATATAAAATGTGAAACACACACCCATATTTGACATGTGTCAGATGATTATGTACAATACAAATAGCGAACACAAGAGTACAAGTACATATTTGTTATCGACATGTATGTTACAATACTGTACAATACGCACAATATGATAATTCAATATTTAGTAAATGTTTTAAAAAGTGATCGCTTTTTGATGTTCGTATGTGTAATATGTATGTATATGTGTGTTGTACAAAAAACTATTGTTTTGACTGATATTTATCTAAACCAGAGTTGGCCAACCTGCGGCCCGCCGCGCCCTTTTGTGCGGCCCGCGGCCACATTTGAACAAATTATATTTAATAACGTTTTTTTAAGTATTGGGTTATTTATGGGGGCAGACCCACTTAGAATTTTGAAAAAATCCATTTTTTTTTGCATTTTCTCAAAGTAGAATATTTAAAAAGTATTCTCTGAAAATTTCAGACAAATGTCCTGTCTATAGACGATTCAGTGTAAGTTCCAAAATAAATTTTTTATCTGCATGCAAATCGTACTCAAAACTTTAAACGCGTTTTTCCCGAAACCTTGTTTTCGAAGTCGGTGATCACTGTAACTTGAGAACGGCTTTGCCGATCGGTTTGAAATTTTTCTCACTAATTCTATACATAATTGTCCTCCGGATGGACGAAGGATTTTTTTTTGACGATAATTTTTTTTTTATAGCCGAACATGCGAGTGAAATTTTAGTCGAATAAAAAACTTTGACTTTCAACATCCGCCATTTTGAGAAAATTCAAAATTTTTCAAATCCCGTCGTCCATCCGGAGCATTATGTCATAAGCTAATGATCCCTTTTATTTTTTTTTTATTTCAGGTGATCTAGTGACACGGCACAACACTTTTTTTGGACCCCTCTCAAATTTGCTGTATCCCACTTATTTTTTAATATTTTGCTATAAAAAAATTATAATATTTTCTGTAAATACATATATTTCATGTGGAAAAACTGTTATTAATTATTTTAATGCGTGGCCAAAAAAAATCCTAAAAAAGAGCTTTGTTTGGAAGTCCCAACTGGATCTGCCCCCTTAAAATGCTTGAAACTGGTTTTATTTTCCAATTGTTTTTTTTTTAAATAACATTTTTATTTATGTACATTATAGCTAAACTAAAAGTTTTAGTTGTTAAAAATTTTCATTGTAATTGCCATATTTTTCTTAATTTATTATGTTTTGTGTGCATTGGCGTTGAATTTAGGTTATATGGGGGTGCGGATCTTGAATTTTTGGGTCACGATTGTGATCCGACGTGAACGTAAGCTATTTTTTTTTGATATTCGCGCATTTAAATGTTTAAATATTTGCGATTTAAAAGAAAAATTAGATGAAATATAATGAAAATTATTTTATTTATTTATTATTTTTGTATGAGCCTTTAGTTTAATATAGTTTACTACGATGAGTTTTTAATGTTGCATACATTGAATGTCCATAGTTTCTTCTAGTTTAGATGTACAGAGAATAAAACAATACTGCCGACATAACCTCAAAAATTTTGATTGATTTGATAACAACTGAAGAGGCAAAACGAACCACCAAATAAAAATACAAATAACAAAAAGAGGCAAAAAGAAGATAGATTCTAGCTCTTCTGAAGAGAATGACACCGAGTGTCTTTACTACTCTAACTTGTATTCACAGTCAAATGAAGAGTGGGTGTAATATTCAAGGTGTCGTTTGTCGGCCCAATGTAAGTGCGCTGGCATCGATACCAATGATGACGAAGCAGTATATTTGTGCGAAAGATGTCACTAAATAATTTATTTTATTAAAAACATAATTTTAACAATTTAGGTCAGAAAAAAATATTGAATGATTTGGTCCGTTTTACCTCGCTATGAAGGTAAAACGGATCAAAAGGAGTGTATTGAAAATCATCCAATATCTTTTTTTCTGTAATTTATAATTAATTAATAGTTAATACATATCATAAAGATATAACGACTGATTTATAATATTGCAAAACATCAATAATAAAACATGTATTTTCTTTGAAAAACTCGTTTTTTATTAAGTGAGCCGTTTTGCCTTCTGTTCCCCTATATCCTTAAAATCGATTGCTGCAATATTGTAGTAACAAATTGTTTTTATAGTTTGTAATATTATTTTAATTGATTGCATGTTGCAGTTGTACAATCAATAATTGCCCCATATACAACTTGATAAGGATTTGAGCCCCATTTTGTATTTTCTATTTAGGTTATATGTTTTAGAAATTTTGTACAATTTTTAATTTTTGTTTGTTTTGTTTCTGTTAAGGGTTCAAAAACAACTTCGGTTAGATCTGGAATATTTGTATCTTATATTAGGTTAGGAATAATAGGAATTAAATATGGTAGAAATTAATAGGTTATACCGGATGGTCTATTTAACGTGACCACCCCTGATAAGTTTTTATGAGGTGCTATCAAAAAACATTTCAGGTAATAAGGGGCACATCGGTGTAATGTGGTGAATTGTTTTTAGGTGGCAGTTTCAAGGTTATTTAAAAGTCAACACCATTTTTAGGTTTCCGTAGAAAACTAGGAAACCTTATAGTTTCGCTATTTCCGTCCGCCCGTCCATCCTCAAAAATTTTAAGCCGATTAAGATGAAATTTGGTATACGGACGAAGACAGATAACCCAAAAACAGAAATGATAATATATTTGAAAAAAAATTTTTTTGGACCCTGGAGACTGAAAAGTATTTAAAAAAAAAAATTTCATTTAATCCATTAAGTGGGATGTCTTTAGATAGGTCTCCTAAAATGCAATAAAAAATGTAATATGACATTTTGATTTTAACCTTTCAGTCACGATATATTTGCATTTAAATGTCGTTATCAGAGTGTCCGTTGAAATAACTCTTGTTTATAAATCGTAATGATTACGGAAACCTATCATGTGCGTGCCCAACACGCACTTGGCCGTTTTATTTTTAAATAGGAACTCTATATTTTGAATGCAGATTCTTGTACTCTATGTAAAAAAATGAATAGGTTTTATTTGAAACATTTAAAAAAAATGCAAATCCTATCAGAAACCTCTTCGTAGTACACATCAGATATGTACTTAATAGTAATGTCGACTGTATCCAGTTTTACCATATTCAGGGTGTCCACTTTCTGGAAAGTCAGGGAAGCCTAAAGTGGTCAGGGAAAGTCAGGGAATTTATTTAAAATTCTGAAAAGTCAGGGAATTTATTAAGTTTCTTTGGAAAGTCAGAGAAAAAAGTGTATAAATTTAAGTTGACGAGCAAAAAAAGGTCATTGAATTGAAAGTAAAACAAGTATAAAATTTTCAAGTTATGACCAAAAAAAATTTTTTTTTAATTTTATTCCCTGACTTGCCCCCATTGTAATGTTTGTTATGAACATAATAAAAAAAGATGCTAAGGGTTGGCACACCTACATTTTTGAACTCGGTTCAGATAGTCAGTAAAAGTGAGTATTTTTAGATTTCTGTGTTAGTAAAATCGGTATTTTTGAACACTGAACTTGTTTTGACCCCTGAATGTGGTGATTTAATAAAGAACACGAAACACATAAGTTATTAGAAATCATGCACAGCTGTGGTTGTAGGACGTGTGTGTGTGTGTGATTTATTTTATAGAATCTGTACGTTAACTGGGCAATTGATTGTATTGAAAACCATTTTGTTTGTACAACGTTTTAAAGATTTAATAAATTGTTTGTTTTATTAAAAACGTTTTTTTTTATTAGATACGTTTATTTTTGATTGACAATTTATTAATTTGCAGTTTTGCTTCCTCGCAATATCGAAGATACAAGAAGCTTTGTGATCGTTTCAGATTCAGACAAAAAAAATGTTCTCCGATTTCAAAATTTTAAATTTATCTTTCCGTTTTACGTCAAGATAAACACTTTTCGTTCTGTGTCCGTCTGTCCCTTGAATCCTTGTCACACGCATATCTTATGAACCACTAAACCGATATTATTGAAACTTGGTCGGATGGTTGGGTCTGGCTTGAGGACGGTCCCATTTCATAAGGTATCTGCAGCAAATAAGGCCCGTGTGAAAAAATCACATTTGCAATAGTTAGATCGGTTTGGATTTTTATATACACATAGAAGGTACTTATACAAAGCTAACTACACACCGACTAGTCACCTTTGAGTTTGTTGCGAGAGATGGTGACGAATGATCAATTTTATAAAAACAACCAACAAATAATCTTAATTTTTGTTAAAAAAATTTATGTATTATTTGTTTCATATTTGTTCAGGTAAAAGTTTATTGTAAAAAGTTGATTTCTATTGTTTTTAAGTTTTTTATTATAAAATAAAATAAAATATACCGTAGTACCTTAGGGATAATAAGGCCCATCAAATTTAAGCTTGGAATTTTTATTATTTATTACAATTTATGATCACATATTTTGTTCTAGATTGGTATGTCATTATTATTTACTAATAGTTCTATAAAAAAATCATCTACAACGAAGAAATAAAGTGGTCTGGCGAGAGTTTAGCAGCTGCTATGGATGCAGCATCGGCACGTTATGGATAAAAAATAAATGTTAAAATAAAATTATTAATTGTTTATTTATTAGCTGTAATTAAGCAAACATTACGCCAAATGTTGATTAAAACATAGTTCCCATACAAAATAACATTATAATTATCTGAAAATGTTTAATATAGTTAAGTGGCCTTCTTATACCACCATTGTTTAATAAGGTCCAAAGTTACTTTTTTTTAAGATATTTTAAAAATGAAAAAATCATTTAAGAAAAGTTGGTTTTCATACTTCTTTAGATTAATATTAAACCAAAGTTTACCATTAACGTAGCCTTTTTAATATAAATAACTTATTACTCGAAATATAGCATTTTTAATTAAAGTGGGCCTTATTTGCCTCCATGACCTTATTACCTAATCTTCTTCTAATTATTCTTCTTCGCTGGTGACAGCTTATATCTAACCTAACCTAACCTAAATTCTTATATATGACGCAAACGAAGTTGCGGGTAACAGAACAGTTAGTCATTATATATTTTGAAGTACAATTACAATATAAATATGTATTTTAGTAATTGTAAACAAAAAAATATAAGAAAAAGCCAATTAATAATAAAATAACATTATAATTTTCTGAAAATGTTTTAAGTGGTCTTATTATATTACAGTAGTTTAATAAGGCTTAAAGTTACTTTTTTTTTAAGATGTCTTAAAAATGAAAAAATCAAAGTTGGTTTTCATACTTCTTTAGATTAATAATAAACCAAAGTTTATCAATCACATAACCTTTTTAATATAAATAACTTATTACCCGAAATATAACATTTTTAATTAAGGTGGGCCTTACTTGCCTCCATGACCTTATTTGTTGAAAAGTAATTGTAAATGCGTACATAAGTAGAAAAGTGACTTGGGCCAAGAAAATCTTGTTTTATATATAACGAAAACAATATTTTCTAAATATAAGAATTTATTCTTAATCCAAGTATATTATTGTTTTCATTCATCAATATTTCTTTAAATGGAAACAACAATTTTCTGGATTAAGAGTATATTCTTAAATTAAGAAAATATTTTTTTCGTTGTATAGAAAACAAGGATTTCTTGGCCCAAATCAACCGTTCTACCAGTGTATTTGTGCAGGTGAGAAGGTTGGGTGGGATAACGGCAGAAACAAAATATTTCATGAAACTCGCTATCTCTAGCGGGCCCTTTCGCTATTAAATAATATAACTGTTTTCTCTATAAATATTACAGCGATTGTCATCATAGTAAACTATTCTAGTTTAGTTTGCACAATATTGTTAAACCGCGAAAATAACCAACACACTAGTTATTTCGAAATGGTTTTATTTAATTCCGAATGACAGTTAATAATTTAGACGTTTGGCGGTCGCCACTAGTAGATGTTGTTTATTGGATTGCGTTGAACGTTGTCCGTGTAATTGTGTAAGTTTGTGATTGACGGGCAGATGTGGCAGGGGAATTGTGTATCGCGATGTCCGTCTTTTCTAGCGATATTTAAAAATAAATGTTTAATTAGTGTATTGTTTTCGATGGAGAGTGTATTAATGAGTATGGGAGAGAGGTATTGACATGGCTGGACTGATGATAAGTCAGACATGATGGCTGAAATTGAATATTTCCTAACAACCGAAACTGATTATGCACATGCGTCAACAACGGATGTTCCAAATTCAAATTTATCAAATTGATTTGTTAAATATATAAATAAATACATACAAGTTCGATTGTATATCAACTACAATATACTTATTTAACACGCGAATACCTGTAATTTATTTTAGTTATCAAATAATAACTACATAAACAAACATAGATGCATATTAACTGTCAAATCTGAATCACATACCTCTATAATATATTAAAATTGAGTTTAGTGTTGCGTCTCGCGCATGCGCAAAGGAAAAAGAGACTGTTAGAAAAAGTATGAAATTTAGTCATCCGGTTTATTAGTAATTTCATAGGCATCCACTATCCAGTTATATAATACCCAGAGGTCAAAACTGATCAGTAAAAGTCAGTTTTTTGTAACCCGGTTAGTTAAAGTCAGTTATTTGGAGAAATGATCAGTTTTGTCAGTTTTTTTGGGTTTGGCACTCAAAGTTTTCACATCGAACCCCTATTTATCATGAAAAAACTTACTATTTGACTTCAAAACGACACAATTACCCTGAAAAATATATTCAAATTATAAATAACGCTCTATTTTGTTTACTTATTTGTATTGTTTATTAGCAACTTTTAGAAGATATTTTATGACATAATTGTAACGTATGTATACGTGAACATATAAATAGCATAATCTCACCCTAGCACTGGCTATGTCAAGTTCGGTAAGAAAAATTAACAAAAATTAATTGTAATTTTTGTTACTTTTGTTATGAACATAATAAAAAGGTGGTAAGGGTTGGCTAGGGGAATGGAGATGGTTATAAATGTATAATGGAATATCAATTACCAAAAATTCCTTTATTAACTTCCCAACTATAATCGGCCCGAAAATCAAAATCAAAAATTTCAACATAATTATGTATGTTTTAAGGTCACTATAGTATATTTACACTATTTTCAGAAAGATGTCTGTGTGTGTGTATGTACGTATGTGCGTGTCATTTTTTATGTTCACGAAATCTCACGTGATTATGATCTGAAAGAAAGGATTTTTCGAAATTTAACCTCTAAATGGGTAAAAAGGGGTATAAAGTTTTTTTTTGGTCGGATTTACTTGAAACTTATCATAAATATTCTACAATATAAATAATGAAAAATGTATTTCAGTATTTTTTTTGTTATACGTGCCTAAACAGCCATTTATTAAATTTAAATTGTCAGACTAGTTACGTTTTATAAAACAAATGCAATTTAATTCTAATTATCAAATTAGTTATTCTAAAAATGTGTATTATATTATTGACATTAGAATATTAGAAAACTAATATTCATAATAGAAAGGTGAGTTTTATTTCTGCCCAATTCCATTAAAATTTTTCATATACATAATAAAAAAATATTCACATAAACTATATGGAAACAATAAATAATCAGTATTCAAGTATTTATAATCATTCTGTGTTGGGAAGTTGATTGTGTGGACCTAAAGGGTCTCACCCCAACCCAAAGCTTGTTTTTGAATTGTTTTTAAAAAGTAATGGGTTAAAATACGAATAAAAACTAAAGTTTCCTTTGAAAGTTATAAATTTATTTTTCTAATTCGTATACAGTTGTTAGATAAGAAAATAGAACGCATTTTAAAATAATTTATATTCGTATAAAATTCAATAACAAACTTCCTACTTTGTAGTCTGTATTTGACTTTTAGGTGTTCAGAAAGTGGTAGTTATAACTACTTATTCTTTAAATAATGCCTGAAATACTCATAAAAATATAAACGATCTCTTTGAACAACGATGCTTTATTTATTTTTTATTGTGTTTTTTATAGCTTGCTATTTACATAATTGTTGTAATATAGTTTTAATGACTTCTACAAACTATATGCATCTATATTGTATTCTTAACATGCGGTTTTCATATTATAAAGTGATAAATTAAGGCCATTAGGCGTTTAGTTATGCTAAATATAATATAAGGTAAAGGCATCAGTTATGGCCGTTATAAGGGTAAGTTTTCGTTTTTTTGGGATTAATGGGCTTGTTTTTTGTAATTCTCATGAACTCATGTTACTAATCAAACAATCAATTTAATTACCAAAGTCAGCAAATATAGTTTGTTTTTTAAATTATAGCCTTTTATTTTGTTCATGTTTTTCTCCAGTAATGGATATAGTAAAACTAATTGATACTTACAATTAGAGATATTATTTGATTAAAAGTTCATATTTTTAGTTATAAATATTTCGAGAGGTTTGTACTTAAATGATTTCGATGGAGAAACAACTTGGTATTTAAGGGAGCAGACTCAGTTGTGACTTCCAAAAAAAGCTCTGTTTTAGGATTATTTTTTGGCCACGCATTAAAATAATTAATAATAAATGTTTTTCCACATGAAAGATATGTATTTACAGAAAATATTATAATTTATGGCAAAATATTAAAAAATAAATGGGATACAGCAAATTTGGGAGGGGTTCAAAAAAAGTGTTTTGCCGTGATCACTGCTGCTCTCCACTAGATTATCTGAAATAAAAAAAAACAAAAGTAATCATTAGTTAATGATATAATGTTCCGGATGGACGAAGGGATTTGAAAAATTTTAAATTTTCACAAAATGGCGGATATTGAAAGTCAAAGTTCTTTATTCGACTAAAATTTCACTCGCATTTTCGGCTATAAAAAAAAATAATCGACAAAAAAAATTCTTCATCCATCCGAAGGACAATTATGTATAGAATAAGTGAGAAAAATTTCAAACCGATCGGCAAAGCCGTTCTCAAGTTTTGGTACGATTTGCATGCAGATAAAAAATGTATTTTGGAACTTACACTGAATCGTCTATGGACAGGACATTTGTCTGAAATTTTCAGAGAATACTTTTGAAATATTCTACTTTGAGAAAATGCAAAAAAAATGAAATTTAAAAAAATTCTAATTGGGTCTGCCCCTTAGTTATTTTTGATTTGGTGAACTATTATTACCAAATAGCAGAATCCATTAAAGGCATTTGACCAATTTTCTGTTAAGTTGATTATGATCAGTTAGAACTCAAAATTTCAGCATAAAAAATGTTAGTGTATTTTGATTATGTAAATTCTGTTTCAAGTTACATCTTTATTGTAAAAAAATAACTTTTACCCTATTTATATTCCTGCATGTAAAATATTTTAATGTATGTATTATATTTAAAAATATTCAATGATTATTCTGTTGTAATGTCTGAAAAAAATTCCATGTTTATTTATTTATTCTAATTTAAGCTGTACGAAGATTTTGTGACAGAAAATAAACATTGTTTATGTTTTTCTAAATCTTTGGTTGAGTAATTTATTTATTTTTGAAATAAAACGAAAGTCTTAACACTGTAAATATTTATCGACACTGCGCCAATTTCTTTTTCCAAATATACAGTATATTTTGTCTATTTTACTGTAAGTTTATAAGACATTATATGTATATTGCTTCCTCGCAATATCGAAGTTACGAGAAGCTTTGTGATCGTTTCAGATTGAGACGAAAAAAATGTTCTCCGAATTCAAAATTTTAAATTGATTTATCCGTTTCACGTCAAGACAAACACTTTTCGTTCCGTGTCTGTCTGTCCGTCCGTCCGTGTGTGTCCCCTGAATTATTATCATACGTATAACTCATGAACCACTGAACCGATATTTAAAATCATCAAAATCGTATCTAAGGTGGATGGGTGACATCCTAAAATATTTTTTTTGAAGATGTCTCAAGAATGACACATGTTACGTAAAAATTTTATAGGATCTTTTTTGTAGAGCATTCAATTTCCCATAATACAGGTCTACAACGTTTGTTGTAAACAGGGTGTCTACTTTCAGAAAAGTCAGGGAAGCCTAAAGTGGTCAGGGAAAGTCAGGGAATTTATTTAAAATTCTGAAAAGTCAGGAAATTTTTCATAAATTCTGGGACGTCACGTATTTTTCCAAGGCAGTGTCTTTGTGCTTATTACTAATTTTGATTTTAATGACCTTTTTTTTGCTTCTCAACTTCAATTCTATACATATTCATTTAAAGAAAAAAAAATGTATAAATTTAAATTGACGAGCAAAATAAGATCTTCAAAATTTATTTTTTGTCCCTCGATTATTTCTTGTACCGGGGCTCTAGTGGTCAGGGAAAAGTCAGGGAATTTTATTTTCAAAAACCAGTGAACACCCTGCTAAAATATTCTATATAAAACGCAACGTCTCTCTGTCTGTCTGTCTCGAGAACCACTTATCTGATTTACGTGTTTTTTTTTTTTAATTCATAGATACGTTCTTTGTCCAGGTTTTAATATATATTTTATTACGTTAGGTAACATAAGGAATAAAGCAGTGACAATAATAGTAAATCAAGTCGGAAAAAAGTTTGCCGCTAGCGCGCTCATTTGCAATACGCTACCTAAATCGTTAACTATTGAACAATAAAATGTAGTAAAGAATTGCGTAGAGTAAAAAGATCTAAAAAATAGTTCAATTATATACCGTAAACCGGGGTTACTTTGCGCCAGTGGGGGTTACTTTGCTCCATTAGTAAAAGAATTTCAATGTAGCTTTACGGTTATATATGATGCATATTATTGCATATATTACCAAACAAAATGTAGCAGTTATTGAAGGTTGCTTTGTAATATGATTGTAGCCTAAAATATCGATATAACATACATTCATTATTAAAGAAACAGCCAGTCAGTGAAATGGTGATCAATAAAACTGTATTTTTTTAATGTGCAAAATTTGGTGTGTGTGGCGGTTCCTCTTCATAACTATCAAGTAAGTGTTTATAAATTAGTTTATATGTATATCCTTTTATTATAATGTTGTAGATGAAGTTATCATTCCTTGATGATACTAAATAACTTAAAATTATTTTCTCCCCGAACTGGCAGATTTTAATGTCTTTTGGGGTTACTTTGCTCCAGACAAAGTAACCCCGAAAGACGTTAAAATTCAGAGAGAAAACAATTTTAAGTTACATTTTGAATAATAATACCTAATTTAAATGTATTATTGGTTCTTATATTTTTTATTTTGTATATTTATTAACGTTTTTTGGTTACAGAAATACCAGAAACTATAAAAGACAGCTGGTGTCAAAGTCAAGGCGGTATTGTGATTATACACCTGAAGCCTTGCAACAATGCTTAAACGAAATAAAAAGAGGTGATATTTCACATAGAAGAGCAGAAAAAATCTATAAAATACCAAGAAGAACAATTTGGAAATGGTCCTTGAAACGGGATGAATTGACCCATAGGCTCCATTAAGCCTTCCAAGCAAATCTCTAACAATAAGAGGGTTTTTTTCCGTTCCAGATCTAACATCTATTCTTAATTCAAACTTATACTGTTGGCTATTTTTTAAAATTTGTTTTGTGCGATTTATTTTAATTTTTTATGAATAAATGTAGTTTCATTTTCTTATAATAAAAACAAAATCCATAGGTATAATATTTGGAATTTTTTTGGACAGACGTGAACCCCAGATAAAAGTCGATAAAACACATGCTTAACTTTGCTCTATCTACTTAAATAGTGGCGTTATAATGAAAAACTATAGAGTGGAGCAAAGTAACCCCGGCCTATGGGAAACTTTGCTCCACTTTTTAACAAAAAAAATTAAACATTACATTACTATTTATCAAATAAGTGTCAATGTGAATATGTTGTATTAGATCCTATATATAAATACTAAACGGAAAAAAAGTCATTTCTATCGATTTTTCTATTTATTTCTATAGAGTTTTAAAAAATAATCGTAAAAGTGGAGCAAAGTAAACCCGGTTTACGCTATATTTTTTAAATCCTAAACAATTATTCCGTATAGTCAACGGGAGCGAAGCCGCGAGCACAGCTAGTTAAATTTATAAATGTTAAATATTGCTAATTAGAAACGATTTACGCGAAAACATAGGTTGAGAAATAACGAAGTACGAATTGACAAACGAAATCAAAATTTGTAAAGCTTTGTGTAGTGCTATTAGAGAGACCTGAGCCTACAGCTGCAGAACTAATGACGTTTTCATTACGCTGAATTTATTACTTGGCATAGAAACTTGAGCGCAGAAAGCCAAAACCAACATTGAAAATTCACGTTATGTATGTACGCTGAAAAGGTTTACAGTGGGTAATTTATACGACAATAACTAATAATGAAGACGAGGTGGAAAAGTTTTTTATATTAAAAATGATTAAGATGTTATTGCTTCTATATACCGGGTGTTTTTTTTAACCTGAAACTTTCAAATATCTCGAAAATTAGGCACTCTACAGAAAAAATGTCAATTATCAAAATTTAATCATTCCGCGGGGGAAATACATTAGTGCAAAAAAATAGTCTCACCCCCCACCCTCTTTATAGGTGGGGGCGGGGGTAATTTTGAATCTTAAATAGGAACCTCAATTTTTTATTGCTTCTTGATTTTATCTGAAATATTTTGTTCGATTCATCATTAGTTTTGACCCCCTCCCATAGATTGAAAATTTTACTCACATTTTTTTCACTTTGTGGTGTCTTTAGATAGGTCTCCTAAAATGCAACAAAAAATGTTAGATACTCTTTTGATTTTAACCCTTCAGTCACAATATATTTGCATTTAAATGTCGTTATCAGAGCGTCCCCTCTCCCCTTCTACTTTCTAAACTATCTATGAAAAAAAATCCAGAATGTTGCTTTTAGTTCGTACTTTCAATGAAAATTATAACGAACACAAAAAAAAAATTGAAATAGCTCTTGTTTATAAATCGTAATGACTACGGAAACCTATCAAGTGCGTGCCTAACACGCACTTGGCCGTTTTATTGTATTAATTTATAATTTGTTTTAGTAATTATCTCGTTGAAATTTTACTGCCGCTCTAGGCTATAGCCTATTAGTAAATTGCGTGTAGTAATAAAAATTAGTGTATTTTTATAAGATTTTATATATTTTTGCACGAATTTTTTTTATACCAATATAGATTGTATCTTTTTGCCGTTATTGCCTTTTGTCTTGGTTGATTTAAGATTCAATTCATGTTTTATTTTTCTCAACAGACAGACACTGACTTTGAAACTTTATATCCCGCGGTGATAGAACTTTTTCATCATTTTTTTGTGGAATTGTTAACAACATACATAGTTTGACTATTCTTCAATTGAAATTTTAATATATTTATATAAGAAATGGTTGTCTGTATAAAAAGTATAAAGAACTTCAAAATGTGTCTTGTATGATTTTGAATCTACATAATTCAAAATTTAAAAAATGACAAATACAGTGCGTTAATGATGAAAGTAACAAATTCCTTTAAAATTCAAGTAATTATTTTGTGCAAAAACGCTCGGACACGTCGATTAGTAATTTTAGTTGCGGATTTTTTAACATAAGAAAATTGTATACAGGGTGTCTCAACAAGAACATATACAGTCATCATTGATTTTTTTAAATGGAACACCCTATATATTATGCCAAATGAATTGTATGGTGTGTATTTCAAAATATCAATTTTCAAACGTCATTATTCCGAAAACCGCTATATAATATATAAGGTGTTCCACTTAAAAAAATCAATGATGACTGTATATGTTCTTCTTGAGACACCCTGTATACAATTGTCTTATGTCAAAAATTCCGCAACTAAAAATACTAATCCAAGTGTCCGAGCGTTTTTACACAAAATAATTACCTGAATTTTAAACGAATTTGTTCCTTTCATCATGAACGCACTGTATGTATATAATAATATACGCTAATAAGGTACCAGTCTTGGCAAGGAACCCAGTAATGGCACATTTTTAATTAAATGTACTGAATTAGAAATATTTGTTGATATTTGATTACTACCATTTCTGAATATTAATCTATATACATTTAACTGTCTTACAGCGTGATTTGATCACATGAGGCCAATAGGTGTCAAAATGTTGGACATTTAAATTAATTATTAATATAATTTATTTATTAATTATTATATTATCATAGCAACTGCTTTACATAGTTTCAAATTTGATGATTCTTTCTTTTATATCTTTTGTGTCGTAGTACTTATCATTAGCAAGTGTCCATCACTGCGTGTTTATTACTGGTTTTACTTTATCCATTACTGGAGAAAAAACATAAACAAAATAAAAGGCTATAATTTAAAAAAACAAACTATATTTGCGTACTTTGGTAATTAAATTGATTAAATAAAGAGTTACTTGTTTTATTAGTAACCTTGCTCTTATTGCGGTCATAACTGGTGCCCCTGTACCTTATATACAAGTTGGGTTGCATGCTGAGACGGAGTATTTTAAGACGATATCAACTTTATTAATAACCCGTAGGTTTTAATTTAATGTCAGTAATTATTATTTAAATTTAATCAAATATTTTTATTTTTTGGTTTTGAGTATTTTTTTAAAGGTAATTATAAACAAATCCGGTTGAAATAATGCTGTTTTTGTAATGTTATTTTAATAAATGTAAATAAATAGTAAAACATCTTAAAAGAATCATATGAGACTTCGCGAATTTAAATAATTCAGAAAGGCAATTGTACAATGATTATTATATTATTATAAACTCAATCAGTTGGGGGGGGGGGGGGACAAAACTCCTCCCGAAATATTCAATGTTCTTAAAAAAAACGTATGTTTAGGTAAAACATCAGTACAAGATACCTTCAAAAAATTTAACCCATACGTATTTATCTACCCTAACCCCGAAAATTTTTCTTACTACACCATTGACCTCACATTTTGACCTACTAGTTTTAATTAATAATTATCAATGTATTCCTTTTCCTCTACCTCAGGGGTCACCAAACATTTTGAGAAACATGCCGGATCGAATTTTTTATAAACATGAGGGGAGGACGGAAAATATTCTTGTTTGAATCCTATTAGAACATTTATTTACATGTGCATTTTTAGACAAATAGAGTTTATATCGGAATTTATAATGAAAATATTTATTAAAATGTACATTGTATGTGTACATAAAATCATTAAATTGTATAAAATTTATATTTCTCATATATAAAATATTTATATATAAAAATCGGGGGCCGGATGAAAATCTTTGGAGGGCCGGATCCGGCACGTGGACCGTTGTTTGGTGACCGCTGATCTACCTGATAATAATAATAGTTTTTATAGTCTTATCTCGTATTTTGAAGATAATCATACACTAAACGAATTGTATTTGTAGATTAAAATAAAATCACAAATGAATTATGTTAACGAATGTCACGTTCGTAACATAATAAGTACATCAGTGTCTATTAGCGTAATGATGTTACAGATATTTCTGCATGAGTCTGTTGATGGAATAAATGTACACATCAGGGCTGTGCAATACTGTGCATTGTACGGAAAAAATTGTATGTTATTTTTTATTGTATAAAAATGTATGCGAAAATTATTATGTTCTGCCTTGTAACCCGACGACATTAATTGTAATTAAGATAATATTAAAAAAATTACTGGAAATTTGTAAAAATTACTACATTACAGATGTTTTAGGAATCCTTATAGTTTCGCTCTGTCCGTCTGTCTATAAAATTTTTATACCTATAAAGATGAAATTTGGTATACAAACTTAGATTGATGACCCAAAAACAGAAATGAAGAGATTTTGAAAAAAAGAAAGTTTTTGGACCCCCTTCTCAGACTTGAGTGGGGTATCTTTAGATAGGTCTCCTAAAATGCAACAAAAAATGTTATATGACTTTTTGATTTTCACCCTTCAGTCACGATATATTTGTATTTAAATGTCGTTATCATAGCGCCCCCCCCCCCCTTCTACTTTCTAAACTATCAATATAAAAATCGAAAACAAAATCCAGAATGTAGCTTTTAGTTAGTACTTTCAATGAAAATTATAACGAACACTAGCTAAAATAGTTTATAAAATAAATTAAAATAACTCTTGTTTACTACTGGAAAAACGGAGAAACTTTGGTTTCTAGTCACTTAAACTAAAAATATACACCTTAACCACAATAAAACAATGTCACTCGACAAGTGTTTCGACTTCACAAGAAGTCCTCATCAGGAGCTTAACAGTTCCAGACTGTAACTCTTAGGCTCCTGATGAGGACTTCTTGTGAAGTCGAAAAACGTGTCGAGTGACATTGTTTTATTGTGGTTAAGGTTTTTTTTTTTTTTAGTTTAAGGAACTCTTGTTTATAAATCGTAATGACTACGGAAACCTATCAAGTGCGTGCCCAACACGCACTTGGCCGTTTTATTTATTTATAATTTATTTTAATGCACAGATTAACCCCCTTCAATATTGACATTGAATTATGAACCAGCCTGTATAAATGCACGCGAGCGTTGACGGTGACAGCGCGATAAGTTGGAAGTAGAGTGACGTGTGCTTTGTTGACCGCGGTCAAGAATCGCAGAGGGCTGCAATGGGTCACGTCTATCTGCTGCTCTGTCGGTACGTCGGGAGTTTGAAACGCTGCGACGAAAGCACCGTAGTATTCTTAGCTTATTAATAGAGGACTGTGTTCAAGTATAGTAACAAGGAATCATGTTAAATCTAAATGCTTTGACCGGCCTGAAGCTGGCTACATCCATCTTTGTATCTCTGGGATTGTTTTCAGAGTATATTAGCCTTAGACAAGGAAAGATAAAGGACACATAACACATTACCT
Organism: Sialis fuliginosa; assembly: GCA_961205875.1. Classification (NCBI taxonomy): domain Eukaryota; kingdom Metazoa; phylum Arthropoda; class Insecta; order Megaloptera; family Sialidae; genus Sialis; species Sialis fuliginosa. Next base: position 829,485 of record OY540814.1, on the reverse strand, counting down.
AGCGTTGTTACCATAACGCATCACGAGTCATTGGCGTATCATTCAGATTTTAAAATAAATATCAAATGTTTTTAATTATAAAATTAATTAACAATAAATGTTTTTATATTGTCTTTAAAAGTATTTCAGTGATAATTGATTAACAGAGAAATGTCTATTTGGAACTATCATCTCTCGTACATACTAAATTCAATTGTAATTTAAACCATATTTGCATATTATAAATTTTCAACTGACGCCTATGGGATAATATGCAGTTTTGACAATTAAAAAAATATGATCGCCGACAAATTTTGCTAACACTTTCATATACGGACTAGCATTGGTTGTTATGTATCCATACTCTTTCCTAATCTAAGATATTTGCTATCAAATCAGACAAATTATAGGTACATAATAAATAAATAAAACTCTAAAAAATCAATATCATTATAAACAATGTTTGTAATAAAATCACCGAAAATGTCAAGAAATCGACGAAAAACTGATTTTTGTGTCTTCCCCCACTTTAGATAAGAAATGATTTGACCGACTTTTGTGTCCCTGAGATTGTTTCAGAGTGTGTTAGGTATCAAATCAGACAAATTATATTTCATAAATAAATAAAACTCTAAAAAACTAATATCATTATAAACAATGTTTGTAATAAAATCAACGAAAATGTCAAGAAATCGACGAAATACTGATTTTTGTGTCTTCTCCCACTTTAGAGGAGATAACGCCAATGTCGTTGGAGGGGGGAAACTTCAGGAGATCTTTGTGACAATAAAGAATAATTATTAGAAAAAAATCTGGTCTGAATTTTTTTAAACCGAAAATCCTAGACTAAAAAAAAGATATTAAAATATGAACGAACGAAAAAACCTACATATGTATGTGCAGGAGTTTTAGAGAAAAAATTACCCACTACCTCGCATAGAAACCGAGATATTTACGATTTTGTGTAATTAATAAATAACAAAAAAATCTCAATATTTTGCCACGTCACAGATAAAGGATTGTAATTTGTCTCATTCGATCCGAGGGAAAAAACAAGCTAGTGTTCAATCATAGAAAATTGCTATAAATTTTAAGCTAAAACTCGTTATAAATTTGAAATAAAGCCGGGAAAAAAACTATTTTTGCTTCCTCGCAATATCGAAGATTCGAGAAGCTTTGTGATCGTTTCAGATTGAGATGAAAAAAATGTTCTCCGATTTAAAAATTTTAAATTGATTTATCCGTTTCACGTCAAAGCAAACACTTTTCGTTCCGTGTCTGTCTGTCTGTCCGTGTGTCCGTCCGTCTGTCCCCTGAATCCGTCACACGCATAACTCATGAACCCATTTCAAAATCGTGTGTAAGGGGGAGGGGTGACATCCCAAAATATTTATTTTTTCAAGATTCAAAATCATCAAAATCGTGTGTAAGGGGGAGGGGTGACATCCCAAAATATTTATTTTTTCAAGATATCTCAAGAACGACACATGTTACGTGAAAATTTTATAGAATATTTTTTGTAGAGCATTAAATTTCCTATAATATGGGTCTACAACGTTTGTTGTTAATTATTCCCTTACAATGTTTTATCTCAATATATTTTTAAAATTCGTGTTTTGTTTTTCTAAATTGATATTTGCTTGGCCATATTAAATGTCATTTTGACATTTACAAATTTACATAAATTTAGATTTAGATTGAAATTGTCAAAAAATAAAAAATACATATATGAAAAAATATTCAGGTGCGTTTTAAGAAAAAATTCGAACTAAGATTTTTAGTAAAATTTGTATAAAAATTAAATGGTTAACCAATGCCAGGCAATTTATCTGAACACTATCGGTTTTGGTGAATTTAGCACGAGGAAGCACTGTGCATTTACTTGGCAGATGTTTTTATCCTTCCTCCACCCCGAAACGAGGGACCTAACCTTGTTGGAGGAGGGAATCTTTTAGATTTCTTGATGTCACCCTTAAGAACCATAATATGAATTTTTTTTTATTATTATTAATTTTTTCTACTCCACAATACTTGGCGTCTTGGCTATTATTATAAACAAGCAAGTTCAGTATAAAATATAATTTAATACCAAACAAATAATAGAAAATAAAATTATAAAAAAAAGATGAAACTCATAAACAAGCTGCCCAGAGAGACTAATATAAGTTTCATAGAGAACTTCCTTTTTAATTAAAAAATTGGAATTTGTTTCTTTTTCTACACAACAAGTGTGAAAGTTGGCACAATATTTGTTCTTTGATATCTCACGAACTACTGAAACTATTTTATGAAACAAACGTTAAAAGGCAAAATGACAATAGATACATTAATGTCCGGTATCATAAAGGACCTAACAAATTTGTTAGCTAGCAAGCACTTTCAACTGAGATATCAAACTTATATGACAGTTCTTTTGGAGTTTGTTGATGACTTTGACAAGTTTCGCGCACGCGTTGTAGTAAGTAAATACAAACGGTATTAAAACAGTGGTGATGGTATGAAAATTATTTTGTATGGTCAAAGACAAGGTTAGTAAAGTAATAGGTTGCCTCATAACTCTGGTGGGGCGTGGCATGAGAGGGGAGAACGCGTCATCGTGAGGAACTCTTTGACATTATAAATGGCTGTCAAACTATATTTACTCTTTATTTTAGTTAAGCTGATTTATTATAAGTTGTTTTTAAATATTTTCATTTGATATTGATAGTGTACTGAGTTTTAAATCTAAATTTTTATTATTTTATTATTATAAATTATAGTTTTAAACGTTTTAAACAAGTGTTTTTTTATGTTTAACCAACAAATGTATTTTCTTTAAGCATTGATTTCTGACATCATTTTAAAGTTTTTATGAAGAAATATTATATGTAATAATTTGTGCTTCTGTAATAAACAATAATATTTACTTTTTTTAAATACAAATATCCAAAAATTCGAAATAATTTGAAAAAAATACTTAATATATGAAACAACATTTAAAGGTTCCTCAGGGTGACGTCATCACACGCAGCCGCTGATTGGTCAAAAAGTTATGAGGCAACCTATACATATACTAACCTTGGGTCAAAGATGCCAACTGTGTTACAATTAGTTGAAGTGTCACTGCTCTAAATTCCATAGCTAATCCATAGATACTAGTACAGAATTAATACCCCATTTGAATGTAATTGCTAACTAGCAAATTTTGTTAGGTCCTTTATAATACCGGACATAACTGTTATCGAAACAAGATTTCATTACAGCAATTATAGTCGCAGGCTCATAGAAAATTACTATAAAATATTAAGATAAAACTCGTCTCAAAATTCAATTAATTTCTTTAAGCCTAATAAGTAAACATTCCCAGGTGCCACTCTCCGATTTTAATGAAACTTGGTCAACATGTTCTTTGGGTAAAAATTAAGGACACGTATTTTTTTATACGTGCCCGTTTTTAAGTTTAGGTGGTGAAATGGACCCTTGAAAATGAGGGTAAAATTTTAAATTTGTAAATAGCTCGTAAACCGCTTGGAATAGTGGCATGTGTATAGTACAAAATTTGTTTGGTATTACAAGAGCTATAAAATAGCATACATGTGGTACCCCCTATAATTTTTATTTGGGGGGTATAATGGACATCCCTCAACTTTTTTCAAAAATGATTATTTTTTCTTTCATAAATCAATAGAGTGAAGTATTCTGAATACAATGATATAGAATTTCAAAACTTCGGAGATATCGGCACTTTTGTAGTCCGCCATATACTTTATACAGTGTATAAAGTATATGGCATGCCGCGGCGCGCGCCAGTCAAAGCTAGTAGAACACTTTTCAAAGTAGTGTGGTATTAATTTGATAATTCACAAATATCATCAATATGGGGTTAAATAAAAGTTATTCGCTACAAAATTTCCTACAACATCCATTTCGAACAAAAAAAAAAAAAATTCATTTGTTTATCCGCTACGCTGATTAAAATGGCTGGAAACACACTTTTTTAAAGTTGATACATCTGGAAAATAAACATTCTGTAGTACAGAACATTCACAGAAAATTAGGACCTGATATCATCAACTGTTTTTGTTTTATTAAATTGTTAATAATGGAATCATGCTTGTCTTTGATTAAACATAAAAGTTTTTGTAAAACTTTTATTTTTGTACAACTATTTGTATGTGTTCTCAAAGACTTATATAATCGATTCCCACCATAAAAAAGTAAAATTTTTCAATTCTTTGGCAAATGGTAACACTAAAATCTTATTGTTGAGTTTTTTAATTTTAAACCAATTCAATTGTTTCATGGAACCAGAAATATTAAAAAAATAATAACCAAGAACCTGCTCTGAATAATTATTATTTATCTATTGGTGATAACCGCACTAAAATCGGTTCAGTAGTTTTCGAGAGAAGCGGTGAAAGATACAAAAATAAACTTCTTTTTATGTAGGCAAAGTTAATTAATTGTATATACAATCAATTTTTATAAAAATTGTGTAGTGTGCAATATACATTAAATAACTCAAAAATGAAAATAATAACGTTAACAGATTTTGTTTGTTGCACTACTAGCATCTGATTTTTAATGAAATATAGTGAATTAATATCCATAGAAAACAACACGAATTATAAAATGAGGCGTTAATGGGTTAATGTTATTTTGTGAAAACTGTTTTATTTATTGCAAATTCTTAAAAGCGGTTATAATGAGGTTTCGTTTCATGATGTAACACATTATATGGGCAAATCCACAGAACGTGGCCGCTTTGGGGGAACGGCAATAGTGCGCGTGTGGGAATGTATATTACCCACCCATAAGTACATTAACTCAAACTATACTTTATTGTGAATGTAAACATGGAGTTACAAGTCGATTGCTTGATTCATATAAAAACTGCAGCACAATTTGCATTGAAAAATCGGTTATTTTCACGTTTTCAGAATGGAACTTTTAAAAAAAGAAAAATTCATACCACCGCAATTTTCTCAGATTCAAACCAATGAATCTGAAATTTTTACTGGACATGTTTTTTGGTACAATGAACCTTTTCCCGGAGTTTCAAAGGAGCACACCTCTTACATTTCATATGCGCGATTGTTTTATCCAGCGAACGGCAATTTCAGCGTTTTTTATTTGGTTTATTTGCTGTAACTTTTGGAACATCCGAAGCACACTCCTGAAATTGAGACCAATTATTCTTCTCTTTGTTACGAAGATTTTGAGACGACATAGAAGAGTGTGCGTTCAATGCTCCATTTTGAAGAAGCATTTGAGTATTTTAATTTAAAGCTAATGCGGCCACGTTCTATGGATTTGCCCATATCTTTAGTAAAATAATTTCAAAATTGGTACTTAATAAAGTATTGCAACGTAAATTATTAAAGATAAAAATCGTACAATCTTATTTTTAGAACAGTGTATTTGAAGTGTATCGGGAGCTATTGAACTAAAAGAGCGGAGCGCATACGAACTAGTTCCTCTAGTTCTCGTGTGGGAGCGCTCTTTTCAACTAGTTCGTTCGTGAACTACACAAGTCTAATATTTTGAAAAACAATAAAACCAATTTCGATCATCAATATTAGTTTTTTCATTATTAGGCCAGTAATATAAATAGCACTTTTGAAATGTAAACATTCCAAGTGTTCATGTACCATTTGATGATAAATAGTAGAGAATATATCGTCAGAATAAATACCTAATGAGCGAATACAAGTAGATATGAGTGTTGATACTCTTGACATCTGTATTATCGAGGTATTATAAAACAGAGGCTCTTTTTACTCCCACTTATTTTGTATTTTGAGAAAGATATGTAGAACGATAATATACTGTCGTTTTAATGTTCTTAAATCAACAATGATTTGTCCTCTTTGGCGTTTATTTATGTCTTTTTTGGTGTATATATATCATGGTCGCTTTAGTTGATGTATTTATGTATTAGACTTTATTAATCTTTTTTTATTAAAGATTTGTATTTGTGACCGTGTGCTAAAAGCTTGATAAATATTAATAAAACAGTGTCGCCAACTTTATTATATTAGCTGTTTACAAAATGAGATTTATTTATCTTTAAAAATAATATTAAATCTCAGACTATAGAATGTAGGTGTGTTTTATTTATTGTAAAAATAGATTTATGAAATTAATAGTCCGGTGCAGTTTGATTTTTACCTCGGAACCCGTCTATAATGAACTTTTTCCATTTAGTTTCTAATCGTAAAAAATTTAATCTTTTACATTAAAAAAATATTGGGGACCTTCTTATACGTAATCCTGACAATGAAGAAAGTACGTGATTCTTATTTTATTAAAACGTATTTCTAACAAACTAATAAAATATATAATAAAAATGAATGGAACATAAACTATAGATAATATTATTCTCTACATTATGTATCAAATGAATTTTTTTGAACGTAATAACTTAATCGGAAACGGATGTTTATCAATTTTTGAATTTTCGAATTATTTTTGAAATTAGAAAAAAAGGGATAAATAGAAAATGTCGAGTATGTTATTATCTATAATTTATTCCCCATACATTTTTTTCCATTTATGATTTAGTCAGAAAGAATTTTTTTAAATAAATATTAAGGATTATCTTCTGTTCACTCTTCGTATTACGTATACATAAGAAACTCCCATGATACTTATGACAGATATTTCTTCTCTGTTGTAAACCATTTGTTTTTTGTTTTCTCCAAAAATTTATTTTTTCGAAAAAATGAATAGAACATAAATTATAGATAACACTTTTTTTTCTACAACCGTTTAAAAAAGTAGGTTTTTTCATTGACATTTCAGTGTGTAAAATAGTACTTTTGCGCTCGCCGTGCGACAAAGTTACTTTTATGCTCGGCGTGCGAAAAAGTGTTTTCTGTTTCCATAGTAACACATACATTTTTACATTTTGCTTCCTCGCAATATCGAAGATACGAGAAGCTTTGTGAACGTTTCAGATTGAGACAAAAAAAAAGTTCTCCAATTTCAAAATTTTAAATTGATTTATCCGTTTCACGTCAAGACAAACATTTTTCGTTCCGTGTCTGTCTGTCTGTCCGTGTGTACGTCCGTCCGTCCGTCCGTCTGTCCCCTGAATCCTTGTCACACGTATAACTCATGAACCACTGAACCGATATTATTGAAACTTGGTCGGATGGTTGGGTTTGGTTTGAGGACGGTCCCATTTCAAAATCATCAAAATCGTGTGTAAGGAGGAGGGGTGACACCCCAAAATATTTCTTTTTTCAAGATATCTCAAGAACGACACATGTTATGAGAAAATTTTATAGAATATTTTTTGTAGAGCATTAAATTTCTTATAATATGGGTCTACAACGTTTGTTGTAAAATATTCCCTTACAAAGATTTATCTCAATTTATTTTAAAAATTCGTGTTTTGTTTTTCTAAATTGATATTTGATTGGATATATTAAATGTCATTTTAACGTTTTAAATGTCATTTTGGCATTTTAAATGTCACTTTGACGTTTTAAATGTCATTTTGACATTTGCATAAATTTAGATTTAGATTGAAATTGTCAAAAAATTAAAAATATATGAAAAAATATTCAGGTGCGTTTTATGAAAAATTTCGAACTGAGATTTTTTAGTAAAATTTGTATAAAAATTAAAAGGTTAACCAATGCCAGGCAATTTATCTGAACACTATCGGTTTTAGTGAATTTAGCACGAGGAAGCACTGTGCATTTTCTTGGCAGATGTTTTTTTACGATTGATGAATTTTATAAATACTATTGTATTATAGTATTAAACAAATTACTCAAATTTAAGTACTATATTACTTATTGTAATAAACAAAATTATTAATAAAATTAAATAAAATATAAACAATACCTTAAGGTTTTTTTCTTGGCACAATTCATGGTATTATGTGTAATTTTCATATATCAATTTAGATTTTGCAGATAGTAAATTTAAAATTACAAAATTTGCAACTTCTGATATCTCTAGTGGTGCACACTTATGTTCTTTCTCAGTATCACAACTTATCCATCTTAAATTACAGAATAACAAATTAAGAAACACATTCTAATGAAAATAGAACTGTCAAAAATTTTGTCCAAAGCTTACTTGAGTTGAATTTTAATATTAATATAATAAAATACAAAGTATATAAATTAATTACATACTGTTGTAGAAAAAATATTGTGTGCACCTCGGGTGTAAAATACGTTTTTCACACTCGTGCGAAAAACTATAATTTTACACCCAAGATCTAGATAAACAAATATATATTATTTATAGCAGTAAGCATATATTAATCAATATTTCTAATTTAGTACATTTAATTAAACAAGTCCAACACTGGGGTATGATCCAAGAGTGGAGTCAGTACCTACCATATTTGTTTTATTTATTTTAGATTTTCTAAAATGAAAAATATCGAAGTATTATAAAGTTTTCAAAGTTTACAATACATATAATAGCAACACAATTATTTATTTAAAAGGAAACTTATTAGACAATAATTCGGTTAGATTGTTTTGAAAAACATTAAAAGTTAGTTTATTACATACACACGAATTTTTTAAACATTTCCCTGGTATACCCCGACTCGTTTTAAATTGGGCAAATTGCCCACATTGAGCTCAAGCGTATAAAACTCCACACATTTTTCAAAAGATACTATCTACAATAAACGTGATGTTCACAGTTTCTGGTTGGGGAAACAGTGTAAATAAAAATAAATTATATATTTATTTCATGCTTCTACAGCCATTTTGATGTGTTGTTGTGGTGGTCAGTAGCGTCCCGTTGTTTTAAAATTGTGAAGTATTGTGTATAGATCATAAACTAGCCTTGGAAAATACCTCAGTATTGGGCACTTGCATGGGCGCCGGCAGTATTTCTTTCAGGGGGGTGCATCTAGATATGGGGCAAAATTCGCCAAGTGTACCAGGTTAAAATTTTGATGTCACCGATTTTCTTGAAATTTTGCAGTTTTGTTGTATGAATGTCTAATAATAAAAATGCAAAAGGATTTTGCCGTAGTGTCATTTGTTGTTAAAATACAGGGCCGCGAATTTCGACGTTTTATAGAATAGGTGTTTTTTCAGAAATTAATAGCTTATATCACACTATTTAGCCAAATTTTGGTATGTACTGACTCTTATAGATTTTTGCATCTTCTTTTCGAAAAAAAATTATTGCATTAGCGAAAAAACATTTTTTCGTAAAAATTTTGCGAATCAAAAAATATTTTTAAATTTTTTTCGAAATACTTTATTTTTAATATTTTTTTTCATCATTCTAAAAACCGATAGTGTTTATATAAATTGCCTGGAATTGGTTTACCATTTAATTTTTATACAATTTTACTAAAAAAATAGTACTTCGATATTTTTCATAAAACGCACTTGAATATTTTTTCATTTTCATATATTTTTAATTTTTTGACAATTTCAATCTAAATCTAAATTTATGCAAATGTCAAAATGACATTTAAAACGTCAAAATGACATTTAATATGTCCAAGCAAATATCAATTTAGAAAAACAAAACACGAATTTTAAAAATAAATTGAGATAAATCTTTGTAAGGGAATATTTTACAACAAACGTTGTAGACCCATATTATAGGAAATTTAATGCTCTACAAAAAATATTCTATACAATTTTCACGTAACATGTGTCGTTCTTGAGATATCTTGAAAAAATAAATATTTTGGTGTGCCCCCTTTCCCTCTTACACACGATTTTGATGATTTTGAAATGGGACCGTCCTCAAGCCAGATCCAACCATCCGACCAAGTTTCAATAATATCGGTTCAGTGGTTCATGAGTTATGCATGTGACAAAGATTCAGAGGACACACGGACGGACGGACGGACAGACAGACAGAGAGACACGGAACGAAAAGTGTTTGTCTTGACGTGAAACGGAAAGATCAATTTAAAATTTTGAAATTTTTTTGTCTCAATCTAAAACGATCACAAAACATGATTGTTGGATTTTTTAGGTATTAAGAAGATATCTACATAAAAATACTTACTTGTATAATGTAAACATTCGTAGGTAATTCTTTTTATAAGTAAATTTGATAAGTTTACTTCAAATTATTTATTTTTTAAATTTTTTGACATAAATTTTCGTATTTCAAAAAAACTGACGTTTGAAAACGGAAATGCCGGAAATCGTAATATTTAAATAACGGAAATCGGATATAGAATTATAAAGGAAACAGTGTACGACCAATACGCATCTTGACAGGTTGTTGGCGCATCCCTGATTAAAGTGTCCCTATATATGATAAGATAGACCTGTGAGATCGACGTAAAATTTAGGTTCAACTGAAGACTAAGGAACACTTACAAAGGGAAGCAACAGCACGGTCCATGAGAATTTCAATGAGCTTGTGGTATGTCAAACTAGAGCAAAAATAAAAAGACACGTGTCCAACAATTTGATCTCATAGGCCTTAATTACAAAGATAATTAACTTTGAAAATTTGTGTATTCAATACAACCGTGTATTATGTTCGCTCGAAGTATAAGTGTGTTGGCCCTACGGTCAACGCACTGGCGTCTCGCCTGGTTTTAAGATTTTGATTTTAATTTATATTTACAATTATTTTTTATTTTTTTGTACACATTACCTCTCCCACTTGCGTAAAAATCGATAAATTAGACATAAATAAAACATATATTATTATTGACAATAGATGTTTGTGGTTTCTTTCAAGTTTGTTTTTTATTAAAACTTTTCAATTTATTAATTAAAAACTAATGAGTTGTGTCAATAATAAATTAAATTTACTTTAAAACAAATTAATAATTATGTACTGGCGTATATATCAATATTTTCATTGTCAATAATAATATATGTTTTATTTATGTCTAATTTATCGATTTTTACGCAAGTAGGAGAGGTAATGTGTACAAAAAAAATATAAAAAAATTGTAAATAAAAATTAAAATCAAAATCTTAAAACCAAGCGAGACGCCAGCGCGTTGACCGTAGGGCCAACACACTTATATTTCGAGCGAACATAATACACGGTTATATTGAATACACAAATTTTTAAAGTTAATTATTTTTGTAATTAAGGCCTATGAGATCAAATTGTTGGACACGTGTCTTTTTATTTTTGCTCTAGTTTGACATACCACAAGCTCATTGAAATTCTCATGGACCGTGCTGTTGCTTCCCCTTGTTAGATAAGGAACAGAAATAAGTTTGAGCGGTGAGACCGGGCATTATACATATATGTATATCTGAAATAATCGATTTAATGTAATTTCCTTATATCGAATAATTCAATTTTCTTTAAAATAAGTATATGCAGCTTCGTAGTTATTTTCCACAAATCTTATTTGATTGTCTGAAAGCACTAGAAATGGTTGAAGAGTAATATAAAATGATGTTTGAATAAGCGAATAGAAGTTACATGTACATACCTCGGAAAGGATCTATTTTTACTATGTTCTAGTTTCTGTAATGTCTGTGAACGAACCGCGACTGGCTGTGGTTTAACCGCGTCATGTCGATGTATCTAAACGTGATTATGGAATCAATATTTGATCTGAAACATATTATCTACGTGTTAGAAATATGAAAATGTATTACATGTAAAAATGTATTATATTGTAACCGTACATACCAATATGTACGCTTACAGAAAAATATTGTATTTTTATTTTATTGATTTTTCCATGTGAATTATTGTAAGATATTTTCGTATTTATATTTAACTATGCTGCTTCGTTCGCGTGGACTACGAAATTATTGTTTAGGATTTAAAAAAAAAAGTTGAATTAAGTACAAAAACGATTAATTATTAATGTAATAAAAACCAAACAGCACTTAAATTACCTACCTAGCAAAAACGAATCAGAACAAAAAGTAAAAATAATTTTTGTTCTATTTAAATTTAAAAGTTAATTATTGAAAACAAAATAAACAATTGACAGTCAAAAGAATACAGGCCTGTGATCATTCCCTCTACCTGCGACTACTTAGCACGCTCCCTCCTTGCCGCACGCCGCGACACGGGTCGCCATCGCGCGAATAATATGTTCCCGTATGTATATTTCGATATTTTCTAAACTATACGACCAAATTGCATGCTGTAAAGGGCAAATTATAACTACATTAACTTATGACGATGAATAATTTATTTCGATAAAGATTAATGTTTTGCAGGTCATAAGTCCATATAAACAAAATCCAAATATTTTAAATTTTCTTTGTAACATAAAAGCAGTAATTGAGGCTTAAATATAAAAGTTAGACAAATAGTGTCCTGACTTTATTGTAGATCTTTTGATTCTACACAATTCTTTAATACATTATTTTGTTCAATATTGAACGGTTTAGGCAGCGTATTGCAAAATAGCGCGCCGACATTGATTTACTATTATCTATCGTCACTGTTTAGTTGTTATGTAACCTAACGTAACAAAATATAGCCTATAACCTGGCCAGAGAACGTACCTATGAATTAAAAAAGAAACCACTTAAATCGGAACAGTGGTTCTCGAGTGATAAACGGACAGACAGACAGAGAGACGTTCAGCTTTAAATGGTTAACCAATTCCAAGCAATTTATATAAACACTATATAATAGGTTTTTATTTAAATTGTTGAATAATTAACTACCTTTGGTGAATTTAGCACGAGGAAGCACTGTGCATTTACTTGGCAGATGTTTTTTGTTATACGTTAGTTTTACATCAAGCAATCAAATATCATTCCGAAATTCGATTTTTTTTGTTCATTACACCTTTTGTTACTTCTATCTTGAGACACACTGTATATATATATATATTTATCATTAAATTCTGCTGGCATCGAAAACAACTCTTCTTATTGTATTTCATTAGATTGTGTTAAAAAAACTATTATTGGTTTGTTGAGTGCTTGAACCGTTTTTATTGTAGTTTATTTATAATTGTAAACAAAACTTCAAACGACTGTGGCCAAAATGTCAGTATTGGATACATGTTTAATTTAATTATTTTTAAATAAATAACCCACTGTTCTAAAGTAATTGGGTTTTTCGAAGTGATGTATAAGTTTTAAAACATTAGAAATAATAAATGTTTATTTTTTCATCTTTATTTTTATTTTTTTGCGTCAAAATAAATAAATACCTACTATACGTCTCTAAACAGCTATTGAAGGAGTGAAATATCGGTATGGATACATGACTTTCATGTTCTTTCTATCTTTTTTAAATAATTTTTAAATATAATTTTTTTTAAATATTTTATTTATATAACCTACTATTTTGAATATAAATTTCGTAATTCATAAAAAAACATATATATTTACGACGGTTACAGCAGTTATTGCCATTTGTATATAAATATAATCTGTCCTAATGTCAAAAACATAATACACATTCGTAGAACAACTAATTTGACAATTTGAATTTAGTTGCATTTGTTTCCAAGGCAACATAAATTAATGACGTATTAATTAGTATTTAAAATTAAAATTTTGAGGGTGTTTTTCACCCTTTCAATGGCTGGTTTAGGCACGTACAAATAATAAATGTCCCTTAGGTTCAACTGAACTACAAATGTATCAAGTCTTATCAAAATTAGTGAAGTAATACTCGTAATGTTCAATTTTTAGATGAAAAAAGTTACAAAATTTTGAATATTTCCAAAACCCCTAATATCCGATTAGCGCCAAAATCAATAGGTCTGGAGTACACACTGAGACAAACATTTTCCCCAAAAATAATTCAGTTCGGTGCATTTTTACAGTAGTTATCGTAAACGAATGAAAATTCTACATCCGCACAGACACACGCACAGCCGCCATGCGGAAATTAACTTTTTTTTACGTTTTGAAGTTAGTACAATCAGAATTTGTCATTTTTTGGACACAATTTTTCGATGGTATTACAATACTTTCATTTCTTTCAGAACATGGAAGTAAAAGCACCATCAAAATTTGAATTTTAAATACTAATTATGTTGCCTTGGAAACAAATGCTAAATTCAAACTCAAATTAGTTATTTTACGAATGTGTATTATGTTTTTGACATTTGGACATTAGAAAAGTGATATTTATAATGCAAATGTGAGTTTTATTTCTGACAATTCCCATTGAAATTTCTCATATATTAAAAATTATTTAAAAAGATATTACAGAACATGGAAGTCATGTATGGGTCTCCATTTAAGTGTGCTTTATTGCATTTACAAAGAAAGAAATGAACCAAGGGATCAGTGGCGTAGGAACGGGGGGGGGGAGGGGGGGTTAAACTCCCCCCCGAAATATTCAATGTTTTTAAAATATATGAAATTATTATTACAATTTTGAATTGAATGACCTTTTTTGTGATTATATTCCCCCCCCCTCGAAATATTTAATGTTCTTAACTGCACTTAGTTCTATGACTAAAAAAAAAAAAAAGAAGGTCTTCAATAACTACTTACTAATTAACATTCAGTTGTGTGACCTTTTTTTTTTTTTTAATCATAAGATTAGAATATAGATCAGTCGATTAAAAGTTATAATAATAATAATTTCGGTTAACCCCCCCCCCCGAATTTTTTTCTTACTACGCCACTGCAAGGGATGTTATTATTCATTCAATAATAAATGTAATATACACGTAGTGTTTTGTCGCATTTCAACGCCTTTGCTATTATTCTTTATAATTCGATGTTCATTTATACGTCGCCTGGAGTATGTATATTCCGCTGGCAGTCCCACTATAGCACCCCTCAAAAAAACCTATTGCATAATTTGTTGCTATTTTGTTGCTATTTTGTGCCACCAAGCCCGATTTTGTAACTTGCTCCATTCTCGAGAAAAATGGGGGGGGCCAGCGTCAGTTCTCGCTAGCAGTCCGCTCAATTACTCCGTAACTAATAAAGCTGGATAAAATTTTTTTGCAGGATATTTTGTTGCTAGTTGAGTACTTCCGGATACCAATAAAATTTTTACCCCCCCCCCCCTTTAAAAAAAAAATTTTTTTTTTTATATAATAATAAATGAAAAAATAATATTCAAACCAGTTTCTAATTTGTTGCATCCAGCACTCCCCCCCCCCCCCCCAAAAAAAAAACATGCCCTGCCATTTTATCTAAAAAGTTAACATAAGCACCATCATATGGAGTATAATAATCTTACATGTTAAATTAATATTCAAACTAGTTTCTAATTTGTTGCCACCAGCACCCCCCCCCCAAAAAAAACTTCATATTTACCTTAATATATTATTTTTTAATATTTCTGAACCATAAAACATTTTGTTGCTTCCTCATTTTATCTAAAAAGTTAACATAAACGCTATCATATGGAGTATAATAATCTTACATGTTAAATTAATATCCAAACTAGTTTCTAATTTGTTGCCGCCAGCACCCCCCCAAAAAACCTTCATATTTACCTTAATAGATTATTATTTAATATTTCTGAACCCTAAAACATTTTGTTGCTTCCTCATTTTATCTAAAAAGTTAACATAAAGGCTATCATATGGAGTATAATAATCTTACATGTTAAATTAATATCAAAACTAGTTTCTAATTTGTTGCCGCCAGCACACCCCCAAAAAACCTTCATATTTACCTTAATATATTATTTTTTAATGTGTTTAAGCCCTAAAACATTTTGTTGCTTCCTCATTTTATCTAAAAAGTTAACATAAACGCTATCATATGGAGTATAATAATCTTTCATGTTAAATTAATATTCAAACTAGTTTCTAATTTGTTGCCACCAGCACCCCCCCAAAAAACTTCATATTTACTTTAATATATTATTTTTTAATATTTCTGAACCATAAAACATTTTGTTGCTTCCTCATTTTATCTAAAAAGTTAACATAAACGCTATCATATGGAGTATAATAATCTTTCATGTTAAATTAATATTCAAACTAGTTTCTAATTTGTTGCCACCAGCACCCCCCCAAAAAAACTTCATATTTACCTTAATATATTATTATTTAATATTTCTGAACCATAAAACATTTTGTTGCTTCCTCATTTTATCTAAAAAGTTAACATAAACGCTATCATATGGCGTATAATAATCTTACATGTTAAATTAATATTCAAACTAGTTTCTAATTTGTTGCCGCCAGCACCCCCCCCAAAAAACCTTCATTTTTACCTTAATAGATTATTATTTAATATTTCTGAACCCTAAAACATTTTGTTGCTTCCTCATTTTATCTAAAAA
This sequence comes from Sialis fuliginosa, assembly GCA_961205875.1. Taxonomy (NCBI): domain Eukaryota; kingdom Metazoa; phylum Arthropoda; class Insecta; order Megaloptera; family Sialidae; genus Sialis; species Sialis fuliginosa. The sequence continues at coordinate 813,357 of OY540814.1, read as the reverse complement.
GTTAACATAAAGGCTATCATATGGCGTATAATAATCTTACATGTTAAATTAATATTTAAACTAGTTTCTAATTTGTTGCCGCCAGCACCCCCCCAAAAAACCTTCATTTTTACCTTAATAGATTATTATTTAATATTTCTGAACCCTAAAACATTTTGTTGCTTCCTCATTTTATCTAAAAAGTTAACATAAAGGCTATCATATGGAGTATAATAATCTTACATGTTAAATTAATATTCAAACTAGTTTCTAATTTGTTGCCGCCAGCACCCCCCCAAAAAACCTTCATTTTTACCTTAATAGATTATTATTTAATATTTCTGAACCCTAAAACATTTTGTTGCTTCCTCATTTTATCTAAATAGTTAACATAAACGCTATCATATGGCGTATAATAATCTTACATGTTAAATTAATATTCAAACTAGTTTCTTATTTGTTGCCGCCAGCACCCCCCCCCCCCCCAAAAAAACCTTAATTTTTACCTTAATAGATTATTATTTAATATTTCTGAACCCTAAAACATTTTGTTGCTTCCTCATTTTATCTAAAAAGTTAACATAAACGCTATCATATGGAGTATAATAATCTTTCATGTTAAATTAATATTCAAACTAGTTTCTAATTTGTTGCCACCAGCACCCCCCCAAAAAACTTCATATTTACTTTAATATATTATTTTTTAATATTTCTGAACCATAAAACATTTTGTTGCTTCCTCATTTTATCTAAAAAGTTAACATAAACGCTATCATATGGAGTATAATAATCTTTCATGTTAAATTAATATTCAAACTAGTTTCTAATTTGTTGCCACCAGCACCCCCCCAAAAAACCTTCATTTTTACCTTAATAGATTATTATTTAATATTTCTGAACCCTAAAACATTTTGTTGCTTCCTCATTTTATCTAAAAAGTTAACATAAAGGCTATCATATGGCGTATAATAATCTTACATGTTAAATTAATATTTAAACTAGTTTCTAATTTGTTGCCGCCAGCACCCCCCCAAAAAACCTTCATTTTTACCTTAATAGATTATTATTTAATATTTCTGAACCCTAAAACATTTTGTTGCTTCCTCATTTTATCTAAAAAGTTAACATAAAGGCTATCATATGGAGTATAATAATCTTACATGTTAAATTAATATTCAAACTAGTTTCTAATTTGTTGCCGCCAGCACCCCCCCAAAAAACCTTCATTTTTACCTTAATAGATTATTATTTAATATTTCTGAACCCTAAAACATTTTGTTGCTTCCTCATTTTATCTAAAAAGTTAACATAAACGCTATCATATGGCGTATAATAATCTTACATGTTAAATTAATATTCAAACTAGTTTCTTATTTGTTGCCGCCAGCACCCCCCCCCCCCCCCCAAAAAAACCTTAATTTTTACCTTAATAGATTATTATTTAATATTTCTGAACCCTAAAACATTTTGTTGCTTCCTCATTTTATCTAAAAAGTTAACATAAAGGCTATCATATGGAGTATAATAATCTTACATGTTAAATTAATATTCAAACTAGTTTCTAATTTGTTGCCGCCAGCACCCGCCGAAAAAACCTTCATATTTACCTTAATATATTATTATTTAATATTTCTCAACCATAAAACATTTTGTTGCTTCCTCATTTTATCTTAAAAGTTAACATAAGCGCCATCATATGGAGTATAATAATCTTACATGTTAAATTAATATTCAAACTAGTTTCTAATTTGTTGCCGCCAGCACCCCCCCCCCCCCCCCCCTAAAAAAAACCTTCATATTTACCTTAATATATGATTATTTAATATTTCTGAACCCTAAAACATTTTGTTGCTTCCTCATTTTATCTATAAAGTTGACATAAGCGCCATCATATGGAGTATAATAATCTTATATGAAAAATTAAGGTAAAGTAATAACACAGTTTCAATATTTCTGCTTTATTTTTTAACGTTGGCATACATGAGCACACGCGGAACAATTTTGTGTGTCTTTTTTAAAATTATACGGACATATTTTAAAAAAGTATACAATTTATTTTTTTGCGTATAAAATTTATTTTTAATGCAATGAATGTGCTCGACGATTATTAGCACAAACTTCTAATCGAGGTGTTATTAAGGGGAGCGATTTCACTCTGATTTTTTTTAAGTATCACTTGATAATTCTATCAGTTTAACTTTTTCAATAGTTTTCAGTCAAAAATAATGTTATGTTATTCAAGTTTGAATATTAATTTAACATGTAAGATTATTATACTCCATATGATGGCTTTTATGTTAACATTTTAGATAAAATGAGGAAGGAAATAAAAGTTTTAGGGTTCAGAAATATTAAATAATAATATATTAAGGTAAATATGAAGGTTTTTTGGGGGGGGTGCTGGTGGCAACAAATTAGAAACTAGTTTGAATATTAATTTAACATGTAAGATTATTATATTCCATATGATGGTGCTTATGTTAACTTTTTAGATAAAATGGCAGGGCATGTTTTTTTTGGGGGGGGGGGAGTGCTGGATGCAACAAATTAGAAACTGGTTTGAATATTATTTTTTCATTTATTATTATATAAAAAAAAAAATATTTTTTTTAAAAGGGGGGGGGGGGGGTAAAAATTTTATTGGTATCCGGAAGTACTCAACTAGCAACAAAATATCCTGCAAAAAAAATTTTATCCAGCTTTATTAGTTACGGAGTAATTGAGCGGACTGCTAGCGAGAACTGACGCTGGCCCCCCCCCATTTTTCTCGAGAATGGAGCAAGTTACAAAATCGGGCTTGGTGGCACAAAATAGCAACAAAATAGCAACAAATTATGCAATAGGTTTTTTTGAGGGGTGCTATAGTGGGACTGCCAGCGGAATATACATGCCTGGAGTGACATAGCACAGAAGAGAATTAAATATGAGTAACGGCGACGGCGGTTATGACTCGGAGTGTTTGCCGATGGCGACTAGTCGCACAGAGAAGTCACGGGGGGTCTGGGAGAGGTGGCAAAGTGTGTGGATTTCTTACTGAAAATTGAGTTATTTATTCCTGTTGCGTAACCATGACGATGTTTAATGACGCAGGAGCTATGGCGTCTACATTTCATTAACCACAAATCCGTGACTTCGAGACATTTTTAGTGAATTTCAGAATTTATTGTATTTGAAATAATGATGGATAAAATCATATGCATATTGTTCTGGTTGAAAATCAATATTTGGTAATATCATTTGTAGATATTGTAATGGAAAATAATGGTTTTCGTCATAGGTATCCAACCTTTTGATCGATCTGGGCCACCTAGCATATTTAGCAATTTACTAAGGGCCGCAAGCCAGAATATAAAACTGAAGACTTTTTTTTTTTGTCGCGTCAATTCTTAATTTTAGAGAATATTTAAATTAAATTAGAAAATATAAAAATTGAAGACCTAATTTAAAAAAAAAAAAAAAAACGTTCTGACATAACAAAAAATAAAATACACTTATAAATAGGATTGTATCAATGTATTTTATTGCTTTTCTTTCAGTAAATTAACCCTACGTTAGGCGCGCGTACTACTGTCGCGAGTTGAGGCGCGCGGCATACATGCGTAGACCATTTTCAATAGGGCCTATAATAGCTGAATTTGATTTTTATTTCAAATGAGTTGAACTATAACGTTTATTGATGTATATTTTTGTATACAACACATAATTTTTATTAAAATTTTTATATATTTTGTTGTGGAAAAATAAACAAAGTTAAATATCATTTTTAGACGTTTTATTGTCATAAATTCTATATTAATTTAAAAAATAAACATAATATATCTAAATAAAAATATGGTAATCAAAATATGTTAATTATGATTAATATATAGAAATACAAAAAAATAGCAATGAAAATGTTGCAAAGAAAAGTATGAAAATGGCGATCAAAATTGGATATTTTTATTTAGGTAAAAATGTAGTGCGAATATATCTCATATGGTCTTTTTATACATATTTGCCGAATTTTTGCAATTACTAGGATAAATATATTGCACAGTCCGACATAATCACCTAGCCTATTTGCAGGCAAGTCGAAAAAAATTTCCCGAGGGGGGTGGGGTGGGATGATGAGCTAGACCTTATCGCATTGACCAAAAAAACTATCACTAGGTATTTTTTTTCACTTTTCGCTACTTTGGGCAGGCATGACCATGTGTAGACTTTCAATGACCAAAACAAATATCAATTAGTTTTACCCCCCCCCCCACATTTTTTTTCCCAAGTAGGTACATTATAGAATATAATATTACATCAATTTTCTCGATCTCTGAAGGGGGGTGGGGGGTTAAGAACTCCATTAACCGCCTCCCCCCCCCTATGGACGCCCATGCCTATAATGGTGTGGCGTTCTATAATTATGAAAATCCCATACGCTCGGCATTGTCCTAAACTCTTTGTGGGGTTTTAAATACTCCCACGCAAAGTTTTTTTGAGTTAAACATGTCTATATTTTTGTAATTTGTAAATATAATACACGCCCATAAAATAAAACCACTATTTCTTACAAAAATGATGAAAATAAAAAATCGAAGCACTACGAAAATAGTTACACCGTTAGGCGCGCGGCATACATGCGTAGACCAGCCGTTTTTGATTCGCTATAACTCAAAACACCGGGCTAAAAAATTGCAACTAAGTTACTAATAATATGTAAGGATATGTAATCGACAGCTACTCAAAAGGGCACGTGCTAAAATAAAGCGTGGTTTGTATTGTTACAGTTTTTATAGTAGTGGTCCACGCATGTACGCCACGCGCCTAACGGAGGGTTAAATAAATTTTTTAGTAATATTTTTTCTAGATATGCTCGCGTCCCCCTTTTAGTTTTATCACGGCCCCATGGAAAATTCAATTGTTTTCCTATCAAAATTACACTTTATTCTGTTTCCAACGCCAACGTTTAGAGATACCTGTGTACAGATACGATTTTAGCATGAAGCCACGTACAAGTTCCTTTTGACCTTGAAAAGACCTCAAAACATGACATTTAAACTTATTAATCTACATATCCTATTGTAGAATTTCCCGTTCTTTCCGAATCCGGGGTCGAAAATAGGCATTTCCATTTGAAAAATTATAGTTGGCCTTCAAATAACCCCTACGGTCAAGGTCAAGGTCAAATTCATGGTCATGGTTGTACGTTCCCCTCCTTGCCCAACAACTTTTGTATAAAACTTTTTTTATTATTTCGTTTACCGGTCGAGTTATTTTCCATTAAAGGTTAAAATGGTCCACTCGGTATATAGTAAATTTTTTATCATAAAATTCTATCTTCAATAGTTTGGGCGTAAAACATAGTGGACCGGTGGGCTGGAACACCCGGTATAAATTATTTTTGTATGTGTTAACTTTCGTGATTGTTCAATTATTTCATCCTGCGACGCAATTTTGTTGCAGTTGACATTTTAAGTAATATCTTGTGGTTTCCTTCAGAAGTGAAGTAGGCGTGAATACCAACTGTTTATCGTATAAACTATTTTCAAATATGTCATTTAAAGTCCTGAGATTAATTTGTTTATAGCAAGCTAAATCTCAACAATTCAAATCAAATAAACAGTACATTTAAATATTGCATCTTTCCACTAACAGTTTTTAAAACGTTTTTATTCGTGAATCGAATTGGCAACCATTCTATAATTATGTATATCTATTTAATCTTTGCATTACTTTTGTGCGTTGCAACTGTACTGTTGTGAGGGGGCTTTAAGTATTGCTATTTAAAAATAGATTCAAATGTATAAAAATAATATAATATGTGCTAGTTATTTTGGAATGATCATTCGAGTATTGGATATTTTAAATGTATGCTCTTTGCTGTTTTTTATTTATTCGTTTTTTTTTTAAATCTATATAGCTTATAAAGTTTCAAGCAATCACTGCATTACAATGTGGCTTCTTGAGCTTAAATAAATATTATAAATAAATATTATGTTTTATTATTATTTTACTGTGACTATGGGCTAACCTAAAGGTTAAAAAAACTGGAAATCTGTCAGTTTCTATATTAAGATTGTATAAAAAAATTGTAATAAAAAAATCACATTTACAATAGTTGGATCGGTCTGGATTTTTATGTACACATAGAAGGTACTTATACAAAGCTAACTACACATCGACTAGTCTCTCGCCGCGCTAACTTTTCAGTACCTCTGAGTTTGTTGCGAAAGATGGTGACGAATGTTCAATTTTATAAAAACAACCAACAAATAATCTTAATTTTGTTAAATTTGTTTTATGTATTTTTTGTTTCTTATTTGTTCAGGTAATAGTTCGATCCTTAAAGTTTATGGTGCAGGTTGATTTCTATTGTTTTTTAAGTTTCTGCTTTATAAAATAAAATAAAATTTACCGTTGTACCTTACGAATAATAAGGCCCACTAAATTTAAGATTAGGGTTTTAATTATTTTTTACAATTCATGATCACATATTTTGTTGTAGATTGATATGTAATTTTTATTTACTAATAGTTCTATAAAAAAAATCATCTACAACGAAGAAATAACGTGGTCTGGCGAGAGTTTAGCAGCTGCTATGGATGCAGTATCTGTACGTTAAGCCGCGGTCACATCAGGCTGGTTTACCAGCGCTGCTTTGCCAGCGCTGCTAGCAGCACCAGCAACCAGCGGCTGGTACGGGTTCACACTATGCTGCTAGTCGGCTGTTAGCAGCGCTGGCAAAGCAGCGCTACTAACTGTAGTAACCATAGTAACCGACGGTTTGTTGTCGATTCACATTGTATTTTAAATTGTGACAGTTCTGATAATATTTTTTCTTTGCCTACACCGCAAGACTTCTTTACGACAATTGTTAATGTATTATACTTTTTATGAAATCAAATAAAGTCAGATGCATGAGGCGTTTCGACAGTTTTCAACCAACAAGTATATTTTGAAATCTAAAGATCACAAATCACAAGAAAATGTGCTGAGTCAATTATAATATTATATCCTACTCGGTTATTTTGTATTTTTGACGTTTGTATACATTGTAAATATATTAACACATTAAAATTATTATTATAATAATTTATATAATGTTAAAGAGTTTATTCTTTATTTAGTACTTAGTGATATTCATATCGTATGTAATTTTTGTTGTTTTACAATTGCTTATAAATTATTAGAAAATTACATGTCGTATAATCTTTTTATTGTATGAGTATTTTTTTAGTTATGTGATCATAATAAAATATTATTGTCAGTATTTCGTTTTACACTGTTTTTTTTATTTATTTATTTACGTTACAATAATAATATTTGTGTAGCTAATAATAATTTTGTACAATAATAATTTGTCTATGAACAAATTAAAAAAAATAATTTAAATAATTAACTATTATAAATTAATTAAAGTAGGTTAAAATCCAGCCAATAGTAGACGAGAACGGAGTCACGTGATCGGCTGGTATGCTGGTAAAGTTGGACATGCGCTACTTTAGTAGCGGCTGCTAAAATCACCAGCCGGCTGGTAAAGCAGCGCTGGTACTGGGTTCACACTACGCTGCTACTCGGCTGCTAGCAGCGCTGGTAAAGCAGCCTAATGTGACCGCGGCTTTATGGATAAAAAATAAATATTAAAATAAAATTATTAATTGTTTATTTATTAGCTGTAATTAAGCAAACATTACGCCAAATGTTGATTTAAACATAGTTCCCATGCAAAATAAAATTATAATTATCTGAAAATGTTAAATTTAGTTAACTGGCCTTATTATATCACCGTAGTTTAATAAGGCCCTAAGTTAATTTTTTTAAGATGTTTCAAAAATGAAAAAATCATTGATAGTTGATTTTTGTAATATAAATTACTTATTACCCGAAATATAGTATTTTAATTAAGGTGGGCCTGATTTGCCTCCATGACATATTATACTAAGGAACATCCTTTTGAAGTAATATATTATATTAAAAGGTTTATTTACGTTTCTAAAAGTTCATATTAAATTAAGGTAATGAAAGTAACATATGCCTATTGTTAGAATAACAATGTTGATTAGTTTCTCTCTTTTGTGGCGATTCATGGATTTAGAAAAAGTTCTAAAGATGTCCCTTACATTGTGTAAGAAAACTGATCAAATAACTATAATAAAGTACTTTTAATAAGATAACATTAATGTATTATAGTTTATTATAATGCACAAATATATATGAGTACCTATGTATTATAAACGAAGAGTAATTCTTTATCTAGCAAATGAGTTTCAAAATATCTGTCTTTGTTTGGTACATGGAGAAATGATTTAACACTAGAAAGACGGGAAAATCTACCTACCTACAAAGACGGCGACCGGTCAAATGACTACAAATTTAGTAAATATCTTTTTTTATGAGTAATTTAAAGTAAAGAAATAAAACAAGATCTAATGTATGATTAATTTTAATATTCACACACAATTTTTACATTTCATCTTCGGGTATATTTTGCAAAATAGAAAGTATTTCGTTATCTCGAAGCCCTCGAGACATTTTTTCACAAATTACTCACAATAATATCGATCCACAATTACAGGCGATCGAAACTATACTGACCACTCCTTTGACTGATAAAATAAAAGCAATTCATATACGTATTTATTGTTGTACCCTCTCAACAACAATTAAAAACATTTATCAGATCATAACCGTCAAAAGACCGCCGCCGTCTTTGTCGGTATATCAATATTTTAAACAATAAAGAAAAGACATGTGAATTATTTTGATACATAGTATCATTTAACTTCTAGTATTAATAAAAGTCACAAAGTCTCAGTACGGTAAGTCAAATAGTTTTTGAATTATTCAATATTGAAATTGAAATTACCGTCAAATGACTGCTCCCGTCTTTCTAGTGTTAAATATTATAATAATCAAATGAGAGGAGTCTACTATGTTTGTGATAAGCGAAAATGAATGCAAACTGGAAGACCAGTTTTGCATTTGACTGTAACTTTGGAGCCGTTATGGCTAGGGTGACCAGAGTTCAGGTTTTAGGTTTTGATCCGGAGTCTCAGGGTTTCGGTGCAATTTCTCCGGGTCTTGTAAAAAATGATGACGAGTAAAAAAAGGTCGTCAAAAATAGAACAGGGAGCGCAAAAATGCAGGTTAGGGTAGTAAATTTTATGAAAATAAAAATAAAAAAAATAAAATAAAAATAAAAAGGATAAAATAAAATAAAAAAGGGGTCTTCATTTACATATCAGGGTTTACAAAAACTAAAATCTGGTCACCCTACTTATGGCATATACCCGTGTATGTATATGTCCAAAAAGTTTGCCCCCCCCCCAAATTCATATTTTTTGTTTATTTTATGTGCAATCGTTTGATAGTGTTTGATAGTCTAATTTTGTCGTTTGTTAGTTGTTAGTTTAATTAATTTGTATTAATTAAATTTTATGAAAAAGTTAGCCCCCCACATTTGATTATTGAGTTTATTTTGGGTTTGCAAAATTCATTTTTATTTAAAAATGTTGGATAGTACAAGTCTATCGTTTGATAGTTGTTACTTTTGCAGATTTTTAACATTTTTGTTAAACAACAATTAAGTATTCAAATTTCCCGCGTTTAGGTTAGTTAGGTTGTATGCGTTAGTTAGTTTCTATTAGGTTAGGTTAGGTTAATGTCCGGTATTATAAAGGACCTAACAAAATTTGTTAGCTAGCAATTACATTCAAATGGGGTATTAATTCTGTACTAGTATCTATAGATTAGTTATGGAATTTAGAGCAGTGACACTTCAACTAATTGTAACACAGTTGGCATCTTTGACCGTACAAAATAATTTTCATAACATCACCACTGTTTTAATACCGTTTGTATTTACCTACAACGCGTGCGCGAAACTTGTCAAAGTCATCAACAAACTCCAAAAGAACTGTCATATAAGTTTGATATCTCAGTTGAAAGTGCTTGCTAGCTAACAAATTTGTTAGGTCCTTTATGATACCGGACATAACTGTCCTAATTTTCTCATAAAATTTATTTAATTAATTCTAATTAAAGTAATAACCATCAAACGATAAAATCAGATTATCAAACACTATCAAACGATTGCATATAAAATTAACTGAAAACATGCATTTGAGAGGGGGGGAGGGGGGGGGGGTAGAATTTGAAAACGAGAACGCGGGAAATTAAAAAATTTAATTGTTATTTAACAAAATTGTTAAAAATCTGCGAAAGTAACAACTATCAAACGATAGACTTGTAGATACTATCAAACATTTTTAAATAAAAATGAATCTTGTATACTCACGTAGAAAAGTGACTTGGGCCAAGAAAATCTTGTTTTATATATAACGAAAACAATATTTTCTCAATATAAGAATATATTTTTAATCCAAGTATATTATTGTTTTCGTCCAACAATATTTCTTTCAAGAGAAACAACAATTTTCTGGATGAAGATGGTGTTGTAAATAATTGTATTAAAATATACAATAAAATTCCAGAGGTAATAAAAATGCTACCAGCTAAAATATTCAAAAAGAAAGTAAAAGAATACTTACAAGAGAATCTACACTACAATATAGCAGAGTTTTTTCAGTAACCTTGTTGTTCTATATTTGCATATTTGCTTATTTTGTTTTTTTTTTTTTTTTCCTTTTCTGACACATTTAATGTACTTTGTACAATTTTCTCTTAAATAAAGAATTTATTATTATTATTATTATTATTATTATATTCTTACATTAAGAAAATATTACCTTCGTTATATAAAAAACAAGGATTTCTTGGCCCAAGTTAACATTTCTACCCGTGTACCCACAATGAACTCAATAATCAAATGTGTGGGGGCTATATTTTTTTCATAAAATTTATTTAATTAATACTCATTAAAGTAATAACTATCAAACGATAATATTAGACTATCAAACACTATCAAACGATTGCACTTAAAATTAACTAAAAATATGCATTGGGTGGGGGGGCTATCTTTTTGGATATTGTATGTCTGGGTCGATTTTTTTTTTGGTCAAACGAGACGCGTCAATGGTTTAATCTTAGTCCGCGTGAAACCCTACACAAAATCAGTAAGTTTATCGCAACATAATTAATTACAAATGTACGAGTTATTAATCCACTGTAGTTGGTTGATCTGACGACATGGTTGCGGCTTACAGCGCCAACACGCGCGCCTCCCCCCGTCTAACCCGCGGTTGTCGCGAGAGTAAGTAGCAACAGGTCGGACGTTGGGGGGGGCGGGGCGGATGCGACGGGCGGCTGTTGCTAGACATCTTCCTGTTGTTGGCGCAAGCGGTTATTATGCTCACTGTTCGTTTATTACTCGCAGCATCCCCACATGATTTATCTCAAGAACCGTGCACGGTGGCGCCAAATCACGAAAATCTGGCCAAAAGTAGATTTTAGGGTTCCGAAGAAATCCTATTAATCTCACTTTGTTCTCCGTCCGTCCGTCCTTTTCACTCAAAGCTAAATAGCTCGTAAACTATATAAGTTGGAAACTTGAAATTTTTACTGAACATGTAAAATGACACCCTCTAGTAAAATATGTACAAATTTATTGAATAAATATTTTTTTTATACCAAGGCATATGGCACGTTAAAATGTATAACCAAACAAGCGGAATTTGAAACTTTTTTTTTAAAGCAAATAAAAAAAAAATTGTATACCAAGACGTGTGGCATGTCAAAATGTACATCTCAATTAGTAGAATTTGACCATATTTTGGTAGGGGGCTAAAAGCAGTATTTTATTATGTCCCCCCCCCCCCCCCCCTCTAACTCTGTAACTACCGGCTCAAAAAATCTGAAAAAAAGTTTGGTAATACTAAAGTCAACAATATAATTTTAAATTTTGGAATTATAGGGAGGGACGTCATAGAATTTTTTATTTTGATATCTAGGCATGTGGTATGTCAAAATATAGATCTTAATTTGTAGAACTTGACACTTTTTTATATTTTAACTTTAACTTAAAAATGCACCTGTAAGTGGTTCCAAACATTTCACGTAGTACGTACTTCGGAACCCTTATGGCATACACTCGTGTATGTCTTGTCCGAATTATTTAATTTTTATATAGTGACTTTTAACTATTGAAATAACTGTACTTGTACACCTTAGTATGTATTACCTGCGTTAGACAGATGTTACACGATCAATCTGGCATTAGTTCAGTCCGTGACATTGATCGTGAATGGATTGATACCAGACTGACGGACTGATGGAGGTATTATACGTTCAATCCAGACTGACATCAGTCTTCTCGATGGCGCTGTTAAAACAAGACATATTCATAGGAAAAACGATGGATTGTTACAAGAAAAAAGCTTGTATTGCAATAACAGGGATGCTAGCGCTCCTCTTTTTTCATCTTTTCCTTTTTTTTGGGAAGTCGGCCCCAAAGTACCCTTTTTTCAAAAAATCTTATCTTTTTCCTCTTTTTGACTAATTTCAAAGTATCCTTTCGCTGCGGGTTACTTCAAAATTAGAAATGTATAGTCTGTAAATGTGTTCGTAAGACAATGACACAACCATTGAAATATTTTCTTTCTCGTATTTATTATGTTATTAAAAATATGTATTTGCAACCGTGGGAAAACAATTTGCTAATTCGTAATAAATAATTTCTAGTATTAGAAGATAAAAAATAATTTTTTGAGTATATAGTGAATAAAACATTAGTGAATGTTTACATTTTATTATAAATAATATTATTTATATACGAAGAATAATACCAATTATTTTAAAATTTTGATAATATTATTTATTTGTTATGGTAAAATATAGTTTGTAGTTTTATTAAATGATATTTTATTTCTTATAAAATACTAAGAAATTGTTGTCTTTTAGCTCCTTAATATGAATGTTTTTTGTCCTTAATAGTAAGAAATAATATCGCAAAAACGTAAAAAAATATATTTATAGATTAAACGTTAAAAAATATATCTATAGAGAACCTATTCAAGAGCTAGAAAATTCCTCTTTTTAGTCTCTTTTTTCAAGAAAAAAAATCCTCTTTTCATTCCTGCAATAATATTAACATTGGCTACAGAAAAACGTTAAAAGAAAAAAATGGACTAAAGTATGGGTACACAAAAATTGTTTAGAAATTAGGTGAGTAGGGCGGAAAATAGAGTTATAAAATTTGACTTCATATTCATAATCAACGATTTCGAAAACTCTCATTCACATTTTGTCCAGCTTTTCGGGATTTGAAACCAGTGTGCGCCGGAGTTATGAGCCGTGAGGAATGCATTCGCATGTGAAGTCAATTTTTATAACTCTATTTTCCGCCCTGCTCACCTATCTATGTGAACACATTTATATAAAGTTGGGTGATGTTTGTATTTTGAAATTGTGTTGGTTACTCTCTGAAACTTAATTAGCGAGAATCACTAATTCATAGTCAGTATTCACTAATTGAAATATTTGAAAGTGTACCACTACGAATTAGTGAATATTCAATACTTAATTTAGTGAAAAGTCATTTCTTAAGCTATGGTAAAATTTAGTTATTATTCTAATTATTTTTGATGTCAAAATTCGAAAAATAAAAAATAAACATCTGCCAAGTAAATGCACAGTGCTTCCTCGTGCTAAATTCACCAAAGATAATTAATTATTGAACAATTTATATAAAACCGATGCTCAGATAAATTGCATAGAATTGGTTAAAATATTAGTTCGAAATTTTTCTTAAGACGCACCTGATTATTTTTTCGTATATTTTTAATTTTTTGACAGTTTTAATCTAAATATAAATTTATGCAAACGTCAAAATGACAGTTAATATATCAAAATAAACAATTTAAAAAACAAAACACGATAAATTGAGATAAATCTTTGTAAGGGAATATTTTACAACAAACGTTGTAGACCCATTTTATAGGAAATTTAATGCTCTACAAAAAATATTCTATAAAATTTTCACGTTACATGTGTCGTTCTTGAGATATCTTGAAAAAATAAATATTTTTGGATGTAACCCCTCCCCCTTACACACGATTTTGAAATGTGAACGTCCTCAAGTCAGGCCCAACCATCCGATCAAGTTTCAACAATATCGATTCAGTGGTTCATGAATTATGCGTAAGACAAGGATTCAGGGGACAGACAGACAGACACGAAACGAAAAGTGTTTATCTTGACGTGAAACGGAAAGATCAATTTAAAATTTTGAAATCGGAAAATATTTTTTTTGTCTCAATCTAAAACGATCACAAAGCTTCTCGTATCTTCGATATTCCGAGGAAGCAAAACTCATTCATTATTTAATAATCATCACGAATGACAATAATCCCTTGATCATTCATAACCTAACTTCAAAGTCAGTTATGAATATGTCAATTATCATAGGTTAATTTATGAAAGAATCAAAATTAATGAAAAACATTTATTGCAAACACATTATAAATATTTTTGGATAGATTTTTCAAGTTTTGTATAAACCAACTTCCCATTTTTGTGTTAATAACTCATTTATGCCCGGTATTATAAAAAATTTGTACACAAATTTGCTTCTAGCTAACGCTATCTACTAGGAGTCAAATTGTTTTGAAATTGCGCGATATTATAAAGCAGTGGTAATAAACAAACAAGCTGATTTACAACTAGTGTAAAAAAATTAACAGTAGATCGAGGATGTAATTTTAAGCAAAAAACCTTATGTGAACCTTCCTGAAGGAACTACAGTCTGTTGCCCAAAATTAGTGTTTCTTTAATATCTAGAGAACCCATTAAGCTACAGTTATGAAATTTGATACAGGGATTGGTATTAATAAGTGTTATCGATTTCCGGTATCAGATAATAATAATTTAGACCATAGGGGTATATGGGGCCAGTAGGCCTGCCGATTTTTATCAAGTATTTTTTTGTTCTTGAATTTTTTCCTGAATTGGGTTCTTGTAGAAGATTACCTATATGATAGAAAATAAACAAAAATATACTTTGTTTATTTGGCATAAGATCAACCGTTTTCGAAAAAAATAAATTTTACTTAATACGGATGCTTCAAATTACACAAAATAAGTTTATATTCTTGTTCTATGATTAAAAATAAGATGAAAAGTTAGTATAAATATACCTCCAAAACTGCAGTTTTAACAACAGTCATTTATAGTTTCGTTTTTTAATCATGTTAGTAAAGTTGCCTATAACTCTATGATGATAAGTAATAGGGGGTATATACATATATTAGGGTGTTTTTTTATTATTATTTTTTCGGTCCCGCAGGCCTATGTTTTAGCTTTGGATCAAAAGTTAATTGTCCCAAAATTTCAGACTCATAGATCAAACCTGTGGACGGCGCAAACCGAGTCTTTTTCCCATTTGATTAACATGGGAAAATTACTTTTTTACTTATGCGTGAATATATCGTTGAAACATTTATTTATTTTAATTTCTTACAGCAGCATATCATAGAGAATTAAATTTCTTACAAAAAAGATCCCAAGTGCTCAATTCATAGATCGAATATTTTTAAAGATATGTTCGTTTAAACATAAAAAACATAAAATCCAATTTTTATGATAATTTTTAAACAAACATTTCTTAAAATTTATTGGATTTATGAATTGAGAACTTAATTTTCTACAAAATTTTCCTCTGAGAAATTAAAAAAAAAATTTTTTTTCAACGAGATATTCACGCGTAAGTAAAAAAGTAATTTTTCCCATGTTAATCAAATGGGAAAAAGACTAGGTTTGCGCCGTCCACAGGTTTGATCTATGAGTCTGAAATTTTGGGATAATTAACTTTTGATCCAAAGCTAAAACATAGGTTTGCGGGACCGAAAAAAAAATAAATTAAAAAAAAACGCCCTAAATATTAAATTAACTTTTCATCTTATTTTTTATATAAAATTATACAATATTTCTGTGTGCATTCTCGGAGATGTGATGTAAATGAAAGTAACGCGGTAAAAGTTGACATTGATGTGTTATCGCGTTCGCCCTGTTTATAAATTTGTTTTGCAAGATGTTTACAATATCTTATTTTTATAGTCTCTTTTTTCTTCTATGAGAAAAATAATAACGTAAGTCGCAATAAAATTTCATCTTCTTATACCGTGTTTAGACCGAAAAAAACAGCAAGACGCTGTTTTAAAAAAAGTTCGTATTTAAAAATGTATAGGGTGTGTTGTACTTTTATAAAAAATACACCATATTACTGTTTTGTTTTTCGGTCTAAACATCGCAGTAGAATTTATTTTATTTTTTTGTATTTGCTAGGTGGGCCCGCGCGGCTTCGCTCGCGTGGACCACGGAATTATTGTTAAGGATTTAAAAAATATATAGTTGAATTAATTACAAACACGATTAGTTATTATTGTAATAAAAACCAAACAACACTTAGATTACCTACCTAACAAAAACCAATCAGAACAAAAAGTAAAAATAATTTTTGTTCTATTTAAATTTAAAAGTTAATTATTGAAAACAAAATAAACAATTGACAATCAAAAGAATACCGGCTTGTGATCATTCCCTCTGCCCTGCGTCTACTCGGCACGCTCCCTCATTACCGCACGCCGCGACACGTGTCGCCATCGCGCAAATAATATGTTCCCGTATGTATATTTCGATATTTACTAAATTATACGACTAAATTGGATGCTGTAAAGGGCAAATTATATCTACATTAAGTACTTATGACGATTAAATAATTTATTTCGACAAGGATTAATGTTTTGCAGGTCATAAGTCCACGTAAACAAAACCCAAATATTTTAAATTTTCTTTGTAACATAAAAGCAGTCATTGTGGCTTAAATATAAAAGTTAGATATATAGTATCGCAGACTTTATTGTAGATCTTTTGATTCTACACAATTCTTTCATACGTTATTTTGTTCAATATTGAACGGTTTAGGCAGCGTATTGCAAAATAGTGCACCGACGGCAAATTTTTTTCCGACTTGATTTAGTATTATCGTCACTGCTTAGTTGTTATGTTACCTAACGTAACAAAATATAGCCTATAACTTGTCCAAAGAATGTACCTATGATAATTGGTTCTCGAATGATAAGTACACTAACGGACAGACAGACAGACGTTGAGCTTTATATATATTAAGGTTTATATTTTGTACTTGACCTGATTTTGGATTATCTTAATGGAAGAATATATACAGAAAATGAAGTAGAGACATTTTTCTAATGGGTTAAAGGAAATGTATTATATTAAAGCAGCTCGCAATATACACTGATAACGCAACGAGAAAACTGAAATCCATGAAGATTTGGAGAAAACACTTTCTGGCAGGAAATGAAAATGTTTCGTATCTCACATCGATAATCCGTTTGCTTATATTGCCTGCTGTTAGTATATACTTTCCTATATATATTGCGCTGCGTACAAAAGATAGCTTTATGTACATTTGTATTGTAATGTGTTTTGTTATCTTTATTCAACAAGTATTTATAGAAAATTGTTTTTATTCGTTCTGTAATAAACATAATAATTAGTAAGGGTTCTCTGAATATACACTCCTCAAAAAAATAACAAAAAAAATTAAATTTTCAAACAGTTATAATCAGGGCTTCGAACCGTTATTTTTTTCGTTTCGGTTTTCGTTCCGGTTCGAGTAAAAAAATATATTTCGGTTCAGTTCCGGTTTTCGTTCCGCAAAAAATAACGGTTTCTCCGGTTTTTTCGGTTTTCGGTTCAGTGATTAATTAAATCAAAAAAATTATTTGTATTAAAAAAAAATTTTCTACCATAATTTAGAATATATTTTATGACACTTGTATGATAGTCCGAACGATAATAATTGAAGTGGGAAATAAGATCATGTTAACGCGCGTATTTTAACATGTACTGAACCGTAAAAACCGGTATTTTTATTTCGGTTCTGTTCCGGTTTTCGTTCCGGCAAAAAATAACGGTTTTTCCGGTTTTCGGTTCAGTTCCGGTTCGAAGCCCTGGTTATTATATCTCCGCGAAAAATTATTAGATTTGCATGATCCAAAGTTCTTTCGAAAGCTTGTATTTTCTAGTTCTTGAATCAAAAGCTCAATTTTTTTTATCATCCTCTGCCGCTCTTTGATATGGGTTAAAATAGTTCAAAAAATTATTCCTTAAATTAACTTCCCATTAGGAAGTTATTGTAATCGGTCCGAAAATCAAAATAAAAAATTTCAACATATTTGTATGTTTCATGATCACTATAGTATATTTACACTCTTTTTAGAAATATGTATGTGTGTGTGTGTACGTATGTACGTAGTTCGTGTCATTTTTTACGTGCACGAAATCTCGAAAATAAAAAATGCTATTGACTTCGTTGGGGTGCCAATCGAAGCGTCTTGACGTGAATATGATCTGAAAGAAAGGATTTTTCGAAATTCAACCCCTATGGGGGGTAAAACGTAGTATAAAATTCTTTTTTTGTGGTCAAATTTACTTGAAACTCAGCATTAATATTCTACAATATAAATAATGAAACATGTATTTCACTATTTTTTTGTTATACATGCCTAAACAGCCATTGCAGGGGTGAAAGGTGAATCCAGTTTGGAACTGTTAGGCTCCTGATGAGGACGTCTTGTGAAGTCGAAACACGTGTCGAGTGACATTGTTTTATTGTGGTTAAGGTGTATATTTTTAGTTTAAGTGACTATAAGAAACCACAGTTTCTCCGTTTTTCCAGTAGTAAGGGTTAATTTAGTTCGAGAAATTATTCCTTAATTTTTTATTGATTTTTAATTGACTTTGTTGAAATCGGTGCAAAAAATTTTTAACGAGAAATTCAATGTAGACGTTTGAAAGATTGTCCTTTTCTCTAGAAAATGCTTTTTTTATCGTGTTATCTCGCATATAGAAGCCGAGATATTTACGATTTTGTATAAGGTTAAGGCACCAGAGCAAGTTTTAGTTTTTTTTTGGATTAATGGGCTTGTTTTTTTGTAATTCTCATGAACTCATGTTACTAATAAAACAAATAACTCTTTATTTAATCAATTGTGAAATTACTTGAAGTATCAAGTAATTTTTGTTATTTTCAAATGTACTTGAACTAAATACTTTTTTCATGTTGTGATTTTGTTTGTTGATTCTTTAAATACATTAATACACCCTTTAATGAATTTAAAATGTGCCTGGATATGATAATGATTAAAGAACATGTGATGCGTAAAGTTTTGAAAAATTTTGCTAATTTTATAAAGATATATATTATATTCCTTTAATATTACTTGAAAGGCTTGTAACGTAATTAATTACAGATGCTGTCTTTGAAAATAAAACCTTCTTGGGTTTATTAGTTATTAAACAAATAGATGATTAAACTGAGAAGGATAGAGTAACTGTTTAAAGAATTACAAAATAAATAAAAACTGGAAGACAATGTTTAAAATGAATTGTCAAGAATAACTTTACTATTTCTTGAAACCAGTAAAGTTTGTTTCCACTTTGTATTCTTTATTATTATTAATGTAATTAAAAGTGTATTTGGTAGTAAAAAAGAAGAAATAAAAATAACTTTTAAGGAATGAGTTTTTTTTTAATATTTAAAGATGACCTCATATAGAATTTTAAAGTGTATAGTGGGCCGATGAAAAAAAAAGGTTATTTTTGTACAAATAGTATATGCTTTAATGACCATTAAAAAATTAAACTAGTTATTAATCTATATACATACAGGGTGGGGAATTTAAAGTGTTACACATTATTATCTCAAAACCATCGCATATTTGAAAAAATTGTTTCAACCAAAAAACATTTGGTTGTGAGGGGGTAATCGAATAGTAATATTTATTTGTTATTTTAATGTGGCCTTCAAGGATATTTGAAGGTCAATATCATTTTTTTAAATAGCAACCTATAGTTTTTTATTTAATAATCTTATTCTACGTAAAAAAACACGAATCTTTTATTGTACACTTTTTTTTGAACAACCTAAGCTTTCCGAGATATCTACCAAAATAATTTCGAGATTTTGAACATTCAAGATTATTTTACTCAGAAATCATCTACTTTAGAGAAAAAGTACAAGATACAAAAAATATTTATTTTGGTCTAATAAAACTGAATTATTTTAAAAATTAATTTTTTTTCTATTTATTTTATTTTAGCAACAAAAAAATAAAATACGAAATGTTCGGCATTCAACCCCTAATGGCGGGGGTCGACGTGGGGTTGGGGTTCTATAATTTTTAACTAAAGTATTGAATACAAATAAATAATTATTTAATATTTCATCCCCTATCACGTATGAAGGGTTGTAATTAGTTTCATTCAATCCGGCGGGAAAAATACTTCAGAGGAGGAAGTTTTAGGGGGAAAAACAACCCCTTATGTCGCATAGGAGCCGAGATATTTACGATTTTGTATAGTCAATAAAAAACCAATAAAGGAAAAATTAAATATTTCACCCCATGTCACGTATGCAAGTTGGTAATTAGTTTCAAAATCCACGCGAGCGAAGCCACGGGTATCAGCTAGTATCAAATATAATAAAATAATAATTTATAAGAAAATACTTTTAAAAACTTTTTAAGAAAAAAAATATCTGCCATTTGGGAACGAAAACGGATGTTTACTCTTGTCAATTTTTCAAATAAGGAAAAAATGGTTTAGTTAAAAAATGTCTAGTATATTATTATCTATTGTATAATTTATTCCCCATACATTGACGTGACATTGTTGTAAATGATTTAAATATTATGGTAATTAATTTGGAGGTGCTTACCTGCAAAGTTTGTGATAAGCGAATTTCAATGAAAACTGAAAGACCACTTACCTACATAAAAAAATTTTGTGGTCGGTTAAAAATCATAAAAAATGGGATTTATTAATAATAAAATTTTTATTTATTATTAATTTATACTATTCAGTATACATTTTAATAAATTAAAATGTATCTGCATATTAATAATTTAAAGTGAGAGAATAACCTCAGCAAGTCACGTCCAGTGTAAACTTTTAAAGGTAAATATTACATGATTTGAATATTAATACATTAAAATTAACCAATTGTATCATGGGTTCATAACCTAAATGGAATTTTACGGATAACTAAATTAGTCAAAATTCCAAAACCTGATGTTGGTTCCATAATCATTTTAAATTAGGGTAATTCTGGTATTAGTATATATGTACATATGTTAGAAGTTAGAATTATGACAGTAATCATAGACATAGAGAATGGACAACGCATCTGACTCGAAAACAGTGTCGTGTCAAAAGAAAGGGAATATACTTGTCCTTTTTTTAAACAACTATTCATTGTTGGCCCCGAACATTAAAAATATTCATAGATAAATATAAAGAGGTTAAAAAACAAAAAATAATTTACGTTATAATAAAAATTTATTTAACAAAAAAAAAAACAATTATTGATTTCTAAATAATATAAGTTTCGAATTTTTGGACCCAATTTTTATATTTTGTTCTTCCTTTTTCGTAGCTTCGTAATGTAACCTAATATCAAAAAAAATATTTAAAATTTTGTTAAGTAAATCTAGTATTTGCTGTTTGTAAGTGTAGCAATCCACCTCATCATTTTGTAGCAAAGCAACCACATGGGAATTGATTTAAAACTATTTTTTATTAATATATATTTAATATTTTTGGTAGCAAAAATGTTATTTTCCCGGAATATCCGTTCATAATTTTGCAAATTTCTATCAGATCAATTGATGTTTTTTTTTTTAATTTCCTCGATGTAATATGAACCATTATAGTATGTTTATTGTTTGTATTATTTATTTTTCTAATAAAAACTTATTGCACAAGCATCACAAGATAGATATATAAAAATATATCGGACAGAAATACTACCCTGAACTGTAGTAAGCTACCAATCAGATTCTTAGAAAAAGAGATAGATATATTCCAAACTACACTGCATCTCTTTCTCACTTTTTGAACAGATGTTACACCATTGTATTAATACAGAATGCACTATCCATTCTTTATGTCTATGACAGTAATAGTTTAATTTAACTTGTCCAAATATTAGCGTTTTCATTTAGTTTTAAATAAAACAGTCAAAATAATAATATAAACTTTTTGAGAGTAACCATAAAATGTTTTTAATTGTTAAAATTTTAGCTATATTTTGTACAAAATTTATTCAATTTAGTTTGTGAACATGCACAAACTCCAGTTTACAAAATATAATTTCACATTTTTTTTGCATATTTTATAAATTTCGTTACGTTCAACGCGATAAAATTTTCATACAAATCTTTATTAATTTTAATAAAGTTGTGACGAACAAACAATTTATATATTAATTTTTTACCTTTATAATATGGATAGGTACGAGATAGGCATGCATTTAACAAAGTAAGGCAAACAATGAAAATGTGTGTGAAGCATTTTGTACTTATACAGTGAAGCTTCGATAACTTCAGATTTTAAATTGCACACCCAAAGTAAGCTATGCTTGCTTTTATGTGTGTTCTATTGTCGTGCTAAAAGGCTGTAGCCGGGTAAGCATGCAAAACATGCCTTTACATGGATTTGGCTGATTATTTTTTTGGTAGTCATATTTTATTTAACGTTCAACCTGACCAAATATTAGATTGCAAAAATTTATATTTTTCGAAAAAAATTTTTTTTTTTGATAATCTGTCAGTCGAATTTGATGGTGCTTGAAATATATTATAGAGGTACTTATGACTCATCAGAGGTAATTTTATTATGATCCTCTGTACATGAAAAGTTCTTAACGTCCGGACTATTCGACAGCATCGATAAAGAATTGTTATTGCATAAGTTACAAACTTATGGTATAGTCCGAGAGGTGAGCGCCAAAAATTGCAACTACTTTATAAAGGCTGATTTTTAGGGTTCCGAAGAAACCCTATTAATCTCACTTTGTCGTCCATCCGTCCATCCTTTTGACTCAAAGCTAAACAGCTCGTAAACTATATAAGCTAGAAACTTGAAATTTTTACTAAACATGTAAAATGACATCCTCTAGTAAAATATGTACAAATTTATTGAATAAATAATTTTTCAGGGGAGGCAATAAGGAGCTAAAGCTAGGTAAAAAAAATATTTTTTTTATACCAAGGCATGTGACACGTTAAAATATATAACCAAACAAGCGGAATTTGACCCTTTTTCTATTTTTGTTAAATCAAAAAAGGTGCCTGCAGGGGGCTTTAAAGCAAATCCAAAAAAAAACCACAAAAATTGTATACCAAGACGTCAAAATGTACATCTCAATTAGTAGAATTTGACCATATTTTTTATTTTTTGTCTAACTCAAAAATGGCGCCTGTAGGGGGCTAAAAGCAGTATTTTATTTTGTCCCTCCCCCCTCTAACTCTGTAACTACCAGTTCAAAAAATCTGAAAAAAAATTGGTAACGAGGTTTTGGTGGGACTATCAACGACAAATACTAAAGTCAACAATATAATTTTAAATTTTGGAATTATAGGGAGGGGCGTCATAGAATTTTTTTTTTTTTGATATCTAGGCAACTGGGGTGTCAAAATATAGATCTCAATTAGTAGAACTTGACACTTTTTTATATTTTAACTTTAACTTAAAAATGCACCTGTAAGTGGTTCCAAACATTTCACGTAGTACGTACTTCGGAACCCTTATGACATACACTTGATACATTCGTGTATGTCTTGCCCGAATTATTTTAACCTACGATGAGGTATTTTTTTTGTAACACATTGAACAAAATCGATAAAGTCTGTTGGGAATAATCAATGGTCATGGGAATAATCATTCTTTGTTGTGATCGTGTAATCGCGTTTCTGTACTAGAGTAATTACGTTTTGTAGCGATAATACATATATTCCTAGCGCCTTTATTTTTAATTTCCTAATGGAAATGTTTTATATTGATACGAATGTGTGATTCAATCCAGATATGGGAAACCCTTGAAATATTTTAAGGGTTCGGTTCTACGAAAAAAAATGGATCCTCGGTCCCGTTTTTTTTTTTTTTTTTTAATGAAAAAAAAAAGAGTTTTAGTACATATATGTAATATGTATATTAGGGTGTTTTTTCATTTTTATTTTTTCGGTCCCGTAGGCCTATGTTTTAGCTTTGGATCAAAATTCCAGACTCATAGATCTAACCTGTGGATGGCGCAAACCGAGTCTTTTTCCCATTTGATTAACATGGGAAAAATTACTTTTTTACTTATGCGTGAATATCTCGTTGAAAAATTTATTTATTTTAATCATATCATAGAGAATTAAATTTCTTACAAAAGTAAGTAGTGTACTAAATTAGCGCACATTTAGTGCTAATTTCGTACCATATTAAAAAAAATTATATCTCAACGCTTAATTTTGACAAATTAAAAATCCTTTTACAGTTTTAAGATCGTATGAAATTAGCACTAAATGTGCACTAATTTAGTACACCACTTTGGTTGCGTTTTCGACAATGATGTGTGCTAACTTAAAAACTAAGCTAGCATATATGAGCTAAAATACAACCTATCGCTCAAAGGTCGTTTTTTTTGTAGTATTAAATTAGCACTAAATATATTTATGCGAATTTTCGAATACATTGATAAATAATTGCTTCTGAATTGTCTAATGCGAGTTATAAATTAGCACTAAATGTTTGACACCTGATTTGTTTAGATTTGACCTTATTTTACTTTAAATCTTAAGCTGGCACAAGAAATCCTTTATTTATTCTTGTCTTTGTATTTTTTGATATTTTAACAACATATGCAATCAAAGAAGTACAAATTCGACATTGCAAAATCATGAAAAATCTATCACAGACAATTTTGTCTATTCGGGAAGTGTCATTTTTACTATTCTTAAGATGGCAATACGTTCTGTAATTTTGACATTTTGCAATGTTGAATTTGTACCTACTTCTTTGATTGTATGTGTTGTTAAAATATCAAAAAAATACAAAAACAAGAATAAATGAAGGAAGTTTTTTGTAATTGATTTACTATTCTCGCGCCAACGCTGATTGGTCAAGGAACTATTGAGACTAACTATTAAATGTCTTTATATACCTTGGTATTTAATATTTATCGTTAATAGTTAATCGTGATAGTGAAATAATTTTACTTTACTTTTAATTTCGAATATGGCAAAATATGAGAAAGGTGACGAGTGACGACGGTGATAAGTGTAAATTATAATATGTATATATTCTATCTGATCTAACCTCAAATCTATAGATATGATTTTCGTTGCGTTCGTAGCATGCAATGAATATCAAAAAAATTAAAATCTTTGTACAAAATACTGTACAACCAATGAGATGAATACAAATGCTCTAATTCATTCTACAAAAAATTTCAAAAATATGTTCGTTTACGCCATGACTCGAGAATGGTGGGAGGTGAAGAAGGGGAAAAAATTACGAATAAACGAAACTCGGCATTTCAGATAAACGAGACTTAGAATAAACGAGTCCCGACTGTATTCTGATTCATAAATAGATACAAACAAAATATATCCAACTGAGAATAGATTAACTTTCACAGATATCTAGGTTTAAAAATCAACAACAACAAATTCCAAATACAATTTGCAAGATTAAAAACAGTGAAGGAAGAAAAATACACATACAGGAGATTAACGTTCTTTGCACCGCCACCATTTACATGCATGTATATTAGTTGAAATCGTGCAACTTGATCTGCTAAAACCAATTTCCGTTCGTATTCGATAGCGCGTAGTGTTTGTTGTACTTAGGGTTTACAATTGATGTATATAAAGTTAGCAGGGTACTTTTAGCAGGATTGAAAAAAAAGTATTTGTCACTTTTTTGTCGCTATTTTGTACCGCCAGAATTAATTTTGTACCTTGAGCCATTTTCAAAAAACTAAGACCCTGCTAATTGTAATTACACTGCAAATGCTAGTTTGTTAAAAACACACCAAAATGTGTTACAAAACACACATGAGTGTGTTATTTGACACACATAAGTGTGTAGTCAAGATTAAGTGTGTTAGTTTACACGTTTGATCTTTTCAATTGACACGCTTATCCGTGTTAAAAGAGTAACACACTTTCTGGTGTGTAAAAAATAATTTGTAAATCATAATCAAAAATATTATTTACACACTTAAGTGTGTTGAAATGACACGTTTAATATCTATTAACACACTTTTTGGAGAACTACACACTTTGAAAATAAACACACTTGTTGGTGTGTTAGAATATAATATAGGTGAATATAGCCTATATACATTCGATCTTTCTCTCTCTATAGTCATGATACCATACTCGCTCTCACTCTTTTGCCATATAGAGTATAGAACGATTTGGCATTCATCATGTCGCGTCATAATCTTTCGTCATTTTGAGTGAATTGAGCTTGATATTTGTATATTAAATTAATATAGAAAAGAAAGTTTATTGTCTGATAGGTGAAATGTGTAAGTGCATTAAATATTCACCACAAAAAGACATATCGGGTGTAGAATTGATACGTCAAGAATTAATAAACGCAACTACAACTGACAGCATTCTGAAGATGATGCTACAGGGAAAATTAATTATTTTATAAAAAGAAGACCCGGATAGAAATAATAAAATATGTGATGTGGAATTGTAGATGAAATTTCGGATAAAAGTGATGTCCAATGTCCATATTGTTTTGATATCATCAACTAAAAGTGATAATAATATCGTGCCAAAGGATAAAATTGTTACAATGAATTTAGATATGCTTTATGTGGCTGATTAATCGAAGAAGAAAAAAATTATTATGTAGTGTATATTATTTAAAATCATTGTATTTATATTTATAAACCCTAGTTCTACAATAACATAGCGCGCGCCAACTTTATAGATCTTAACTATAGGAGAATGCATTATTCACAAGCTTTGGTGTATTTATCTATGATCTCTGGTAGATAAGACCGCTGAAGTAACATTTCCTTTCAGTTATAGACCAGCCAAGATTGTATCATATCGCTTGTACGTACAAATGTTCGTTAGTGAAATTTTGCCTGGATCCATTCTTTGTTTGTTTTTATTGAAGTTCTGTAAATAGAACATAGATTTTGTATATCTTTTTTTGAAGGTACAATAAATATTTGATTTTGGAATTATATACTTTGCAGATTTTAACGCTTATACAGGATGGTCCGGTTTGGGATACAGATATTTTAAGAGCTGATTCTTTGGCTCATTGTGAGTAAAAAATTGAACGGGAAGGTGGGGTCTATCTTCAACACCCCCTGAGCTACAGGATGTTTAAGAACTTCCTTCAGAGTAGTACTTACAAACAAAGATTATCTCATAACTTCCAAAGTAACGTAACTAGAGTAACCACAATGAGTCAGTTTTATAGGTAATTAACACGTATTTTTCAGTATTAGAGTTATTGCTAGCCGTGTTTCCAGTTCAGAGTTATTGCTCATCAAAGCCAAAAAATATATTCATTTTTTTGAAAATTTGTATGAAAATGAAATTTCCCCCCAAAAGTACCTATAATATGTGCTATTTTTTATCATTATTTTGGTGTGTCATAGTGTTACCTACAAATTCACCATACTAAGTTTAGATCTGGGTCTTATAGTTTTCTAGTTATAAATTTATCTAATTGTAAGTATCAGCTACAAATACCGTAAAGTGCGCCAACTTTGTGCCACTTTTTGAGGTTTTTTAAGCATATCTTCCTTATTTATTGAGATAATTGGATGGGCATTTTACCCAGCATAACTACACATCTCAGGAATATAATCCTGTTACTGAAAAAAATCCAGGTAGCGTGGGAAGGAGTGGAGAATTTTTTTTGTGTAGCAGAAAGATGTATACATAAGTGCGCCAACTTTGTGCCATTCTCTTTTCTCATCTAAAATGCGTGTTAAACTTGCGCTGGCTCAATGTCGACACTCCAGTTATTCACTATTCAAAAGAGTATAAAAAAAGTTTTAATTATTTTTCCCAAGTTATTGGTGAAATAAAAAAATTCACTTGAACATCAAAATTTTATTTAACTGTATACAGAACTGTAATAACTGTCTTACAACGTTTCTAATTTATGAATAATTCAAGAAAGTTGTTTAATTAATATAATTAAACCAAATTATAATATTGAGTAATTTGGGCAGGCCCGTATTAACGAAAATTTTGAAATGATCTTATCAAAAATATATAAGAAAGAAAAGAAAAATTAATGATAGATACGAGTATTTACAATTTCGTATAATAAAAAGTAAAAAATAAATCAAAATTTAATATTTCATCCCTCGTTACATATAAAGGGTTGTGATTTATATCATTCGATTCGGCGGAAAAAATACTACAGGAGAGGGGGGTTTTAGGGGGGAAACAACCCCCTATCACGCATAGGAACCGAGATATTTACGATTTTGTATAATGAATAAAAATAATAAAAATATTATAATTTAATATTTCATCCCTTGTTACATATAAAGAGTTGTGATAAGAATCATTCGATCCGGCGGAAAAAATACTACGGAGAGGGTTTTTTTTGGGGGAAAACAACCCCTTATCTTGCATAGAAACCGAGAGATTTACAATTTTGTATAATGAATAAAAATCATATTCATTTTCATACAATTTTTACTCGAAAATAATAACTTTAAATTCTTTCTAATACGTGCCTGACATAATTATTTAAGATTAAATTTTAGTTTAATTAGTTAACATCAATATCAAAACTGTCTTTGTTTAACATATGTACGAGTACCTATTCATTATCATAAAATTTTTATTAAAAAAAAGATTATATTTATTTATAGAAACATACAACGGCCCTGTCCTAGTTATTAATATATTTATTAATTATTATAGCATCTAATTTACATTGTTTTACGATTCTTTTATTTGCGGACTTAGGTAAATTTATTTAATAAAGAGGTAGTTGTTTCATTAATTAGTAACATGAGTTCATGAGAATTACAAAAAAGAAGCCCATCAATCCCCCCCCCCCAAAAAAAACAGTATACTTTGCTCTTAATGTGTACAAGACTGGTGCCAGTACCAAAGTCCGAGAAAAACAACGAAAACTATTGAAATAATACGGATTCAGTGATGAGAACAAATGGCACAAAGTTGTCACACGTTTCTCTCATTTTTTGAAAACCTTAGTACTACAAGTAAATACAACAACTTGAGAAATCACCGATTCGGCTATTTCACCTTTAATAGTATAGGAATAGAATCATAAACTTACAATGAATCAAAAAAAATCCGAAATATGTATTCCAGAGGAGACTTCCCCGAAGATTTGGAAAACTGGAAAAACAACACTATCACCAAAATATTTTTCGTATTCACAAGATAAGGGTGATAAGGTTGGGAATGTGGAAGTTCACTTCTCGCATGTCAGAGCTGTCCTACGTATTTTTTTGGAAGCTTTATCTCAACAACCTATTCCGCTAGAGAGTTCTTTCTGTCCGAAATCAGCAGTGGCACATAGTTGGGTCACTGGCACAAAGTTGGCGCACTTTACGGTATCAATCGTTGATTAAGTTTTTGAAATAAATTTAAAAAAAAAACGGTAAAAAACTTGATGTTCACCCCTTTACTCCATTTTTAGAAGTGAAGCTCCACTCATCACGCGGACGCGTTATTTTTTTCATGTTCAGCGGCTCAAAATCTATAAGAATCAACCATAAAATTTCCCATTTTGACCATTTTTTCTGCTTCATTGGCTGGACTATGATGCTTTCTGAAATACAACTGACTATTCTGAAATTCAATTGGAAAAGGTGTAGTTCATTCGTGAACTACACAAATATAGCGTTCAATGGGTTAGAAAGTTTTTAGGGTTCCGAAGACACCCTATTAATCTCTCTTTGTCGTCCGTCCGTCCGTCCTTTTCACTCAAAGCCAAATAGCTCGTAAACTATATAAGCTAGATACTTGAAATTTTTACTGAACATGTAAAATGACATCCTCTAGTAAAATATGTACAAATTTATTGAATAAATAATTTTTCAGGGGAGGGGGGCAATAAGGAGCTAAAGCTAGGTAAAAAAAATATTTTTTTATACCAAGGCATGTGGCACGTTATAATGTATAACCAAACAAGTGGAATTTGACTCTTTTTTTATTTTTTTCTAAATCAAAAATGGTGCTTGTAGGGGGCTTTAAAGTAAATCCAAAAAAACAAAAAAATTGTATACCAAGACGTGTGGCATGTCAATGTAGGTACATCTCAATTAGTAGAATTTGACCATATTTTTTATTTTTTTTCTAACTCTAAAATGGCGTTTGTAGAGGGCTAAAAGCAGTGTTTTATTCTCCCCCCCCCCCCCCCCCCTCCAACTCTGTAACTACTGGCTCAAAAAATCTGAAAAAATTTGATAACGAGGCTTTGGTGGGACTACCAACGACAAATACTAAAGTCAACAATATAATTTTAAATTTTGTAATTATTGGGAGGGGCGTCATAGAATTTTTTATTTTGATATCTAGGCATGTGGTATGTCAAAATATAGATCTCAATTAGTAGAACTTGACACTTTTTTATATTTTAACTTTAACTTAAAAATGCACCTGTAAGTGGTTCCAAACATTTCACGTAAAACGTACTTCGGAACCCTTATGGCATACACTCGTGTATGTCTTGCCCGATTTTTTTTTAATATATACACTGTACACATGTATATGTATGTATAGTTTACACAAGTGTCTCTTTGGGATTTAGTAACGAAGCACGAAATACCGTGATTAATTAAAGCGAACTTGGCATTCGGTAATTGATTGACCCACATAGCGTCTGTGTAACATACTCGTAAGTAAGCTGAAACTTGTGTGCGCTTTGATCTTGGGCGCAGAATGACGGTGTCGATGCCGCGCTCCTTTTCATCCAGATTTATATTATTTCATCTGAAAATTCGACTCGTTTGATCGAGCTTGTTGTAACCCACAAATAGACTACATTAAAAGTACAAAGATTTATGTCAAAAAGAGCCTGGAGCGGATATTGGATTCCATAGGCGTTTACGGTAAGATGTTAAAGGGAGTTTATAAAAGCGTTCATTATTATTTAAACGAGATTGTTTTAATATTGTTAAACTTCTTTGTAATTCGTGTTTGTGCTTTATGATTTATTTTATTTATTGTACGTAAATATACATTTGTTTGAACTCCATTTATAGATTTTGAAAATATATTGACTCTTTCTTTATTTAATAATTAAAGAATAATTAATTAATGCGTTTTAAGAAAAATTTCGAATACTATTTTTTAGTAAAATTGTATAAAAATTAAATGGTTAACCAATTTCAGGCAATTTATCTGAATACTTTATCGTTTTTTATTTAAATTATTCAATAATTAACTACCTATTAGTGAATTATGCATTTATTTTTCAGATATTTTTAAATAAAATGTATAAAAATGAAGCAGAGAAGAAGAGCTTTGATTAGTTGATTCATGGAATACCTGGTGGAATGTACCTGAAATTTAAAGAGTGTAATTTTTAAGCATTTATGGAAGTGAGAAAGAAGTAACCAGAAAGAGATAAAACTAGTGTTCTGGCAGAAACGCTCAACATGAAGTGAACATAAAAGTTCGTTGGTTAGCCTGGTCACTAGTTTCTATCTCTTTCTGGTTACTTCTTTCTCACTTCCTTACACGCTTAAAAAATGACATTCTTTTAATTTCTGGTAATTTTTCTTAAAACGCACCTGTTTATTTTTTCGTGCATTTTTAATATTTTGACAAAATGCAAACGTCAAAATGACATTTAATATGTCAAAGTAAATAGCAATTTAAAAAATAAAACAAAACACGATTTTTTAAATCAAATTGAGATAAATCTTTGTAAGGGAATATTTTACATCAAACGTTGTAGATTTATATTATAGGAAATTGAATACTCTACAAAAAAATATCCTATAAAAATTTTACGTAACATGTATTGTTCTTGAGATATCTTGAAAAAATAAATATTTTGGGGTGTCACCCCTCTCCCTTACACACAATTTTGATGATTTTTAATTGGACCGTCCTCAAGCCAGACCCAACTATCCGACCAAGATTCAATAATATCGGTTCAGTGGTTCATGAGTTATGCGTGTGACAAGGATTCAGGGGACAGACGGACGGACGGACACTCATGGACGGACACTCGGACAGACAGACAGACACGGAACGAAAAGTGTTTGTCTTGACCTGAAACGAAAAAATCAATTTAAAATTTTGAAATCGGATAACATTTTTTTTGTTTCAATCTGAAACGATCACAAAGCTTCTCGTATCTTCGATATTGCGAGGAAGCAAAATACGTTTATGATATTCACGTATGAATGTTTTATAATCATGATTGTTGTACATATGTATATGAATATAAATTTTATCTATTTAATAAAATTCAGTATAATTATTTTAATTTGCGCACGTTTATAAATTTGATGAACGTTTATTTAACAAAGCTAAAATGCAATATCTATTAAAGCATAATAAAACACGACTGAAACGCAAAAACCACAAAATCCATTACAACTGTGGAAATTGGTCATTTTGAACAGGTTGATTAAATTTTAATTAGTTTTTAAATAATGGTCTCACATATTGCACAAGTTATAGTTCACTGAATGCTACACTTTTATTTGTATAATATCGTTTAGTTTGCAGACACTATTTTTAGTCAAATGTGATAAAGTACCTCGTTTTGTACATTCTGATCTTTAGTCTTCGTTATTGAATAAAGTAGAGTTGGGCATTTTAGTTGATGACAGAGAGCGCTCCCTATAGTTCAGTGGTTTTTAATGAACTATTTCGTTTTTCTAGTTCTTTTAGTTCATAGAATTTTTTTCCGGACTATACGATAACAATTTATTATTTAGATATATTGGTTTGTTGAATTTATAATGTATAATTAAATTGTTTAACTAGTAATTTTTTATTGCTTCCTCGCAATATCGACGATACGAGAAGCTTTGTGATCGTTTCAGATTGAGACAAAAAAATGTTCTCCGATTTCAAAATTTTAAATTGATTTATCCGTTTCACGTCAACGCAAACACTTTTCGTTCCGTGTCTGTCTGTCTGTCCGCCAGTCCCATGAATCCTTGTCACACGCATAACTCATGGACCACTCAATCGATATTGTTGAAACTTGGTCGAATGGTTGGGTCTGGCTTGAGGACGGTCCCATTTCAAAATCATCAAAATCTTATGTAAGGGGGAGGGGTGACACCCCAAAATATTTATTCTTTCAAGATATCTCAAGAACGACACATGTTACGTGAAAATTTTAGAATATTTTTTGTAGAGCATTAAATTTCCTATAATATGGGTCTACAACGTTTGTTGTAAAATATTCCCTTACAAAGATTTATCTCAATTTATTTTAAAAATTCGTGTTTTGTTTTTCTAAATTGATATTGCTTGGATATATTAAATGTCATTTTGACGTTTTATTATTTTTTTCTCGTGTGAAATTACTGTGTTAATTATTTTGAAAAAATATTTATAGAATTAATTAATTTTCAATGAAAAATACCATACATCAAAGGCAATATTAAAAAATAAATGAAAAAAGTTTACAAGAATTTTGAAAGCAATATTTAGTTTATAGCTTATTTGAGTTTTATTTTTATTTTTCACTGTAAGTGAAATTTATACTTAACATAAAAACCTCTTAAAACAAAAGGCGACAGATTGAAAATTAATTGATCAATTCAACGGAATGACAAGAAATAATGGAGAAGCATTTTCTTTGTGAGGAAAGTTTTTCTCTAAAACAATGAGATACTATATCAAACAGCCAGAAATGTATTAATTATATATTTTGTTCAGTGTGAAGGCTGAATTTCAATTTATTTCACTCCATTTGTCCGTGAAAACACACTTTTCAATTAATTTTATTCCGACATTTTTAGATTTTTTTATAAGAAACTAATTATTTATTTTGCTTCCTCGCAATATCGAAGATACGAGAAGCTTTGTGATCGTTTCAGATTGAGACAAAAATAATGTTCTCCGAATTCAAAATTTTATATTGATCTTTACAAACACTTTTCGTTCCGTGTCTGTCTGTCCGACACACTGTCCCCTGAATCCTTGTCACACGCATAATTCATGAACCACTGAACCGATATTGTTGAAACTTGGTGGGATGGTTGGGTCTGGCTTCAGCACGGTTACATTTTAAAATCATCAAAATCGTGTATAAGGGGGAGGGGTGACATCCCAAAATATTTATTTTGTCAAGATATATCAAGAACGATACATGTTACGTAGAATATTTTTTGTAGAACATAAAATTTCCTATAATATGGGTCTACAACGTTTGTTGTAAAATATTCCCTTACAAAGATTTATCTCAATTTATTTAAAAAATTCGTGTTTTGTTTTTCTAAATTGATATTTGCTTCGACATATCAAATGTCATTTTGACGTTTTAAATGTCATTTTTACATTTGTCAAAAAATTAAAAATATACGAAAAAATAATCAGGAGCATCTTTTAAACTAATATTTTTTAGTAAAATTGTATAAAAATCAAGTGGTTATCCAATTCCAGGCAATTTATATAAACACGATCGGTTTTTATTTAAATTGTTGAATAATTAACTTCCTTTGGTGAATTTAGCACGAGGAAGCACTGTGCATTTACTTGGCAAATGTTTTTATTATAGTTTTTAATTATTATTTTACAACATTATTTTACAAAAAATCCATACTAATCTATATACATATAAATAACATGTCCTGACTGATTGATTCATTCATCAACGCCGAGCCGAAACCCCTGGACCTAGAAACTTGAAATTTCACGAGTGTCTTTCTTAAATGACTTAAGCACCCACTAAGAAATCATTTTTCGAAATTCAAAGGGATGTAAAAGTTCGTATGGTAAAAAAATGTTTTTTTATTTCATCTCCTGTCGCGTATGGAGGGTTGCAATTAGTTTTATTCGATCCAGCAGGAAAAATACTACCGGGCTGGGGGTCTTAGCTTTAGCTCCTTAGCGCCTCCACCCCCTGATTTTTAAAATATATTTGTACATATTTTACTAGAGGGCGTCATTTTACATGTTCAGTAAAAATTTCAAGTTTCTAGCTTATATATTTTACGAGCTATACAGCTTTGAGTGAAAAGGACGGACGGACGGACGATAAAGTGAGATTAATAGGGTTTCTTCGTAACCCTAAAAACGTACCTACATAGGCTATTTCAAAAAATATTCATTAAAATAAAAAGTATATAAATAATTAGAACATTACTGAAGTGGACGTAAAAATACATGAAAAATTTAATTGTCGTAGCGCAAGTTGAGATTTTAATATAAAATATACTTTTTTTAATCTGGAAAATGTACTTCTTAAATGTGTAGTAATTATACGTCGTCGTTATGATTATTTAGCTGAGGGGATATTGTTCGAAACTCGTTTGGCGAAATTTCAAATTACAAAACTGCAATTGTGTTAAGGTTTTGACTGCATTTTGCAAGCAACATTTGTAAAATTAAAAACTGTTTTTTAACGTTTTTATAACACACGTAATGAACTAAGAATGTATTTTATAACCTGTTTATTTTTATAGTATTTAAAGTGTATTTATTAGGGTGTTTTTTTAATTTTTATTTTTTCGGTCCCGCAGCTTTGGAACAAAAGTTAATTGTCCCAAAATTTCAGACTCATAGATCAAACTTGTGGACGGCGCAAATCTTTTTCCCATTTGATTAACATGGGAAAAATTACTTTTTTACTTATGCGTGAATATCTCGTTCAAAAATTTATTTATTTTAATTTCTTATAGCAGCATATCAAAGAGAATTAAATTTCTTCGAATAAAAAGTCTCCGAATACTCACTTCATAAATTCAATATTTTTAAAGATATGTTCGTTTAAACATTATCATAAAAAGTTAAATCCAATTTTATTGATAATTTTTAAACAAACATTTCTTAAAATTTATTGGATTTATGAATTGAGCACTTAATTCTCTACAAAATATATCCCCAAGGCAGATATTGTGTTATGTTAAAACTCACTTCTATATAAAAAAAAACAATTTCCTGAAAATCACTGAAATATTTGAAAGTTACTTCAGAATTTTGTTTGGTATAAGTAACGTTCTAAAGTTACGTAAGAATATGATAAGAATATGACAGAAGTTAAGTGTCGGTTCCCGGAAAAGGTCTTTTTAAAAACAATTACACTGTTTTGACTAATATATTAACTATACAGCATAAGCTTTACTACATGTGCAATTTGTGCAAGCCAATATAAGAGTGTCTCTTAAAATGAATACATTATGTTTTATACGTAAGATAATACATTATGTCGATTAATATAATCTTAAATCTAGTGATTATTATATAGCTGAAACAACAGTGTCAGCATCTTATGTCCGGTTGTGTGGTCTTAACTCAGAAGACTATGACATAAATAACGATACCATTTATTGTTAAATAAATCAATTTTATTTTGGTTTTTATTAATTTTAAAAAGCTGTCTTATTTCCTATGAAAAAAAAAATGCATATAAAATACGTTTATGTCACGATCGTAGGTTATGCTCTTTACAACTTTGAACTATCGTTTCCACAAAAAAAATTCAACCAAAAGGCAAAATTCATTGTATTTGTGTGGGGTCCTTTCTTTAGCTCTACTGCTGAAACGGCTCGTTTGCGGACATGGGTTTATTAACAAAAAGCGTTTGTTTTAATGTCCTCGACAACCCCTGAAAGTTTGTCGGTACGTTAACGGGACACTCTGTATACATACATACATACAGGGTGATCTGGTTTGGGATATAGATATTTTAAGAGCTGACTCTTTGGATATTGTGAGTAAAAAATTGTACGGGAAGGTAGGGTCTATCTTCAATACCCTCTGAGCTACAGGGTGTTTAAAAACTTCATTCAGAGTAGTACTTACAAACAAAGATTATCTCATAACTTCCAAAGTAACGTAACTAGAGCAACCAAAATAAGTAAGTTTCATAGGTAATTAACTAACGTATTTTTCAGTATTAGCGTTATTGCTAGCCGTGTTTCCAGTTCAGAGTTATTGCTCATAAAGTCAAAAAATATGTTTATTTTTTTGAAAATTTTTATGAAAATGACATTTTCCCCCAAAAGTAACTTTAATATGTGGTATTTTTTATCATTATTTTTGTGTGTCATAATGTTACCTACAAATTCACCATACAAAGTTTGGACCTAGGTCTTACAGTTTTCCAGTTATAAATTTATCTAAATAATCCCCAAAGTGACTATTTTGCTACCTTCCCTATAAAATGAAAAAGTCATAAAAATTTTTTGTTTATAATTACATAATTAGTTTTAAAATTAAGTAAATTAATCTTAACAGTAAAATTATGTAATTATAAATAAACAAATATTATGATTTTCATTTAATAGGGTAGTTAGCAAAATAGTCACTTTGGGGATTATTTAGATAAATTTATAACTGGAAATCTGTAAGACCCAGGTCCAAACTTTGTAGAGTGAATTTGTAGGTAACATTATGACACACCAAAATAATGATAAAAAATACCACATATTATAGGTACTTTTGGGGAAAAATGTCATTTTCATAGAAATTTTCAAAAAAATAAACATATTTTTTGACTTTGATGAGCAATAACTCTGAATTGGAAACACGGCTAGCAATAACGCTAATACTGGAAAATACGTTAGTTAATTACCTATGAAACTGACTCATTGTGGTTGCTTTAGTTACGTTACTTTGGAAGTTATAATTTTTGTAAGCACTACTCTGAAGGAAGTTTCTAAACATCCTGTAGCTCAGAGGGTGTTGAAGATAGACCCCACCTTCTCGTACATTTTTTTACTCACAATGACCCGAGGAATCAGCTCTTAAAATATCTGTCCCCAAACCGGACCACCCTGTATATATATATTACATATGTATGTAGGCATCTACCTACATAATTACATCCAAACATGACAAAAGTACAACTTCATAAAGTAAATTAAATAACAGAACAACAACAAACAAAAAAAACTATTCAAACAATATAACTACAACAGGAAAAATTGGCATCAGTTGACAAAATTTCAATCTATTATGCCAAGTTGATTAATTTACAAATCCCAGTTATTCCTGGGCATTTTATTAAGGTGGGGTCTTTCCGTACAATTTTTTACTCACAATAAGCCAAGGAATCAGCTTTTAAAATATCTGTATCCCAAACCTAGTGGCGTATTTACGTTAAGTGCCGCCCTGGGCAGAAACAAAATTGCCGCCCCTCTACCAAGGAAAAATATAATTTATTTTTGATAGAAATCAGAATTATTATATTAACTGAAAAGTGATAACTATTTTTTACAAGTAATGTAAAACAAAATATAATATAAATTAAAAACTGATGACCTTTTAATATTTTTTTGGTCACGTTAATTGAAATTCCTAATTTTATTAAATTAAAAGTTTGGAAGATAGGCAAATAAAAACTTGAAGACTTTTTTTTAGTCGCACTACTAATTTTTTTTTTTTAATATTCTATATTAAGGGGAGGTTCTCATCAAGCACGACCAAAAAATCGATTTTTTTTTTTTTGCTTAAAAAGTTGGCAAATGTCTCGTAGAATACGCTCGTGAAACTCGTTTTGCCGAATTCAATTTTTTTTTAAAGTTATAGTCAATATATATTATAACACACATACACACACATATATACATGTTGTACTAAAACTTTAAACGCGTATTTCTCGAAACCATGTTTTCTGAGACGGGCGGCAAGATATCTCAAAAACTACTATAGATATCGATATGAATTTTTTTTTATTTTAAAGATAATTAAATTTTCTGGATCTTGAACTAAAATCATAATTTTACAATCATTATTTTTATTCTTACAGCACTTTTTAGAGCCAAAAAAAGTGCGAAAAAAAATTATTTTTTTTGCAAGTCCGCCATTTTGTTGATTTTTAACTTTTCTTAGTGATTTTAGTGCAAGATCCAGCAAATGTCTTCAGTTTTATAAAAAACTTTGATTTTTTGATTTCAGACAAAAATTGGATGCGTTACCTTGCCGCCCGTGGAGGTGTTTTTTTTTTCGATGACTATCTTTGAATGCATATAACTAATAAACTATTCGGTATTTTTGTTCATAAAAATTTGTAAAAGTAGTGAATAACATACTTAATAAGTACCAAAAAACTTAACTACTTTATTTACTTCCTTCCATAAGAAAAAAAATCGCGAAAATCACGTAATTTTTGGGTCGCTAGATGAGAACCTCCCCTTAAACTAAAAGAAACTAAAGAATCTCCCACCCCTCTCAGCCTGCCGCCCTAGGCCATGGCCCCCATGACCCCATGGTAAATACACCACTGCCCAAACCGGACCACCCTGTACATACAAATTCGTTTGTGTAGTTATGAGTAATGGTAGTACGTAAATACCCATACTTAAGTAAGATATATGCGTCTCGTGTCAATGAAATATACCAACTGTAACAAGTATTTATTCATATACCGAATATTAACAACAACGTACGGTCTGATTAAATGCACTCGCAAATCATTTACATATTTAACTTAATGTCAAGTAATAACTAACTGTATGCAAGATAACCATGCATCATTTAGTTAGACAAACAATAATTTAGCTTTATTTAAAAATATCTTTTTAAGATAATAATAAGCGGCAAAGTGATTCTAAATCACGGAGAAATAAGTTACATATTTAACTTAAGGATGTATGGCAGGTATCTAATTTCGACGAGAAATAGTTGAAATTTGGAGATGTTACTCCTTTATAAATGTTAAGTACCCACACAAAATTTCAAAAGGTTTTACGACATAGTTTTAAAGTTATTATTTTTATAAATTAACATGGGCTCTTATGGCAGAATGGTGTATTTACGGTTAAAGTCCAATAAAACGCATGGTTCAAGCATCGAGAAAAACATGTTTAGCAAGTTTCATAAAAAAATTTTTATCATACAGAACTAAATTGTGAGAAAAAAAATCATCATTGGTGAAAAATATTAAAAAAAAAAATATTTATTTTTTCAAGATATCTCAAGAACGACTCATGCTACGTGAAAATTTTATAGAATATTTTTTGTAGAGCATTAAATTTCCTATAATATGGGTCTACAACGTTTGTTGTAAAATATTCCCTTACAAAGATATATCTCAATTTATTTTAAAAATTCGTGTTTTGTTTTTCTAAATTGATATTTGCTTGGACATGTTAAATGTTATTTTGACGTTTGCATAAATTTAGATTTAGATTGAAATTGTCAAAAAATTAAAAATATACGAAAAATGATCAGTTGCGTTTTAAGAAAATTTCGAATTAATATTTTTTAGTAAAATTGTATAAAAATTAAATGGTTAACCAATTCCAGGCAATTTATATAAATACCATATGTTTTTATTTGAATTGTTGAATAATTAACTACCTTTAGTGAATTTAATACGAGGAAGCACTGTGCATTTACTTGGTAGATATTTTTTTACACAACTGTATTGTGAGGTATGTTAATATTTTTCAAAAATGGACTCCCACTTTCAAAATAAACTATTGAATATGTTACCTACAGCAGCCATGATTTTTAATAATATATAGAGATTGAAAAAATAGTTATTTTCAATGAAATAGTTACTAGTTGAATTTTTTTTTTGGAAAATAGTTTTTTTTACAATTTAATAATAGTTAGTGCAAACGAAGCAGTAAAAAGTATCGCAAATAGTTTTAAAATAGTTGGAAAGGTAGTTGCAAATAGTTGATTTCAAATTGTGTTCAATCAAACCAGTTTTCTGAAAACGGTGGAGATATGTAATAAAAATTACAATAAATGCATTTTTACGCAATAGTTGAAAACTATTTTTCCAATCTCTAATCATACATATATCCTTGATGTGTGAGTCCGTGATCTCATTTGCTGATTGTGAGTTGACTAATAGGTTCTGCATTGTTTAAGCCCGTTATACACGATCAGGTCTAATTGTATTTTATGTGTGTGGTATATTTGTAATAGAGCATCGCTGGCCAATATCTATTAACTTCGGTCAATTTAATTTTTGTTTACATTTATATAATAGATAAAATATAAACAAAACGTACCAAGCAAATTCGTCACGATTTCTGTATATAATAAAGAAAAACCAACAGAATTATGTACAGTTGGATTCCTATAAGTTCGAACAATTTAAGGTATCTAATTTCAACGAGAAATAGTTGAAATTTGGAGAAGTTACTCCTTTATTAATCTTAAGTACCCACACAAAATTTCAAAAGGTTTTACAACATAGTTTCAAAGTTATTATTTTTATAAATTAACATGGGCTCTTTATGGCAGAATGGTGTATTGACGGTTAAAGTCCAATAAAACACATGGTTCAAGCATCGAGAAAAATCTGAAATTTTAATTTTTAATTTTTGAACAGAAGATTTTATTACCTTTTCAAAACACATTTTACGTGAAAATTTTATAGAATATTTTTTGTAGAGCATTAAATTTCCTATAATATGGGTCTACAACGTTTGTTGTAAAATATTCCCTTACAAAGATTTATCTCATTTTATTTTTAAAATTCGTGTTTTGTTTTTCTAAATTGATATTTGCTTGGATATATTAAATGCCATTTTGACGTTTTAAATGTCATTTTGGCGTTATAAATGTCATTTTGACGTTTTAAATGTCATTTTGACATTTGCATTTTAGATTTAGATTGAAATTGTCAAAAAATTAAAAATATATGGAAAAATATTCAGGTGCGTTTTAAGAAAAATTTCGCACTGATATTTTTTAGTAAAATTGTATAAAAATTAAATAGTTAACCAATTCCAGGCAATTTATATAAACACCATATGTTTTTATTTAAATTGTTAAATAATTAACTACCTTTGGTGAATTTAGCACGAGGAAGCACTGTGCATTTACTCGGGAGATGTTTTTTACACTAGTTACTAAAATACTTACTTACTAAAAGTAATATTTATGAATTCATATTTCTGTTCCTCCATAATTTTGATGCAATGGTAAAAGTTGTTATTAATAATAAGATCTATCGATTTCCACTTATGTTTACTCTTGGCAATATTAAAAATTATATTTTTGCTATAGCTAGTCTGTAATATCAGGGGTCAAAACTGGTCAGTAAAATCAGTAAAAGTCAGTATTTTGTAATCCGGTCAGTTAAAGTCAGTTTTTTGGTAAAATGGTCAGTTTTGTCAGTTTTTTGGGTTTGGTACTCAAAGTTTTCACATCGGAGCTCTATTTATCGTGAAAAAACTCACTATTTGGCTTCAAAACGACACAATTACCGTGAAAAATATATTTAAATTATAAATTATGTTCTATTTTGTTAACTTATTTGTATTGTTTATTTATTACCAATTTTTCGAAGATATTTTATGACATAATTGTAACGTATGTATATTTTATACACATTGTAACATATAAACAACATAATCTCACGCTAGCAAAGGCTATGCCAAGTTCGGTGAGAAAAATTAACAAAAATTAACTGTAATGTTTGTTACTTTTGTTATGAACATAATAAAAAGGTGGTAAGGGTTGGCTAGGGGGATGGTGGAGGCCAATAATTATACAAGTATTTTTTTAATACATAACACCTACATGTTTTAACTCGGTTCAGATTAGTGATGTAACGAATATTCGCATTCGCATTCGCGAATATTCGCACATTTTTTAACATTCGCACTCGCATTCGCAAGAAAAAGTATGGATATTTTTGCAAATATTACTTTTTTTTGTAATAATAAAAAAAATATTTTTTTATCTATGTATTACCTATATTAAATAATTATTTTTAAGAATTTAGGAACAGTTAACGTTTATTTTTACTTCCATGTTCTGAAGAAATGGAAGTATTGTAATACCGTCGAAAAATCGTGTACGAGATAAGAGCAAATTCTGATTGTACTAACTTCAAAATGTAAAATAAAGTTAATTTACTCATGACGGCTGTGCGTGTGTCTGTGTGTCTGAATGTAAATTTTCATTCGTTCACGATAACTACTGTAAAAATGCACCGATTTGAATTATTTTTGGGGGAAATGTTTATCATAGTGAGTACTCCAGACCCCACCAAAAAGTTTTTTTTTATGAAATTAAAGCAATTTAAATAATACAATACATTTGGGAGGGGGGGTTGTATGGAGCATGCCTCAACCCCTAAAAAAAGTAAAAGTTATAAAATAAAAACTAATTAAATAATGCAATAATTTTTTAAGAGAGAAGGGATTATATGGATCGTGCTCCCCCCCACAAAAAAATACAAAAAATTTATTAAATTAATACAAATTAAAATTACAAAAAAAAAGTTGAGGGAGCTTATATGTCTACATGCCCCCCCGCAAAGCGAAAAAATATGAAAAAGAAAATTTATAATAAAAAAAGTCAATATTCGCATTCGCATTCGCGAATGTTTAAAATCATACATTCGTAACATCACTAGTTCAGATAGTCAGTAAAAGTGGGTATTTTTAGATTTCTGTGTCGGTAAAATCAGTATTTTTGAACACTGAACTTGTTTCGAGCCCTGAATAGGGGAGAGGTGCTGCAGTTGAAACACGGTGTCAGTTGAAACGTTTTAAAAATAATATCTACTAGTGGTCATAAATGAAAGCTTTATAGCGTCTGAGTTAGCTAATATGTTACTGCTTTACCGACCAAGTCGGCGCTATTTTCTCTCAAATGAATTTTGAAAAATTTATGAATTAGTGTTTTTTCAGATGATGTGTTATTTTTAAAGTACGAACATATTTTTGGATTACACAGTCAAAAATCATTTCTCGTTAATAATATTTGGTTAGTAGATTGATCCAGAAGCAAGGTATCTATAGAGCTATGTGTTTTTAATCAATTTACATTAATTTAAATTTGGTGCACATTAAGTTACATTTTTCGGGCAAGGCTGCAATTGAAACAATTTAGAGTGCGTCGGTTGAAACATGTTGTTTGTACAGTAAATAAATTAAAAATAGTAATAATGCAATAACAATAATAAACATCGTAAATAATAAGTCATAATAATTGAATCAACATAATAATATACAGAATTGTGAGACAAAGATAAACATATGACAATAAGTGCGAAGAAAGAGAAAGTGAATATATAAATATAAGACGAAATAAAAACATACCTATAATATTGAGTGCAAAATATTTATAATAATAATTTATGGTTAATAAAAATTATTTTATTTAATTTGTTCCTTAATTTTCCTTTTTTATTGAAAAATAAACAATTATAACATATGTTTCAATTGACGCTTTACCGGCGTCATTTGAAACATTCTCTTTGGCTCTGCCTTAGATCGATTTCTACATACACTGATTAATATTTTGAGAAATTTTGTTTGGTGATTAGAAGTTTAATAGAAGGACTTTATTGTGTCCAAATTTGAAATAATTACTAATTAAAATAACAAAGTTATCATCGAAATTCCAAAAACTGTTTCAATTGCAGCACCTCTCCCCTACTCGATATTAATCGTGTGTAGCGCACTTTATAAATCGTATCGTTGTTTGTAATCCCGCAGTACCGTCTGCGTGCGCATCGCCGACGCGACGTGTATCACGCCACAGCAACGTCGATCTTCAGTCGACCTTTGCGTGTCACGCATACCTTGTGCTTTATACGTGGAAAACTGCACTTTGCAAATGGAATCGAAATGTTTTGATGAAGATTCGGATCAAAAGTTAATTAATTTAGTGAGGGAACATCCTGTCTTGTACCAACGTAAGAAAAATAAGGACAATGGGGTCAGAAATAATGTATGGAGGAAAATTGCTTCTTCTCTTAATAAAAGTGGTAAGTATCAGAAAAGTATTTTAGTGCTAGGAAAATGTGTATAAGATGCATTGGGTTAAAATCACTGATCTGGTATTATTTAACTGGATAGTGGATACCTATGGAATGACTATTAAACCGGATGGCTAAATTTCATACTTT
This sequence comes from Sialis fuliginosa, assembly GCA_961205875.1. Taxonomy (NCBI): domain Eukaryota; kingdom Metazoa; phylum Arthropoda; class Insecta; order Megaloptera; family Sialidae; genus Sialis; species Sialis fuliginosa. The sequence goes on along the minus strand of OY540814.1, from coordinate 768,600 downwards.
TTCTAACAGTATCGTTTCCATTTGCGCATGCGCGAGACGCAACACTGAACTCAATTTTGATATAATATAGAGGTATGTGACGTGCTTCTATAGTTTCTTTATTCAATTGTTAATCAGATTTGACAGTTAGTATGCATCTATGTTTGTTTATTTAGTTATTATTTGATAATTAAAATAAATTACAGGTATTCGCGTGTTAAATAAGTGTATTGTAGTTGATATACAATCGAACTTTTATGTATTTATTTGTATATTTAACAATCAATTTGATAAATTTGAATTTCGAACATCCGTTGACGCATGCGCATAATCAGTTTCGGTTGTTAGGAAATATTAAATTTCAGCTATCATGTCTGACTTATCATCAGTCCAGCCATGTCAATGGTTAAAATCCACTAATTATACAACTAAATTAAGGTACCTTAAATTAGCACAACAAATGTAGCACACATCGATAAAAGAATGCTAATTTAGTACGCAAACAAAAATTTATTAAAAAAATTACGAGCAAGTGTGCCAGCTTAAGATTTAAGCTGGCACACTCAAGTAAAATAAGGACAAATCTTAACAAATCAGGTGTTAAACATTTAGTGCTAATTTATAACTCGCATTAGATAATTCAGAAGTAATTATTTATCAATGTATTCGAAAATAAGCATGAGTAGGTGCTGACTTAAGACTTAAATTAACAAACATGCGTCGAATTGATCGCTCGAAAACGAAATTCGTATAAATAAATTTAGTGCTAATTTAATACTACGAAAAAAACTACCTTTGAGCGATAGGTTGTATTTTAGCTCATATGTGCTAGCTTAATGTTTAAGTTAGCACACATCATTGAAAACATGACCAAAGTGGTGTACTAAATTAGCGCACATTTAGTGCTAATTTCGTACGATATTAAAAAAATTATAACTTAACGCTTAATTTTGACAAATTAAAAATCATTTTATGTATGTGAAAATGCTAACTTCATTCTTTAGCTAGCACACTTGCTCGTAATTTAAAAAATCTTTTTTAAAGATTGTACGAAATTAGCACTAAATGTGCGCTAATTTAGTACACCACTTTGGTTGCGTTTTCGACAATGATATGTGCTAACTTAAACTTTACTAAGCTAGTACATATGCGCTAAAATACAACCTATAGCTCCATGGTCGTTTTTTTCGTAGTATTAAATTAGCACTAAATATATTTAAGCGAATTTCGTTTTAAAGCGATCAATTCGATGTAGTCCGGACGTTAAGAGCGATATTTCGACTAATCTCTGCACTTTTTGATAGAAGCATGAAAATTGATATAGTTGTACATTAAACCTTCCTCTACAAAACTAGAAATGGCGACATTTCAAAAACCTGTGTGGTCCCCCTTTTAGGGGCAAAAATATCTGCGCGGATTTAGTTTTTCTTATTTATCTCGCAAATGGTTATCCGGACGACACAAATAGAAGACACCCAAAATAATGTTTATTAGATTCTAAACAAAAGTTGTGATTATAAATTTTACGATAAGAGTCACCGTTACCGTATAAATGGGGGTTAAAATTATGAGAAAATTTGCGCGCGCGGTGAAACTTGCGTTCATGCTCAAATATCTCGTAAACGGGTTTTAATTTAAGTCTTAAGTCAGCGCCCACTTATGCTTATTTTCGAATACATTGATAAATAATTGCTTCTAAAACCACCAACTTTAAAGAAAAAGTACTAGATAAAAAAATGTGTACTTTGGTCTAATAAATTATTCTATATTTTTTTAACATTTTTTTTTTTGCTTAAATATAATAAATTGAAAAAGTTTTAAATTTTTTAAAATAATTCTTTAAGTCTTATTAGATCAAAATAAACATTTTTTGTATCTTATACTTTTTTTCTAAAGTTGATAATTTCTGAGTAAAAAATTATTGAAAGTTCAAAGTCTCGAATTATGTTGTTAGATATCTCGGATAGATTAAGTTGTTCAAAAAAAAGTTTTCAATGAAAGATTCGTGTTTTTTCACGTAGAATAAAATTACTAATTAAAAACTATAGATTCTTATTTAAAAAAATAATATTGACCTTGAAAACGCCACCTAACAAAAATTCATCCGAGTACGTCTATGTCCCCCTCCAAACCGTGCAACTTTTATCTGAAAAGTTTTTTGATAACATTTCACCATAAAAAAATATCCGCACTTAAAATGGGTCACCCTGTATACATAATTGTGTTATTTTTTAGTTTCTGATTGCAAAATGAGATGGAGAACAATAAGAGACTCGTATAGAAAAACCAAAAATAAAATAATGACAGGCACATCAGGGTTTCCGAAATCCAAATATAATAATGACAAATTAAAATTCCTCGAAGAAGGTTTTAAGAAAACAAAGTAAGTGTAATTTTTTTTATTATTCACGTGAAATATTTTAAATGTGTATTTTTATTATTTAAGGACACAATCAAACGATGAATTCATCTTACCAAACTTTACAAACGAAAATCGAGAAGTGGGTCCTGAAAATATAGAATTAAACGAAAACAGCTGTTCGAACGAACAGCCAAACTACGAATTTGCAGAAATTACAAGTAACCAAACCGAGACCGAAAATATTACTATTAATTTTGAAGAGTTACCTAAGAAAAAAATAAAATTAAAATCTGCAAAGCCAAAAACGATTGACGAAGCTTCAAAAGGATATGAAAAACGTGATTCTTTTTTGAAAAACTTTCATACCGAAATATCAAATCCTACATCTGAACACCCTATAGAAATATTTTTTAAAAGTATGGCTAGGACGGTCATGGAGTTCCCACCTCATATTATTGCAGAGACTAGATTAAGGGTGTGCCAAGTTGTATCAGAAATGGAACTGAAGGCCTTGAATGAACAGCAGAACAATTCATTTCATCAGGAATCTTCTCGCTACAATCCGATCGTAGCATCGAGTTTAGAAACATCTATTGGTAGCAGTTCTACTACCGTTTGGAGCCCTTTGAATAGCCCAAATGACAGTTATAACGTTGAGACAATCCAAAATATTAAAGATGAAATATAAAATAAATTAGTTTTCGTACGTAGTTTTATTAGAAAAAAATATTGATTGTATAAATAGTGTAAAAAAATTAACAGTAGATCGAGGATGTTTTGCTTCCTCGCAATATCGAAGATACGAGAAGCTTTGTGATCGTTTCAGATTGAGACAAAAAAAATGTTCTCCGATTTCAAAATTTTAAATTGATCTTTCCGTTTCACGTCAAGGCAAACACTTTTCATTCCGTGTGTGTCTGTCCGTCCGTAGGTCCGTGTGTGTCTGTCTCCTGAATCCTTGTCACAAGCAACGATATGAATGAAACTTGGTTGGATGGTTGGGTCTGGTTTGAGGACGATCACATTTTAAAATCATCAAAATCTGTAAGGGGGAGGGGTGACATCCCAAAATATTTATTTTTTCAAGATATCTCAAAACGACACATGTTACGTGAAAATTTTAAAGAATATTTAAATTTCCTATAATATGGGTCTACAATGTTTGTTGTAAAATATTCCCTTACAAAGATTTATCTCAATTTATTTTAAAAATTCGTGTTTTGTTTTTCTAAATTGATATTGCTTGGACATATTAAATGTCATTTTGACGTTTGCATAAATTTAGATTTAGATTGAAATTGTCAAAAAATTAAAAATTACGAAAAAATAATTAGGTGCGTTTTAAGAAAAATTTTGAACGAATATTTTTTAATAAAATTATATAAAAATTAAATGGTTATTTAAATTTTTGAATAATTAACTACCTTTGGTGAATTTAGCACGAGGAAGCACTGTGCATTTACTTGGCAGATATTTTTTAAAATACAAACCCTTAATTATTTATATTTTAACATGTGTTGGGAAATTATTTGTGTAGGAGCTCCTTCCCCCCCTCTTACAATATTAATTTTTTCTTTTATATCTGGAGAACCCATTGTAATAATCTCATGAAATTTAATAATCGAGTGTTATCGAAGAACCTGGTTGCCTAATACACCCCTGAGTTAAATAATTATTGGTTGATACTGAAAATTGATAATACTTATTAATAGTTAACGGATTATCAAATTTCATAATTGTAACACTATGGGTTCTTCAAATATTAAATAAAAATTAATAATTTTTAAGGGACTGTAGCTTCCTCAAAAAAATTTCCAAGTTCGCATAAAGTTTTTTGCTTAAAATAACATCTTCGATCCACTGTTGAAGTTTTTTTACATTCGTTTTAAATAATAAATATTTGCAGTGCTAGTTTTATAAAAAATTAATTACTGTGATTTTAATTATGACCTAATTGAAATTTTTTTTATTGAATCAAATTATTACTATTCTGAAATTTTACTTTTAAAGTATTGTACTATTTTTGTCCCTGATCATAATAAAGGATATTCTATCATATATGTATGTTTGTACTATTTATTTATTTCTAAAACCATTTGAGAGAAAGACAATGTTCTAGATTTAAAGAAATTTGGTTCAGAACTCGGTAAAATTTATTGTTTGTTTGCTAGAGTGCAAAAGCAAATTAGCTTTCAGCTAACGCTATCTACTAGGTATTAAATATAAATGACAACACACTCACACACCTAAGCTAACAAGCGATTCAAACTAAGTGCTGCCAAGTGTTAGTGTACCTTATAAAATTATTATATATTTATTACCACTGCTTTAAAATATCGAGCAATTTCTTAACAATTTGACACCTAGCAGATAGCGTCAGCTGGAAGCTAATTTGGATTTGCAATCAAGCAAATTCTTAATAAAGGTGGCTACCCACGTAACTGCAAGTTTGACAAGCATGCATGATCCATCTTTTGTTTGCGCTTTAAATTTAATTACCAAAGTCCGCAAAAATATAGTTTGTTTTTTAAATTAATTAAAGCCTTTTATTTTGTTTATATATTTTCTCCAGTAATGGATAAAGTAAAATCAGTAATGAGCACGCAGTGATGGACACTTACTAATGATAAGTACTACGACACAAAAGATATAAAGCAGTTGCTATGATAATATTATAAATAATAAATAAATTATACTAATAATTAGTTTAAATGTCAACCATTTTTTTGATACCTATTGGCCGATTGTCATCAAATCACGCTGTAAGACAGTTAAATGTATATAGATTAATATTCAAAAATGGTAGTAATCAAATATCAACAAATATTTCTAATTTACTACATTTAATTAAAAATAGTCATTACTGGGGTCATATCCAAGACTAGTGCCTGTACCTTAGTAAATTTTTGAATTTCTTATTTTTCAAGAATTTTAACAAAACGATATCAACTTTATTTTTAAGTATGAAATTTACACATAATAATTCATAATATCCGCAAATTATAAACTTTTTCGTTTTTTTTTTTGATTAATTTTTAAATTATAGCCTTTTAATTTGTTTATGTTTTTTCTCCAGTAATGGATAAAGTAAAACCAGTAATGAGCTCGCAGTGATGGACACTTGCCAATGATTACAAAATGATAAGTACTACGATACAAAAGATATAACAGAATCAAATTTGAAACAATGTAAAGCAGTTGCTATGATAATATAATAATTAATTAATAAATTATACTCATAATTAGTTTAAATGTCAACCATTTTGACACCTATTGGCCGATTGTCATCAAATCACGCTGTAAGACAGTTAAATGTATATAGATTAATATTCAGAAATGGTAGTAATCAAATATCAACACATATTTCTAATTGAGTACATTTAATTAAAAATAGCCATTACTGTGGTCATATCCAAGACTGATGCCAGTGATTTTTGACAATTGTCTGTTTCCTATATACATATGTTTAGTATACGAGGTATACACCTGTATCAGTTAATCACATATATATTAATAGATATTAAACGAACAGGATGTATCACCTAGAAATGCATTACAATATACATAATGTATACATATTTAGCACTTAGTAAATTGGGTTCCGCTGTTAAAATATGCCCGTGCAATGATTGCGACCTCCGAGATTTGCCTATATTATTTACAATTCTCTTAGAAACTTCATTAAAAGTTTTGATTTTAAAACGGATAATGCTATAGTATCTATTTCTTTACAGTAATAGTCTACGAGTATATAGGTACTAAACTGTAAGTATACAGGGTGAGTCATTTTAATCAACGCAGTCAAATATCTCGAAAAGTTAACGAAAATGAGAAAAACGTTTTAAACAAAAGTTGCTTGGTTTCAAGGGGGACAAACAATGGTGACCTTGCGGTTGACCTTTAAACCATTTTTCAAGGTCAACTTTGATTTTTTAAATAAAAACCTATATTTTTTATTGCATATTCGTATTCTACGTGAAAAAATTAATATCTTTAGTAGGAAAAATGTTTCTTAAAAATGCTTTCTTCTCTCGGTGGAGGGCGCTGTAAGAATAGTCAATGAACTCAAATATCTGAAAAAAAGTTGCACCTAATAGCTCAAACTACTTTTAGCATTACCTAGAAACAACGGCGTGGACGTAGTAGTTGTATGTTTCCTTTGGGGTACTTTTTTAATGTGAGTCCCCTTGCCTCTCACATTAAAAAAGCACCCCAAAGGAAACATACAACTACTACGTCTACGCCGTTGTTTCTAGGTAATGCTAAAAGTAGTTTGAGCTATTAGGTGCAACTTTTTTCAGATATTTGAGTTCATTGACTAATCTTACAGCGCCCTCCACTGAAAGAAGAAAGCATTTTTAAGAAAAAAATTCCTACTAAAGATATTAATTTTTTCACGTAGAATACGCAATAAAAAATACAGGTTGACCTTGATTTCACCTTGAAAATGGTTTGAAGGTCAACCGCAAGGTCACTATTGTTTGTCCCCCTTGAAACCAAGCAACTTTTGTTGGAAACGTTTTTCTCAATTTCGCTTACTTTTCGAGATATTTGACTGCGTTGATTAAAATTACTCACCCTGTAGTATATAGTATTTGTGATTTTCTTTTTAAGCGACTTCAAAAAGAAGCAAGCGTCTCAGTTCATCTGTATATATTTTTTTATCCTTTTAAGAACGAGGATTTTTACGTTGAAATCGACCTTTTTATTTACACAAAATTTGTACATAAAATCAATTAATTCTTACGTAGCGTGCCCGATCAAGTTGCCGGTCGATATATCGACCAGTCCCGTTCATAACGGAAAGTCCACTGTAAAAAATTCAGTTTCGACAATTTGAGGGAATTTTCCTACGTAATTTGATGCACTGAATACGAAAAAAAATGTGAAAAAAATTTTGGAGGCAAACTTGACCTTGAAAATCGCATTTCAAGATCAAATTTATTGTTGCTATATGATGATTGCTATTATTGATGAGTTGAGTAACCATCAGTTTCGAAAAAACGGGTCGCTACCTGGCGGGTGAGCGGTGAACGACGAGGCGCACAGGCGTCTTGTTATGCGGGCTTTTCAAATATATACAACGCGGAGGATTCTTTACGATTGTGTAGAGCAAGCTTGTCCAACCCGCGGGCTACATGCGGCCCTCGAGGAGTCTAGGTGCGGCCCGCGAGGGTAATAATAAATTGATACAGTAATAAATTTACATTTAAATTACTTAGAACGACTAAAAAAAAAAAGGTCTTCAGTTTTTATTTGTCCTAATGTAACTCGCTATTTATTCAATAAAAATTAGGAATTGAAATTGCCGCGATTAAAAAAAAAAAAAAGGTCCTCAGTTATATATTCTGGCCACAGACCCGGATTTAAAAATTTGCCGCTCCTAGGCAGTTACGAAAATTGCCCCCCCCCCCCCCCGCGAAACTAGTTGCGTCGATTTCAAATTTTATAAATTTTTATAAAGTTACATTAGGAAACACTGAAAGACCTTTTTTTTAGTCCTGCTTGAGTTACATGTATAGAGAAATTATTGCTTATGGGTTGAAATTTTTACGTTTCGATTTTCGGATGGCAAACTCATCGAGAATGGAATCAAAATCAAATTCAATTCCCACGAATATAACAAGTTTTCAAAGTTTCCACCAAAATTTGCCGCCCTTCAATTCTTGCCGCCCTAGACAGCTGCCTACTCTGCCTACATGGTAAATCCGGGCCTGCCTGCGGCCCTTAGTAAATTAAATTCAATAAAATTTCTGCTATGCGGCCCAGAAGGTTGGACACTTATGGTGTATTCATGTGAGTAATGTATGTATTGATGTGTTGCAGGGCAACTAATAATAATAATAGCAATAGTAAATCTTCCACAAGAACGAAACCAAACTATTCAACTTATTTGTGAATTTATCAATTTTAATTGACATTTTCGGTGATTTTTGAATAATTTTTTGAGGTAGAGAGGGCGGAAAAATAAATCTCGCCCAGGGCGCCAGACTTGTAAAGGCCGACTCTGTTCCCGATAACTGCCATATAATTTTTTTCAAAATTTGATCACGGACTTCCAAAAGGAGGGGAGGTTTCAATTTTTCTGAACAATTTTTTTTATGTATTTTCGGGCATAACTCCGACAAATATACATCTATTTGGTGATACTTTTTTTGTTTGAAAGAATATACTCCTGAGGTGGTCCCATATAAATTTCATCAGAATCTGACCATGGACTTCAAAGAAAATAAATAAATAAAACCGACTTCAATAGAAAACCTTAATACTTTGAAAAGTATACTTAATCATTAAATCTAACAGTTCTTAAAGTTGGTGCCAAGCTAATAAAAAACATTTTAATAGAACAAAAAAAAAACCGACTTCAAAAACTGAAATTTAATTATCAGGTATATTTTGCAGTGTCTTACAGGCTGAAGACAGTTTTTAGGGTTCCGAAGAAACCCTATTAATATCGCTTTGTCGTCCGTCCGTATGTCCGTCCGTCCGTCCTTTTCACTCAAAGCTAAATAGCTCGTAAACTATATAAGCTAGAAACTTGAAATTTTTACTGAACATGTAAAATGACACCCTCTAGTAAAATATGTACAAATTTATTGAATAAATAATTTTTCAGGGGGGGCAATAAGGAGCTAAAGCTAGGTAAAAAAAATATTTTTTTTATACCAAGGCATGTGACACGTTAAAATGTATAACCAAACAAGCGGAATTTGACCCTTTTTTTATTTTTTTTCTAAATCAAAAATGGTGCCTGTAGGGGGCTTTAAAGCAAATCCAAAAAAACAAAAAAATTGTATACCAAGACGTGTGGCACGTCAAAATTTACGTCTCAATTAGTAGAATATGCCCCTATTTTTTATTTTTTTTCTAACTCAAAAATGGCGCCTGTAGGGGGCTAAAAGCAGTATTTTATTCTGTCCCCCCCTCCCTCTAACTCTGTAACTACCGGCTCAAAAAATCTGAAAAAAATTTGGTAACAAGGTTTTGGTGGGACTACCAACGACAAATACTAAAGTCAATAATATAATTTTAAATTTTGGAATAATAGGGAGGGGTGTAAGAGAATTTAAAATTTTTATTTTCATATCTAGGCATGTGATATGTCAAAATGTACATCTCAATTCGTAGAACATGACCATATTTTTTATTTTTTTTCTTACTCAAAAATGGCGCCTGTAGGGGGCTAAAAGCAGTGTTTTATTTTGTCCCCCTCCCTCTATCTCTGTAACTACTCGCTCAAAAAATTTGAAAAAAATTTGGTAACGAGGCTTTGGTGGGACTACCAACGACAAATACTAAAGTCAACAATATAATTTTAAATTTTGGAATAATAGGGAGGGGCGTCATAAATTTATTTTTTTGATATCTAGGCATGTGGTATGTCAAAATATAGATCTCAATTAGTAGAACTTGACTCTTTTTTATATTTTAACTTTAACTTAAAAATGCACCTGTAAGTGGTTCTCAACATTTCACGTAGTACGTACTTCGGAACCCTTATGGCATACACTCGTGTATGTCTTGCCGGAATTATTTTTTAAATCGCTTTGCTTAATGTATGTGTGTTTAGTTTGTTTAATATTTGTTTTATTGTTTCCAGGTAAGAAATTTTCAAGAATGTTCTTGAGATGTTGACCATTTTGTTGTTACAGGTAAGTTATTATTCAATAGATTAAAATTAATTACATATGTATAATTTATCAAATGCACTCATGTCAGCGAGTAATATTAAAATGTGCCATATGTTCCGATAATATGCTATTAAATATGAATCAAATATGTGCAATTGTACACCTATGATAAATTCATAAACAAGTTTTTGATGTTCAAGTTGATACATTTATTTTTTTTCATTGACAAGTCGATTTACAACTAGTGTAAAAAAATTATCAGTAGATCGAGGATGTAATTTTAAGCAAAAAACCTTATGTGAACCTATGTCCGGAAATTCTTCCTGAAGGAACTACAGTCATTTACACAAAATTAGTGTTTATTTAATATCTAGAGAACCCATTGTGCTACAATTACGATATTTGATACAGAGGTTGGTATTAATAGACCAGTAACGTTATGAAGATTTCCCTGTAATCACTTGCATTAATTCTAATGTGAAAAAAAATGATTAGGTTGGTGCACATTTATTCATTGGGTCATAAAAAACATTTGTGCATATATGAAACATTGCGCAATTGTTTAAACAATTGTCAAAATAACATGAATAACATTTTTTTTACCTGTTACGGTTTACGTAGCGAGAACTAAGCAATATACGAAAAAATACCTCAGAATCTTTCTTGTGAGTCACAAAGCGCTGTCTTAACAAACAATTAAAATAAACAATTTAAATATTATTCAAATATTCTGAAAAAAGTCATGTATCTTCAGAAACGAATACTGAATTTTTTAACGTTAATATGAAGCTTTTTTATGCATTTTTCGATTTGTTATGAACGAAAATGTATAAATTGTATGTTATAATTTTTTATAAACTTTCACGTGTTCTCGTATGTGTACTATGAATATTAAAATTTTGCAAAAATTTTTACTTAAGTATATATTTTTATCTGCTCTACATGATAGGATATAAGTGTTTACTTGTTTATTGTCAATTTCTAAAATTTTCACCTTCAAATTTGTATAAAAACGACAAATTTTCGAGTTTTTGATTTTTAATTTTGATTTTTTCTTATAAATAACATCATTTAAGGTAATAAAATGACATTCCATCGTGTAGAGAGAACAAATGTCTATAAGTAAAAAATCTAGCAAAATTTTAATATCAATAGTACACAGCTACTAGCGATATTATTAAAAATATTAAATTGTAAAATAAAAACAATAGAAAATTAGTTGTCATAAAAATATAACTTTGATTTGTAACACACTTATGGGACACCTTATATAAATGTAACTATTTTAAAAATATGCTGTTTGTCTAACCTGACAACTTTTGTATTTAAAGTTTTCTTCCATTTGTTATAATAAATTAAATATTGAACTTGGGATATCCTGTACTATATCGATTTTTTTATTGCAATATTAGGTACAAAACAGCTCTTTGCGTGAGACCTCGGGAACTTAGGCGGTTGCGACCATTGAGACTTTTAATCGGGATGATTTAGAGAATATTTTCCAGTTGGTTTCAAAGAGATTGACTGAAAGCCATTTCCCTATCAAAAACTGCGGGGTCCTTTATAAAAAATATATGTATAAATATATAATGTGATATTTGGCATTGTATTTCATTGGCTATTGCTTCATAATTAGGAGAGTATGAAGATATTTCTGTTCGTCATCAAGATGAGATCTGTGCTTTGATTTTATGATATCTATTGTTAAAAACAATGATTCACACAAGTATGTGGAACCGAAAAACTATTTTATTTTGTATGATACTCTTTTCAAGAATGGAAATTTGTTTCTGTCAACTATATTCCAGAAGTTCTCGTCTGATACATTGAATTTGAAGACAATGTCCTTCTGAAGGTCCAAAATTTTGAGCTCCAACAATAAACAGATTTGAAAAAGTAACAATATATTTTTAAATTAATTTTGGAAATGATTGATTCTTTTACTGTGATTGACAATACACAAGTATACAAATACAATATTTTCACAGATGAAATATTCTTAAAATGATATTGTTTAAAAAAATAGTTACTAAATACTAAAAAAAAAATTAAATAACATTATATAGAAAACTAAAAAAAAATTGTTTTATCGTAGTCGTACAGCGGCGGGCACATGTAAAACGGTCGGCGGACTCCGTGGTGCCCGCGGGCATAGGGTTGGGGACCACTGGTTTAGACAAATACTTGTTATAAATATATTTGTGTTGTGAATTTTAGCTGCGGTATGTTTTTTATTGTGCGTAGTTGATACATGGCGTGCCACCGACTGTCGGGCCGGTACTTAGCGCGATGAAGGATGACCCAAAACAAAGGGCAGTTTGTTTTAGAGGGTTCATAGCGGTGATTAATGAATTGTGGTCTATCACACGATGTCGGAACGATGGCCATTGGATGTGATCGTCATTATATGTACTACTCACTGTTGATCGCAATTGATGATATTAACAACGGTCCGTGTAATGTCATTGGTGTGCGCAGAAAAAAATTTTAGGGGGTTTTTTTTTTAGTGATCCGTTCAAATTTTGCATCAGGCGGCTATTACACTATCAAATAAATATGTCAAAGATATTTGACAAAGATTTGATCATATTTCTTTGATAAAATACGAGATTTTGTTCTATTACACTACATAAAATATTTGATAATATTTTCTCAATATTATCTAGGGATATTTTCTTCTTTTTTGGTGCCTTTTGAATATCAGTGCGTGGATGTTCGTCAATTGACGCGATCGAGGTTTGAATTTATAACCGTGTATTGTGGTTTTTATAATCAATAAGAAGATTATCATATAATACTGGATTTGTTGATATTCATATATTAATAATTATGTAACTGTAACTGTCAGTGATAACTTGGTAGTCGCCATTTTGATTTATCTGTCAAAAAACTTTGATCAAATATAAGAGACTGTCATAAACTATGATCATAGAAATATTATGAAGGTAAATAGTATAAAAGTTGACTTATTACACTGTCATATTTCTATGATCAAAGAAATTTTACCATATTTCTTTGATAGTGTAATAGCCCCCTACGGTTACGAAACGGATGAGAGAATAGTGCAGCTAACGTGTATATTTTTTATCATGTTACATAATGCTTTATATTGTTATATTGAAACTTATCATTTTTACCTTTAAGAACTTATACTGGAAGACTTAAGAAACCTCGCAATTTTTTTCACTTCACATTTCCGGGGGGGGGGGGGGGTGAACCTTAAAACCCCCCTTGCGTACGCCCCTGGGTGTAATGTCATTGGTGTACGCAGTGCAGTTTTTGTCAGATGAAAATACACTTGGAATGGATTTTACAGGTTTATGCTAATCAAAACGATATTTTTGGTATTATTATAAACAGTGGTGTATTTTAAGATTTGGCGCCCTGGGCCTATAAAGTTTGCCGCCCCATAAATTAAAGAAGAAAAGGAAAAAATCTTTTAATAATGAAAAAAGGTCATACAAAAAAATAAACACTATTTATTAAATATTTAAAATTTTTTGCGATGCGCAAATTGGTGGACAAATTCGTCAATAACACTGTCATAATTAACGGATTTTGTTAAGTCAGCTTCTATTCTTCTACAACACAAATAATGAAAAATGATTTTCAGTAATTTTTTTGTTAATACAACCCCTAAGAGGATAAAAAGGGGTGTAAAGTTTTTTTTGGTCGGATTTACTTGAAACTTAGCATAAATATTCTACAATACAAATAATGAAAAATGTATTTCCGTATTTTTTTTGTTATACGTGCCTAAACAGCCATAGAAGAGATGAAAGGCGAAAACCACCCTCAAAATTAGAATTTTAAATACTAATAAATAAGTCTACAATTCATGTTGCCTTGGAAACAAATGCAATTAAATTTAATTTGTCAGATTAGTTATTCTAAAAATGTGTGTTATATTATTGACATTGGGATATTAGAAAACTAATACATTTTTATTTCTGAACAATTCCATTAAAAATCATATGGAAATTATATGGAAACAATAAATAATCAGTATTCAAGTATTTATAATCATACCATGTTGTGAAGTTGATTGTGTGGACCTAAAGGGTCTCACCCCAACGCAAAGCTTGTTTTGTTATGTTTTTTCTCTAGTAATGGATAAAGTATAACCAGTAATGAACTCGCAGTGATATACATAATAATAAATAAATCAATTATATTAATAATTAGTTTAAATATCCACCATTTTGACACCTATTGGCCTCATGTCATCAAATCACGCTGTAAGACAGTTAAATGTATATAGATTAATATTCAAAAATTGTAGTAATCAAATATCAACAAATATTTCTAATTCAGTACATTTAATTAAAAGCCTGGTGTCACTACCTTATAAATCCAAACGTAAGAGAAATTAGAAACATATAAAAGATTTAACTGAAAGTTATAATTTAAAAAAAGGAACGTTCTGTAGCTGGTAAGGGTTCCCGATGTCTGGTTTAAATATTCATGTCAGTAGCGGTAATAAACAAGATCATGTTGACACGTTAATCTAGAGGGTCACTTAATAATATATTTTTGTGGGCGCATATGAATGTGTTGCTAAATTAAATTACCGCACAGGTAGGTTTGTGAACACAGGGTTTATGAGTGAGAGAGAGACCAACATGATCGTTGTCAAATCAACTATAAACTGCGATCAATATACAGGGTGGTCCGGTTTGGGATACATATATTTTAAGAGTTGATTCCTTGGCTCATTGTGAGTAATAAATTGTACGGAAAAGAGAGGTCTATCTTCAACACCCTCTGAACTACAGGGTGTTTAAAAACTTCCTTCAGAGTAGTATTTACAAACAAAGATTATCTCATAGCTTCCAAAGTAACGTAATTAGATCAACCACAATGAGTCAGTTTTATAGGTAATTTACTAACGTATTTTTCAGTATTAGCGTTATTGCTAGCGTTATTGCTAGCCGTGTTTCCAGTTCAAAGTTATTGCTCATCAAAGTCAAAAAATGTATTTATTTTTTCAAAAATTTTTATGAAAATGACATTTTTCCCTAAAAGTACCTATAATATGTGGTATTTTTTATCATTATTTTGGTGTGTTATAGTGTTACCTACAAATTCACTCTACAAAGTTTGGAGCTGGGTCTTACAGTATCTAAATAATCCCCAAAGTGACTATTTTGCTACCTACCCTATTAATTGAAACAGTCATAATTTTTTGTTTGTTTATAATTGCTATACTCTATTTCATTTAAGAATGCAGTAATTGCCGGGGTTTTGACGGTACGAATCGTGCATTTTCCCATAAAAAACCACGGCAACCTCTGCATTCTTCAATAACTCTGAACTGGAAACACGGCTAGCAATAACGCTAATACTGAAAAATACATTAGTTAATTACCTATGAAACTGACTCATTGTGGTTGCTCTAATTACGTTACTTTGAAAGTTATGAGATAATTTTTGTTTGTAAGTACTTACTCTGAAGGAAGTTTTTAAACACCCTGTAGCTCAGAGGGTGTTGAAGATAGACCCCACCTTCCCGTATAATTTTTTACTCACAATGAGCCAAGGAATCAGCTCTTAAAATATCTATATCCCAGATCGGACCACCCTGTATATGTATTTAAACTACAATGTTTTTGCGTTTATTGGAATGTCATTAACCTAATGTCCTACTCGTTCGCTATGTATATTTTAAATTATGTAGATAAATTACCTCTAATAAGCATTTTCTATTTTGATTCGGGAATTTTGATTCGTGCAATTGTTTACAGCAAAAATCAATTTGTGTTCTTTGTTTGATCAAATGTGTTAAGTTTGTTTTTTATTTATAATTGGTTGTTATTTATGTCCGGTATTATAAAGGAGTTAGCAAATATGCTAGCAGGGCCATAACTACCACCGGGGCAGCCGGGGCTGTGCCTCGGGGCCCCCCGAAAAAGGAATATATTTTTTACGAAATCAGATTTAAAAAGTTTTGGGTTGAACTCATTTTGATTCAACACGGAGAAAATTTCTCAAAAACAAAAACTCAAAAAAATACATTTACTTATAGAATTATCTTTAGCGTCATCGCATAGTACATAAAAAATTTACAAAAAATGAATGTTCCTCTACCATTTATTGCTCACAAGATATCAACGATTTGATGACAATCGGTCAAAATGGTGGACATTTAAACTAATTATATTTAGTATAATTTATTTATTAATTATTATATTATCATAGTAACTGCTTTACATTGTTTCAAATTTGACAATTCTTTATTTTATATCTTTTGTATTGTAGTACTTATCATTAGCAAGTGTCCATCACTGCGTGCTCGTTATTGATTTTACTTTATCCATTACTGGAGAAAAAACATAGGCAAAATAAAAGGCTATAATTTAACAAACAAACTATATTTGCGGACTTTGATAATTAAATTGATTAAATAAATAATTAGTTGTTTTATTAGTTACATGAGTTCATGAGAATTACAAAAAACAGTAAACCTTGCTCTTATAACGTCCATAACTGGTGCCAGTACCTTATTATGTTATTAAATATATGAAATATTGTCAACAAAAAGTATTGTAGCGTTTTTGAATTTATTTTTCAGTTAAAAGTAAATAGCAAATAGATAAATTTTACTAACCATTAACTTTTTATAAAACTATAATTAGTAAAGTAAACAATATTGTAAAATCACCACTGATTGGTACATTAATAAAACTAAACTGCTGATTATATATACATATATATTGCAATTAAAACTCACCCTTTCCTTACTAAATGCGAAATGTAAATAAAAAGAATAATTAAAATTAATATTGACATTTCCTGAAAAGCAAATAAAACAAAATAAATAACTATAAAAGCTTTGAACAATTTTAGTTGACAAATTAAAATCTCAATTGATGAATGTTTTGTTACAAATAATATTCCGCAATATTTTTCAAACCGCTAATCATACCCAATGATATATGGGTGTATGTTAGGCTGACCATTTTTTTGAGAAGGCAATGCGGGACTGGTTTTTTCGGGGTGGTGGGGGGGGGGGGGGTACAGTAACAATGAAAAACCTTTTTTAAATTAAACTTATATTTTATTTATAGTTCACGATTGTCATTTTCGTTATTTTTAAATTCGCTACCATAGATGACGTATAATTTTTAAATAAAATTTACAATAATCACTTTTTTTTTAATTTGCTATGTTAATTTTATATGAATTTTATTATATTACCTACATTTACTAAATTAATAGATTTTTTTAAATTGTACCTATTTCAATTTTATTAAAATTCGCGACATCAAATTGATTACATTGAACAGTAGTAAAAATGTAAAAAAACTGGACAAGTATTCAAAATGCGGGACATTTTGCGGGACATTAATGATGCGGGACAATGGGTCAAAATGCGGGACTGTCCCGCAAAATGCGGGACGAATGGCCACCCTAGTGTATGTACATTCGCATGTAGGGTAAGGTGGTGCAGGAGTGCGCACTTTCGCTGTTTCAGTTCATGGGAATAAATAAAAAGATTTTAGAAAGGAGGTTATAGTTTATTTATTATCTTAGGTAGGTAATCTAGATACCAAACAAAAATATCGGTATGGAGAACCATACATGACTTCCATGTTCTTTTTATCTTTTTAAATACCTAATTTTTAAATATAATTTTTTTTAAATATTTTATTTATATAACCTACTATTATGAATATAAATTTCGTAATACATAAAAAACATATATACTTACGACGGTTACAGCAGTTATTGCCATTTATATATAAATATTAGTTTTCTAATGTCCTAATATCAAAAACATAATACACATTCGTAGAACAACTAATTTGACAATTTGAATTTAGTTGCATTTGTTTCCATGGCAACATGAATTAATGACATTAATTAGTATTTAAAATTCAAATTTTAAATGTGTTTTTCACCCCTTTAATGGCTGTTTAGGCACGTACAAATAATAAATGTCCCTTAGATTCAATTGAACTGCAAATGTACCAAATCTTATCAAAATTGGTGAGATAATACTCGCAATGTTCACTTTTTAGATTTAGACGAAAAAAGTTACAAAATTTCGAATATTTCCAAAACCCCTGATCCGATTAGTACCAAAATCAATAGGTCTGGAGTACTCACTAATACAAACATTTTCCCCAAAAATAATTCAGATCGGTGCATTTTTACGGTAGTTATCGTGAACGAAAAAAAATCTACATCCTGACACACAGACACACAGACACACGCACAGCCGCCAAGCGGAAATTAACTTTTCTTTAAGTTTTGAAGTTAGTACAATCAGAATTTGTCATTTTCTCGGACACGATTTTTCGATGGTATTACAATACTTCCATTTCTTTCAGAACATGGAAGTATCATATTAATTCATTTATAAGTTACACTTTAGGAGCTATTAAGGTATTTCGCGGAAAAATTAAAAGATTCAAGAGTAAGCTCAAATTTTATAAAAAAAACAAACTAAAAAAAGGTTATTAGAAGCTCCATTCAAAATCTTAAAATGATTGACCACCTTTGAGCGAAGATATCGTCAAAATAAAATAACAAAAACATTGCGAGTATAGGGATTACGATATTTTAAGCGGATTTTCAATGAAAATGTAAATAATTTTATGCGAAGGATGATCAAGAAATCTAATTTTGAAAAAAATTTGACAACTGAAGCTAGCCGTAAAACATTGAATAATGGCTCTGCGTACTCTTGCACCACTCTACCCTATACAGTACGTATGTTGTATCATGTACAAGCATGCACAAATAGAAGATCTGTATTCTTTCTGTTGTTTTATTGGATCAGATTAACTGATTAATATTCTAGCCATGTTTTATTAAACCAAGTAGATGGACAGCATAGTTGAATGAAGTACGCAAATAGAAGGGTTGTATATATTACGTGTTAAAGTCATCTATATAAAGTCCCTCATCGCGTCTCAGTAGCATACCGAGGGGGGAAGCATTTGCCCCGGACGGTAGTTTGTACAGGGCGGCAAAATTGAAAAAAGATTTTTAATTTTCATATTTAGTTAGTATTGCAAGGGGCGATATGGGGGGGGGGGGGTAAAATTACCATTTGCCCCGGGCGGCAGAAGTCTATGATACGCCACTGTTGCGTCTGTCTATTATCTATAACTACTGAACAGATTTTATTCCGGTTTTTAATAATGTATAATGAGTGTTTCACGAGGTAGATTTAGGTGTAGATATTTTGTGTTTTGTGTCGAAAAAAACAATCGTCGGAGAGGTATTTTTGCGTGTACTGAATAAATAGATAAGTGAAAACAATGTTTAATAGGTTTATTACAGATTAAATTTATATCTCCAGGTAATAATGGGTCCAATGCACTATTTTTAAATAAATTTACTAGAAATATAAATAATTATATTTTGTTCTAGAATTTAATGTATGTGATTTTACTTCCATGTTCTGAATGAAATGGAAGTATTGTAATACCATCGAAAAATCGTGTCTGAGATGATGACAGATTCTGATTGAAAACTTAAAGAAATATCGGTATGGAGAACCATACATGACTTCCATGTTCTTTCTATCTTTTTAAATAATTTTTAAATATAAATTTTTTGAAAAATATTTTATTAATATAACCTACTACTATGAATATAAATTTCGTAATACATAAAAACCATATATACTTACGACGGTTACAGCTGTTATTGCCATTTGTATATAAATATATAATGTCAAAAACATAAAACACATTCGTAGAACAATTAATTTGACAATATAATCGTGCCTAAACAGCCATTTAAGGGGTGAAAAACACCAAGGTTTAAAAAAAAATTATATTTAAAAATTATTTAAAAAGATAGAAAGAACATGGAACTCATGTATGGTTCTCCATACAGATATTTAAATAAATTTACTAGAAATATATATTATATTTTGTTCTAGAATGTAATGTATGTGATTGTTTTGTAATTATTCTATTCTATCGATAGGTTTAGGTATGCTTAAATAAAATATGCATTAAATATTGTTATAATCTAAATAAGTATTACAAAGAGTAATATTACACGGGATAATTAAAGTAACAAATTACATAAAAAATTACATTTTTGATGAGGATAAGGTGTGGTTTTACTTCAGTAGATTATTTACGCTGGTAAACAATATGAAATTGTTGCTTTAACGGCCGTCCATAATAAAAGTGGTTGGAGGGTGTGGAGGTGTTACAAATAATCAGCCAATGTAGGTACATAAACAGGGTTGCCAAACTTTATCTAATGTGTAATATCTGCAGATAAGCAACTGTTGTTTTTCAATTCATTAATTGTTTATTAACATACATATGATACTGGCACCAGTCTTGGACGCTTTAAGAGCAAGGTATACTGTTTTTGGGATTGAGGGGCTTCTTTTTTGTAATTTTCATCAGTTTATGTTTACTAAATCATGTTTGCTAAATCAATTTAATTACCAAAGTCCGCAAATATAGTTTTTTTTTTAATTATCGCCTTTTATTTTGTTCATGTTTTTTCGCCAGTAATGGATAAAGTAAAACCAGTAATGGGCACGCAGTGATGGACACTTGCTAATGATTACAAAATGATAAGTACTACGACACAAAAGTTATAAAATAAAGAATCGTAAAATTTAAAACAATGTCTTATCAACATAACTAAATTAACAATATAATAACAACAGGAAATAGAAGATAAATCAAAAACAAATATATGTCATCCACTTCCTTAGTCAACCAAACACCCCAATTCTGTCAATATGGCCACCCAGTAAGTCTTATCCTGCGATGATCGGTCTATCAGCAACATCTTGTGTCCCCGTGACCCCCCCCCCCCTCCCCAAAAATACAACACACATACAATACACAAAACAATACACGAAGAACTGTCGGAAGAGGAGAAGACCTAGCCGACATTTATGTCAAATAATTAAATAATTTAAAGCAAATATACCGGGTGTTCCAGACCACCCGGCCACTATGTTTTACGCCTCAACTATTGAAGATAGAGTTTTATGATAAAAAATTTGCTATATATATCGACCCTAAAGAATTCCAGGAAAATATTTTCAACTCTCTAAAACTCCCCCTTGGGGGATACTTTGATGGGTACATACCCGTTTCTCAGCAAAATCAAATGGAACGGTGTATCCAAAAGTAGATCATTTTGAAGATCATAAAAAAGTAAGAAACTTTTGTAAAAAAAAATTTTTCATACATTCAATTGTTTAGAAAATATGGCGACTTCATCCTCAATTTTAGGGTTTTACTAAAATTGCTCTAGTTTTGTTAAATATTAATGGAATTTTATTTTTAAAATTGGTTTTGAAAGTAGAAATAACGAACTTTCTAATGATGTATGATTATTTGAGATTTGGATAATTTAAAGTGTCATACGCGACATATCAAAAATGCAAAACTTCAATTGGGGATAATTCAAAATTTTAAATGGCATGATCTATCAATTAGTACTTTATCTTAAAAAATATATTTAAATTAACAACTTTTGCTAAGAAAATTAAAAATTTTATTTAAAAAAAATTTTTTTTATAATTTATATTTTTTAAATAAAATTTTAAAAAAATTTAAAATAGTGGACGAGTGGTCTGGAACACCCGGTATACAACGCGGAGGGTTCTTTACGATTGTGTAGAGTATTCGTGTGAGTAATGTATATATTGATGTGTTACAGGACAACAAATAATAATAATAATACAATAGTAACGCGTTTATCTTAACGATTTTAACGCGCTGCTGACGCGCCCGGTTGTAAGATTTTGAAGGCTGATTATGATAAAAGGGGTTCTTATATACTTAGTATACTGCTTACAAATAAAATTTTCAGATTTTATAAAGTAGTTGCAACATTTTTACAAAAATAAAACCGCCCCTGCGCTAAACACTAACGAAACTAGCTGACTGACGGCAGGCTGTATCTCTACACCACAAATGTGACTTGACTTAATATCAAATAATTCGGGTAAGACATACACGAGTGTATGTCATAAGGGTTCCGAAGTACGTACTACGTGAAATGTTTGGAACCACTTACAGGTGCATTTTTAAGTTAAAGTTAAAATATAAAAAAGTGTCAAGTTCTACTAATTGAGATCTATATTTTGACACACCACATGCCTAGATATCAAAAAAAAAAAAAAATTATGACGCCCCTCCCTATAATTCCAAAATTTAAAATTATAATGTTGACTTTAGTATTTGTCGTTGGTAGTCCCACCAAAACCTCGTTACCAAATTTTTTTCAGATTTTTTGAGCCAGTAGTTACAGAGATAGAGGGGGGGTGACAAAATAAAACACTGCTTTTAGACCCCTACAGGCGCCATTTTTGAGTTAGAAAAAAATAAAAAATATGGTCATGTTCTACGAATTGGGATGTACATTTTGACATACCACATGCCTAGATATGAAAATAAAAATTTTAAATTCTCTTACACCCCTGCCTATTATTCCAAAATTTAAAATTATAATGTTGACTTTAGTATTTGTCGTTGGTAGTCCCATCAAAAACTCGTTACCAAATTTTTTTCAGATTTTTTGAGCCGGTAGTTACAGAGTTAGAGGGGGGGGGTGGGGGTACAGAATAAAATACTGCTTTTAGCCCCCTACAGGCGCCATTTTTGAGTTAGAAAAAAATAAAAAATATGGTCGAATTCTACGAATTGAGATGTATATTTTGACATGCCACACGTCTTGGTATACTTTTTTTTTGTTTTTTTTTTTTGGATTTGCTTTAAAGCCCCCTACAGGCACAATTTTTGATTCAGAAGAAAAATAGAAAAAGGATCAAATTCCGCTTGTTTAGTTATACATTTTAACGTGCCACATACCTTGGTATAAAAAAGATTATTTTTTTTACCTAGCTTTAGCTCCTTATTGCCCCCCCCCCCCCCCCCCTGAAAAATTATTTATTCAATTTTGTACATAGGATACTTGACGGTATCCTTTTACATGTTCAGTAAAAATTTCAAGTTTCTAGCTTATATAATTACGAGCTATTTAGCTTTGAGTTAGAAGGACGGACGGACGGACGACAAAGTGAGATTAATAGGGTTTCTTCGGAACCCTAAAAATCAGCCTTTATAAAGTAGTTGCAATTTTTGGCGCTCACCTCTCGGACTATTATACCATTTGTTTGTAATTTATGCAATAACAATTCTTTATCGATGCTGTCGAAGGCTTTTGAGCAGGGCTTTGAACCGGAACTGAACCGAAAACCGGAAAAACCGTTATTTTTTGCCGGAACGAAAACCGGAACAGAACCGAAATAAAAATATCGGTTTTTACGGTTCAGTACATGTTAAAATACGCGCGTTAACATGATCTTATTTCCCACTTCAATTGTCATTCTGGCTATCATACAAGTATCATAAAATATTCTAAATTATGGTAGAACATTTTTTTTAATACAAATAATTTTTTTTAAATTAATCACTCGGAGCTGAACCGAAAACCGGAAAAACCGTTATTTTTTGCGGAACGAAAATCGGAACCGAACCGAAATATATTTTTTTGCTCGAACCGGAACGAAAACCGAAACGAAAAAAATAACGGTTCGAAGCCCTGCTTTTGAGAGATCAAGAAATAGTTCGGTTAAGGTGGCAATATCTTCGTTTTGTGAGGCTGTATAATAATAAAATAATAAGTTGGCAACCCTGCAATACCAGGGGGTTGGGTTGCAGGGTTGTTCGCGGTTGCTGCACGGTGGGTGTGGGGCAGATGGAGTCGAGGAGGTTATAGACGCTGCATATCACATCGCGGTGCTGTTATGTGATATGACCGCCGCCGTTTAAAATACAATTTATTGTTTGCATCGTTATTTCTATTTTGATATCTGTCGTCGCTGTTTTTTAAGCTCATAATGGTTTTATGTTATTTGTAATTTTATGTAATCTCGTGCAAAAACGGATTTATTTACAATTTGATTTTAACATGGAACGTTTATATTTATTTGTAACACAGGTTTTTGAAAAAAAATTGTGATAAATGATCACTCTGATTGGAAATATTTCTGTGGTATTTATTTTAATCGATTCTTTCTGATTCAAATTGAAAAAGAAAATATCATTCGCAAAACGTGTGCTATATTTTAGTCTTTCTTTTAACTCATAGAATCAACACTGTGTCTGTTTGTCTATTTGTCTGTCGGTCAGCCTTCTAGCTGCTTCACCTAAAAAGCTGATATTTGGCATAATGGTGGACCAATAAATAAATAAATATATTTTTTTTAGATTTTTGACGCATTTTAAAGGAAGTAAAGAAGTAACCAATTTTTTTTGCTACTAAAGGATTTTGTCCACAGTAACTTAATATCTTCAACTGTTTTTGTTTTATTAAATTGTTAATAATGGAATCATGCTTGTCTTTGATTAACAATAAAAGTTTTTACCTTTATTTTTGTAAAACTGTTTGTATGTGTTCTAGAAGACTTATATAATCGATTCCCACCGTAAAAAAGTATTTTTTTTAATTCTTTGGCAAATGGTAGCACTAAAATCTTATTGTTGAGTTTTTTATTTATTTTAAACTAATTCAATTGTTTCATAGAACCAGAAATATAAAAAAAATAATAGCCAAGAACCTGGTGAAAACCGCATTAAAATCGGTTCAGTAGTTTTTGAGTTATTTAATGTATATTGCACACTACACAATTTTTATAAAAATTGATTAACTCTGCCTAAATAAAAATAAACTTTCTTTTACTGCTTATTTCGAAAACTGCAGAACCGATTTTAATGCGGTACGTACCTGTAAGTATTAAAACTGTACGCAAAAATAATTTGTTTTATCCTCCACAGTCTGGACTAACATGTTCAAACTGATAGTATTTTTACTTTCTTATACCATGTATGTATATGAAATATACATTAGTATAAGTAAGTATAGTGAAACCGATTTTTTTCGAACCTCGGATTTTGACGGAATTATCTATTTTGACCTTCCCTTAATCCATTCTGACTATTTTCGTCATGATGTCTGTGTGTCCGTCTGTCTGTCTGTCTGTCTGTAAGCGCTGTAACTCAAATACGACAAATCGTAGAAGGGTGATATTTTATATTTAAGATTCATTTTTGGCTGGGAAGAAAACGTCCTATTTTTAAAAACGATCTGTCAACCGGATACGAATGTTTACCTACGTCGATATTTTAATTTTTCAAATTACTCTGAAACAGTGCGAAATAGAGAAAAATGGTCAAGTTAAAAAATGTAGGTAGTATCTATATCTATAATTTATGTTCTATTCATTTTTTTGTAAAAACTAATTTTTGAAAAAAAAAAAAAATTATTATAATTCAAATGGTTCATAACAGAGGAGAAATATCTGCCATGAGTGTCATGGGACTTTCTTATACGTATTACAGAGATTGAACAGTGTGTGTATTTGCCGTAGGTAACATGGGACTTTCTTATACGTAATACTGAGAGTGAACTGTGTAGGTGAATCTAAATAATTATACATAAAAAAATTCTTTCTGGCTAAATCATAAATGTTGAAAAAAAATGTATGGGGAATAAATTATAGATAATAACATACTCGACATTTTTTATCTAAAACATTTTTTTCTTATTTCAAAAATAATTCAAAATTACAAAAATTTACAAGAGTAAACATCCGTTTTCAGTTATTACGTTAAAAAAATCACTTGTTATATAATGGAGAGAATAATATTACCTATATTATTCATTTTGTTTTATTTTGTTAGAAATGTTTTAATAAACAAAGAATCACGTTAGGTTAGGTGTAAGGAAGTCCCGTGGTTCCCAAGGCAGATATTTTGATACAAAATTGAAAATTGTAATTTTTATTAAAAAATCGACTCAATTTTTCTCCGTGCAAATATGTATTTTTTGTGTAAATAAGTTTCAAGGTTCAATAAGAACTTTTTTTATAGCATTGTTTGAATAGATTCACTACGTATTGATGAAAGCTTAGGGCCATTTGTATCGTTTAATTTGAAGCAGGTTTAAATACCGAGGTGTGTTGAAGGGGGGGTGGGGGGATCACAACTGAATCCCTTTTCTATTCGTCGATGTCAAATGCAGATTAAATGCTATTGTGATACTAAAATACGCTAAAATACGGCACTTGTAACTCGATAATGCGCGTTTGTCTTTCGACTCTGTTTTGTGGTTTATAAGAACCATGAATTGTTAGATTTATTCGTAAGGTAGGAATTTGTTGAAATTAATCTATGGATTCAGTTTTGTCAAATAATAAGCTGGGTTTCAATAAATAATTTTAACGTTTTTATATTTCTTATATTTTGTAGGATTGAGGGTAAATTTTTAAATTTGTAAATAGCTCGTAAATCGCTTAGAATAGTGTATTGTGTATAGTACAAAATATGTTTGGTATTACAAGTGCTATAAAATAGCATAATTGTAGTACCCTCTATAATTTTTGTTTGGGGGGTATAATGGACACCCCTCAACTTTTTTCAAAAATTATTATTTATACCTACGTATATGATGGACTACAAAAGTGCCGATATTTTCGAAGTTTGAAGATATGTTATTTTGAAATTTGTTGAGGGGTGTCAATTATACCCCCCCAAATAAAAATTATAAGGGGTACCATATTTATGCTATTTTATAGCTCTTGTAATACCAAACAAATTTTGTATTATACACAAGCCACTATTCCAAGCGGTTTACGAGCTATTTACAAATTTAAAATTTTATCCTCATTTTCAAGGGTCGATTTCACCACCTAAACTTAAAAACGGGCACGTATAAAAAAATAAGTGTCCTTAATTTTTACCTGATTAACATTTTTACCAAGTTTCATTAAAATCCGAGAGTGGCATCTGGGGATGTTTCCTAGTCAATTATACACTTTTTTCCTAGGCTAGGGGAAAATTGAGGGGTCTAGGGGAAATTCTGAGGTTGGATTCGGATTCAGCGGCTCAAAATCCAAAAGGGTTGTCTATTCACATGAAAAGTTCAGACCACTTTTTTTATTTTGTGGGCCTGTGCAATCAATCAAAAATAATCCTTATACCATAGACATAGAGAATGGACCATGCATCTGACTCGAAAACAGAGCCGTGTCAAACGAAAGAGATGGAAATAGGTTTGGAATATACTTGTCCTTTTTAAACAGGAGTGTAATTATTTCATTTTTGGCCCCGAACATTAAAAATATTCATAGATATATATGTATGTATATTAAGAGGTTAAAAAACAAAAAATAATTAACGTTATTAAAAAAGTTTTATTAAAAAAACAAACAATTATTGATTTCTAAATAATATAAGTTTCGAATTTTTTGACCCAATTTTAATATCTTGTTCTTCCTTTTTCGTAGCGTCGTAATGTAACCTAATATCAAAAAAAATATTTAAAATTTTGTTAAATAAATCTAGTATGTGCTGTTTGTAAGTGTAGCAATCCACCTCATCATTTTGTAGGAATTGATTTAAAACTATTTTTTATTAATATATATTTAATATTTTTGGTAGCAAAAATGTTATTTTCCCGGAATATCCGTTCATAATTTTGCAAATTTCAATCAGATCAATTGATGTTTTTTTTTTAAATTTCCTCGATGAAATATGAACCATTATAGTATGTTTATTGTTTATATTACTTTTCTAATAAAAAACTTATTGCACAAAAATTACAAGATAGATATACAAAAATATATCTGACAGAAATACTACCCTGAACTGTAGTAAACTACCAATCAGATTCTTAGAAAAAGAGATAGATATATTCCAAACTACACTGCATCTCTCTCTCACTGTTTTGAACAGATGTTACACCATTGTGTTAATACAGAATGCACTGTCCATTCTCTATGTCTATGCCTTATACCATCTGCAAACAACTTTTGGCAATTATTGTTAATCGAATGAGCTTATAATAAAAATGATATTGAGCACAAAATTTAACATCGAGGCACGCTTCTGGTGATTATTTAAATATCTAAAAAAAACTGGGAATAAAAAGCCGATATTTAAATTTGTCTTTTATTAACCTTCATACCTGCTAAATAGAATTTGTCAGTTTGTGAGCTATACCTCTATAAAAATACTCTATTTTTAATTTGAAATTTAAATTATATTGTTTTGATTTTTTCTCAGCTTTTAAAATAACTTTAATAAATATCAAAAAGTATAGTGCAAACAAAATAAATAGGTAGGTTATAAAATATTTGCATATTATGTCTAACTTTGTCATTCCATTTTGTTATTTATGTGATAGATAGGTAAACGTAATGTGTGATTTAAATAATCGTATCAATATCTGCTATTTGTTATAATAAATTGTACAAGAAGTGACATTTTTATGAGATTTTGCAGTTTGAAATTATCCATTAAATTTAGACAAATATTCGGTGAATCCTGTTATAAATAATATTATTTGACAGTTTTCACAGATTGTTATTTTTCATTAAACTCATACTAATTAGATGTATATTTCCAATCCCAGCAGTGAGCTAATAAAATATAAATTGTTTTTATGACCCACATGTACAATAAATTATGTAATATGAAATATATCGTGCTATTAATAGCTAAGTTAATACAATATAAATATTTTTGATGCATTATTTATAGCTTTTTTCATGTCCTCCCTGTAGTGGGATTGTTTGCAGGCCCCCTAAAAAAAGTCGCTCTCTATTACTGTTACGGATGGTATTTTTCACGGCTGTCATGTATTTATAGTTTTTCCTTTACTTTGAACTAGTAATGTAACGAATATTCGCACATTTTTTTAACATTCGCATTCGCAAGAAAAAGTGCGGATATTTTTGCGAATATTACTTTTTTTTGTAATACGCTAGGAAACCATCTGTCAAAAACGACACGTCGCCACCTAGTGAGCGACGCTGGCAAAACTGGGTTTGTACTTTCAAAAATACTATAGTCGGGATAGCCGGGTGTGTTATTAGCAGTGTACCTATGTTTCGATTTCGCTAATTTTTTTTTTATCTATGCACCTCTATCTGAAGAAGTATTTCACTAAGTTTTAATTAATTTTGAAAATTATTTTAGCTGTAATTAATTAAAATTTGAAAATCGAAAAAAAATTTTTTTTTACTTAATGGCTTCATATAATTGGATGAAATTTTCAGGAAAACTTTAGGTTGATATATGGTCTTAAAAACCATTTTTTTAAATTTTGTATTAACTTTTTTTATGGCATTTTTATTTTTTTTTATTTTCAAATTTCTTATTTTATCCAATACGAAAATTACGGAGGTCGAACATAAATTTATGTATGTTATATTAAAGCGAAATATTCTTATTGTGATTCATGGATATGGCGGATTATAAAAGTGCGGATATCTCCAAATAGTCCAACCAATGAAACAGAGAAAATGATCAAAATGGGAAATTTTCCGGAACAACGATGTTTTAGTTAATTTTTATAGATTTTGAGCCGCTGAACAAGAAAAAAATAACTTCACCTCTAAAAATTGTATAAAAGGGTGAACATCAAGTTCCCCTCCCCCCGTTTTTTCGATTTATTTCACAATCTAAATCGACGATAGGGTTATATTATGATTGATATTTGTAACTGATACTTAAACGAATCAATTGAGATCAGTTAGATAAAATACAATCAAAAAACACCACTTTCACAGGGTGAAAAAGCCATAACATTGCTAATTTTCGGTCCTAAGCAGTAAAAATTGAATAACTCGGGGGGACATCATCGCGTAAACTCGTAATTTAGCTTAAATTCTTCCTAAAGCTCCAAAAAATTGAGATCAACCATAATATAACCAAATATGAATAGCGTTACCAATGATATTAGCCAATATAAGGCTGAAGAAATACATATTTGAAAAAAATATGTTGCACTAAAAACTAAGTAAAAAAATCAGGAATTAATATTTTTTTACTAAATTACACTTCTAGCTTCAATTTATACAGCGTTGATCGTAGGCTGTACAAGAAACAAAGTTTTTAAAATGCATATTAAAATGTAAGAAAACGTAATTCTGGTAGATAACAAAGCGATGTACTTTTTGATCGGGTACACAACAAATGCGGCTACTTTTATTTTTAGCCATTACTCGAGGGAATACAAATTCGTGTGAGTCACAAAAATATTCGTTATATTGATTAGTCACAATAAATTATATAGATTTTTTAATAATAATTTTGACAGTTTGAATTTATTACGTTTGACATAAACCCAAAAATGTTAATTTTCGCCACTGAGCGGCGCTAGTAGCGATGGTTTCCTAGCGTATAATTTTTTTATCTATTATGTAGGTATATTAAATAATTATTTTTAAGAACTTAGGAACAGTCGACATTTATTTTTACTTCCATGTTCTGAAGAAATGGAAGTATTGTAATGCAGTCGAAAAATCGTGTACGAGATAAGAGCAGATTCTGAATGTACCTACTACCTAAAAAATTTTACGTATCAATAAAACTTTCGGAGATATTTGAAAAATCTCGTTTTTTTACCATTAGACCCATTTTTAGGGTAGAAGATCCCGTTGTTTCAGTTAAATTTTATTTTTATTTTAATGTTCCTACATAAACTTACTATAATTCCCAAAAATATTATGGGGTTGTTTTTTTTGTTTTTGTTTTATTCTAGTGTTTTCTTGTATTTTATTAATTATCTTGTTATATTGTTATATTATATATTTATAGGTCACTTTTATATTGATAAATGCACTTTATGTAAAAACAAGATCATTTAAATTCAAAAATGCCCTACAAATATATAATACAACAATATAACAAAATAATTTATAAAATACCAGAAAACCTTCGAATAAAACAAAAACAAAAAAAAAACAATCCAATATTTTGTTTGGGAATTTAGTAAGTTTATGTAGGAACATTAAAATAAAAAATAAAATTACACTGAAAAGAAAGGATCTTCTACCCTAAAAATGGGTCTAATGGTAAAAAAACGAGATTTTTCAAATATCTCCAAAAGTTTTATTGATACGTAAAATTTTTTTCGGGTGTAAGCTCCCTTATTTTCAGTTTTATTAATTTTTTTAAATTCCTTTAGCATTAGATGTGTTTTGTCGAGCAAGCGCCGAGATTACGCCCGTACTAAACGTACCGCGCCGCATCGCACGGCGTTCCACATTTTAAAACGCTTGCCATTTCTTTTGTACTGCTTAAAAAAATCTAATTTTTCACAGAAAACTTTATCAACTAATACTTCATAGTGTTCTATAGTTTATAAGAATAAACTTGAAAATTCCCTCGATTCTCCAAGCATTTGAAAAAAATTAACCGTATGTTCAACTTTTTTTAATAAATCATTTATTTATAACGAATTAAGCCTTATCAGATGTTTAAAAACGATAACACTACTTTCGGTAAGAACTAAGTAAGACCGTGTTCAAAAAATGTTTAGCCCAACTCAAAAGGGGAAAAAAATACAACGAGTTTAAGATGAAAAATAAGAATTTTATAAAAACGCAAAAAATCAACCTTTTTGCGATTTAAAAAAGTTCTACGCAACCAAATTTAAAAAAAATTACACGAAAATGTAGGTCTAGGTACTAGCTATTGATTCCACCATGTCTTAGCCTGTATATATTTCAATAGTCACACTTTCTTTTCTAGACGTCTTTTTACTATCTGACCGCTGTACTATAACTACCATTGATGAATTCAGCACGAGGAAGCACTGTGCATTTTCTTGGCAGATGTTTTTAGTCGTATATTAGAAAAAGTGATCCAAGGTACAACAGTCTCCTCTACCTTATAAATATATATTTTGTTGAAAACAATTGAACCTTTAACGTAACCTAAATAAATACAAAGCTTATCTATAGAATTACAAAATGTAATAGATGACATAAAGCAGACATCAAGGTTACTTGGCATAGTTTCATAGTTACCTTTGTTTGTTATAAAATTGGCACAGCGCGAGCGTTGTAAAAAGGCTTCCCGTTCCTATATACATAGGTATATTACTCACGGTTCGGAATAACAGTCGCCGCGCCGCGCCGCGTCGTATCGTGTTTGTTTTAGTCAAAACAACTAATTTTGCGTGGTACAGGAAAGTTCAACGTGATTAAATATAAGTATTAAATTAACCGTGAACGTTTCGGATTCATTCTATTTAGATATTCTCTAGGGGTACTTTAAGATTATGTTCCGTGCTGTTTTCATTTATTTCTTTGTAATTGGTTTAAAAATAAATATTTCTAATACATATATTCAGACACCTGCCGATTATCTAAATTACCTATAAAATTTAAAAAAGTATTATAAATATTAGTCTTATAATGTCCTAATGCAAGCTTGTCCAACCCGCGGTCCGCGGGCCACATGCGGCCCTCGAGGACCCTTGGTGTGGCTCGCGAGCATAATTAAAAAAAAAACATCTGCCAAGTAAATGCACAGTGCTTCCTCGTGCTAAATTCACTAAAACCGATAGTGTTCAGATAAATTCCCTGGCATTGGTTAACCATTTAATTTTTATACAAATTTTACTAAAAAATCTTAGTTTGAATTTTTTCTTAAAACGCACCTGAATATTTTTTCATATATTTTTAATTTTTTGACAATTTCAATCTAAATCTAAATTTATGCAAATGTCAAAATGACATTTAAAACGTCAAAGTGACATTTAAAACGCCAAAGTGACATTTAAAACGTCAAAATGACACTTAATATATCCAATCAAATATCAATTTAGAAAAACAAAACACGAATTTTTAAAATTAATTTAGATAAATCTTTGTAAGGGAATATTTTACAACAAACGTAGTAGACCCATATTATAGGAAATTTAATTCTCTACAAAAAATATTCTATAAAATTTTCTCGTAACATGTGTCGTTCTTGAGATATCTTGAAAAAATAAATATTTTGGGGTGTCACCCCTCCCCCTTACACACGATTTTGATGATTTTGAAATGGGACCGTCCTCAAACCAAACTCAACCATCCGACCAAGTTTCTATGTCCTAATGTAAAAAATATAATACACATTCGTAGATTAACTATATAATTTGACACCTTGAATTTAGTTGCATTTGTTTCCAAGGCAACATGGGCTATGTTCCGATATACACTGCGAGCACTGTGACTTCTGACGTCACTCCACTTTACTGGATTGAACGTTCCGTTTTAGATTTTGTACTGGAAACGATGGTGAATTTTCTATAACGGAATACTTTGCAGTTACTGTAGACCGCCATTTTGAAACTAATGTCAAAATAAAGACCAGATATATTTATAACGATGAAGTGGCCAGATTCATAGTATTTCTATACAGGACATCACTTTTAATATCCTCTGATCATATAAAGTACAATAATAAATAAATAATTCAAATATTATTTTCAATAATGAAAAAAATAGCAATTCAAAAATTTATATTGTTGCGTCAATTTGCTTAATTATATTAGTGCATTTCAATTAAGGCTAAATTATTTATTCTTATTTATACTTACTTTTGATTATATATACCATAAATGTTATTAATTCATCTTCAAATAACCTGATAATAAAAAATTCATCCAAAGTTAACCTTAAATGCATCTGCTTCTGTCAGTTGCATTCAAATTTTGATCACGTGATCAGAGTACTGTGAGCACAGATGCAATAAAGCTACAGTACTGGCAGTAGAAAAATGGCGGCGATCAATGACGTCATTGATATTGCTAGGATACTGTAACAGAGCACTGGAAGCTATAACAGAACGCAAAATCCAGTAACTGTCACCACTGGCCAGTGCTCACAGTGTATATCGGAACATAGCCATGATTTCAGTACTCGAGATGACGTCACAAAATTCAAGGTCACAGCTGTCAATCTTACCTTGTATATTTGTATCATGATCTCGATTAACATTTAACCAGTTTTAATGATTGAAAAACATCATATTATAAAAATATCGGTATGGAGAACCATACATGACTTCCATGTTCTTTCTATCTTTTTAAAATAAATTTAAAATATAATTTTTTTTGAAAATATATATAACCTACTACTATGAATATAAATTTCGTAATAAATAAAAAACATATATACTTACGACGGTTACAGCAGTTATTGCCATTTGTATATAACAACTAATTTGACAATTTAAATTTAGTTGCATTTGTTTCCAAGGCAACATGAATTAATTACGTATTTAAAATTCAAATTTTGAGGGTGTTTTTCACACCCTAAATAGCTGTTTAAGCACATACAAATAATAAATGTCCCTTAGGTTCAAATGAACTACAAATGTACCAAGTCTTATCAAAATTAGTGAGATAATACTCGCAACGTTCACTTTTTAGACGATAAAAGTTACAAAATTTCGAATATTTCCAAAACCCCTAATCCGATTAGCACCAAAATCAATAGGTCTGGAGTACTCATTTTCGCAAAAAATAATTCAGATCGGTGCATTTTTACAGTAGTTATCGTGAACGAAAAAAAATTCTACATCCAGACACACAGACACACGCACAGCCGCCATGCGGAAATTAACTTTTCTTACGTTGTGAAGTTAGTACAATCAGAATTTGTCATTTTCTCGGACACGCTTTTTCGATGGTATTACCATACTTCCATTTCTTTCAGAACATGGAAGTAAAAACACTAATTAAGTAATTTATTTAAACCCTAAATATAAATAACTGTTTTGTCTTATAGTAACGAATAAATTACTAGAATTGACATTAAAGTTTATTGCGAATTTGACTGCTGGAGACTTTTCTAAATGGCGGTGTTTCGTTTGAAAGACTGACCCAAATAGTGACCCCCCCCCCCCTCATGCCGTGTTTAGGAAATGCGTAATCTGTTGTGCGTGTTTCATGTAATCAGTCAACCAGCTTGTGGTATATAGAATATATTAAGTTTCAAATTACACTTTTGTATCGTAACTACCTACCTTTAAACTACTCCACGTATATAGATTGATATTGATGGTTGTGTTTTTGTATTTCTTATTTTATAATGTTGTTTATTTTATTAATGAAATGTCTACATATCCTTTTAATGCAGGAGCTAATAGGGTACTGTCTTAAACAGTCGTTATTTTAATTTTAATTTTACACTCCTATAAGTTCTAAGCTACTAAAAAGAAATAGTGACTATATTTGAGTTTTATTTGAATACTAATGTAAGTATTTGTTTACATATTGTTTTTTGTCGTCTGTTTAATAACGTTTTTGCAGTTGAAACACGGTGTCAGTTGAATCGTTTTAAAAATATATCTACTAGCAGGGCCGGATTAAGCAAGCGCGGGGCCCGTAGCAAATGTTATAAAGAGGCCCTTGGCAGTGGCGTGGGGGGGGGGGGCTCGGGGAGTAAATCGATAGCTTCACCCACTCCCCCCGAAAAAAGTCAATAGGATTTTTTTGCACATTAAGCGGGCGTCACCCCCTGTGAATTTTTAATGACATAAAAATATCAGTGGGATCTATTTTTTAAATAAATTGGATGGTCATCACCTCTATAGACTTTCAATAATAAAAAAGTCAATTCACTCAATTTATTAGACATTTTTCCCATTGGAAGTTTTAAATAACCAAAAAAAGAGGTAAATATTATACGATAGACATAGAGCATGGACCGCGCATTTAACTCGAAAACCGAGCCGTGTCAAAAGAAAGAGATAGAAAATGGTTTGTCCTTATTTAAACAGAAATAACTATTTATTTCTTATTAGAAAAAGAGTTAGATATATCCCAAACATCACCGTATCTATCTCACTGTTTTGAAGAAATATTACACCATTTTTTTCGGGATACATCTATCTCTTTTTCTAATAAGAATGGAATAAATGAATTATTAAATAAGGACAAGTATGTCCCAAATCATTTTCCATCTATTTCTTTTGACACGGCTCTGTTTTCGAATCAAATGCGCCGTCCATGCTCTATGTCTATGGGTAAATAGGCTTTATTTTTTAACAAATAAGACAGATGTCACCCCTTCAGGTTGTCACCCGGGTCGAACCGCCCCACCCCCTACCCACCCCCTAACTACGCCGCTGACTGACTTGATTTAGAATATACAATCCTTAAAAAAATTGATAA
This sequence comes from Sialis fuliginosa, assembly GCA_961205875.1. Lineage (NCBI taxonomy): Eukaryota > Metazoa > Arthropoda > Insecta > Megaloptera > Sialidae > Sialis > Sialis fuliginosa. The sequence continues at coordinate 732,666 of OY540814.1, read as the reverse complement.
GTTAATAAAAAATTAAAGGATATTTTTTTGAACCCTTTTAACCTTTGGCAAAGAACGGAAAGGGATGATAAAATTTGTTGAAATTTTTATTTAAAAATTAGAAAGCACAAACTTTAAAAATGTGATTTGGAACACGCAAATTAAATGAATTTTCGCGGAAATATAACTGTTTGCTTTTTTTTTAATTATCCTTTAATTTTTTTGAGGTGTGTATAATAAAACACCACTTTTACAAACAAAATTTTCTTGATTTGATTTGAGCAAATTTAGAAAAAATCGATTAAAAAAATCAAAGATCGGAGATTCAAAAATCGATTTTTCGATTAAATCGAATCGAGATCGGAAACCCTAAATTTAAATTATTTATTATTGTAGATTTGAACACCCCGTATCAACCATTGGACGGTAAGTGGTAAGTCCAATAAGAGATATTTTTCCGCAAAGTCGCGGGGCCCCCAGAGACGCGGGGCCCGTAGCATTTGCTACTCCTGCTACGTTGTTAATCCGGCCCTGTCTACTAGTGGTCATAAATGAAAGCTTTATAACGTCTGAGTTAGCTAATATGTTACTGCTTTACCGACCGAGTCGGCGATACTTTCTCTCAAATGAGTTTTGAAAAATTTAAGAATTAGTGTTTTTTCAGTTGATGTGTTATTTTTAAAGTACGAACATATTTTTGGATTACACAGCCAAAAATCATTTCTCGTTTATAATATTTGGTCAGTAGATTGATCCAAATGCAAGGTATATATAGAGGTATGTGTTTTTAATCAATTTACATTAATTTAAATTTGGTGCACATTATGTTACATTTTTCGAGCAAGGCTGCAATTGATACAATTTCGAGTGCGTCGGTTGAAACATAGCTTTTGACGGTAAAATGCACGATTCGTACCGTCAAAACACCGCCAACCACTACATTCTTAAATGAAATAGAGTATACATATAACATATTGATAATTTTTTTACTTTGATTAACTTTTTACCAAAATTTTGACAATAGAGAGAATTTTTTTTATTGGTTATCACATCGAAGCTCATAACTTTGAAAATTTTGATTTTTCTTCAATAAAAATTGGTATTGAATAAGTTGAATATATACTTCATAAAACGTCCTTTACCCGATCTTAAAATAATGAGTTATACATGTGAAAAAAATTCCCAAACATTGTCAATTTTTTGATCCGTTACCGTAGCTTTCCCTCTTAATCTACTGTCAAAATTTGGCATGTCAGATTTGAATCATCCTGTATATTAAAATTAAATCATTAAGTAAATATGTAAAATGAGACACACATTTTCCTTGTACGCCAATGGATAAAATACGATAATTTTACTTTAGGTATATTTAGAAGTAAAAATAAACCATTACAGAGAATGAAACAAGATGTCCATCTCTAGAAGCGAAAGGTTGAATTTGCAAACACACAACGTGACAAGACCGTTGTTAAATATAGTCAATCCTTTCAGCGTTTCTAAGAAGCAGAGATAGTAATTAACGTAATGTTTCTACAGTCAGCATGATTTGCTGACGGCTCACCACGTACGGGTTTTATATTCTATATTTACAAATAATTATGAAAATACATATAAGGTACTGGCCCCAATCTTGAATCATACCCTAGTATTGGACACTAGTTAATTAAATGTACTAAATTAGAAATATTTGTTGATATTTGATAACTAACATTACTGAATATTAATCTATATACATTTAACTGTAAAACAGCTTAATTTGATGATAATCGGCCAATGGGTATCAAAATGGCAAACATTTAAACTAATTATTAGTGTAATATATTGCTTCCTCGCAAAATCGAAGATACGAGAAGCTTTGTGATTGTTTCAGATTGAGACAAAAAAAATGTTCTCCGATTTCAAAACTTTAAATTCATTTTTCCGTTTCACGTCAAGACAAACACTTTTCGTTCCGTGTCTGTCTGTCGGTCCGTCCGTGTGTCCATCTGTGTGTGTGTCTGTTCCCTGAATCCTTGTTACACGCATAACTCATGAACCACTGAACCGATATTGTTGAAATTTGGTCGGATGATTGGGTCTAGCTTAAGGACGGTCTTATTTCAAAATCGTGTGTAAGGGGGAGGAGTGACATCTCAAAATATTAATTTTTTCAAGATATCTCAAGAACGACACTTGTTACGTGAACATTTTATAGAATATTTTTTGTAGAGCATTAAATTTCCTATAATATGGGTCTACAACGTTTATTGTAAAATATTCCCTTACAAAGATTTATCTCAATTTACCTTAAGAAATCGTGTTTTGTTTTTGCTTCCTCGCAATATCGAAGATACGAGAAGCTTTGTGAAAAAATTGTTTTAAGAAAAATTTCGAACTAATATTTTTTAGTAAAATTGTATAAAAATTAAATGGTTAACCAATTACAGGCAATTTATATAAACACTATCGGTTTTTATTTAAATTGTTGAATAATTAACTACATTTGGTGAATTTAGCACGAGGAGGCACTCTAATTCACGTTAAGGTATACAGGTCCTGTGGTAGCGAGATAGATATACGTTAATTAATTAAGTGTAATATATAAGTACTAGTGAAAAATTTAGTTATTGTGTAATTAGTAAGTGTTAATATTGTAAAACGCTCAATGTAATTTGATAGACGAATTCTTATTTATAAATATATTCTTATAACTATTTGTATTTTGATGTACGTTTCTTGCTCCTGAGGTCTGTTCCAACCTTCCAATTAAAGGATAATTGAACCAACAGTGTAAAATAATTAGAAAAACTTTACAATGTGTATGTGTCAACAGTAATTGTATTTGAGAACCTCTGGTATGTACGTATACATACATATATTAGAATTCTAGATGTATTGTTTTACGTCGTAGTGGACGCATGATAAAATGCCCCGGAATAACTGGGATTTGTAAATTAATCAACTTGGCATAATAGATTGAAATTTTGTCAACTGATGCCAATTTTTCCTGTTGTAGTTTTATTGTTTGAATAGTTTTTTTTGTTTGTTGTTGTTCTGTTATTTAATTTACTTTATGAAGTTGTACTTTTGTCATGTTTGGTTGTAATTATGTAGGTAGATGACTACATACATAATATATACAGGGTGGGGCATATTAAAGAGCGATTTTGAAAAGGCTGTAAAAAAAAGACAATCAATTTTTCCAAATTTTATTTTCGCCACTTTAAACTATATAAAAAAGCATTAAAGAAAAGTAACTTATTTTTAAAATAACTCCGGTGAGATGACGTCCGTTCAGGTGTAGAAATTCTTCCAGCCGGACCCTGACTTTCTATTTATTCATCACATTCTGCAGCATTGCCAGTGGGATTTCAACCACTTCTTGTCGGATACGTTCTTTCAGGGCTTCAATTGTTCGTGGTGGGTTATCCTGATACACTTTACTCTTCAGGTAACCCCACAAGAAAAGGTCACACGTTGTGAGGTCCGACGAATGAATATTGTTAAAGGTTTATTTCCAAATCACGTGGTCTCTCAAAATGAGGATATCGCATGGCCCCATCGTTCGCCGGTACTCACTGAAGAGTAAAGTGTATCAGGATAACCCACCACGAACAATTAAAGCCCTGAAAGAACGTATCCGACAAGAAGTGGTTGAAATCCCACTGGCAATGCTGCAGAATGTGATGAATAAATAGAAAGTCAGGGTCCGGCTGGAAGAATTTCTACACCTGAACGGACGTCATCTCACCGGAGTTATTTTAAAAATAAGTTACTTTTCTTTAATGCTTTTTTATATAGTTTAAAGTGGCGAAAATAAAATTTGGAAAAATCGATTGTCTTTTTTTTACAGTCTTTTCAAAATCACTCTTTAATATGCCCCACCCTGTATATACAGGCTGTTCCGGTTTGGGAGACAGATATCTTAAGAGCTGATTCCTTGGGTCATTGTGAGTAAAAAAATGTACGAGAAGGTGGGGTCTATTTTCAACACCCTCTGAGCTACAGGTTGTTTAAAAACTTCGTTCAGAGTCGTACTTACAAAGATTTTCTCATAACTTCCAAAGTAACGTAACTAGAGTAACCACAATGAGTCAGTTTCATAGGTAATTAACTAACGTATTTTTCAGTATTAGCGTTATTGCTAGCCGTGTTTCCAGTTCAGAGTTATTGCTCATCAAAGTAAAAAAATATATTTGTTTTTTTAAAATTTTTTCCAAAAGTACCTATAATATGTGGTATTTTTTATCATTATTTTGGTGTGTCATAATGTTATCTACAAATTCACTATACCAAGTTTGGTCTTACAGTTTTCCAGTTATAAATTTATCTAAATAATCCCCAGTGACTATTTTGCTACCTACTCTATTAAATGAAACAGTCATAATTTTATTTTGTTTTGTTTATAATTACATTTTTTCATTGTTAATGTTAATTTACATATTTTTAAAACTAATTATTTAATTATAAACAAACAAAAAATATGATAGTTTCATTTAATATAGATGTATTTAGATAAATAATAACGCTAATACTGAAAAATACGTTAGTTAATTACCCATGAAACTGACTCATTGTGGTTGATCTAGTTACATTACTTTGGAAGTTATGAGATAATTTTTGTTTGTAAATACTACTCTGAAGGAAGTTTTTAAACAACCTGTAGCTCAAAGGGTGTTGAAGATAGACCCCACCTTCCCGTACAACTTTTTACTCACAATGAGCCAAGGAATCAGCTCTTAAAATATCTGTATCCCAAACCGGACCACCCTGTATATGTAAATGAGAGAATGAGTGGGCTGTGACATAAAGACAGACAGACGGACGGACAGAACGAAACCATATGGGTCCCTAATTTTTTACGGAACCCATAAATTCAAATTTGTGTTAAAATAGAGAATTTTACTTTTATTACCCCAATGTGCTTGAATATAATTCACTAGTAAATGGGTACTGCACTGTATTTATTTATTTTATCTTTTGATATATGTGACGTTTTGTTTAACATAATTGGTGGATATGCAAATAAATTATAATAATTATTATCACATTAGCCCTTAATCGCTAGGGTAAATATACCTAATACGCTGCCACTCTATTTTCATTTGGGGTTAAAATATTAACTTCAATTAAAAAAAATAAAAATGTACATTTCACATTCGTTTAATAGAAGGTTGATCACCCCAGCAAAAATGAATACTATAAAGCTATGTAGTAAAAATTAGCTAGCTATATATATAATATACAATAGCGATGAGGTTTACATTTACCCTACTTTACTCTAGTACAGCGGTTCTTAAACTTATGTAGTCTAGGGAACCCTTTTTGAACAATTTTTTTTTTTGTATAAAAATATTTTATAAAAGAAATAAATCCCACTTAAAATTACTTTTTTAAAGTAACATAAGTGGTTAATAAAGGTAACAAAGTTGTCTTCTATATAAACACATATGGAAAAAGTGGAATTTATTTCATTTTATAAAAGATATTTAATAATACGGTGCTTTGTTTATTGATTTCAAAATATTATCTAAGTTTGAATGTAACTAACAATAATCAATGTTTTTTTCTTCTGGAATAAGTTTATCTGCAATGAATTTTGAAATGACCCATTTATTGTTTATATTTAACATACACTACCCTGCAAAAGTTTAAGACCACCTGAACAATTTTCCTTATTTGGATTTTTGCAAATATTTCTCGGTCTCTGACCGCTATACTCAACGTGTTTGTATTTACTGGTAATAAAATATGTTCCTCGCCCGATAACTGGACGGTCGGTTAGTTACCCGGCACTAACATGTATTTCAAAGTGTCAATTCAAATTGTCTCGGCTTTGCCAAAGTGACAATTTCCCCCTAAAATTAGTGAGTATATTCCAGGGCTTCGAACCGTTATTTTTTTCGTTCCGGTTCGAGTAAAAAAATATATTTCGGTTCGGTTCCGGTTTTCGTTCCGAAAAAAATAACGTTTTTTTTCGGTTTTAGGTTCAGTGATTAATTAAAAAAAAATTATTTGTATTTTTTTTTCTACCATAATTTAGAACAATTTATGGTAGTTCGAACAACAATTAAAGTGGGAAATAAGATCATATTAACGCGCGTATTTTAACATGCACTGAACCGTAAAAATCGATATTTTTATTTCGGTTCTGTTCCGGTTTTCGTTCCGGCAAAAATAACGATTTTTCCGGTTTTCGGTTCAGTTCCGGTTCGAAGCCCTGGTATATTCTATATTTATAATATCTATTGTCATGTTATTACCTTATGTTTCGATTTTCTGCACCAACAATTACAGTGTTTTCACATTTCAAGTGACCTAACCTCAATATTGTGTGATCCCCAAAAAAATATTTTTTTTTACAGAAAATACAAAATTGAGGAAAGCACAGTATATTTCGAAAGAAAAACGAGCTCAAATAGTCATTTTGAATAAATTGGGCCATTCACAACAAAAAAATACTGAGACGAATTGAATAAACCGGTCAAAAATATTATCAAAAGTCCAAAAATCGACATTTTTCAGGTAGTCTTAAACTTTTGCAGGGTAGTGTATAATTTTGAAATTAATGACTGAATAAAAAACCAATATGTAACATAATTTCACATTTTTTTCAGAAAGGGATAAAGGTCTCACAGAATGTGATTGGTTTAATAATCACAGGATTAATTAATGTAATTTTAGACAGGATATTTGCATATAAAATGAATGTCAGACAGTCTATTATAACATAATTTAAAAATCATGTTATCTTTTTAACCCATTACTTCCCAGTGTTCTATTTATAGAACATCATATTTTAATTTTTTTTCCTCTCACACAATAACGTTGTTCATTTGATTTACATTACTAATATGTTGTTTAACTCTCACTATTTACAATAAATTTCATGGACACCTCTAGAGTTCATTCAATGACAAATTACAACCCTTTTAGAGTAATCGTGTTCTATGCCAGCTAGCCGACTTTTATAGTTAATTTTTTTTTCATTTAGTAAAGTGTTTTTAAATTGATGAAACTATATATAATATTACTTATGAGAGTGTAAATAAAGCAAAATAATATCAATACATTTCAAAAATAAATCCAAGTACAGACTGTCGTCGTTAAAATGTGCTATTCTATAAATATCACACTGGAAACTCATGGCAATAATCTAGTACTGTGACTGATTTATTATTATATCTTGTATTGAATTTATCTTTTTGGTCATATTTTCAACAAAAATTGAGAACATGACCAAAAAATTCGAAGAAATAAAAAGTCGGGAAGTAATGGGTTAAATTAACTCCTTAAAACTAAATTAAATAATCAATCAATAAGATAAAAACAAATTCAGATTTTGACTTCACTGAAATTATGATTTTAAATAATGAAATAGGTTAAAAAGATTCTAAAAAATGTATTTATTTTTATATTAAAAGCGAGATTAATATGATTTTTTTTTAAATAAAAACTCAAAATACAGCAATCCGCCATGTTAGATAAAACACCAGTCAGAGTGGATGACGTCATGCCTAAGTAAACATCATTTTTGTTTGATTAATATCTGCACTGTTTATAAATTATTTTGTGGTTTTAAATTATCAATTTGCTCAGTTTTGTGTTACCAAAACTAAAACCGAGAAACATTAGCGATGGAACAAGGATTTATTATAGTTGACAAGGAGTGTTAACATAGGCGTGACGTCACAAATGCGCCATGACACCTGCGAGCGTTTTGGCGTCAAATTCAAAATTTGTTTTAAAAGGGTCAATTTTTATGAATAAACCTTTATTTTGTGCAGAAATAAGCATTTTTTTGGAAATAAGAGATACGTAAGATCATCATAAAAATTTTTTTTTTAAATAAGGCATCATGCCTATTAACACAGATATTGCTCATTTCAACCTAATACTCATTTAGCTATTTTAAGGAGCAATTTTTTTCTGTGTCTTTTTATTTCTTTAATGAACAAAAAATATTTTCGTAACTAGTTTATATTAACTGTTGTTAAAACAAACAAAAATACTGTTCAATATTTTTTGGAAATATTATAATAGTTTATTTAATACTCTTCCCTATTTCTATTCATTATAAAGCATATAAAAATACATAAAACAGAAAAATATATATTGTTTTTTCTCTTGAATATGACATTTAAAATTGAATAGTAACAAACGGTCATTCTGAAATGCAAAATAGTCAGTGAAATAAATGTTTATATTCATTTTATGATTATTTTTAGAAATTTCGTGGGATACATTTGGGTAAATAAAATTACAGTTCGAATCGAGAAAACAAGATGATAAATTAAAATGTCAATGCGAATAATAATTTCACATACAAATTCTATTTGTGGAAAATTAATATGTATGTGCTTTTTGAAACTTTTCATAAAAATGAAACAATACGAGTATTTATTATAGAAATTAATTTCGCTAGTAGTGTGCAAAAATAGATTTTCTATCTCTGGTTGATTTTATTTTTAACATTTTCCCGAGTGCATATTTTTCTACAATTAAAAAAAAATATTTTTTCTAGTTTGGAATTTTTTTATATTTTATCTAACTGCTGAACCGATCTTGATGAAATTTGGTAGGGAAATAGCTTGCATCCTAAAGAATACAAAATACAAATTTTTCGTTTTTTTTTTTTACTAATGAGCTTGTTTTTTGTAATTTTCATGAACTCATGTTACTAATAGAACAAGTAACTCTTTATTTAATCAATTTAAGTCCGCAAATATAGTTTGTTTTTTACATTGCTTTTAAATGTTTTTTCTCCAGTAATGGATAAAGGTAAAACTAGTAATGAGCACGCAGTGATGGACACTTGTTAATGAATACAAAATGATAAGTACTACGACACAAAAGATATAAAAGAAAGAATCGTCAAATTTGAAACAATGTAAAGCAGTTGCTATAATAATATAATAATTAATAAATAAATTATACTAATAATTAGTTTAAATGTCCACCATTTTGACACCTATTGGCCAATTGTCATCAAATCATGCTGTAAGACAGTTAAATGTATATATAGATTAATATTCAGCAATGGTAGTATTCAAATATCAACACATATTTCTAATTCAGTACATTTAATTAAAAATTAACCATTACTGGGGTCCTTGCCAAGACTGGTGCCACTACCTTATAACATATATTATTATTCTTACTTATGTATAATTTTTGTATACTTATAAATGAAAGAGATTAATGTCCATCCGTCCTTGAATTGTAATTCCCCGCCTATTGACAACTTCTGATTTTAACATATTATTAAAACATGAGTGCATCACTTTATAATTAAAAAAAATCTATAATAACATGTTTTAAAACACTGAATACAAAAAAGTGCTACGTGAAAATGCAGACTAACAATAAGGCATGTAAGTTAATTGGAAATCAACTGACATCTGAGAAGAGTGGACTAATTTAATGTGTCTGTTTGCAGACACTATTCGTTGAAACTGACAAATTTTATTGTGATCTGAAGTTGGCGGACCACATTGTTCTAGAAAACAGACAATTGTTTTAAAAATACCAAACCGTTTAAATATAACAGTCTACTTAAATATAAATGTCGTCGAATATATTTTCACATTTGTTATACAGGGTGTCATTTTAATCAACGCAGTCAAATACATATATCGAAAAGTATACGAAATTGAGAAAAACGTTTCAGACAAAAGTTGCTTGGTTTCAAGGGGGACAAACAATGGTGACCTTACGGTTGACCTTCAAACCATTTTTCAAGGTCAACTTTGATTTTTTTAATAAAAACCTATATTTTTTATTGCATATTCGTATTCTACGTGAAAAAATTAGTATCTATAGTAAGAAAAAATTTTCTTAAAAATGCTTACTTCTCTCGGTGGAGGGCGCTGTAAGATTAACCAACGAACTCAAATATCTGAAAAAAAGTTGCACCTAATAGCTCAAACTATGTATTTATTGTATGTTTCCTTTGGGGTGCTTTTTTAATGTGAGAAGCAAGGGGACTCACATTAAAAAAGCACCCCAAAGGAAACATACAACTAATACATCCACGCAGTTGTTTCTGGGTAATGCTAAAAGTAGTTTGAGCTATTAGGTGCAACTTTTGTCTGAAACGTTTTTCTCAATTTCGTATACTTATCGAGATATTTGACTTCGGTGATTAAAATGACTCAACCTGTTTACATTACATATGTTGCATTTAATTCGCTTTTAACCCTAAGAAGGCTAATCATATTTTATCTACTCTAAGGCTTTTCTTTAGTCGATTCGACTAATATCAGTTATTATTCTACTTGAAAAATGGAGAAACTGTGGTTTCTTAGTCACTTAAACTAAAAATATACACCTTAACTACAATAAAACAATGTCACTCGACGTGTTTCGAGTTCACAAGAAGTCCTCATCAGGAGCCTAACAGTTCCAGACTGTGAGTGTCATTTTTGATTTTGAAAAAATAAGAAAGGGTCAAATTTGTCAAGTTTGGTTATACATTTTGACGTGCCACATGCCTTGCTTTAGCTGCCTAGCGTACCCCTCTCCCTCTTGAAAAATTATTTTTTCAACATTGTATACCAAGACGTGTGGGGTATCAAAATGTAGATCTCAATCAGTAGAATATGATCCTTTTTTTTATTATTTTTTAACTCAATATATACAAAATACAAAACAACAACACAGTGTTTTTTGGCACAAACAATTAGAATTTAAAATATGAAATGTTTTAAAAACACCATGTCTTTGTGGTGTAAATATGGGATTAGGAAATATTAATTATTAATATCCAAAAATTACTAAAATATTTTTATGAATTATTTTTCGGTAAACCGATTTTCATAAAAAATAACATTCATAAAAAAATGATTTAATTTCCCACTTTATAAATAAACATTTTATATTATGATATTATTGGAAAATTAAAATAGATGAATTTGTAGAAAGTTCACATTGATTTTTTTATGATTTATAAAGCAATCTACTTGTATATTTTTTATTTCCTAGTTGTAGGTACATATTATATTTAATTGACTTGTTTTACACTGTAATATCAGTAAGGTACCTGCTACAAATAAGGGCCAGGGTGTAATAATGCCCATGTGAAAAAAAACACATTTGCAATAGTTGGATCGGTCTGGATTTTTATATACACATAGAAGGTACTTATACAAAGCTAACTACACACTGACTAGTCTCTTCTCGCCGCGCTAACTTTTCGGTACCTCTGAGTTTGTTACGAGAGATGGTGACGAATGCTCAATTTTATAAAAACAACCAACAAATAATCTTAATTTTTCTTAAATTTTTTTATGTAGATATTATATGTTTCTTATTTGTTCAGGTGATAGTTCGATCCTTAAAGTTTATGGTAAAAAGTTGATTTCTATTGTTTAGAAAGTTTTTGCTTTATAAAATAAAATAAAATATATCGTAGTACCTTAGGGATAATAAGGCCCACCACATTTAAGATTGGACTTTTTATTATTTATTACAATTTATGATCACATATTTTGTTCTAGATTGGTATGTCGTTTTTATTTACTAATAGTTCTATAAAAAAATCATCTACAACGAAGAAATAACGTGGTCTGGCGAGAGTTTAGCAGCTGCTATGGATGCAGCATCGGCACGTTATGGATAAAAAATAAATGTTAAAATAAAATTATTAATTGTTTATTTATTAGCAAACATTACGCCAAATGTTGATTAAAACATAGTTCCCATACAAAATAACATTATAATTATCTGAAAATGTTTAATTTAGTTAAGTGGCCTTATTATACCAATAATAAGGCGCAAAGTAACTTTTTTTAAGATGTCTTAAAAATGAAAAAATCATTTAAGATAAGTTGGTTTTCATACTTCTTTCGATTAATAATAAACTAAAGTTTACCATTAATATAGCCTTTTTAATATAAATAACTTATTACCCGAAATATATCATTTTAAATTAAGGTGGGCCTTATTTGCCTCCATGACCTTACATGTGTATTTTTTTATTTCCTACTTGTTTTTTTTTAATTGACATGTTTTACACTGTAATATCAGTACAACAAAATAAAACTTTTATTTATCTATCTGTTCGATGTAGAATATATAGGTATACTTACTTATATACATATGTATGAGAAGTTTTTCAACTGTATATTGAAATATTTATATATATTTTTTCTCATATTTTTATCAACAGAGAAATACCTAGTTTTCTCGTAGGAAAAGTTTGATTTAATTTCACGCTCTTACTTTCCTTTAATAGAAAAACATTAAAACTTTTTTTTGAAATGAAAAAAAACTTTGCGAAATAAACTTTAGAAATACATTATTTTCTCTTACTATTTTAAAGGGTGGTGAATATAAAATCAGCTTAAATACAACCTTATTTCAGTTGATGTAAGAATATTTATCTATTTAAATATTTTTTACGTTTAATTTTTTTTACTTTTGGTTTTTTCATATTTACTTATTAGTATAGTCAAATTAGATTTTGAGCGGAATTCTCTGGGAACAGCAAAATTTTTATACCATAATGTAGGGGGGACATTGTAGTTTCACCACTCAAAAGTCCCACGAGCTAAACCTTGTGCTAACTCGGGGAGCCCCATTCAAAGTTGGATTTTGTGCAAATATTTGTTCATTTTTCTAGCTCATAAAAATACAGATATCTCGAGAACAAAAGTAGATATCGAAAAAAATGTTGCTGTTTTAGAATTGCTATAAAATACCCAACAATATGACTAAATAATATTAGAACCTATACTCAAACGTTTAGGTGTCACGTTCATTTGTTTATCAAAAATCGCTGTAATTTTATTGTTTTTTCAATTCCATACTTTTTCATTACATTATTAAGTATGAAAAAAAATTGTTTTTTACTTTTTGTAATTTTTATCTTATTCTACGTTTAATTTCCTTGAAAAATCTGTCATGGATTTTGATTTAAAAAAATTGTGTGAACACGTAAATAAAATTTCAAAAAAGTATTATTTAGTTTGCAAATTAAATGAATGTTAAATTAACTGTATACGGTTTTTCAAATACATTAAATATTTCATCAACCCGTCATACTATCTGCAAAATTTTAGGTATTTTGGAATCGCTATGAAATTTGAATAATATTATAGGTGCACAGAAAAAAATATTTAAACACTGTGAACATATATGGGGCGGTTTTTTAGGAAACTGCATAAAAATTACAGTCTATGAATTCATACATGGCTGTGCTCCTTTAAATAATTCCTAGTACTATGATGTCTGTTACATATATAGTGTCCATGCATGTACGTTTATATAAAAAAAATTTCCGCGATTAAACCATTCAAAAAAAAATTACAGTCATTTTAACTTGTGAACTGAATTTTATTTTTTCGTGATTTGGTATAATCAAGATATCTCCTAAACAAATGAAGATACATGCAAGTACCATCACATCAAAATACGTAAAATTTTATGTGCTACAACTTTTATGAAAAGTATTTTTTGTTATCTTTATTCTAAATGGTTAATAAATCTACGCGAAAATTTATTTTTAGAGGGGCCGACGAAAAATAAGCTAGTTTTGATTTTTTTCTGGCCCTAATGTGAAGAATTGATAAAAAATAAGTAACACTAATTTTAGAGGATAATAATTTGCAAACTCTCTGAAAATTAAATTTTAATAGGATTATATATAACAGAAATATTTAATTTTAAAGTGCTCAAAAAAATGACATTTTACATCAAGATTGTTGTACAGAGTAAGCTATGGAAATTAACACTGTGCAGAGAAAAACATTGACGAAGTTAAAAATTGGGAAAGATGTTACCAAATATCTATAGTTTGTTATAATAAACAATTATCAGTAATAAAATTTTTAATTCAACCCCTATATTGAAAAAACTACCCTTAGTGTATAACTCTCAACTTATGTTCTCGATTTTCATGAAAACGGTATATCGCACGAAAAAAATGTATGGAACTAATTGTGTAGAGAGTAAAATTTGCAATTGATAACAAATAACATATTAATTGAGTTATTTAAAATTACGGCGTTATTCAAAGGTTTATAAACGAGGCCAAAAAACATATTAAATGTTGGTTATTTCTGAAAGGCACAGACATTTTTTTGCCAAACTTTGAAAATATAAACTACTTACACTATTAAATAGTCACACCAAATTCCCAATCGATCAATGCCACAGAAAAAAAGTTAAAGCCAGTTTAATTTTTTTTTTTAATTATCAAAAGTGTGAATTTTGTAATATTGATATGCTGTTATAATCAAAATTTACGAAAATTTTTCATAACATTATAAGTCTCTTAAACATTCTGATATTTATTTGAAATTTCACAATAATGATGGCTGTAGTTTAGTTTCAATGCTCAGTAATTAACAATTGTGTATGCTAATTTATAAGGGTTTTACAGCTCTTTAAGTGCGCAAAAATGGAAAGTGTTAATTTTAAATTCCAAAACAAAAATATTCCAAAATTGTTTACACCAAAATGAAGATAAAACTAGCACTTTTACATATTTCATAAAATTATTAGATCCCTTTAGTTTTTAAATGATAACATAATATCAATGTGCTATTTAATCTACCCTATGACACCAACCCCTAAATTAAGATTATGAGGAATATATGAAGTTGGTCCAGAATGTTTCAAAAATCTTTATAAGATCTTACAAACAAATACAGAGATTGTCAATTCATCAATAAAATTTATAAAAAATTGAGTAGATACCCCAAATCGTCAAAATTAAAAAATAATATTTTTGAATTCTAAACTTTGATTTTGTCTATAATTATTACATTCGCTTTGTTTTAACTTGTAGTTACTTTCAAGGGTTAACATCTCCCATTATATGTTTAAATTTTTTTATAGATAAGGAATAGTTTAACATATTTTGCATTCAATATTTTGTTATTTTAACGAATGAATCCTTTTTTTATGTCATATCATTTAATTAATTTAGTTTCAATAAAAACGATGTAGTAAATTGAAAGGTTAATAAATAGGTAGTTGTTAATATTATATTTTGCTTTTATTGATAAATATACAATCTCTATATTTGTTCGTAAGACCTTATAAAGATTTTTGAAACATTCTGGACCAACTTCATATATTCCTCATAATCTTAATTTAGGGGTTGGTGTCATAGGGTAGATTAAATAGCACATTGATATTATGTTATCATTTAAAAACTAAAGGGATCTAATAATTTTATGAAATATGTAAAAGTGCTAGTTTTATCTTCATTTTGGTGTAAACAATTTTGGAATATTTTTGTTTTGGAATTTAAAATTAACACTTTCCATTTTTGCGCACTTAAAGAGCTGTAAAACCCTTATAAATTAGCATACACAATTGTTAATTACTGAGCATTGAAACTAAACTACAGCCATCATTATTGTGAAATTTCAAATAAATATCAGAATGTTTAAGAGACTTATAATGTTATGAAAAATTTTCGTAAATTTTGATTATAACAGCATATCAATATTACAAAATTCACACTTTTGATAATTAAAAAAAAAAATTAAACTGGCTATAACTTTTTTTCTGTGGCATTGATCGATTGGGAATTTGGTGTGACTATTTAATAGTGTAAGTAGTTTATATTTTCAAAGTTTGGCAAAAAAATGTCTGTGCCTTTCAGAAATAACCAACATTTAATATGTTTTTTGGCCTCGTTTATAAACCTTTGAATAACGCCGTAATTTTAAATAACTCAATTAATATGTTATTTGTTATCAATTGCAAATTTTACTCTCTACACAATTAGTTCCATACATTTTTTTCGTGCGATATACCGTTTTCATGAAAATCGAGAACATAAGTTGAGAGTTATACACTAAGGGTAGTTTTTTCAATATAGGGGTTGAATTAAAAATTTTATTACTGATAATTGTTTATTATAACAAACTATAGATATTTGGTAACATCTTTCCCAATTTTTAACTTCGTCAATGTTTTTCTCTGCACAGTGTTAATTTCCATAGCTTACTCTGTACAACAATCTTGATGTAAAATGTCATTTTTTTGAGCACTTTAAAATTAAATATTTCTGTTATATATAATCCTATTAAAATTTAATTTTCAGAGAGTTTGCAAATTATTATCCTCTAAAATTAGTGTTACTTATTTTTTATCAATTCTTCACATTAGGGCCAGAAAAAAATCAAAACTAGCTTATTTTTCGTCGGTCCCTCTAAAAATAAATTTTCGCGTAGATTTATTAACCATTTAGAATAAAGATAACAAAAAATACTTTTCATAAAAGTTGTAGCACATAAAATTTTACGTATTTTGATGTGATGGTACTTGCATGTATCTTCATTTGTTTAGGAGATATCTTGATTATACCAAATTACGAAAAAATAAAATTCAGTTCACAAGTTAAAATGACTGTAATTTTTTTTTGAATGGTTTAATCGCGGAAATTTTTTTTATATAAACGTACATGCATGGACACTATATATGTAACAGACATCATAGTACTAGGAATTATTTAAAGGAGCACAGCCATGTATGAATTCATAGACTGTAATTTTTATGCAGTTTCCTAAAAAACCGCCCCATATATGTTCACAGTGTTTAAATATTTTTTTCTGTGCACCTATAATATTATTCAAATTTCATAGCGATTCCAAAATACCTAAAATTTTGCAGATAGTATGACGGGTTGATGAAATATTTAATGTATTTGAAAAACCGTATACAGTTAATTTAACATTCATTTAATTTGCAAACTAAATAATACTTTTTTGAAATTTTATTTACGTGTTCACACAATTTTTTTAAATCAAAATCCATGACAGATTTTTCAAGGAAATTAAACGTAGAATAAGATAAAAATTACAAAAAGTAAAAAACAATTTTTTTTTCATACTTAATAATGTAATGAAAAAGTATGGAATTGAAAAAACAATAAAATTACAGCGATTTTTGATAAACAAATGAACGTGACACCTAAACGTTTGAGTATAGATTCTAATATTATTTAGTCATATTGTTGGGTATTTTATAGAAATTCTAAAACAGCAACATTTTTTTCGATATCTACTTTTGTTCTCGAGATATCTGTATTTTTATGAGCTAGAAAAATGAACAAATATTTGCACAAAATCCAACTTTGAATGGGGCTCCCCGAGTTAGCACAAGGTTTAGCTCGTGGGACTTTTGAGTGGTGAAACTACAATGTCCCCCCTACATTATGGTATAAAAATTTTGCTGTTCCCAGAGAATTCCGCTCGACGTGTTTTTTGAGTTATTTTTACTATACTATTATTTAATGTTAAGAAAAGAATTTTTAAATCATAATTTTTTTCATACATTATTTTTATAATTTTATATATTTGTTTATTTTATCAACTACAGGCGGTAACCTTGCAAATTGATTTGTAGGAAAATTATTAAGAGAAATAGAAGTTTTTTAAATCACCTAGTCGAAAAAACGTGTCGATGATAAGGGCAGATTCTGATTGTACGAGGGTTGCTATTTATATTTCTGGCCTAATAATGAAAAAACGAATATTGGTTTTATTGTTTTTCAAAATATTCTCCATGAAGATCAATGCACTTTTACATGCGTTTAAACCAATTTTCGAAGCACTTTTTCCACTCCAATTGAGTAAGACTTGTGAGCGTTTGTCAGATTATGCGGGATCCAACGCGAACAAATCTTTTTTACGACCAAATGATCATGCAATATCTTATTGATGCTTGTCATACTAATGCCCAAAGATGACTCAATCACACGGTATGTCACATGACGATCTTGCTCTAGCTAATCTGGCACAACAACCGATTTTGGACGACCTTCGCGGAATTCGTCCTGGAGCGAACATCGGCCACGATTGAATTCATTATACCAGTTTTTTACAGTGCTGTAGGATGGTGCTTTATCACCGTATAAAGATTTAAGTTCATCGATACACTCTTGTCTTAATAATCCACGTTTATGAAAAATAATCGCACGAAAATGTTCACGAGTTAGTTCCATTCTTTGCCCGAGATGAGTTTTTCAAGTAACTGTAAACAACACAAATCGCGTTCAATTTACAAAATGTTCTGAAGAAGGTTATATTCAATAATGTCTAGTTTCCAATGAAAACGACAGATGGCACCTGACAACACTCAATGTTGCCAAGGAATATAAATAGCAACACTTGTACTACAGGTGTTCCACGGGAAGGTATTTCATGCAGTTATAATATACCTTCGAAACGTAAATAAAAGTTTTTTTCCGCAAGACGGCTGTGCGTGTGTCTCTAGATTTTTTTTTCGTTACTTTTGTAAAAATTCACCAATTTGATTAATTTTTGGAAATTGTTTGTCTCAGTAAGGACGCCATTGATTTTGGTGCGAATCGGATTAGAGATTTTGGAAATATTCGAAATTTTGCAAATACTGTCTCCCTATGTTCGAGTGTTTCGCTACACTATTTTTGAAATATATCCGGTTCTATAGGTCGTAAAATTAAACAAGGGAACGTTACGAGGTGTATTTGACTGATTTTGATAAGACTTGGTACTGCTCTAATATTTCAATCTATTTAATTTTTGCTATGGTCTTTATGAATCGCCCATTTTTTTTCTTATCGATTTACCCCCTTCAGTGTAGTGTAAGTGGCCTTTGATTTCTATATATTTTTTAAAATGATATAAGCTAATGGCACCAGTTTTGGATATTACCCCAGTAATGGCCATTTTAAAATTAAATGTACTGAATTAGAAATAGTATTTGTTGATATTTGATTACTATCATTTCTGAATATTAATCTATATACATTTAACTGTCTTACAGCGTGATTTGATGACAATTGACCAATAGGTATCAAAATGGTGGAATTTAAACTAATTATTAGTATAATTTATTTATTAATTATTATATTATCATAGAAACTGCTTTACAATATTTCAAATTTGATGAGTATTTCTTTTATATCTTTTGTGTCGTAGTACTTATCATTTAGTAATCATTAGCAAGTGTCCATCACTGCGTGCTCATTACTGGTTTAATTTTATCCATTACTGGAGACAAAAATATAAAATAAAACAGGGCTTCGAACCGTTATTTTTTTCGATCCGGTTCGAGTAAAAAAATATATTTCGGTTCGGTTCTGGTTTTCGTTCCGCAAAAAATAACGGTTTTTTCGGTTTTCGGTTCAGCTCCGAGTGATTTTTTAAAACAAAAAAATTATTTGAATTAAAAAAAAATTTCTACCATAATTTAGAATATTTTATGGTACTTGTATGATAGTCCGAATGACAATTGAAGTGGGAAATAAGATCATGTTAACGCGCGTATTTTAACATGTACTGAACCGTAAAAATCGATATTTTTATTTCGGTTCTGTTCCGGTTTTCGTTCTGGCAAAAAATAACGGTTTTTCCGGTTTTCGGTTCAGTTCCGGTTCGAAGCCCTGAAATAAAATGCTATAATTAAAAAAAAAAAAACTATATTTGCGGCCTTTCGTAATTAAATTGATTAAATAAAGAGTTAGTTGTTTTATTAGTAACATGAGTTGATGAGAATTACAAAAAAGAAGTCCGTCAATCATAAAAATAGTAAACCTTGCTCTTATAGCGACCATAACTGGTGCCAGTACGTTATTTCTTAAGTCTTAAGTAATAGGAGTTTTCTTACAAATTCCAATAAAGTTTTAAATTATATCACGTGGACATATAAATGCAATAAGTGTAGTTGAAAGCAGAAAGCAGCATCAACCCTGATCCTAAATGGTTAAAATGTATGTAAATGAGTTGGTAATAATGTAAAATCCAATAAAACAGAACGATGTTTGTTAGTAATACATTATGTTACGATCGGTGGTGTATTTTTGACAATGTGTTAGCATATTTAATCTAAATTAACTCCACATCATTTATTAGCAACTTTGCTTAATTGTATTGCATGAGTCATACAATTACAAACTTACATGATGTTGGTGTCGCATCTATATGCAAATGAGCAACAGAAAATTAGTTGTTGGACAGCAGCGAAATGGTGACATTACACGTTGCGCGTCAGAGTTTACCAATATGTATATATGTTGTAATTAAACTATAGACGCATCGAGGAATGTAACAGACATACAATGTTCACAGTGTCAATGAAATTTCGTTCGTCATGTTGTTGTCCGACACTCCCTAAAGCTACATCAGAACCCGGAAGATACTCAATGGGATTGTTATATGGGTAGTTCTACACACGAAGGAAGAAAATGGAGTTAATTCCGGCACGAAATTTTTTTCATGCATAATCTTTGGCAAGTAGTATTATTTAAAGTTGATGACATTTTTCACACTGTCTGAAAGTGGCCAGTCAAAAAATTAAAAATTAAAAATTTTATGGCCATTTAAAGAGATATTAGTAGAGGGAAATTAGCATTTTGAAGTGATGCATTCGGGAAGTTGGATTTTTTTGGATTTTCTCTTTATATGTTCGAAGATTAGTTGAAAATCTAAAATTTGGAAAAATCGACCATCATTTAATGAGAAAACGTCGTAGGGTAATTTTTTTTTTAATTGTAGACTTTTTTATGTACTTTCTTGTGAACATATACCAAAATCTGTTAAATAAGTTAATATATCGTAAATGATGTATAAACTAATGCTCGATCAAGGCCACGTGGGTTATCAATTTGATTTTCAGGGGAGCCGTGACATAAAAAAGTTTAAGAAGCACTGCTATAGTCTATTAAGTTACAAGTATTTTATTATTATTTTTATTTTCCTACGACCTATAGAACCGAAGATATTTCAAAAACAGTATAGCGACACACTTGAAATGTATCAAAAATGCACAATTATGCCATTTTCTCGGAACGCACATGGTCGATTTTCCCAAATTTTTGATTTTCAACTAATCTTCGAACATATAAAGAGAAAATCCAAAAAAAATCAACTTCCCGAATGCATCACAATTCATCACTTTTTCTGTCTCTATTCCTTCTATAGTATATAGGGAGTGTCGGACAACAACATGACGAACGAAATTTCATTGACACTGTGAACATTCCTTCATGCGTCTATAATTTAATTACAACTATTGGCCGATTGTCATCAAATCACGCTGTAAGACAATTAAATGTATATATATTAATATTCATAAATCGTAGTTATCAAATATCAACAAGCATTTCCAATTGAGTACATTTAATAAAAGAATACTGGTGTCATATCCAAGACTGGTGCCACTACCTTAATTATAATAGTAGTCAGTACTGACACCACCTGTTTAAAAGCTCTGGTTTGCAATCTGTATATTGCACTTGCGCGCACAGGGACTCTGCAATAATTTGAACAGAAAGTTGATTGAAAACCGTGATCACCTAATTCTGCCGTTACGTTTTACATATACAAGTTAATCTCACTGTTTTTGTGTTGTTGATTTCAACAGTCTAATTATGTCAAATTGTGTACGAGCTTCTTTATTGGATAAAAAAACAGACAATAGTGAAAGTAATGAATTTAAGAGTAAAGTTTTAAACGGATTTTCAGACTTGTTTATTGTTTACTTGATTAACATTTAAAAACAATTGTTGGTAGGGCTGCGTATCAGGTGAGCTGGTAACAGTCTGGTCTCGTGATAATAGACATGATGCCAGTAACAAAGTATCACTGAAATTAAATAATGAAATAAGTTAAGAAGATTCTAAAAAATGTATTTATTTTTATATTAAAAGCGAGATTAATATGATTTTTGTTAAAATGAAAACGCAAAATACAGCAATCCGCCATGTTAGATAAAACACCAGTCAGAGTGGATGACGTCACGCCTAAGTAAACGTCATTTTTGTTTGATTAATATCTGCACTGTTTATAAATTATTTTGTGGTTTTAAATTATCAATTTGCTCAGTTTTGTGTTACCAAAAGTAAAACCGAGAAACATTAGCGATGTAATAAGGATTTATTATAGTTGACAAGGAGTGTTTACATAGGCGTGACGTCACAAATGCGCCATGACACCTGCGAGCATTTTGGTGTCAAATTCAAAATTAGTTTTAAAGGGTCAATTTTTGTGATTAAACCTTTATTTTCTACAAAATTATTTTTACTTTTTGTTTTCATTCGTTTTTGTTAGGTAGGTAATTTAAGTGTTGTTTGGTTTTTATTACAATAATAACTAATCGTGTTTGTATTTAATTCAACTATATTTTTTTAAATCCTAAACAATAATTCCGTAGTCCATGCGAGCGAAGCCACACGGGTCCAGCTAGTGTAGATATAATTTACCCTTTACAGCATTCAATTTGGTCGTATAGTTTACGAAATATTCTTTCTATATATACATAGGTATGTTATAGTATTAGTTGTTATAGATTACAGGGGTCAAAACTGGTCAGTAAAAGTCAGTTTTTTATAACCAGGTCAGTTAAAGTCAGTTTTTTGGAAAAATGGTCAGTTTTGTCAGTTTTTTGGGTTTGGCATTCAAAGTTTTCACATCGGAGCCCTATTTATCGTGAAAAAACTCACTATTTGTTTTCAAAACGACACAATTATCGTGAAAAATATATTCAAATTATAAATAATGTTCTATTTTATTTACTTATTTGTATTGTTTATTACCAACTTTTAGAAGAAATTTTATGACATAATTGTAACGTACCTATGTATATTTTATACACATTGAAACATATAAACAACATAATCTCACCCTATCACTGGCTATGCCAAGTTCGGTGAGAAAAATTAACAAAAATTAACTATAATGTTTGTTACTTTTGTTATGAACATAATAAAAAGGTGGTAGGGGTTGTCTTGTTTTAACTTGGTTCAGATAGTCAGTAAAAGTCAGTATTTTTAGATTTCTGTGTCAGTAAAATCAGTATTTTTGAACATTGAACTTGTTTCGACCCCTGAGATTATGAGTAATTATCAAGTTACTAATCCAAATAATTATTACATAAGTTTAATATTTATAAATCGTTTTCTTTTTACTGGTATAAAAAATAAGATAATAAATCCTTGTTGATATTTAAATACAATAAAGTTCTTAACGTGACCCGTAAAAACAAAAAAGTACGCACGGCATTAATTAAAAATAATTTTATCAAATTCTCGCTGTTGTCTTCCATATCCCAAATCTGTGATTAAATTTTTTTGTCAAAGGATGCTATTTTTAATATGCTGTTGTTTTTATATGAGACGCAGATTGATTCGGAATTTTCATTATATTGTGTAAGGCAGTTTTGCATATTTTTCAAACAATTTTTGTTTAGGAAATTATCAATAAGTATACATAATATTTTAAAATAATATCATAGGATTTTAAATAAATTAGTAATGGATTTAAATTATGGATTTCTTATACGTGTGTATGTATCCTTAATATATATATATAAAGCTCAACATCTCTCTGTATGTCTGTCTGTCCGTCCGTTAGTGCGCTTATCACTCGAGAACCACATCAGATTTACATGGTTTCTTTTTTAATTCATAGATAGGTACATTCTCTGGCTAGGTTGTATGCTTCATTTTGTTACGTTAGGTAACATAACAACTAAGCAGTGACGATAATAGTAAATCAAGACGGAAAAAAAATTTCCGTCGGCGCGCTATTTTGCAGTACGCTGCCTAAACCGTTCAATATTGAACAAAATAATGTATTAAAGAATTGTGTAGAATCAAAAGATCTAGAATAAAGTCTAACTTTCGTATTTAAGTCACAATGACTGCTTTTATGTTACAAAATAAAATTAAAAATATTTGGGTTTTGTTTACGTGGACTTATGACCTGCAAAATATTAATCCTTATCGAAATAAATCGTCTTAAGTACTTAATGTAGATATAATTTGCCCTTTACAGCATCCAATTTGGTCTTATAGTTTAAAAAATATCGAAATATATATACGGGAACATATTATTCACGCGTTGGCGACCCGTGTCGCGGCGTGCGGCGAGAGAGCGTACCAAGTAGACGCAGGGCAAAGGGAATGTTCACAGGCCGGTATTCTTTTGATTGTCAATTGATTATTTTGTTTTCAAAAGTGGTCAGGGAATTTTATTTTCACTGTTTATTTAAACCATGTGAATTAAATAAATAAGCTCATGGTTAACTTGTATCTCATTTTTCTCTTATACATCTACTCATTGCTCTCTCACAAATATGCACATATCAGTTATTAAATTTCATGGATTTATATAAATAAACTGTATTATTGCTAATATGATAGCAATATTAATTAACCATTGTGTTTTAATATTTCACATATTTTCATATAAATATTTTATAATAATGTGTAGATAATATAACTACAATAGAAACAATATTTGTACTAATTATAATATATGTAACAGCTTTTGTATAGATTAATGATTTTATTTATTTATACAATAGTACGTGTATTATTGTATTTATGTAATTATAGTAAACTAGCTGGGCCCGCGCGGCTTCGCTCGCGTGGACTACGGAATTATTGTTTAGGATTTAAAAAATATATACAGTCGGGACTCGTTTATTGTAACTCTCGTTTATTTTTAACTCTCGTTTATCGTAAATGCCGACTTTCGTTTATTGTAATTTTTTTCTCCTCCTCCACCTCCCACCATTCTCGAGTCATGGCGTAAACGAACATATTTTTGAAATTTTTGTAGAATTAGAGACACTTATCACCGTCGTCACTCGTTACCTTGCTCATATTCGAAATTAAAAGTAAAGTAAAATTATTTCACTATCACGATTAACTATTAACGATAAATATTAAATACCAAGGTTTACATACATAGTCTCTATAGCTCCTTGACCAATCAGCGTTGGCGCGGGATTTCAAGTCTTCGTGGTGACGTATGTATTCAAATGTTTGACATCACAGAACGTATTGCCAACTTAAGAATAGTAAAAATGACACTTCCCGAATAGACAAAATTGTCTGTGATAGCTTTTTCATGATTTTGCAATGTCCAATTTGTACTTCTTTGATTGTATATGTTGTTAAAATATCAAAAAATACCAAGACAAGATTAAATAAAGGATTTCTTGTATTTGATATTCTATTATACATTTATAACATTTGAATACATCGTCGTGGTGATGTCAATTCCCGCACCAACGCTGATTGGTCAAGGATCTTCACATAACTTGGTGGGAGCCCCACTCGACTTAAAATAAACGTGAATTTCTCGTGTCAAACTGTAGTTGAATTAACATAAGTACAAACACGATTAGTTATTATTTTAATAAAAACCAAACAACACTTAAATTACCTACCTAACAAAAACGAATCGGAACAAAAATTAAAAATAATTTTTGTTCTATTTAAATTTAAAAGTTAATTAATTGAAAACAAAATAAACAATTGACAGTCAAAAGAATACCGGCCTGTGATCATTCCCTCTGCCCTGTGTCTACTTGGCACGCCCCCTCCTTACCGCACGCCGTAATACAGGTCGCCATCGCGCGAATAATATGTTCCCGTATGTATATTTGGATATTTTCTAAATAATACGACCAAATTGGATGCTGTAAAGGGCAAATTATATCTACAGGGTAAATCCATATGAAATGGTTCAAAATTAAATTAAATGGTTGCTTGACCATTCTAAAAAAAATGTTTTTTTTGTGTGTAACTATCCTAACATGTTGGTAGTTCGAAATGACCATTATTTTAATTTTATTGTTTTTTTTTTCGTGTGACAGCCATATTTGTTCTACAGGTCGCAGCATTTTTTGCTTGTAGTTAAATCTCAATCTCAAAATTTTTGGTACATAATACCATTATGTAGTATTATGTATTATGGTCTAAAATTTCGGATTTTTATCTGGTCCCCCACCAGAGTTTTTTTACCTTTGAAAAGTGCCATTTTCTCGAATTTTCAAATTTTTTAAATAAAGGAGGGCAAGTTTCAGAGTTGAACTTTGGAGTATGAATACAACTAGTACCCACCTATGTATTTGTAAAAAATAATTTAACTAGTTAACTTTTTCCCTTCTTGCAAAAACATCCCCTTGAAAATGGGATTTTTTCAAAAAAAACACTAAGAATTCAGGCTGAAATTTTACCCTTCAGGATAGCATTTAGGTGAAAATGTCTAGAAGTAATCTTGTAGCCCGTTTTATTCTAAACAATTTACTTTTAGTTCCATGTTAAAAGGTTTGATATAAGCTGAGATATTTTAGTTTCCGCAAACCCTTTATGGCCGTCACGCGAAAACAAAAAACAATAAAATTAAAATAATAGTCATTTCGAACTATCAACATGTTAGGGTAATTACACACAAAAAATCTATTGCTTCCTCGTAATATCGAAGATACGAGAAGCTTTGTGATCGTTTCAGATTGAGACAAAATAACAGTTATCCAATTTCAAAATTTTAAATTGATTTATCCGTTTCACGTCAAGACAAACACTTTTCGTTCCGTGTCTGTCTGTCTGTCCGTGTGTCCGTCCGTCTGTCCCCTGAATCCTTGTCACACGCATAACTCATGAACCACTGACCCGATATTATTGAAACTTGGTCGGATGGTTGGGTCTGGCTTGAGGACGGTCCCATTTCAAAATCATCAAAATCTTGAGTAAGGGGGAGGGGTGACACCCTAAAATATTTCTTTTTTCAAGATATCTCAAGAACGACACATGTTACGAGAAAATTTTATAGAATATTTTTTGTAAGCATTAAATTTCCTATAATATGGGTCTACTACGTTTGCTGTAAAATATTCCCTTACAAAGATTTATCTCAATTTATTTTAAAAATTCGTGTTTTGTTTTTCTAAATTGATATTTGATTGGATATATTAAATATCATTTTGACGTTTTAAATGTCATTTTGGCGTTTTAAATGTCACTTTGACGTTTTAAATGTCATTTTGACATTTGCATAAATTTAGATTTAGATTGAAATTGTCAAAAAATGAAAAAATATTCAGGTGCGTTTTAAGAAAAATTACGAACTAAGATTTTTTAGTAAAATTTGTATAAAAATTAAATGGTTAACCAATGCCAGGCAATTTATCTGAACACTATCAGTTTTAGTGAATTTAGCACGAGGAAGCACTGTGCATTTACTTAGCAGATGTTGTTTTTTTTAGAATTATCGAGCAACCAGTGCTGGACCACTTCATATGGATTGACCCTATATACATATTGACGTACTGAACATTGATCAAAATTTAATATTTGATATCGCACGTTCGTTTTAGCATATGTGTAGGACGAAGCACTCGTAAAACAAGTAAAAAAAAATAAATACCAATATAAAAATTTTCAAAATTTGACAGAGGTATCTGAGTTATGGCGTAACGTAAAGTTACACATAAATGTGTAGCTTTATATTATGGAAAATTTGATGTACCGTTAGTGCATGGCAATAAACATTCTATCAATTGTATTTGAGTGCATATAATCTGCATTGCAAAATTTATTTTTGATGTTGAATTATTGTTTATTAGTTTTACATATTAACTAACTATGAAAAAATGTATAGTACTCATATTATCACATATTTTATTTAAAAGTTGCAATATTCACGTTTTCTCGGACACAATGTACAATAGGCATGATGCCTAATTTTTAAAAACTATTTAACTTGTCTATTTACAAAAAATACTTACATATTTCTGCAGAAAATAAAGGTTTAATCACAAAAATTGACTTCCAAAGAAAGCCCTTTTTTAGGATTTTTTTTGGCCACGCATTAAAATAATTAATAACAAATGTTTTTCCACATGAAAGATATGTATTTACTGAAAACATTGTAATTTTTGTATGGCAAAATATTTAAAAAATAAGTGGGATACAGCGAATTTGGGAGGGGTCCAAAAAAAAGTGTTTTGCCGTGATCACTGCTGCTCGTCACTAGATAATCTGAAATAAAAAAAACAAAAGGGATCATTAGCTAATGACATAATGCTCCGGATGGATGAAGGGATTTAAAAAATTTTGAATTTTCACAAAATGGCGGATGTTGAAACTCAAAGTTCTTTATTCGACTAAAATTTCACTCGCATTTTCGGCTATAAAAAAAATAATCGTCAAAAAAAATCCTTCGTTCATCCGGAGGACAATTATGTATAGAATAAGTGAGAAAAATTTCAAACCGATCGGCAAAGCCATTATCAAGTTACAGTGATCACCGACTTCGAAAACATGGTTTCGAGAAAAACGCGTTTAAAGTTTTGAGTACAATTTGTATGCAGATAAAACATTTATTTTGGAACTTACACTGAATCGTCTATAGACAGGACGTTTGTCTGAAATTTTCAGAGAATACTTTTGAAATATTCTACTTTGAGAAAATGCAACAAAAAAAATGGATTTTTTGAAAATTCTAACTGGGTCTGCCTCCTTATATTGGACCAATAGCACTTTTACATTTTCTATACCTATTATACCAAAACTAACCATTTTAAAGATTATTTCATCCCCCGCCACTGATCATTATCTGTTTGTATCATTTTCAAAGACATGTAACAGATTTCTAAAGCTTTACTCTCCAGTCTGTGCTATCAAAGCCCGCCGCACAGTGGGTCTAAATCGTACTTTTTTGCGCGAAATTTCGCTTCAAGCCAATTTTCAACCAATTTTAATAAAGTCAGTGGCATTTGAAAGGTAAATAGTTGTAGTTTCTGAAAATTACCCCAAGAATAGTCAATTCACCCTCTTAATTATTGTTTCATCCCCTTAAATCTGAAAATTCGATTAAACGATAAATTCATAAATTAATAAATCGAATAAGATAATATATTCTGCACAAATATAAATATCTATTTGTTAGTACTATTATATAGTATGTGTAAACATGTGTGAACATATTTTAATATATACAGGGTGAGTCATAAGTTCGTATTTCTTCGATATCTCCTCTGTTAATAATTAGAGAAAAATTTTAATTTTGAATGATATTATAAGTAATAATACACATCTAAACTTATATTAAAATATATAGTGTGACCCCGAAAAAGGTGTATCATTACAGGGTGAGTTGATAGTGCGTGTATCTTCGATATCTCCTCTCTTTTACAAGATACAGAAAAAATTCAAATATTAGATAATACTAAAAGTATAAATGTACATTATAAGAATGTATTGAAATATACAGTGTGGCCCCGAAATAAGGTGTATCACAAATATAATGTATTTTTAAATGGGATGACCCATTTATTTCTACCTTATGTAACTCTTGTTTAGAAAATCTATACAGTGGTACAATATTTTTTAAAAACATTGAGGGGAAGGGGTATGATATAATTTTTTTTAATTGGCGTTTTCAAACATTGTTTTGAAAAATCATTTTCGTTTTGGTGTGGCATTAGTTTAACCTAGACACCACTAGTAATCCATTAAAAATTTGTTTTATACAAGGTGCTCCTGAAAAAACTACAATTATTCAAAAATTATATGTTACAAAACTATTTTTTAATGGAACAAAATATTTTTTTGTCATTAAGTATGTAATATTCGGTACACTACAACTTTTCACGGCAGGTAAATCCTGCACCTAAAATAAATAAATATACTAAAAACGCTTATTACTTACATTACATGAAACATTTATGAAAAAAAACTATTAGATTTTATGCTTAAAAATAAACACTTCGTGTCTTAAAAAAATTTTCTCTAAATTTGCAGGATTTAGACTAAATTTTTGAAAAAACTTTAAAAATCTCTATTGAATTAAAAACTTATAAAAGGTTCTTTAAAAATATCAAACAAAAATAGTTTTGTTTAGTTTAAACAACAATTGTACAATATGAAATATGTTTATCTTAAAATTGACCTCCAAATGCCCTTGAAGCCCTTCATTAGACATAAGTAAATAATTTTTGAATATTTCCAATTTTTTTCAGGGACACCTTGCATAAAACAATTAAATTTCAAATGGATTACAAACGGTGTTGAGGTTAAGCTAATGCCACACCAAAACACTAGAATATATCTCCAAAATTAAGCCCTAAATGATTTATTAAAACAATGTTTGAAAACGCCAATTAAAAAAAATTATATCATACCCCTTCCCCTCAATGTTTTTAAAAAATATTGTACCACTGTATAGATCTTCTAAACAAGAGTTACATAAGGTAGAAATAAATGGGTCATCCCATTTAAAAATACATTATATTTGTGATACACCTTATTTCGGGGCCACACTGTATATTTCAATACATTCTTATAATGTACATTTATACTTTTGATATTATCTAATATTTGAATTTTTTCTGTATCTTGTAAAAGAAAGGAGATATCGAACTATCAACTCACCCTGTAATGATACACCGTTTTCGGGGTCACACTATATATTTTAATATAAGTTTAGATGTGTATTATTACTTATAATATCATTCAAAATTAAAATTTTTCTCTAATTATTAACAGAGGAGATATCGAAGAAATACGAACTTATGACTCACCCTGTATATATTAAAATATGTTCACACATGTTTACACATACTATATAATAGTACTAACAAATAGATATTTATATTTGTGCAGAATATATTATCTTATTCGATTTATTAATTTATGAATTTATCGTTTAATCGAATTTTCAGATTTAAGGGGATGAAACAATAATTAAGAGGGTGAATTGACTATTCTTGGGGTAATTTTCAGAAACTACAACTATTTACCTTTCAAATGCCACTGACTTTATTAAAATTGGTTGAAAATTGGCTTGAAGCGAAATTTCGCGCAAAAAAGTACGATTTAGACCCACTGTGCGCCGCTAGCTCTCGTATGAACGAAATAATCTTATTTTCGAGAAAACTATTACAAAACTAAAAACTGTTAGCGAAGTTTTGCGCACTTATAGCTCTTGTTACTGCACCTGCTGAAACTTTTGCTTGCAGAAATTTATGTTTTTACTTCAGATGAAAGTTTTAAACGAAAAAGAAATACTATATAAATTAAGTTCTTCGATAAACCATCTGTAAACAAGGTGAATCAGAGGTTTAAATAAACAATGACGTTATAGCTATATATTATTTGGTTGGAAAACATTTGTAAATTTATTAACTCGTATTGAGAAAAACTTAAACCAAGAAAATAAAACAAAAATCAATGCAATAGGAATGATGCCAGTAACAAAGTATCACTGAAATTATGATTTTAAATAATGAAATAGGTTAAAAAGATTCTAAAAAATGTATTTACTTTTATATTAAAAGCGAGATTAATATGATTTTTGCTAAAACAAAAACACAAAACACATCACGGCTAAGTAAACGTCATTTTTGTTTGATTAATATCTGCACTGTTTATAAATTATTTTGTGGTTTTAAATTATCAATTTGCTCAGTTTTGTGTTACCAAAACTAAAACCGAGAAACATTAGCGATGTAATAAGGATTTATTATAGTTGACAAGGAGTGTTTACATAGGCGTGACGTCAAAAATGCGCCATGACACCTGCGAGCGTTTTGGCGTCAAATTCAAAATTAGTTTTAAAAGAGTAAATTTTTGTGATTAAACCTTTATTTTCTGCAGAAATAAGCATTTTTTTGGAAATAGGAGACACGTAAGATCATCATAAAATAGTTTTTTTTTAATTAGGCATCATGCCTATTGTTAAGTTTATTTTTTTAAATAAAAATTTTATAAATAAGTTAGGTTTACTTTTTTTCTTATCATCTATATGTATAGTATATATAAAGCTCAACGTGTCTCTGTCTGTTTATCTGTCTGCCCGTCTGTCTGTCCGTTAGTGCGCTTATCACTCGAGAACCACTTATACGATTTACGAGGTTAAAAGAGATTATAAAATGTAATGTACTAATACCTACTAGAAATCTGTTTGAATTTCATGGTATGATGTGAACTTATCAAGTCAACTACTGAAATTTACATATTTTTCATTTTCTTTTTAAATTCTATAACTGAATTACATTTCAATTTGCAAAAAAAATCTGAAAAATAGAAATTTCAATTTTTAAAATGTAATTTCATTTTTTCTAGCAATATTTTAATGGCTATTAATGCTTTTTTCCCAAAATGTTTTATTTGTTAATTATATATTTTTTTTCGAACAAAATATTTTTCTTACAAATACAAACTTGAACCCAAACCCGAACCTGAACTCTAAAAAAAAAACGGTTTTTGAACCCTAATAGTTTGTAACATGTTGAACCCAAACCGAAATTTATGTTTGAACCCGAACCATAAATAAATACCGGTTCAAGTCCCTGGATAGTACCTTACGTTGTTTTTTACATGTTTCCTAAAATAGAAAGCAAATATTTAGCCACATAAGATTCATAGATATTTTAGGTGAATATTGATATTCCATTAAGCGAATAAACGAGCTGTGAAAGGT